>CM072886.1:17067579-18385079 GCA_037013685.1 Acridotheres tristis
TATAGTGTCTATAGAGAAAGAGAAGTGTCTCAAAAAAATTGACTCTCGCTGCATATCCAGCGGGAAACAGAAAACCTCCAAGTTTACTGTTTGAGAATGTTTACTGAAAGAGATCATACTCCTAAAGATGGTGTTTTAGAGGTGTAGTGCTGATGAGATGGCTCCTGGCTATTGTGGCCAAAATACACCTCAGAGTATGCCTAAGGCTGTGATCCCCTGATAAATTCCCCTGCCTGCCTCCTCACCTCTCTTGTGCTGGTGTTGGTACTCATCTAATCCACAGTGCACCAGTTCAGGGACTTAAACAAGCACAAAAATGCTGTTTTTGTGAAATGGATCTCCCCAGGCTGAGCCATGCAGCAGTGATAGCACAAGGAAGGGAAGGAGGAACAGGGTGGGGGAGGGGTGAGGGGTGAAGAGTTGCTAAATTGTGATGGAATTGCGGCATAAGTGAAAGTTAAGACAAAAGATTAGTTAGTGACATGTTTATACTTGTTAAGTTAGAAGGGACCTCTGGAAGTTATCTGGTCTAACCCCTCTGCTCAAGCAGGGATGCCAAAAGCCAATTGCTAAGGCACACATCCAAAAGGCTTCTGAATATTTACAAGAGGGAAGTTCTTTGCAATTATGCTAAGAATAATGTTTTTTATTTCATAATAAGTTTTCTAGGAGTAAAATGAATTCATGTGAAGCTGACAGATAGATGGTATGTTGCTCCCCTGAAAGGAATGAGTACATGGTCAAGTTGTTTTATGAGAACTGCTTTGAATTATCTGCAGAAATTTTCAGATTTGGGACTCACAGAAGTTGGGCTTCTCCTCACATCAAAATGCTTTAAGAATTGACTATCCAATTTTAGCTTGGGAAAACTGTTCCCAAAGATCTAGATTTTAATCCAGATAACAATGCTTTGGAACCCCAAATCAAGTTCTTCTAACATCAGCAAATATCTCAGTAGGTACAATTAGACCTGCTGCTGGTTTGGCAAAAATCAAGCCTAAGCTTGCAACATGACATCTCTCCTAGTAGCAGGGTAAGTGTGTATGATGGCATCCCCAGATGGCAATGAGGTGAGTGTTCTCTGCAGAAAAAGGACGACAGCAGAGGGGTTTTTTAAAATGGTCTTTTAAAAGGTCTTTAAACAGATTCCAGCCTGAAAGGGGAAAACTTGACAGATTTTAATAAAGCAGACCAAGCCATAGGTTGTAGACTGTTTAAGATGATTGTAGTGAACAGTTGTCCATCGTACCTGAAATGCATTGGCTGAAATTCAGAGATCTCAAGAAATTAGGAATTTGAATCACGTAAATGATCTGATAAACGAGATAACTTCTTAGAAAATTACAAGAGCTGAGGATTAAAATGCAGTAGTAAACCTAATTACTTTGGATCAGGTCTCTGAGGGTTTTGACAATGGTGTGAAGAAAGAAGCTTGAACTTAAGTATTGAAAAGTCACCAGTGAAGGCTTTTTTTGTACATAAACAATAAAGTCCTTCACTGAGTGAAGAGGACCGGGGGAGAGCAGTGGCTGTGGCCGGACCATCCCACATGCCAGGATGAGGGGCTTCCCAGCAAGCATAAATCACTGCCTCTTGGCAGGAGGCAAACAGGAGCGAGCAAGCACAGGAAACCAGATTAGCCCATATTGTCACAGACTGGCAAAGACTTGTGCCCTATCTGCCAGAAGATACTGATTCATATTCCTGACTGCTATTTACTTGTATGGCAAATTTATTCAACCTCTCAATATCTGCTGTCCCCATCTGCTGAGAATCAGCTAATTAAGAAATCAACTGTAATTAGTTCCATGCTTTAAAAAGCTAATATGATACATAAATACTAAATAATACCAGTAAGTTCCTTTGGGATACATTATAAACTTTTCCTAAGATAACAACAGGTCCTATATGTCCTGTCAGCTACAACTTCACGTTTCTCTCAGCAGAAAAAGGCTCAGCAGGCAAAATTTCCATTCTGGAAATTTCCACAGTATTGGAAATTTCTCCCTATCAGGAAGCTAACAATGCCCAAACTGGTTGTTTCTAGCCTTAGAGATGGGAGTGCATGGTTTCAATTAATTTCAGACATTAAAGCTGCCTGCTCCCTCTTTTTTCATTGCAGCAGCTTCCCATGCTGTGGTCATCTGCTATGCACTGAGACCCTACTGTATCTGACTTCATAGTGGCCCCAGGCTTTCTTCCTTTTGGAACAGGGCCTTTCCTTTAAGCCATCGATTTTAACTTTCAAGGCAAAATTGGTTTTGCCAAGACCAGTGTAAGTAAATCCCAAGGCACCCAATGGATCTCATGCTTTAGGTAAAATTCTCCTCCATCAGAGTGACTTTCCTAAGTAAAAATCAAAAGAACCAGTCCTCAGATGCCATTATTCACATTTTCTTCACTCTAGGCACCAGCTTGAAGTAGTTTTACCATAGGATAGCTCTTTTTCAGGTAGTTCTTTTTATCTGAATGTTTTTCAAGTGCACTTCTGCTCAGGTGATAAATGTGTAATTCATGACACTTTCCTCCTCCTCAGATCTCTCCTTTGTGTATATTTGGTGAGATGACTCTTTACTAAAGTGGCTAAAATATTGTTACAGTGCTTCACTACCTCCTACAGCTGAGAGCTCATCTTTCTGAAAGTACTTTGGGTGTGACCAAAACTCTTGGCTGAGGTGCAGCCCAGTCAGTTCACCAGGTGAAGTCAATGAGGGCACCATTTATGCTGCTGAACTTTGAGAGTCAGAAATAAGTGGAGAAAAAGAGAAAAGGAATCTTCAAATTGGAGGCTAATTTTTGAGATTGATTACTTTTAAGCTTGAAAAATTTCACCTGGATATCATGGAAAATATGCCTGCCTGTTTATGGATAGTATTCAGGAAAGAGATTTTAAATCTTAAAATTTTCAGTTAATGTGAAAATCAGTTATGAAACTCTTCAGGACAGTGGTGGAACCTGTAGAAACTGAAGATTTTAACTGGTTCAGGCATTAACTTTAATCCCTTATGCTCATGTTATTTACACGGCTGTAAATTTCCACATATATCCTACATTCATTTTACATTTAATGTATCTATCCACTTTGTTAAACTGTAGCCTAAAATCGTTATTGTTACTGAAACACTTGGGAATAATCTCCGGGCTGCAGTACAGAGAAATTACTTTCTCCCATAAGTTTCATAGGAGAAGATTTTTATCTTTTCAATGTTTACTATTCCTATGCTCATAATTACTACTTAGATATTACTGCTATTATTACCTAACAAGTGGTGTGGTGTTTGGAAGGATGGTAGGAATTTAGTATGTAATGTCTTTGTGTACCTGATGGGATACACTAAAGCTAGACAGGGAGTACTGTCAGGGACTGGTGCCTGTGATACTCCTGTAACGTAGTGAAGAGCTGTACCATACACTCTGCCCCCTGACATGCAAATACTGTTCTCTTCATAGAAACCAAATTATGATACAAAAGACTACATACATTTTTAAATAGCTCCTCATCCAAAAGATACTCTGACTTGGCTTTTTTCCTACTTTTCCTTAGAAACTGTTGGAAGCGACAATATTTCAGGTTTATTGCAATGCTTAGAGAAATACATCTTTCTAGTTGAGAGATTTGTTTCAAGCTAATATTGCTTTCTGCAAGTGAACATAAGAAGGACAGAGCCAAGAGAAACCTAGTAAACGATAGAAAACATCTCAGTAATGGATAAGAAAGTAAATTAATAAAATAGTGACATGACAATTCATACAAGTTGTTTCTTTTCTCTGAGCAAAAGGGGAAACAACTTGCTATCTGACAGTGGGCCACTGATAACATACTTCATGACACCTGCTGTCCCAGCAGAAGCTATTTAATTTCATTTATAGTTTAATTCTTGTTTCAAAAGAACAGTCCCATTCATGGTTTCTCTGCTACTTTGTTTTTTTAATATCTGATGCCTAAACCTCCAAAGCAATTTTCTTGTCACAAAGAGCAGGCAGAAGAGGAAAGAAAACACCCACTGCTTTCTCCCTCCCTCTTCATTATATTACGTACTTGTCTCTCCTCCATTTCCCTTTTTTTTTTTTTGAGCTCTTCACTGTAACAGTCTTTCTGACTCATGTATTTGTGTTTCTTTCTGCCTAGTTGTGCAAACACTAAATGACAAGAAATAATATTTTCTTGTAATTTTTAATGGTGTCTTAACACTATTCTTTGGTACTCAGATAATGATCTTGAAAAATAGATTCTGCCCAACAATTAGTGAAAAGAACTGACCTGTTTGCCATGGATAAGGATGGCTAAAGCCTCTCCTTTGCAATGCTCAGCAGCCAAAATAATACAGAAAAGGACACGAAAATATCAGATTACATAGTTATATTTACTGGTGTTTTCTCTGCTTTGGAAATAGAAGAGACTCCACAATCTGCCCCAGGTTTTCTTTCTTCCCCTTTCTTTCCCAGCAGGATCTGAACAGAAACCATGTGGTCTGCAAACAGTGAGTAGGATGGAAAAGGTTTCTTGCCCCGTCATAAATATTTAAGCGTGTCTGATTCTTTTTTTTTTTTTTACCGTTTTCTGTGAGTAAATATTAGTTCTATAAGTGTCTGCAACAGGAAGTGTAGTGTTGGTCCAGTGTCACCAATACTCTGATTCTGTACTCAGTACACTCTTTAGGCCTTGGAGACTTTTCCTTCCATGGGGTGGGAGTTTAAAACATTTCTTATACTTGGCCTCAAACCAAACTATAGCTATTCAAGGAACTGAAAAACACACTGGAACATGTGACTACTTCATTTGTAGACAGCCTCTGCTTATCTTTGCTTCAAAGCAAAAACAAAGCCTCTTTGCTTCCTTGTTGTCGTCTTCAACACAGGATGGGAACTCTGCCTTAATTTTTGCAGGACTGCAGAGTACCTAACATCAAAGAGCTGACATTTTCATCAGGATGAAAATTCCTGCAGTGCTGCACTTAGCTCTGCAGTTTGCAAGCTTCTCAGCTACCCTTTCTGCTTGCCTTTCAGGGGAAATGTTGCTGCAGCTTCATCTCCAAGTGCAGAAACAGTGACAGTGTAAGAAAGCTGAGGGCCAAATTAGCTGTGGTTTGTGGTATTTCTTCTTCTGCTTCCATTTTCTGCCCTCTAATCTTACCCACCTCAGACACGTAAACCCATTTACTTTAGAGCGAGCTTTGGGCATATATTACTTGTTCACCTGTGATTTCAGCCCTCCCCCCTGAACACCCTCCATCCCCACAATGAATCAATCACCAAGTCGACTTTAATCACAGATAAGATGCTCTTCTTGTACTAATCATTGGAGCTTCTGAGATTTTAAAGGAGCTATGCTCTTTTTTCTTTTTGTGAGAAAAGGAACTAGCTGGGGTTAAAGTATGTTCTGTGCTTAGAAAAGACATGCTTTTTTGCTTATGGTAGCTCACATAGATAATTTTATACCTTCACTTCCTCTGTGTTATGTCAATTGTCATCCCACTGCTGGATTTTGCTCTTATGCAAAATAAATACAAACTGGATTCTTGAACATCAAAAGAAAAAAAAAGTAATGAAAGTAGTTAAAAACAACACAGAATACAGTAATAATGAATTTTAAGCTATTATGAATCACATGCTTATATTGTGTCACTTTAAAATAAAACATGACTCATATTATTTGGCCATATATTTACAACTTGCCCCCAGTGAAAAATGGGGCAAGTCTACTTTCATTTACTTGTCAACACAATAACTGCAATGCAAATGGTGCTGATCCTAGCCCTGGCCATATCTACCTTCCCAAGTCCTCTACTACCTATTGGTAGTGATGGAACATAATCAAACAAGCTGATCCAGCTCCTACCTACAGTGGCTCCTTTTTCCTCGTGGGACCATTGGCTTTCTCCAAAGCTGAATTTCTGGAAATTATCATGCTTCCCTAGTGAAACTGAGAGAACCTAAAACCTGTTAGCTCTGATAACAAACCTGGGAGATGTGCTGCTGAAGACTGCTGTGAAGTTTTCTATGACGTTGTAGAATGATCAAAGCTTTGTTTGCACACAGGTCACAGTGCATGAACAACACTGATAATCCCTGCTAATTATCTCACACCAGGACTCTGGTTATTGAAACCAAGCTCCACATGCAGACTGAGCAGTGTCTTATCATCCCCATGATGGCCAGGGAGTGCCACCTCTGCTGCTAAAGCTTACCAAGGATGAAACCTTGGGCAAAGAGGCACCTCCTCAGCTCTAGAATAGCTGTGATGAGTCTGTTTAGCATACTTTTTTAAACCAGAACAGGCAAAGCACTACAATATCTGAGGGTAGAAGATCTCATACATGTAAAAAGGTGCTCTTACAGTGTAGCAACTTCTCCTAAGAACAGGAAATAACCTACCTTTGCTAGTAAAATTGTTTTATGTAAGCAGTTGCAGTTACCTCTGCACCTAGATAACTATTTACATTAAACACTATACTACTCATCAAATGACAAAACATTGGCAAAAAAAGAAATGTGTAAATCTGGCCTCATACACACATGCTTTCAAACATGTACAGAAGCAAAGAGTTTTAGTAAACTGAACAAAATCATTACCATGGCCTCACATAGAGCAGTGGTGGCCTTGTGGCTTGCAGCTGCATAGACCTTTCAAGGACAAGTCCAAGCACAGGTTTGCAGCACAGTACCATGAACTCAAACACCTTTCTCTTCAGGTCTACAGCATTTTGTGCAGTTTCTTGGAGATGCCTTTAGAATCTCTTTTGGTCTTGTGCCTAAGCAGCTCTTACACCGATCTTCCTTCTGGTCTCATGAGAAATCAGTTTGTTCTTCCCTGAAATCCTTTGAGCTTTATGTAGTAATTACAAAGTAGTTAGATGAACAAGTACATCATCTGTTTTCTTTCCTTTTGTATTCTGGTATTTACCAAGCTGATTGTTTGCATTTATTTTATTAAAAAAGTGATATTTGCAATATCTTTTGGCATCAGGGCAGTTTTTTTAGTAATGAAAAGTGATTTAAGGAAATTACTGCGTGTAGTTTTCATTTTCTTACAGAATACTTCTCAGAAAATATGTATTTTCCACGTAAATCAAAAGAATTTGAGACATGATTGTTATCTAGGGTAAAAGTTTCTCTAGCAGAACCACATCACAATTTACCAAAACCTAAATACTGCAAGTTTTTTACATTAGAATAAAAAATTTCCAGAAAAGAGAGATCTGATAGATTTTAACTCTCTAATAGCATATTAGGGTCCATTGTAGGCATTTTTTATTGACTGAAATAATAAGATATTACAAGCCAGAAAGAAAGAAGGCAAACATCCATCTTCGAGGGGGACATGGAGAATCTGAGGCCATCCAGGCCACTCAGCTGAGCTGCACTCCCTGGGAATGTTACATACCGAATCTCCTACAAGCATTTCCAAGCACAGAAAAGATAAGAAGGTGATTGAAAACAGCCAGCACAGAATTATCAAGAGTAAATTATAGCTGAACAACCTGATTGCCTTCTATGATGAGATGACTCGCTCTAGGATGAAGGGAGGAGTAGTGAATGTTGTGTACTTTGATTCTAGCAAGGCCTTTGATATGGTTTCCCATTATCTCCTTAGAGCCAAATTAGTGGGGTATGGATTCTGTAAGTGGATGATAGCAGGGATAGAAAATCAGCTGGACCACCATGCTAGAAGAGTTGCAATCAACAACATGAAGCAGAATTGGTGACTGGTTGTACAAGTGGCGTCCCTCAGGGATTCATAGTGGGGATAACACTGTTCAGTATCTTTATTCATGACCCAGGTAGTGGGATGGAGTGTGCTCTCAGCAAGTTTGTAGGCAATATGACATTGGAGGGAGCAGTTGTGGTTCAAAGAATCTGGACAGACTGGAGAATGATCTGACAAAAACTCATGAAGTTCAAGGTCAAATGAGGTCTGGGATCTTGCATCTTGGACAGATTACATAGGCTGTATTTACAACAGCGTAGCTGCTTGTCTGGAAAGCAGCTATTGCCTTCTGTTCAGTACTTCTGAGGCTGTCTGAGGCGTCTCTTTGGGGCTACCCAGGACACGAAAGGCATTGACCTGCTAAAGCAGTGGAGAGCCACCAGGACAGCTATGGAGCTGTATGACCTGCTTGTGAGAGCAGACTGAAATACCTGGGTGTGTTCAGCTGTGAGAAATGAAGGCAAAGAGAAGGTCTACTGCTGGTTCCAAACACCTAATGGGAGAGGAGCACAGAGAAGACAGAACCAGGCTCTTTGCAGAGCAGCCCAGTGACAGGACAAGCAGCAGCAACCACAAGTTGGACCATTTGGAATTCTTATTAGATATACTGGAAAATATTTCCCCTGTGCAGGCGGCCAAATACTAGAAAGGCTGCAGGATTTCTTTGGAAATTTCAGAATGGATCAAACTGATAGGTGGTGCAATGGTGATCATGGGAGATCTTTCAATGTCAATTGGGCAGATGTTACTATTACTTGTAACCTGTTACAAAGTAACGTGTTAGTTTGTTTAGATACTGTTTAGCTATATGGGAGACCTGATTTTCACAAGGTCTACTAGAGCTTCAGAGTTCAGTTATTGTCGTCAGCACTCAGTGTCTTGGTATCTGAGGTTTTGAATGGAGGCATTCAAAATAAAAGGATGTTTCTGTAAACTGAGCTTTGAAAACTCGGTATCTTACTTCTCCAAGACTTTCAGGAGAATTTCCAGGGCTAACCTAATTGTTATCAGCGGAGAGTTTCAAGGTGTCCAGCAGAAGAATTCTAGAAAATTGTAAAGCAACACTGAAAGAATGCACAAACATAACCTTTCCTCAAAACAAAACCTGCAGTTTCAGGGACAACTGTCCAACGTGGGAACAACTGTGCTTCTGTGACAGCTCTTCAGCTATTGTAGTTCCTGTGATTAACCACACTAAGCACAAAATGCTAAAATGGCAGATGCTAAGGAACATGTATTTCTGGACTATGAATTGAAAATTCTTCTGAAATTTTGAAAATTAGAAATAGAACAGCTAGAGGAAAATGGAACCTCCAGTGTCTGGGGTTTTCTACAAAATTAGATAAACGCTGCACAAAGCATTTCTTATTAAAGGATGTGCAATTAAATACTATATCTTATTTCTCAATCTATTATTCAATTGTATGTCCTTTTGTGTTTTATGGGTTATTAAAAGCAGATAGAGTAAGCTTAAAATCTTTTCAAAAGAGCATATTTTGGGGAAGAGAAAAAGCTTTTATAACAGCACAAGAGCAATTAATAGATTGTTCAAAATGACATTTATTACCTGATGTTGAGCAAAACACCTTTCAAGTTGAAGAGTAAACAAGAAACTGTATATACAGAATGTCCTTATTAAGGGTATATTTGATGACTTTTGTAAAATATCATTATTTTAATAGTGAAATCTAGTAAGTTTGAGGAATTTGCTGGGGGGGAAAGAGATTTATATATTGTATATACTGCCCTCTAACCCCCCAGCTGGAGTAACAATGTACAGGAACAGTTCAGCAATTTCCTAGCTGATAACGCCTGATAAAACAGGAGTTGAATCAACAGAGACACTGGAAAATCTCAGTTACTTGAGAAAGTTGCACACAAACAACTCACAAGGTTGATCTGTAGGCCCTGTGAACCTAAAAAGGGTTAAAAGCCTTTTCTACAGAAAAAGGAAGAGGTTAGCCCTTAAAGACCATATAAGCTGCAAAACCTAGCAGTTGTGGCTTGTTAAACTGCTGAGAGGTGGAACTGGCAGCTGTGCTGCCAAAGTGGGGAAGTCGTAAAAGGGAAGCAGAGGGCCCCAGAGGGAGCAGGACAGTTGGGTTTTGCATTTCTCTGCCTTGGAGAATTGACTTTGTTTGAACAAAAATTGACACTGCTACTGCTTGATGCTGATCGTAGGGACACTTAGTTGGCTTGTTTATGGAGAGCCAAACAAGGTGAAAATCAGCTGTCCTGGCTTCCACTGTTTTTTGAATTGTGCCTACAGGAGCTGCACCTGGCTGTACTAATTTCCCAAGCCTAGACTGAAGTGGGATGCTATTTTTTCACCCTTAAAAAAACCAACCAAACAAAAAAAAGAAAGCATCACTTATGTTAGATGCCTGATCTCAAATTGGAGCTGATAATCTCTTTGCAGGGCTTTGGTTTTGTACTGTGCTTCCTGTTGAGGAACAAAAACAAACTGGTAGTGCTTAAAGTGAAAAGTCAGAATCCTTTTGGCTTAAGAGATCATTACATTTATCTTAGTAAATTAATTTTAACAATTTTGAATTTATATTTTAAATTTTGTTCCATAGACCATTTGGAATTTTCTGTAATATTGTGAAATTCTGTGGATCCTATAGCTCTTAATAGCACATCTGAAAAGTGCAGGCAATGCTCTCTGCCTGTAAACATGTGTATCCAGTAATCATTCCCCCATACAGATTGACTTGTTCTTCTGAATATGGAGCAGTTAAGGAGTCTGCATTTTAAATAGTTGATAGCTACTGGTTTTCTATTTCTCCTTTTCTGTTTTACAAATGAAGGAAAGTAGTTGTCTTAAAAATATTTAAAATATTTGGTCTTGTCTTTTTGTATTTCCAAAAAAAAAAAAAAAAAAGCAATGGTTAATAATTTGACATCCTTGTAGGTTTTGTGCTCTTCTAAAATATTAACTAATTTCAGACATTATTTATTTTCATCATGTCTTCAAGACATGTTCTTTTAAAAAAGTGGCAGCATTTTAGAACTACAGGGTAGATTTAAAGTAACCCAGCTTGGCTTGAAGTGACATATGCCCAGACCAATTTATGGAGTAATGGAACAATTTATGAGTCTGCCTTAGCTGAAATTAGTTTCTATGGCAGTTGGCCCAGAGACACTCTGTGAGCCTTCTGCTCTTTGCAGCTGCAGAAAATAATTGTAAAGGGAAATACTACCTTCCAGTAGCTAGGCAAAGCTTCACAAACTATGTGATTTCCCTGTCCTTCAAACTGGAGACCCTAACTCACCATCAGAAATGCTCTGGATGACCAGTGAGAAAAAAAGCAAGTGATTAATACACTTTTTCATACTGACATAAAGTAACAAGTTAGTTTTATGTTTAAACAATAATGCTAAACAAAACTCTGTGGCAAGCACAAAAAGAGCACATAGGTTTTAGAAGCAGATGAAGGGAAGCTTGAGAGCAGCTGATAGAGGAAAGGTTGGGCCACAGGGATAGCTTGCCTGCAAAAACTTGTTGGTGGAAGCAATGGCTGAGGGGCCTGGTCCGAGACTCAACATAACTTCCAGATGTAGGTTTGAGGTTGTTTGACAGAAGGAAAGAGACAACAGCTGCAGCTAGCTCAGAGCTAGAAAGTGACTGTCCCAGGGAAGTGTAGGCTGCCAGAAGAACTTGGCAGCAAGAACTTCCTGGTGTGGGCATTGGCACCACATCCAAAGCCCAGCATATGGTTTGTTTGAGGCTTAAGGTTAGAGGTGAGAGACACAGAGGACCTGGAGCTGCAGCTGGAATGGAGCTAGAAAGGAGGTCTTAAAAAAAAAGGTGTGAGGTAGACCAAATGTGTCAGAGAGAATATTTTAATGAGGGCACTGGCTGTGGGTCCTGGTCTAAAGATCTGTGTTAGTATTAAGGTGGGCATTTGGACAGAGAGAGCCTAGAGCTGCAGATGGAGGGAACTTAAAAGGGAACATGTCAAAGGAAAGGGTAGAGAGAGAACGTGGCTGTGACAATGTTTTGGTGTGGGCAATGGCTGGGGACCCTGCATTGTGACTCAGCATAAAATTATGTTTGCCCTCAGGGTTAGTGCTAGAACTGGGAGAGAGAGCCCTGGAGCTCCAGCTGAAGGTGAGTTAAATGAGGTTTGAAAGGGAAGTATAGGCTGCGAGAAGTGGACTGGGAAAATTTTTACTGTGGGCACTGACTGGACGACCTCAGTCTCTGTTCTATTTTAAGGGATAGGATTACAACTGAGGGAAAGAGACATCCCAAGAGGAGTGTAAGCTGCAAGTGTAATCAAGTTTTGTCTCTTCAAGTAACCCTTAAGTCCAGCTGTATCTGTATCATGGATTCAGTGGAAAACCCCTGCCACAGTGGCAAGTGCACAGGAAAGGCAAGTACAGGCAACCATCTTTGTTTGTGGTACTTAAAACTGAAGAGATCAAATCTTTGTCTCAGACTTTGTCATGTAGATAGCCCAGGCCCTTGAATGTTTTTAATTCTGCTGTAATTGTTATGGTCAACATCTTTTGTTCTTCTGATAAAACAACCTTCTTTAATGAGAATTCATATTTGCAGCAAAGAGCTCTTTAGAATCTAGGCCAAGATGACAAGAAGGTCTTCTGGAAAAAAGAGCAACTTCCTCCTTCAGCCTTCCCCATAAAAAAACTACTAAAATGTGTGCTATTTATTATTTATAAACCAAAATGCTTCACTGCATGGATTTACTCTGGAAAGATGATGAAAGACATGTATGTGGTAGATGTTAGTCATGTTGCTGTGTGCAGCATTGCACAGTGCTGAGATGTCATGTTCTAAGTGTAATGTAAGGGATAAAATGGGTACTGAACTCTTCCGAAAGTCTGACTTCAAATCTATATTTAGGCATCTAAGTGACCTGCTTTTATTCAGAGGTGCTGACTACTCAGCTGCTTCCATTGACTGCAGCAGAATATAAGGGATTTTTTTGTTGCTGAATCTATTTTCAAGAAGAAAAATTACAGTTTAGTATCTCTGTAACTCCCAAGTAATTCTGCTGGGAAAAAAAAAAGACAGAAAATTAAATACATCTCTGTTTTGTCCTACTCTTCATAAGATGAAGGAAAGGGACCATATAATATATCCCAGTAATTGTTTCTATGCAGGAGGCCGATTAAACATTACTGCTTTGGATTCCAGCATGATAGATAACCTTGCTGTTGAGATCACAACCGCAAAAGAGAAATGGAGACATGCAACGCATTTTTAAACTTATGTAAGCCTGTGTTGGGGTCCCAGACTCATATATTGACCTTAGTTGCCCTGAACAGCTACACCTGGGAACATATTCTGCACAGAACCTCCACTTGAACTCAGATAGGGCTATACCTTGGGTGTCTCTTGTACGTAGCTTGCCTGCACATCTGTTTCTGGCTCTGGATAGACCCTGTGCCTACATGGTGCCTTCCTGGATGGACCTGGTTCATCACCTCAGCTCCTCTGGGACTGCTGATGTGATGTGTGCTCTTTCCAGCACCCTGCTCCCTGACTGTGGGCCCGTGCCTTGTCACTGAGGGCATGGTTGCAGCGGGGTGACCCTCACTTGTAGTTTGTCCACCTTATGGAGCTGCCCTGCTCTTGCTTCTTCCTAAGGATCTGGTCACCTTGCTGAAGCATCAGCTGATGAACAAAGTAAGGTACACAGCAATGAACACAGCAGGCAGGTCAGTTTGTATTATTCAGCAGCTGTATTATTCAGAAATATGATTTATTGTAAAGGCACAGGAGATACATGCTCTGTGTTACCCAGGGGTACTGACCCCGAACAGTGACGGCAGATGTCATTGAGTTCCTCATCATACAGCAGAGCAAAGCGTATGTGGTGTTTGATATTTCTGAGCTGGTAAGATGTGCCTTTGCAGGATGTCGCCTGTCACTGACCACATCCTCTGTGGCCGTGGAGGCAATCAAGAAGCATTCTGCTGGGGCTGTAACAGCACAGTGAGGTCACAGGGGTGCAATACTCTTGCAAAGGACCGAGCTTCCCGTATTTGCTGCATGCCAGCTGTAAGGAACCGCTCTGCTCAGGGAGCCCAGCTGGGGCGGCAGCAGCTGGCAAAGCCCTGCCGCAGAGATCGCTCTCATTCCTACAGATCCCTTTAGGGAAAGGCAACTAGAACCGGAGTAACTATCACAAACTTTACAAAGTTACGGTGTGAGCGACTAGTTAGCTAAAGAGACAGCAGGTTTGGTTTCCCAGAGGACTGGAGAAGGGTGCGAGGGCCGCAGGACAAGGACGGGCACCAGCTCTCCCCTCCGGCGGCGCCGAGGCAGCACGCAGCCCGCAGGGCCCTGTCCTGAGGGGAGGGAAGCGCGAGCCCCCCCCCGGCCTTGCGGCCCGCGGCCGCGCAGGCGCCGCGCGCAAGGAGCATGCGCAGTGGGGCGGCAGAGCCGGCGTTCCGCGGTTCCCGCGGGGGCGGGGCGGGCGCGCGGTGCGTGGCGGGCGGGCGGCGGCCGCTCCCCGCGAAGGGGGGGGGGGAGGCGGGGCCGCCGCGCCGAGCGGGGCCATTTCAGCCGCCAGGCCGGGATGCGCCCGGCGTCCCGCGGCTGCCCGCTCGCCGCCCGCTCGCCCGCGGGGCTGCGGCGCTGACCGTCCCTGCCCTTCGCTCCTGCCCGCCTGCCGCTCTACCCCACACCACCCCCTTTCACCTCTGCCGCCGGCGGCGCCATGGCGGCCCCCAGCAGCATCGTGCCCGTCATGGCGAGTAAAACCAAGACCAAGAAAAAGCACTTCGTGGCGCAAAAAGTGAAGTTGTTCCGGGCTAGCGACCCTTTGCTCAGCGTCCTCATGTGGGGGGTCAACCACTCGGTAAGCGCCGCTGTTCGACCCACGCCAGCCCGCCCTCCTCTCCGGGGCATCGCACCCGGGGGCTGCGGGGGCACGGGCGGGACCGGGACGGGCACGCGCCGGCTGCCGCCCCCCGCCGGCTGCCGCCCCTTGCCCGGCGGAGCCGGGAGCGCGTTACCGAGCGTGGGAGCGCGGAGCGGAGCGGCTGCGGCGCCCTGGCCGGGCGCGGGTGATGCGCGGGGGCCGCGCAGGGTGCCTGCGGTAGCCCGTGGTAGCCCGTGTCCGCCCTTTCGCCCCGCGGTTCCGCTCGCTGGCAGCGGGCGGGAGGTGCCCGGGAGGGGACGGTGCTGCGAGCGGAGCCCGAGCAGCCCCGCTCCTGCCGCCGGCCGCGCGCGGGCGTCGCATGGATATGCTGCAGTTGGGAAAAATCCCGGTTATCCGTGGGAACTGGCCAAGTTCGTCCCGTGTCCGTGCAGTTCGCTTCGGCAAGTGTCCGCTGCCGGTGTGCGCGGGGGAGGGGAAGAGGAAGGGCTTGGTGTGGTAAGAAGGCAGAACTGCACCACTTGCGAAGTGCTCCATCACCCTGCGGGGACGGGCGGCTCGGGAGAACCCCCGGCCGGGTGGTGGTCTGCGTTAAAATTAGGAGCTGGTAAAGATGTCTCATGGTTTGGGCATTACGAGGTTCAGATCGCAGCTTTGAATCTTTAAATAGCCACCAAGGCAGGGTACAAGTGTAGAGCCCATAGATCGCCAAAAATCGTGTATCAGGACAGTCGAGCAAAAAACATATTCCCTTTTGCTGGCGGAGCGAAGCCTATATGCCTGTTTCGGGTTTGCATGGGTTACGTCTGCTGCTGAGTAACGAGCCTGTAAGAATGTCAGTGTGCAATTTGAGATTAGACTACAAATTTTGAAACAGCCACATGAAAGCGGCAGAGCAGCCTGTAGTATCTACTCGCTATTCCTTTTGTTTCCTACACATCCATATCCCATTAGTTTTTTTTCCTCTGTGGATGTTTCAGTAGTTTTTGCCCAAAGCCTGGAGTCTGTGCATCAAGACTGAGCCCTGGTAGAGCTGCGTTAAACAGCACAGTGCCTGAAGTGAGGATCATGAAGAAATGCTTTGGCTGTATGTAGCAGACGGAGAAGCTTCAGTGAAGCTGAATAGTCTGCTTAAGGTAGCACTGTGAGTCGGTAGGAAATGGTGACAAAGGATTTCAAGTTTTCTGTAAGTCAGTTGTGAGCAGTGACATCCTATGTCATGAACCGATGAGACAGTAGTTATTTATCTACAAAGCAGAAATATCTTTAGTTGTGGGAGTGGATGATATTCTATTTGCCTGAACTGGGAAAAAATGCACACATTTCTTTTGCTCCTTTTTTTAGTGGCTAGTGTTATAGAAGATTCCCAAGCAGGCCTCTTGAATGAAAGAAAGCAAGCTGGTAATTGTAGGGTGAGAGACTTGTACTAAATAGCAGCTTGTGCTAGCTCTTCACTGTCTCCCGGAGGAGAGAGGGAGAGGATCACTGATGAAAGCAGAGATCTTCCTGTTGCAACAGCTCATTGGTATGTGAGTTCGCACTGGAAATACCACTACGTTTAGAGGAAAGACGTCTTCTCTACAAGTAATAACCAAGTAAATAGTGACAAATGTGGCACCATATGCGATCCTCACCATCCTGCAGTCATGTGCTGTAGTGTGCATAACTGTTACCAGTAGAAAATGTCATAAAGTGTATTGGTTCATGCACAGAAGATTCAAAATTGTGAACTGAAATCCTTTCATTGGAGAGGCTAAAAAGCAACACCAGCAACACAACAGGCTCAGGGAAAAGAGGCCTCGTGTTCACATGAAGGTGATGGTTGAAGGTGTGAATATCTGTTATATTCTGCAGATGGCATTCCATTTCCTTACCCCACTGCAAAATGTAGTCATGAGTAATGCTTGGAGGCCCTGTGGAAGTGAAATCCCGCTGAATGAGAGAGCATGGAAAAAAAAGTTAATTTGATGCGTCCAAATTAGACATCTCTTCTTGGCCAAGAATGCAGCATTGAAGCATTGCAGGCTCCTCTGTTAGATGCTTTTCCTGTCATTTTGTAATGCTTCATGTGGCACTGTCCAGCAAATGAAAATAAGTGTGCAGCATGGTTTAACTCTGTTATCATAAATAAGAGTTTCTCATGGGAGAAATGGAAACAATATGTGTGGCTTAATTAAGAACAGGAATTAAGAATCCTTAGGTTTCTTAGCAGAATAAACAGAAATCCATAAGCAAAGGCTGGAACAAGAACTGAGCACAGATCATAGTTCATGATGGTAGTAATTAAACTTAGAACACAGTAATCATCTGAAAAATTATATTTAAGACTACCTGTAGTGCCTATCAATTAATGAGACCATAGAAGTCTCTGAGTCCTAGTAACTGTCTTGGGGAATAAGTATATATATTAGAACAGTGAAGCTGAGAGGCAGTTCCTACGTTTCTACATTTCCTACATTGCATGTTTTGGAAGGAAACACTTCGTGAAGATAAAAAAGGAAAAATATAATTTTTCTGCACGTTTATGAACTTTTTAATCTTAGGACTGTACTTGATTGTTGAGTTTTGGAGAATTTTCAGGGCTCGCAATTGAATGTGAAGAAGTTAAGGGGAAAAAAAGCCCAACAAGCTGTTGTCTTAAATCTCCTGTCCTCGGGGGAAACATGACTCTAACAGGAAAACCTAAACATTGGTGCCACGAAGCTGAGGGTTGACGGCGAAGTGTGAATTCTTTATGGGGGGAAAAATTTGCAGAGGCATGTCTGTTACTCAAGGTTCTTATCAATTACTCACCCATTCAAGAAACTGTAAGCACCTCCCTGTTTCTGTTTAGGTAGAAGTAGCGAGATACCTAATGCAATACCCTACTTGGTAATACAGTCAAGTTCAGTAATAACTTCAAAGGACATGTGAGAGGAAAACATGTGAATGTTACCCAAATGTCTTACGAAGCAAGAAAAAATGTGTTTGCATTTGGAGCTGTAAATTCATTTCTCAGTGCTCTGACATATGCTGTGGAATGAAGCTTGCTGCTAAGTGAAAGGGAAAGCAACTGTGTCCCATTTTGTAGAGCTGATTATAATACTGATGACTTGTAGCAGCAAAGACTAATTGTCAGTGCTTGGATCTTGCAGGCATCTGCATCATTAACAGTTGATTTTTATCTCAGTCTTTTACCCTGTGTCAAAGATAATCTGGCTGTGCTACTGAAATATTTAAACTCACTGGTTAGTATGACTTAAAGCTATATTTTTAACTAGTACCATAATTGTATTTAATTTACAACTGATGTGGTAAATAACATTCTTACCTCTATATTGTCACTGTTGCTAGATTTTCAGTAACTGTAGGAAGGAGGAGAGGGGAAGGAAGGTGGCATGTAACTTGTTTTCTGTGCCTCTAAATGAAATCTACAGATTGTGTTTTCTGCAGGCACAATGATGGTGAGTGTGCACTCACTAGAATTGGTTGCCTGCTTCTGTTAGGAGCTTGTTAGGAAAGCTGGGAATTTTTAAGCTTACATCCTTCAAAACATCACCCTGAAAGATAGCAAAAAGCTAATACAAGTGTGGGGGTTTTTGGGTTGGTTTTTTTTTTTTTGTAGCTAGTTTTGAGATGAAGAACAGACTGCTGGAAAGCTTGCCTACTGTGTCAACCATTAAATGCATTTAGAAGAAGAGCATGAATGTCTAATGAAGTTAGTGAGAGAGTGTACAAGTTAAAAAAACTCAAACCAACCAAAAACAAGCAAGCCCCCTCCCCCAGTCCCTGGAATCTGTAATCACCATCTGTTTCTTGGATGATTACAAGCTGATCCAAAAATTTAACAGTGTGTGATTTCTCAATGGCACTTGCTGCCTAATAAGCAAGTGGAGAAACAAGAATACATGGATAAAATTACTTTCCCCACAGCTCTTTGTGGAGTACATCAGAAGGAGTGTACTTTCTGTGGCTAAAGAATTCAACACACAAACTCCATGACCTTCTTCAGCTGCTCACATGAGGCACTGTGAGCTTGGTGCTTCTGTTGCACTCTTCCTTCTATTCTTGCTTGATATTTTTAACAAGTGCACATCACCAGGACAGAATAATGAAAAGAGCTTTGGCACTCCTATCTATCAGTGTACCTCTTAGATTCCTTCACCTTAGAGTTAGAAACTGGGGGGGGGAGGGGAAGACAAGTAAATCCATCTTTCTCCCTCTCATGCACTAAGATATATTTGATCGCGTTAAGAATGCCTCTGTGTCTGCAGAAAGCTATAAAATGTCTGTTCTACTAAGTTTTCAGTTTAAGGATTTTCTTAGCTAGTATAGTGGTCTTTCCTGTTACAAACTTTTATCCAGACAAATATGCAACTAGCTCATTTATTAATACCTATCCTTATGTTCTAACGTGCCATTGGAGAGCTTGTTAGGTAAAGTAGAACATCTTGATTGTGGCATAAATCACTTTTCTTAGTCTTGACTTACCTAGTGTCTCTCCTAAGAACTTTCTGTCCTGACACATTGTACATGTAGGAAAATGACACTGAAAAGGTGTTATTGAATTGTTCTGTAGGAAGATGAAACGTAAATAATTGAAAATTAGGTGATGCCCTCTGGAATACAAACTCCATGTTTGTGACTAGTTTTCATTAAAGAAATGGTAAGATCAGTTGACAAAAATGAGCTCACAGCACCTGGTACTAGTGGTATGCCTTCAAAAGTTACAGGAGTTGATAAGTTCTGTGTCTATATTTTTAAAATAGTCTTAAGTGATGATGTGACTGGTAGCACCTGGAGGATATGGAGCCATAATGTTGACTCATGGCACTGGCTGTGAGCACAACAGGTTGGTTGGAAACTATTTTGGGGTGGGGAGGGCTACTCATCATTTGTCAGGTGTGTTTTTACTGTTGGTATTTAATGCAGAGCATCACTGCTGCAGCTGTTATAAGTGTTTTTTCAAAACTAAGGCAAAACAAAACTAAAGGTATTACTCAAGATTTTCAACAGTGAGCTTGAAAAAAACAAACTATCTTTTGAATTGTTTAATGGAGGTGGTGTTAGACTCTGGGAGAAGGCTCTTTCTTAAGAAGCCTGAAGAAACAATGTATTAAAAAGCATCGATTACATCAGAGCAGATAATAAAGCAATTAAAACTATTATTAAATAGTCAGTTGGGCACTCAGCCCAGATGTTTGCATATAGAAGGAAGCAGAACAGGAAGAGCTATTTATTGAAAATTTGGTTCTTTTTTGGGTGTCAAGCTCTATGTACTACAGAAATTAATTTGATACTGCTTTTGCAAGTGAGTGGATGGACTAGTAAAAATAAATTGTGAATATTATGGTTGGGTTAAGGATAGTAAACATGCCTCCATGAAATACAAATGGGAGTGATATTTCATGTCCTTCTGTAAACTATTGAAAGGGACACATACAATAGCTTCTGTTAGGGATGAGAGTGGAAGAGCTATGAAAGGGCTCTGGCAGCAGTTTCAAAACTACTTCCTGTAGTTTCTTCCACATTATAAGATAAGGTGCTGCAAAGGCTAGGGTCATTTTTTTTCCTGTGAATTTCATTAATCCTGGCAGAGAGGGCTGGACAGTGTTCTATGAAGCTAATAGGCAGCATGAATTTGTTTTGTTTGCTCAGCTTAGTTGTCTTGTTTGAGTATCCTGCACCAGATGCCTTAAGAGTCTCTAGGGTATTATTTTTGAATTCCTTGCTCATTGAAGCAGATACTTGCATTATGCCCATTGCCAGGGCCTGGTATATGTTTATTTTCCTCCTATAGTTTCAGGGTGGCAAATTTTGTTTACAATAACTGACTCACCCCATTATTCTGTTCCTGCTCTACAGTCCTGTTTTCTGTTCTTCCTTGAAAACATCTCATCTTGTGCTGTAGGGATCCATACACTAGCGGTACACTATTGTGCAACCTCATGACAACTTTAGAGTAAGGTGGAACTACCCATTATTTACATTTCTTCAGTGTAATCTTGCCAAAACTAAGCACTTGGGAGTTGTAGTCATTTTGGCTTATGGATATCTTGACTTGTTAAGAGGTTAGTCATCTTGATTAACTATGAGGTTTTAAACGTTTGAAAGTAGTACATGTTCATCTCTGTGCTCCAGTATGAATTCATTATTTTATGCTTACTTGCAAGGCATATTTCCATGTGTTTCCATTACTTTTACTTGGTGTTTACTATGCAATATCTAACAAGCTCCGATTTCTCTTCCTCATTTTCACTATTGGAACCTATGTGTTTGCACTTAGCAAAATAGTTGAAGGAGTCTAAGAAATTGCTGCCTTGGTATAGATGGTAATGACAAACCTTGTTAGTTTTCATAGTCTGCATCCTGGTATGTGGTGAAATGGGTTAGCTTTGAATTGTCAGGATGGTGACTTCTTGCATGTGGTTTGCTACCTGATCATCTGTCTTATGATCTTCCTGTTGAGCCTGGGCTGTTCTATAATTAGTTTTATGCTGAGAGATTGCTTAATAAAGGTGTTGTGAAAATTGTTTGAAGTAGCTGAATGGTGTAGTGATGGATCTCAAACTGAAAAGGAAACATTAGCTTCATCTTCAAAGGATGGGGTTGAATAGTTGCACTAGAAGTGCTTAATGGCCATACACTTTTTAGAGTACCTGATTTTCATCAGGCTTGGTGAACAGCTACCTTGTACACTGGGGCAAGGTAGTTACTCTAATCCAGCTCTTACTTGTGCATTGTAAGTTCCCAAGACAATCCTAATATTCTTAACACAGCTGTGAATATATGCATGAGCCTTTTAGATTGTAAGACAAAACAGAAAAAAAAATCACACCCCCTTATGTGCCATTATTAGAAAGCCTGTGGAGCTCCTTGGTGAGGCTAAGACTTAGAGAACCACCTTTCAGCTGCTTGAGCTAACTGGTTTAGTCTTTCACTTTTCCTCATCTCCCTCCTGATGTCTTAGTCATATGCTGTCTCACAACTCGGCTATACCTGTGTTTGCATTTTATCAATCTCTGCCATTACAGTCTTCCTGGTTAACAAGTTCAACCATATCTGTTTTCCTTATTAGTTATTACTCAGCTCCAAAGTAGTAATCCAGCAAAAAGAATACATTTTGAGGAGTTTTTTAGATGGGCCGTAATTCATTAAAGTTCATAGTCCAGCTATGCAAACAGCTGTGCCAGAACAAAGAATGTTGATGTAAAAACAGAAGAGACAGAGGAAAAGAACTTCCTTGTAAGGAAGTGCCATTTTAAGCTAGTGTAAAGTTAGACAAGCTACAACCTCCATCATACTGAAGCCTCTAAAGCTGGGGCTGCTGGACTGGTTTCCATTCTCTCTGATACTGGTCCGTTCCTATGGCAAGTTCATTTGGGGAGATATGCTAACATCAAAACAAATGCAGAAAAATGAGTGTGGTAAGAGTTGTATTCCTCAAAAGGCCATATTCGTAAATGTCAGTCCCAGCTTAAAAGAGAAATTGCAGGGAGCATAAAGGGAAGAATCTGATGTATGTGTACATATAATAGCTTAATGACAGCTGAAGGGACTTGTATAGCTCTAGAGTGGGCTCTTTGACTGACCACTGATCTCCTGTCTATAGCTCACTTTCATGCGTAGTAACCTCAAGTTAAACTGTTGTCCACAGTGAAAAATCCCACCTGAGTAGAGAACTCTCACTTGATTCTGCACTTTTACTGAGACCTTTCTCAATTATCTTAGTCTCTTGAAGTAATAGTGTATTTTGAAAAAGATAAAACTGTCTCTATGGCACCCATTGGTTTCTGATCAGCTCTACAGTCTTGGTTTTAGAACATGGTAAATCCTCTAGCTTCATAACTTGCATATCCAGAGACTAAGTGTCTTCAGAAAAGTTGTAATGGTTTCCTAGGGCATCACTAGGGGCTGGAGTTTCTGAGGTTGCTTTAAGAGGTAACTGCCAACATCTGGAAGAACTTCTAAACAATAACAATTCTTGAGAATCCTACCTTTAAATAGTTTCCTGCAGCCTATCAAGTATGTGGCTGTAGCAGTCGCTGACTTTTTTGGGGGGGAGAGAGAGGAAAATACCCAACTTGGTTAGCCTAAGACCAGTTAAAATAAAGTGGCTTTAGTTTACTATACTATTATTTAGTGGCTAATAGTTTTATTATACTGAACTGAAATTGAGAAATATCTGATTAGTTTGTGGTGCCAAGCCTCAATCGTGTTGCCAGTGTTTTGTAGACCATTGCTAGGTCATGTGGTTACCAAAAGCATTTTTGGTACAGCAGGCTATGATGTCAGTGTTGCTGGCTGTGCTTTTTATTTGTTCAATGTGCTTTTCTTTTCTCTCTCAGAAATGTAAGTTTGCTGTAGTTAGTGTTTATTGGTGTTATGGTGTGATGTGACCCTCGTGGGTTGGGTTCTGGGTGATTATAACAAAACTTTCTAGGGGAACGAAGAGAGAAATAGTTGTTAAAGTTTGTGGTTGTTGGGGCCCTTTACAATGTGCAAATCTCATGTATTATGGTTTCTTGGAGCTGAGCAAAAATTGGAAGATTGACATAACAAAAGCAAGGTTGCTAATCTCTGAGCTTGCTGCTTTGGTCTTTCTGACTTTTTGTGTTTTGAGCTGAATATAGAGGTAGTTTTGGGAGACTAAGTTGCAAAATACCGAAAATTGAGAAAACAGTTGATTTGAGGAATGGGGTATCCATTTTTTACTTCTGGAAGAGGAAGGACTTATCAACACATTCTGTCTCAGCTGGCTATTCAAAAGAGCTGTTTTTCTCTCTGGGAAAGACCACAGTATCAGACAAGCTGACCTTACTGGAAAGCCCATTCCAAACCTCCTTAATCACTGCAAACTTGCAGGTAGAGGGCTCAGAAATGACTCACTCAAACTGAAATGCAGTGTCAGATGCTTGACATCAGCTTCCTGTGCAGTGCCTTGAGGCTGATGCAAATTAGAGTGTCCCTGCCACTCTCAATGCTTATCCCCCCTGCCCTCAGTAGCAGAGGAGAATTGAAGACTTTTTTTCATTTAATAATTCTTTTAGGTCTTAAGCAGAAATGTGCTTTCAGTCTGACTCATAATTCACTTTGCAGTGTGTGGTATGTTAACCAGCCTTCTCCTGTGATGACACAGTGGACCAAACAAGAAAAGCTTTCTGGATATTCCTCAGGTTTACGGAAGACAAGTGGTAAAGGTCATTTACAGACACAAAACCTTAGTCTTGTTAACAGACCCATGTACCTGCTTGCAAGCAAAAAGCACTGCAACACTGATTTTTTTGGAACCTCTTGCCCATTCTGTTCCTGATATAGCAGCTTTTCCAGCTGTTATTTTGGGCTTCAGCTGATTCAACAATGCTGCTTTCTCTTTCTACCTACAGCTGCAGGCAGTTGTGGCTGGTTATTTCATTTGGGTGAGCAATGTCCTTCAGGCTATGTTGGCTCGGGATGTTAATAGGGTTCAGATGTCTGTGAGCTCACAGACTCCTGCACCCCTTGTTGCTCCTCTGCTTGTTCTGTTGCAGTAAATCAAAGTAAAACAGTGTTTTGACTATTGCTAGTGTACTATGTTTTTTCTTGGTATGAGTGCAGTGCGTTTCCCTTCCTTTTCCACAATCTCTCCCACCTGTGGACTTTTTTTCCCCATGTTACAACAGTTACCTGGCGTTGGTATTGGTGCTTTTAGTTCACTTTACAAGTGAATAACTCTTTAGACATTTTTGTACTTGATGAATCTTTGAGAGGTATATTGCAGGCTTCTCCTTGGAAGATGTCATTCCATAGGATATTTTTAATATTCCTGTCTTGTTGAGGAAATCTCCCAGACTTTCATATTTATGTCAAGTTTTTCATTTTCCTATGAACGACTTGCTGAGGTTCCTGGCTGAACGTGACTTGCTTTACAATAAAAGGTTAAGCGCCTAAAAAGTTACTGGAAGAGCCTGAAAGTAGTGATTGCTCCTGCATGATGTAGTGGTCACCTGAAAGCTTTATTGGGTTCTCGTGGGTGATGACTCTTACAGTGGGCTGCTTCTTGCTAACTACTCTGGAGCAATGTGCCTGAAGTCTTCTTTACCCCATTATAATTGCCCTTCAAAAGGTCTCTGAAAAGCCATGTTTTACAGGAGAATGTGTGTGATGATTGCTCGTCTGGAGGGAGGGGTGTCTTGCTGAAGTTGCAAAGCCGTCCTTATAGTATTTGACATGTAAAAATGCTTGTTTTATCCATGTGCCCTAAGACTTACTAGGGTCATGAAAATATTCTTCTTGTTTGATTTTTATCACAAGATAGTATACTGCTCTTGTGGCAGCACAATGCTGAAAAGTTCAGAAATGAAAAATAGATGAGGGATATAGAAATATGTTTAGCTGGCAGATGGTAATTCAGTCACTGAAGTTGCTGTTGCTATGTGCTTATTATCTCAACAGCAAGGCTGAAATTCACTTCAAAACTGCATTGCTACTTAAGAGATCCTGTGGGGTTTTTTTATTTACAAGGTGAAATTGATTTAAACCATTGTATTTTAATGTGGGTTGCTTTATGTAGTTGAGTTGGCCAAGATGTCAGCTGGAACCTGGATACAAGGACACAGACATCCTTGTATTCAGGTGGTGGAAAGTAATACCTGAAGTAACCTGCTTGCTTTTATTTGTGTTGTCATAGGACCCCTTTTGAATTGAAGACATCATCCAGTAGATCTGTGTCACATGTAAGCACATAACTGAGATTTTTCAGGATTTCTTGTTTTTCAGTCAACCTGAATTCAGTATTCTGACCAATAGTGGCCCATTGATAAGCAAAACTGAAAGGAACCTAGATCATCTGTGTCTTGCTGATAGTCTTGAAATATATATGTAGCCTATTGCTCAAAAAAAACAGAAGTGAGGGAGTTTGAAATGTTCTATGAATTTGACTTACTGGTCAAAGGCTTTGAAAAAGATAATGTGGGACACACTGATTTCTGACATGGGAAGCACTGTATTTAAATAATAAAAAAACCTTGGCCCTTCATTGAAGAACACAGATTTGCTTGTGTGGACTTCTCAAGATGAAGTTGTATAGCTGCTTGTAAAGACAAGTGGTTTTACTGTGAAGGTTTCCTGATTTTCTTCACCTGCTATTGCAAACAGACTCAAATAGTGGTGCAAGCTGGCATGGATTGTTTGGATGATGAAGTTTAATACTGTGTCTTCAAGCAGGTGGGAGGAGCAACTGAGAGCCAAGATAGTAATGCTTGATCCTTGAGCTACGTTTTCTCTACTGCTTACCTTTGCTTTCCTAGCTTATAAGTCTGAGCTCAGAATTGGTTTGTCAGATCTGTGCTTGCTATGTTTTTCCTCTTACTTGAATATCAGTGTTTCACAGAAGCTGCTGTGTAACCCTGTGCTAGGCAGCTCTGCTTGAGAGATGCAAAGACCCATTTTTCTGGTTACTATGGAGTGTATGGAGCCTTGTTTCACGCTTTCGATGCATCCTGCTTTTCCATACCATGCAATATGGACTAATAGTAGTTGTTTAGGTAGTAGTGTTTTTTCTCTCCTCAAGTGCTTAGTATACCAAATACTTGAAATATAATTCTACAGGCCATAACCATATAGGGTACTTAGTTTATGGAAGTGATCTCTCTGTTGTTGATGTTTGTATAGTCCAGGAATGCTAAGCTTTGTTACAGCATAGTTTTTGATGCAGTTATGCCATACGGCAATGTCTAGCACAAATTGTAGAGACTACTTAACCACTCGTTGAAAAATGTGCGGGTTTTTTAAAGTTTTCAGATATATCTGATGATGTCTCAGAGCTTGAGGTAGGGTGGACAAAAGGGGCCGGACAAACCAAGAGTGAAAATGCTCAGCTTTTGGACTCCTTGAACATAAAATAAACAGTGTGCAGTGAGTCACAGCACTTCCACTACATAACTGAGGGGAGCTTGCAAGTTTTTAACTTTTTTTAACGGACTCTCTGAAGAATTGTTATTGTTGAATTTTACTATATCTTCCAGGACAGATAAGCTGATTTCCTGCCTAATTAATGCCTAAATAATCCCCCAGCGAGCAGACAGCTTTGCAGCCACCTTGGAGGGGCATGGTAAATGGAGCAGTGATAGAAGTGCAATCAAACAAATCCAGCCTGCAGCTCTGCTTTTGAGCCAGTCAAGCTGGCACAGGTTGTGGATGTTGAAATCTGCTCTTAAAGCATCCAGGATGACTGATCAGAGAGAGGTGCCCATGCTGTGGATGTCTAAAGTTTTGGAATGGTAATTGCCACCAAAAATTAGAATGAAATAAAAAATTGTGCAAGATTACTTTAAAGCCAAGTTAAGTTAACCATCAATGAAAACCCCACAACATTGTTCATCCTCTTCAATTATCCAGGCCATGACTGCAAAATTGCTGCATGACTCTATTGTAAATATAAAATATATCCTGTGTTTGTATAAACATCTTCTACCTAAGTGATGCTTTCCTTGTCACTTAGCTCCAGCGGTATGAAACCAAAGACATTTAATCTTGTTAATTTTCCATGGTGATTTACTAATGAACTATTTAAATTATTTATTGGTTCCCCCTTCCCCCCCAAGGTGTACTTAAGGTCAGGAAGTATGAAATAATTTAACCTGACACTAGTCATACTGCAGTATAATATCTTCACTCCTAAAGATTTCCAAAGATCTAAAGCTGGCATTGTACCTTCACTTTCCACATGTGGAAGAGGAAGGGTGTTTTGCAGACTAGAGGGGAATTTTGTTTGGGGGTTTACATGGCTTTCACTTGTCTCTCTCTGATTTCTGGCCAAGTTGTTATGTAAAAGCATGGCTTCATTGTGAATGTGGGCCTCCCTAAAACCTGTCCTTTCCACGGGTGAGCTCAGCTGCCAGCAGTGTGTGTGTGTGTGTGTCTCTGGTCAGCTGCTTGCCTGCTGAAAACTAACGCTGTGTGAAGGCAGGCAGGGGGGAGCAGAAAGGACAGGAATGGGATGCAAGCACTGCTGGGAGCAGTGGGCAGGACAGCACACTGAGAGCTGAGCTGTGTGATGCCTTGCTGCAGAGGTAGGGCTAAGCCTTGGTCTATGCCAGCTATGAACCAGATCCTTTTTGGGACTCTATTGGTTTCTCTCCCTACATGGAGAGTAGTGATTTTGAAACTTGGACGGTTGTAATGGTGATCCTCCAGAGGAGGAGCAATATATGAAAAAGTAGAATTTCTGTTAACTGCTGCTTGAAGTTTGTGCTTCTGTAGGTTTTATCAACAGCTTTATCCTAATAACCCTCTTTATTCTTGAGCTTGTTGTCCTCTAATAACAGATACCAAGTCTCTTAATAATTAATCAATTTTGTGCTTTCTGTGTCAAGAAAAGAAGCAGTAAAACCTGACAACTCTGATATTGCAAGTTTAAATATCAGTCTTTTAGGGGAAATGTTTTTAGAAATGCATGCAGCAAATGATAGGCAACTAAAATGTAAAGCAAGTCAAAGTATAGTCTCTGGTATGGGATTTTGTAAAAATCCCTTTGGAATACAGATAGTCTATATCCATGGTAGCTTTTGGTATCTTGGAATTGCTTCTGCTTGTCCCAGTGGGAGACACTGACACTGGTTTTAGTCTATAGCTGAACTAAAAATGAGTGTGTTGGATGTAGTCCATCATAGTATTGTCTCTAATGTTGTGGGTTTTGCAGTAAGTGAAAAGGAAACCTGAGCAAACTGTTACCCTGCCTCTTTGTCAAGAAATGGGAAAGTTTTTCTACTTCTTTCAGTTAGTTGTCTGATAAGAATCCTTCTTGGCATTATATGAGATTATTCAAAGTCTTCACAGAAACTTTATCTTTTTTTCTATGCCTAAAATAGCTTTCCTTCTGTTTTTGAATGTACATCACACCTCCATTGCTGTGTTCCAGTTTAGGGTTGTGTCTCTAGTAAATCTTTCCCCAAGGGACAATTTATGCTTAATCTGAATAATGATTTGCCAGCTAGGTAATGCTGTATTAGCTTGCTTGCTTCTGTATGTCTTTAGGGACTCTGACTATATGCTCCTAGTAGGAGTCTTGGAAGGGATAACTTGTGGTTCATTTTCAGGTGTTGCTTTACTTCTACCTCCTTTCAGCAACAATTGCTGTTAGTTTTGTCCTAATTTTTTTTCACTGTTCTCAGTATTGTACATGTGGCCAAACTGTTTTCTAGAGATGAGAAAATATTTTTAGGAAATTGAGTACTTAGTTTCTGGTGTGATCTGACAAGTACTACAGTCAGTGCAAAAGGGACGGGTAGAGCTGCCTGGTGGGAGCAGTGAGTCTGTCCCCTTGTGTTAGGAGCAAACTATTGCCTTTGGTGTCTTACATCCCAGTTTTAACTTCACTCATTGGGGACACTTGTAGACTCTCAACAGCAGTGCTACTCTCTAGGTGACTTGGTCAAGCAGGTCTGAGAACTACATGGGCGAAAAAGTAAGAGAACTCTAATTTAAATTGCATGTATTTGTGCAGCCACTATACACTGCCATGTGTTTTACATGACACATCTAACTAGCTTACTAGAAAAGACTTCAGCATCTACTGTTGGTCCAACATACTGTTTTAATTTGCCTTTGTTCAGAGACTGACATCTCTTCTCTCTGCTGCTTCAATAAGAGACATGCTTCAGATTAAAGTGATTTCTCTCCTGAGTGACCTACTTGTATTTTCTCATGCAGTCTTTCTGTTAGGCTGTGTCCCAGCAGTATGAGTTGCAGCAGAGCAGCAGTGCTACCTGTGTCTTAAGGTACAGGGATGAATACCTCTCATCAAGCCCTCCTCAGTTGTGTCTGTGGCCTTAATAAAAGGAGGCTGAGTTCCTACTGCTTAGTTTATGCTGGCTCTAGTATTTGTCTGATGATCCAGTAAATCAATTCAGCTTGCTTATAGACCAGAGACTAATCTGGTAAAAAGTCTGTGTTTCGGGCTTTTATTTTGTTCTCATTTTTGCTGAGTTCATAGGCTGAATCAACTTGCTTTCTGATCGAAGGGGTTGTTGGTTGAAAGGGGAAAAGGAGGCAGGACACTTGCAAATGTGCAAATCATGTAATTCAGCTTAGCTGGGAAGCAGAAGGCTGGGGAAACCACAGCCTGAGCTGGTCTTGCTGCTGGCTACTGTCTGGGTAGGCACCAGCTGAGCTCAACAAAAGGCATGTTGAATGCCAGGGGGTGGGAGGCTGGATCTGGCTGACAAGCTGGGTTACTCTGCCATGGGGCTACGTTGGAGAAGGCGATGAGCAAAGCTAGTGCTGCAGTGTATTGTACAGTAGTCTTCTGAGCTTGGAGGAGTTATTCTGACAATGAGTATTTTTCCCTTTCTTAGGCTGCTAGGCTTCCATACATCAAACTTGATACCTGGCAGTATTTAGGTACTTGCACTGATATGCCTTTGGGAGCAGCTTCTAGTCTGTGAGTTGTAATGCACATACTTTGTACAAATATTCTAGCTCTTCTTTTAATGATGGCAGATCTTGGTGTGAGCTTCAGGAATTCAGAGTTGAGTTGACTCCACATACCACATGTGTATCAAATACTTCTGGAGTTTTCTGGACCTGCAACTGAACAAGTATTGTCCTTTGTGGGGTGTTTCCTGCTTCCCTTTCTACCACTGTTTCTGCAGGAGTTTAGTCATCACTACCTGCCTTGATTTTTATTTCTTTTCGTAACCTGGATGTTCTGATATCTTACTTAAGTAAAATACCATATCGTATGAAGGTCTCCAAAGAGAGCTGTGACTGAGTGGCAGATGTTCTTGGGAGATATACTCACCAAATTTCTTGGTATGTGGCCAAACTGACTTGTCATTTTGATTAACTAAAGACTTTCAGGTATTGTGATTAGTTTTAACACTTTCTCCTCCTTTCAGGATTCTCTACACAACTGTTGTAAGAGCTGTGTATTAATGCATGCTATGATTAATGAGCAGTAGACTTGAATGAAGCTTTTGTGACAAGAATGTTTATGCTTGTCTCTAACATACTTGTAGACAGCTCTGGTAAATGCTCAAAAGCTTTCTTTTTTGTCTCAGTAGATTGAATTTCATACTTTAATTCAAATCTTAGATGCTGCTTATAGTTTGTTGATGTTAGGTGTCACTAGTGCCTTTTCTACAGTTCATTTGCAAAATGTACCAGAGTTGCAATTTAGTTGGCATTATTTCTGACTGTGTACATCTGTAGCATGCAAGTGTACTGGTGGTGAGGTAGACAGCTACTTTTTATATGTGCCACAAAAGAAAATTGTAAATACTGCACCGAGAGTGGAGAATGGCATATTCGAGTAAATCCTTGTAATTTCAGGGGACTTAAAACACAATCAGTGGTCTTGGCAGATGGCCAAGGGCACAGGCGGCTTCTGGAACTCTTCCAGCTGTTAATGGAGTGTGGGTTCTGATTAAATTTACTGTGGCCACTGAGTCTTGGTCTGCTTGTCTCTGTATGTGTTAATGTACGCTTTTCTAACAATTAATATTTAATTTTAAAATCTGTTTTAATACCCAAAAGCAGCTTTACAGATCTATCCTCATGACATAGATCTCTCCTTTATGTTAAGCACAATAAAGATTGAAACATCAGCAGCACAAGAGAGGCCCTACCATAAAAACTAGCTGTTGTAAAAGCTTTACAATACTTGTGCTGGCAGCCTTGCAGCCTCCTGAGAAACACTATTGCATTAGTTATGTGAAATCTGTTCTATAGTTGACATAATTAACTGATTACAAAAAATAAAATCTAATATAGTAGAATTGTGGCATGGTCAGTGGGGCCATTGACAAGACTTCAGGGTGCTAGTTTGGACATGAGCCTGCTGGATTGACTGCTTTTCCATTTTACTATAGCTGAAAATGTTGCAAAGAAATGGACTGGTAGGGCAATCCCTTATACTTGCAGACATGTCAGCAGAAGGAAGAATATGTTAAAGTAAGATGGCTTTGAGGATGAGGTTATTCTTTTAATTTGGAAGAAATGGGAAGTTTCTTAACTTCAGACCCCAGTGAATAAATTCATAGGAATTGCTGGGCTCATGCCAAAGGCAAGTTCAGTTGTGCAAGAGCGCTCCTGTTAAAAGGTTACAAATGCTTTTTACATCCATACCACAAATAGTTTGAGACAAGGGGAAAGTAGATTACTGTAGCATTTGTGAGAGTGCTGTGTATGATCCTACAAAGTAGGTGGCTATATATTAGATTAGTTCAGCTCTCTACATAGAAGTATGCTAGAATTTTAAATTTTTTTACCTTATGAATTTTTCAGGTCAAGGAGTCACTGTATTTGAAGGCAGCAGTAAAAGGTGAGGTAATACTTTTCATGGAGAATATCTCAAACAATGAATGCAAGAACATAACTGCATAAGAGTCTGCAAAAGTGAATGGCTATGCCTCAATAAAATTTAAAGAATTGTTGATGACAAACCTTCAAGTAAGATTGTACCTGTAAGAGAAGTCACCCATCTGAATTACCTCAAACTTTAGGTTTTTGACTGGTGATTTTTCTTCCCAATTATTAATATATCATACTACTATGATGTAATTGCAGTGATGGCATATAGATAGGTGTTAATATCTTTGAAATGCATTTTCATACCTTCAATTTTGTTAAGTTCTGTAATATTCGCAATGTTTTAGGGTGCCATTACATGTGATATATTGTAGAGGTCTATGAAATTTAAATAATTACTTTCTGGTTATTAAAAAAATCTGATTTATTGCTGCATTTCTTTTTCCAGTCTTATATTTGTTACTTATACTGCTTAGCTTACAAATTGTTGGAAGTGAAGAGATATGTCTGTGTAGCAAGGCTTCAAAGCTCCTGCTAAACTTCCCAGAGTTTGATGAGACTTTATGCAAGACTCACTCCTTTGTCTTCACTATATGACTTTTTCATGCTGAAAAGATGAACCAGGATTCCATTGTGAGAGGAGGCTGTTATATGCAGGGTAGTACCTTGATTCTTGCAAAAATGGGAATTTTTTTTGTATAGAGGAGCTGGGAAAATTAATTTATTTTGAGACTAAGGCTAAATCTAAGGGAGGTGGAACTAGGGAGCTGTGTTCTGTGCCTCACTGGAGAAATGTAGCTAAGTGACTTGTTAGTTTCTATGATGTGGTGAGCATTAGATACACCTATTTCAGTGTGTTTTAAAGCAAGTGTTCTATGCTGAAGGAATACTGAATATTGGGAAGTGAAATGTGACTGTCAGTTGAATGTTGAACATGCCAAGTACTAAAATGTTGTTTTAAACACTGAGATTTTGGAGCAAGATGGAAGAAGTAATATTTCTGAACCTCCACCTTGTCTTGTGAGTAGATCAGGGTCCTGCCTTAACAATCTTGAGCTGTAAGGTAAACTGTTACAAAATGCATTAGCCTCATTCTAAACACCATTATTCTGGAAGCTGATGAGAACTGATTCTATAGCTAATGCAGATTTAATGTTATGGTGTAAATTACAGCTTTTCTGTAAGAAGTGATGCACAGTCTGTAGTCTGTGGGTGGGAAAATTAACAAAATTAAGTCTGAATGATACTGGTCTGTCTTTGTAGATCTTACAGACTTTTAACTGTTGTTGTTCAGCACAAGTTTTGTTTTATAATTGGAATGTAATGTTATAGGTGCATATGAATTACTTATGTGGAAACTGGATTTATTCCAGTGCTAATATCTTGCAATAAGAGAGTAAGCTGGTGAACAAATAAAGTGGTTTTGGGTTTTTTTTTTTTTTTTTTTTTTTTGTATTGTCCTTTCTGCCCTGGTTTGGTTTTGATGTTTTAAGGGTGTTGGAGCCTAACTTGAGTTAATGGAAGTGTCTGCTTGTGTAACATGTGCACACCATGTGATGTGTGCTTTAATACACACTTATCACCACACAGCATGGCTCAAAGAAATGGTAGCTGAGAACAGACTAGTTTGTATTTTTAAAGGAAGATTTAAGTCATTCTAATCTTTTGTACATCATCAAATACACGTATCAAAGTCAATTTCATTCAAAGAGATGGTATTAAAAATATATTAAAAAGCCTTCTTAAGAAGCAAGTTACCAGACAGCTCTTAAAATCTGCATCTCTCAAGGTGACCTAGACCACAGTGGAGCAGGTGGATGTATGACATGGAGATTGATTGTGAAACAGAGTGCCAGTGTGTGCCATCTAGCAGAATTACAAGAGAGCAGAAGAAACTTGGATAGCATGGAGACAACTGCCTTCAAAACAAACAAAAAGGTGGAAGGAATGTTCAAATATGTTAAAATCATGAATCTACTAATCTATAAACACACTGAGAATTTTGTGGTTAACAAAAGGCATCAAAACTGATAATGATGATTTCTTCCTACAGATCTGGAGTCCACTGCCTGTAGGAATTGTGGATGAGGATGTTAACGAAGCATATATAGTAAATATGACTTTTGCAGGGAAATTAAATTACTTGTGTCTCTGTTCAGTGGGGAAGAAACCAGAGGTTTCAGTTTCTGAACTTTTCTTTGTGAGGGATTGCTCAGCTAGTGGGTCTAACATGGTAAAGGCAGGAGAAAAGTTTGTGGATGTAGTTGATAACATTACCAGCAGCAAAGTACAAGGACAGGGTGATATTCACTCAGGTTCTAAATACTCAAAGATGAAATAGCATCATGCTGATGATGTGTGTATTCTTCTATAAATCTATAGAGAATGGCAGGTGGGATGCCAAAACTTAGGTAAGGGAGACTAGCATTTGTAAGGCTCTGATGCAAATGTCTGACTCAGTCCAGTTAGTAGTGTTACTTAAGCAGCTTCCCACTGTCCTTGTAGTCTCTGCCTTCTCTCTTACAAAAGGCACATTGACTATAAGGAAACCTGTCTTGTAACTTTATGGAGGTTGATGGAGGGTCAATAACTATGTGGATAAAAGTAATTTAGGTGTCTCTAGTTTCTAAGTGAATTTTGAGAGGGTCCCTCACTAGCTTTAAAGGGAGTTAAGCCATAGCATAAGAAGGGATGGTCTTTCTGCTGATAAATAATTCCTTAATTTGTAAAGAAAATAAGGTGGAAGTAAATGCTTGGCTGTATCAGTAAAGAAAGTCACTTCTAGGCAAGACAAATTGCTGTTGGAATCTAAGACTGCTAAATTACCTAAAAGCCCTGGTGACCAGTGGGGAAGTCTGGTGGTTTGTAAAGATTTCCTGAAATTTTTACCTTTCAGCTTGCTGCTGATCTCTAATTGGGATAGTAAGGGTGAGGTACAGATGAAAAGAACCACAGAAAAAAAATCCTATGACTGAATTTCTAGTGCTGTCATTTGTCAAGAGAACAGGTAGCTGCATTGAAGAGGGCAGCCCTAGCTTTACCTACAGTGATGGATGCTAAACTGGCCATAGCTGTGCAGGAGCAAGGTCTCAGTACTGTTATTATTTAAGAGGTTACTGTTATTATTTAGTAGGCTTCAAACAAGCAATTGACAGTTACCAGAAGAGGAATACAGAGTAAACTTGAAGAGGTTGCTGTGTTACTGTGTAACCCAGTTTGTATCAGCAGTTTGAATACTTTGTATAGTCTCCTCTTGCTAGAATGTATAGTAGAGCTTAAAGCTCAGTTGAGGGCATGAAGGATGATGAAAAAAACAGAGCAGCTTTGGTGTAGATATTTGACTAAGCATCAGGAGTTGTCAGGATGGAAAATAGATGGTTGAAGGAGATCTGAAGTCTCAAAAGTCATGAGTTAAAGTAAGGACTGGGCAGGAAGTGATTTCTGCCTTTTTCCATGAAAGATGTAGAAGTTGAGTTCAAAACCATCAAGTGGTTCTTCATGCAGCAAATTTGAGACTTTAGAAGACCAAAACTAACAATTTTTATTTAGTCTTTGAGTACAAATTATTGTGATCTACTATAGACTTGCTGTCTACATTGGAAGTGAAGGACTGAATTTGAAACTATCAAGATCATAGATATCTACTTTGTCAATGACATGCTATTGCTGCTGCTCCAGTTCAAAAATAATGCATATATTCTATGCTCATTCTTAAACCTATTACAGCTCAGTAGAAACTTAACTGAATTTTAATGATTTTACTGTAGTGAATTTGAAACCAATTTAAAATAATGTTGCCGTTGTTTTTAATGTTTCTTTTGCTTATTGTAAAGCCTTTCCTAGCTAATTAGTTGAAGTTTGGTTATGTGTTTCATATTTGTTATTAAAATCCAAAGAGAAATACTACTGTCTAAGTGTTGTGATTAGTAGTTACTTGTACAAGTTTACATGAGAATGCTCTTCTGATCAAGCTTAATGTTCTCTTCCTTAGCTTAAGCTGTAAGAGTTCAATGAGTTTTATGTTAGATACTGTACAAAAAGCTCATCACTGTGAGGAAGGTAGTTGATAATCAAGACCTGTGTTTAGTCTTTGCTTCACCATCTCATCTTGGTGCTTTCAGTTGCACATCTGAATAATTGAAGAGATGACCCTTCTAAAGGGACAGATGGAGGGAAAGCTCTACTGAAGAATTTATTATAAGAAGTAAATCTTGCCCTTGTCCTTGGCACACCATGTCAGCTAAAATTAAAGATTGCTTCATTAAAGATTGCTTGCTTTATTTAAATCATGTAGCTGGCAGCTTGGTTAATTGGGTTTTTTCAACACAGGATTTTACAGTTGATGAGTTTCAAAACTTCACCTCACTGCTGCATCATCCAGGAGTGGCAGTGCCTGCTTTCTTGACCACTGGCTTCCTTTTGCATGTTTGCATATGTGCTGTGTTAGTTTCACCTTGTACCATTCTTTGAAAACATAACTAAAATCTGTTCTTGCATAGAGTGATATCATTATTTCCTTTGTGTTGAGATATAAGAATAAGCTGTAATTCTAATTTTTGTACAACTTTTAGGAGATTAATAAAATAAAAAATTGAGTGACCTTTTACCAAGTCTGAGGTTGCCGCTTGTTCTGTTTGAGTCTTAATGAAACAATGTAATGATGAAGTGAAATAAAGGAACTACAATGAATTGTCAGAGGTGAAAACTATGCAATATCTTTACAGTGTCTAACAAAAACAGTAAAGTTGCTTTGATGCTTTTACTTTGGCTTTAACTGGATCTGAGCAGTTAGTAACATGATTATGACAAAACAGCAAAGCTTTAAATGAAATCAATTAATGACTACTTACCCACTTCTCTACATGATTGTAGACACTGTTCAGTGTCCTCTTGTTAATGTGAAAGGGGTTTTTTATTATTCAGATTAATATTTTAATAGAAAAGCTTTTGTATGACAACATGAAATTTAAATTCCTTGCATTCATTATGTTCTGGTGGACCTGTAGCTTCTGGATAGTTTGTTAGATCAAATTCACTTGTCCACTTATAAAGCAGATCTCATGTGCTCTGTAAGATAATTTAAATTGCTTAGACTGAACTTACAGGAAAAGATGATTTGAAAAACTAGTAATTAATATAGCTGAAAGTTAGACATAATTTAATATAAAATCTCTTAAATCTCTTGGATATGATGGTATGCAGTCTTGGTTATAAATAAGCTTCCATGTATTCTCAGTAGCCTGTCAGTCTAATTGCAGTGCCTGAGAGAGAATAAAAATATACCTAAGTTTTTTTCTCTATGTGATGGCTTCTCCCTTTTTTTTCTGTATTTCTCACTTATTTTATTTGGAATTTAAACAGTTGAACCTGCAAGTTCCTCAGCATCAGGCTTCATGGATGTGGACACGATTGGTTCTGTTCCTTGATGAAGCAGCATCATAATGTGTTAATGAAATGTGAAAAACTGTTCCATTTAGTGGTCCTGGAAAAATGCTGTCTGCATTGTTAGACTTGTAATCTGTAGCTTGATTTAAAGGGTATTTAGAGTGTGTTTTAGAGTCATTTGAGGACACTTAGTGTGTTTTAAGGTCATGAGAGTCTCATCCTTTTGTCTTGCCCCTTAATGTATGCTTTATGGCAGTTCTGGTTGTACAACACCTTTGCCTCACACAGGTCTGATGTGTTATGCTGTTAGTAAGCTGATAATATTTCTACTCTTTGATGTAAATTGCTGTAAGTCTTCAAAGTATATAAAAGAACTTGGGCTACAGTTCTAACTCCTGTAGTTTACTCATTTGCTGATGCATCTTGTTAGGTCCAGTAACATTAAGTCTTTATAATCATTTCCACACATACAAGGTTGGTTTATTTTCTGTTTGCCTCTTGCATGTATGCAGAAAGAAAGAACAAGAAAGTAGAGTACTCTTTAGAGACAGAGGTCTGGTCTCAAATTCTAGCAATACCTTTAAGAAGGAGCTAAACACTTAAATCCATAAGGCTACCAATACCTGGTAGAAGTGATACCAGTTCTGTTTTTCTGGTTAGGGAATCCTATCTTGGCAAAGTTGATCCAGTCATTAACTGTCATCTCTGAAAGGCATATTGAACTCCTGTATTTGACTTAATTCTGCTGCTTTGGAGGAAGAACATTCTAGTGCAGGTTTAGTTTTTATAATCAAGAAGAGGGAGTAATTTGTGTATGGTTTCATCTGACGACTTCTCTAGAAGGAGGAAGGAACATGAGCTTAATTTTATTTAACAGTGCTGGACTGAGTAGAATACACTCACCAGGTAGTGGCTAAAGCACATGGGAGAAGATATTGCAAGACTTGATTCCCCAGCAGAACTGACCTCAATACAGAGCAAGTATTTTTATACTAAGGGAAAATGTTGAGCTTAAAAGTGTAAATGTGCTTTAGCTTAAGAAGAAAGCTGTTCTTGCGTTCTTCAGGACTCCATGTATGGCTCCAGCTATTGGTTACTGATAACTGTGTGCAGGGGCCAGAGAGGATGTGGAGAAACACCTGTTTCAAACGGTTGTGTGCTGAAAACATCTGTTACATTAGTCCTAAATTTAATCATACCAACAAATTTTTAGAAAAAAACTTCAAAACTAATTTCCTGATACTAAAACAAGTTATGTTCCTGTCTTTGGTGTCTCTGACACATGTACAAAGACGTGCAATTGCGAAGTTGAAGCCTGGTGTTGTCTGCAATTACTTTCACTTGAGATTTTGTTGCATTAAAATTTCTCTAACATTTTGCGCTTGAATTCAGCAGTAACAGCTGTCCGTGCCCCCCAAAATTAAAAATAATTCTGCCTTGTCTTGAGGGGAAAAGCAAACAATAGAAACATCAAAAATTAAAGGAAATTTAAGAGCTTTGTAATGTCTTGAAACTTTCTTAAAGTGCAGAGAGTCAGAACCAGGTGCATTGAGGTGCTGATATAAAGGAGGACCTCTTCTCTCCAGGAGCGGGCTCTGCCCTCAGTGCCACAGACCTGGCAAGAGTGTGCCCGTCCCATTTTCCAGATGGATGAAGCACTCAGATGGTTTCTTTCAGTTTTTAGAGAGTGCTGCATTAAATAGATTTATAAACATCTAGGCTCCAGTGTTCATGATTGTAGGGATTTTAAACATATACCATGAGAAAATATATTTAAAGTTCTCATCTATTCTATCCTACTTCTGGCTGCATCAGAAGCTTCCCAGCAGAATGGATGGACAGCTGTTTTAAAAGGAAACAGGCACCAAACCACCCACTGCTGCCTTTCTCCTGCCTTTCATTTCTTCTTCCCCCTTTTTACAAAAAAAAACAACTGCCCCCAATACTGCATTTCTAATGGGTGATTTGGAGAAATCAGACTGATACCTGATGAAGCTGGAGAGGGGATGAGATGTGACTTTTTTTTTCTTCCTGACATCCTTTTCTCTAAAACTATAATACAGCAGTGTTGTTTTGAGTGTCATGATTAATCCTGCTATATCTAACTGATTATTGAATGTACCAGGCAAAGCTCAGGCTTTTTCCTGATGGAGAGACTGAGTTGTAAACGATAAAGGAAGCTGTTTGAAAATTAACAGACTGGTTTTTAAATAAGTGCTCCTTTAAAACCTGGAAGGAAATTGTCCCAGGGTATAAATTCAGTTCATGTCCCCACTACCTACAAAACAATGTCAACTGGTTAGTTCTGTCTGGAAAACATGGAAGACTAAATACCAATAGAGCAATCACTGTCAGGTCTCAGATATGTGTAATAAGACCTAGGGAAAAGCTTAAAATTAATTCAGTGATTGTTTTCAGACTTCTGTGGGTTATGTACAATGACTTCTTTCTGCAAGCCTGTGGACTAGACATTTTAACTTTGCTCTTGTATAAAAATAGCCAGCAATGATCCTAGAAACTGAAACTTTCTGATAATACTTTTTATAAATTAGCAGGAGTTATAACTTAAAACCAATGTTGTTACACTGTAACATTCAATAGTGATGGATTTTTTGTATGCAACTGGAATAAGTAAGGATTTTATTTCTAGTTTATGAAGTTGTGTTTTTTCTTTAGATGTTTGGAATAGTAGATGCAAGTTGGTTTTTTCCTTGGGAAGAAAAAAAAGACTTTATCCTACTTTTTGAAGACCATTTTAACCTCTTGTAACTATACCATTTTAGATACCTATCAAGAGGTGAATTCACAAAATAAATGGTAGGGATAAGTGCTTATGGCAAAACAACAGTGGAATAAACTGCAGCAAGCAATGGTTTTTGGTTTGTCCAGGATCTGCCATAGGTGTGTTTTGGCAGGAGGTGTATATTCACTTGATTGCCAGCTCTCCTGGGTCTTCTTCCTAGCAATGGCCACCATCAGCTTTAAAGTATATTGTTAGAGTCTGAGCTTTTAATATTAAATAAGTGTTCTTAGACGTGTAAATAATCTCATAAATTCATTTTTTGAGTAGGAGAATGAAGAGTGCGGTGCGAGCATAAATATGGCTTATTTTCTCTAATGAATTTATAGTCTCATTTGATATGCCTTGACTGGAAATAAATACAGTAAGAACTGAAATGGCAGAAAAATAGTGATTCCTATGAGAAGGTGTACCATGGCTACCATTGGTGGAACAAGCCATGGTTTGACTGAAGCACAGCAGAAAAACATTGTTATAAAATCAGATATCTAAGGCTTTATCTAGTTTCCAGTTAAATCAATAAGACTGACTGATCCTAATGGAGTTCTGATTCTCACTCTGTCCATTTGCTGATGGCTTTGGGGACACAAGGGACTTGATTTTCCTCCCAACTCAATGTGAAAATTATTTCTGGCACTCCTTTCTCATCCCAGATATGATTCTGCTGCCAAATGGACTATCAGCAGCTTTGTCTGGACCCAGACTGAAAAGCAAAGTATGGTTTGGATATGTGTTGGTTTTAATTAAAGCAGAGATGTGAAGGTATATCCCTGCTGTACATCCCCTGTGGCTCCCATCTGCCTTGGGAAGGTGAGCTCTCCTCCTCAGGCCTAGTGCTTACCAGATCTCCCCTAGGCACAGGAATATGTCCTAATACTTGAGGAGGTGAAAGGTATGGTTGAAGAACAAAAATAATAAAAAGAGCTTTTGTCTAGGGTTTTTAAAATAACTTTATAAGGAGGTGCCAGTGAAGGCATCATCTAATGCCTTTGCACCAATAAGTTACTCAGGCCAGCAGTCATTTCTTACACAGTATGATTAAAACTCCATTTTAAATAGGGGCTTTTTTGTGTTTAATTGGTTTAATAGGCAACAATGCAAGTCTTTTTCTAAAGATGAAAGTGGTAGTGCCAGTTGTGCTACAGTAGTTGAAATTTTGAAGTATTGTATGTGTTTTTTTCAGATTTTAAAGATTAGAATGCTAAACTGGAATAAAAGCTACTGTACAGCAAATATCTTGATTCAAACTTCAGATTGCTAAAATTGGTTTTGTCTGGCAGAGGTCTATTTGTAGGTGTTAAGAGGGCTTTTAATTAAACTTATTTAGCTTAGTAATTGAAAATTTCAAGAGTTTTCCTTTCTTGCTCCACATGTGAATAAAACTGAGGTATGAGAGAGGGAAATATGCTGCCTCCAAAGTCTTGAAAGTGATTAAAAGTAACCAGGTTGGGTAGAAAAGCACAGATAACTGCCTGAACAGTCATGACTAATGGCTTTTGCAAAGCTGCTTTTTACAAATTATTAGCTGTTTTCCATTTTTAAAGTTATTTTTCAGTAAGCAATACAAATTCTGAATTTAAAAGCTACTTTATCATAAACAGTTGTCAGCTGCTATTTACTAATATTCAAAAAAGCCAAGGAAGACTTTAATTTATCTGCGTTCTGGAAGTTCACATGCATGCTTGCATGTACCTTTTTACTCAGCAAAACATAAAAAATAGAATTAATATAATGGAAAGTATATGTAGTCACTGGTAAATTAAAGTTAAAGCTCAAGCATTAAGATTAATATGTATTGTATAAATCAAAGGGTTTTTGACATGAGTGATGCATCCCTTCATGTTGTACCCATTCTGTTTTATGCAACAGTATTCTTCTGTTCTGAAACAGGCTCTTTCTTTGACCTCTTACTGTTTTATTACTGAGCAACGAGCTTCAAAGCTACAAATGTTTAGTTGTAGCATCCCAAACATGTTTTTCAGCTTGAAAGAGTGCTAATATACCATTGGGCATTTACGTGCAGAGTCAAAAGGAGAAAGAACAAGATGTGTTTTGTTTTCTGTGTCTTTTCTGTAGCAAAACAAGACCACAGAAAAGCCTGAAGATATCTTAGAGACTTAATCCTTTAAGCATATGTAGGCATGAACTCTGTGGTCATTTGAAAAAAAAATTGTGGAACTGAAGGTTTGTAAAAGTAGCATTAATATTGATCCAAATGCAATATGAACAGAAGTGTGCATGGTAAGAGTCTGAGAAAACTGCAGAAAAAAGGTTAAAAATATGGCCTGTGTTGATAACCAAGGTCACCTTTCCTAGCTGTAAAATGTGAGGGATGTGCTGTTTATGTCAAGACCAAAAGGCTAAAAAGAAGGCCCTGAGGATGCTGCATCCTAGTGCCAGGAGAGCAGTCATGAAGGAGCAGCATGCCCCATGTGCTCCCCATTCCTCTTAACTGGGGAGGAAAACCTGATAATGGACAGATAACCTGACCTAATTCTCACTGAAACTGAAGTTAGTGATTTTGAGACAAAGGACCACACAGTATTAATGAGTGATTCCTAAAGAACACAAGAAAAAAAGGCTTAAATTCATTTTTTTAATCACCAGTTGGGGACCCCAAGAATTTCAGGAGGACAAGACCATTTGTTTTCCCTCTGTCAAAATTAGTGGTGGAAACAACATCTTGGTACTTTGGATTATGTGGGAGTGAGAGCAAGTGAAATCTGAAAGTGTGAAGTTGTAAAATCAACTTGGTTTTTTTTTCCTTTTATTTTATCCTTCCTATAGTTTTGTACTGGGCTGCATGGTGCAAATTCCCCTACAACAGCTTTCTGGAAGATAAACATTTAACTTGCTGCTATTTTATTTTACTGATTTTGGACTGCTGAAGTTGTTAGGGAACTTTAAGTTTGTTAAAAATCCCCAAATCCCAAAAGATTGGAAAAGCAATACAGTATTAGGTATCTTTACTTAAAATCCAGCTTTCTGCAGGCAGGGATGAAGGTAGATATGCAGGAGGATAGCTAAGAACTTTGTAGTCTTTATTATGCAAAAAAAGGACGTTATCTTACATTTGGGATTACTTGTCATGCTGATGGCACTTACCATAGGGAAGTAGCACCTTCTCTGCCATCCTTGTCTAGGAATGGACTATCCTGGTACTCCTGGTGAATCTTCAACATTTGTCTTGACAGCACTTCTGATGAAAAACTGAGGATAAGACTGAGGTTAAGAGCACCTGAGTTGTTGCCTGAGTGTGTTGGTTCTAAAAGATTTCTGGAGAACAATTTGCAGTAAAAATTGGAGCACTCTATGAGTTCTTGAAGAGGTGTCCTTCTGCCCTCATAGCATTACACGAGGCTGCTGAAAGCAGTGAGGAATGCCAAGGGCCATAATAGTGATATGCCAGATGTACTGGCATGCGAAGCTACCACATTAAATTGTGAACTAATTAAACTGGATACAGAACCTGCAAAACCTCCAACGCCAAAGAAAAAAAAATATGCTCTGACTTGTGGGGTAGAAGAGGTCGTTCTTGATAGATAAGTAAGCAAGCACTGCATATGGATCTGCATTTGCAAGACACTCTGTGGCCAAATGTAAGCACAGGGAGAAAGGAAAGCTGCACTTCATTCTAGAAAGTAACCGGTTTTTTTTCTTGCTGAAAGCAAAAAGACTTAATAGTATTTAATACTTCTGTGGAACCAAAGATATTCATATTACTATGTAAGTATGTAAATATGGTTTATGAGTGCAGCTAATCATCTGTAATTGATGAGCATAGATAATTATTCTTGCTTATCACCACCATGATTGAGCAATGAGAAGAATGAGGTAATCCAAAATTCTCTAACACGACTGTCAGCCATTGCTCTCAACAACCCAATGAAAGTTTTATTTTTTGTTTCCTCATGTTAATAATGCATTTTGATTAAAGAGTCTGAAAGACCACAAGGCTGATTTATCAACCCGCATCAGGCTCAAACTGCTCCCTCAGCTGAAGGAGAATTCCCAGTCTTGCAATGGTTGCTCAGTTACAGGTGTTTGGTCTGCAGGTACAGCAGGGTTTGTGCTTGTGCTGCAGGACCAGTGCAGCTCAGGCCCTTGTGCTGCTGCTCAAGCCAGAGTTTAGCCACTTAATCTCAGGGAAGGATCTGGTGTGAACTCCTTAGTCTGGGGTGGCTCTAGTATCTTCACTTGCCATCAGCTGTACATCTTAATCCACGTGCATTAGAACCTGGAAAGGTGTTTCTGAATAGAAATTTTACATCTTGACACCAGCAGCATAGTCTCTTACTTTCTTAGCCAAGTTTTACTGGAAATTTCTTGCCCATGCAAGAAATTGTTATGATGGCATTTGACTCCAAACTGACAAGATGGGATTGCGGGGGTGGGAGTGTTCTCTGTCAGTAGAAAAAGTCAGACTGTACCATGGTTCTACTTAGGATTATAATCACTTTACACTGGAATTTGCCATTTTGGACCAGAGGAGTACAGTTCTGTATAGTTGCCCTTAAAACATTTCAATGTAATTTTTTTACTGACTGTTCATAATGCATGCCTTTGAGCTATTAAAAGGAATTTGATCTTCACATTTTTCTTACTATTTCAATTAAAATACTATTGCTGGACTTTTAAATGCATCATAAATAGCAGCTTTAATGACTTTATCATGCCTCTCTTTATAAATGCTTTTTGCAAATGATGAATGTTTAGAAAAACATTCTTTTGTAATGGGAAAATTAGAAGAAATACAGCTTACAGATCAGCACTTAAATATTTTTATGCATAAATTAGTCTAGATCTTACAGTTGCCTCTATATTGACTGAGAAGAGAGCAGAAAGTGGCCAAGCCTGGCAGTGTTTATGCAGCCTCAGAGCACCGTGTGACACTTAATGACACCATGTTCCTCCCGAGATGGGAATGGCTAGTACAGATCGTCCTACAATGAAAAAGCATCCTTGTATAAGGAGGCAATTGATGATTTCGTGAAAGAAATCAAACTGACAATAATTTCTATTGAAATCTCATTTCAAACTCTAAATATTGAGGCCCCAGAGGAAACAATAGTGAGCCAGCTGTAGCATAACCTTTACTCAATAAGTTATTTGGTGTTTAGAGTATAGTGCTTTGTTCACAACTTTCTGTGGAAACTTAAAAACATAGGGAATATGAAATTGAGTTAAATAGCTTGTAGAGACTTGAAGTCTAATGGAATGGAATATCAGTTCCTGCTTGCTCAGAGAATTGGATACTGATTTCAGGATAATATGTTTGTGAAGTAAATAGCAAGGGCTCCTGCAGCGGGAGTTGATGCAGCTGTGACAATGTGCAGGGGATTTCAGTGGAAGATTCCAGATTTCTGCTACAGCAGATCTCACTCCCTCCTTACTCCTTCAAACACCTCCAGAAAGAAAAGAATGAGCTGTTACCAGGCGAGAAACTTGCTGCTGAGACTTTGCTTAATCAAATAGTCTTTACTCATACTAGTGAGCAGGTCAGTTTGCTATCTCAGTAATGGGTTGCATTTATGCTCTCTATCCTAAACATCTGTTATAATTTTAAAAAGAAATAAAAGGAATTCTAATTGTTCTGATACTGGATGTGGCTACTTTTGAATTAGACAAATGATAAAGTATTTTTAGTTGTTTTTTAAGCATCTTGGAGATAGAGATTAGTTAGCGAGCACCTAAGAAAAACTTGCTGCCTACCTCTCTTGGTGCTAGAAACAGCGCTCAATTTCCATTTTTACTGTTTCCTTAAGGTTTAAAAACATTAGTTAACCAAGTGGTGTGTCTCAGTAATGATATTTGTGCTGCTTTCTCCTTGTTTATGAAGTTTTATCAGTGAAGCATTTAATAGCTTTTCTTTTTGTGTGAAGTCAGAGAAAAAAGTCAGTATGTTAATCTGTTTTTCAGAAGTTTTACTTCATTATTCAGAAAATAATGCATGTTGTAAAAGAGGGTGTAAATGACAAAGGGTATTGTTCCCATTACCAGCAGTAGTTGTGTTAGGAGTGAATTTGCTTTCTGGAGAAGAACCTCACACAGTAGTGGTAGTATCTGTTTCAGCAAGAGGTGCTCCTTGCTTGAGAGTTGATTACTTACCCCTTCCTCACATTTTAAGATACAGCTGAGATAACATGGTGTTTATAATTCACTGCAACTAGACCAGGAGTTTAAGCCTCTTGGTTTCTTGTTGCTACTGCTACTCTTCCATACCCTTGTAACACAGTCTGTAAAAGTTGGTTTCTTTATATAATAAAAATAACCAGTAAGAGATTTCTTTAGTTATCTGGCTGCAGAACGTAAATGAGGATTCTAAGGACAAAAGGTGGAATACCGGAGCATGTGAATGCTGCTGTAAGCTGCTACTGTGCTGTGAACTTCCAAAGAAAAATAGGCAAGGCTCCTGTAATATTCTGCATTTTTCCATGGAAGTGTTTGTTTGGAACATGATGGTTTGATCAAGCACCAGAGCAAACGAAATAGACCTCTGTTTTTATGGGCTGAAGGATGTATCAAAAATAACAAATTCACTAGTATCAATGAAAAAATCCTATGCAAGCGCCATCATCCTCCTAAGAAATATCAAGTAATTCTTGTTGTAGTATCGTTCTCTTTTATATTACATGCACCCTTGTCAAAGGAGCATCTACAGCTGATCTGACAACAAGTGGTTAGCAATTAAATGGATCCTTTGATTTCTACCGTGCTGTCAGCTGATGATAGTTGGCTTGAAACATAACAGAGATTTTTGTGGTACTGTGTGATCTGTACAGCTCAGGATTGTGCAGAAGGGAAGAAAAATGCTCCTTTTCATTCTGGCATTGTACAGTAGCTGATCAGAGCAGCATAGTCTGCTTCTGTTAGCCCACGCTCATCTCTGACGCTTTAAAAAAAAGTGACTGCATCTTTCTAAGGTAATTTCTGGATATTTTCACTGTCCTTGTCATGATTCACTTTCTTTTTGTACCGAGACAAGCTGTAAGAGAATGGCAAGGCAGGTGGCAGTGCTCCTGACTGTTCCAAAACAATTCCAGCAGCTTGCAGTGCTTGGTGGTGTGGGAGTTAATCTCCCAAAACTGCCCTCATCCACAGCCTCATAGGAGCTGCACAAGCCACCGCACTTTCCTTGTCATTGCTGCGGTAGGAGGAAGGGGAATCTCATCTGTAGTCAGCTTAGGGGTTTGGAAAATGGTGCTTTCTCCTCTAAAATAAAAACAGATCAGAGCAATAGTCCATAACTGGAATGGCAACTGCTGCCCTGAGGTGTTTTTCTCGCTGGGAACTCAACCAAAGAGGTGGGACTGGGGGGAGCTCTGCAAAGCCTGTGATACCAAACCACAGTGGTGATGGGGCTTCAGGAAGGAAAAAAGGAATTTCCTCCCTGTGGAAGAAATGATTCATGTAATGAACAGTCAGCTTCTTACATTTAGTGTGTCTAGTTTCCTTGCCAAACAGAAAGTGTGTGAGAAGCTCTCTTTATTGTATTTAACAGTTATTTGTTAAGACGGGACAAAAATCAGGTCTGCATTATTTTCTTATATTGCCTGCTCAAAATTTCATGAACTGCACTTCAAAATGAATGTATTCAAATCTATAAAATACAGGCTTTCTAGATCTTTGGTTTCCTGTTAATCGGGTACTGGTTAGAAAGTGTGCACTGAGTAAAATATAGCCAGACTACAGACCTGTGCTACTACTTCTCTAATCCTAACCTCTGCAAGGACAGAAGTATTTTGTGGTGTGACTTTACTATTCCTGTTTTAGATATATCTTTGTTACTTTGATATCTTTGGGATAATTAGCAAGGCTTGGCATTTGTTCATTTTTAAGGAAAAGTCCTTAAACCTTTAGTTCAGTCAGAGTACATGTTTTGCTGCAGCACCCTGTAGTTCTCAAAAAGCGCAGTAGTAGGGATATGTAAAGGTCAGGATTTGGTAGAGTGTGTGCCAGTATGCTCCAGGAGACTTGCACAAGTGAGCTTGTTATATTCTCCAGCAGTTCTGGGGAAAATTATGCTGGTCTTGAATTCATGCTAGCTTTTTCATTGATCATCAGAAAACGTAATGTGATTTGTATACATGAGAAACTCCTACTGAAAAGTCGAAACAAGACTGAATTGAGACTAGAAGGACTTGTTAGAATAGGCCACTCTAAGGTTCTTATGTCTGTTTGTAGTGATAAATATTTATCATGAGAACAAAATTGTTGTGTGGTATCAAGTTCTTGAGTTGGAGGGACTACTACTGGTTTTTTAATGTGCTAAAATAATGAAATAACAATAGTTGAAGGAAGACTCAACCTTTCTATTTCTGTCCTAGTTCTTTTTGCTTTGAGATTTAACCATCAGTATAAATAGCATCCAACTCCAAGACCTCTCCTTGCTGCTTGGTTAGAGATTTCTAATGCTGTTACAGATACTCACAGTGGTATTAATCTGTTCCTACTGCAGGAGCAACACACAGTTCTGTGCTTCCCAGAAGTGCAAGTTTTATGGCTTCTGGGATGAGTTTTGTGGCCTGGGTGAGGCTCTAAGTGGGCAGGGTTTCACTGTTGTGCAGGTGGGGCCTATTTAAATATATAACTGTGTGAGTTCCTATTGCCTCTGTGTAGACCTAGGTAAAATTTCACGTGTGATAAGGTTGAAATTACTTGCATGTATGTTCTCAGCTTTGCCACATGCTTCCTTAAGTGCTGCTGGAGGAAACTTTAAAAGCTTGTCTTGTGTTTCCAAATCTTGAAGACCTGCTTTGGATTGATCTATTGGATCTGAGCTACTTGTGGAGCTTTCAAGTTGGAGCACAATATTTTTAAACTAACTTTTAAACTTCCAGGAAGATGAGTGCTATATTCAAATACATAATTTCTCATGAGAATCCCTGATTTCCATTGTATTTTTCAGGGAAACAATGGTAGCTTAGTACTGGGGAGTGCAGTTTTACACTGTTTGGTGTTAAAGCTGTCTCCAAACAGGCAGTGAGACATAACTGTTTAACAAAATGTGATTTTCCGAATACTAATAATTTATTATGGCTGTGTATAGGTAGTACAGTGGGAGTTACTACATGAGTTAATATCGGCCAATAAATGTGGTGGTTCATAAGGATTTTTGTCATTCAAGTAAGCAGAAATTATCTAAAGAGGTAAAAATCTAATAAACTGTAGACTCCATGCAGAGCACTAAATACCCCTGTTTAAACAGGCTATAGAGTGGATTTACTACAAACACTGGTTTTTATTGAGGGCTTGGGTGGTTTTTTGTGGGTTTTTTTTAGCATTGAGGAAAAATATCTCTGCATTTCTTGGTTAACTGAAGATACCTTAGAAGAATCAGGTGCTAGAACCTACTGCTAGCTTAGCAATACAGGCTAATATGAGAAGAATTAGTTTTATTAATTCAGTCTTTGAAAGTCTTGAAAAGCTCAGCAGATTTCTGGAGCTTCAGAATAAATGCTATGTCATTTGCTTATTTATATCTGTGGTCCAACAATTTAGACTGTCACGGTCATGTCCCATTTATCTCCTGGCAAAGTCCCCTTCAGTCTGAGGCAAGACACCAGTTGCTTAGATCCAGCTGATAACTTGACACAAATGAGTGGAAAGCCTTGATATGGACAGAAGGACTATCATGGGGTCATGCTGTGCACTGCTCAGGATGAAATACTGTACAACAGTATAATATTTTGCTTAATTCACTGCTTACCATCATGCTGTGTGTCATCCCATCTCTCTCTCTTGCTGGCTGTGGCACTGATGTGGTGCAGTGATGAGCCATCTCAGCCAGTTAACCACTGAAGGGAGAAGGAGGAATCACAGTAGCTATTCCTGGGCCTCAGCAAGGGGAGAGGCACAAGGATACGATGCACTAGATTGCCAGGCTCTTTGTAGCTCCCCACCAAAATCTGCTTTGACATTAGGATTCGTATAAAAAGTGGTTTTCAGGGAAAAAGGAAATACTGTTTTGAGGGCTTTTTGCCATTTCTTCTTACTGAGGCTTTACAATTTTCATTGTTCAAATTTTGTAACAGAAAAGCAGTTAAATCTAATTCAGAAAGCTGCTGACTTAGCTCTTCCTTGCAATAACAAGATCTGGGCCAGAAAGACTGGAACAAGAATAACACTGATGAACTCGCAGGGCTTTACTTACAATGCAGAATTGCCATTTTACCCATATTACTGTTCAGTCTTTTGTTTCCCTTCCAAATCACTGTGTATGAAAGGCCAGGTAACCTTCTGTTGATATGTTTATTTTAGAAACATGCACAACTACAAAGATAGTTGGCCAGATGATGTGCCCAGAACAAATTCCAAAAATAGCTGTTTTAGGTTGAGCGTCATGCTGATACCTTGGGAGTTGTCTGGGTTCTTTTTTTTGTTTCTTCCTTCCTACCACTGAGTTTCTCTCTCCTTCATTTAGTTTCTTTCTACACAGCTCTTGGCTTTTCTTCCTCTTAACCTGTCAGTATCAGTGGGTATTTCCATTAAGTTGTTGTAATTCCAATTCTGCAGCCTAGCCCTCATTCTCTTGGATATAGGGAAGATGAACGCTGAATGTACGATTCACCTTTTTGTTTCAGTGGTTTTATGAGGCAGTTCCACAGATATCATTGTAGATGTTTTTGATCCACAGCTTTTGGGATAGAAAGTCAAGCAGCAGCTTCTAACATGATGTCTGTGCATAATGTTTGGTGTCAGGAGACACCGGTCAGCTACGTATTGGCTGAGACATGGCTGAGGTTGTGTCAAAGTCAGGAACACTAAAGGTCTCTTCAGCACTGCTAACCTGTCTGAACACTTAAGATTCCAGTCAAAGGTGCTTCAGACATCTTGTCTTTAAGTTATCTGTCCTACCTTCGAGGTTCCATACAGTATTAGTTTGTCTTGAAACTGAATATTGCCATCAGCATTCATTTTGTTGTGAAAACAATGGTGGCCTTTTTTTTCCTCTTCTAGATAAAATAATTGTTTTGTTCTTTCTGTTTTAAATGCTCTGGCTTGTTTTAACACAAATTCCATGTTTTGATGTGGCGTTTCAGAGAGAGAGGAAGGCTACCCACAGAAAACCTGCTGTGAAACTAGTTTAATCTGTTACTTTTTTTTTTTTTTTTTTTTTTATTACTGATGATTCAGCAGAAAACCAAGATAGTATTTTGGAAGAGACCCTGACATGCATTTATAAAAGACACCATTGAGATGAGTTCCTGACTGCTGAAAGTGTTTGCAAGGAATCTTTCTTGTGACTGTAAACTTTCATGCACTTTTCATAATAACTGCTCACTCGATTTGATTATGTCTGCAGCCACAGATTTGTCACACCTGGTAGAGCACAGTTTGAGGGAGGGGAGAATTAAATAAAGATGCTTGGATTTAAATGCTGCTTTGCCCAAAGGCATCTTCACTGGTGCTGTAACACTGGGAGGTGAATGACTGTTGTGAACAGAGCATCCTCCTGGGGTTGTTCTGGTCCTCCCAAAAAGCAAATCTGTCCTGTAATCAGTTAATTATTTGCATTGCATGTAGAAACTGTGTTTATGACTTGTATTGTTGTTGCAGTCTTCCTTTTCTGATAAGGCAGATTACCGTTTCTGGAGTGTTTTGACTTTTCCAGAAAAACAAAAAGTGGATATTTTTAGCACAAACCTGCTTTCCAGGGTGCTGTACGTCACCACTTTGTTAAATGGCTCCTTACCAATGTGGCAGTTTTTTGCCTCTGTGCTCTTGGGATAAAGGTGTGTTGCTTTTTGTAAGAGTTGATCTAAGGCCTGTCAGCTTAAACTATACTTAAGCAACCCCAGTTCATTAACCATTTCTCAATGCTTTAACTATAACGAAATATTTTCATTTGGGCAGTGACTGACAAGATGAGTATAATTTGTCCTTGAATTGCAGCATTCTTGCTTTTTAGTAACTTAGATTTCCTAATTAAAATTCTCAAAATGAAAATTGACATGATTATAGGTTAGATAGTGCACCCAAGATTTTATAGTTAAAATGTTTCTTTCTATAGTTAAAAGTATGGGCAAATTAGTGTGTGAAATAGAAGATTCCACATGGAAATTACATATACTAATGGTTATATACTAATCAAAAAATTAGACTCACTCCACATGAGGTGGAAAGTCTGGCGTGGTTAAGACTTGAGAAAAGAGTAATTTTTGGTGGTATAAATGTGTTTGCTAGTTGCTCTTTCTAGTCTAGGATTATTTTAGCTAATGACATTTTTTTTCTTTCCTACCTGTACTTTTATTAAAAAAAGTTAATCTGTGGCTAATTACAAAATGCAACTTTAAAACATCAGAAAAAATATTCAAGAAACATAATATATTCATTTAAAAAGAGAACAGATCTCCAACTAGTTACAGTGTAAATGACTGATAATTCAGACTTGGAGCCAGGAAAATATTTTCTGTCAATAGCACTGCATATTTCATGTTGAAATGTGTTAACAAGACATATGCTTATTTATAAAAGTCTCATCAAATTAAGTTTAAGAAACCAAAACTAAAGCTTTGTATTTTTTTTTTCTTCCTTCCTTCTCTTCCCCCTCTCCAGCCTGCGGTGAGCATTACTGTTAGTTCAGAGCACTTGCAGAGGTCTAGTTCTTGCAAAAAGAGCAGCTGCTCACAGGCCTTCTGCTTGTTGTGTGTCTGGTTTGGGGTTTTTTGCCTAGCACCTTTGTATGTCCCCTTGGCTGTTTGCTTGTGTGTATTTATATTCTCTGCGAGGTAAAATGTATTTTGCATGAGAGTCAACAGTCTTTACCTTTGGTCTCCAAAATTGTTCATACTGCATAATAGTTCCCGGTAAGTAGGTGCTTTGCAAATATTTGAATAGCAGAGCAGCAAAGGAATGATAAATGAAATCAATCCCCCATGCCTCTACAGTAGCAGATGTCTAGAGCTGAACTAGTCACCCTTGACTCCACTGGGAATTAAAGCACCTCTTTCTCTGCACTGAGCACATTATATCTTGTAGCCAATTTTAAACACTTGACCACGGCAAGGTCATTCTGGACCCAGTTTATTGCTGACTGAGTTGCCATCATGGTAAGTTGGTAAGTGCAGCTGGGCCTTGTGCTTCATCTCTTGTTATTTCCGTTGTCAGTTGCATTCGGCTTAATTAATAGTTGAAGAATTAACTACTTATGACTTAAATGAGCGTATTGAATCTTTAAGCAGCCTACAGTTAAATCCTGCAATCAATGTAATTTCTATCTGGGGAAGAAAGTTTGTTGAAGGAGGGTAGAGGAAGGAAAGTGAAGCAAGTGAGAAATTATGTAGGTGTTTGCTGTCTTTCCTGTACATCAGGAGTTGTTAAAGGATGATTTTTGTTGGATGGGATGAAGAATAGAAGAGGTTAAGAGGCTGTTAACAGCTTGGTACAAACACTCGAGGTGCTCTTGGTCACTGTAGAGCTGTGAGCTGGTAACAGGCTCTGGCGGGCTGATCTTGGATATGATTTACACTCGTGAATGGGAAATGTGTCAGAGCAACTGAAACAGTAACCTAGCTGACAGGTAAATAGATGCTAGTGAAGTGTCTCGGGGTTGTTTTGGAAGTGGGATGTTTGTTTGGGTTTTTTTTAGTAAAAGCACACAAGTAAACTGCTTTGGAAGTGCCTACACTTCAGCTAGTGAAGGCCAGATTTACTTTTGGTTTTACTGCTTGCCCAAAGGCATTAATGTAAGCAGAGCACTTAAGCATACAGTTAAAAAGCACTTTGTGGCCAAATTCAGCCTGTTACTGAAATACATTAATAGCACAAGGAAAGAAGGCAATCTAATTTATATTAAGGTAAAAACCAAGTTGCATAAATTTCTTTGTTGAAAGAATTTACTTAATGTTTTGAATATTATTTTCATCTTTATTGCACCAAGTGCTTTCCATATACTTTTAAAGTGTTAACAATGAAGTAGATGCTTTAAGGATAAATTATATTTTCCCTTAGGTTCTATAAAACTACAAATTTGCAGTAATTTGTAACCTCAGGAACATCTTTCCTTTAAGCATCATCTTCTCAAAGAATCTACTATAAAAATATTAAAATGACTAATTGTATAAAGATGGGATAGATGCTATTAAAAAACCACATAAGCATTTCAATAATTTTACTGCAAATGCATTTCTTATCTCTTGAGTGGAGCCTTAAGTCCTCTGGATGTTTTGCTTCCTCCAGAGCACTCGTTAAAATAAAGCTGAAATGTCTGGTGTGTGAGATGCTGTCAGGAACTGAAAGGGGGGTTATTGCAGTGATATTGGTTTTAAAAATTGTTCCTGTTTTTTCAAAAACAAAGGAAATGTATAGCTGGTGACAGTTTGTGGGTTGGCACTTCTGAAAACTGCAAATTGGACAATAGTTGTTTTCATATCACACTCTCTCCAGCATTTGCTCTATCAGGAGATTCTTTAAATAGCAAAATCCATACTTTCTAAAGTTAAAGTTGTTCCTGTTTTGTATCACGGACCTTTTATTACTTTTAGGCTGTAAGAGCTGTGTATTTTACAGAAAAAGCATGGCTTGTACAGTACCAATAGCCAGTAGTAAACTCATCGTTTAATGCTACCTTATTTTGATTGTAATTTAGAGACATCTCAGCAATTAATACTAACTCAGTTTGAAAGCTCTGACTTAAACCTTATCTGCAGAGATTAATTTTTCATGTTCAAACCTCAACTAGAAACGTTGTCTAGCTAGTTCTTGGAAGCACAGACTTTCCAAAATTTAACATGAGTCAGTGGGAGCTGTTTCTATTGGACTCTCCTAAAACCAGATGAGAAGTGCTTTCATGTGAGCACCCAAAAATCCTTGTAAGGTTGGGTGCAAAAGACCCAGGTGCACCAGCCATCCTTTCAAAGGGAATTGGTTTCTGACAAGCACGGTTGATAGAGAAGAGCTGTTTTGTGTTTTAGATTTGTTTGTGAAACTGCCCTCCTCCCGAAACAGCTTGTACTGATGTCTCCAGCTCACGTGAGATGAAGTAAGCTATGCTGGCAGAGGTGCAATTTTTTGCTGGCATAAATGAGGCCTACTTTGTGGTTTACTAGTGACACTGTCAAGTGCAGAGCTAAATGTAACTGCATTAAACCTGAATAAAAATCATTTCCAGATGGTAAGCCAGAATGAAATATGAGAACACAGTATTCTGTGTATATTTTTCATGTGTACTAACTCTTCAAAAGAAGTAACTCAAATATCTTCCTGGTTTGTACTAGTCCTTAATTCCACCTTACTGTTGAGGAAATTGGGCTGCTTTCCTTGTGGGATTCATCTGAGCCAATTGTATTCTCTTTGACATGTTTTATTTAATTAGGAAGAAACTGAGAAACAAAACCTCTGCTTCTTCGGAGAGATAAATTACCTTGACTATTTGTGAGTACAAAACAATCCACAAACACTGGTTCCTCCAGAGTCCATTTGCACAGCAGGTGATGCTCAGGAGCCCTTGTGTTGGAGGAAATGGAGGACCTTTCTTCTTAGGCAGTGGACAGGCATGCACAAAATACTTGTGCTTGCTTTTAGATCTTTCAGTCCTGGGTCTGGTAAGCACAACCACTGCTGTGGTTAGAGAGATCACAGTACGACAGCATCTGTTTATCCATCATTCAGTATTTTAAGAGATTAGTCCAAGGCTATTCTTAGCACTGGCAGATAGATGGTGTGTTATTTTAGAATGTGTATTTATTTAGTGTTTTCTTTAATGGTATCTGTGTTAGTACTTGAGGTCACTTGAACTAGCTAGGGCTGTATGAGTCATTTTTATCCCATTGAATTTACACGTTGTGATCCTAAACATTTTTTTTACCTTCTTTTAATTTTTTTTTTTCCTGGTGTGGTTCTTTTTTCCCTGGATTATGACCCTATAAAAATGACATATTCCTCATGTTGTGCCAAGTGCAGCTCTGAAAATTGGCTTTACTTGATCTGTCTTGCCTTCCGGGCTTATCTACTACTAGACAGTAGAGGTGGGAGGGAGACAGTACAGGGAGCCTGAAGACAGGAAGATGTCCTTACAGTGCTGGCAGCCTTCCTGTGTTTGAAGCCTGCAAAGATGTCTTCAGTCTAGGGGAAACAGAGACTAGAATTGGAAAGATAATCTTCCTAGCCAAAAGTTCAGCAGGGCTTTTGGTTTCACTGCTGTTTGAATTCAAGTTTTAGAGTTTGTTATACAAAGTTGGCTGGTAAAGAGTTGGACATAACTGCTTCTGTAAGCCTAGGTAAAGATAGCATGTGCCACTGTTTGTTGCTTCAAACTTTAAAAAGAAAAGTTCAGCACTAGGTTTGTAGAACTTCAGAATCTATGGAGTAAATGGGGTCTTTTTTCTAATATCTGGCTGTCCAAAAAAGGATATATTTCACATGCATTTGACAAATATGCAGTTTTTTTACAAGTCTTTTATATTGAGACAGTAAATTTACCTGGGAAAGATGTGTAAATACTGAAAACTTGTCATACAGACTTGAATTAAAGAAGGATATTTTAAGACAAGAAGAAGCCTAATGCTTTTCTTTTAAATTATGTATACTTTTTCAGTCTTGTTGATGCTTAGGCCTGGCAGTTCTTAGCCAAGAATTGAGGATTATTCTATTTTCTTGATGACTGCTTAGCAATTGTACATCTTCTTGCTGTGAGTAGATGAAATTCTGTTTACTTGGGCATTAGAGAAATCTCATCCATTCAGGTTCCAAAAGGTAGCATGAGACAAAAAACATGTCAAACAAGGCTCTGCTTAAGTGACTCTGGGGCAGCAGACTGTAGTGAATTCTAAAGCAGAAGTTTAAATGAAGCTTAAATTGATAAGCAACTCATTGGTATTGGTATGTAATTGATTTTCATTCTATTTTGTATGTAATGAAGTCAGTACTAAATAGGAAGGTCCACTGCATGCCAGTCTCCTCTGAAGATTCTTGACAGTGAGCTGGCAGGCAAGAGTTTGTTTTTTAAGAGAGATCCTTTTTAAAATCCCCTTTGTCAAGCTCCAACTGATAAATTGCAAAGCAATGCACTAAACCAGCATTCTTTTCCCCTAAGTTAAATAAAGCAGCCTTAAATATCCTGGATACACAAACTGGAAAATAAGTTAATCAAACCAAGTTTTGTACTTGACATCATAATATTTTTTTAAACAAAGGAAGTATTATCTGAAGACTATAATCAGTTCAACTCACAAACATACTTTAAGATTTCAAAACTAGTTCTCATCTTCCATAACATTTTTTAATTATGGGACCAGAAAAGGAAAACAAGTCTTTTTTTTTGCTTTTTTTGAGTCCAAATCGGTTTCTCAACTCTAAATGACCTATCTGTTCAACTTTATTAGCAGAAATTAAGAAAATATTCTGTCTGCACCTGAAAAACAAGTTAAGTTACCCAAAGCTAGTTTTGCAGTTCAGCAAACTCAGGTTTTTTGAAGTACTTTAATGCTGGCAGCAAAATCAAATGTCAAAATATATTTATGTGCAGGAGGTTCAGTCATTAGTTCTGGTTACTGTTATTTTTCATTTTGTCATATGTTTTACAAGGTATTGAAGTTAAAATTTCATTTCAATTTCAAAGGACATTTTTGGATGAATTTTTCTTCACTTTGTAATAATCACATCTCAGACTGCAAGCAGCGCTCCCAACAAGATGGGCTCATAGTCCAAACACTTTAAGCTAAGGAATTGCAGAAGGAAACATTTCTCTGCTGCCTCCACTTCCCTGCAGCCTCACAGTGAGCAGGTTGGGCAAGTCATCCAAATTAACAAAAATCCTTTTTTGACACATTTAGTTTGTGTTCTGGCTCTGGTTTTTCACACAACTGACCATGCACTTATGTCAGAAGGGGAAAAATTTTGGTGCAAAAGCAGAAAAAAAATGGGGCAGATCTGAAGTGTTGCTTTTGCAGTGATGGTGGCAACACTGACTTGTTTGAAGCATAGGCCTTTGTATGTTTTTCTGAGAACACCTGTAGCTCACTGAACCTGTTTTCTTCTCAAAAGCTTTCTTGTAACTAGACAGAGGTGTTTCTTCTAGATTTCCTGTAAAGTGCCCCAGTATTAACCGTGCCTTTTCAGTCAAATTTGTACAAAATCATAAATGCTTTCATAAATAACAGTGGGGCATCAAATACCAGAAATAAAAGCCTGAGTTTACAAGCTTTAAGCAGATACTTTTAATCCATCCTGGGTTTTGTATGTTACGTGATGGATTAAAAGCAACGAGCACCATTCTTAAGTTGCTGCATGTGAACTTCCCTGACTCTTTATGTCTCAGAGGGCCAACACATCACACCTGATCCTGCAGCCCTTTCACTTTTCTGCTGCTTAAATTAATAGTGGAAATCAGTGGCTGTGTTGTCATTAGTGCAGATTGCAGCTACTTCTCATTTTGTGATGTATTTTGCAAAGTATGGCAGCTTGTGGTCTCAGTTTTCTTGAGAAAAAGGGCAGTGGCTTTTACTGTGAGTTTCTCTTTCAAAAAAAAAATTAAACTTTTTCAGATCTTTATGTTTAAATGAAAATTAAGGGCTGTATTTCCTTTTTAACACTGTTTTTCAAAAAATATTTCTTAGACTGAAAATGGGAAAATGAGTATGTGTGCACAGAGGAACGTGGAGGGCATGAGGGTGCACATTCCAGATCGCCTGTGCTGGTGTGGTGATGCAAAGCAGCTGTGAGTTGAGTTAACTGGCCCTTGTGCTGTGCAGGCAGCTTGCCTCTGGTCCCAAAAATATTGCTTGCTTTGGTACCACGTGGCTTCAGCTCTTCAAAAATGCAATGTTGTGCTCACTGTGTCTGCATTATTCAGAACTCTTAATTTTGTATTATTTTATTATTTAATTTGCATTGCAGAATTTGCTGTATTCAGATTAGCATTAATGGTTGAAAATGCATGTTGGTAGCTCGGGGCTTTTTTTATTAAATTATTTATGTGTATATGTAAAATATGTACATATGTATATTAAATTCTTGCTTAAGGGATAAATTAAATCATTAAATGTTTTTAATTTGGATTTTCACATACGGAAATAATCAAAAAGCTAGATTTTCTTTCTCACACTGTTCATTAGCAATATATAACCTGAGTCAAATGTCAGTGATGAGAAAGAGTTTCTCTGGGGTGGTTCTGCTCTCTGAGTCGTGGAAATGTGATTCCTGAGTTCAAGAGAGGAAATAAGTGGCAGCTGATCAAATATTGTCACCAACCACCTCATCCTGTGAAATGCTTTTTGACTGGATTTGGAGCAGTGTTACCATGGCTAGTATAATAGAAAGTGCTGCAGAAAACTTTGTGTCATTACAGTTTGGTTTTGTCTTTACAGTTGAAGCAATATTTTGTTGCTGTGCTTACTGAATGACAAAGTTTGGCAATTTCTGTTTGATCTCCTTTCAGAGACACTGTGGCACTGGTGCATGTTCAGATTAACAGCACCAAAACCACTGGGCTTGCTTTTTATTTATGGGCTATAAAAAGTATAAATAGAAAGCGGATTTGTGTCATCTTGCCTATTGAATGTGTCCTATTGTCCCCCTAAGCTTGTAAAATCCTCTGATAGCAAAATTCTGACCCGTAAACAGAGGAGAAAGGCTCTGCAATTATATTATGTTGCTTTTAACAAATTATATTTTATTTCATATCAAGGGATAAAGAAGATGTTTACCTTGAGTTGTATAATTATCTCAACTCTCAATTTAGTTGGATTGGGAGGGTGACAGGACTTGGGAGATAAGCCCCTGATGGCTCTTCAGCACCCTTCTCTTATACCCCTCTTCTTCTGCAGGGTTGGGAAGGTTTTCTGGGGTTTTGAAATAATGTGCAGTAATTTAAATTCTTGGCCTTCAGCAAAATGAACATTGCAGTTGTTATATTTGGGCAGTTAATATCTCATAAGTAATGATAACAAATTAATGAAGTCTTGTATGTAATATTACTGCCAAAATGAATTGAGATTCTTTGAGGAAAAAGAATATCCAGAGCAGTAGCAAAACCCAGTTCATTTTAACCAGCATTCCCAAACACTAGAAGAGTGCCATGTAAACTCACTAAACTTCAGTTGCCAGAAGCTACAGATAATATATACAAACAAATGTGTATTTTAATGTCTGTGAGAAGGGGAGGTGAATGCATATTTAGAAACTATACGTAGGAGAAGTCAGTGACCATGAGGTGGACAGGGAAGTGTTAGAACAACCTATAAACAATCCCAGATATCTACTCTGAGCTTGCTACTCAGCTTGGGCTCTCTTTGGTTTCCTTGGGACTTCAGGCCTTTCATGTCTCCTTCCAGCTGTCATAATGTCTTGACCAGCAAGAGCTTCTGCTTTTGCTCTGAGAGCATTTTTATAAATGAAGCCCATACCGTGGCTTCATGCAGCAAAAAACTGTCTGGATGGCATCCTGTTGTGAAGGAGTGTTTGAGATCACTTAAAAAATCACTGGCAAGGGTATCAGCAAAAGCCAGATTTAATATTAAGTGACAGCATGACAAAGTTCATTGGCAAGATTCACTCTACTACTCACAGAACGGTTAAGGCACAGCAAGGAAAAACAAGCAACAACAAAACCAAACAAAATCCAGGCAATCAAAACAGAAATGAACTGTGAACTGTCTAGGGATGTGTGTTTAGGTGCGTGTGATAAAAGGGCAGTGAGGGTGAGGATTAAAAGGAATATGGCCTAAAACAACATTTAACAGTACTTAACTTATACTTTTAACCTTAAACCAAGTAATTTAACAAAGGAACAACGCTTAATTTATACCTAACTTAACTTACACCTTAAACTTAATTTATGACTTAACCATGACAATTTAACAGAGGAATCACACTTAGTAGCATTTAACCTAACTTGTAACTTTGAAGTTATAGTTACCAACTCAGTAAAAGAACAACACTTAGCAGTATTTAAGTAAGGTTAAGTTGTATGTCACAAGCTTGCTTACTTACTTGCTTACTGAATCTCTCTTCAATATCCAAGGTATTTAAACATCTGAGAAAGCAGCATTCCTCTCAGATTTGCTGTAGCATATGTGCATGTGTGTGCTCACAGACATAAATATTCAGTGCAGGCAAGGCACTGTGACAAATTCCCCTCGGAGGTCAGTGAAATACTCAATGCTCTGCATCTCCTGAGGGGTGAAGGGTTGAGCCTCGAGGAGTGGAGGTATTGTTTGGTGATCCTCCGAGTTTGGCAAACATGAGAGTTCTCTGAGAGGCCACACTCAGAGAGAGGTCACTGGTCACAGCCACTGCACCCCTGAAGAGCTCCAAGGACTCATTTCAGACCACTGTTGATAGGATAACAAGAGTGGGCTTTAGTCATAAGTGTTTCATCCTGACCACAGTTTGGGTCAGCACTTTCTTTGAAAGTGTAAGAACAGGAACATTATGCCATTCAGGCAAGAAAAAATTTCCAAGGCTGTTCATAAGGAAAATAGGAGCTCATTAGCCATTCCTGGGAGCAGATAGTGTTTCTGATAAGCTCCAGAGGAGCTGAGCCCAGGTGCTGTTTTCAAGGCTGAGGTCTAACGAGTATTTCTCAGATCACAGTGCAGCCTGGAAAGAGGATGGAGGAGAATGCACCAGCACAAATCCTGATTAAAACCTGGAAAGCTGATAAACCTCACAGGTGACTACAGACCTATTAGCCCAACCTCAAGCATTACACTACTTTGAAGTATAAGATTATATGGTAAATGCAAGAGGAATGCAGTGCAACAACCAAGATACACTAGAGAGGTAAATGGAGGGATTTCTCTAAACCAAGGAAATGCAGTTCTTACCCATTTGGACCTCTAGGACAATATTTTGCATGATGCCTACATGTAAAGTTATAACTTCTCCTGAAGGATAGGAGATTTAGGTTGAGGCTAAAAAAGGTTCATTTAGCTGCAGGCTAAGATGTGCTGGCAGAGCAAGCTCTGTCCCTTGTGCTCTCCGATTACTGTGTTGGTCCATGTTACTTTACAGAGCATGGAAATACTGGTAGTGTCACCTTCATGTGTTTCCAGTGTCACTCTTGGTCAGTTAATTAACTTTTTTAATTAGATTTGTATAATGCAAATAGTATTGCTACTGTTTGCAGAAGTTTTGCCTCACAGCTCCAGCCTTCACCTAATGCATAGTCAGAGATGGCCAGAAGGAATCATGCTTTAATGTCATCTTCTCACAAGTCAACAATTTTCTAAATAATAACATACTTGTGACATTGGAATATGACAGCACATCAAACCCCCTTTGCAACTGGACTTCTTTAAGACTGCTGCTGCTGCTACTAATAATGTGAAATGCATTACCTTTACCATACCGGTGTAAAAATAGGCAAAAAATTGGCTTTTCTGCATTTGTTGGAACTTGAGAAAAATAATGAGGCCCATCTGATGCCTTAAATTGTTGCTCTGTGGCATTTGTTCTATTTCCCAGGTTGTTTTTTGTAGGCAGGATGCTTTTTAAAGCCTTTCTCTTTATTAAGCAGCAGAATATTACTTGCAAAATGGTTCCTTAGGTTTCTTTTCCCATTATACTTTGCGCTTCTGTGTTGGAGAGAAGTTTTTTCTATTGATTTTCATTTTTCCATTATAGCATTCAGGTAAGGCTACAGCATCTCTGTTCAAATGCTTACTAGAATCTTATGCTTAATTTCCTGAACTCATTTTTCCTATTCAGAAATATTATACTTGAAAAACAAAATCTTGAAAGCTGTTATGAGATGAGCATTATTTAATAGACTCCTTTAGTTTGTTTTCTGGTTGGTTGGCAAGTTTGATTTTTCTCCAAATCTAGGTAACGTGATTCATGGAATATAAGTGTAATTTTATTTCATTTTGTTCTTCTTTGTTGAATTCTTCTTCTAGAATCCACAATAAATAGATAATTTAGAAACTTAGCAGAGCATCTGTCTGTGAGTTGTATATTTTACTTTTTGTATAGAATTGAACTTACATTCTTTAAACCTTTCCCTATGTCATAATAAATACCTGGTACCTCCTATCATCTTCCTCCTTTTAAGTCATTCTTTTGTGAAGCTTTTAGGACAAAGCCAAGTGAGCTAAAAGTTTATCTGTTGCCAGATAAGCATTTTGTTTTTTAATTAGAAAAATACAGAGCAGATGGCTATCAGACCTTGTGACAAGTGTGTATATTTTAAATCAGTACTCCAAACAATAATTGAGAATGCCCATTGATATAAAAGATTGTCAAAGTGCATCAACCTCCCAGCACAAATTTAAGTTTCAAGACTATTTGATATTTTTGCTCAAAAAATAAAATATTATTTTATCAGGTTTGTGGCAAGCTAATAGCTTGCAAATTGTTCTCTGAACTATGTCCTTTGTCTTGTTGTCCTCTTAACAGTTGCATTTGCAAACAAGGATGAGCTCATGTGTAAAGTGTGCCTCACAACTCATCCAGATATGAGGAGCTTACAGTCCTTTACAGTTTCCTGTTGGACTGAGATAGGACTTTATTTTTGTGTGCCATTTGCTACTAGAAGTGTTTAGCTTGTCAAAAATCGCCAGTACAAATAAGTCATATTTCTATTATTCTATTTCCCATTTCATTAATGGGCATTAATGTATTTGTACATATTATAGCATTTGACCTAGCTTTTAGGAGAATGAGGGATTATCATGGCAGACGTTATATCTGAGCTGCTTAATTTATTTTTGGCCTTTGATTATTTGGCACATTATGAAGTGTTAATTTTTGCACTCATTGAAATGTGTAAGGAGATTCATGAGAACTTTAACCAAATCTCTAGAAATGTGACTTAATGCTTGTCTGACAGTATACAGCAGCTGTTCTGGATATTCTAGACTGTGCAAATGTCCAAGAGACTTGAAAGACTTAAAAACTTGCATCAAAATATTTGGAAAGGAAATGCGATTTAAGTGCTTTTGTTCTAGGTTCTTTAAACCTTCACATTCCAAATTCTTTAAACAGGAGTGATAACCAAGCTATAAAACCCTTTGTATAGATTTTTGGACCCTCATACTCCAAATTTAATAATGAACATGAATGCTCTTTGAAAACCATTTCTTTGCTCTGTTTTAGGACTGTGCTTGGTATGTCACAATATCCTGTCCAGAGCTTTCTTGAGTATGTCACAATATCCTGTTTTCCACGTGGGTGCATGTACTACAGACCTTCCCTGCCCAAACAGATCCTTTTCCTGTGGAAAGCAGCAGCTAGGGAGTCTCATGAAAATATCTGGGGTCTGCTGTGAAATTTTTAGTTTTGGTTTTTGTTTTTTTTTTTTTAATTCAAAGGCAGATCATAAGACTTCAAAAAGGTCTTGCCACTCTTTTTGATAAAATATGAAAGCTGTAATTGAGGTGTTCATTTCTCAGTATTGCTAAATATGATATATATTTAATACTTTTGTGGGGTATTTCAGATATTCTGTGGTTAGTACTTAAGGAAAATTATGCATTAAGGCAGTTTGGAATACTTTTGGTTCAGTTGGGCCTACTTTTCTAGTATTAAGTTACTGAATTTTATTGAAAGACAGAAATCTCATGACAGGTATCACCTGAACTTTAAAAGAACAAAGCTGCACTGGTAATTACTGGTAGATGTTTTGAGACATGTAAAATTTAGATTCTTTTATGTAGCTGCCTGTTACCTGGCAGCAAGGTGGTTTAAGTTTGTTTGGTTTGGTTTTTGTTTGTTTTTAAATTTTGTTTTCTGTTCAAATACCTTAAACTTCAATTATTCTAGAGACTCAGAAAAAGCTAAATGTTTTAGCCTCTGTTTTTCTTAGTCACGTAATTGCATTAATTTTGGGACTTGATTCTGAATAGGTAACTGGAAATTCCTTATATAGAAGTCTTCTATGCCTTCTAAAGTCTAACACATTGCAAATTTTTTTTTTAAAAGCCTGGGTAGTTTTTACCTTGCAGGGTAGTAGGGGGAGGCAGGGGAAAGAGATGAATTTTTGTGTGATTGAAATGATGAAAACCTCATTTAAAACAAATTAAGGAGTATTTTGCTGAACTGATTTATTTCTCTACAGCAGAACTTAACTTAACCTTTTATTTCTCTTGCAAGAATGGGTTTGAGTGTAATTTAAACTGTCAAATGACATTTATCAAATGATGGCTTTGCCCTGTAACAGGCAAATGTCTTCCACAAAATTGATTAGCTGCTGACCTCATCCACCCTTTTCAGACCCTTCAAGGTAGATTTCAAAGAGTTGTAAAATAATCACTTCACTTTCAGTTTATACTTTAGCACAAGGCGTTTACTGTCCTGGTAGCAATACTACAGTGTGTTCCACATCTGGGAAGGAGAGGATGTAAATGCCTGCCTATAGCTCTGCCTGTCACCACTCTGCCTGTTGTGCTTTAACCTAAACCTCTGCTCCTTACAAAATAGGAGCAGCTTTGGAAAGGGCTTTTTACAGGACAGTAGAATGAATAAGATTAAGAAACTTTATCTTCTAGGTGACTGTGCGTAGTGATCAGGAAAATTCTCTGTTTGGTAAGACCTGCAGGTGTTCAGTATTAAGAAGATGCTGCATGAATGAGGACTAATAGTCCCCTAAATGTGAAATTTTATACTCCAAATAGTTTCCTGTGTTGTGTTCTTGTGCTGCAGCCCGTTTTGTAAGACCAATCCACTAGAAACCCATAGGCTGCCTTTCATAAGCATTAAACTACCAGTAAATGAATTAAGTGTGCCAGTGAGGAAGTCTGTGGCCTGTTCAAAATGGTGACTTTGTGTCTGAACCAGAAATATGGTTTGATATTTTCTCTCTTCAGATCTCTGCAAGTTTCTTTCCCAAAGTAGAAGCTGTGATGCAGATAGTAAAGCCCTGAACATAAAAATCTCAGAACTGCTGTTGATGTTAAAAGTTCAGTTCTATTTTTATACCCCAATAATTTCTTTCTTCCGAAGTCTCTACCACTCCCACTTCTTCGAAAATCAGTGTTTAAAAATACACAAATTTGTGAAAAATGCGCTTGACTTTCTCCTAGAGTAACAAACCAGTTGTAGCTTGTTTGTCTCAACAGATCAGACTGCAGTGAATTAGCTTTCAGTACAGAAAGAGAGCTGGGAGATAAACAGCTGAAAAGAAAGTAGCACTTCCACAACTTCTTCCACATCCAGCATCAGGAGCAGCAGGAATTTTCCTGTGTGAAACTGCCAAGAGCTGTAACTGCAACTGAAATGTTTTATCAGGCTGTTCAGTGTGAAAACAGCTCATCCCTCCATAGTTTCAGCAAGTCTGGTGGGCTGATACGTTAAAGGAAACACTATGCTGTATGCTAAGACTGCAACATTAAATGCAAAAAAACCCCAAGAGAATATGAAGGCTTTAATAGGAAGAGAGTTTCAAAAGAAACTAGGCATTGCCAAGTAGTCTGAGTGTGATTTGTGGTCTGCTTGGGATTAAATTTTGGGCATTGTGTATGGCTTTTTTGGGTTTTGGTTTTTTTTGTTTTTTTTGGTTGGTTGGTCGGTTGCTTGGTTTAGGTTTTTAAATGTGTAATACCAGCTGTAATGTGTTACACAGGTTTCTTGCTGTAACGTCGTAGCAATAGGCATCAGCTTGTATCTGTTGGAAAACAGGATTGTTGTTCTGACTCTTCTAGCTAAACATGTAATATATGCTGTAAATTGCCTTTATTATATGCAGTTTAAATATCTCATTGTCTGCTTTGCATACAAGCAATTTATTGCTGCTTATGTTCTGACAGAATGAAAACTAATGTTTAATTATGCATTGCCCTAGTAATGTGGTGTTTAGGGTGAATGTATCTGAATTAAATAAGGGCCATTAATAATGCCTAACAATTTATGATATATTCATTGCTTGATTTCAAATCATATAAATTAGAGAAGCTTATTTGAAATGTCACCAATATAAGATGGCTTTGTGGGAACACCTCTCTGTGTGCTAATTTCAAAATCATTACCAGCTGAGTCTTACTATTTATTCAATGTCCAGTAGGCTTTTATTATTCCCTTATTTGCAGTTTAATTACAACCTCTGTTTTCCTGACAGTGTGAATTCAATCCTAAACCTGCAGGAGCAAAATGAGTTGCAATCACTCGTTTTTTGCCTGAAAGCTTCTTTTTGCTTTGGTCCTCTTCCACCTCCCATGGTCGATCCACCACTCTGAGCCACAATTTTTTGTATGTGTGTTTAAAGGGGCAATGACAGTCCTAGGCTTTTAATATAATTCTGTCTTAAAGCTTGTAAGTTGCTGGGAGATGTTTCCAAGTCACATAACCACCTGTGTTTATAGTAATATCACAGAAGATGCTGAATTAATTACTTAAAGGGAGCTTTCTGGGTCACTTGTTAATATTGTGTGTGCATAGGTTTATAAATGTTATTAATTCGCCTGAGGTATTTATACATAATATCCATGGTTACTGTGCAACTAAAACTGTAGTCATTCATATTTAAAACAATACATTCTCTAAGGCTATTTTACAGGATTTGAACTCCTCAAAGATACAACAAGCATTGTCCATTTCAAAAAAGACAAACTGCAGCAAAGTTTTGCATTGGCAACAATAATTTAAGGCAATTAAAGGATGTAGGTTGCAGGACTAAAAGAATTTTTATTTTCAATATGATGTGCATGCATTTATTATAGAAATACTGTACATGAGGATTCTCAGAAATAATTGCAGTTAAATGAACGTTTGATCCTCAGTCCTCTGTCCAGTGAGCTCTTTTTGCTTCATTTATGCTTTGCAATTATCTCTTGTGGGAAATTTTCTTGCTTATGATTTTATTACATTCAAAAGTACTCCTTAGAGGGAAATGGGTATTTCTTATGTAATTATTATAGCTATTGTAACACAGTTTCTGTTGTAATTTGGAATACTGAACTTTCATCCTCACACGCATCTCATTTGCTATTGCTAAGGGAGCTAACTTTATTTAATGGGTAACATGAAGAGATGGGCATAATACTTGTCAAAGGTATCACATTCATCTTAACGCATTTTCCATTGTGCTTAACTTTCAAACACAGAAAAAGAAGCAAAATATTTGAGATAATCTGGAAGACTCAAGTTGTTTTCTTTGCATTTCATATTTAGTGTCTTTCAGATGTGACTGTTTCTTCACACAGTTATGGCAAAGCAGAGAATTGATCCTTCTGACCTTTCTCTTTTCTTTTAGCTTTTCAAGAGCTGTTTGGGGGGGTTGTTTTGGATATTGTTTCTCCTCCCTGCCCCCCCCAGTATGGTTCCAGTTTCCACCAAGATCTAATGACACGGGTATTCCATTCTGTCTTGTGTGCATTTTCAAGCCTGGCCTCATCAAATCTGCCCAAAAATGTGCTATTAGACAGAGAACCAGACCTTATACTTGAAAGGTTTAAATTAATTAATGGTCTATGCTGCAGGGATATACCATTACTGAGCTGGTGTGCTATGCCAAAGGTCACTTCTATTGTGTATTCATCACCTAATTTTTTTATTTTCCTATTCTGCTAGAAAGGAATTCCCAAAAATATTCGAGAAATTACTTTTATTTATCTCAGATTTGGATGACTCTTAAAAAAAAACCCTCCACCCAAGAACAAGCAAAAAACCAAAGCAACCAACCAAAAATGCCAACAAAAAAAAAAAACAAAACAAAACAAAAAAAAGCACCCTGAAAAACTCATACCTCCTGAAAAAACAAAACAAAACCATCAAACCTTCTGTTAGTGGGCATTTTTCTGCTTGGTTGGGGAATGGGGAGAGTATACATTCACAGCTTGTAGGGAACTTCTTAGGAGAAATATTTTGGATTTTTTTTCTTAAAATCAAAGAATCCCCAAAGTATGCACATAAAAAGGCTTTTTCATTCCACTGTGTAGGTGATGCTTGTAAGGCCTACAGGCACAAGTAAAACTGTGCCATTACATAGCACAAATTTAAATATCCACAGCATGAAAGCTAATCTACAGATGATGTATGCAGAGAAACTTTATATCAGCAAATTAAGAAAGCAAGTACACATAAAAATTTGATCAATGCAGTTTTGATAATCTAAAATGCAAATTTGCAAGCAAATTTTGTTGTTGTAGGTAGTTGAAGATGTTTGAATTCAGCAATTCTGACAGTATTCAGCAGAAGGTGTTCTTGGGATCATTTTTGTCTGGAATGTATATGCATGTACATTTCTGCTGCTCTTTGTTCAAGTGTGAAATTTTTGTGATCTGGCAATCTGAAAGAGATGGCAATTCTGTAAAACAAAAAACAAACTCAGAATTTTCTATCTCTGGGTAATATATCTACATGTCCCTAGTTTTATTTGTTCTGCAGACTCGTGAACTGCTTTGTGGCTTCAGGGTGAGATTGATGTACAGCGGTATCAGCTTCAGTAAAGAGCATGTATGTTGGATGTAGTGATTTTTCAATCAGCATTTTGTTATTTTATGTTGTATTTAATGAGGTGTCATCATGATTTATTGGGCTTGTACAGCTGTGTTTTCAAAAATTTATTGGAGTTTCTTCTTTCTCTCCGTTTGGAGTGGGGAAAGAGCATTTTCCCTACAACTCTGAGGAGTGGAGCACTTTGAGCTCATCCCAGACATTTTTCTCTTTCCTTTCTCTGCTCTACTTATAGCTGCCAGGCTTGTATCTAGAACTCTTCAGGTCTTTCCAAAGAAGCATTTTGTAAAATTCAGCAGATCTTAGAAGTTTTCATGTGAGCTGCAAGGATCTGAATGATAAAAATGAGACATAGCAGGGCACATTACTGGGGCTTTAAAGTGTTGAAAGGTAAGGAGACCGCCTGACCTGCCTGCCTGTGTTGGTTTCTTTCTTCTGCTTAAGAGCTAGAAGACTCTTCACTCTTTTCATATTTTGTTAAACTTCAGTTCTCCTGAAGGTCATGCTTGCAGGGAATGCATTTGGTTTATTCCCCAGTATTTTTAATAGCTGCTTCAGTGAAGGTTTCTCCAAAAGCCTCTCTTAAGCAGGGTAGCATTTACAGGCTTAACATCTTCCTAGTTGGAAAACACTGGTGGATAAGCAGTGCTAGGGAGCAGAGGAGCACACCTGTGTTTCTAGATCCATTCCCAGTGTGCATTTCCATTCTTAGAGTGGGGCTTCCCTCTAAGCCCTGTAGACAACTGCTGAGAAAAATTGTGTTCTGTATGAGCAAAAGGTTGTGACTGGGTAAATTGAGATGCGTGACCAGGGTGTAGAGTACCGTAAAAACATGGATAAAACGTATGTCATGGATATTTGGTGACTGTTGTTGTAATGGGTATCTCTTTCCTGGATTGGAAGGACCATTGCAAGCTTAACAATTCTGTCTTGTATTTATCATATTTTAGTTAAACTTAAGTAAAGTAAGGGTAGACTAATACATGCAATACTAAAAACATACCTACAAACTAGGTCATGGTAAACTTGTCTACATTTTATAATAGAGATGTGGTCAGAAGTAAATTATAAATATGAGTGGAAAAATCCTAATCTGGAAAACACTGGTAATGTTCATTTCAAAGCTAGAAAGAGTAGGTGATCCACATAAATGTAAGAAAATAAAGACAACCTTGGGACTTACATGCATCTCTAAGCAAAAATTTATATTTAAGTGGTTTGTCCAATGTGAACAATCAAAGAAATGCCTGAATACTGGGACTTTAAAAAGCTTGTCTTGAGTTTTGCACTGGTGGAAGAAACAAACTTCTGCTTATTGGACTGCAAGTATGTACATTTACATGGATGGAAAAATTCACTTTGTTTACTATAAACAGTTCAAGACACAGGCATGTAAGATTACTTCATAAGCTTCAGGGGTAAATAGTCATTGGAAGCTGAATTATTTGTGGAAATCATAGCTTGACTGACAAAGCAAGAACAATGTATTGGGGTAGGAGATAATTTTGCTGGCATTGTCATTGACCTTCCATAAAAAGTATGCTCCAGGTGTTCTTTAAAGCACTTTTTAAATTTTTGAAACAAGTCTAAATATGGAATGCAGTTTCTTCTCTTCCAAAGTGCCACTCTTGAGATTGCATTTGATCTGCAAAGAATAACACTGCTTTTGCATTCTTCCATTACCTGCATTCACTCCTGGGCTATATACACAGGAAATAGTAGCTTTCAGAATTAAAATATATATGTAGCATCTTTGCAAAGCCAGCAAGTAAATGTATTCTGTTTTCTCTAGATCAATGAACTGAGCCATGTTCAAATCCCTGTTATGTTGATGCCAGATGATTTCAAAGCGTACTCAAAGATAAAGGTGGACAATCACCTTTTCAACAAGTAAGTACAACTAACAATTTTGTGTAGAAGTGGATAGTGGCAGTGATATTTTTATAAAGTACTATGAACTCTGTTATTTTTCAGTGCATGGGACTGAAGTTTTGATGATTAAGTTAATCCTGAGATAAACACAACCATCTGTGCTGTTCTAAAAAGCAACAGCAAAGGTTGCTGGGTAGAATTTTTCCTCCATATGGTTTATTATTGCCTTATGAGTATCTTAGATATTGAAGGTGCTACTTTCTTGGTGTGATTATTTATGGCTGATATAAGCATTTATTTGTGTATTTCGAAAAACATAACTTCATGTGCATGTGCTCTTTATGAAGTGTAGTATTTGAATAAGAATGAGAATTTAAAGCCTATATCAAATGTGAATAATGTTCAGCTTTTTATTTTCCATTATACAAAATCATACCCATCTTATAGAAGCTTCAAAAGTACTACAGTAATTTCATGTAATATCTATTATCTCTTAAAAATAAAATGCCCTGTGAGCAGTATGAACAGAGATACAAAACTATTAATATTGGTTTGTATGTAACCAGAATTCAAGAAAATATGTAAAGAAAATTCAAGAATATATGTAGAAAAGAAATTCTGCTACTTTGGGTCTTCTGCTTTGTGACAAAGATCAAAATAACTTTTCTCTTGTATAAGTCTAAAAATAACACTATGATATTAAAACTAGTTCTATGTTGAACAAGTCAAATTTTCTTGAAGTTTTGGCACTATTAGTACTTTTTGATGTCACAGATGGTATAGTAATTATTTTATAATCCAATCTTATATTTCACCTTTGAAGTAAATTTAGGGCAGTGGGGAAGCATTATTTTCTTTTGAGTCCGTGTTTCAGAATTGTCAAAATACAGTTTGTGTTCATTTTATCATTGTTGTAGTTCCTTAGCTATGGTATAATGATGTTATAGCAAGCTAATAAACATTCATTAAAAATTGTGAAGAAAAGAAAAATAACCCAATCTCACTGAAAAAAGGCATTAGAAGACAAATTTTAAGATGATTGTTACCCTCAGCTTTCTGTGAAGAGCTTTGAGACAAAATTCTCTAGAGTTACTTGTTATATATGCACAGTAATGAAGTTGAATTGGTTTTATCTTCTTTCAGAGAAAACATGCCAAGTCATTTCAAATTTAAAGAATATTGTCCAATGGTTTTCCGTAATCTAAGAGAGAGGTTTGGAATTGATGATCAAGACTTTCAGGTAAGTTCACTTTGAAAAAGCTTAGGCAGGTGGGATGCACATTTCTGTTTTACCTTTTGGCCTGCCCCGGCTGTCTTCTGGTTCCTGCCCTTCTGCCATCTTTAGTCCTCTGTGTTTCCCATTAATGTGCCTCCATATAAGCCACATTTATTGAAGCTGCAGGGTAATACCTCTTGCAATAAGGAGGACAAATAATGTCTGGACACTTCTGGCAAGAGATTCTATATTCAGCTGAGTCACTTAAATAACAGTTGCTTCAGTGTTCTGTCTGTATGAGATGTGGTTTCTGAAATGACCACAGCTTTTTTTCTTTTTTTTTTTCCCCCTCCTGCTCTTTTTGGTTAGAAGAGTGACCTGTGGCCTGCCAGCTTCATCCTACTTCATCATCTCTCATTTTCCCGTTGTTAAGAGGATCTGGAAACAAATTGCTTGTGTAAAGCAGATACAGCAAACCAAGAAATTGCTCTAGATTTGGCAGGGTTGTTGCGTGCAGTCGGTTTCTTTCGGCCTTTGCAAAAGAAAGTCCTTGAACTCTGCTTTAGCCTGATTTGCCAGTTCTCACGGACAGTTCCCTTTTCCATTAACAGTTCCTACTGCACAACGTGTCAGTCACAGGGATAATTCCTTCTGCAGTCACACTGCAAGATGTCCTGTCCTAAAGAATGCTTGCTGTGGAACCCAGTACTGCTTCCTCTCATACTCTTTTGCTTTTTTAAACTATTTTGATGTGAGCTGCAGTTACATTTGTAACATCACTCCAATATATTAAGAGAATTTTAAAGAAATGACAAAATGCATTTGTACAGTAACACTCCCATTCTTGCCAGTGGAGCAAACTGAATGTTGTATATCTGAGTCCTTCAACAATCCTTTATACCAGTTTGTCCCTTTTCAGGATCCAGCAATGTGTTAGAAATGCACAGGTGGGTTAAAATGTGCAGGGGTTTAGATGGAGATTAGGTTATGAATCTCAGTATACAGCCACTGTAACTTTGCTAAGACACTTTGCCAGTCAGTGGAGAAGAGGATTGTTGGTTTATTTTGGCAGAGCTGTCATGATTGTGTTCCATGATTTTTCATGATTCTATTTATGAAGAGCTGTTTAAAACCAAGACTGAGACCAGCAGTTGAAACAGGTACATCAAATGGTATTCCTGGTTCAGTTCTGCTGATGGACCAAGGAGGATCCTGTTGCTTAAGAAGTTACTTGATCCCTTTATGTGAAGATCTCATTTTTGTTGACAAAGGAAAAGGATGACTGTCAAAGAAGGAAGATGTGATTGCTCTTAAAATTGCGATGTCAACTCATGCTTGTTATTTTTAGAACATGGGCTTTTGATAGTACTAGACAGTGGAAGATAGAGTTCAGTGAATGTTAGAAGACTCAAGGTGCTATAATGAATTAAAACTGGCAAACTTGGCATAATCAAAAATGCTCCATTCCACAGCACTGTGAAATGTTTCCATCTGCACCACTGTTCTGCAACAGAAATTCCTGTTGTAACTATGTTTTCCTGCTGTTTGGCTTTATTAATGATAACAATGATAAAACAGCATTAAGGAACTGTCACTGGATAAACTGTCTGTATTTTCAGACTAAAACCAAATATACTTCTTTATAGCTATGTGTTTTGGTAATGTAACCAATCAACAATCCAAAATAAGAACATGTAACTACATCCTGGTTTTTGATGCAACAAAATTATGTATTAGAAAAATAATCTCATGGTTTTTAGTATTTAAAGCATATTTAGTGAAACACAGAAGATAGTTAATATTAATTTTAACCTAAGGGGAGACAATGTCTGCCTTCACTATTGCTTTTTTTCCTCAGCCCAAGCAATTTATCACTTGGGATTTTTTCTACTGGACTAATCTGATTAAAAAGAAAATAAATTAAATGCTCAAAGTATTAATGTATTTTGAATTTGCTTTCAAAATTATTTTTACAGAACTAAACATAAAGAAAATCTGTCTTCCGACATGTAAGATAGAAAGTATCCCTATTAAAAGTAGAAGTTGCTTTCATTTTAATGTTACAGTCTCTGTGATTTTAAAAAGAGAATCTAATTTGACAAAGAGAGTTTCACTATATATTCTTCTTTTCAGATAACCTTTATCTTCAAGGAAGTTATTCCAATTATTATTGGTTAAAATTATTGTCTTAGAATCAAACCTGAAACTGAAAAATAATTTACAGTGTAGATGTAAGGGAAACCTTATGTAAGAAATATCAAGTTCCTTTCTCTGATAGCTTTTCTTACATTGTGATTTTCAGGGAGGGAGTCCTAGTCAGCTGTGAACAATGTCAGTCCCATTATTGAGCCAGAAAGGACTGGTTTAGATAAATAAACCCAATTACCTTGTTCATTAGTCAGACACATCAGTCACAGTCTCGAAGAACATTCATTTTAAATGCCTTTGTTTTCAGAATGTTCTGCTGATATCCTTGATGAGTTGTTCCAGAGGGCAAATAGTCCTTCCTTATGAGTAAGCACTAAAAAAACAACCTCATGAAAAGAATTGGTAGTGTATGCTCTAAATAGTGGGCTATACTCATTTTAATTCTTTATATTGTATTTCTTATTTTGTAGTAATTTTGTGGATTGCTTAACACATAGACTTAGTTCACATGTGGAATAATTAATATATGGAACTTGTCTTGCAGAGATCTCTTTTTGTCTCTGAAAAGAGATTCAAATCTCACAAAGTAGATGGTTTTTTCCTACAAGTCATCTTGACTTAGGAGTCAGAGGAATTCCTTAAATTGTATATGATTCATGCCTTACAGGAAGCCTTTTCTAGAAATGTAATTACAGTTCCTGGAATGAACTCCCTTCACATGACACAAAGCAACTCCCTTTTTTGAGATGTTTTTGGTATTCTGTCCTGCATCTGTCTCTATTTGATGGCTAGTTGGGCATCTCCAAGAAGCTTTTAGTGCTGAACTGGGATTGAAGTTTCATGGAGATACATGTGCAGTTGCTAATATTGAGAGTGGACTTTGTCATGCTTTATAATAGACAGCAGCATAGAAAATATAGTATGAAGTTAGTGAAACCTTGAGTTTCCTTCAGAGATTGCCTATACAAACTTATAATAAAAGAAGTCTTTAATCTAGGTTAAGAAACTTTGTTCTTATATTTAAAAAAATGTAAAACAGTTACTGCATTAAATTAAAAACTGGTCTGGCTATTTTTTCTTAAAAGGAGGAACACAAGTGATGATCAGTCAGTATGAATCAAAATTGCATTTGAATGATGGGAAAACTTTAAAATCATTTTAACCACTTACAAAGGCTATAAATTATCAAAGGGAGAGAGACTATGGTTTTGCTTTGTGCTGTTGGATGTCACAAGAAAGTACATATGGATCTCTGATTGAAGATTATTTTTTAAGTGTCAAAATAATTCCAAAAGCCAGAGCATTAAGTAATGACAGATTTTTGCCTTGATAGGGTAAACTATGTATTTTTGTTAGTGATTTCTTGTTTAATTGAAAAAGAATCCTTCTAATAGTCACAGGAGAATACTTGAGAGCTTTAACTGTTTATAGTAGAAAAGAAAAAAATTTATTAGAAAACAGATATTGTCGAGTCCCTCACTAAGCACTAAATTAGTTTTCATTTCTACATTCCCCCTCAGCTTTAGACACTGTAAAGGTTATTCTACAGAAAAATTTCTACCCACCCACCCCCTCCCCACCCAAATAATGGGATACCTGTTTTTCTTCAGGGTTTCTTCTCAAGTCAGTTGACATACTTTGTTATCTTAGAAAATCCAAGAGTAGAAGAATTACGGGGTTAACTTCTGTAAACTGCAAAATTATGAGAGATTTAACAGGCAGACAACTCACCTAAGGCCCCCCCCAAACAATCTGTAGAAAAACAGGATCTACTACTGTTACAAATGCTTCTGCTGCTGTTGTTCTGGGAAGGGAGACTTTTTTTACTGTGCTCCAACACATCTGTTCTTGCTTAAAGTTATTGCTGAATCCTACATCTGGATTCTGCTAGGCAAAAGAGGAAGACTGGGTTCTTGCCCAGTAAAGTACAATTGCTCATACCAGAGGGCACCAGTGTCCCAGTGTACCTAATGAGCCTTCTACTGGGGATGAGGGAAAGCACAATTGACTTCCTTGAAGTTTTAGTACTTGGTGTAATAGGAGACAGGCTCAGATCTGACTTTTCCTGTCTGCAGGAGCAGTTTGTAGAGATTGTCTGTCTGTACAGCACAAAGAATTCATAAAGAACTTTTAGCAGATGGTTCTGTAAGTTCTTTTTAATTTACCTATGTTTGATATTTCTCTACACATTTTTTCCATACAAAGATTGAAGTCTAAAATAATTAATGAGAATTCCTGCTTTTAAGCAATTTTGCTAATAACAAACCATATAAGCTCAGTATCTTTAACTTCTTCTGATAAGGAAGTATCTCCCAGAGCTTTCTGTGCAGAAGGATTTGTAGTCCAGATTCATAACAAAGCATCAGGAAAACAATGCAAATGCTAGGCTTGTTTTTTAGATGTCAGCCTTCAATATAGTTTTCTTTTGAGGTTCTTCAGAGCATCAAAATTTCTATCAATCACTAAATATTTTTGTTAATTTTACATGACTTATCCAGTCCTAAGACATCTTAAGAACTTAAAAAGTACTTTGCAATCCAAGATTATATGTTTCTTCAGACAAACAAATACTAATCAGAGCTCTCAGCTGGTGCTTCTGCACTAAAATTCATGCTTTTATTTCTTGGCCCTTGTTTTGGGAAAGGACAAGCCACCTCTAGCATCAAACTACAGACAGTAAGATCAGCAACAACTATGTTAGGAGTTGGAGCTTATTGCTAAGACAATCTCTACAATTAATTCCATAAAGTGCATTAAAAATCATCTAAGCAAGAACTGCTTGTAAAGCAAATATCAGTGCTAGTCATTTTATTTTAGCATGGTAGGTCTGTCAGTGCATGAAAAGTCCTGGGATTATGTGTCAGATGAGATTCCTACAGCAGAGTATACAGTTTGTGGATCCCAAACGGATATTGACACCAAGACATTCAGAACTGCTGACACCTTGTTTGACATGAGTATAAGCAGTGGTGGTAGTAAAGTGTTGAACTAGATGTAGTAACAAAAACTCTGCTGTTTGTAATCTTTCCAGCTTGTAAAAAATGTAGTTTGCAATCGAAATCTAATGTTCTAAGATTTATTGCCTTAAGTGTCAGCCCAAATAGTAATTTAGTGATGGTGGGACTTAACCTTAGTACATATGGCAACAGAAATTCTAACTTGTGGTTTCTCTCAGTTTTCCCTAGAAAACATTTCATTTGCCTTGCTTTTGGCTGTTCCTTGCCTAAACTGAGTATCATTCACAACCAGGCATTCAAACTGGAAAATGGTAATTTAGCATGTGCTGGCAACATCAAAAAACAAACTGATAGGTACTCCCTAAGTTCTTACAGACACAGCTATTGAAAGGAAGGCTTCAAGCCAAGCTTTGCAGGGCTAAAGGGAAAAGGCTCCCAGCAAAAGAGCCCTAACTCTTTCCAAAGCAAGTACATGCCTTAAGCTGACAGCTCCAAATCCAGATCTACGGTCTCAATAGGATAACTTGATTTAGGAAAGACCTTCATGTTTTATTCATTAACTTTTATTCAAAGAAGTCAAGGAACCCATAACCTTTCTCCTGGAAGGATAGCTCAATGCAAAAAAGAAAAAGTTCATGTTTCTCCTTTCTCTGTCAAAGTTTTTCACAGCTTTCACCATAGTAATCACTGCCTGAATGCAATTTTTTTATAAACGTTCATAGGTGCGTACATCCACATCTTAATGAGATCATAGAAGAAGCTCCATATTTCTGATGGGTGCAGCACAGGACCAATGGTGTCCTGTTTTCGTCTCTAGCAGGTCCCATGACGTTCACCATAGGCCTTTTGAGAGCTATGCTTATGAGCTGACCAGAAATCATCATGCAAAGTTGTCCATATATCTGGCAAAGGCAGGGGAGGTTACACCCCTGAATGTGCTTGTAGCATGTCTTACTGCTAGATCAGGTATGCTTTTTTCCATGTCAGACTCCTTACACACCTTCCAGTGTCAGAGATCAGTGCTGCCTGGTCATTCTTCCACAACAGGGTTTCCAGATAACCACCTGCTTAGTGGCAAGAATGCACAGTGTCACCATACAAAATAGACCCAAAAGTCGTCCCTACCTGTCCCTGTATGACAACCCAGATATCTCTGGGTTTGGTGCTTCTCTTGTTAAAAAAACACTAGTGCTTTGCCTTTCTTCCTTCTACAAGTCACTGACAAAACACTGTCCTGAAAATCATCTCAGAAGTGGGCTACTTGTTTCGAATTACAGCAAATAACATTGGAGCATCTCTGTCAGTTGTATGACACTGTCTCTCCAATGGCCTTCTTAATCCGTAATCTTGGTCTAATTTCCATACCTGTGATTCCTGAGGTCCTATAAAAAAACAACAAAGAGGTTGGGGGAAGCTCCAGGTTTGTCTTGTTGGGAAGCTGTGCCTGGGCCAGAGAGCAGCACTGTGACTTCTGTTGCAGAAGAACAGCCAGACTGTGTCTACATCATCCTCCAACAGCCATGAGCCACTGCCAGGCTTTTCCACTGACCTATGATTTCAGTCATCACAGAGCATCATCTGTGCACTTGTTTTTGCCTATTTGTTCATGCAAAGCTTGCCCAGAGGCACTCTTAAATAGTCTGGGATGTGATCTGATTTGTCTTTAGGGTACGTTGAGGTTGTGAAGCTCATTTTAGTTTTCCACAGCTTTTGGATGAGATCACAGCACCAGAAACCGTTGTTTGCCTTTGTCCAGACGTCATGAAATGGGGAAGATTTAAATCAATGAGAAGCTATTAAGCCAGTCAGTTTGAAAGATTACTGTTCTTCTAAAGCTCTCTGTACTTTACCACCAGAATTTTCCTATTGCCCTTTCTCTGTTTCTTAAGAAAAGCTCTGACTCCATGGCAATTTTTATTAGGCTTCCTTTTTAAATTAGTTACACAAAGTATTTGTATTACATCCAACACACAGTTCGTGTGTTCAAAGTTTCTAAAATACAATCTTGTCTGCTAAAGTAGCAGTTAGAAAACAATGACATTTACATTAGGCGTGCAAGAGATTAGAATGAGCTAATTAAATTGACCTTTAAATCTCTCCACCCTCTTGGAGACTGGGGCTAATCCTTGGCCTCCCACTGTGGAGATAAAAATTCATGCTGTGAACATTTTAAGCAAAGTGGGCAGAGGAAGAAGAGCCTCACCAGCAGTTTGTCTTTGAAGAGGGGGGCAATACTTTGCCAGTTATAAATATAGCTTGCAGTTATGGTGTGAGATGGGGGACAAGTTCTTCCTGTACTTCAGTGGCTTTGCTCCATGTGTTTTTTTCACAAAAATAGTTTCAATATAAAATAGTTCCAAACAGGCTTAACTTATTACCCTTAGAAATAATCAAAGCCTCTGTGGAAATTAGCTTAGTTTTTTTTAATATCTGCTATTGATGTAGCTAACATTATGAATCATATCATTTTTGTTATTTAGTTACAATACCTTGCTATTTCTATTGACCAATGTGCCAAGTAAAAATAGGTTTCCAAAAGATAAAGCATTAGGTAGTGTTTTAGCTGGCTTCTAAGGACTCTTGAGACTGCTTCTTGCAAAATATTTGTGTTGATATTTTGTGTCTTGGGTTTTTAAAATGCTAATTATCGAAGAGCTTTATAATAAAAAAACTCAAAAATTATATAGAAATGGATAATTAAATTACAGCAGTCAAAATTTAATTGTCAATGAGTAATTGACACTTCTGGTAGTGAAATCTTGCAGAGGATGCAAAATCCATTCAAATGTTGAAGCAGAATAAAGTCAAAGGTTTTGTACAAAACCCACTTTGATCACCTGGCATTCTTTTCCTGTCCAAATGAGATCCTTTTAATATAGTGAGATGAATATGATTAAAAAAGGAGTGCAGAACTACAGAGATGAGGGCTGTGTTCAGGGAGGTAGTAGCTCTGAGAAGGAGCAAGAGGACAAGAATTTAGCATCAGGGGGACCTTCAGACTAGAAAGAGTAACTGGACCTTAGGGTGGATAAATTAGAAGGCATGAAATAAGATCAGAAAGAGTTCTAACTTCTTTTTGACATCTGCTTATTATACCTGAAGCTAATGTTATATATAGTTTTGATGCTAGTAGTCTTTAAAAAACGAAGTTGAAATTTGGAAGTAGAAAAAATACTGGAAAAGTGTCAAAGGAATTTTAAGGACATAGAGAATGTCATTTGGTCGGGAGTGACAGAGTCTGACCTGCTTCACTGGCAAAAATTGGAGTTCAGAAGTAAGTAGTATGTGAGTATCTTTGCAGAAGAATACTAGGTGTTTCAGGAGTAAAATAAATATGAATGACCAGAGAAAGAAATAATTAAAATTCAAGATTAGACTCACCTTTCCAGCAACACAAATGGCTAAATAGTAGAAAAACTGCAGTGGTGAACCTTGTTCTTTTGAAGAGAGAAAAAAATGACGACTGCCTTTCTGGAATTTACCTAATCCAGAAGCAGGGATTGGAATTCAGTCTAGGAAGTGCTGGGTGAAATGAAATAACTTCTATGGGAAGCAGTTCTGTTGGATTCTAGTTTATGAAATTTTGTTGAAATCTCCAGAAGAAGCTCCTGTGAATGTCAAAGAATTGTGGATCAGGTCCTAAGAGCACCTATGGAAAAAAACCCTTTTTCCTTACCTGATATGTATTTATTGTAGGAAATAAAACTCTGTGCAGATTGCTGAGAGTTTGGGAAAGAGGAGAGAGTGGGTCTATCATGAAATTAAACAACCTTTCAGGTAATTTGCTAAAGAATATGCTGTTCTTGGATGAAATGATGACATGTAATTTAGGTGTGCTGATTAACTTTTTTTTCTCAAGAGCTCTCTGGGAAGTTAAGTACTAGTAAATGGTGTAGCTTTTAGTAATTTATATTTAAAGCTTCTTCTTTTTTTAACTTTTATTATTTTGTCAGAAATTAATTTTGTGTATGGGGCAAATTCTTTGTGATTTGTAGCTTCTCAGCACTGAAAATCAAATTAATATTTCTAGTTGCCTGCTAATCAGTGACATATTGGTGATTTTTTTTTTTTTTTTAATATTCATTTATGTAGGGGTACTTAAGCTTCCAGACACAGTGACTTGTCAGAGGGAATCTATTTGGAAAATAGGGGAATGTATGGAGAAATTTATCTAGTAGAGCTATCTGTGAGCTTGGCATGTTAAATGTGTCTTCAGTGGTATAAGTAATTACACAAGTAATTTAGTGTAGTCTTTAAGTGACCTCATGAAAGTATTCACACTTTAAAAGTACAAAACCTTTTCTTTCTCCTGAGACCAAAAAACCAGCAGGCACAAGATTAAAACTTCACAAATGAGAAGTGAATGGGGAATTGGCAGAACACGCACACTCAGAGCAGGAGACTTGCAGTGAGTTGCTAAGTGAAGCTGTTAAGTGGAACAGGGTATGCCTGGCTGACAGATGTTTTAATTGTGCCAGAGATCCAAGGCACACCGTGGAAGAGTTGGAGAAGGCTGGGAAAATCTGAAGAGGACAGGGCAGTCTGACCCTTACTTCTTTGAATTTTGAGCTCACTAATGCTATTGTATAAGCAGCTGATTTTTATTAACTTAATGGGGCTAATACCTCCAATGTTGTACAGCTAGAGACGTGCTCTGCTGGCTCCTGGCACCTTAGGGGAGAGCTGTGTCCTAGCAGTAAGTGATGGTACAAGAGCATCAAACCTATGTCTCTTGGAGGGTAAGAGTTGGGCATTTTTTTTGTCTCCATCTGAAGGATATCCTCCCTGCTCTGGCTTTGTGGCTCATAGATCTGTCTGTGCTAAGTGAGGAGTGGCTCATTTCCCATCTGTTCGTATTCCACTTAGTCTCCCCCTAATTAAGAAGCAGAGCCAGAGGGAATTCAATCTGGTATTTGCCATGATCTCTCTTCTCTGCATCTCTCCTTTTCCCATCCCTCAACACTGTTTATATTTTCCTTTTGGAAAAGAGAGATGCTTTAGTTTCATTATTTATTTCCTCCCTAGTCCACTAGAGATGCCCCACTTAAGAAGGAGATACTGCTGCCAGGGACCCCAGTGGGTCTCTCTTAACTGAATTTACTGCTGGATTCAAGCAGAGGAAAAGCACTACACTGCTCTCTTCAGACAGGTTCAATCAGCTTTGCTTCCAAGGATTTTGTGCACAGATGTCTACAGTGCAACTTATCTTTCTTTTTGTACAAATCATCACTGAAATTTATCTATGTCTTCTGGCAAAAGCTGTCTGGATCCCAGAAGCTACCATTTATATCTCAAAACTGCATTCAACAGTAAGAGAAGACTCTATGCAAAGTGACCAATAGCTCTCTGAACAGCAGAGCAGTACAATTCAAATAAATATGTAGTTTTAGTCTGTCTAATGAGCTTGACTGCATAACTTTCTTATTATTGTCTGCCTTAAGATAAAGTTCATTGAATTAAAAACTTGCACAAGATAACCCAAGTTAAACTTGTTAACTTATCTGGATATATCTAAAGTGTAACTTAAAAGTGAAATTTGACACCATATGTGGTGTTTCTGATATTTCTTACTAGTTACAGGTTTTCTAATGTCTGTGCTTCAACGTGACTGAAGTGCAGGACCTTCTTGGCCATTCTGTGTCTTAACTTACAAAAGAAACATTTTCTGATGAAAAGTCTCTTCAATTCTAAAACATGTACTATTAGCTTGTTAGTATTTGGCTTCATGAGATGCCTGAACAGTCTGAGTCCAACAGGTTAGTTAGCTTCACCTACATCAAAAGGGGAGAATCACAATGGATTTTAAAAGCCACGTAGTTTCCTCTTTGAAGCCCCTAAAATCTCCTAGTTTGATCCTTTCAGTGAAGCTGTTTTTTGATCTTGTTAATGATGATTTGGCAGTGCAAGCCAGTTCTTGTCATCTCTCTCCTTAAAGATTCGTTGTTGTCATCACCAGGCAACAGTAGATGTATTTTACTGAAGACTGATTTCTATCTATAAACAAGTATAACTAGTATAGTTGAGAGACAAGGTATTTTGCAAGATACCTGGAGCTTTACTTTAGAAGGAATATGAACTTTTCTCTGTTCACAGATGTGAGAATTAACCATTACAAACAAAATCATCTGCATACAAAACTCAACTGTGTATTTATCAACACAAGAAGGTGGCAATTACCAGTAATCTGCACAATATGATATAATTAGATTTATTTTTTCTGCTTTTTAAACCACACTTACTTAACAAACTTGGGCAAGTATATAGAAAAATATAGGGCAAGTATAATGGGTATATGGGTAAGTATACAGAAAGCACTAATATTAAATGTCTTCCATATACCACATGCTTTTAAACTTCAAAGTAACTACATTCTGTATCTGAAAAGTGCATTGTATTGAGAGCTATCACAAGAGTGGGGAGTTAGTAAAAATAAAGTGTCAAAGAGGTTGTTTAATTAGAGGTTATTTTTTATTTAAACGTGTTTAATGATTAAACATCTGATCTTAATTTATTACTAGAGACGAAGTATTGTAGAGAGGGCACTTGGGTTATCTGTGTATGTATGGAAAGATGCTGCTTAGCATAAAGTTGGTTGGTTTATTCTGTCAAATTAATATGCATGTGGTAAAATGATAGCTATGTGCATTCTAAATTAATCTTGATATACATAACTGCTAATAAAATAGCCATCTACTAAAAATAAATGCATATTTGTAGCCCATTAAAACATTAAGAAAAAGTAAAGTGCAGCGAAATAATTATCCAGAGATTAATATATTCTCTTGTTAGCAACATTTTTGGTATGATAGTTGTATTTGCAAATTGATATTTATCATAGTTAGCAATCAAGCAGAATAAATTTTCTTTGGGGGGGAGAAAAAGCTACTGCTGGAAAAACAGGGATCTGTTTAGATGAAGGCAACTTAAGGCCATTTCCTCTTGTCCTTTTGCTTGTTACCTGGGAGAAGAGACTGACTCTCACCTGCAGCAACTTTCTTTCAGGTAGTTGTAGAGAGCAATACGGTTTCCTCTGACCCTCCTTTTCTCCAGGCTAAACACCCCCAGCTCCCTCAGCTGCTCCTCATCAGGCTTGTGCTCCAGACCCTTCCCCAGCTCCATTGCCCTTCCCTGGACATTGTCCAGCACCCCAATGCCCTTCCTGAATTGAGGGGCCCAGAACTGAACCCAGGATTTGAGGTGTGGCCTCACCAGGGGGGATGGTCACTGCCCTGGTCCTGCTGGCCACGCTGTTGCTGATCCAGGCCAGGATGCCATTGGCCTCTTGGCCACCTGGGCACTCACTGGCTCATGTTCAGCTGCTGTTGACCAGCATCCCCAGGACCTTTTCCAACTTGGATCTTCCCAGGCACTCTGCCCCAGCCTGTAGCACTGCAGGGGTTGTTGTGACCCAAGGGCAGAGCAGGCACAAGCACTTGGCCTTGTTGAAGCTCAGACCTCTCTGGCCTGTCCCCATCAATGCAGCCTGTCCAGATGGCCCTGCAGAGCCTTCCTGCCCTCCAGCAGATGAACACTCCCACCCTGCTCAGTGTGTCTGCAAACTGCCTGAGGGTGTCCCCCATCCCCTCACATGGATCATGGATAAAGATACTAAACAGAACTGGTCCCAGCACTGAGCCCTGGGGAGCAGCACTGGATGTAATTCCATTCAGCAGCACCCTCTGGGCTCGGCCATGCCAACAGTTCTCTGTGCATCCAACAGAGCAGCCATGGCCAAGCCATGAGCAGGAGATGCTGTGGGAAATGGTGTCCAAGGCTTTCTTAAAGTCCAGGTGGGCACATCCAGAGCCTTTCACTCATCCACTAAGTGTGTCATCTTATCATAGAAAAGGAGATCAGGTCAGTTAAGCAGGACCTGCCTTTCACAAACCTGTGCTGGCTGGGCCTGATCCCCTGGCTGTCCTGCACAGGTGATGGCTCTCGAGAGGGTCTGCTCCATGACCTTCCCTGGCACCAAGGTCAGCTTCCTTCTGGATCTTCTTGTAGATGGTCATCACATTTTCTGATGTCCAGTCAGTTAGCATACCCAGTACAACCGAGGCCTGTATTTCACTCAAATACAAAAATCTTTTCATGAAGGCTATTAAAATACACCTTAAGAGTACTTGAAACTTTGAGTTCATGTCCTTCACATTTTCCTTCTTCTCCTCCTTCAGATGTTCAATGGCCAACTAGCAAATACTCTCTTTTGCAGCTTTTTATAGCTAAACAACTTAAGTCTCCTGCCAGGTTAATTGCTTTCAAGGTTTATGTTATATGGAGTACAGTCTGAAGACTAGAGTTCTATGGGAAAAATACATTCAGTATACTGTAGTTACTGCTTTATTGCAATAGTTAACCTCAGAATAATGTATCCTTTTCTTCTGGGAACAATAACAAGTAATTACTCAGTAGCTGTTATTATTACTAACTGAATTATAGCCTAATAACTTAGCAGTAGTTTAATTCACTACATACACTTAATGGTTACCCATGTGTTCACTTTTTTTTTAATTAAAAATAATTGTTAAATTACATCATATTTTCAATTTGTGATGAAGGCAACGGAATTTGTGCTTTTTTTATTATTATTTTAACTTCTATTATCAGTTCTTCATCTTGAACTATTAAATATAGGCCTGGAAACAAAACCAAGTTCTGACTGTAGAGCACAAAAGGGTTCTACCACTACCTCCTCAATTCAGTCTGACAAATTAATTACATACTAGTATCAAGTGTAGCATTAAGAAAACTTAATCAGTTTATAATACCTGTTTCCTTGAATAGACTTCAGTCAAATACATCAAAACTTTTCAGTAGTGGAGCAGTGGGAAATTAATTTTAACAGAAAAGATCTGAAAACAGGCAAAGAAAACTGCTGTTATACTTGAATTCTCTACTATTTTCAATACCATGTTAGGTGATGGTGTATCAGGACTTATATTAGTTAAAATAAACTGTCCAAAAGTCAGTGCAGAGAAGGAACTGCAGTGTCTGCAGTGGTGTGTCTCTTCTGATTAGTCTAGAAAAATTGTTGATTTATAAATCTTGGAGAAGCACCCACATCCTTTCTTTCATTATTGAGTAGAGAGGATAATAGAGAAAGATGTCACTTTTTATCATAGACATCAGTAATTATTCTGGTTCATTGTACAAAAATGAAAGAAGTGCAAAAGATTTATTTCTCCTACATGTCATAATTAAGGTTTTCATTCTAACAAGCCCTTGTAGAGCTGTGTGCTTTTAGGTGATTTACTATTATTCCTGCTACTCCTGAGTATTTCTGTTGAACTAAGTAACCTTGTGGGAAAATGGTTTTATTTCATGTTAAATTGATTTTAGAGAGCACCCCGCAGTTGGGATAAATTAAACAATGCTTGAAGGCCTATTGAAATCAGTGGATCTCCAAAATATAGAGACATAATTTTATATGTTCAAGTGTCTTCTTAAATTGGGGTCTATAGTTACCCTAATTTCTTGGTTGAGGTTATTACTTTGTAGTAATTACTGACCTTCTGTCACAGGGGTTGAATCTGCATGTCCAGCTCCTGCTGAAGGCCATAGAGAATGTGAACAGATTGAACAATGGTTAAAACCTTCAAATAAAACAGGGGTCCTACAAAAATAAAATTGTGTGGGTTTGGTACTTGAGTGTGGTAGATGAAATGTATTGGTAATGAATCTCTCAAAGCATCATCATTCTTCTAGGGCAAATCTATTTTGTGACTTAATTCATGGTGCCTTACCACACCACAAAAACATTCATTCTGTAAGTGTTGGAGCTGAACTTTTGCCGATTATGAATCTCCAACATTTGAATTTATAGATAATTTAAATAAAATTTTATCTTTGAAAGTGAAATGGCTTTTCACCTAGCAGGAAGAACAGTATGCTATGTGAATGTGGAAAGAGGGGAGGTATATTTCAATGTAACGTGAGATGTTTGTGCATCATGGTACAATGAGGAAGGATAACAAGGAGTTAGGGTTTTCTCCTACAAGTAGGAATATACCAGATGGTTACTGCAAGTTTGTTTCATAAACATAGAAGTGTTCCAGTAGTCTATAATTAACTTGTTTAACCTTTTCAGAGTATGTCCATATTTATGGAAATACACAAGAGGTCCAAAACACTGTTGTTTTCTCATGACTGCGTTGCTGCTGTTACTACTTTTTTTTTTTTGCAATTCAAGTATATAACAATTGGCATAGTTCTTATTGGTAAAGAAAGATGTTTCCAGCAAAAAGAAGTTGTTATACTTAGTTTAATTTTTTTTTGTTTTTATGAATATAAAGAAATCTAACCTAAATAGTGCTTGTTCTCTGAAAAAAACAAGAGGGCTTCTCCTGCTTCTGTTGAAGCACCAGTAATTTTAAACTTCACTCTAAAAATAGTCCTTAATCTCTCTTCTAAATGCTATACAGTCATTAAGTAATTTTCTCTCTCTTGAGACAGTATGGAGGTACGCTTATTTTACAAAAGGAGGTATTGTACAATATTATTTGCTTAACTCTACATATGAAATCATTGGAATAGTTCTGGTACTAGAAATCAGAAATGTAACTGTGGTCTTGGTTATGTACCAGATCACACTGTCTCAAGATCAAATCCTGCTAGTGTTAAACTCTAACTATGGATGAATCCTCTGTTTATAATGATTGTGGTGTAATGCATGTTCCTTCTGGATTTTTAATTACTGTATGCTTTCTTCCCCAAAGCTGATAGTATGTATGTATCAATGTCCAATAAATTCTCATTGAATGTTGAGGATGAGTTTTGAACCACTGATGAGCAATACCTTCCTCCTCAAACATGACTTTTCTTCTCAGAATAATTTTGAAGGGTTTTCTCAAGATAATGTTGTATGCGAAATGTGTGAATACAATTGATCTAAATAAATGTTACATACTTTTGTCTGACTTTATGCCTTTTTTGTTTTAAATCAATTGACAGAATTCATTGACAAGAAGTGCACCCCTTGCCAATGATTCCCAAGCACGCAGTGGTGCCCGCTTTCATACATCTTACGACAAAAGATATATCATCAAAACGATAACAAGTGAAGATGTAGCAGAAATGCACAACATACTGAAGAAGTACCATCAGGTAATAAATGAACTCTACCAAGGTGTGGGATGGCTTCTTAAATATTATAATGCCAGTCTTTTTTATAGTCTTAAAAGTTTTAAATAATAATAGTCACTTCAGACTGTCTCCCGTTTGCATCAGCAATTTATTGTACATCTGTAATTAATAAGGATGGACTCTTCTAAATATCTTCACTAGCATTCGATAAAAGGATATGTCTACATGATCGAGGTAACTTGGAGGCTGTAAGGTCCTTTGCCTTGCTAAAAAGGTGGTCTTTCTTTTGGCTAGTGGGCTCCCAGGCTTGAAGGTATTTTATTCTGGGCTTGCTGGAAATGTCTGTGTACATGTGTATGAATGCTGCAGGTGACCTTTCTGATCTAGCCAGTGAATATTCTGTCTTTCACAACAGATTTCAAAGATTTGAAGTTGTATTATATAAGAAATTTAAAATTCCATATGATTAATGTGAAAATCCTACTATTAAAAAAATTGGGTTTGATAATATGAATTTTCATACACAACACTGAAGTTAAAAGTGAACAGTGGAGATCCTTCAAATTAGCCTCGATAGCTGCTGTACTGGGCTGGTGCATAGTTTGTGTGGCTGGCACAGAGGGGAGCAGAACCTGGGAATTACAAAAAGCCTTAATAAAATCAGTGCTAGTTTTCTTAGCCCTACATCTGTTTGAATAAATTCTAAAGCTGCAGAAGTCAGAAAAGCCTCTAAAAAATCACCTAAAATATGCTATACAATAGGAAGGGACTTTTGTCCTTCTTTCCATCTTCCTTCTCCTTTCTGTGGGTTGGAATTTCAGGTAAAGACTTAAGGACATTTGGGATTGGGCTTTTTTATTGTTGTTTAGGTAGCCTATTTTTTGTTCTGCAATGTTCTTGTTTGTAGTAGGTTTTCTAAAATACATTACTTTTGTAAAACCAGTTCTAACTTCTGAAGTGGGAGGCCAAAGCATTCTGTCAGGATACTTGGAACTGAAGGTACTGCCAGCCATGTTTGTAAATCTCAAAGAGAGATCTCTGAAGGCTTTCCGAGTCCACAGTAACTTGGGAAGCCTTCAGGATGTTACATCTGAACTCTTTTCTCTCTTCCTGCAGTGTTCCTCTGTTTACATAACATGTAGGACCATCGTGTGTTTGTTTTACTGTGAATAAATATTACTATCAGAAATATTCTTAAGACGCCTCCTAATGACAGTTTTACCAAAGAAAATTTTAAATCTTAGTTGTATTTTAGTGCTTATTTTTATGTGAGTTTTCAAACTTAAAATTTTAGTTTTGATCTGAAAGGCTTTGATCTGTGAAGCTGTACAGCAAAATTAAAGTTTTAGTCTGTTTCATATTTGGCATTAGAAGCTAGTATTAATGATACAAATTTTGAGACTTAATCTAGCCGAAAAATAATTTTGCTTTTCAAAACCATAATCTTTCAAGAGTGTCAATGAAGACAGTGCTAACATGAATGAATTTAATAATTTGGAATCTTTTTCATTAATGCTTTCCAGCATCAAGGTTCATACAAGGCTAGGTTACAAGGAATAATGATCTGAAATTTATCCCTACCAGGCACCTAATTTCACTTTATATGGGAAAATCTTTCTTATAAAATAGCTCTCACTGGTGCTCCAAGAGATTCGTAAAGATACTTGTATTTCTTTTTGTCTCAGAACTTGAAAGCACTGTACAAAACTCGAAATGCAGGAGCACTCAAGTATAAAGACGGTTTAATAATTGGACTTTTTTATTTAAATAAATTCATTTCAGAATCTTCATCAATATACTGAACAAGAGCTAAATTAAATCCACTAGCTCTAATGACTGCTGACAGTGTCCTCTGTGCTGCTGCTGGAAATTGAATGCTTGGGATCACTGGGTACAGTAGCTTGTCCTCCCATTTCTCTAGATGTTTTGCAGGCATGCAAAGCTTATCTTCACTTGCATTTCAAAGTCTAGCAAACCCATTGTCTTGGTAGAAAGGTATTAATAATTCCCTTGACCAAGCTGTCCCACACAGATTGGCCTTCTGCTAGCAAATGGTGCAATGCCAGATACGATCCACTGGCACTTGAGCTCATTAATGGTCCCTACTGTGGTTTTGATTTGGGCCAGCTTACTGTCTCCCAAATAATTCTGGGCAAGAGTAAAGGTGTTAATTAAGATGAGTTAATGTTCCTACTTAGGAGTTTGAATATAAGCATAATTTTTTTTAGAGGGGAGCTTAAAAACTTAGATGTGAGTTATTCCATTCCAGGTGGAACTGATGCCTGAGGACAGTTCAAGACCTGTTTATTTCACTGGTGTGGGTGTAACTTTATGGTTCTGTAGGATGGCACAGTTGCAGTAGTACAAGGCTTTTTAGGTGCTGCTCTGTTACTCCTGTAAAAATCTTTGGCAACAAAACAAGTTCTCATGAGTTCAGTTTTATTTTGACACATTGTCTTCTGCCAACAGTGGAATTGTTCCCTCTATTCATTTTCTTACCTTACTGTCCGGTATCTTTCTTGGTTGTTAATAATTGTACACTAGAGTGCCAAATACGGAATTTTTAGGAAGAAGTATGCTTGTTAGCTTTTCTCCAGTTTCAGTTCTCTGATTGTCAGCAGCACTCACCACATAGATGAAAATTCCTGGCTGAACTGTGTTTTACAGCCCCAGTGTGACTGGGAATGGTTTGGAACTTCTGGTGGCATGCCCCTGCAGCATACCCTGTGCCAGTCTGCTCTGAGAGCAGAGTTGTATTTGAAAGGTTCAATCTTCTGAGAAAGGGAGTGTGCAGACCCAGGTAGTGCAGGGATCAACCTGGAAAGGACAGCCTTTTTCAGGTGCTTGAAGTCTAGGACGATGATTCATGTGAATTTTAGAGGTTTTTTGCCTTGTTCCCCCAAAGGAGTTAATCTCTCCATTAAGAACAGTGTCTTGTAAACCATTACCTTGCTTCTTCTTTCAAGTGTCCAAGAAGGCAGTAATTATCTTCCGTTACTTCTGACATAAATATGACACTCATAAAAATGAGTGAAATTCATGTCATTTATGACAGATGTTCTCTTTCAGATTTTGTTTTTTCCTCTCTGCAAATTCATTCCAGGTTCCTATCCCAGTTTGAAACTCTGAATGAGTTTCATTTAAACCATAATATTTACTCACCTGTTTCCTAATTAAGGCAATCCTTCTAAACCTTGAAGGCACCTCTGGCCTTGCTTAGGGACCAAACAAGCCTTATCAAATATTTTCCAAGACTGCTTAAACTGCTTAACAATAAACACCAGAAGAGACATCTCCTTGAAATGAAGAATGCTGGAAAGGGAAGCATCACAAGGCAGAAATGTGAGACTTGATGTGTCCTTCATTCACCAAAACAGTTTTCATCCTGGCATTTGCTAAAAAGCTGTTGTTTTCCTTATACCTTTTTGAACTACAGAGCTACCAATGAGCATCTGGGAGTTTGTGGGGTTGGCAGGGAAATGTAGCACAGCAGCTTTTCCCATGAACCTCCAAAATCTGATTCCAAATATTAGTTATTTTTTTGGGAAGTCGCCGAAAGGTTAGATTGAGACATGTACACTCCCACTGGCAAATAGAAATTAAAGTTATTTTATCCGTAACTGGACATCATGGAAATGTATAGCTCACACGCCCATGCAGTTCCCTTAGTCCTTCCTCTCTCCATCTGTCTGAAGGTGTAATAATCTGTCTGCTCTTTGGAGCTCAGAGGATCTGAGGTTGTAATTACACAGTCTGTATATATAGGAGTTTACAAAAGGAGTGGGCATAGTTCATAGCCTGTAGACACTTGTATGTTTAAAAATCCTAAATCTAGATTAGTGTTTTTAAATCACCAAAGATGATCTGATCAAAGATAAATTCCAAGCCCAGGGCTACATGCTAGAAATGGGTAAATAAGTGGAAGTGAACTGGGTTTGAAGGAGTGTCAGGAGAAGTTATAGAAACAGCATGTATGTATATATATAGCAATTCCAACTTAAAATTGTTGAATTGTAAATAATAGTCTTGACAATTGTAAATGATACTTGCTATCCAAAATGATGAGTTTTCAAAATCATTTACCTTGTCTATGATGCCTTTTTTTTTAGTGGCAGTCAGGCCCACAACCTCAGACAGATGGTGAACACTTCAGTCTAAACACTGACGCTTTCTGTCAGCTCATCAGATGAGTCTGACACTTTTAGTATTGAGTAGAAACACTAAGAGATAATTATTGTCTTTTCCAAAGTTAAATTAAAAAAAAAAAACAAACACTGAGCAAAACACACCATTAAGCAAACAGTAGGAATAATACCTTTCTCCATGTTTAAAGCAGCAAAGCATCCTGTGTTTTATTACTAGACTATTAAAGACCATTATGCATGGATCAGCCTTTTATCTGCATTTGAAAGACAAAATGGCCTAGAGCTAGGTTTTGAAGTGTTAGGGTAAATACAAATATCTTAAATGCTAGGTTCTTATGCTGTGACTCTCCATTCTAGCTGCTTTCTAACTACAGTAATAGTTTGTGGGACATAGTTTGAAATACTGCTTTTAGTCACGTTTATTGATAATTTCCAATCAGTTTGGACTGCTTGTATTATTGGTATATTGTCAGTTATGAGTAGAGCCCTTCTCACTACTTTTCAGTGTTTTTCAGCTGAATGTCATGTACTTATCAGATGCAGTAGAACCATTGATATGCTCAAATGGGTCAGACTTTCAAGTATTAAGAAAACTACTGCTGTATGGGCTCACAGATGTAATTGGACCATTTAAAATTGTGCAAGTTAATCAAGCATGTTTATATCAAATAGTATTTGAGAGCAAAATCCAATATGTATTGGAAATACCTCCAAATCTAGTGCAATCTTGTTTTAAACCTAGACTCCTGACCCCAAGAACATGGACCAGAAAAATTGAGTTAAAACCTACTGCTGCCTTTGGCATTGTTAAGGGAGAGTTCAGCATAGTCATCTGTGATAAGTGTGTTGTCAGAATTTCAACCTGTGTTTAAGGAATGGGTAATACCCTGCTTCCTCCTAAAGGAAAGCTTTCTATTTCATCATATATTCTAAGTTATGTTTATACATTTCTTTGGATATATTATCCTGTGCACAAAGTTTATTAATCTATATAAAATATGTATTGTAGCTATTACTGTATTTGTAGATATTTTCTAAAGTACAAATATTATTTTCAAGGGCAGAAATCAGTAACAGTTGAGTAAAATTCTGAAGGCAGATTTTATAGTATCTGAAATGTCAGAATCAAGACATCCTGCCCTTTCCAGTGACATTAACTTGCTTTAAATCTTAAATTGGTATAAAAGAGGAGTCCTTTGCTCTTTGAGAACAGATGATGGGCAGGATAGAAATTTTTAAAAATAAAGCAATTTTAGTGTCTCAGATAAACCAACACTTTTAAACACTTTCTTTTTCATTTAAATTACTTGAAAAGGGATGACTTATTCCTCGTTGCTGACACCCAAGTAACTTTAATAAAGAAAAGAGAAGCCATCTCAAAGCAGGTGAGCAGGAAAGAATTGTTGGTGTACAAACCTTCCAGTATAAAGCTCCTCATGAGTGCAGGTCCTCTTTAGGTTTTCTGTAGGCAGCTGTCCCTGTTGATGGCACAGTTCTCTTCCCTAGGCAGGTAATTGTATGCAGAACTGACACCTATTGCACAGCCTGTTTGTCTCCCTGGCAACCAGCAGAAATAGTGAATAGTGGTAAAGGAGAAGGAATGCCCATTTACCAGAGGCAGCAAACAGTGATGGGGAAGTGAATGGGAAGAAAGGAAAGAATAGAAGGAGCAAAAAAGGGGAAATGATAGACATAAATAGACAGAAATAAAAGACAAAAGTAGAAAAATACGACTTTAGATGCTGGAGGGGAAAAATATGAACGAAACAGGAAAGCAAATTAAAGGGGGAAAAATGTAGGCAATAAGGTGAAAACAGGAGAAATTGCACCAATAACAGTTCAGGGCTACACAGGAATCAAGGAACAGAAGCAGATTGTTGTGTGGAATGTAGGAAAAAATAAAGATCATAAATAGATAAATATTGAAATAGAGAAATATTATAGTAGGCTGAAAACAATTTTGTCAAAGAATTGATGACAACATAGGTTGGAGAATATCCCAGAAAAGAAAGTGGAGACTAGGTGCCTAGGAATTTGCACTGGCATGGATGGGCTTGTCAAGCTGGTAGGTTGCTGAAGCAAAGCTACATTAAAGTTTGTATCATCCCCCTCCATGTCAGGACTTGCACGGGTTATCAGTGGCTTCCTCCCAACCCCTATCTCTACTTTTGCTGCATGAGTTGGTGTTCATATGTATCACAAAAAAGGAAAAAGGTAAAAGGCAAAGCAAGGCAGTATAATGTAATGTTATTTAAACACAAACATGAATGAAGAGGGATATGGTGAGCCTGACTCTGTATGTCTTGAAATAGTAAGAGGTGAAGATTTCTTGGAGGTTTGCAAAGAAATGCAGTTGAAAAAAGCCTTTCAGCAGTTCTGTGTCAGAATCAAGAGGCAGCAGAGAACTCAGCTTCTGCCCTGTGCTAAGATAACCGACTTGTAAAGCAGCTTTGATCTGAAAAAACAGGAGAAGCAGAAAAAGGAGATGTGAGAATGGACGTGTTCTCATCCAAACAGTCTGCGTTTCACCTGCATCCAACAGGCCCACTCTTCCTATAAAAGAGGTGACCCTAAAAATGGGAAACTCACTAGTGGGATTGTCAGATGGAATTGCAGAGGGCCGATATGCAAAGGGACTGCAGACTGCAACTGGAACCAAAAAACCACATTGAAAGTCTTCCCTGAAAGGTGCGACATTTCATAGGTAAAAAACCGCACAAAATAGCAGAATGGTCTTGGCTGCACTGGCTCTGTTGAGGCCCGGGTTTCACCAGCAGGTGTTTTCTATATTTATTGTTTTTTATATATATAAAGTTACTGATGTTGTCCACAGCACTTTTCAGAAGAGATCAACCCACAGTGAGTCAGTTGTAGCAATATGAAGTATGATGTTCCTGGTAACAGGTCTGCAGCCTAGATAATCAGGTGTGGTGGTAACATTGAAATTGCACTGCACTTAGGAGTAAAAATAACTGGCCATGTCTGAAACAATGTGAAGTGCTGTGAATCACAAGGCTTGTATATAAAAACATGTATATTTATTGATTCCCTCTTTAAATGAAATTACTTTCTTACATGGCTTATTTGAAGAAAACAGCTTTATATGCCTTGAAAATATGTAGCTTTCTGGTGTGTGCTCTAGTTTGGCTAACTAATCTTTGCAATGTATCACATAAGTTCCCAATGCATAACATTCTGTGAAATTATTAGGGTACAATAAATTAGCAATAAGTGGAATATTTATAACTCTGAACAACTTCAGTCTTTTTTGAGGGGAGTGACACATGTCAATGCTTACGCACAAAATACATTGGTGAAGGTTATTTCTGGTTGCAGACAAGAGGATATAAAAGAAAATCTTGAGCACAAAAATTACTATCAACGTCTAGTCCTGCACAATGTCCAAAATGTTTTTAAAGAATTCCATAACTTGCTATTCAGTGTCTTTAATGGAAGTATCCTAGTTAATGTATAGACTTGTCACATAATTGTGCTTGAATTATCAAATGCTTGCCTTAATCATGATACCAAAATTTGTGAAAATTATATCTAAAGGGATAACAGAGAATGAGCATATTGTGTGCTTCTGAATTAATGTTTGCAAAAGAGGGCTGTGAGAAATAGGAATGCTGACTTTTCACATAGAATGAAGATAGATTGATCTCCAAGTGGAGGAGGAGAAATGGTAGAAACAGAAATTTTACTGTGTGTTTTTCCAAAAAGAGACAAAAGTAGTATAACTTCTTTGCCAACAAATGGTACGCATTATGTTATCTTTTTATGTATGTGATACCTTACTAGTATTGCCATAGGGAAGCAAGAAGCTAATTGGATAGGTAAAGTTTTATTCTTACTAAGGAATCTTGAAACAGTATTCATGCAAAAATTGATGAGAAAATAGGAATTTCTTACTGATTTTCAATTTGAAGCATGGGGTTCAAGAGAGCTCAGAAATTTCCTAATTTGAAATCCGTGCTGCACAGCTGATAAAACATGTCAATATGCTGATGTTACTTTACTGTGTTAATTATAATATTGTCCTCGTGCTGTGCAGAAACATGAAAATTGTCTGAATTTAAAAAATGATGGAGTGTTTATTACAACACTCATTTAAAAAAGATGGATTTTGTTTCTGCATATAGACTAGTAAATGTATTAGCTGAGTATTGCAGTTTTATTTAGCAAGTCTGCTTAGTAGAATTGTTTTAATGTTCTTTTTAGAAAAAAATTAAAGGAGTGAAGGGCTTTTTCTTTCACTGAAATTTAGCAGTCCTGTTAAGCATGTACTGGCTTATTTTCTAGGCTCACTTTTTTTCCAGCTGTGAGTGGGAAACTTCAGGAAATCATTCCTAAAAAGCACCTTGAGGTGACTAAATTGCTACTTCCTTTATATCAAGATGGACAAATTGAAAATCTGCCAACCACAGTCACCAGTGCAAGTCCTGCTGGACTCCCACCCAAACAGATGACACGTTTTGCCTCCTCTGTGATGCAGATATGGGGGATTGATAGTTTCAAAGGTAGGAAGTTCTAGACCAACCTTGTAGATGCTGAAAGCAAGTGGCATTCTTCCCTCTTTCCTTTGTCTCCCCATCAGGATAAGAAATACTGTCATAGGAAACACTGAAATAATTTTAGAGGCTTTTCTTTCAGTTGTAATGGCATGAGTGTCCACAGTCAGCAGCACATAGGAAACAACTGTGTGGTACCTGGTCTGCTTTGAGAGGGTCTCTTAGAAGCTTGCAAGAGTATGGCCAGGTCCCCTTTTTATCAAGAGGAGCAATACTAGCAGAGCTTCTCATGTCTTGTGTTGCATGCTGGTAACACTGCCCTTTCAAAAGTCTTTATTTGCACGCTAAGATAATGAAACAACAGTGCTAGCAAATGGCAAACCCTAACTTACAAACAGGACTGAAGCAACTCTCACTAGTGGCCTTTTTGTCCTTGTTACATGATACAGAACAGTTTGGGAGGGGGTTGTATGCTGCTAACCAAATAATTTATTCTATGATATTACAATGGGTATGGTGCTCATGCTCTGGTAATGGCATTGCCATTTTAAAGATGGGTACACTTGGGTCCAGAAAGGTTAAAATCTGGATGTTAGCAGTAGCTAGAGTTGAAGAGAGAGTTTAAGTGTCAGTACTGTGGCAGTCAGAGCTGAGAGAAAGGGCAGGGGCTTGCTAGTCTGGTACTCAAGATGCCTAGCTGGCATTCCTTCACATGGCACAAACTCTCTGTATGATTTTTTAGATAAAGGTTCTGCATCTCAGGTACTCATATGGAAAATTGGAACCATAGTATTTATTTTAAATCAAATTCTATAGTTAAAGGCTGTAAGATAGGAATGTCTGGGTCCATGAAAGAGTTGAGTGGCTAGAAATTCTGTGACATTAAGCTCTTGTTGGAAGCTAGATTCATTTTCATCTTGTGGAACATAATCATCTTAGAGTAAAAATCACTTAGTAAATGTTTTTATAGGAGCAACTCTTCTTACTTTTTACAATGCTTTTTAAAAGTATACTTACTTTTAGGATATATGCCAGGTACTTGATGTTTATTAAAAAATAATCAATGTATTTTTGCTAGTATGGATTAGTACTTTTGTGGTTTGATCTTTAGCAGAAACGATGGTCAAAATAGATTGTGTATCTTGTAATATGTTGTAACTGCTTTGTGATTTTGTTAACAGCCCCATGACTGAAAATCCTCTAAACTGAGAACTTAAAACTTCTGTATCTTTTAAGTACAGAAATCCTCTCAGGTGCAAACTGATCAATCTTCGTGCACTGCTCACAACTGACCTTGCTTTTTTGGCCTTTTACTACCAAACTTCTGTTTGTGTTTTGGGGCATACCATCATACTGCTTTCCTAAGGTTCGGATTTGTATTCACTGAGTCTCTGCAGCACCTTAAGATATTTTGCCTGTTCATAGGTAGTTTGAGCCTAAAAGTGCTTTGCTATGAAGTGGCACAACTACATTGTGACTTCCTTCTGTGCTTCAGGGCTTGAACATCCAGTACAGCTCCAGGGCAGCCAGAAAGCAGAGTTGCAGCCCAAAATGTGCCAGCAAGATTCAACAGGAATCATGTGTCAATCAAAACTGGGTTAAATTGACAGTCATTAATTTCTATATTTGTTCATTTTCTTTGTTTCTTGGTGGACAGGATTGTTTTCAGGAATCTTAAGTTTATTTTTATTTTGCCAGTTAAAAGGTGTGTCTGTGATATGTGCAGATTCCATTACTAAGTCAGTGAGAAGAATTCCTTAAAATTAGCAGAGGAGCCCAAAATTGCAAAATCTCCGGGGTTTCAAGAGCTTTGTTGCAGTATTTGTTACCAAATACTACCTGCCTTTGTTAAACAATTGAAATGGCTTATTCAATTAACTTGTTCTAAATTCTTCTAAAATCTGTGTTTCTAATAACTGAGTCACTTTTGCACAAAGGAACAGCGGCTTCAGTATGCAATTAATATTTAAATGCTGACTGTTGGTTGGATTTCATGTTTCCTATTTGGGCCTTGAGATTTTACATTTTCTCAAAGTTCCTCTGTTTGAGACTTGGTACTAATAGAACGAGAAAAGCTGGCAAGTCCTTTCTGATTTGCATCATTGTGGCTTAACTTTTCCTTGGTTCCACAAAATATATAAGTAAATGTTTTTGAGTAGAATTAATATAGTATGGGCATTTTTATTCTGGGAATAAGAATTCATCCTTCAATGGTTCTCATCTTCAATGTGTCTTCTTTTTCTGCTTCTTACAGTGGTCTTTCTAATAGAACAATTATTTGTAAGGCGAGTGATTAGGAAAAAACAGACAGGTTGCAGGTGGCAAATTTTTTCAAGGTTAATAGCCCATTTTAAATGAAATATAGTGACCTTAAGGAAATATAAGGATTTCTAAATAAAAAAATACAGGGAATTTGCATTTCATTTCTCAGTTCTATTGACTCTGAAATGCAACCACCACGTAGGAACTAGCAGAAAGTTGGTGATAATAAATAATAGCCCCTGCTGGTGACAATACCATAAATGTTCATCATAATAAACAAATACAGAGAATGGAGAAACATGCAATTTAAATATGGTCTGGGACAACACAGTACAGATTACAGCAGTGTGATGTTCAAAAAAATACTTGGGTTTTGACATAACTACCAAATACATGCTATCTGGATAGGTTAACATAAAAGTTAAAAGGTTTGTCAAATGGACTCTCCTCTTTCTATGAGATTGTCTGTGGATGTCAAGAGTTGTAAGTTAAGCAGTTCAAGATTTTAATTTTTAAACACTAACCTAAAAGTAGAATAACTTCCTGATGAGGGGGTTTGTTTTTGCATAATTTTTTGAAGGTTTGTCATCACACAAATATTCAACAAATAAATGTGTTGTTTCTTGGTATTTTATATCTAAAATCGAAATATATATTTATATAATATATGTTAATCCTCATTTCTGTTTTTTCTTTTAATTCTGCAGTTTATTGTGGAGTGTCATGGGAATACACTTCTTCCCCAGTTTTTGGGCATGTACCGGCTTACTGTTGATGGAGTTGAAGTATATATGGTTGTTACAAGAAATGTGTTCAGCCATCGCTTATCTGTTTATAGAAAATATGATTTAAAGGTGAGAAATAACTTCTGATTAAAGAACTGACAAAGTAGCTGAAAATCTTTACTATAAATGTTAGATCATGCTGATGCTTGAATATTGCTCAGAATTTTAATTAATTTTAAATTGTGTTATGCAAGAGCTAGCATAATTGATTTAATTCTACAACTAGGCTTAGCAAAACTGCAGGATGATTTTATAGACAATATACAAATTTATCTGTTTTGTGCATTTCTAAGCGCAGCAATTTAGCCAGGTGTCTTTGCTGAATGTTGCTTGTGGTTAAAGGTAAAACCCTTCATAGTAGTACAATAATAATTGTGCCTCTTATAGGTTTTTTTATCAACATTATAAAAGCCATAGTTGATTCTGCAGAGGGCTTTTATAAAGCAACTAAATAGCATCATTTAATAAATGCTGCTAGCAAAGTACATCACTATTGGAAAAGCTTAATAATTTATCCAATATTTTAAAAACAATTCAAGTGAAAAGGAGAAGAGTCTTTAAAAACCAAAACATCTGCTTTTATCAATAAATATGTTTTAGTTTTGTTTCAGAAGCTTTATCTGCTCATTGTAATTTTGACAGTAGTTAATATACAGTGCTTACAACAAATACCCAAAACATAGTCTGTCTTTCTACCCAAGGGATGGTATTTTAATTTCCTCTGTAAAGTATCCCCTTAGAAACCTACTTCTTTCTAATACATTTAATTTCTATGTGCTGAACCACTAAGTGCATCTGCAAGCTTGTTTTAAGATGTTCATTTATCATTCTGTATTAAGAGATTTGCAATGCTATGTAGTGCACCATCCTTTCCTACTGTCAAGTCTCCGTAGCAATTGCTTAAATAGTTGACTGAACTTGATTTATAAGAACTGATTTCCAGATTGTCAACAATTTACTTTCTGATAGTCAGTATTATTGGCAGCAGTTGTTACCAGAGAAAGTTGGGGGGTTTTTTTGAGAGATCTGTGATTTAGAGCATCATAATGTCCAGATGCATTAAAAAGGGCATGAAATCATAACAGAAAGAAACAGTAATTATGTGCTTAGCATTGATGTCAACAGCTCTTTGTTATTTACCTCTGTGGATGCTTGTGTAGTCTATTCAGTTTGTCCAGCTGGACAGCATTGCTTTAACTTCTTATGCAATTCAAATTTAACATCAATATCATATTCCTCAAAACAAACTCCTTCACTGAACAGATGTATAGTGACACTGCATATATTATAAATTACTTTTTCTTGATATTCTTTGCTATGGCATCTGCAGTTGTAGATTCAGAGTCCTTTTTTGTACATGAATATTTTTGACACCAGCTTAGAACTCACTTTGTAGCACAAGTCTCTACTTCTGTAGATACAAGAAAAGAAGACCATAGATCAGCATAGGATTTCAAGGGTATTTTTTTGGCCATGGATGCATTTTGTTAAAATTATTTCAATGTCATTTTTTTACCAAATGTCAAATTTGACATCCTTCCTAATTTTTACTATTGTGAATCTTGTTTTCTTTTCCTTCAGTTTGGTTTTCAACTGATCTTTTTTCCTGGCCTAATAGTCTGTTGAAGCACAGAATACAATATAGAAGGTGTCTCCTGAGTTAACGAAAATGTTAGGCTTTTACTAGACTTTATTATCAGTTAAGAATAATTCAATGTAATCCCTACTTGCTGGGCCATACGTGATAACTAAGAAATACTGTCCCATATATCTTTTCTCTCCATCACTTCTGAGTTTTCTACGTTTTTTTCTGTAAACAGAATAAAACATGCCATTAAAGGGTGTGACTGGGGATCCTCACATTCTTTAAGCTAGTAGGACTCCACTCCAGCACTTCTTTACACAATGCACACCCTTTAACAAACAGCAGAGCTAATCTACCCATCTTTCAATGTCAAGTTACCATATTTGTAGTTACTATTTCTTGCAGTGCTGTTATGTGATAAACAAATGCTGGGTATTTAAAGGTGTGGTCCTGCTCCAAGAAATTTTTAAGGAAATATATGAAGTCTTTTTTTTTTTTGTGGTCAGCTGCAAGTTATTCGGAAAGCACCATATTGCCCACTAGTTTTAATCTAAAAAGAAATTTAAAAAGAAAATCCAAAGTGTCTTTGTCAAGCACTGTAAGTCTTGTGAATCCACAGTTGGTCTCTTCTTTTTACTCCAGGTTGTTGTGAGATGCATTGTTCTTGTTTTTACTTTGATCTTCTAAATACTTTTTGTGTTTCCTTTTCAAATGTGTATTACAAATGTCCAAACAGTTATATAGAATAGGTTATTTCATATCCATACAGCTAAATTGGCACAAAAAGATGAGAAGTCTGGCAAGCAAACTAAACTTCCAGCATGATACACTCAAAATGAGGATGAGAGATGAGGAAAAGCTCCAGGACTTAGAAGGACAATAGAAGCAGAGCATTTGAGGATTTAATCCATCTTTCTTCTCTCATAGTACATCTTCTTCACATGATTGCAGCAGTTCAGCAGTCCTGGGCATTTTACCTACCATATCACCTTTCTTTAAAACATTTCTCAAGTTCAAAAGGATACAGTTCATCCACTTTTTGACCTGTTATCATAACATTTTCAAATTAGCTTCTGACATATGCACATTTTTAGATCCATTTTTTCTGTTTCAGGGCTCTACTGTGGCTCGAGAAGCCAGTGACAAAGAAAAGGTATGGTGCATTTCTGTTTCTTTTTCAATTAATTTACCTTCTAGCTAGACTCAGAACAAACATAACCAGTGCTGGTTCTGACCCTTTCCTGGTTTTTTCTGCCATACTCTTCCCTCTTGAGTTCTACCTTATCCCTCCTTTATCTGTCCTCTGTTTCCTGCAGACCTTTGAATATTGGTTTGCAAAGGTGTTGAAATTTCAGAGGTAAGTGAGCCAATCCTCTACCTCCTCCTTTTCATTTTCTCTTCTCTTAGTTTCTTCAGGGCCTGCCCTGTGCTAGGAAAAATCAGGACTTTGTTCCTTTCTCTCCTGCTTCATCTTTTTTTCTCTTCCTCTTTTAATATTGAGATTTATGAATACTCTATGTCAGTTAATGGAATTACGTGATGGCACACCACTTCTAAACTGAGTGCAAGGATGAACCAAACCTTGAATTATGAGAACCCTTGGGTATATAAAGCTCATACAAATGACTGGCAGACTTAGATGTACATGTAGCTATAGTGAGACAGTCTCCCTGAAATTCTGGGCTGAAACTTTGCTCTAAACAGAAATAGATTGCTTTGTTTTTCTTCCCCTCCAACTTCAGTTCTTTTGGAAAATTTAATATTCTCAGTTTTTCTTTTTGGTTTTAGCAAAATAGCCAGATGGCATTTTAGGAGAGGTTTCTCTGGAGATTCTACAGATAATTGGAAGTGGAACATAGTCCCCATCATATAAGACTTCTTAGATCTCAAATTTGGTTAAGGTCTAACAACCCATGGCCCTTGTTTTCTTAATTTATCTAAGCAAGTTCCTCCTGAATTAGCATGAGATGATTCAGCGGTTCACTTATGACACTTCATTTTATGTTGTCCCCAAATTCCATTCAGATCATTTGGTTTTCTCCTAAGCAGTAGTTGTGCCATACCTGCCTCTGAGTCTTCTACAGATCACACAAGTGCACGAAAGGAGTAAGGGACATGCAGTAGCTGTCAGTTCTTGCTGCATGAAAAACTGTGCCAGGTGTTTCCACCTTTCCTAAGGCATGATGGAACACTTAAAATTCTTCTTCCAGCATTAGGACAGCCCCACATGTGAACTGCAGTTACAAGTGCCAGCATTAGCTCTCTTTTGCTGTACCAGGCCCTCAAGATAATGTCTTGAATGGTCTCTGTTCTTTCCTTTGTCATCTGTTTTTGTTCTTGTTTAGTGGCAACTGCAGTGTTTTTTTAAAGTGCAGGGAGTAACCTTCACTGTCTTACAAACCATACCTAATGTCATTGAAAACCTCTGCTGTACTATTGAAATAATCTGATAGAAAGGATGAGGACAAATTATTTGGATGGGACTGCTTCAGGTTGCAATATTAATGCTTGGAGGACTAGTAACATAAAATTTTAAAATATTATGTATAGTCAGCTATACAGGAGTTAATAATATACAGATGTTTAGCAAAGTGGTTTTGAGCAATTTTGGGACTATGCCTCGTAATAATAGATTAATAATAGTACACATATATACGTATACATATATGTATTTAATACGTTGAGTGAGAACCTCAAAGAAACAGTGCCTTAATTTTGCTAATGTTTAAGTTCATGGCAGAATTGCTATTGAACTTGCTTCTAGATAAATTGAAACAAAATTGTGAGGATTTATATAACTGCATACAACAATTATTCTGTAAATTTAATGTGAAATCATAATTTCCATAAGGCAGGTAACAAAAATTCTTTCCAACTTCACATGTAGAACCTTCCCTTTGATTTTGAGGACTACTCTGAAAAAAGACTCATCCCCCTAATTCTTATTCTGCTATTTTAATAGTTTGATTTCTTGGGAATGGAGCTGCACAAAGCTTATTGAAGTTGTAAGCAGACAGTCTGAGGCTTTTCTGTCACTTATCATTCCCCTCAAACCCCAGTGCAGTGGAGTAGGGAAGTGACAAGCTTGCATTCAGAGAAAAGATTTCTAAGAAAGGGAATTATTGGGTAGGCTTCTACATTCACAGAAGGAACAGCATTTTACACTTTGAGACTCTTAGGGATTCAAGTAAGGGAAAATTACTATTTTGCTTATTACATGGGTTTTGTTTAAGTTTTGGAGTCTGCTGTTTGATTTGAAAGGGCCAGAATACATTTTGCCTGTGGATTGCAGATGTTCAGAAGATTTGTCATCACTATGGTCTGAATCTCCTGCAGTAGGCATGACAACAGATTTACTCACTTAAATGTTTCTAACACACAGCTTTGAGGTTTAAACAAAAAGGGTGTTGTATATTTATATGAATAGACAAGGAAAGTTTGGTTCTGAAACTCTGAGCAGTGCTAAAGAGCTGCTGCCATGAGAGATATCTCTGCACACGTGCCACTGATTTCAGGACCTGAAATATCTGTAAATGGTCCATTATTCCATTATAATAACATATTTTTTTACTTACATTTTCTCTTAAGTAGATGCCACTATTTCAAACTTCTTGTTGTCATCTGTGAAAATAACAAATCGGTCTTAAGATTTGAAAACAGCTGGAAAAATTTTACTTGGAAGGGGAGAGGAAGATGTTTTAGCAAATTCTCTGAAGAGATTTTGGCATCTCCTATCATAGAAGAAATTGCCCTGAGCAATTAAACAAAACTAGACGATCTGAAAACCTGAGCTGGTGTAGAAAATGATTATCTTATTTTGAGCCAGTTGAAAGCAAAGTCATCAATTTGTTTATATTATCTTGAAAATGACATTAATATTAATAATTTTCAATTAATTACAGTATAATTACTTATTACAACTGTATGACTATTCACATGTGAGAGTAATAAAGGAAGCTTTTGGTACTAAAATGTATGGCTAAATTGTCTGACAATGGCTAGTTTTTAAATGGGCTTTTAAGTAATTCATATTGAATTTCAAATGACAACATTTAAGTAATCAAATGGTTTTCAAAACATCAAGAATATGTTTACTTCTCTTAAAGCTACAGAAGTCAGAAAACAGAAGAGCAAGTCTTTCAGTCATATTCTAATGCAAACTTTAAATAAATTACTTTGTGAAGGCAAATTTGGTGAAATATGTTCTTGAGTCTTCTTATCGAACTAAAAGTTATTTACTCAGTTAATAAAGAACAGAAAAATATGCAAAAAGATTTCATGGATAAGTTATTGGAGAAAATAGTATAATTCTACTTTAGTTTGGTAGTGTGCATAGGTATTAGTATTCAAACTTTTTAATCAGTTTTTAGGATGAAAAGTTGTCTGATTGAGAATGGTGCTTTTCCATCCTGTTTGCAGTTTACCTCCTGTTTGACTGTCTTCAGCTGTTTAATATCCTAATATATGGATGAGCTCCAAAACTGTCACTTCAATATTTTGTGATAATCAGTGCAGAAACAAGCACCATTCCCTTAAATTTCACCTTAACACACAATTCCTTTCATTTATGTTACAAATGATACTTTTAATAATAAAGGCATCACTTTCTTGGAAACATGTATCATAACATGCACTTACAGATGCCTTGGATTTTAAAAGAACAGTCTGTTTCAACAGTTGTCAAATTCTGACAGCTGCTCCTTTGTGGTTTTTGGGCTTTACTACTCTTTTTAAAATTTTTATTATTTTAATAGTGGGCATTTTCTATTCACTCTTTGGACAATTTTGCCCTCTTAAGTGAAATGAGGATAATGCAGAACTCCCCTGGTGGTCTAGCTGCTCACAATTATGCCATACTTAGAGTACAACATCAAATTAGCAGTAACAGCTGAGTCTACTTGTGCTGATAAAAGAATCTAAGCTGTTGCTTGTGAGTGAGCTGTTCAGAAATAAATTTGAAGAAAAATAAATCCTAACTGAACTGATGCCTACCACATTTCATTTTTCACAAGCAATTTCAGAGATTATTGCATGTTTTTAAATCAATGTAAAACTGGTTCCATTGCTAGCTCTGTAGTATGTTTTTTCATAAATCATAATTCGTAAATGCAGAAAAATTGTTGTAAATACAATTGAATAAAGAATTTTCTCTTCAAGTTTCTTTTGGGAAAAAGATTGCCATAGTTGACAGCTATGTTGCATCTTAATTAAATGGTATGCAAAATACATAACTATGATAATTAGATTGGAAGTTGTCACTAGACATTAGCTTTGTGGTTTACTTTATATATTACAACATATAGTAATTAACTGATTTCTGAGAGGAAAGTATAACCTAAGGAAGAAGGGCTTTAGTGGAGGAGCATAGCAACACAATCACTCAGTCTTGACTCAGTTTGGTTTTTTACTTATGGTGACACTATGTAAAACTTCATTCAAGGTAGATAATTCCAAAATCTGAGCTATTTTTTCATGCTGTTTTCGGATTGCTAATTTCAGAACATTTTTGTATTTATCTCTTATTAGTGATTTCAGTCCATTTCTTGTGTGCTGATCTCACACAAGAGACTTGTGAAGTGTCTTAGATTTATCTGTGAAATAAATCTAAATGTTGCAATCTACAGAGTTTATAACTTTCAAAGCATCACACTCCGGTTTTTCAAAACAAATCACTGGTTTGCCTTTGGTTTTGGGAGGTAGGGGTGTTTTGTTTCGTTTTTGTTTTGAAGTCTGTTTTCCATATGTTAAAATAATTTTAAAAACAACAGTGGAATTTTGTGTTGCATTTTATGTTGGATGTTCCTTTTGCAACGGGAAGACATTAATTCTAAGGATAATTCTGGGTGGATTTCCTTGAGCATTAAGAAGACAGTTTCTATTTTGGTACATGCTTGAGTACTAAACTCTTCTACCACAATTTTTTTTCCTACAGAAAATGTTGTTATACTGGCTAAAGTCATTTCAGTGTTTCCCCTCAAACCATATTTTGGGGTTACAGCTCTATTTCCATTACCTTTTACAGACCTGTGATGTCAAGTGGAGCTGCACATCCTTTGTAGAGAAATGCCTGTCTAGGGAAGGCAATTTGTACAACAAAAGTTTGGACCCAGCTTACAGAGCTATTGGAGACAAGAAGCTGCGTAATTCCAAAGGAAGTTAATCTTCCTTCTTGTAGATCTAGTGACTCCAAACTATATTTAGTATTATGGCCTTGCTTTTTTTCCAAGCAGTGCCTTCCATGTATGCTTCCATGAGCCCAATACTTTAAAAAAAAGAAGGTGTATATGGCTATTTGCTGTTAGAAAAGTCCAGGGTGTGGACCTTCACTCTTGGCAAATGTTTTACATAATTTTCAAAATTTATAAATTGTAAGCCAAGTTTTTCCATGATTAGCTGCATGAATAATGTAACTTGTGGCTAGTTCCAGAGAAAAAATAAGGCTGCTATGCAACATTCTCCTAAAACCTGAATCTTGTCTTTGCTAGATGAGAAATTGCTGCCAGGTCATGAGGACAATTAGTCTTTTTCCTTTCTCAATCACTTATTTGGAAACTTACCTGGCCTACAGCTATTTTAGCAAGCTGCTTCCAAAATGCAAGCATTAATGTTAGCTATGACCATTATTTTTGATGTCATGATGTGTACAAAATCCCTTTAGGGGGAACAAAATTGCTAATATTCATTTCAACTCATTAGAATAGGATGCTGAATTGAGATGTCCTAAGAAATATACAAAAACTATTTCCATATTCATCTTGAAATAAAACTTGACCTGGCTGTTACATTCCAAGATTTTTTTTTTAACTCAAAACATATCAGCTCTTACACTATACTTCTATTTTGAATGAGGCTTTACATATTCTATCATCTTAGTTACTAAGAAATCTTTATTGATTTTCAGCCTTTCAAAGGCAGTGAAATCTTCCTGCCATTAACATTCTCTGTGACCATGGCAAACTTTGGAATGCAAACCTGAAATGTGCTGATAACATGTTTTCTTAATAAATAAATGTTTTATATTTGTAAAATCTATTGTGCCTTTCTTGCATCTTTAAGTAGGAGGTTAAAAATTGGAGGTGGTTCAGAAAGAAAATCTATTATTAATTTAGTGGAAGTAGTTAGATGCTCATCTCCTGTGCAGGTCTTAAAATATTTAGTTCTTTAATGACAGTAATATGTTCATTATAATGAATTACATTCTAGGAGAATCATTTTCCAACAAGGATTTCGCTTCATTGGAAATATTTGAGACATCATAAAAAATTAACCATATCAATTATTTCATTAAAGCAAAGTCTCAATTTTTTTCATTCAGATAGTGTTCTAAAGTGCCATGATGGGATTATATTTGTGTTTATTTCAGCATATAAGAAATGAACATAGTGAGATTTTTCAACATGAATGAATGTTTTATTAATTCAGCATAACTACAAGAGCCCCTCCTGCTTGAATATTTCATAGGTTTTGATTCTTAAATTCACAAATCAATTTTAAGACAAATTTCAGTTAAAGTACTACTAGAATCACTTCTACTGTTAGCTGTCATTAGTAATTATGTGGGACTGCAGCAGTATCCTAGAGACTATTCAGCTTTAAATAAATAGGGAGAATAATATTGCCTAGTACACAAAAAAAGCCCAACAAACAAACTTTGTCTAGTAACACCTAGAAAGAAGGAAGAGAATAGGCTGGCAGGCATCATGCAAATAATGTAGTTAGGGCAACCACTAGCACAGAGCTTTTTAGCTTCAGTTGATTCAATGGGACCCTTATTTTTTTTGCTTTTTCTTCACTTGCTTCAGAATTGTTTTATAACTTACGTAGTTCTACACTTGCCAAGTCTTTACAACTGTGGGTATTTGGGTGAATAAAAATTACCTCAGATAAATATTGTCAGAGGGATGATTGTGGACTCAGGGAACTTGTATACAAGTCTGGCTTTTTGGGAGTGCTGACTCACTGCCCAGAACGTCCTTGGGAGTACCCCTTGGGTCTTGTGATGACAGGCAAGAGCTGCAGCAGTGTCAGCTTTGCTAGCTCACTTTTATTAAAAATAGATCAGAGACAAGGTTAAAGTGAAGTATGGCACCTGCACAACTGGCTTACCAGCCCTAGCATCTCCCAAAAAAGACACTGCTTGTAATTTAAGTTTATTTTTACTACCCTAGGACTGTCCTCAGTGGCGAGGCAGCTTCCCCTCACACCCCGCCAGTGTGACTGGGGCTGTGCTCTACAGGAAGCCTGCGGCAGAGCCTAGAGGCAAACAAGCATCTCAGCATCTTAACCACAGGCACATCCTCCCTCTGTGCTCACCCTCCAGCACTAGTGGGGGGGGGGGTTCTGTGTTAATGGGTTTGTTTCACTTTAACCTCTGTCTAATTTAATCAATAGCTTGGATATACTAGGTAGAAAAATAATCTGGGGATTTTTTTTTAAGTGATTTTGGGCTAAAAATGAAGGAAGCTTAGATTCCTGCATTCTTTTCATTATTGCTTCATCTTAAATTATTTCATCCAAATCTCCTTTCCATTCTTAAGCATCCCACGCACTGGATTCCATCCTCCAGTGTTGGCAACATCCCTGAATCCACAGTCCCGCCTCTGCAGAATTAGCCCTGTCCATGGGACACTATGCTCTACTGAGTATGCTAATTTCTACAGCTGTTAGCCTGGAATGCTTATCTGATGTTACCCCTGTTCGTTTTAGTCCTAAACCTCTTACTAAGTAGGCCAGAAAGAAAATCAATGCATACTGTGCAGTCATATTGTGATAATTCATTGTGAGCCTCAAAAAGCATCCAGCATTGCTTTTGAGTAAAGCAGGAGAGCACTGCTGAATGACTCCTCCTTGGAAGTGGAGTCTGGGACAGATGAATCATTATAGCTCCCTCTCAGCTGCTTGGGTGTTTGTTTTCCTTTTTTTTAATATAAATAGAGGATTGCTATTAGAGGGTGTTTTAATGTATCAGAATGTTCTAGATGCAAGACAATAATAATTCAGAGCAGACAGACTTTTTTTTTTTCAAGCTTCATAGGTATCAGGATGCCATGGATTTAATAATGGGTTTGTAACTATTACAATGTTACTAAGTTCTTAAGTGCTTTTGAGCAGTTATTAGATAAAAAAGATTACTTTTCTAAATAAAAGTAGCATTGTGGATCTCAAGCAATTCACAAATTCCAGGTCCAAAAAACGAATTTGGACAGTTGGGGAACAGTATTTTGGCCGCCTCAGTGCACACAGCCCAACAGCAAAAAGAACTTTTGGCTATTGTGAAGAACTATAAGGGCCTTTCAGAGTCTGCTGTGGTGCTCACATTTTAATGCTGTGCTTTCCAAGACAGATACATTGGAGCAGAGGAAGGAAGCTCTCAGATTCTTTTCCTTGCTGTGTCATAGGAAGAAAATAAACTTTATGAAAAAGACTATCTCCAGTAAGATGATAAGCAATGTCTGACTAGTTAAACTTACAGAGGACATTCCTGTAGGCTGATGTTAGCTGCCTTTTATTCCTAGCAGAAGGACTTTCAGATTAAGGTGAAATTATTTTATTCAGGGTACTCACTAGTTCTTGGCCATCAACAATTCACAGGAATTGCAGCACTGGTTGTTCTGTAACATTTTCTTTATAAAGGAAACTTGTTCTTCCATACTATTGATTAAAGATGGGACAGGGAAAAAGGCTGTTCATTGCTCTAAGTGGGCCAATTTTTTTAAACCTCTGATTACAGGAGTTACTATTATTTCTATTTTGCTTGAATGTCCTGAAGGAACTTGTTGATTTGCTGGGGTTTTTTAAGTAATCTTCCAGTCACTGCCCATTAAAAACAGAGGCCCTTTGAGGTGTTGCAAATCACTTCATGAGGGAGTTGAAGGTAATCATGTTGCTCTGACATCAAGAATATTTAATTACATATTGAAAAGGCAGTGGTCTTCTCTGGCATTTGCTACTTTTAGGCAGAATTCCATAATTCACATTCATTTGATGCTTTCCAGTAATTATTTTGTATTAGGCGCTTGTAAACATTCACAATAGTTACACAAAATGCAATCCAGTCTGACATCCTCTGTAAGACCTGATGCAGGCCCTTTGTTATGAGGTATAGATTGTGTTTTGACTTCACTTATTGCCAGTCACTTTGACAAATGACATCTTGGAAGAAGCTCAATGCAAATCCGGTATTGAGTGAAGGTTTTGTACTTGCTACATTTGCTGCCCAGTTAACACAAACCTTCTAGGCCATTTCCAGGAGGGGTAAGCTAAGGAAAGAGCTCCATAGGTGCCATGGAGGAGAGGCAGCTCAGGGGTGCCTCCTTGGGCACAGGGGCTGCCCCAGGCCAGCAGCTTCACCACACTCCTCTTTGCAATCCTGCTCTTACAGGAATTTTGGTTTGTTTTAGGCCAAAGAGCTGCCGACGTTCAAAGACAATGATTTTATTAATGATGGCCAAAAGATTCATATTGATGAGAATAACAAGAAGATGTTCCTTGAGAAGCTCAAAAAGGATGTTGAGGTAAGAATGTGCCCATTCAGTTACATGTGATTAAAATGTGTAGCAAATTATGAATATCCCAGGAAATCATACCTGTAATTCATTAATAAAAGCTCGTGTTTATAAAACTGTAAACACTGACTCTTTTAAATGAAACACAATTTAAACTTTCAGGAGTTGGTCACTGCTTTGCTGATGTGATAAATGGCTTGCTGCCCTAGCTGGTTGCCATACATTGTTCCTGCCTTGATGATGTGATGTTAAAATGATGGTACTGCTTAATACTTTAATGCTTTACAAGCCTAGTACTTCCAAATGGCCCTGAGAGAGAGGTGAGTATTGTTAGTTGTACTTTACAGGTGGAGGTCCACCAGAGCTAAGGCCAAATAGGGACTGTAATCCATAGCAGAGGAGGGGCATCTCCTCTGCTCACAGCTGTGCATGCCCTTTTTGTTTCTTGTTAGTAATCCAGTTTTAAATAATTCTTAGTATCACAACAGTAGAGTGCTTCAGTAATCTAAGTACAGCAATTGGATTCTCATTATCTTAACGTAGTCTTTCATATAAATTTGTAATTTATTTGGCTGAATATAGTAAATACTTGAAAGAAAAGTGTTAATGTATGAATTTAATGAAATATTTTTACTGATTTTGTTCAGCTAATAAAATAAATATCAGACTAACTTTTTCACACAACTTGCCTTTAGTTTGCATAATTTAAAATATTTTTCCTAAACACAGTATTTTGCAGCTTTATACTCAAAGACTAAAATCTGTTTTCAAGTGAAAAGGCAGATTTGGAAGAGACTTAGTAGCAAAATATGTCTGTGACTTAATAAGACTTTCAGCTATTTATACCAAAAGAGCTCTGTGAATTGACTTTCCAAATTCTTCAGATCTGTATCTCATTAGTTGTACAAAACAAAATACTGTTACTTTAGAATTTACCCAATAATTTGCTTCTGAAGAAATCTAATTTCCCATCATAGTAACAATGGGAAATTTATGGTGGTGAGGATGATGAAAACATAAATACTTTCTGAAATACCAGTGTATGTTTATTTTATATTTAAAATATTGTGCTCTACTGATGTCACAGCTCTAGAGATAAGTTTATTTGGGTTAAAATTCTGTGCTCTTTTAACATGTACTGCTGTTGCTGACTACTGCTTTTACAGTAAGTAGGTTGCAGATAATATCTCAAGTGTGTGGAAGGAATGTGGAAGATACTTTCTTACCCTGAAAAGTAGATTGTGTATGATCTATATCATTTACCAGACTGGGAATATAATGGCAGATTCTAGATTATGTCTTGAGAGGCTGTTTTTATGGGTTTGAAGTTTATACAGAAAGTTGTTTAATATCCATGTAAACCACTAGTGTGAAGTGATCTGGCTCCTGATTTTGACAATGTCAAGTTATTCTTTAACCCTGTTTTTCTTTTGTTGGTTCTTTTGCCCTTATTAGATAACTGATAGACACACTTTGCAACCAATGTGCAAAAGCTCATATTTCACTATAATGAAAAGAAATGCACAACACTTAGTATATCACTATCTTATCAAACAGTATTGTAGTTAACATATCATTGGGTATTATTCTGAGCTATTTCACTTTATATCTGTTCTTATTTTTCGTTAAGCTTTGTTTCTGCATTTCTCTCCTAATCAAGTCATATGTCCCCTTCCTGTGTTCAAATACAAATAATTACTGCTGTTTTGATGTCCCCTTGTCTGTTTTCCCATCTCCTTATTCCATTGCAGGTGTCCTGAGAAAAACTACATATTTTTTCTATTTAAAATCAGATATTTTTTTTTACCTTGTGCTGATCTCCCTAAGTCTTTTTGTTGTTAGCAGCAGCACACTTTTTTCTAAGAGCCATTCTCATCCAATTTGTAGCTCACTCTTTTTTCCCAAGAGTCCATTCTCTTTTATTCTGTTTTGTATTATTCTTGGTAGATTTTTTTCCCCCCCTGTATTTACCAAGTAGTGAATAATAGGCCTGGAGTTCTTCCACCCCATCGCCTTTGGCCAGTCTCATCTGTTTGTCTTGTATATTGTTGTGCATCATCTTTTCAGACTTAGATACCTTCCAGTCTTGTGAAGTATATTGTTTTATTATATTGAAATAAATGATACTGAAATCATTAAAAAACAGTTTCTTCTTCTTAAAACCTCCTCTCAGTCTCACAATATTTCTTCTAGCACTTGAATTTAGAGTTATCTGCACCTCGTCTCTTTTCACAGAATTAGATTTTGACAAACTGGAGTTTCTCATTACCTAGTATTTTATCTTTCTCATCACCATCACTGTCTCTGTGCCAGAGTCTAGCTCAAATGCCTTCTTCCCTGCTCTGCTCTAACTTCCTTTTTGTAATCATTTAGAGTTTATAAAAACTGAAGCAATTTTTATTTTCAGCCACTTACTCTGTATACCACAAGCATGGACTTCACAAGTTTGAAATCACTGTACTGCTTTTAAGCTACAGCACAGCTCTGTCCTGCCTATCCCTCACCCCCTTGAACTGTTTATCCCATTTTCATGCTTTTATACCTTCGTTATTTCCATCCTCCTCTTTCTGCTTTATCCTGTTCTCCTCAATTAAACTAACTCTTTGTTTGTACATGGAGTGTATTCATCTTTCAGTTTCCTAAAATCTCCCATCCTTATTCTTTATTCAGAACCACCCTTTCATTCACATACATGTTTTGCTTTCATGATGTAAATCATGAGCCTGTCGCTGTGAAGAGAATACAACATCATTTCGTGTCTGCAGGGTGTGAAACTTCACAGCTTCCCACTGCAAGAATATTAGAACACTTTTTCATGATTCTTTAATAAGACTTAAAAGGGATTGAGAGGGTGGGTTCTGCACCAGATCATAGCACGCTCTACACCTGATATCACAGAGGCTGCTCTGGACACTGAGCAGTGACAGAGCAGTCCCCACCTCAAGTGCTGTGTGTGGTCTTGGGCACCACAACATAAGGAAGATATAAAGCTGTCCAAAGGAGGGCAGAGAGGATGGTGCCACAGCATTAAACCTGTCAGAGTTCAAGAAGCATTTGGTCAGTATTCTCAGGCACATGGTGTGACTCTTGGGGATGTTTCTGTACAGCAGGGCCAAGAGTTGGACTTAATGATCCTTCACTTGGGGTCACTTCCAACCCAGGATATTCTATGAATCTGTAATTTTAATGGAACACGAGACAGGAGTAACAGTTGTCAGCTTGCAAGCACACTGGTCTTCACTACTCACAGATTTTTTCCCTGAGGCTTTTGGAAGAGTGGGCTGCAGTATAAGTTTCAAATATTTTGTATGCTGCTAATACATTTCAGTAAAATCAAGTATCTCTTTGCCAGCTTTATCACTTAATCTTCCCTTTTGCTTTCTCTCAGAAGTGCCTTAGAAGTTTTTTTTAACTGGTGACACCTTTCTGTAACTTCTCTTTGTAAGTGGAGCTTATGTTTTTCAGTAATATTGATAGACTGCTTATTATCACTTTCTAGTTCCTTGCTCAGTTAAAACTCATGGACTACAGCTTGCTGGTTGGAATTCATGATGTTGAAAGAGCTGAACAGGAAGAAATAGAGTGTGAAGAGAATGATGGAGAAGAGGAAGGTGAAAGTGATGGGACCCACCCCATTGGAACCCCTCCAGACAGTCCAGGAAATACACTGAACAGCTCACTGCCTTTGGCTCCAGGGGAATTTGATCCAGCTATTGATGTTTATGGAATAAAATCCCATGAAAGTAAGCACTAAGAAATACTTTTATGTTAAGATGGTTTGATTCTTGTATCAGAGTCCTAAAGTCCTCACAAACATGTGAAGGCAAATGTAAACTGAAAAACAGAAGTTCATTCTGTGGAAAAGGAAATTTGCTGTTTGGTGCAGCAGAAAGGAGATTTCTATAATGCTTAGCTATTCCTGTTTATCAGTTCTTCAGCGGTTAATTCATGGGGTTTTCATCCCTTCCAGGAAGCCTAGTATCTATAATTGGTATTTTCTGGCAGATAACACCATTAAACACAGTCTAAAAAGAATGAGAAAAGAAGCATTCCAAGTTATATTTCGGTTTTTTGGTTGCTTTTTGAAAATTTGTGCACTCATACCAAATTTGTGTATTGCAGACTGAGAAAGTCATTATAGGGAGTGTGTAAGAAGCCTGAAACTGAGTTTCATGTTAGTGTGTAAAATTAAGTATAACTAGCTACCTGTGGCTGTTCAGGACAGGAAAGTTAGCTTTTCTTTTTGTTTATAAGCATTGACATGGATAAATATATAGTTTTATTAATAAAGAAAATACGATCTTAAGCTCTACCAGGGAAGTTTAGGTTAGATGTCAGGAAAAATTCTTCACTCAGAGAATGATTGGGCACTGGAATCGTCTGCCCAAGGACATGGTGGAGTCAGCATCCCTGGATATGTTTAAAAAAAGACTGAACGTGGCACTTCGTGCCATGTTTTAGTTGATGAGGAGGTATTAGGTCATAGGTTGAACTTGATGATCTCAAAGGTCTTTTCCAACCTAGTTCATTCTGTGATTCTGTTTGTTGACACAGGAGCATTACATTTCATGTAAAACTTAATAGTTTTTCCACAAAGATGAAATCCACGTTACTTGAACTGAGCAATAATTCCTATTTCTGTATGCTAGTTTTTTATTTTGCACTCATTTAGGGGTTCTGCATTATATATGAATGCAGTTAAACTCTCAGTTAAGGACAGCTTGAGCTTGTGGGTTTTTGCATCTTGATTATGACTGACATTTACCTGTCTCAGCTGCTCCTTTGTTAGAAGGAGTTGTTAAGATAATTCTTAAGATATTTCAGCAGTCCTTATTGCCCTGTGTTTGCTGTTTGCAGATGCACCCAGGAAGGAAGTGTACTTCATGGCCATTATTGACATTCTTACTCATTATGATGCAAAAAAGAAAGCTGCCCATGCTGCAAAAACGGTAAAGCATGGGGTAAGTATCTGGATTGGTTTTTTCCTCTTACTCCATTTACATTCATACTTTTTTGTTTAGTGCCCTGATACAGGACAGTTCAGTAAATCTAGGGAAAGGGGAAATAGATCAGAATTTTTTTCAATTTTTTTCAAGTTTAATGTGCAATAAAAATGTACAGAATAACTGCGACATATTACAAACTGAGAGTGGAACTCCTTTTTCAGCTGTGTGCCCAGCTTTCTCATCCACAAAGAGGTCTAGTGGGATGCTTTTTAAGACTTTGTCCTAAATTTGTGAGATGCACCTTATTCCTGCAAGCAAAACTGTTCACCACTCTATGAAACCTGTCATGAATCTAATTTCAGATGCAGGGCCCTAATGATGGTTTCATTGTTTGGTACAGCCTGCTGAAAGTTAGTTCTTCACCATATAACATGGCTCACTCTAGAAGACGTCTTCAGGGGAAAAAAAAACCCCTAGAATTTACAAAATCAGGCATAAAAATATAATTTATATATTAAATACTCAGGGACTGTTCAGTGAAGGCTTCTGTTTGAATGACATTATTTAATTTTGACTGAGATTGCTGCTTAGCAGCAGACACCAAAGAACCATGGTGAAACAGCCCAGTCTTCCAGATTTATGATTTATATCTATCATTATCACTCCTGTGGTGATTTAACATTCAAATTTCATAAACTTCTTAAAAAGACCAGATTCATTCTTGAGGCTAAAATCTCTTTTGTGTCTAACTATCGAAAGGGTCAGGGCATTGTGGAAATTTTAGGCAAAGGGCTCTGGGCTTTTTAGTTACAGTAGAGAATGATGTGACCTGCAAAGGCCTGTAGGAGGTATTTTTATGGCTCTAAAGCAATGCTGTCATTACTTTATGCTTTCTGGGCAGCTGAAAGTTGATGCAGACCATATGCAGCCATTATCTGACAATTAATACTGAACTTTGAAAGTAGCAGACTTTAAAAACTCACACTTTTGGCTTAAATAACAGATAGAAATACACTGTGAGTAACAGATACGATTATTGAAGCTGATTGTGATTAGAACTTTTTACAGAACTTTACTTTCATACATCCATTTTATTTATTTCTCTGTCTCCATCCTGAGCCACATGACACTGAAGTTCATTGATTAATTGCATGCAATTTTCCTCTTTTGTAAAACAGGAAAAATATAAATAAAAATGTGGGTAAGGCTGTGAAAAGCTCAAGTAAAAATATGAATGAAATCACGACTTCATTGAAATAACAATCATATGGCTTATTCAGTGAGTCCAGATTTAAATACATAAATGTTGAAAAAGTGTTACTCTTGCCATGAATTTCAAACCAGGCTATGTAGCATTCAGATAACAATACATGTTACACAACTATTGACATGCCAGATGTAAGTATGGCAATTCAGTGTTCTCTGTATGAAGGCACTGCTGCTCAAGAGACCAGAATCTGCTGGTGAATCAGTGGGTAACATGGCTAATGTGCTGTAAAAATTCGTATAGAAGTAAAGAGAAGCATGGAAAGTAAAAAGAAAATGTTTCAGAAATGGAAGATAGCTGTTACAGGGGTGAGTACTGACTATCAGTGTCCTCCTGTGAAAACGAAAAAGGCACCAGTAAGATTCTACTTGAGGGCCATTACAATCTGCGTTTCTAGTCTCTGGTTCTGATACTGCACATGAAATTTGTTAACATCCTCAATGACAAAAGCATCAAATAAAACACTGATTCTTCCTTCTCTCTTCTCTCCTCCCAATTTTCTGTACAGGCTGGTGCAGAAATTTCAACTGTTAATCCAGAACAGTATTCAAAGCGCTTCTTGGACTTTATTGCCAACATCTTGACGTAACCTATCGTGTTACATAGGACAGACACAAGACCTGGGGACAGCAGCAGTGGCTACAAGTGTAGGGAAAAAAAGGAACTCGGAGAAGCACTCATCTTACAGAAAGCAACCCCTTTGTTTACATCTGCTGGCAAAGATGACTGAAGTGGGGTGGAGTACTCGCTTTAACAGCTGCCTGATATTCCCAGCATAGTTCTAGCTATTTCTGACTCTTTTGTGTGTGCAAAAAAAAAAATTAAAATAATTTAAATAAATAGAACAGCTTACTCAGAGTGCACTGTGACAGTAATACTCTGATGCTACCAGCTGAAATTGAATTAATGAGCAAAGAGGTGTGGGGTGGGGGCGGGGAAGAGTAAATGCATGTTAAATCTACAATATCGATAACAAATTGTAAACTGTGGATCAGTTTATTTTTTGAAAAAAGATACATGACAGTATTCTTCACGATGATGATGATGGCGATAATAATGAAGACCTTACTGCGAATGTTACACCCTGCACACTGGCACTCCTTAAAAACACAGCTGCAACAGCCCTTGGTGCCAGAGGCTTTTCCCATTTGGTTCCTAGCAGTTGGGTTTTTTTCCTTTTCTTTCCTCCCTCTCCCGTTTTTTGTCTTCTTTTTCAGCACATTGCGTCAGGAAGTTCAGCCTCTCAGACATCTGAGAGCTGGCATCTCTTACCTTACAAAGAGCTAACATAATTCATGCTATGTGTACATTTTTGCTATAGTAAACTTACATTAAGGGAAAACTTTGCTTATTTCTCTTTGCTACCTGAAGTTTTCATTTCTTTTATATTCTTGCAATATAGGAACTAATAATGTTACAAGTGTAAAGAAAGCTTATCTGAAAAAGCGCATAGTTTTGGGCAATAGTAGCTCCATCTTCTACCCATCCTGAAAGATGTGCACACTGATAGAAATTCCATTCCCTTGTAATTTACTGGGAATTTGAAGTTTAAATGCTTATGTTGTACTGTTGAAATAGCGGTATTTTATTATAGATTATCCCTTGAAAAATGAACCCTGAATTTTACTGTTTACATTATTAGGAAAGCAGGGATATTTCTGAATTTCAGAGCCGTGTACAATATAAGACTTTTAAGTTTACATGTAAAGTTATTTTGCAGTACAAATGAAGTAATGTTTGTCATCTTCCAAGAGGTAATATGCAGTCGTGTAAAGTGAATGTCTCACCTCCATGATAGACTCTTTTACAATAAAATACGAAAGGATATTTCGGAGGGATTTTTCCCATGGTTGTCTTTCAGCATCAAAATGACCTGTCCTACCATTTACTCAATTTTGATTGTATATGAAACTGTGCTGATCATGTTTAACTTGTTTAAAATTTTTAAACAGCATTGTATTCCTTCTCCTCTTGTATTTTTCCCTGAAAGACTCCATGCTTGAAAGAGACAAATTTACATATGCTTCAAAGTTTATCTACTTATACACTGTGCTAAAGCTGTGCCTTTAAAATTTCTTTATTGAAATTGTTAGATTTTGTAGGCAATGTAAGAGAAGTCAAACCTCCCTCTCATCATTTCTAACTGGGATCAGGAGTGCCAGCATGCCTTCTCCATAACTAATGTCAGTGCTGCTCAGCCTGCAACTGTGCATAACCTGTGTTGTGGTTCACTTCAGAGGAGCCCCTACAACAGCAACCCCTTAATTTCACTCTCTTCAGTGGCCAAAGGCAATACTGTCCCTGTTGCTGTGTACTAATTCTTCTTCCTTTCCCCGAACTCTCCCACAGGGTTTTTTGTTACATTTGACTTAGTGATGTCTGCAGCACTGTAATGTATGTGTATACTTTTGTATTGTATGTATTTAAATAAGTTGGTACTGTGGCTTGATTTTTTTTTTTTTGTCCTCTCCCTAAACACCCTGGTTGTCTACATTCTCACCCAAGTTTCGTTTTCTGAAGCTTCTGAAGGTATGAGGCCACAGGAAGACCCTGGAGTCAAAATAAGGTACTTGGAGTACATATTTAATTGCGGCCAATGAGTGTACATTTTTAGACCATTTTAGACATTTACAGCAAAGCATTCTTTTTGTCTGTGTAGCATTTTTGTCACTCACTCTTGTTGATAAACTGTTTATTTGGACAGGGCAAGGAAGACTCATTATTGTGTATGTTAGTGCTTAGATTACACTCCAAACATGAGCAAGGCTTTATAAAATAAAGCACTTTGATGACTCACTAGGTAAATCCTTTGTTCTTGTGTTTCACCTGTGGTTTTGATTGCTCATGGATGAATTTTGGATGTTAAATGCCTGTATCACAAAGGAAAAAAAGTAAGACAAAATTTAAACTTTTAAGTTTTTCACTAGATTTTAATATGCTTCTTCCATGTTTCTTTTAAGGGGCTTGAGACATTTAATCTCTGGGGTTTTGGCTCTGAGAATGAATACTGAGGTTTGTAATTGGCGAATCTATGGACTAAATCCTAGTATTAATAAAAAAACAGGAAGATCATCCACAACAGTTAATTGATAGAAGGATTGTCAGAACTTTGCTAGCTGTGATCTTATGCTAAACCAATTATTTTAAAAGTATTTGGGAGTAAGTCCAAACTTTCATGGGAAGGAGGGAGGGATTTCTGTTCTAGAATTTCAAGACTTGGATTGTTGGGGCTTTCAGTGCATGATACAGCCTGTGCTGCACATTGAGGGCAAATGGCAGAAAAGTGTCTTTTTGTCTTTATGTCTTTATTCTGACTTAACTTTTAATTCTTTTAATACATTTGTCACCTTCTGTTTTTTTCAGTTTATTGCACAAATGTAGCAAAACAATATTTTCAGCAGTATTACGTGTAAAATATGTGACTGAATTAATGATAAAGTAGATATACCCCAAAGACAAGGCAGGTGAGAGGAGCTATTCTATTAAAAGTAGGTGAGATGATAGAGAGTGGAGAGATTCAGCTTCTTAATTACTCACTTAATGATGTCTCTGGTAATCTAAGGTTGCACTTCACACAGCTGCTCCAGCTGCTGAGAGTTTAGTGTGAACATGGTGCTCAAGGAATGCTGCTCAAATTACGTGGACCATTAGCCATGGTGGGCAGCAGGCAGCTGCAGGACCCTGTGTTCAGCAGAAGTGTGCATATGGCAATGTGTAAGAAAAGGTTCTCTTTCCTGAAGGCAGTGCTGATATTCCATGTAGGATCCAGCTGTCTTGTTAATGCGAGGACTGTGATTTAAAAATTAAAATAAATAATTATATTTTAAATTCTTGAAACAATAATTTTCTATGTCAGCTGTATTACCTAAATGTATAATCTGAATTTCCAGCTCCCTCCCTTGTGCACACTTCTTTTCCAAAATAATACTAGTTAGCAAGTCCCTGCATCAAGTGGAACCATTGCATTCTGATGGTCTCCAAGCCTGCCTTTATCCAGTGTCTGCTCTCTGTATGTGTTGTCCATTTGGTTTCTCTCAAATTCATATATTTAATGGGGGGGAAATACAAAAATAGAGGGCAGTTAACTTAAAGGAGAAATCTGTTTCATCTCTGTCCTGATTTCTCTATGGTAGGAATTATTTCTGGCAATCAGCATGTCCCTTAAAATGCCAAAGTGACAAAGGCCTTGTGTGTGAGATGAAATCATTAATAACTGCTTTATTAAAACTGTTAAAAAACAGGTCTGGAGAGGACTTGAAGAGGTAATTACAGTCTGTCCCGAAGCAGTTCAGCTGTAAATAAACACTGGTGAAAATTGGGTTAATCTTTTCCAGGGAGGGTAGTTCCATGACTTCCCTGTACTATCTCTTCCCATGCCTCATCAGCTCTATCATTACAAAGATTTTTTTTTTTCCAAAATCTTACCTGACTATATTACTATACTTTAAGCTCATTAATATTTGTTCTATCTACAGTGGACCCTAAGAACAGTTTATTCTCTTCCTCTTCCAGTTTCTCTTAATGTGATCCTGCCTCTATGTACTGAACAATGTAAATATTAGCTTTTGCACATATTAAATTGAATATTCCCTCTCTTATTTAACAAAATTATCAGAATGGCTTGAGCAAGGCAGAATGGCCTATTCCATTTTCTCTATTGTCTAATTAAAAAGGAAAAAAAGTTAAAATTATACTTCTTGAATTTCTGTTTTGAGAATTTTGTAGCCTTCATTTACCATCTACTCAAAAAATTGTCATAATTGATGTTTTTCATAAAGTGCAGTTTCAAAATGAGCACAGCTCATCCTTGGCTGTAGTTGTTGCTATAACTGCAATAAATTACTGTTTTTCTCTTTTCCCAAAGTAAATAGTACCACAATCTTAGCCTTTCTCATCATATTCCCTTTTCACAGCTTCTTGTCTCATCTCCATTAGTGATAATCAAATAAAATAATTATTAGGCCAGATATTTAGATACAAGAAATAATTCTTGCAAGGTAGCATAAAGTCATTCTTACCCAGTACTCTGACTATTTGTAGGCATTTTAGTCATATATGCTTTGAGCTTATAAAAAGCTTCTACTTTTTTTCAACTCGATCTGATTCATTCATAGTGACTCATTTGGTTTAGTAATATGTGTCCTATTGGAATAAATGGTATTTGTGTAAGAACCTTGTGTTTTGAAGAGGTTTAGCACTTCCACACAAGCCTGGAAGGTAATTTAACTCATTACATTTCTGGTATTTCACCTTGCCCAAAGTCAAAGCACTCTACTTTCTTTTCCACTTTATATTTTTAAGTGGATGCATAAAGCTATTTTGTTACAAGAATATCTCAGTCACTCTAATGTCTAGAGTGCATCTGTCATACCAAGGCAGAGAGAAGGGCTAGCTCCAGCTAGCTGACAGCAATTCTGTTTTGTCTTCATCACCTGAGGATAACAGGGTCATGTTTGATTCTGGTTAAGAGAAAGTCTTGTGTTCCCAAGATGTGCCTGTTTATCCCAGCACCTTGGATTCGAGTGATGCAAAAGAATCCTTTCTGCCAAGTAGGTCTGATTAATTAGTGCCTACTTTAACCAGGCACGTAATGCTAAATTGAACTTTACACTCTGGGTCAGGGCCCTATCTTTCACACTGTGGAATTGCATAACAAAACAAAACATTTTCTGCTTTGAAAGTCTTCACTCTTTTCCCTTAGTTCAGAAGTAAGTCTTAGATAGAAATGTATTTGTACATCAGCTGCACCAAAGACTTTGTATTTAAGACGTTAAAATACCAAAATGTACTGTGCAATCATGATCATCTCTTCATAGGGTAGAATGGAAATAATCTGCTTTTAGTTAAGCAGTGATGTGCATGCTGGCCTGCTTAGTACTGCTCTGCTGCTTCAATCAGCAGAGATCTGTGTGGAAGGAATTACGGTGTTTGATCTGATTACACTGTGAAGTGCTCTGGAGCAGAATTTTGCAAGTTGTGTTTCACATGCCACAGGCTGCAGCATCTCTGTGCTGGGCTGCTCTTTCACACCAGGATGCAGCAGAGTGGGATGGCACTGAGTCAGCTGAAAGAGGGAAAACTTGAGTGCATTTGTGGCCTTGAACCTGGACCCAGCAGTACAAGGATGGAGGTCCTGGTCTGGAGGGAGAAGAATGTGCTTTCTGTACAACGCAGTGACTGGGCACAGCCAGCACTTCAGGCTTCAGGAGAGGAAAGTCCTGCTCATCAAACCTGATTTCCTTTCATGACAGGGTAACTCAACGGGCTGATCAAGGGGAGCCAGTTGATGTAATGAGATTTTTGGACTTCAGTAAAGCTTTCAATGCTGTGTCTCACAGTGTCCTTCTGCACAAGATGTCCAGCTCACAGCTGGATAAACACTTCATGTGATGGGTGAGCAGCTGCTCATGGGTCAGGCACAAAGGGTGACAGTGAATGGAGTGACCTCAGACCGGGGAGCTGTCACTAGTAGGGTTCCACAGATTGCAGTAACAAGGGTTTAGGAGAGCACAGACCAAAAAACCTTTTCTGAAGTGGCAAGGAAGAGACAGTACTGAGGCCAGTAAAGAAATAAAGCTGAGAAGAAGAAACAAAATACAAAGAAACAACACAGAATATACTCCTTGGGTTTGGCATTATCTGCATCTGCTCTGGGGTCAGGGAGGACAGTCCCACATGGGGGAAGAGAAAAATCTCAGACCATAAGCACTATGATGCAAAAGGAAAGGCATAAATTACTACATACAAGCATTTTACAATAATTACCTTTTCACCTGAAATAATGGGAACAGTGCTATGGTGTAAGATTGGGAGTAGTAGAGTGAATCAGAGAGAACTGATCAGCTTAGAGAGCAGATGATAGCAACCCTAAAAAAACTCTAAACCCACAGCATATTTAAAAGCAATGTAGTAAAAGGTTCAAGGAGATACTCCTGTAAAACGTAATTAAACTGCTGGACTTGGGTCATGTGATAGTATGTTGATACAGAAACACTGAGAAGGAAGATGGCTACATGGAACATTTCCATCATCAAAATAATCTCTTTCTGTGACCCAAACCAGTCTGTGGAAAGGCTTTATTTGGATGGGATATTCTCTGAACAGAAACATTTCCTCGTGCTCTATGTAGCCTGTATCTCCCACTGTTTTAACTCAGCCTCTTCATCAGATACAGTCCCCACAAACACCTTCTGTCTTCTTTCAGAGTACCAAGTTGTCTGGCCTAACACAATTATGTTCATGGGCACATTTGGGCAAGGGAGAGCTGATAGAGGAGCAGTGTCTTCAAATGAGAAGATGGGTGTGAAAAGACTGTCATTCTCTTAAGGTCCACTGTGAAGCAGCTCTTCCTTCTCACCTACTGGGAGTTCGCTTAGAGCCCTCAGTTCAGCCTTTAAGTTAGCAAACAGGGCTCTAGTTTGCCTTCTTGGAGAAGGTGCATCATGTGGCTCATCAATTCATTGGATGATGCTGCAGTGGAAGAGCAGATCACATCTCATATCCTAGAAGTCACCTAGTCTGATATATACATAGCAATTGAAGGCTCATGCTTTAAATGTATGGTTATTCTGAAGAATTAGAATACAAATGTTTTAAATTAAAAATGCTTTCCCAAAATGGGGTTCTGTACTTATAAACATCAAGAGAAGAGCTGCTGTCATATATGTTCTTGTGCTGGTGATCAGGACTCATTATCCAGACCCTCTCCAAAGGCATGGTGCCCTACATGACCGCTGAGCAACTGCACATTTACTACCGAGATTATTACTGAAACAGCATTTGTCGGATTCTTGGCAAACATGGCTTCACAGAAGAGAAAGAATTTACAGAGCTGTTGTTACTAGTCAAATTCCATTACATACTAAAACTAAAAAATCAGCTTTTTCAAACAGGTGAGAAACAAAGCAGGTTGCATTCTAGTATGGACAAGTATACATCTCTAATTTAGAACAAGAGGATAGGAAACATTACACAGTGAACTGTGGCCGACCACAGATACCCAGAAGGTGAAGGTTGAAGATGATCTTCAAACAGCCAAGCTTTATGCTGTTAAATGCTTTATAGATCAAAATTATCAGCTTAAATTAATCCATGCTTTATAGGCAGACAGTGTGAAAAATGCAGCTGGGACACAATAGGATCAGAGTAACCAAAGTCAGGGAGTAAATGAGTTGCACAAGCTGTGAGTAGAGCAGAAACCCTGCTGTGACCCTGCTCAGAGAGAATTGTGCTTGCTGGACCTCATGGTCACCAGGGCAGACATAGCTTTTGCAAGGCAGCCACAGCCCACAAAAATACAGAGGCTGTGTCTGGGAGAACGGAGTGGTTGGAAAAAGCCCATGTACTCAGACTTGCAATGTTTCCAAGCATACATTCTGTCATTACATAGGGCAACTAAAGGAGAGAGTTTGCATAAGAGATTTACGGACTTGCCAGCTCCTAGAAACATAATTCCATGGCCAAGCATAACCAGAGGGTTACATTTACAGTTTCTCCTGAAGATAAAAGGTGGAAAAGTTCAGATAGTTCGAAGAAATCAGGCAAGGATCATATTTGAACATATTTCCGGACCTTTTCAGGATTTTTGGACTAATGTTTGGGTTTAGATCTTTCATATAATACGGATATTGCCATGAAGTCTCAGCTAAAAAATTAGTTTTAGATGTTAACTGCCAAGCTCTTTCTAATTGTTGCTTTCTGCTAAACAAAGTAATTTTAAACAGACCTCCTGTGAAGCAAGCTGCCTACAAAAACTGCTTTATCCCCTTCTTGTTTATTCCACAAATCAAAATGTTACCTTCCAGACTAATTCACAGCCTGGAGTGTACTGCTCTGGTTTTTAATCAGAATAATAGCAAATGGTCTCATCAACTTCCTTTGCACTGCCCCCTGTGCAGTCACAATCAAGTCTGGCTTTAGCTGTGAGTTTCCTATAGCAAAGATTTACGTGGTAAGAAGCAAGTTGTACTATTTCTGAAGTTCACTCTGTCAAGCACATGTTATTCCTTCAAACCATTATTCATTTTGGAACACATTCAAAACATGAAAAGAAATCCAGAGGCATTTGAAATATTTTCTAACTTACAAATAACTAGAGCTGGAAATTATAACTTGATCCAAAGCCCAGGAAAGTCTCCATCTAAATTCAATAGTTATTGAACCAGGTTCTTCAAGCATAACCTTTTCATCATCCATGACTCGTACAAATTAGTCCCTGTGAAACTAAAATGTGTTGCTGTTTTAACAGTGCCAGCATAAACTCGAATTTCCAGTCTTTCTTTCCATGGATCTAGATATATCTTGGTAAAAGTACTTATGTTGTTAGCCCACATCCCAGTACTTCCTTATGATGCTTGTTGAAGTTGTTCTGCTCTGTACCAGCATAAGACCTATGACTGTTCTTGTACTAAAAGCTTTACAGCACAACTGCAGCTTTAAAAGGATAGTCAAACTTCTCACCAAAAGGTTTAGTGAGTATAACTATATGAAGTATAATGAGTTAGCAAGACAGATGTTTGAGCAGACCTTCTCCTGAACAGAATCTTCAGTCCCGTTTGCCTAATGCTCCTGTAGTACTTAACAGCCAGCTCAAACATCCTTTCAACTGTCAAATAAATTCCCACAGACCAGATGAGAGCAGAACAAATCCAGCTCCAGCATACACACAGAGTATGTGCTAGTTTTCCTACAGTGTAATTAGCACCATGCAGCTTCTCTATGCAACAGGAGAACTCTCTGCCCTAGCCAAGGGAAGGGAAAGCAGGCTCATGCTGTCTGTGTTAGACCTTCTCAATTACAAAAGATACTTAAATACGTAACTTAAAACACAAGCATGACCATTTCAACTCTAAGTTGACTGAAATGGTGTAGTAAGATGATGTTCTTCAGCTTTAGTTGCTGCAAAATCTTCTATGAGGAGTAAGACATGACAGAAGCTTGGTTTACAGCCAGACACAAAAGCTTTAATGAAATAAAATCATGGAAGCAGCATTTCTTTCACAAATATATAATATGAACTGATTTTTCTCAAAACCTTTTCAATACTACTCATTCTTGACTGAGAAAGAAACACCACAACATCAACTCAAAATAGTTTTATTGGAAAAAAGATATTGGAGAGCAATTTAAGTCCTAACAATGCACATGTCAGTTTGCACCACTGAAGAACCTATTCCTTTGGTAAGTATCTTATCTATAATGTAGACCTTTGTCAAAGCACTCCTCCTCCTAGTTCTAATACAACAAGATATGGAAGAACTCTGCCCAGATGTTCTGCCGACTTTCCTGCTGTCTTACTCTGGTAAAGATGGAAAGACTACCGGCAGACTAACAATTACAGTTACATTTATGAAAATATTTTGGAACGAGAGTCTCAACAACTGTAAGCATCAAATGTTTCACTCACCAAGTTTCATTTGTTTCATGTAAATGAACAAAGAAAGTGGGAGGTGAGCAGAAGAGAAATGAAGGGTGACAGCTGTTAATGTACTTGGATGTCACACACCAGTGGATGTTGTTAAAGAGCAGAATGGTGTCAATTCCCATTTTTACAGCTATGGCACACCCTTTTATTCATGCAACACATGATACACAATTATCCTGCAGAGGTCATGGAAGTCAGCTATGCCTTTCATCTCATTCACATCAATTAGAAAAATATGCCAAGATTCATTGAGGGGTTTTTTGGGTTTTTTTTTAAGTTTTTATGGCAGTTAAGGGACTGATCCTTGACTCCAGAAGTTCACTGCCTACTACCATGTCCTCAGGGCAAGGGTGGGGCCTGCAAGCAGGAAGAAATATGCAGCTGTTCTGGTAAAAAAATGGGGGAAAAAAATAGATACCTTTGGTGTATGTGCCAAAGAAAGGTTATTAAAGATGCCCTAGAAGTCACTCCAGAGAGAAAAAATAAGGACAAAGAAAAAGGATGTTCATGGCCTGACTTGATTTTAAGGCAGCAATTTCACCACCCACAATCAGCTGTTTGTAGGGCAGAAGCACCGATTGTGCTGGTTCTGGGACAGCTACCAGCTATTGTGCCCGAAAAATCCATCTGCAGCAACAGTATTAGCTGTGAGTGCATATTTCCCAACGTGGTGACATTCCTTCTGCCCTCTGGCTTTTGTTTGGGCTTTAACCTTGTGACCAGTGCAAATCTATCTGCACCAATGCAACACGCAGAAGCAGCTGGAAGCTGTTGTGCAGCAGAAACTGTGACATATTTGCTATGACAAAAGTGTGGTGAGATGGATCACACAACTGAAGAGATGCAATGGATGGGTATAAACTCTTCAGAATGGGTGTGCAAGGAAGGAGAGAAGGTGGGGAATCCCTGTACATTAGGGGCAGTTTTGATTGTTTGGAGCTTAATGATGGTACCAGTGGGATTGCATCTTTATGGTTAAGAACCTGGCAGATACCACGATGGGAGTCTGTCACAGACCTCCCAAACAGGATGAAGAGGCAGATGAAAAATTCTATAAGCAGCTGGGAGAAGTCCTGCAATTGCTAATCACGGTTGTCCTGGGGTACTTCTGCTTAAAATGTGGGAGTTGGTCTCTATTCCCAAGTAACAAGTGATAGGAGGAAATGTCCTGAAGTTGCAGCAGGAGAGATTAAAGTATTGGCTAACAGGAAGAAAATCTTCACCAAAAGAGTTATGAAGCACTGGAATGGCCTGCCCAGTGGTGGAGTCCTGTTACCCTGCAGAAGGTGAGGGTGGCCCAGGTTCTTTTTATTAAACCCTTTGGGGCAGGTTAGAGTGAAACAACATGGAAGGCTTGGTGTCAGTGAACCCACAGACATAGGGTTCATTGTAGAACAATTTGGTTGCAAAGGAAAGCAGGTATGTAGCCATTTTGGTTATTATTGTCTGCAGTAATAGAACAACATAAAAGCATTGCAATATGAAAGTACAACATCATCCAAGGACATGCACAAGGGAAAAAAAAGAGAGAAAGGACTAGAGCACGAAGCACAAAATAAAGAGAAAGAGAGAGAAGGGACCAGAGTGGAGATCTCACCAACCACAGGCCCTGCAACAAGATTTGGCTGCTTGTAGTCGTGGTCACAGACTGGATCCATCGGGTGGAGGAGATTATCCTGAGCAAGTGGTCTCTGGAACACACCATCTATGGGGTTTATATCCACTCAGGAATGCCCAAGGACCTCCCCTGGGGCGGAGAGATTGATGCCATAGTGCTGGTCATGGGACACTTGCGAGCCCTTGACTTGTAAGGCAGCGCAGCTGGCCACCACATCAGCAGAGATCAGCACCTTCAGGTCACAGCCGGTGTCCGTCCTTGCCCGGGGAGGAAGGGGCAGCCCCACAACCCAGTGGTTGGTGCGAGGGAGACAATTTGGCATGATGAGAGGTACCATCCATCTTCATAGGATCGTCTCCTGTCTCACTCATGGCCCCTCATTCTTTCACTCTGTCTTACCAGATCAGAGGTTTGGCCCTACACACCCAAAAGCTCCCCTGTGTCTGAGCAAAGCGCCCTTACACACTCCACAGACGGGGGAATGTTTTGAGCCATTGTCGCTTAACAGTTCGGTCTTTCACAACTCCCCATCCCTGGAGGTATTTAAATGACGTGTAAAGGTGGCACTTAGAGAGAGGTTTACTTAAACTTAAACTTTAAACTTAGAGGTTTAGCGGTGACTTATTGCTGGGTTAATGGTTGGACTCAGTGCTATGAAAGGTCTTTTCCAACCTAAACAATTCTATGATTAGATGATTTTCTTCATTTTTTTGTCAGGAGTCCATCCTCAAATCCTCTTCTGTCCTGTGCTGGGCAGCTTTCCCTAGCTTCTTCTCCAAGACACTTTTTGTGCAAATATGTGTATTTCTACCTATACAGCAACATTCTGGATATACATAAGCAGTCGGAGGACCACATGGGATCCAAGTATTTCTTTGGCATGTAAGTTGTGGTGTAATGTTCAAAATCATAAATACACGTGCAAAAAAGTGAACAACTTTGGATCAATAAAGTTAGCAATTTCTTTTCAAGCTTCCTTCTTGTATTGCTAGGCATGACTGTAAAACAGAGTCCCTGAATGAAAACATGCTGCTTTAGATCCTCCTGTGCCATTGTTATCACCTCATCTAGAGAGAAATCCTCTTAAAATTAAAGATAGCCTCCAGGTTCAAAACTAGGCAGCAAAATTATTCCCAATGAGATTTTAAAAAAAAATCCATTCTTCAGCTGATTCATTGCTGAAAGAGGCAAAGCATACTTTGCTATCTTGGGTGCATACCTATACTTGTTTCCTCAAAATACTTTGTCTCCAGGAGCTCCACATTCTCCACTCCATCACTGCCTCATACAGAGCTTATGGGAAGACAGTGCAAAGCTATAGTGAAAAAAAACCACTTTTTTCTTCTTTTCTGGCCTTACACAGCCGTCTTAAAGGAACAACAAACCTAAGGCAAGGCTGAAGTCTCCCCATTGTCAGAAGGCACTAACCAGCTCTGCAGCAATCTGTGCTGGACTGCCTTAGCCCAGGCTTTCCCAAACAAGGCCCCTTTTCCAGACATTTGTCATTTGGAAATGAAACCCATTTCCTGAAGATTTGTCCCGATCTACTGTGATAGGGCTGGCTGTGATGGCTTTAATCTAAAGATGGGACATTTAGATTAGGAATAAAAAATAGATTTTTTTATAGTGAGGGAGGTGTGCATGCCATCTCTAGAAGCTGAGGGTGCCCCATCCCTGGAAATGTTCAAAGCTGGGCCAGAGGGGACTCTGAGCAGCCTGGTCTAGTGGAAGGTGACCCTGCCCATGACAGCAGGGTTGGACTGGCTGGTCTTCAAAGGTCTACCTGAGCCAACCCACCTCTGATTCTGACTGCACATTCACACTCTTAGGTCTGACACTGCCTGGAAGCTTCAGATCTGCCGTTAACAGCCTGCACAACTGATTCACACATTCACAGTCAGCTCAAAATACTTCCGAATGCTAAATTTGTTGCACATTTACAGTGGATCCAACACTTTCCAGAAGCTTCAGGCTCATTGCACAGGCTGAGCACAGTGGAAGTGCTGCAGCTTCTGTCTGAACACCCCAGCACACGGGGGATTGGGTGGCACAGCAGCCTTTGCTCCGTGGTTTGAATGACCATGGCACAGGCGCTGCTGATGGGGCTGGCATGAGAGACACAAGGACATTAATGAAATTAACCCCCCTCTTCCACAGAGTAATATGAAGCAAGTCCAGGAAGAACTCGTCCCTCCACTCCTCTAGATGCTGTACAGGAAGGTGCATAGACTGAAATCACTTACCATTTGCAGCTGCAGTTTGACTTCAAGCAGCAGAGAATCACAGAATCTGCTGAGTTGAAAGGGACCCATCAGGATCATCGAGTCCAACTCCTGGCTCTACACAGCACCATCCCAAGAGTCACACCATGTGCCTGGCAGCATTGTCCAAATGCTTCTTGAACTCTGTCAGGCTTGGTGCTGTGACCACTTCCCTGGGGATCCTGTTCTAGTGCCCAATCACTCTCTGGGTGAAGAACCTTTTCCTAATACCCAGCCTAAACTTCCCCTGACACACCTTCATGTCATTAATCCATGAGTTAAAGTCCACTGACCTGCATCATGCTTCTCTTGGTATTCTGGCTGCCTTTTCAGAGGAAAGATTCTGGCTGGCTGGCATAAAACCATCAACATTATGTACAGTTGTTTAATTATAGGTGTTTCTTCCACTTGTTTATCAAGAATTAGAAACTATCATTATAAAAACAATTATCTAAGGGATTCTACATTAAATTGTCCTGTTAATACAACATATATTATTGTAACTGGTGGCAATGGGACACCAGCAAACAATTAAAGTTTTGCTGACATTTGTTATTATCCACGCAAGAATTCCACCATACAAGATTAACCTTCTTCAATTACTAAAACTACCTCTCAGCTTTCCACTTTGCAGTTACACAAAATCCATTTTTAAGGTGTACCTTTACGAGTGTCACAATAAATGGAGCATGTTATTGAAGCAGCTTACAATTTCAGTTTAAAAGAAATACTAATAAAGCAAGAAGTTTCTTTGCACAACAGAGACTGAAATTCCTAACATCTGGAAAATGAAAAGACTCAATCATTAAGCTACAAAGTCTCAGCAATTACTAAGTCTATCTAGATACTCAATACTGTGCTGCAACTGTCAGTGTAGCAGTTTATGAAACATGCTCTTTCTTTGTATATAAAACAGTTTATTTCAGGTAGTATATGGAATGATGATATCTCAATTATTTTAATAAAGGTATGTTTCAATGTATCACTTTCAATAGTAAGTAGATTTTGAAGCTGACTGGCAATTACTTTTCTTAAAGCCTTGGTTTTGTGAAAATTGATCAAAACTGGTGTAAAAGCTGAACTATGACCCAAGATTGCACTACTTGTCCTGTAAGAAAATAATTTGCAATCTACATCATCTAAACAAATGCTTTTCAGATTACCATGGTGTTTCATTTTTTTTCTCAGAATGTCTATTATTGGGGAAAAATAGAATTCAGAGGCAAAAATGTTTTCATTGACTCCCACAAGTCTTTTATTAGATTCAAGAGGCAAAGAAAACACATAACACCTGGAAGTCTGATGGTAAGAGGAAACAGGAATTATTTTTATCTATTTCCCCTCTACACCTCCACTACATTTCTTCACCCCCTCATTAAGTCATATGTCATCTTGGGGAGATACTCTTTTTTCCTCCAAGCTCCCTCTGAAAATGCATTAATTCTCCAGCTCATTTCTGCAGCACAGTGTTTTTCTTTCACGTTTAACCTTTTTAGAGAAGGATTTCACCTTTTTGCTCAAAGTAATATGTTCACACACACACCCACCCTTTTGGTTTTTAATTCATCATTAAAATGGTATTCTGTGCTTCAAACAGGTTAATCTCAAGTGTGCACCACAGACATTACTTCATCTGTGCAGCATATGCAGCTCAGTACATGCAGTCTCCTTTATGTGACAATCTCTTCAAGATTGCAAATTATCATTTCCCTATCAGAAACATGAAAGCATTTTTCACAATATGAAGAGAATCATGGCACATAAAGGCATCATCAAAACTTGCATTATCTTTAGAAGACAATGAATGTGGGGTAAAAACAACCTACATGTTCCTGTTCACATAGAGTCAGAAGCGGTGTCATTTGGTTTTATAAAGAAATAAAGATTTTTTATTTTAAGGTATGCAGTTCATTTTGAACTCTCTAAAATGTTAAAGGCTGCAAACTTTTCTGTGTCCCAGCTATAGAGACTTCATTATACCAGGAAGGATAACAGCAATTTTTGAAAAACGGCAGCCTATACACACAGCAGTTATGCAGTTGTGCAAACTTAGCTGCTTTGTCCAATATTAGAACAGCCAAACTTGCATTGAAGAAACATTTTTAGTGCTTTTTGTGCATTTTGGCACAGATTATTTACGGTCCAGGACAGGCAGAAAATTATTTCCATAAGCAGCTTGCTTTTCTTCTTTCTTTTCATCATTTTTCCTCTAAATGCTGAAGCTCACCATAACCTATCTGTACACTCTTTTACAAGTTCTGATAGTGATATTTTCGTTACTGTATGCAATTTGTGGCTAGCTAAATTGCATGTATTTATCTTTGATAATTTTAAGCATTTACCATTCAATCCTATTCATGTTGATAATATTCTACTGGATTTCCAAAAAGAACAGAACAAGTCCCTCAAAAACAAGCATTGTGTAGCCTGCCTAGAGCTGAATCTATTATACTCTCCTACACGTTATATTATTTAAAGGAAGCTACATAAAGGGTACATTTTCTTTTCTATCTTTGAGAAATAAAAACCCTGATACACTTGCAACACTCACACATGATTTAGTTATCTAGAAAACAGACACACACTAAATAAAAATATCTTCAAACCCACATATATAATACTACAAAATCTTCTGATCTGAGCAAAGAGCTTGCATTTAGAGCCCACATCTCCACTAACACCACAGTTGCATCTGGGCCATTATGTTTAATAGCCCTCAGTGGACCCACCCCTCCCTGAACCCTTTAATGCCTTTGGCCTCCACAAGTGTTGCATGTATTCTCATACTTTTCTCTCACTGCAGCCCTAAGAGTCTGAATTAGCTGCACTGGCAAAAACATCCAGGAAGCTTCTTGAATATTGTGTTTAGAGGATTAAAGTGATCAATACCCTAGAGTGGAGTAAAATATTCCTCCAACCTAAAAAAAAAAGGAAGGAAGAGCTACCTCAAAAAAAAAAATTCTATCTTTAGAATTCACTTTTTTATAAGTTTAAATATAAATTGGAAAAAAGTCTGCAAAAAAACCCTGCATCTACTCATCTCACAGATTCTACTTTTTCCTTCACACTGTTCCCAAGAAACTCCAAAGACAACAAAGAATCGACTCTAAGGTTGGTTTCCATCAAATGTCTTCTATGATGCTTTTAAGTTTGACAGGATTTAGATAGTATATAATATACAGCGCCAAACCTCAAGGAAAGAAAGAAATTTCTACATTAAACACAGATAATGGCTTTATTACTTATTAGGAGACATGAACTACATCCCTGATAGTAAAAGATAAATCGCTCAGTATTTCCAGGGCTTAACAAAGTCAGTGGAAGGGTACCAAATATAAAAATGTTTGTTTAAATAATAAAATTAGCTGAGAAAAGAGACTGGCTATGTATAAGCCTTAGAATTCATTAAATCTCACATTTCACTGAGGACAAAGAGAGGTTGAGAGAGAGCAAGTACTGGGCTGTGAGGAAGTTAAAGAAACACCTCTCCCAACAAATACCAGGGAATTAAAATAACATTGCACCACTACATTTCCAACATAAAACTGCTCCTGAACTCCCTAGTCCTCAGCCTGAGAGAAGATGAATAACAAGAATTTTCTGTCAAGCCTGTTCAGATGCACAGATACCATCTGCACAAACTCAGCAAACAGACACGAGCACAACAGAAACATGCAAGTAATTGTAACCAAGACACAAATTCTGCACAGTATAAAATATTTATCATCGCCACAGGTGGTGTAACAGTTTGTTGTGCAGATGCTCACAAGCCTATCCATTAAGCCTATGAAAGGAGCAGGTTTTTCAGCTTTACCTGGACTCAGAGCAGTGACTGAAACACAAAACCCTTAGGTAGAGTCCCCTTTGGGTGATTGTCCTTTGCCAACATTATCGCAAAACAGCCGACTGTTTGTGGACACCAGTGTTAGTAGAAGGTTGATGAGATCTGAAAGGGATCTAAAGCTTGTGGCTGTGAATATTGCAACTGGAGTTGGCATCAAAGTAATTCCTCTGTCTGTCCTTCCTCCAGAGCCTCAAACTGGCACTGTGCATAGTCCCATACCCAGAACAAAATCAGGTATGCTGGGGAATACTTCAGAGCACCTACTTAAAAGCAGAAAGGCCAGATCTGATTGCAAAGACCCCAGAGTACTAAATCAACCAACAACCAGGGCTCCAGCCCAGACTCAAGTCTCCAGATGCTCTTCCTCTTTTCATTTCCTCTCTGAATTGCTCTCTAACATCTGTGTTTCCTTTTAAATACCATGCTACAATCCAAACCATTTGTAAAATATGTCAGTTTATACCAGAGTAGAGTGCTACTAGATAAATACAGGGGTTATGTGGAAGTATACACTGAAAATACAGCAGAGCATATGTCCAGAATGAAGCATCTCCTGTCCATGATCTCTCCGGGCAGGGTATCCCAGCTCTCATGCACATACACATCCTTAGTCACCGTCTGCCCCAATTGTTGCAGTTTCTCATTTTCCCACCTTCAGCGGCAAGGCAGCCCAGAGAGCAGCACACGTGCTGAGGAAACATTTCGAAAAGCTGTCCAGTTGGGCTGCTTCCTTCAAATCAAGTCTCCTCAGCTTCAAATTCATTCTCAGAGCAAATGAGTTTTCAACTGCATGTTTATACAGTGCTGAGCCCTTGGAAGGCAAAATTGACCTGAAAGACAACGAGCAGGGGCTGTCTTGACCAGTTTTAAAACCCAGGCAGAGACACAGAAAGTCATGGAAGAACAGCACAAAAGCCTGCTGTTCCTGCCTATAGCAATATCTGCTCCTACTCCCACCTCATTAATTGCTAGTTTTCCTGATTATAGAAACAGCTTTTTCTGCTGCTGAAATGTATGGCGCTGTGCCATTTGCATATGCAAACTGACAAACGAACAATGAACCAGTTGCACAGTTCCTTAGAGAGCAACAATGTAGAGGATTTACGACATGTATAAGGCAACAGGCAGGGAGGGAGAATGGGGAGACGGACACACAAAACCATTCGTGATGTTCTTTATATTGTTTTTCTGATAAATAATCTTTCAGGCAGTTTATTGAAACAAAATATTTAACACTATAGTGGATTTCTGACCCTGGAATTGGGAAAATAATAGAACTAAAGATCTGTGCAACTTTAATTTGCCTCCAGACGCTTATCTGTTTATCAGATTTTAATATATGATCTTTGGTTACATGACTGCACACTGTTCAGCCACAAGGTCTTTATGTTATTCCATGCAGAGAAAACAATGTTAATTTAACAAACAGAAGCCCGACATTCTGTTTTCTTCCTCTTATTCAGGGTATAATCCAAGACTTTATTTGTACATGCTATTGAAACTCTGCCTGGACAGCCCTGGTTCCCTTAAAAGTACAGAAAATGCCAAATTGTGCTTCCTTATTTTTAAACATGGAAAAATGGTTCAGAAGTTATGGAATATTTTGCCTGACATCAGTGGACAGCTGAGTAGAAAGCAGAAGGAAGCTGTGTCAGTACCACTGGATCTCTTTCAGGTGTCTGACTTGGAACCCACAACAGGTGATACTTTATATGAAGACAATAAAGCACAAATAGATTAAAAACTATCTTAATGAAGAATATCAAAATGTAAGATGTAATTTCACAAGAAAATACCTGGATGGGCCTCTCCTGGGAGAACCTCTGGAGCATAATTCTGTCTTTTTATCTATTCGTCGATGGTCTACTCAAATCTCATAAGAGCTTGGTCAGTAGAGTTTGTGCATGGCACTAAAATCAAAGTCTGCAGAAAGAAGTGAACACGTTATTCTTATGTGCACAAATGGGCACAGCCTCACAGGACATTTCAGAAAAGTCTAATGGCAGTCAGAAATGCAAGGGATGCTGGAAGGACAGAAGACTACTTTGAAAATCAGTTTCTCAGAGGGAAGCTGAAAAGGCCATCCAGAACACAAGCTTGTGGCATAAGGTGCAAATGGAAATATTGAGTGAAAGGAATTGATTTTGCTACAGTACAATTCTCTCCCAAGACCACTACTATGTGCAATCCTGATGCTGACTTTTCTAAATCTCTCGGCTTCCTTATGGACAGCTGTACAAAAGTGATAAAAATTTGGAAAACAAGTCATAAAAGTGTGAGCCAAGGAACAACCGCATGCCTAAGTTGGGCTGGATAGCTGTTGTCCTTCCTGACCCTGGAACTAGTTTTCCACCCAACTTTTTTATGGACACTGGCCAGACCTGCAAGTTTTGTAGCCTCCCATGAAGCCAGCTATTATTTTCTTTAATAATCACATTTAAGCTTTCTGCTGTTAAGTACAGGAGTCACAAAGGAAGGATTTCCCCATGGACACAGATGTATTAATTTGGCTTCTGATCTTAGGAAAAATACGGATGTCTTTTTTAACTTCGTTTCCTAAGGAAACCAAGAAGCAGAGGCACCATGTGTCTCTGTATGTGTCTGACCCAGTTCTTGTACAGATTCTCTGGCCAGCTTTAACCAAATTTAACAAGGACGTACAGATTGTTTGAGCTACCAAGTTCTTATACGTCTTCAGAGGAACAGAAGTTCGGGTAGAAATGAAGGACTAAGCACTCTGTACAAGGAAAAGTGGAGGTACAGTCCCCCAATGTACCAGTCACTTACCAAGACACCATGTGAATATTTACTCACAGCGAAGTTCCATTAGGAACTCAGGATCAATCATAAAGCACAAATCTGTAGGAAGTGCTGGAAGGGGTGAAGCCAGATGGGCAGAATTATCTGTTCTGGTTCCCCTCAGAAATAGCAGAGCTTAGCCCCAGATGCTGAAAGGTGCTGACAGACTAGAAGTCAAGGGCGGGGAAGAAAGCTGCCCCTGGGAGATGTGCCTGGCACAACTGCTCCAGGACAACCAGGGCAGAGCAGGCCAGGTCAGGGCAAGGTGGTGCTGCCACATGAGAGGGGAGAAACCATACAGAAGGTTCATCTTCCCCGCAGCTGAGCCACGCTTCACCTGCAGGAATCCCCCTCCCCAAGCTTCTCTGATCAGTTCCCTTTCATCACAGGAACCTGCTGAGCTGAAAAACAGATTATAAGTAACTTCATGTATGAAAAGTACTCAGCAGATTCTTCTCCACTGGACTCCGTTCCTATTTCCATCTGTGAAAGTAGCTGGCAGGTTTTTCTCTGCTTGATTCCTTTACTAGCTAAAGATGCAGTCACCTATATATATGTGAAACCTCTACCAACCTAAATGAATCCTTCTGCTGTTATAGGCAGAAGTACTAGATACTTTTCTTTTTACTAGGAAAATATAGGATCCAATTCACTGTACTGTTATGAATAGTGTCGTTTGGATAACGTTTAATAAACTTTCTTAATTACCTAGCTTAACTGTAGTAAAGTATCTGAATAAGTCCTAATGCTCTATTTGGCTGGTAATCTGCAAATAACACTGGTATCAGATAAAAGCAAAACAAGGAAACTACTAAAATCTATAATTACTAATTAGTTTATAATTATTCCTAAATAATATTAATACTTTCGTTGAAATTCTATTAATTACTGCAACAAATTCTAATAAACTGTTAACAATGCTTCCCAGAAGCTCAGGAAACACCATTTCCCCAATAATTTTCTCCTTTTCTCTGTTTTCACAAAGATTGAGTTTACATAAGAGTAAGCAATCCTTATATCCTTATATTTAATTTGTTAGTAGTTTTCTCTTGTTTAACTGTCATTTTCCTGGCCATAATTTGAAAAAAAAAAAGGCTGTATTTTTTGCTCTGATCCCTTGAGACAAATATTAGAGGGGGAAAGTTTACAAAATCTAACACTATCCTAAGTGTATAGAAAGAGCAAGAGCTCAAGCAATATCAAACTCCTTATGTACCCAGCTATATTTGACAGAGATGACACACAGAAAAAATGTTTCCAGAGCTACTTTATGTGTTCTAAGACCCCAAACAGTCACTTCACATAGGCGTATTTTATATGAGAGGATGTTTTTATATAAATAAAATAAATGTTTTTGCTTAAACAGCTATGACATTTTCAGCTAGTAAAGGGCTCTGTATCTGTAGGCAAAAATTTGGGGTTTTAATTGTGGGAAAACAATTACTAAATCTATGAACATTAACAGTATTATAATCTGACAGTATTTCTAAAATAGACCTATGTCACAGCAAGAATATATTCCTTTAAATATCTTAGGTGGAAAAATCCTCCAGGGGAATAACTAGGGCAAACATGTTTATGATTATTCAGCACTGTAGATCGCTGAACTGGTGATGTCAGCTATACAAAGCATTTCTGCAGGGGAAAAAAGCAGCCATAAGATACCATTTGAATGGCCCTATCTATGTCTCCACCTTGAAAGCAAATGCCTCATCCTGCTGACCCAGTACAGGTGAGAGGGGTCTGTGCCTCAGGGCTGCATGTAAGAAAAATACACCCAAAGTAACAGTGAATGTATCGGGCTTACAAACTAATATATTTCAAAGATAAAACAATTTATGAATTAGCTGAAAGCACGCTGTTAACAACAATTCCTTGTGATATTCAGCGCTTTTTAACATTTTTGAAAAGGTGAGGCAAACCTATTCCTCAAATTTTCAGTGCTGGGTGTTTGGCTCATCCTCCTGAACCGGGTCCCTTTTGCCGCGGGCAGGAGCGAGTGTTAGAGGAATCAATCCTGTGTTAGAGGATGGCAGGGGCCGTGTCCCCGATGTGACATGGGGCTCCTTGTCAGGCCTCGCTGCCACTGGGCAGCCGTGCCCGGGATCTGCCTGGGCTGGCTTGGCATCACACCTCGGCACCTCCGCAGGGGTGGGCGGCCAGAGCCAGGGCTTGATTTTCTGCCGCTCACAGCCCCATCTCAGCTCGTCGTTAGGGAAGGCAACTTAACAGCATCTAATTATCCCGGCCCTCTAGTAATGACACTGTGCCCCCTGCAGTTTCCATGGGATACGGTCCCTCTCCTGCCTTCCTCTCCTGAGCTGCGGGGCACAAGGCTTGCTTCCCAAAATTGCTTTTTTTTCGGCACAAAGAAAATCTGGGTTGAGACTATGTCAGCAGAGCTAGCAAGGGCTGGATCCTGGCAAGGAGCGCTCTGTGAGAGCTTGGGCAAAGAGGAAGAAGAGCTCTGCATCTCATTAACCGCTTTTCTTTGCTGCCAAGGTACTCAGCGGAAATTCTTCATCAGCGCAAAAATGTATTTTCCGGAAAAGCATCCTCTTTCCTCTGGAAGCTCACCCTCACATCCTCCTCCATCACCAAGCAGGCCAGAGACATGTGAGTGCCGTTTCCGTGCTGTGAGACCGAGCCCAGGCACCGCAGAGCCAGCACGGGGTTGGGATGCTGCCCCGGGTCAAAGCTCAGACTGAGGGCAAGGACACTTATTCCTGCGCGGTGGGCTTGCCAACCAAAGCTGCTAATTAATAACTGCAAATTCACAGGTGGTATGTTACTGGCCCCGTGAGTACCATCCCAAATTATTCTCCTGCACAGCTCAGCACAAGTTCACAGAAATACTGTGGTATTAATATTGCAAACAATGTTATTAACGCTGTTGCAAATAATATACAAAACAAAATATACAGCAGATGCTAACTCTGCAGAATTACTGAGATCTAACAATAACAATAACACAAGCTTCACTGACTATTCCTGTTTCTAAAGGCCTATGATTTAATCTAAAACTTCCCTTCTAAACAGACTGTGGCTTCTATTACATAAATAAAACACTTCTCTGGCTCAAGCCCAGGCAGCATGTTGACCCATTTACACCATCTTCGTTTCCTGCTCATAGGTGGTAATTATCACATCTGTGTTTGTTTCTAAAATTGGAACTTAAAACACAACTCAGTTTACCTCAAACAAGGGCAGTATCTACAGGCTCAAGGAAAGAGCTTTCTGTAACACTTAGGACTCATCAAATCTGTACTGACCTAGGCTGAATTTAAGGAGGTAAATGAATGCAAATTTTTTTAGCCCCATGGGAAATAGTAACATTCATGAGTCACTGGGAAATTCCCATTGACTTCAACAGGGCCAGAACAGGATCACTTCTGCCACTGTAAACCACTTCAGCAAGTAAAATTTTGGGAGGAGGCAAGTAACAGGCCGCAGACTGAAAAATATCACAGTGTAACATTATTTTCAGATTCACAGAGCAGCTAACATGTCTGGTGACTTTCAAAGGACCTTTTAAGCTTTTAAGCAGTTTAGCTGGTCAAGACAACAGCAAAGAGTGAAATGAGAAGCACCCAATTCTTCACTCCCATGTGGTTGCCTTAAGATGGGAGCTGCTGTAGCTGCGTTCCAGTGGGGACTCTCCAGCCTCTCACTTTGCCACCATTTTCTCCGTGGGACTTTCTCTGGCCTTCCCACCTTGCCAGCTCATTTTTTTAGAAATACTGATGTATTTGCACTACATCACTGTGAGGCAAGGTGGCATTATTCTCTTAGTTGTATATGCAAGACATGAAACAAAAAATTAAAGCTGAAACGACCGATCTCTTGAATGGTTTTCTTTAGGGAGCAATAAGGGCTGGCTGCTCCCTTGGGGCCAGCAGGGCAGGGACAGAGACTGAGAGCCACAGGCTGGGCTGGCACAGGGTCTGGGCCATGGGCAGGGTCAGGGAAGCCCCAGGTGAGGCTGGGCAGGCATGGTGAGATGTGTCAGTGCCTTGAGTTTTGGATCTCCAGACTGGAAACCCTCAGAGCTGAGTCTTGTGCTATATTCATGCTTTGTAGTACTTCATGGATTCACAGCATAGCTCTCAACAACTTATACAGCAGCTTTTCCCAAATCAAGTCCCCTTCAGCTCAAGTCTCAATTGCTCTTTGAGGACCAGAACTAAGCACAGCACAGAACAGCCTTGTCAGAAAATTTTGTGGCAGGGGCCAGCCCAGGTGACAGATGAGCTGTCACATCTGATGCAAAGCTGCTGCCTGTGGGGCTTCCCCTCAGGAAGTGTTGCCTGCTCCTGCTGCCCACCCAACACTGCAGCCCATGCCAGGGAAGGACAAAAACACAATCTAGACTCACTTGCTGGGCAGGAGGCATCTTCTGCCTCAAATGAGAGAGTCTTGCAGCAAAGATAAGGCAAAATCTCAAAATCTAAATGTAGCAAAAGCCCTTTATAGTAAGGCCACATTAACTTGCAGGGAAAAGCTTCATCCTATCATTTCCTACTTTTTAGTGGTCCATCCTATGTACTTTTTCTTTTGATATTGTTCTATTCTTTGAATTTCTTACTCAGGAAAAACCTTCCACTGAGAACACTACACATCACAAAAAGTAAACTTTTCACTGAATATAATTCCATCTATCCTGCACTGCATCACATGGCTTGGGAAATCAGAAGCTGCAGGTGTATCCTGTGTGACCTGTGCTAATGAAGACCCAGTGTAGGGATGTTACTAGAAAAGGGAGGTGCACAACTTTCAGTAGAATTCTAAGTTATTAGAATTGGGGGGGAATAAAAAATAGCCATAACAATTCTTCAGTCTTCATCACTCACGGCCACACAAACAGTTCTGTAAGTCCAGCAGAGCAGGCAGCACAAGGACAGGAAAGAATAAACTGGAGATAAGAGGGGAAAGGCTCCTTACACAGCCTTGCCACCAAACGTGAGTTCACAACCAGAGCCAGCAGCATCTTCCGTCTGGGCGGCAACACACTGTGCTCACACAGCTCTTGTATTTAGTGCTGTGGTAGACAATTTCCTGAGCACAAATTTTAAAACTTCTGGTTTTAAGCAGCTTTCTGGAAGCTCAATATCATGTTCTCCATACAAATTATTAGTACTCACCCTTTCAGTTTGGGTGAAGGTAAGATTTGAGACTCACAAACAGTAGCACTAACAGACCACATGCAAGTGGACAACTCCAGCATCTGACATAAAGGCTGCTTATGTGTTTTGTATAAGAATTGCTGCATGAAGTGCATAAATCTCACAAGGGACAAAGACCCAAGCTCCCTGCATCCTGGCAGAAGATCCTCAGCATGGACTTGGAACTCCCTTCTTGTTGTCTGTCTTGCTGGCCCGTCAAACCTGGTATTTCTTTTGGCACAGCACCCCAGCTTCACACAGAATGATGCCAGTCCTTGGGTCAGGAATAGTGTCCTCAGCTACCACCGCACTGGGGAGAAAGACAAAGCTTATCTCACGAGCCTGAGACCCTGGGAAGGGCTGCAGGCCACAGGAGTAGCGCTTGCCCACTGCTTGGAGGGCTGGGTGAGTGGGAGGCATGGCTGGAACACTGTGTCCACACACCCTGGGCTGCCCGGCGCCCTCCCATAGCCTCACCTCTGGCTCAGCTACACAGTGCCAGGGCACTCTAGAGATCTGTGCTGGAGACCGACTCGTTCTCTCACTCCCACAAGACGATGGGAACAGACAAGAGTCTGGGCAGCACCTGCAGACGGCAGCCCCCACACGGGCACTGGAAGCTGGTTCAACATCCAGCTGAGGAACTGGCCCGTCCTGCCTGGCTCGGAGACCCCACCCCGGGCCCCTCCGGCCCCCGAACAAAGGGCTGGGGCGAGCAGGGGGAGCGCTTCTGTTCTGCGAAGGGGGATTTCGCGGCGGCCGCGGGGGACGCGACGCCGGTGCCGAAATGAGGAGGAAGCCGTGGGTGCCGGTGTGGAGCATCGCCCCCGGTGCTGGACGGGGCTGCCGCAGCCGGCAGACCCCGCGGGGCTCCCCGAGGGCTGCTCAGCTCCCCCAGACCCCTGCCTGGAGCCCAGCCGCTCCCCGGGAGCGGGGACGGGGCGGCTTCTCCGGGCGGTGGGGCTTCCCGAGCAGCGGCACAGCATATGGTTTACATGTTGCACTTCTGCATACAAGGACTAACATTCAGCCCAGGGATTCACTTGACATAAAAAAAGCCCTAATTACAATAATTTAGAGGTGCCTGAATGACAGCAGGCTCAATTTTTGGTTGAATTTGCAATTAAGGGGAGATAATTATGCCTCGCGCTAGCGCAGAGTATTAATATTTATGGTAGGAGCCAGAGGCTCCTGTGGCTGAGAGGATGCGGCGGAGCAAAGGTTGAAGCCCCGCGGTACCGGCGAAGGGAAAGTTCGGAGCCCCATGAACTGGGGAGACGGCGGCTGCCTCCATCGCGCCGATGGAATCCAGACCCCGCCAGAGCAGGCAAAAATTTATACAAATCCTTTTATATATATTTGTATCGCCTGAGATACAGATACTTCCTCTACAAAGCTTTTATCTTTCAGCAGGCACCTCCTTCACCTACTTCAGTTTTACTCCCGACTATCGATCCCGGGGGCTTTCCATGCCTCATTAACAGATTGGTGACTAAATGAGCAGAATTAATTTTTAAAACCCTTTAATTTACTTTATTAATTACACACATGCGCCCTTGCATACCCTGTGTGTCCGGCTCACTCGGCACTCCATGTGTCGGGGAACTGGTCACGCCAGGGTGATAGGGGATTAAACGGGGAAAGAAAGGTGTCTGAAACCTCCCCAACGCTCCTCACGTGTCCCAGCGCCAGGCACTGGCCACCCCCCCGCCGCCGGCTGCCGGGGACCGGGCATCGCCCGCCAGCGCCTTTTAGAGACACTTTACCATTCATTTAGCGGCGCCTTCGCCGGTGCCGGGCTCCGCACAACAAAGGCGAGAGCCCCGGCGCGGGGGCGGGGGCGGTTCTCCGGCAATTTCGGGGAAAGAAAAAGGAGAAGGCTGTTAAAATTAGCGGGAGCGCCCTGGAGCCCCCTTCCCCTGCCCGCAAGCCGGCGGCTCCGGGAGGGCGGCGGGTGCCGGGCTCGGAGCGGTGCCGGGCGCGGAGCGGTGGCCCCGGGGCGGCGGCGCCGGTCCCATGGCAACCGGGCGGCGGAGGGCTCCGCGCAGCCCCCGCACCGCAGCCTGCGACGGGCACGGGAGGGCTCGGAACCGCCCCGGCGGAGCGGGCCGGGCTGCGGGGAAGCTGCGGAGCAGCGCTCCTGGCTCCGGCTGTCCCGGTCCCGGTCCCTTTCCCGAGCCGTCGCTCCGAGTCCTGGGGGCCCGTGTCCGCTGCCGCCGGGAGCACACGGGCCGCCTCCGTGCGCGAATGTCTCATGCGGGTGCGTGAAAGGCTCCAACGCAAAGAGGCCCCTGTATTTATAGATGTCAAATTCCTGTTGCCGCCGGGAAAGGCTCATGTATCTTTCTCCAGGACAACCCCCACCAATTAAAGTGGAATATTGGGAGTCAGCAGCCATAATTTGTTTGGTTTTCCGTCTCTGAGGACTGCCACTTGCTCACAGTACAGCCTTCAAACAGCTACATTCCCAGCCCTCAATTCTCGTGCCAGTAAATTAAACCATCTTTATTCATGTTTATTCTTTTTAAAATTATTTTTAAATCCTGGCAGATTTTATAACTATGTTGAAATTCTGTGTTTTATTTTCATGAACTAGAAATAAGAAAGTGTAGAGAGAAATACAGCTCTGAATAGTTACATCACTTACAATGAAAGTCAGAGGTGTATTATACCAGTCACCATTGACTTTATACAGCTTGTATGCCTTTGTATACCTCGTCACTTACTGACTAAGCTGCTGTTTTCAATGAGGAGGAAAAAGAAGAAATAAAAACATGGATCCGGTTTTTTGGGGTTGAAAGATGAGTATATATACTTTTGTACACACGCACAACCATGCAATATATTTGTCTTGCTAGTAGAGCTGGCTGTGCCATTCAAACAGTTTATGCCAATAGGATGATTTATTAATGGAGTTTGCATGACATTTCCCTGCACTGCCTGCAGAAAGGCACCACAGCATCATTGTAAACTCATCAGCACTGCATGAAGAAAACAAGAGGATGCTGAAACTGCAAGTCGATGGAAAAGAGGAATGTAACTGGAGAGACTTAAAGCATTTCCAGTGAGGACAAATCCTGCCCCCCAAATTTCCACATTTTTAAGCACTCTGGTCCAAAGGACTAACAAGAAACCTTTGCAGCTTTTAAGCCCAAGACTCTGTGGGATTCAAATGATTCAGTGACTTTGTACCTGTCTTTCTACACAGAATTTAGGATGAATTTTATCCATGGCTAATCCCATTGACTTCAAAGGGAATGCCTGCATAAGTGAAGTGGCTGATGTTTATTTAAGTGAGATCTTAAATTTATGTTTTAAAAAATGAAACAGCTTTGCCATTTAGTTTCTGAAGTTACTGCTGCTTTGATTCTCTTTCTCAGAAAGTTCAGTTTTTAATTTCTCTGTAACTGAGTATTTCTCAGCAAGTCCTCAATTTTTTACACAAGCAGAAAGGCTTGATATTGTTCAGAGCCCAGTAAAAAGTGATATATGGTATAATTTAATCCAATCCGTATTCAATCATAGAGATCCTTGGATAAAACATATGTTGTTTGTTTTGGCTTATAAAAGCACAAGTTAAATGTGGAGAAAACAGCATGGTAAGGTTCTAATCAGTGCAATAATGTTTGGAATCATGGAAAGAGAAGATGTGTAAATCTGTTCTTGTCTGGTTTTCCTTTTCACTTGTAATTTCAGGGAAATCTCTAATTGTAACTTCATCCTCAATTTATCCAAATGCTCTTTGAGACATTTTCTTTTACAGTAATTCAGATTCCCACTCCTGGTAGCTGGATTAAGTCAAGTCTTTGATGTCTTTTCTCTTCTGATAAGTTCAAAGTTCCCTGTTTTTCCAAGGTACTCACATGTTAGTTGATTTGTTTATTATTGGTGTTTCATTGCAGTGTCATTTTCATCACCCTCACTCAGCACCTTTTTCCAAAATAGCTATGAATTTCAAAAAGTTAAACCTGTCACCTTGTTGAAACCAAATAGCAACCAAGTCAGTGACCAAGAGGACTGTCCACCAAGTAAAATAGCCTTGCCCATAGGTAAATAGATTATGTAGGGATGTAACATCCTTTGGAATAACATCCTGGAAACTCTGAAGATTCCTAAGTGCAAGAGACAAACAGCTGGTTCCATTACCTTAAAATGTAAGTAAAATGTACAAGTCTACAGGTTAAAAAAACCCAAAAACCGAAAACCTCCACCACACCCAAAAAATCCTCTTTCCCTCCACAGAGGAACATTTTTCACTATCTATGGATTACCATTTTTTAAGACAAGTGGGCAAAAAGATAAATCTAGCTGCAGCATTTATCTGATGAATGCCGTCTTCATATGAGGACCTGTTTGGTCTTTATCTTTTAAGCAGAGAGTGACTTCAATTGCAGTTAATATAAAGATTTATTAACTTGAGAAGTAAATATTGACCAAGGTGAAGCCAAGGTCAATGTTTACCTAGAGGACTAATAAATCTTTGCATTAACTTAAATATGGAAGCTGATGGGTCATATTTTGCTCTCAAATCAGTATATAAGCTAAATTAGCCTTACTAAGATACCTTTGTATTTGCACAAAATGTGTTTCGTTTACAAACTGTTGTAAAATACATTCAGTGTGAATTTATCAGAAATAGGAAAATTAGACTTTTTTTTTACAGGATAACTATTTCTTCACATCTGAAAATCTGACAAATACATAATAGTAGACAGCTAGAATTATTTTTTCTTGACGATCAACATTGATTTAAGTGAATCAGGTGAGGGTTTTGTTTTATTTTACACTCAGGTAAATACAATAAATTATCATGGAGATAAAAGGATACTGATTTGATATGACCAGCTTCAAGAAATCACTGCTTTTTATCTTCTTATTTAAATCAATACTAGTGTTGGCCCCTTTTTTAGGATGTAAGAAGTGCCTGTTCTAGGTAAAACAACTAAAATACTCATCAAATCTGCTGGCCTGCCTTTCTACAGAGCCTCTTGAAATAGTTTCAGTATTACAGAGGTTGAGTGCTTTTGTCTTTATGACATTTGATTTCTGAGCCACACAGCTGTGCTGTTTTGTTGACCCTCAGAAATGTCTCTTTTTAGCTTATTTCGTAGGCATTACTGGGCCTTTAACTTGTAAAGAAATCACCAATCCTTTGGACCTACCACAAATATTCTACTATAACTGTCTCTACGTGCCTTAGAAGAATATCACCTTTATCAACCTCTCAGGATGCTTCATGAGTTTTGACAGAATTAGTGTAAGTGCTTTTCTCCTTTGTTATCTCTTTAATAGATTTTTTTTTTCCTAGGTTCTGTGTCTCAGTTGTCTGGTTGAAATGCCGTTTTCTCTGTTCTCAGGAACAAAGAAATGGCTCCTGTTTAACTTAATCAAATACTCTGGTCTCTTTCTGATAGAAAGAATAGTGGCCAATTTACCTCTAGCACTATTAAGTCCCCAACAGTTTTCCTGTGTTTGATTTCTGTATGTGCTTTCAGTACAGCCTTTTTTTCCCCTATCCATTTTCCTTTGTTTCCCTCTCTTTAGGAAGACTGACACAAAAGAATAGCTTACCCATAACATATTCTCTTAGCAAAATCTAGTATTATTTCATTAATTTATTTCTTGACATTTATTTGCAATTAAATTAATTCTACCTTCTGCACACATGAGGTTTTAGTAAATGAAAGCATTACTGCTCCAAGCACCAGATCCTTCTATCTTTGCTTTGCTTTGCCTTTGTGCAGCAGAAATCCTGTTGGCTGTAATGGAAAAGCAAAGTATTACTGACTTTAACAGTCCTGCCTGTGTGAGAAATGAGTCTTGAGTTTTGTCTGTTAGCAAATGTGTTCTGGATCATATTTCACAATCAGACTTTCATACGCTCACTGCTAACATTAGATTTCTAGGCTCAATTTTTTAGTTGCACTTCCCATTCATCACACGGAATAACTGATCCTATAAAATGAATCTGTGTTGGATGAAACAATAAAAGGAGCATCCAGTCTCTGCTGCTCACTTTTCTCATGCAAGTGGACCCCTTGAAATCAATAGAATCATTCAGGGGAGTCAGACAAGCAAGAGCTAACTCAAAACAGGTACTCCGTGCTGCCCAGAAACAAACTGCTTCTGTCCTCTCTGCCTCTATGAAATAAAGGTGCCTCAGGTTGTACCAAAATTATGAAAGGAAAGTAATTTTTAGAAGAATTGTAGGGGGAAGCCTATTTAAACTCTGCCTGCTGGTTTTTGCATGCAAAGGGCACAGTTTAGGAGATGAGTAAAAACGCTATGATCAGAAATGTTAAATTACTATCTTTTTAAAGAAATTGTACAACTGTAAGCAATGCATGGTTAAAGCTTTTCTCACTTGTTTGGAACAGCAAATGCAACCTCTAAATTGGTCTTTTCTTAAATGGTTAGTGTTAAGGCAGGAGGCTGAGAATGCCTTAGAATGTTACTACAAAACAGTTCTGCTCTCTAATTAATTTGTTTTCAGTCTGTTTACATTCCTTTTGTATCCAGTGTTTTCAAATGTGCTTCAGAGGGACAAAATACTGTCCAGTTTTGGTGAGACTGTCACTGATTTACTCATTTTTAACCAAAAGTGAGAAAATCTTCACAGAAAGGGAATCTGGAATTTGCTATGGCACATAATGAAAATACAGATTTCCAGGGCTGTTTCATGGCAAGAAACATTCCTTAAGATTCAGTCAAAGTACCTCAGATGTCTACATGCTTCTCAAAAACTCATGAAGACTTACACTAAGATTTACTTGCTTTTGTATTTTAGAAGACTAAATATATTCAGATATCCCAATATGCATTTGTGGTTGAAATCAAACAGGAGAAGAGATAAATTTTGTTTATATAAATTAAGGGATACAAATTATATTTGTGGGGATTGGTGGAATACAAGTCGTACTACACACCAGATTTCTGTGGAAATGAAAATCTGGTCAGACTGATGGTGTTTTATCTCTCAAGACCTGAGTCTGCAGTTATTTGTCAGTATTTTTTTAAGCACAGACTGCTCCCCAAAGTAAAGCTATACATGTTCAGGCTGCTCTAGTTTTACTGTATTAATCACGTTGATGTAAACATTTACAAATTGCCTTCTAACTTCTACTATATCATGATAATTAGAATCTTTACAAATAGTACTCTGAAGTCAAAAGCCTGGCTAAAACATCAATTAAAATCTTAAGTTATGTTGCTGCCAATAAGTGGTCATTAAGGGCATGTGAGGGCAACCAGCGTTGTTGTAGAATCACATTCTTAGGGGTTGGTCTCTAAAGCAGATGTTTTTCATTTTCATTTCTTATGACTTATGAAATCTCAAGACAACTGTAAGGATAGTGAATATTTTTTCTGTCAACAATTCATTATAAATGTAGAAATAAGGTTTTAAACACGAAATTTTATAAATGTAGAAATAAGGTTTTAAACACGAAATTTTATTATTGATGATCTGTGAAGAGAGAAGCATTGCAATAATATTGATGGTTTAAGAGAATGCTCACTACATTTTAATGGAGAGAAGAGGAATTAGTAGCTTTCTCTCTACTGTGATAATTTTCCAGCAACGTGAGAAAGGAATTTTTTCAAATAAAATAAAAGAGCAGAATACAATTTCTTCATACAATTCATACAATTCTTCCTATTTGCTGGGAGGATACTACTAATTTTCAGAACATGTTATGAAAAGGCAAATTTTAAAATCTGTTCAATAGGATTTTTTTCTTTTATTATGTCATGCATAGTCAAAATGGAAGTACTGATCGCTTTCTGACGAGCTTGTGTTTTCCTACGTGACCTGTGAAGTGTAATATTTGCCCAAAAAGAAGTATTACTGCTAAAATATAGTCCCACAACACCACTTCCAAATGAAAATAATTAATTAAATAAATCTCAGAGTAGGTGAAAACTGTTAATTTCACTCACCTCCTTATTCCCGTATCACATTGCCATTCTAATTAATTTAATCTTCACTGAAAATGAAGTATAAACTCTTGTTTGGGAAGTAATAATCACAGCATGTAACAGGCTAAAATACCGTTCTTAGTCAACACCAGCTGTTTGGCTTGAGGTAGTTTGTGGTGTTGAAAAAGCACTTAAATTATACAGCAGCAGTGGACTTTTAATGGAATATCTGTTTCCACTAAGCAGAAACCTCTCTGTTGAATCTAAACATGAAACAGAGAAAAAGACTCACTCTCACCTCTTTTTAATTTTTTTTGGTCAAATTCAGCATGAAGTAGATCAAAGTGTAGGGGATAAATTCCAATAATGTAAGGAAAAATAATGCCCTTCCTGCACATGCAATAAACAGGATTCTGAACACAATTACTTTGTAAGGTAAACCACGTAATAAACAGAAGTCAGTAGCAGGCTAATGCCCAACAAAGTAACAGGGCAATTGAACATGCCTTGTGATATCTTCACTGTGCAGCAGAGAATATTTCCTTTCTCCAGCTATTTTCATCTCAACTCAAAAAGTGCGGAGTTAATGGAATGGAAAATTCAAGCAACCTCACGCTCCTGATTTATGCAGGACAAGAGGAGCACTTCCCCTACATTTCTATGATAAAACACTCTCTTTTTATTACAATCAAGTTCTTTGCAGTCTGTTTGCTTTTCGTGGGCACAGATGTTACCCGTCACAAGTCAGACAGGACACAAGTACTTTTGAGATACTCCAGAGTTCTGCTGGCATAGGCATGTAGGTCATGGTGGCTAATCCCTTAACATAAATGCAGTTTTACTAGCCTAATTTTGCTTTTTTTTTGGTCACAGTACCTAATCCCCTAACACAGATTCAATTTTATTAGCCTAATTTTGGGGGGTTTTAACCTCTAAATTCTGTAGAAAGCAATCCTGTGGTTGTACGGCGGGCATTCACAGCTGTAGGACTGTACTGGTACTTCACACCACTCTCCCTATTTTGGTAGCATCTTCCTAGTACAGTCATGACAAAAATATCCACTCTAGCACTGCCAGTGCAAGTGCAAGCAGCTCGAGTATAAGTCAGGCATCGTGTGGAACTATTTGTACAGGCAAACCCTGACCTGCAGGGTTATTTGCAGCCCTCCACCAGATATCTACATTTGACCCTTCAATGTCAACAGAAATGTCTGACTACCAGAACCTGGTTGTCATCTCCTTTCATTATCACAGGATTTTCTTGGGCCTTTTTTCTGTTCTTCATATTCACAATGCTAAGCTTCCATATTAATTAAATGTCAACATTCACTAGTCTGAGACTATGTTATCCAATAAATACCTGCCTGAAGCCAACTACAGGAAGGGTGGAACTCACACGATTTTTAATACAAATTATTTGTTCACAATGTTTGATCAAATTAATCAGTAGCAGAATAAATGGGAGCTGCAACCATGTCTGAAAAGGATGTCAAAAAAGTATTAATGCTGCTGTTGTAGCTCATCTCTCCACTTCGCCTCCAGCAGCCCTCATTTTGGGGATCTTTCCCTTCCTCTGGGCCGGAGCTGTGTTGTTGTCTGTATGCACAATAGAATAGTTAAAGATAGTAGGAAGCCTCACACAGAGTCTTATTTAGATTCTATGTTTTTTTGTTTTTTTTCTTTTCCAGGTGTCTCATTTTCAATTCACATAGGTTTTTTTTACTAATAAAAGGTGGGAGGGGGTAGGGGGGAATCTTGATGGGAAACCGAACAAGGCCCTTTTCTCTCACTTGGTTTGACAATTTTAGCCACTGGCTGTAAGTGATGCAGCTCCCACGGGCAGATATTATTATCCAGATTCCCGAGGTGAGGAAGCTGAGCCAGCGGAGGGGAGGGGCTGCCTGGCCGCCCCAGCCCCGTGGAGAGGCTGCAGGGGAGCCCCGGCTCGGGCTGCCCTTAATCTGCAGAGATAAGCAGCACTTTTGGGCCGGTCAGAAATAGCGTGTGGTGACACAGACCTGCCGGGAGCCCCAGGCCCGCTCTCCGCAGCACCTTCTCCCAGGCAGAGGGCTGGACTCTGCCCCGTGCCGGATCACTCTCCCGCAGCTGGGAATTAATGGCTTCCGCGCAGGAAGAATGAGACTTTCCTCATCAGTGCTGCAGATGGAGCTCCAAGCAGCAGCCAAGGCAGGGGACTTCCACCTCCTCCTCACCGGAGGCAGATCCAAGCGGGTGCCCTACACGCAGAGGGCTCGGCAGCGATTCCCCGGGCTCTGCCACCAGCCGCACTGCCAGCCCCCGGCAGCCTCAGCATCCCCCCAGGTGCTGAGAGCAATGGTGAGCCCAGGGTGCGCTGCAGGGCCGCTGGTCTCACCTCCTGGTCAGGCTCTTTGGGATTTCCCGCCCTCCACGTGCTGGACGCCTTCTTTTGGATGGGGTTTGCTGGGATTCCTGGGAGAGCAGCCTCAACAAGCGCCTGCAGCCCCCTCCAAATTTGGCACGAGATGAGCGGCTTCTGCCACGGGGAGACCTTGCAGCCCTGAGCCGCCGCCGCATCCCAGCTGGGAGAAACTCGTGTAATTGTTTGCTGTTGCCTTTTCTTCAGGAGAAGACAAGGCAGCTCCGAGGCAGAGTCGTGTTTGTGAGCTCAGTGCTGTCCGTGAGTGTGGCTGACACCTCCCTTGTCCCCTGCACCGTCCCCACCCTGCTTCGCTGCTGCCGCGGCAGAGCTGAAAGCAGAGGGTGGCAGCGCCTCGTACACGGTGCTCCAAAAACCCTCAGAAAGGACCTGAGATTTCAAAACAAAATGCAGCGCCGCAGCATTCTCATTACAATTCCACTGTATCTGTATCACAAAACCTGGCAATTTTAATGACAAAGTACTGCGATGCCACCAAGTATTTTTAGAACTAATAAAACCTCTGCAGAATATTTCCCTGGAACGTATTAGTATCCAATTTCTGCATTCATTAGTAATATCAATTAGAATGTGGTGGATGGTTATTTGAGTAAAAATGCATTCAATGTCAATTGATTTTGTTTTATCAGGAATAATGTGGAGAGAGGCTTTTCCAGCTTCTTGAAGCTTCAGCCATTCCACTGCCTGCTGCAGTTTATGCCCTAATCTTGTGAGATTTACATAGCATTTTAATTTTCAGTCTTGCCTGCATTTGCCAGCTGAGGGATTCTTATTATACTTTAAATTAATTCCAAATCCACACCACAACAATAGCAAAAAAATTGACTACTGGCAAAGCAAGAGGCCAAACACGACTCAATTAAAATAATATGTATCACTATTAATCACCTCTGCCTGTCCGTCTACATTCCCGTGGTGGTGCCTCCCTCTGCAGCAGCAGCTGTGAGTAAAGCCAGCTCTCATCCATCCCTCTGCTCCTCCCTCCTCCCGCCGCCTTCCTGAGGGATGACGAGGAGCCCGGCAGAGTGGGAAGGAGCACAAGGGGCAGTGCTGGAGAAGCCCGGGCCGAAGAGGAGCCAGGCCAGTGCTGAGCCCTGTGCCGCCATGTGCTGGGCTGCCCTCCCCTTCCCTGCTGCCTTGTCAGGACATCGGGAAGGGCCCGGTCCTGTCGGTCGCCAAACGGAGCGCTCCGTGTGTCGCTGTGTCGGTGTGTCCGTGTGTCCGGCCGCAGCGGCAGCGAGCAGCCTTGTGCCAGCGGCCGTGCTGAACTCGGATTTGTGCAGAGCTCAGCTGGTTGCCGAAGCTTAACGCTTCACATTATTGTGAACAGTTAATGCACATAAAAATAAGGCAGGACTGACGACAAAGAACAAAAGCAGAGCGGTAATAACCGCGCTCCGCAAAACAAACCCCCCTGGCTAAGCCAGCCAAAGAGGGCAGGGCACCCGCACGATTTGCCACCGGCCAGCAGCCATCAGGTTAATCTGAGAGCAAGCAGGGGCTGGCAGTGACAAAGGGGACAGCCGAGGCTGAGGCAGGAGGGCTGGCCCTGGCTGTCACCTCCTCATTCCCTGCCATGGTCCACGGTATAGCAGGTGAGCTGAGCTGCAGTAACAGCTCTGTGAGCTCTGGGCTAAGGGGCTCACAGGGCCCCGGGCAGCTCCTGGCAGCTGGAAAACAGGGTGATGGGCTTGGGGCTGTTCCCCTTGGAACTGGAACTGATGAGCCCAAATCTGCTCAGTGCAAAGCCCCACCTAGCTCTGATGGTCTTGGAGGCCAGGTTTAACACAGACCGCTTGGATCAGTCTCTCCCCTTTTCTGTGCTTTATGCAATCAGTGGCCTTTGCTCCAGATGGGAGCTGCTGGCTCCAGCCAACAGAGCTCTGTGCCTACACGGGCAGTGGGAGCCCTGCTGCAAGGGACAGCCCAAGCACAGCAAGGGAGAACAGGGCCTGTGTCTCTACATGACAGAAAAACAGAGCCCCACACTGCAGACTTGTGATTTTGCAAATCATAATATGAGGCTGGTATTGCAATGCCCATCCATGAAATTATGGGGTTTTAAAAGAACTATCTTATTGCTCTCTTGCATCTGTCTAGCCAACAGCAGGTTCTATTGCCCCCAAAATCATTTAAACGTGACCCAGGAAGCTTCTCTTGGAAAGAAGTTCGGTGAGGTCTCAACCCTTGATAGAAATGGCCAGGACTGTGTGTGCAGGAAGTGATGCTGTCTTGTTCTCCCCCCTCTTTTTCCAGATAAGTCCTCTATGTGTCAGCATCAGCCAGAGCCTATAGCACGGAGACTGCAGTCACCAGAAACCACAGACAGTTTGGTTCAAAGGAGAGCAAGGAAAACCATGCACCAGTTTACAGCAAGCATACGTGTTTGATCTGGCTGTGCTAGCTGCTCACAAAGCGCCCAGCCCAGTGCGTATGGGCTCCATTTCATTTGTATAAAAACACTTTGGGTAGCCATGGAGGAAAAGAAACAACTTGCAAGAAGCACTTGCTAGTTTCACAAGAGTAATCACTCATCTGAAACTGGTAACAAAAAAATGGCCCCGTAGCCAAGCACATCAAACTTCAGCCTGACTAATTTGTGACTGGTTATCTCTTTGTGAACAGTATGTTGAATCTAATCTGGGGAAAAGTGGGTAATTAATGAATCAGTCAATGACACCAGCTCAGTTAGGGACAAAGCTCAGTATCTCTTCTAGCTTGGGACTGTCATTTGTTGCAAATGATCAAACACCTAAAGAAAGAACATATTTGCTGAAAAATGTACTGAGCCAGGCAGATCCAGAAGCATTTGCAACACAGCTGGGCTTGGCTGCTTCCCTGGGTTACTGCTATACCACAGCTTTCCTCTACTGAAACAGCAACACAAGATGATGCATCAGGCAGGTTAGTATCAAAGAAATTATTTTTCTCTCCATTCTTATTACTGAAACTGCTGGGAGAGGCATTTCCGATTTCCTTCTGCAGTAGCAACTCTGGCCATCATGTAGTTTATCTGACCTTTGGCTAAGCCACACCATGAAATCAGACACCGCTAGGAGGGGGGCCAGAACAAAGCCTGGAGAGATTAATAAGAGCATTATTTGCGATGTGGCACAGGGCCATGAGTCACCGTGCAGCCAGGCTGCTGCACCTTCTGGCTACAGGAACAGCCCAAGATCTGTATCAAGCTTTCTGCTTACAAAAAGAAAACAAACCAAAAAACGAAAACAAATCCACACCAACAAAAATCCCAGAAAAAAACGAACAAACGAAAAACCCCCCACCAACTTTACTTCAGTTCTTTTGCACAAAAACCTGGTCAAATGAATGAATGGGAAAAGGAAAAAAAAACCAAAAACCCTCAACTGGTGTGGGAGAAAATATAAAACATAAAGTTAATGTGTGACTTTCATTCAAAAGAGTCTATTCTTTTCATGATTGTTTGGGGCTTTGGGGTATTAACCAATAAAGAAAAAATTCTGCTTGTTCAGCCTGATGTTAATGTTGGTGCAGTACTTTCATTAGCACAAAGATTTGCTCACATGCCCCTCTAATACCTTCCACTTTCACAGCTGTAGCATTCTAGGGCACAAATGCAGCTCTCTATGGCAAACAGAACTTCATCTTCTGATGTCATCATGTGCAGATGGCTTGACTTGGAGAACACTAAATTCTGTGCAGGTCGGGTTCAAAGAATTTGAGGATAAAGAAATATGTGTAATTATTATTATTATAATTCTGTAACAAGCCCAGATAATAAGAAAAGGAATTAGATTTCTTATCTTTGACTGCATTTGACTGTAAGGTTAGAGATCAGTGACATCTTGATTAGGAAACAAGAATGATATGAATCAAGAGATTCAAAATTAATCAAGATGATGTGAATCACAGTGAATCAAACATGAATAATACGGGTTTTTCTCTGTGTTAAGGATTCCCTGACTGTATCAAGCTCCAGCAGGAAAACTAAGAGTGGAAGGAACCTCTGGGTGAGGGGCAGAGGGGACAGACCCTGCTGGAAACAGGGCAGCCTCTCACAGCATGCCCAGCCAGGAGGAGCGTGTGAACTGGGCTTCCTACAGAAAACTGGCAAAAAATCTCCTTCTGGTCTCTGATTCTTTCAGACTATTTCAAACCAGGCATCTGCTGGAAGGGTCAGCAACGACCAGGCAATCCAGGAGTTCCTTATACAGCACAAATGATAATTCCATCATGTGAGTGCTGGAGGGGACAGCTAGGGATTACACTTGACTTCCAGTGGTGAACATGGTCACAGTACCAGGCTGGATTTATCTTCTGTCACCATTATTAAATTCAGGATCCAGAACAAGGCTGGGAAGGTAAGCGACAGAATAATTACTCTTGATTTCAGAAGAAGAAACTTCAGTTTACTCACAGAGTTGCTAAATAAAATCCCTTGAGATGCAACCATGGAGTGGAAAATGCCCAGAAGTTCTGAATTATTTTTAAAGACAACTTACTGAGTAGCTCAGCAAAAAATTATCCTGTTGTGAAGGAAGAAGAAATTTCAGCAGAATATTTAATTGGCTACAGAAGCATCTTCTTGTGAAACCAGATGCAAAAAAGGAACATACAAGAGATGGACATGAGGCACAGTACCCATTTCCTGAAAGAACTGGCTGGTAGGATTGTAACACTGCTGTCTGTGACAGCTGTCTAGACTAGGGAAGTCCCCAATGTCTGGAAAAGGCCTAACACCTCATCTATCTTTAGAAAGGCAAGAAAGGAAACTGGGGAACTATCTGCTGATCACCATGTTGGTTACTAGAAGATCAGGGAGTGTGTCCCTCTCGGGGTCCACTTCTAAGGTCATAAATGACAAAAACTTATTTGGGAACAAGTAGTATGGACTTACTGAGGCAAACTGAATTTGGACTGACCAGCCTGCTTTCTAAAATGAAATTAGTGAATGTGTGAAGATGAAAGTGCTGGCTGTAATGTGCCCTGTAAAGTTTTGACACCATTCCACATAATACCATTTGGAAACTTAGAGGGTGTGGGCTAAAAAAGAGATTGAAAGAAGGACTGAAAACTGTCTGGACATGCCTGACAAGTCACCAGCAACCAGAGGTGCACCCAAGGGGTCAGTACCAAAATCCACACTGTTCAGTATCGTCATCAGATACCTTGATGGTAACAGTCAGATTTGTTGATGACTTAAGCTGTCTGCACTGACAAACAGCAAAGCTTCCATGCAGAGGCTCCTTTATATCCTTGAGATCCGGGCCAACAGACACCTCATGATGTTCAACAAGGAAACATGATCTGCTCCAGGCTGGGAAGCACCTCGCTGAGGAGCCATCCTGGTTAAAAGGAGTTGGGGATTACAGAGGGCATAAGGCCAAATGTGTCAATTTGGAAAGGGTCCAGTAAAGCGCTGCTGAGATCATCAGAGGCCTGGAGCAACATGAGAGGGGCTGAGGGAGCTGAGCCTGTTTAATCTGATCAAGGGAAGGCTAAGGGCTGCTGGAACAGGATGGATATACAGAAGACAGTCAAAGTTGTCTTAGTGCTGAAGGCTGTAGGAACGGACAAGTGCAGAGGTCTGGACAGGACATGTTCACTGAGAGGGCAGGGTAACCTCAAACATGTTGCCCACAGAGGCTGAGGAACTTCTGCTCCTGAAGGTGTTTCAAGATTTAGCTGTAGTGTGACTGACCTCATCCACTATTGGTCACAGCCCCATTTCAAGCAGGATATTGACCTAGATTAACTCCTTGATTCTAGAAGTAACTAAATAAAATTATAACGGTATGAATTGATAGAAAAATATTATTATAAATAAGATTAAATTAATTAATTTCCAATTTTCAAGAACGTAGCTGAATATGCATAATTTCATATTTTTGCACTGCGCAGAATATGATACATTGATTCCTGAGTAATATTTAAAAAAACTCCAAAATCAGTGCAACAGTATGCAACAAGGAGGAAAGATTGTCACCCAAAGAGACAACTTGGTCATTTGCATGGGCACACTGAAACCATAAGCTTTCCAATGCAGCCAAGAGCAAGCTCAGACACATAGAGGGATGAAAGACTCACAGCAGAAGAGAGCCCATGCTGATGAGCAGAGGTTAGGGAAAAGACATGGATAGAGGCCAAGTACGATGCAGGAAGTTATGTCACCTCTGACATCAGCCTTCATGGGCTATTCTGTTCAGGCCACCTCCTGAGTGGGACACAAATGAACAAGAGAGAATCCTAGAGGCTATGTTGAGGCTCTTACAGTAAGAGATGGAAACATTTCAGTATGGAATCTTTGCAAAGGTGAACACAGTGGAGACTGCTGAACTGATCTGAAGAGACAATCCCACATTTCCAAATGACACGGGGGCAAAACTGAGTTTTGCTGCTTCTTAGTTGTAATTAAAAGAGCTTTTATGAGCACTTTGATATGTTTTCCTCCATCTCTTACACAAAGGAGGAAGCCTTTGTGTAGGAGATGGAGGAAAATACATCCAAGTGTTTTCCTCCATCAGAGAACCCGGCAAGACTATGTCAAGCCCACCAAGCCTGTGCCAAGCCCTGCAAGTCCCTGCTCCTGCCTCTGCCCCAGCACTGGGTAGCAGACTCAGTGGATGGTGGGCATGAGCAGCAGGGATGTGGTTTTACCTCTGCAGAACTCTTCCTGCTTCCAGGAAGTTGCTCTCCTGGGGCATCTGCTTGTTCTACCCTCACTCAACACAGAATTTGGTCTCCACATATTTAGACAAGGAACACAGACCCAGCATCTCTCAAAACTTTCCCAAAGGCTGGAAGTTGAAACTAGATCACCTGAAATAGGAAACAAGCCACAGTTATGTATAGAACTTATATACAAAATAAATAACAGTAGTTAACTATTGAATCAAGGGTGATTGGTGAGTAAATGCTATTAAATTGAGTGCATGTTTGTCCCAAAAGCTGGTGTTTTCTGCAGCTATTAGGCTTGAAATACGACTTACCTCTGGGTTGGCTAGGTGGGAGGTCAGCTCTATGAGCAGTCTGGGTCTTTCCAGCCTCAGATTCTGTGGTTCTGTGGAAATTATATGTCAGGGGGTTTTTCTCATCGTAGCCAGACTGAGAGCTTGAAATCCACATGGTTACTGACAACTCCCAACTGTCAGTAAAGCTGTTTTACAGAAAGTGTTACATGACTGATGTCTCTACAACTGCACTTTTCCAAACAGATGGGGGAAAAAAAAGGCACCGGTCTCAAATCAAATTAGTCTTGATGGATTACGCAAAAAAACTTAACACATGCTCCACATTTTGAGAAACTTCTAAATATAACATATCCATTGAAAACACAGTGTATGACAGTGCTAAAAATACGTAAATACCCATCTATGCAACTATTTTCACAATACAAAATGAGGACCGCTACAAGGGTCTAGAAGAATTACATTTTCTTGATGCAGGAGCCCCATGTCAGGGTTGCCACACCTTGTTTAACCTCACAGATAAGCTCATTTTTGAAAGCTTACTGTTTGACTTCTCAAGGTTTGTCTCTATGGGACACAGGGCAAAGATTAAAATGTTCCCATTGTAACGGATGTTGTAATTGCATTCAGAAATAATAAATCCGTGACATTATGGAAAAAAATTAAAATAACTCACAAGAGAAAATATGATATTTAAATTCTGTTGCAGCTGGAAACATACTGTAATAAAGAATTAACAGGTGAGCCTTGGTCAACACCCTGAGTATTTTCATTATAATTAGACCAGGAATAATTTTATTTTACCAAAGTAGTTATACTGGCAAAACATTTACTGTACATGCAATTTTACTCACATAAAGGTATGATGCATCACCATTTCAGGAAAGAGATACAGCAATGTGAGAATAACACACTAGCAGACCTAGGTACCTCCAAGTTAATGTACTGGTTTAAATGGAGACATGTAGGCAAGGGAACATGCTGTGTACATTCAAATAGGTTCTTAGAAATTTAGAGTTTGCAATTACTTGCAGATGTTAATAAAAAAGCAGTCTCAGAGACAGGATTAGCAGAATAAAAAATGCAGAATCGATACTCGCACAAACAAAAAAGTCAGGGATTCCTTCTGAATAATTTCAAATTACACCATTAAAACAGGCCCTGAAATGTGTAGCAAAAAGGGCCTGTATAACAGAGGAGTTCTTTTCTCAGGAAAATTACATTTGGATTCATTTATAGCCATTTTGATACTCCAAGTGATACAACGTAAATCACATATCTAGGTTCTTTACTTTTAGAATCTGCTTTGAAAAAATGAACAACGACAGTCTCCTAATTACTGTTTTGAAAGCATTTTTTTAACTAAGAAAATTAGTTTCCCATGTAATTATAAAAAAGAATTCATATTGTTTCAGGAACAACAGCAAAAAAAAAAAATTTACTGTAGCCTCCTACCTGGTACAGGGCCAGGGAGATTTCTTTGGTAAGACTGTGGCAGCCAGAAGAAGCACAAAAGCCATTGCAGCAGTAGATGTTAAGAACACTAGCACAAGGCACAATTTTGTTCCTCTCGTCAGTGAACGCATGCCAGGCCATCTTACTTGGCTCAGTAAAGACCAGTGCAGCTCTGTGAGAGTGGCAGAAGAACATCCATCTCTCCACTGGAAACACCCAGAGTTAACACTGCAGGGAAAGGCACCTGCAGTTCTTGCAACAACAGAATTGCAACTGGGGGTACTGAAATAATATTAACTAGTGCCTAAGCAGTGCTTTTTTTGTCTTCAGTATGTTCTACAAACATTAATTTGATTCAGCCCTGGCTCATGGCAGCTTGCACCAGGCACCCACACGTTTGTATGGTGGGAGGTGCTGCCTGGGAGAGGACCTTGCTCAGGCATGTGCTGAGTCAATGTATTTCTCTGGCAGCCTGCACTGGTAGAACAATTATAGTGGCCAAAAGTTATTTATAACTGCCCTCCCACAACAGGAGTCTTGAGGGAGGATGTTGGTACGAGCACTGCTATTCCATGTACACACACTTCTCCACACACCACACTGGTGCCACTATTTGATGCATGCAGAATATTCCTCTGACATAACTCCTGGGGTTTATTTTCCAAAGAGGTCACTTATACAGGGGGAAGAAAGAATGCAGCTCTAGCCACAGTCAGTCCACATCTCATGCAAAAGCCTGGAGGCCTCCCCACAAATTGCCACAACTTCTTCATGGAGTCATCAGGACTGACAGCATGGTTAAGCCTCTGACCATATAAACAAACCCTAATGCTAATGTGGCTTCACTCACTTTGGCTTGCTTTAGACTCACCTCCTCTCAGAAAACAGCCAGCATGCAGCTTCTGAAGCCCATATAGGAATGGAGAAAAGGAAACTTATTCTTGAAAAACTCAGGGCTCAAACTTGTCACCCTGCAGGAAAGTCACCCCCACTGAATCCTGTCAAGCCTCACTCCCTGCTGGCTGCAGCCCCTCCACACTTACTCGTGTGGAACAACTTACAAAATCAGACCAGTACTTAACCAGTTTAACTAGTAATCTACCACGGGTGAAGATTTACTCCACAGTACTCTTACTTCCTTGTACTCTAGAATATGCATGAACCAGGCAGAAAAATGAAAGGGTCTGAAACTGCAATGGCAAATGTCCCATCTGCACGGTGGCATGTATGGGGCCTCCTGCAGCATGCCTTCATTATTGTCCCAGCTGGGAGCAGGTTGGCAGGAACAGAAACAGTTCTTAGGCACTCCAGAATGTGTGCATGTGAGTTTCTCTTCTTTGTTTTGCAGTTTCCAATGTGAGCATGCAGCCTGCCTGTCTGCTGTGAGAAGGCTCTACAGCAGAGAAGATGCTGCTTCTTGCACTGAGGTATTACACATTTTCTTTTCTAGCATTTCCCCGTGCAGGGGGAAAATGTGCATTTTGCTCTTTGAGCACAGAAAATGTGAATAAACTGGGAAAACATGATCGGATTTTTACTAACTCTCTCAACAAGCCAACAAAATGGTAAAGAAAGACCAAAGCAAAATCTCCATGAGAGAGAAAACAAAGCCTGTCTCTCTTCCATCTTGAATCTCAGGGTCCTGCCAGGCAGGCATGATGCTTCACACATTTAAAGATGCAAAGCACATAATAGGGGCTATATCATAGGGGAAATAAATATGTCTGCATGCATTTCAAAGAAGCTAAGCCAAGCACAAACCTTTATCCACCATTTTCCTTCGATACGCAGATCTGCTTTTTTATGAACTACCACAATGGTAGAAGGAGGAGCTGCAAAAAGGAGACAGGCGACTGATTCAAAAACTGGGATTCAAAACCTCTTGCCCACAGACTAGTGATGTAATCTTTTGTATTGATGGCACTGAATTCAGAAGGTTTCATTCATGGTGATTATTAATTTCAGCTACACAAACACTGGTTTGCTTTGGGGGTTCAGAGAAACTGGAAAGATTTCATAACTCCACCGTGTCAGAGTTTGATGGCTGGTTTTCATTCCAGACAATATAAGGGATGTACTGCGCCTATCAAGGTGCCAGTATCAAAGAATCAGCAGAGATATTTCCCTTCAAAATTATTTTTATTGTAAGATTCATGTGCTTTGTTATAGTTTCTTTTTTAAAAAAGGGGAAAAAAGAGGGGGGAAAATCCCTATCCTTAGTGGCACTAAAATTAGCAATGCCTAGAATAGCTACCAAAACTGTCTTCTTCCCCATTTATTTTGCTCAGATGTGAATGACGCTGCATCAAGCACAGAAAAGGAGCATATTAGTCTCATTCTACTGGAAAAACAAGCACATTACATTGCTGAAATGTCAAGTTTCCATCCACCACGCATTTGATAATAGACTGTGTGCTCGGTTTCTTGCATCCATTCTAGCAGCTCACTGAAGAAATGCTCTGCCCCTGCCAGCAGTAGCTGCCCTTTGGACTGAACCACTTCAGCCAACCGGGGCTTTGCCAGTCGCCCTTTCAGGTGTGGCCTGGCCTGTCAGATGGTTGGGTATTTTAAAAATAGTTAATACTTTTTTTTTTTTTTTTACAACAGAATTCTACACCTGACTGATCTCTTTTTATTATCACACAATTTTCCATCATGCACTCTCCTCACTAAGATTTTTGGCTACCGTAGCAGGTGAAAGGTCACACCTGGACATCATCCATCACCACGGCATTTCCTCTCCACTGCAATTGCATGGGTGGCTGCTTGTTTTGCAGGCTGTGGCAAGCAGGTAGGAACAACTCCAGTGAGAAGGGCTGTACACTGCCAATGCAGCTCTCCAGATGACTTCCATCATAATTTTAAGGCTCTGCATGTCACGAAATGCCCTGACATTAAGTTTCAATCTGTTTCAAATTATACCAAATGCACATAAATCTCATTTGAAGTGGTCCTTCTCAGACACAGGCTGTGACAAGCTCAGGGTGAGGAGAGCCACATTACTAGGAAGGATTGTTAGATCCTAACTATCATTTGAGGGGGGGTGGGAAGAAGAAAAATACCTAGAGTATCTTTCTTCAACTCACTTACCAAAGACCAAGACTGGAAAGTATCAGTGATCATACACATCTTCTCTGAAAACTCTGGAGAGGAACTGGCTTCTATAAATACTTTCCCTTAAGCTGCAGCCTTGTGAAACCTGCTTGTCTTCAAAATCTTACAGCAGTAGTTGAACTCTCAAGCTGTGCTGTCAGCTGCCTGGGTTTAGACACACTGCTGCTGCAGGCTAGAAAATAAACGTGGGGTCAGTACCCGAAGGATGAGTGTGTAAGAGGAGAGGAAGGAACCTTTATCTATGAGAAGTGACCCGCTTAAAGAGCCTCAGTCACTGCCTGTTTCTCTTCTCTCACCTTGCCCCCTCCTCAAGCAGTGTGGGATGCTATATTGTGCAGAAAATCAGTGACAGAGGAAGACTAACACACCTCCAGGCACTGGAAAGTAGTCAGCCTCTCCAGGAACAGGAAGGGCTTAAAGCAGCAGTGAGCACAGAGAAGATGTTACTAGTTTGATGGAGGAAAGAAGCACTGTAAAAAAACAAGAAAGGAAAGTGGACAAATTAGCTGAATAAATTTTCTGGTGAAAACAGCTGGATTAGTATCCCTGGAGACTAAGAAAAACTATAAACAGAATGGAGAGATCATCATCATCTGTCCATGTTTATAATGATGACAGATATGACAACCCATCCAATGCAAGCATTCCCATCCTGCTGTGGCACTTTCTCTTTCCAGAACAAAGCTCCTTGGCAGTCGCATTGAGGACAACAAAAAATTGACATTTTACTTCTACCTCCTGTATTTTATTTACTGTTTGCTATTTCTTTTCTGCTTTTGTATTTTCATTTCTTCCTGCTTTGGTGATGATCAGTAAAGAGCATTACCTGCAAAACTGCTTTGCTTCCTTACAGTCTTTCACAAGCTGGATCCTCTCAGAGGCTCCATAGAAGCATTTTGTCCCTCATTAGGTGTCATATAAGACACCTGCTTTAATACTTGAGCCAAAAACTTTTCATTGTGGTGTTTCTGTAGCCCAAAGGGTTTGTATTTAGCTATGTCATTCAGTTTTGTGCTCATGCCTTCTGTTAAATCCTGATTTAGATGATTTGAGAGTTTAGTCTCTCCCTTCCCCCTTCACTCCAATACACTGCCAATACAGATATTTCCAACACACTTTAGGGAATATCCCAACAAGTACCAATTACATATCAATAGCAGGTATGAGACCCATGACAGAAGCTGTATTCCACCTAATCTCTACACATTTCTACAGTATGTTGCTGACTATTGTATGAGGAGCCATGTAAAATGCCTTGTCCCTCTGGAGGGAAGAGGGGGAGAAATAACTGGCACCTAATTACTTCCTTTAGAAGTTCAGCAAATGTGTTTTGTAGTTAAAATAAATTAGTTACTGACGCTTCTCTGGGTGGTGGTTTCCACTCCTGAGCAGAGCTCCACTTTGTCCCTGAGTACCATTCATCCACACCCCTCAGTCTCAGGCTGCACGGGATGGGGGGGATAGCCCAGGCTGTCAGTGGGCTGGCAACCTGCCACTGCAACTCACAGCCAATAAAAGGACTTCAGAAGGGCCCCTGGGAACTGCAGACCAGGAAGTTCGCCATCCATCTTTACTAATGACAGTAGAGTCTGAAAAAATAAAGTCACTGTAGACAAGGATAAACATGGTCTCTTGGGAACAAGGAAGTGTGGCTTCTATGGAGAGAAATCCTGAATCACCAACCCACCACAGCCCTCAGAGTGCACCAGAAAAGACAGAGAGTGGGTGCAGCAGACACAGAACTGTCCAATTCTGAAAAAACTTTTTATTAGGTTCTATACCAAAGCTTATCAGAGAAACTAACTCACCACATGATGAGAAGACTCTTTAGAGATAGAACATTTGAGGCAGGAAATGAAGCAAAAGATGGGCCTTAAAAGCCACTTTTCAGGGTGGAAAACAGGCATCAACAAGATCTCCATACTGTGGGATTGATGGTGGGACGGGCTTTACTTGATATTTTCAGTGAGTACCTGAACAGAGAGTGTGCAGTGAAGTCCTTAAGTCTGTATGTCACAGTTATTTCAGGTGAGTAACTCTAGAAGGACTTCATAAAACTGACTGAGTTGGCAATGGCTCTATAAACAGACACTAGAAGGCTTAGGCAGTGCTGAGCCTCCAACATCCAAACCCAACCAGTGGGAGAGTGCAGAGAGGACAGGCTCACCTGCTGTCTGTAGGCAGCACTGTCAGACTCAGGGCTGGATGGACCACTGATGCTGCAATTGATGTCTTACATTCTTAAATGTGCTTCTGCACACCATCCCTAGACACTTCCCAGTTTCAGTGCACACTGTGATGGAGCAAATTCCCAGCCTGGCACTAAGGCTGAGATGTAAAAACCCATGCAGTCCAATTGCTGCAGTCCCCAAAGCCAGTCGCGCCTATTCTGTCCATGTCTTCCTAGTAGCTGCCCAGCTGGCAGGCTGAACTGCCCAGCACACTAAATATAAACCCCTTCAAGGACCCCAGAAGAGTTAAAGAGAGAAGGAAACAGATCCTGCAGATGTGCTCTCGCACACGTGCATTCTCTCACTTCCTCCTTCCCCACTGACAGACTTTGCAGAGTAAAGGTCTGTTCACAACAGACAGACACTTGAGTGGAGATCCCAGCTTTCACCTCCTCGCCGTTCTCTGGATTTCTCTGGGGTTTGGTGAACATACTTTTAAGATCCAGGATCACTCACCACCCCATTTCTCCTCCTCAGCCTGCCGGTGCAGGAATGCCCGTCCCTGGGCAGGGGAAGGGCTTTTCGTGATGCTTTTCGTGGGGAGAGGCTCTGCCTGCTCCTCCACAGCGCGGCCGCGGAGCTGGTAGGAGTCAGTGCCTCGGCCAGTTCCACAGCCAGACTGTGGGCAGCAAACTCGGCCTGATTCAATTCCAAAGCCCTGTCTGCCTCCTCCCACGGCAGTGATGTCTGACCCCACGCAGCAGGTGCCTGTCCGAAACTCCTCAAAGGAAAGGAGCCGCGCTCCGGCTGCGCGCTGGGCTCCGCGGAACCCGCGGCTGGGAAAGGGAGACGAGGGAAGCAAGATGTGGCAGCTTGTGTACTCTGCCAGCCCTCCGGGCTGTGTGCCTCCTGCACGGAGAGGTAAAGGGTAAACTCTCTGTCTCTCCCAGTTCCTCCCGCTTCCCCTGCTGTTCGGGCTGTACTCTGAAACCTTCCCACTGCGTCCCCTTTTCCAACGCCCAGTTCCATGATCTCGGAGATTCTTGAGCTCACTTTACCGAGGGAGGACTGATGAACCCAGCCTGAAGAGAGATCTCTGCTACCACTTAGAGGAGCTGCATCCCAGCTCCCCTCCCCCAGCCCCTTCAACACCACCCACACAGCAATCCATCAGCATCACCCTTGGAGCATCTGGGGGCAACATGTAATTAGGAATGATGCTGTCTGCCATTTATAGACACACTACTGCAAGGAAAGGCTGGTGAAAGTAATACCCACCGACAGACATACCTTAGAGCGTGCATCGAACATTAATTGGGAAAAGTAATGGAAAGGAGGAGGAAAGATACAGAAAGGAGAGAGAAGGATGAAAGCAGCAGTGCACTCCCCACAGCTTTAAACCAAAGCAGTCATTAAAATATCCTCTCAGTGTGACCATGACATAGCTGTCTGATAAAAGTTTATTTGAAGAAATAAATCAATTCTGTAAAATAGGAACATCAGGAACATTGGAATATAGAGCTGCATTAGCTCTGTGATCCCTTTACTGAGATACAACCCAGGAGAAACGGTGCAGGCATCCACACACTGCATTGCCTATGCACAGGACATCATGGGGCCCGTGGTGTTTTTCTCTCAAAGTCTTTTACTGCAAGAGATCTTATTTGAGATTTACCTGACAGCTGATACTGTGTGTCTCATCTCAAGCATGCTTGCTCCTCAGTTTGGGATTGTTTCTTTTCAATTATTTCCTATTTTGAATCTCCATCTTAATTTTTTTTTTTAAGTATTTAAAAACTTGGTTGTGCTTGTCATGACACTGTAAGTATTTAATATGCAGGCTGTGTGTTCGCTCTGGAGCATACATCAGCCTATTGTCACAGCAAAAAACAGCTGTTTGTGAGATGCTGTAACAATTCTGGCAACACTCAGTGAGTAGCTTTGAATAAAGCAAAGTCAAACAAAAGGAGTGTGAACTATGACAAGCAATGTGTGGAGCGTTAATTCAGAAGGGCTGAAGGAGATGTGAAGAGTAATTAGCCAAATAAACAAAAATAGAGGACAAATTATTTAAGTGCATCATGACTTGGAATCAAGGAACAGAGGGAGTATGTGAGGACTGGGAAAACATTGGAGGGAGCTAAAGCTGAGATTCCTGCATTTGTCTCACAGAAAAAAAACATGTAGGAGATATTTGCATCAGTGAATTTAATAGAGAGAAATGAAAGGGGGAAAAATTAGAGACAGAAGAGGTGAAGGAAATCCAGAAGACAGTGACTGAACCACTACTTTGCTCAGTAGGAAAGGAAGCAAATGGACCAGCTATCCACTTAAGGCACAGCAATATGGCAACAGATGACAGCAAAGACCTGAGTTCTGTGCTTTTGGGGCTATGGCAAATGCTCTTCTAATGGAGAGATTTTCAATCGCAGTAAGAAGCCAGATCAATTCCCTCCATTGCTTTGTTCTTTCACTTGGTTTGCTCATCTGCAGCAGCAGAACTGGTGGCCATTAAATAGGATGGAATTTATATCAGGCTTAGAAATTGTACTTGCTGCCTACGGTTTCCCTGCAGAACAGCTTCAAATTACACCGCACTTGTGTGAAGTTGCAGAGTTTTGTCATCCAACCATCCCAGCAGTGCAGAGCACATCATGGGAGCTGCACCATTGTCATCTGACTGCCATATGCCCCAGCCCAGAACGTTCCCTCAGTGCACAGTCACCCTCAGATCAACAAAAGCTTTTGCCTGGATGAAGGTTTTCAGGACCAGCTCCCCAGACAAGTAGGATGGCCTGTCTGCACCATTAGCTAACTAACAACCATCTTTTATCCATTCTTCATGTGCCTATCACTACAGGATTCCAACACCACCAGCACCACATTTCATTCATCTGCTACAGATTGGAATGAACATTCAGCTGAAGTTTTATTAACTTACTTGTGGATTTTCATGAATTGCCTTCTAGTTTGGTGGATTTTTTGCAGTTCCTTCAATAGCTATTGCTTAAGGGTTTTCACACTATGATCCTGACAGGTGACTTAACTCTGTATAAAATATGTCTAGCTCTGTTCATTTGGACTGCTCACATTGAAGGGAAGAGGTATATCCTTCTTTCAAGATTCAAATAATATTCATTGAGATTACAGAAAATTACTTGTGGCCTCAGAGAAGAAGAAAATTTCCAGATTTTAGATTGCTTTTATAGTTCTGTGTGCTTCTTTTAGGTGTGCAGTGATGTAGTTCTGTCTATTTTCACACAGAAGGAATCCAGCTGAGAGCATGTTTTATTATAACTCCAGATGATGTTCAAGAGGATGAAAAACTCATTTTTCTCAGGTGGTCAGAGAACAATTCCCAGTAAACTGACATTCTTTCCTCTCTAATCTGTATTCTGCAGAGGAATTCAAGTTGTTTATAAGCCGTTTGAAAGATGTTTTAAAAAGAAAAAAAAAAAAGGATGGTCCTGGACTTTTTACATTTTCAATTACTTTTCAATCTCTTAAGAACAGTCATTTAGGTCAGAGTAGTTAAACTGCTATAAAACAGCTGCTAAAGCACTCTTCTATTGTAAATTAAATGGCAATTTTACCAAACATTTGCGTTGCACGACTACATTAGAATAAACACGAATCTGGATTTTAAAAAACACTTAGGAGGGGAAGGGCTAAGGTAGTGATGCATGATCTTGTGAGAATTCGAGTCCATGGCAAGAATTTTAATAGATTTTGTTACTAGTAGGTGATGTCTGATATTAAAAAAAAAAATACAAAAATAAGGAGACATGGTCCAAACTGGAGCTCCACATTTCAGAGGGAAAGCCAAGTTTCTGCTCTTGCTGTCAGTCAGGATGATACACCACAGGCATAGTTATAGCTTCTGAAATGGCACATTCCTAAAACATTGTCATCAAACCAGTTCATTTTCTTCAGTTTAACCAAGGGAATTATCGCAGGAAAACGACTTCTGGTCAGCTGCACATCGATGGCACTGATGAATGGAAACAGCACGTACTACTCATAGCAGTTTTCAACTTCAAAGCACTGTGAACATCACCCCTGGGACAGCCTGAGGAGGTGGAAGTCCTCACTGTGCCAGAGCCAGCTGGGTAAGGTTGGTGCACTGATGCCAAGTGGACATGGGATGGAGGCAGGGAGAGGAATCTGTAATCTCTCAATGCTGTAGGCATATGCTCTGGGTGTGCATATACTCTGTCCAAGGCAGGGTGGCGTCTCGACCCACTCAATTAAGGACAGACCAATTTCGGTTCCACCCTCTAGCTGTGACAACATACAAGTAGTACCAGCACAATGCCCACTCTCCTTGAACCCTCTTCAGCCTCCCACTGCCAAATTTCCCTGTCTCTTGTGTGCTTCAAGACCCTGTAGCCTTCATAGATCAGCTGGTATAGGATTTGCTCTGGAGTAACTGAAAGCAGGAAAGTTTCATATTGTTAAACTGCTTATAAATCACTTAAATTATCCTCCTTTCCATTTCCATAAAAGAAAAATGTCTGTATTAATCACGATCCAATGCTTGGCTGGCATGAGCAGCACTGCCATGGTGTCACTGATGCAATCACCTGTCCCCAGAGCAGGAGGCAGAGCCCCATGACCAAACTCAGGGACAGCTAACAGCAAGGAGGTGTTACCCATGAAAGGAGATGGGAAACTTGAACCTTCCTTAACACCCATTTCCCAAATGTAAGAGCTACAACACCAGCATGCTACTAACTCTTCAAACGTCCCTTTCTATCTCATGCTCTGCATGGCTGCAGGTTATGTTTCCAACAGAGAGCATGAGCCATTCTCCAATTCTAGAAAGATTTTCCTTCCATTCCCTCATTTGAAGCACTGCTAGAGAAGAAAGCAGGGAAGTAATTTTCTTGCTTCTGCTTTGCTTCCAGGAAAAAGCAGAGCTGTTTGGAGCATAGGTGATGCAGATCTAGTGCCTGATTCTCACTGCAATGGAAATCAGATGTGTGCTGCTGGTCTTGATGGAAATGAGCACCATAAAGCTGGCACTAGTGAGCAAAAGAGCTGCCCATGACCTGCTCCCCACCAGTCCCTACAGATACTTTACAGAGGCAAATCTTGTGCAAGCAGACAGATATAATTTTGATTACATTTTGGTTGACTATGCTTTCAAGTGAGTATGTATGTGTATAGAGGGAGGAGTTACATTAAGACCAGGGCAGACTACAAATGGGAGCTGTTCTTTCCAAATTTTACACATTACTTGAGTCACAAAATATTAACCACACCCAACCCAGTCAACTCCCCTCCCTCTTTGTTCATATTCCCTCTAGTATATCCATCATTTTTGATTCTCCACCGATTTCCATTGTTGGGGCTTATTTTCTGTGACTTGAGAACCTGAAATTACACTATATATCTTTGTAGTTCATTGAACTAACTAGCATTTATTTTAATTTATTAAGGAAACATTTGGCTGGGTGTGACCAAATAAATATTGTGTCTAAACCAACACAAATATAGTTTGCACAAGGCCATAAACCTGTCTCAGAGCTCTAATGATATTGCAAGTCAATGAAGCTTCAGTGTTCTCATTAACGTGATTCCATCAGACCTCTATGTTGCATATTATTAATTTTTAACAATAGATTGTAATATAATTTATAGCACTGTGAGGCAACAAAGGCTGGATCCTGATAGTAATCCAACCTTTTAGGTTGATAATGGCTTTAACACTGACCTAATTTTGAAAGGTGAACGTGTTCAGAGGGCACCATACCTAATTATAAATAGGACAACAGGGATAAAACACATCACTAGTCTGCATCAGTGAAGACAAAATTCTCCTTGAGAGCAAAGGGCACAGATCTTGTCATAAGATTATAAAGAGTTTTGCTGCTAAATTTGACACAAAAAAGTAATTGAAAGCTTTGTTTTAAAGAAATACATAATACATTAACACATTTTCTCACCTCTTGAAGTTTAATTTTTGTTACAAAAGGAATAAAATACAGAACAGCTAATGTTAATCTGGGCACCTATAATTTAACTCAATTTGGAAGTTGGAACAAGCGTACATTTATGAAGAAAAAGCAAGCCTTCAAAATCTCAGTGGAAATATGCTAAATGGATGACATTAGTAGCCTTGCATTGTTCCTCTCCATGGCTTGCTGATGCATGAGAGTGAACACAACCAGTTTCTGCTATGGACAGCAGCTCCCAGAGCCTCAGCAGCTCGCTGAGCACTCAGAGCCTCGGGATCCAATCTCCAGGCAGGAGGGACACAGCCATGAACGTGTTTAACCCAAGCAGGAGTAACTTCTCGTGGGAGGCAGCACAAAACCATTTCCTGGTTTAAAAGGCGTTCTCATCATCAAAATATGCATTAGTATTGCTTATACATATTTTCTAACTCAGCCTTTTGTGCCGTATCTAGAAATACAGTACAGCGGTAATAATGTAATTAGTATTTTCACTAGCTAAATTACAGAGCTGGCTGCAGAATAAAGCACAGTAGCATCAATATTATCAGTTAAGTATTATACAAAAAATAACATCAATAGTTTTAGTATAGTCACAAGATACCGTAATTTCCTTTCTCTGTGGTCCCTTTAAATCGTGCCAAATGAGGAAACTCACAAAATCCACTGACTCTTAGTTCAACTCTAATTCTAAATATCAGCATTTCCAAGATTTCCTAGGTAAATTTTTATAGGTTCTTGAACAATATTTCTTTCTAAATATGGTATTAGTTATAAAGAACTGAAGTTCTGCTGCATCAATCTCTCACATGAATTTAATTTTCCCAGCACTTCTGTAAGTTAACAAAGGAGTAGAACAGATACTTCACAGATGAAGATGATGAATCACAGGGATTTGTAATAATTATTCAAGACCATAAAAGCAATCCTATGTCAATGTGAGAAGTGGAATCACTGGCTTTGTAATCCAGTCTTACTTCATATTTCCTTCCTCCCCGGTCACAAAGGGAGATCTAAAATTCCAACAACCGAGATACTGGAAACCAAGCAGTCATTAAGGAAGAAATTGAGGCAAGCATTCTTTCACAGATTCCTCACATGGTGAGACAATTGTCTGCCACCTCTACATACCCAGAAATCAGAGGACTCCAATTTATAACAAAGTTGAAAGCATCCCATGGCATTTTCCATGCTTAAAACTCCCCTTCAGCCAGGCTAATTCACAACCCCCTAGACCAAATCAAGAACACTTGAAGATCTACTCACACTCCATCCACTTCCTAATTACAGTAACTTTATGCTTTACTTCACAAAATGAGATTAATTTCCTCCACCAGTTCCATTCAATTCCTTCAACATTTTGTTCGTTTGTTTGTTAAGATGCAGATCTCCAGCAGCTTGATCACTTCAGATGAGACAAAGCAATCCCTTGGTAAATCCCTCTGGACATGCAGAACATATTATATGCACAAGAGTTGAACTCCTTGAATTTCCCCTTTTCAGATCCTCTAGGTTTCCAGTCATTCAGATAAAGAAAGGAGCTTTTGTAGGCCAGTTAATCCATCTACTGAATGAAATATAGTAAAAGTTCTACACATCCACATGTTCTGTCAAGGCCCTGGTTTACATCTGTAGATGTAATAATAACTGTAGTAATGCAGAAAATCATGGCTCAGGCCCCCAGAGAAGATCTTTAGAGACTTGAGTAGAAAAGTCCCAGTGCTGCAGTCAAAGGAACAGGCAAAATTATTTTAAGTCCTTACATTTATTTCTGCCAAAGCACTGGCTTAATTTTCTTTGTGTGTCTTAATAAGCCACCTCCATGAGAGGGACTCTTACTTGAAATGCCTGTATGTCCTAAGCTGTGAAGTAGGCACCATTGAGTGGCAAGCTGAGACAAATATCCAAAAGCAGTGTAAAGGCCAAGCTGCAAAATGAGCCTGTTGTTCATCTTCTCTAGCACCACAGTCACACACTCGCATGAAAACAGCATTTGAACGAATTAAAATGCAAATCTACATTTTATTATATGAAATTGAGACAAATGATACACACTTGAAGCCTGCCAGAGTAGCTATTACAAACATTAATATAGTTTTAGATGATGACTTAAACCAAATGAGAGGATGGAATAGAAACACTGGAGAAACACCTTGTGAAACACTATAGGAAAAATGCAACTCTTGCCATAGTTACATTAGTAAAATAAAAATTAGCAGTAATTCTGCTGTAATGGGTTAGATCTGTCTTGTGTAGACATGTACCTCCAGGGATGCCCCCAGCCACAAGATGTTTGTGCAAGACAGAGAAGCAGCCTGCCAGCAAACAACAAGTATGGGGGTCTCAAACTACGTGGGAGAGGACTTTGCACTGCCACAGCCTAATGGGATGTGGCATCGTCCAAGAATCCTACAACAAGAGGCCAAACAGCCACTGGCCTAGGCCAGAGCTGCCCAGAGGATGGAAAGATGTATTTATGCTAGGTCTGATTTAGATTGTGCTCTACACAATCAGATCGCTTTGAAGGTTTGCCTTGTGCAATCATTTCCTTTGTCAGGAATCAGAAAAAGACTGTGAAAAGACTGTGAACAAATTGTTTAGGCATTGAAATTTAACCCTGTGGAATCCTTACAGTGTAGCACAGTGTGACACAGCAGGAGCACATTTGTCAGGGGACTGAAGCCTCTTTGCTCTCTCTGCACAAAACATATACATTAGCATTGTGTGGGGTGGGGGTGCTCCCGAGCACACGAGGCAGCAATGGGGACACACAGCTCCACGCCTCTGCTGCCTCCCTTCTGCACGGAGCCCTCTGCACCACTTCTGCTCTCTTAGGGAAAACAGAGGCTTCAGAACCTTCAAGACTGCCTTGAAGCCCTTCCATTGCATTTTGTTTCAGAGATTGTACGAGATTTGATTTTTAAATATCTGTAATGCACGTGAGAAAATTATTGAGTATTACTCTTAACAATGATCTTGTTAAGAGTCTCAAAGTTTTTCCACTAGCCTTAATAGTGCCAGAATATCCTAGCATTAATGTCAGAATTTAACACTAAAACGAAAAAGGCATTTGGTAGAAGGTAGTCAATTCCAAGGCTTTTCACTTAGCTGTGGGCTAAGGAAAGAACCCTTTCTGGTGAGGATCCTATACCAACATTCATAACAGTTCCTGTCTCAGTCTCCATACAGGAAGGTACTGTACATCCCCTGCTCCTCCGAAAAGCAATCTGCGAGCACCAAGTACCTCACAGCAGGAGCACAGCCCTCTGTAGAAATAAATTTTAACACACCAACGTTTCTGTGAACAGTTGAAAAATATGCTGACAAGAATAAAAACATAGTCATTTGATATTTGGCAAAGAAAAGCCACTCTAAATAATTTCCAACTGCAATCAATGTTTGCTTCTGCTTTACAAGTAATAGATTAGACTATCGTTTTTTTATAAACCCATTCAGCCATATGTTTAAGAAAGTAGGTAAGTTTCTCTCCAGTAGAGGTTTCCAAATAGTCTTTCCTTGTAGCTGTCAGTATTTCAACATCCCATTCCAGAAACACTGTTTAGTAGTCTTTGGGAAAAATGAAAAAAAAAAACAAAAAACAACACACCACCCCCTAAACTGCTGCAAATGCAAAAATAGGAAAAGAAAAAGTGTTAGAATAAAAAATGGTAAATGACAGTTACATAGGATAAATCCTAAGCCACCTTAGTTCCATCAGTCCAATGAGTGTGACCTAAGTGTCCTCAGATTTCCTCTGAATGTGCTCAGAACTTTGCTAACAGTGTTCCTGCAGCCAAGCAAATCTCCTCTCTTCTGAGCTACACAAATGTGCTGCTGACCCCTGCAGAACCAAAGCTCCCAAGATCCTTCCCTTTGCATCCACGGAAGTTCTGAGTTCATTCTGTCCTTCTCAAGAGAACAACAATGCACAGGCCAAACAGTGTATTGCTCCTTTCCTCCACAGCAAATCCTGCCTTAATTAGGAGGACTTTTGCAGAAGATGTATTATCTACCAGTCCAGAATCACCTCACTATCATATCATGCAGAATTCTGCCCCTGTATCATCTTCAGATCTGATTATTTCTTTATTTAGCTGCTACTAACATGTTTGGAGATGTAAAAACCACAACACTTTACTTCCTCAAAGGCAGCAGTAGGAGATATCTCAGTGCAGAAAGAATTCCATAATTACAAAAAGCACAGAAGCCAGTTTTTTTCCCCTCATCCAGCTTAAGAAGCTTTAAACAATATGCAAAGGCAAAAGGGGGAAATAGTAATAGTACTGAGAAAGCTAAAATTTGAATGAGATAACAAACCTTTATTGTGGAATGAAAAGGAAATTACTGATTCTAAAAAAGCTTCTGTGATAAATCATCACCTCTGCATGAAATTCCATTCAGATATGTGGAAATATCTGGTAGTAACATTAAAGAAAAAAAAAAGGAACAAAAACTTAGCAACAAACAAGTTTATAAAGAACAAAATATAGCTTGCTAGAATTGCTGAGCTTTTTCAGTAGTTCAAAGAATAGGAGGAGATTTGAGAATCAAGCAAGGTTTTCAACAGCTGTATTTGTATTACAGTCATAAAGGCATAAATGTGAAATGCAGCTCTAATAAAACACTGAAGTTTATAAAACTGGTTGGTAATTTTCCACCCTTTCCAGAAGTATCTCAGAATATCCAGGGGAATAATACCTGAAAGAGAAACATTTTGTTTGTGTGTTAGACTACAAGGCATGTTCTATGCAAAATAATGAAACTATGCATATTTCTACTAATCAGGAAGAAATTCTAGAAGTAAACACTGGTCAAGGAATTCTACAGTTACTCCTATACAATGTTTTATCAACCTGCTTTTCAACTTACATTATCATTTATACTTGGGAAGTTAAGTTTTTAAAAATATAAGTTAGCCTCTTTTAGAGCATGTAGATAAGTGGCTACATTTTAGATAGGTTCAGCTTCAGCTGCCATAAGCATTGTCTTTACTAAGAAGTGTAGGTGTTGGCTTCTTTTGAGATTATGGCCTTTAATAAAAAAGCATGAGTTTACACAGAACTGCAAATGGCAAAAGTCTGCTGCTGTTTGTCAGACATAAGCACACACTCTGAAATTCACATGAAGTCTACATCCATGAGAGGGACACTGGTCCTGGGACTAAAAAAATTGTCAGAGTAACCTTCTCTCTCTAATGCCTTTCAAGGATGGACATTATCCAGTAGGTTTTCATTAGAGTAGGACTCTATGGTGCCATTATGGTCCTGCTGTCATTCATCTGGTTTTCCACAATGGACCAACTACATGCATCCAATATGCAAGCATCAAAGCTGCATTTAGTTCTTGTTTTCCAGGTTAAGAGTATCTGAAATTTAATACTGTATTATTCTAAAAACATACATCTCAGTATATTTCTGGTTTTGCAGGCATGTGAATTGCCACCTCTGAGCCCTGAAAGCTTCAACTATAAAGAGAGAGAGGAACATACCTCCATGTAATGTAGGCCTAAAATATACTAAAAAAAAAAAAATCCCCAATGCTTTCCCTTAAAGAAAGTCTATTTACCTTGTTAATTTTCATTTTTCTGAATAATTTCTGCATAATTTAACTCTTTTTTAACCTCATATTCCTTCTGTGATTTGTAAAGCTAACTTTCCAATGCATTACTGTATTCAGTCTGCAAACAGCCTAAAATAACAAGTCTCCAGGACAAACCCAGAGCTGGATTCTATCACAGCTGCTGTGCCCCAGGCAGCAGAACCAACATCAGGCAGTAGCACAGACAGGCAAGCAGGAGATGCTTGAAGGGGTCTTTTTCTTTATTACATCCCAGGGTAGATGAGTAAACCTTTTTCATTTAGAGGGGGAAAAATAGCTATAACAAAGAAACATTATTAATATCCAGAAAAGCATAAACAAATTCCTCTTTCCTGCTGAAGTACTAGCTGCAGACTAAAATTTCTTTATGACTTTGCTTTTACCCATTTGACAGCCACTGGCTTTTCTTTGTGGAGACAAGCAGGGCTTCATTTTGTGAGACTTAGTTTCTAGCTACTATTAGCTGAAGAACTCTGCTGCTATAATTAAAATTGATGATGCAGATTTTCAGAGCCTGTAGAGGGAGTACATGAGTATAACATCCTTCTGATGTGTTGATGGAGTGAAGGAGTGGTAAATGGATATCTAGAATCTAGGAGGGCATTTCTCTCATTATTACAATTTAGGATGGTGACATTTTGACTGTAAGCTATTTAATAGTGTTTCTGTATTCATTAAGGGCAAAGTTCAACTTGGTGCAGACAGCTGGTGTATGGTCCTTTTATATAACACTTAAGCCTCGTGATGAGGCTCAGGGAGGAAGGGCAGCTGTGGGCAGATCAACTGTGCAGGAGAGCCTCTGGACCCTCTGTACATCAGAGGATGTTTCAAAGGAGCCTCTGAATACACTAATTCAGACACACACTATTAGGAAAGTCAAAGATGTAACCAAAGATTCACCAATACCTGTATTTTGGAGACTAAATAATGCACAAATAAGTTTCCAAAATAAATTTCCCGCAGACATTCATAAATATGACTTGTTGTATTGAAGACTCAGAGTTCATGTGGGCAGTGCAGGACTGACTTTTCATCACACTTTCCTCCAAGAACTTGGTTATTTGGGCTTTGTTGACAGACAAAGAAATTTAATTCCAAATACAAAAAGAGAAAGCGTTCTAATGTATGCATCCAGAGGTTGTGTAACTGCTGGGTCAATTAACCAAAAGTTACACTTTGGTTTTATTAAAACCAAAATTCACATAGGAGTTAAATTACTATTTTAAATCCTTCCTTTGTGTTGTTCCTATGAAAAACATCTAACAGTGTTAGAAGTATGAATTTTTTAAATTTCATTATCCCTACCTTACTATTTCCTCTGGATAGCAATTGTTAATAGTGTTGATATATTCCTGAAGAAGTGACCCAGGTTCTGCTTTTATTTCTTGAACCTTTTTAAGTCCACCACTTGTTACAAAGAGACGGCGTGCTTTACTGTCATGTGGTAACACCTACACACGGAATAGTACATTTAAAAAAATTATTTTTAATTAATCTGCATATCACTAGGCTTAAATATTGCTTATTTGTTTTTAATTCAGAGGACATATAAATTGGAAAATCAGAGAAACAACATCTGTAATGACTACTGTATTATAACACCCAGTTGTATAGGGATAAAAACCATAAACCAGCCCTTTATGATTACAATATAATTTATCATACTTTAATATATAACATATAAAAATAATGAATTTAATATTTATCCTTACATAAATAATATTTCTTGAATTATTCCTACAGAGACAATAATATTGTGGAGAATAAATAGATAATAAAAACAGAACACTAACATGGAATAACAACAGCATCTGTTCCACTTAAACCAAGTTATTCAGGTCTTTTATGTCAATTCCCACAGTTTAATTGTAGAGCTGAATTTTATATCATTATAATGATCTAGTATAGATTAGTGCATGAAAACAATGCTGAGAATTGTTGCAAGTGAACAATACAGCCTTGAAGCATTACACGCTACTATTAAATTCCTAGATATTAAAATCCTTTAACACACTGTGTAGCCATGGAAGCCTTTTACAAACACACACAAAGCAAAAACGTGAAGTTTCTGCAGCCAAAGGGGATGAGAAGCAGAAATGATCAGACAATAACATTCTGTGCTCCCTGAGTGATGCCAATATGCAGCTCTGTCCAGAGGACGGCAGGGAGGGAGGAAGGAATGAAGGGAGGGAGGTGGGGGCTGGGCCAGGCGAGGAAGAATGACAGCATGTAGTCCATAGGCCCATAGGCTGCAATATTATTAAAAAAAAAAAATAGAGAGAGAAAAAGACAGAAAGATAAAGCAAGATGTCAGCTGCATCTACAGCAAAACCAGATGCGTTTAAAACCAACTCTGAGAGTTACAGATGAAGAGGGCAAAAGCATTTTGTAAGCTTCCACACTGGTCAGACATTAAGCCATAAATTTGACTGTGTAAAATTTCAGTGTAAAACAAGAGACTCAAAAAAGGATGAAGAAAAAGAACAAGATTTCTTCCATGCATACAGGCAAACAACATTGATTTCTGTGGTTCCTCTAGGCTGTACAAAATCAACATACAGGTAAAGAAAAAAGCAGGAGAGCACAGAGTTATACAGTCTATTATATGTTCAACTCAAGTGTCAGGAACAACTGTGATTTTTTCGTTGTGGGAACTGAACAGACGTCTGTTTTCACATATCTCCCACAACAAGAACTGCCAAAGAGGAACTAGCAAGGAGACAGGATATGGCCCTTTCCCTGCCTTCCTCCTCCACACTGTGACTTCCAGGCTGGATAAGACAGCAGAAAATGCTCTTGGAAGGGGTCCTAAAGAGAGAGAGCACCTCTGAGACACAGACTCTTCCCCCAGTCCAAGCTGAGACAGCACAGAATTGCACAAACCCTGAAAACACTAACACTAAAATGCACAGTCCAGCATGAAAAACAAATAGCACCCCATTTTGAAGCACAGCTTGGAAATAAGGCTTTTATTGTGCCATAAAGAAGCCCAGAGAAGTAACAGACCACAGCTCTAAGAATAGGAAATTCCCAAGCTATGGTGCAGGAGAGAAAAATGCTTTTACTACAGAGAACTTAAAAGAGTATACTTCAGAAGAGCAAATGCCAGACAAGTACAGTTTAATAATGTATAGGCAAAGAAGAAAAATGAAACAAAACAAAATATCAGCTGATATGAAGGGCACAAAACCATTTCAATAGCAAGCAATATTCAAATATACACTGGATAACCAATTGCTATGCTCATTAATAGCTCCAGCCAGAATGGAGAAGCAAAAAGGAGTGGATTCTGTGCAAATCTCCAGTGTTTAAACAGCCTTAGCAAGAAGACAGGACAAATTAAAGTGTGGCAACATAATGAGGAATCTGCACTACCAACAGTAGTGCTTCCAGATCTGTCATAATCAGAACTGAGTATCAAGAGTGTTTTACTTGGCCATTTCCAGAAAGAACATCCCATCAACAGAGCTTGGTATACCCTGCTAACAGGCTACACTGCAGAGTATTGCACAAATCATAGTCTGTCGTCAAATAGGATTCCCAACACGAACTGAGAGACACTCCAAGTCTCTCAGTTAGTTAGCAATTACTTACAAATTTAAAATATTTTTAATAAATTGTATCACTTTTACATGCTGCTTTCAAATCAACAATGTTTTTAACAAATAACTTTCTAAATTTTGAGAGCCATGAGAAAAGATTTGGAATTTTTACACTTATTTTAGACTGAAAATTAATCAGGATAAAAGGAGTGAAGCCTTTATATTATTGTAAAATATCTGACTTAAGTCACTCCTGTAAAGACAGCTTGTAGTTTATCTAAAACAGATGTGAAAGGGATTTATGTGATACATTGGCTCAGTAAAAATATTTGCACGCGAGTTAATATTCCACTTAATCTCAAGAGGCAAGGAAGAAAAAAACACCTTGCTTATAAGAAACTGTTTTCCCAATCTTAGGATGAATTATGGTAGATTCCAAATGAAACAGTATCCAGCTGTACAGGATCCAAACTGCATTTGAAAGGCATGCTTGAAGATCCTGAGGAAACGACACCTTTAGAGACTTCTTTGGAAAGATAGCTTCCCTGCTAAATGGGAAACAATTAGCAATGAACATATTACTCACCAAGCAGAGCCTTTTCTTACCTTACTAAACTGCCCAATAACATGCTTCATAATATTGTGAGGGGCCTCATGAAGCAGTGGTTCAAGTGCTGGAAGATATGTGCATCTCTGAAGAATGTTCTTTAAGGCTTTCTTAGTCTGTCAAAATGCAAAATAAACTTTCTCTAGTAAGATATCAATGAAAACAACAAGAATTCATATATATCACTGAAGTCTGATCAAAAAAGAAAATTGATCAAAATTTTCAATGGACAATTTCTGAATAGAAACTATGATATCTATCAGGTCACTTAATGAAGAATCAATTCTCTACTTAGATTTATTAAACCTCAAAACCTACAGTGCATCATATTATCTTTATGTTATCTATGGTCAAAGTAATGGCAATTTTCCTTTGACTATAATGAAAGCTGGAGCACACCCTTTAGGTAAATTGAAGTACTCTAATATAATAAGAAAGTTAAATCAAAACACGTTTTAAAAGATTATATTTTAGAAGTGGCTTACTAGGAGAGGCTGCTGGTCTGGGATAGCAAAGTGCAGTACTGTCCAGGCAGGGGGGAAAAGAGAGAGTGAAATAATTGTGCATTGGTGCATATTTCTGAAAATAAACTCAACGTTGACAGATACAAGCAGTAGTGACCTTCTTGGGCAGGATTACAGGTACATCCAATTTGGCTTCAATATATTTGGACCACTGGAAATTACTGTATAGAAGTTACTTTACAGATCTGGAATGTGGTATTTCAGTGGAATGTACAGAAGCATAGTGCAACATGGGACATCATATCCTGTCCTATTACACTATTACTGTTACACAGAAACACACTTTACTAAACTGCAACTCTACTGGCTCCCACACAAGGAAAGGCCTTAAACATGGGCAGTTGCATGTTTTAAAGAGCAGAGCCTTGATTAGCTGCTACAGTTTTATTATAATAATAAAAAGGTAGACAAAATTATTACAAGGACTATAATATTTTCTGCAAGAGCTTATACTTGCAAAAAAAAAGAAGTGGATAATTAGAAATGAGTCACAAGAAATTACAGCATTTATGGGACTATGCAACTCTGATCTAAACTAGGAAAAAAATAAGAGATTAGACTGTGGTGGCTGTAGCATATGATTTGGTATACAGCATATGCACATGCATTAGGAGCAGCCAGTCCTCTAATAAATGACACAGCCTTCAGACACTCTGCACCCAGGAAAGCTCAGTAAGCATCAATAAAAACACATATAATTTAGTAGTTTTTAAGCACTTAAACCTCTTGATTACAATTATTATACCATACTACAAATCTACTTGCTTTCATTTTAAGATCTTCTGAGCTGCGTGTGTCCACAAAGATATCGAGCAGTGTGGGCAGCACGTTTGCTACTGCAACATGACGTGCATGCTCAGCAGTATGTCTCCCAATCTGTCCCAAGGCCCAAGCAGCTGCTGCCTTAATATGATCTTCATGTTCTTCTATCAAGCAGTCACACAGTGGTGATATTCCCTGTAGCATTAATCAAAAGCACAACCTTTACAAATGTAGACCAGGGAATGGCAATGCGAAACAGATACAGATAGTTAGAAAATGTTTCTCTAACTACACTCTTTTAAAAAGCTGCAAGAGAATGCATGCTAGTGGTGTCATATTTTTATAGCACCATGATTTGCAAGAATTTTTAATAAATCTTAATAAATATAGTTTAAAAGATACAGATTCAATGTTCTAAATCAGAAAGCAGTTTGAACAAACAAGCAAATTTAAGGTGTTAGAAGAATACACAACATAATTCAGGCTGTACTGAGTAAATGTGGCAGTTTTCCTCAGACTGAAAATAAAAGAATCTGAATGCTTATGATTCTATGAAATCAGTTTAAGACTAGAAGGGCTCAATCACTGAGTCTTTCTTTTTTACTATCCACAGCACTAAATTTCAACTTATCAACCTCTTCTTGAGTTCAGTAGTTCATATTTGACTCACCCAATCACTTCAAGAAGGGCTTCAACTCTTGATTTGCAGACATCAAGAGATGGAGATCTCACATCCAGCTGTTACTAAAGTTGCTCTGGTTCAGAGTCGTTATACTTTCTCCACAACTACTTAGTAGTTGGTATTTTATGCCAAAGCACTCCATCAGGAAACATTTCATGCTAATTTAGGTAAGGGAAGGCAACTAAACCTCTATCCCAAAAACCTTTCTCTCCATCACATGAATCCTTTACTCTTTTCTGCACAGTTTTCTGCTTTGTTATTTTGGGTTTTATCCCCAAGATACTTTTCAAAGACAGATAGTGGAACTATATATATTACTACAACAAATAGACTAACTTCTCTTTTCCAATAATACTTCATCTTCTACTCTTTCATACCACAAAAGACTAAATTGTGGGGAGTTTTGCCACTGCATTACAGCAGAAGACCAGAATGAAGTGTTTGTCTAGTATGACCCCAAAAATCATTGTTCAAAATTCATCCTTTCCAGGTTAGAGTACCATGGAATGGAACTATCATTTTACATCATAACACCATCAGTGTCTAACTGCATATGGTTATTGCCACAGTGCATTTCTTTCAAATGGTTCCAGTTTACCAATCCCTGGCCTCAGCACTACGTACCACTCCACAAGCTTAATTTCCCCTGAAGCAGTTTTTCTTAAATGGGTTTTGGGTTTATTCAGGTTTATTATTATTTCTTTTCTGGATCATTCATTAACATATTTAATTTCATCAAAGTTTGCCCAGATCCCTACAACAGCTCTCACAGCAGTTCCATTTAGTTCCATTCTAATTTAGGGGCCTCCTCCAGAACTTAATCCTGGTTTCATCCCACTTAATGTCAAGCACTCAACAGCAGGAGCATATTTCCTCTAGGCATCCCTGCAAGTGGAAAGACAGACACATCCAGAGAAGAAGGGTCTCCAGACACGTCAATAAAAAAGCATCTATTTCTTTCGTTTTAAAATACAGAAGAGCATTTTTTTGATCACTCCTACTTTCCCTGCATACTATACTATGTTGTATATAGTATACACATAAGCAACTTCCATTTTTCAACTTGCATTTCTACTAGAAGACATTTCTGTTCCTTTATTCGTATTGTTTTGTTGCTCCACTCACAGATATGTTTTAAATGACTGACATAGTGTGAAAATGGGTCAAAAATGTTAGTGAAATTGTTTCTTTCCTTCTGTCATTAGTTAGTATTATTCACATAAGACTACAAAGCCAAGCACTAATTTCACCTATTGCAAACGTTGCAAATTCTCCCTCTTCTATATTATTGCCCAGAAGAATGTATTTAAACCTGAAAATGTATAACTTTACTCACTTGAAATGTCACTTGCACAACTGAATCAAACTACACTACATTAGAAACTGAGGTCTTTTCAAGTCTGAAGATAGCTGTTGCAAAATACTCTATTAGTACTAGCAGAATCATACTAGTACAACGAAGAACCATTATGCCATTAAACATAGTTGTTTCAAAGAAATTTTTGATGCAGTCACAAATATACATTTTAAGAGGAAGCAGAAATTCAGTGACTTATTTTTTGTACTGATGCAATTGCAACACAGAAAAAGCATGCACTGTCATACCAACTAAGCCAGGATGCTTTGTAAAAAGTTCAACACCATAAAGACATCCTTTTATCGGGTCACCATATAATTTCAGACATAGAAAGCAGCAATACTAGGAGAAAGTACATTCATCGAAAGCAAGTATATAATCCTGTCACAAAATACATTCTCTGCCTATGCTAATTTGTATCTTTACCTAAGAATACTGCTGAAGAACTACAGGAAGAGAACAAAGTGATAGCTGACCTTGGAGACAATCACTGCCATTGACAGGTTCTCCGAATGAGCCGCCACATAACCAAGTGTCATGATGCCAGGCAGTCTGACAGTCCCTTTGCAGCTGCCAATACAATCAATCACTGCAGCAACTCCACCTGAATTTACTATAAACTGTGAGAGCTGAAAAGATAAACACAAGACTGTGAAGTATCAACAGGCATAAAGGACCACATCAGAGAAGCCTTTTAATGTATTGCTCCTGTTTTACAAAATAAAGCTGGAATAAGAGTGATGTATCATACAGACTGCTGGGAACTAAGTGCAGCATCAAGTTTTCAGGAGTGAGGCTACTGTGTTTGATTGACTTTACTGCAAGGAAATAAGGGTTTTGAATCTTTGATGCTGTATAGCATGGAATGATATATTCTCAACTCCATCCTCACACACCAGAGAAATGTGTAAATGACAGTCTATCACATGACTGATCTTGAAGATGCACCTACTGAGCCAGATACTGCTTCATCCTAGTGCCCCCTCATTCCCAAACTAACATCCTACAGTCTGTGCAGTGACAGAGGGAAAGGCCCATTCCTCCTCTCACCTGCATTCTAAATTATCTCTGTGGCATAAAATCCTTTGTGGATCCTCAAGCATGCCAAGGCATGAAGCCAAGGACAACTGTTCTGGATGTGCAGAACCGACTTGGGCTGCATCATTCTGCCATGTTAGCATGCTCTAAGGGAAGTGTCCAGGGAACACACTTGATGGGTGAGTCTGCCCCAGAATGCCAAATTACACAGCCTTGCTTATAAATGATAATCAAGCTGTGCAACATGGGTTTCTACCAAAGGCATCTCACATCACTTGAGGGACAGCAGCAGAATATCTATTTTATCAATAATGCATAGAAATTAAAATTATTTATTATTATTATTCTTTTTTCCATGCTTTTAGGTATATCCCAGAGACTGTAAACTTTTATCACCAGCTTAAAGACTGGCAGGCTGAAGAAACTGCACAACATTCATGTTTAAACACTTCTCAGTTGTTAAGTTAGTATCGTGATTTTGAAATTACTATGCTCAGCATTAGTGTGTTGCACAAATACATGGCTTACATTTCATTCCAAAATCATATTTAGAGCCTTTTAATTATCTCTGTGGTCTGGCAGATTAACTTAGTTATAATTATATGGTTTTCCTATTTATTTTGTATTGACTTTGCCAAACATCCCCACGCTCCTATGGGCAAAAACACTGTAAATGCTCAAACTCAAATTACAAACTCAAGTTACCATCAGGTTAATAACACATAAGAAAATTTTTGACCTTCACTGTCACTAGAAGAATAATTAAAATGTGATCCAAGCACCCCTGAAGATTTTTTAAAAGACACGCATCATCTATTATTGTTAAAGGATGATCTTGCAATTTATTAGCTGGTATCATGACTTCTGTGAGGCTTTTCTCATAATATTTTTAATATCTAGGACTGACAGTACTGTCAGCCAAGAACTCCCTCTCTGTGCTGATATCTCACAGAATGGAGTAGCTAGGTATACATTTTATGATTCCCAGTTTCCTAACCCAATTCATATTCAATACACATCTCATAATATCAGCAAGCATTTCCATATTTTCCAATGAACATGCCAAACAGCTATTTGCCCTCCCTTTCGAAAAGCAAATGACAGAATAATCCTGTATTTTATTTAAAGTGTAAAATCTAATGATATGACCTTGTATTTGCATTTTCAAGGTTTTACCTCAGGCGTGTGCTTTGCTATCTCTCTAATTAAAGTTGCACCATTTTTCTTGACATATTCATCTGAGTCCTTCAGGCATGTGAGCACAACTGGGAAAATTTCTGCTTCAACCATCAACTCTGCAAGATCCACTGAATGCTTTGCTATTTGGCTTAGAGCTGACAGCACCTGACGCTAGTAAATAAAAATTGTTATAAAATCAATAGTATACAAACATCCCACAGCACACACTACCCCTGCACAAAAAAATCTATTGCATCAAGGAAAACAAAGCAAGATAGGGAAAACAATTACAGCTATTTTACAATTCACTGAGTCAATTCATGCACAAATATAATGGCACAGAACATTCACTGGTTCCTGAATAAAAGTTTCGCTTTTGTTTTATCCCATTCAAGCTTGTATGCATTAAAAAAAAAAATATATATATATACACCATTTAAAACTATAATCTAAAATTTAGCAAAATCTGTAGAAAGTATTTTTATTTACAGAAATTGGATCTGTCAGATTTATATTAAGAAATTTTTGTGGCATTTTATGTTGTCTTCTGTTTGGTAGAGTTAGATAGAAAATTTATAATAAGAAACAATATTTTTGTCAATTAAATGCTAGTGATTTAACCTTTGACAACAGCTATTCACATCAGATAGTACATTCTAAAATACAATAAGGTCACTATTAACTGCCTTATCATATAATCTTTAGTATGCAAAACCTTCTTTGTAACTGAAATGTGCAAATTTTATCTATTAAAAGTATCTGTTGCATTCTTCATATACTATATATTTCTAAAAAAACCCCATAGTACTCACTTTAAGGATTAGTTTAGCTGCTCCTCACAGAGCTGCAGTTTATATCCAGCAGCTAAATTTGTAAATACGTTCAGAACTCTTTGTCACTAACTACATGGTTACATTTTGTAATACCCAAACCAAGAGCTTCTAAATAAATATGCACATCCGTGTCTTTGATTCAATCTCAAGTAATGATTGGTATAATGGAGATTAAAAAAAAAAAATTAAATGTACCTTCAGTTTAGCATCAGGGTTCAGGATCATCTGAGCTAAGTGAGCGATAGCTCCTGCATCCACTACTGTCTGTGCTAACTCTGGAGAATGCTTTGAAATATCACTGAGAGTTGAGGCAGCAATCCTTTTCAAAGCAATTTCTGGCTCCTGGATACAGAGCACTAAAAGAGGAACAGCGCCTGCATCCACCACAGCTTGTGACAGTTCTGTAGGTCCAAGGAAAGTAATTAAGTGAGTATGGGTGACTGACCCTTGTGCAAGCCATTTTTCACCCTGACAGATACAGCAAAGGAAAAAGGGGAGGGTGTAGTTCACTGTCTCGACATCTGCATTTCAAATCAGCCCTCCTGGTTTCATAAACCGTGTGGACCAATCCACAACTGAAAAGAATGCAGGTCAATAGATGGACCCCCATTTACATGCACACATTTGAGGTAGATTAGGCTGAAATGGTTTGTTATTCTGTTTTCTTTTTCTTTTTTTAAAGTAAGCAGATGTCAGCTGTTTAAATCCTGGCTATTCTACACTGATCAATAGGAAAGCATTTTATGCATGGCTAACAACAACACAGAAAGCCAAAGTACCAAAATTTTATCAACCAGCTAATTAGAGAGCATTTTACCCTCTTTAAATGATAAGCAGATATTAGCATAGATCAAATGCCAAAAACAAAAATACAAAAAACATTCATAAAAGATTTATCTTACATATAAGATTGCAAAAATGGAACTTGCTGATCAAAACTAGTCTTTGCTACCATATATGGGATGAGACAGAATTTATACTTTAATGACAAGAAAATGTTATCACATACAATTAGACAAATGAGAAATATCATCAGTGATATTGTGTGTCTGAGATTAGCACAATATCCTTAACTAACTGCACCTTAAACAAAAAACAAAAAAAAAAAAATCTGAGCATGTGATTAGCTGACATGGACAAAAATTAGACTATTAGAAATTCATTAGCTCTCTCTGTGTATGCAGCATTAATCACAGTCCTAAAATGAGAATTACTGGATATCAGAAGCAAAATTTATAATATAACCAAGCTATGCTATTTTAAAATAGTGTTGAAAAAGTGGTAAAAACCATAGGGGATTCAATAATCTATTAGGTTCTTCATTCAGTTTTGCTACACCTTATTATGCATATCCATTATTATCTTTAACATTTATCTTGACTTACAGTACCATGGCAACATATGGCTGTTGTATTTCAACACTCTAACTTAGCTTTTGATTTATAGTCCATCCATAAAGAGATTTTCATACTAAGAAAAATACAGCATACTTCATTAAATATACATAGACTAATATAGTTTTTCATGAAATCTGTAAGTCATGTCATCATTACATTGTTAATATCCAAATAATGTTCCAGACCAGATTGGTTTTCAATTAGTGACTTATAGCCACACACTGCAATACATGTGATAAGTCAAATATTTACACTGTATGTTATTTTATGATACAATATTTTAAAGAAAATATAAATATTACATCAAAAAATAAATCATGCAGTAATTTTTAAACAATACCCTGAAATTAGCTTAGTTGGCTAGAGTATATAAATATAAATATTACATCAAAAAATAAATCATGCAGTAATTTTTAAACAATACCCTGAAATTAGCTTATCTGGCTAGAGCATAGTGCTAATAACAGCAAAGTTGTGGGGTCAACCCCTGTACAGGCCATTTACTTAAGAGTTGGACTTGATGATCTTTGTGGGTCCCTTCCAGTTCAGAACATTCTGTGAATCTGTAAAATTAACTCTACAAAGTTCATTTTTCAAATATACGTTTGATTGAAAATGTAGTGCATGCATCCTCAAAATACACAAATCATAAAATTTCAACAAAATTCAAATGCCGTATCTTCAGTTTTAAAAATCTGAAGTGAAATGTACCTGAAATGCATGTAAAAACAAATCTTAAAAGGAACTAATCAATATAAGTGGTATAAGCTACAGTCAGCTTTTTGTGTAAAAGCCATGCTCAGTTTCTTCAGGTCATGTTTTGCTGCTGAACACTGACCAAGTGAAGCACATGGTGATCTACTGAGAAACAGTCCAGATTAACCTCTCCAACCGTGCTTCAGAACTTCACACCAACCAGCTCCATTGCCCACAGGCTGCTCAAATCAAGAATCTGATGCCAAGAGGGACACAGTGCTAGAAAAATGGGCTTCTTTGATGTCTTATGTGCTAAAATCATGAAGTTCCAGCAGAGAAAGAATGAGAAATACTTTCGGGTCACAGCTACAGTCAGGCATGCAAAAGTAACCATAAAAGTTATTTCAAAAGAGCAAACTAAATCTGATTCAATTTAAATCAGCTCTTGCTGTTAGAAGTCTGATATCATTTAAATACTGATGGTTACTGTTGGTCATGGGTAATTAAATGGTTTTTCTTCCAGTGGTGTTTATAAGGTTCATGGCTAATAACTTACCACATGGAGGGCTGGACCATGTGTCAAGACAGACAAGTCGTAAATGGACTGACAGAAAAACAGAAAAGCTGAGGCAGGGAAGAAAGGAAATACAGTATTTCCCATCATGTTTCCCTGCAAATTCAGCCCAAAATTACAATTCTAAGTATTAATGATTCTATTATAAATTGCAATTATTTTTTTCCCCTCAAGAAAAGGTTCAATCAATCTTCCTTCTTGTAGAATATCTTTAATGTGGATTATATACCAAAGGATTCATGAAACTTTGCCATCCAATTAGAAACACGGACAGAGACGGGGAAAAATTAAGACTGAGAAGGAGTTAGAGGCGAAAACAAACTTGGCAATTAAAAATCTTCAAAACTAAATATTCAGTCAGAAAAATTAAAATAACTGAAACAAATTATAAAAATACTCTTACAAATACTACATCAAGGCTGCATTATAAGGGCAAAAACAAGACCCATAACTGCAGAGGAGAAAGACAGCAGAGAAAAGCAAATGTATGGACCTCTTTTAATTCACAGAAGGTTACAGAACTCACATTGGGGTACAACTTAAGGAACTTGCCCAAGTACATGATGATAAAGTTGAACTTCTCCCTATGTGAGTGGAAGTAAGGAAATTGAACTCCACATGTTCAAACGCAAAAGAACTATGGCTCAAAACTGACCATAAATTAATTGCTTTCACCCAGATCTACACAAGGAAGATTTTAGTAAGTGGAGATTCTGCAAACAAGACCCAAATAGATGTAGAAGAAAGACTAATAAAGACAGATTTTGGAGTCTGAGATGTCATCAGTTCTAGTACAACTAGAAGTTGTACTAGAGTTGCACTGGTTGGTCTCAATACAAAAGTACTCATCGGGGATGAAGATGTTAATGCAAAGTAAGTTGAAGACTTGTCATGAGTTTATACAATCAGGAGGAGGGGAAAGCCAACAAGGTGGAGTCAAGATCCTACCTACATACCCACTGAAAACAATGGGAAGTCTAACAGGCTTATTTTAAGCTAGTTTAAGGTGTTAAAAAAAACTCTACTAATATTAACACATTGGCAATAATAGTATGGATTTCAAAAAATAGATGAGGAAAAAAGATGGAAGTGAGAAAATAAATATCCAGGTTGTCCCCAGAGAAAGAAAATCAGCTCAATATTATATTGACAATATACAATATTATATCTCCATAATAGAGCAGCAGAAAAACCCCTGGTTGGAAGGAAGTGCAAGTTTCAGTTGAGACCAGGGCTCTCAAACAGACCTTGCTGTGGTAGCAGGTGCATCCACAGGAAACAACAGGTTTTGACCCAAACAACCACCAATACTGTATTTTTCTGAGGACTCTGTGATCATGTTATGGCCACATAGAAAGACTCTAATTCCCTCTAGTAACCCAAAGGCTGCACTTCAAAATCAGATTTATGCAGGCCACTACAATCACACCACTGGAACCAGTGGGAAAACCTTTCATAAGGAGGATGGAGGTTAGACTCAAAATCACTGAAGAGCTGAGGAACCTTTTTAGTATATTTACAATATACTGAAGCAGGTATGAGACAATAAATTGCACCTTTAATGCAGACAAAGAAAATAGAAATCCAAATTATTTGCATACTTCAAAGAAAACAATTTTGCATTTTAACTGAATATGGTATAAGCAAAATATTACAAAATATTTTTCACTGACCTAATGGTATTTATGGTATTTGAAACACTTTACACTTCTTTTTAAAGGCAAATAGTAGAAAAATGAATGGCAAAATCACAGCACATTGATTTGTACACTTTGGAGTAAGATCAGTATCTGAAATTCAGCTCAAAGGAAAAGAAAACGCAGAATTGCAAAAGCAGTTTTGGAATCTGACCTAGCAAGATTTCTAGCATCTTGAAACCTCATGAAACTTTTGTCTTTACCTAAAATCTCACAGGCCTTCTGGAGACATCTGTTCACAGAAGAATTGCATTTTAAGAGATTTTTGTATGAAGTCAGTATAGAACTTGCTAAGCAGAAAGTGTTTTCATTGGGGGGTGGGGAGGGAAGCCTCAATTTCTCAAAATGAAAATTTCTCAAATGGCTCTTTTCATGAGAACATACACTCACTTCAGTTCTTAGTATCTTTACTGGGTCATGATGCAACTTCTGATTAAAAGCAGAGACCCTCACCATTGCAAACAGCTATCACTGAATGCCAGGAGACTTTGACTGCACTCATGAAGACAGAGGTTCACATCCTGCCAAAAACAAATCAGGACTTAATCCCAGAGATATGCCCTAATTATTGAACTTTTCTTGCTGTGGCAAACAAATCTCCCCACCCCCTAATCTTTTTAGGAGAGAGAAAAAGTCACATCTTAATATTGTCCCAGTCCAGAACTGGAACAATTTTTGAAACTGAAAAACCTTTTGTGGCTGGAGGAAACCATTTCACACCCAGCTCTATTTTTAAACTTTAAGCTGCATTATGTGTCCACAGACAGTCAATGACAGAAAATCATAACCACCAAATTTTGTCAACAGGAGCATGTCAGTCTAATCCAGAGTTTCTTAAACAGTAAATACCAGAGTTCGATAAGAAAAAGTCTCTCTATCCCATTTCTCTATCTCTGTATCCCATCTCCAACAATATCATGTTGCAAAGGCATGCCTGTAGCAGCGTAAGAAACATACGATGCACAGAGTGACCTTTTTTCAGTACAACTCCTCTACTTTCAACAATCATTTTAGAGACATCCTGTGACTGTGTTATAGAGGCAGGTAAATCCCCTAAATTGGCTGTAACTGGGCAACATTTTCAGGAATCTTTTGGCAGGCTTTTGCTGGCATTCGGGGTTTTTTTACTGATTACATCTAGTGATCTGTCTATGTCCTGATGCTTGCAGCCTGGTAACACTCACAATTTCAACCTAATTTCTGAGGATGCTATTCTTATTGTCATTGTAAATTGACATAAGGTATGCAGCCATTCAACATCGGCAAATAAATTATTCATAACCACGGAATAAAAATTTGTACAAGAAATTTGTTGTCTTCAATACCCCCACATCACCTCCATCTTTGCAGACAGTGCTGTCACAAAGTGAACTGGATCACCCTAAAGCTCAGTCAGCATTCATGCAGTGAATAGCATGAAGGGCAATTGAAGTGAGTCAATATTGATTTAGTGACATAACAAAACTGCAGAAATGTTTATGTTAAGAATAACACAGACACACACATACACTACACACATTTATACAAATGAATGCCTTTGATACTTAAATAAATATCTTTCCAATGGAAGGAACATTTTCCACCACGGGTGGAATTCAATCTTGATGACCAAACGATAAAACATCATTACCAGAGAGGTGTCCCAAGAATTAATTTGTTCCCCAGAAAATGCAGTCTGTTAGAAAGGTGCCAACAACTGTGGAGACTGTCCCAGTAAGCTAACCCTCTAAGTGGGAAGGGGGAATCTCCCAGGCCTTCTGCAGTCCAACATTCTATATTGATTAAAAAAGAAAATTACTTTCAAAATCAGTCTATGTACTTTTTAGAGCCAAAACCAAATATAAAACCATGAGTTAACGCTATGATCCTAAAATTAGTTTAGCTTTGAACAATACAAACACTAACCATTTCTCCCACCCCATCCAGCTAGCAGTTTCTTTCCTCAGTTCTTTCATTCACAGTCTAAACTTTTACTTGAACTATATAAATAGCTGGTCAAAGAACTATCAGCCACGTGGATCAGCTTTTAAATAGGAACATGACACCATCAGTGAGTTATACAACTGCCTGTGAGACAGCAGTGAACTGCTCAATATTGGATTCCTAGGATCTATTCCTGACTCTCAGAGAGTAGTGTGGTTCACTGGCTAATGATAACATGGTGCAATAAATTTGGCCTATTTATCGTGCAAACACTACTGTAAGCTGAATGAAACTTGCTCCCTAGGCTTCTCCATTCAATTATGTATACAAAAGAACTAATGTCAAGCAAAAGAAACCTGGCTCTGCAATGACACCTACACAATATATAAAGATTCAGAAATCTCTTCATGAAGAGGAATAAAGCAGAGTGTCCTTTTCTGGCCACAGGCCCAACACATCTCCTCTTAAAGCACCTCTCATAACTGGGCACTGCTGGTGTCAGGTACGCCAGTTTCCCACAAAAAGGTACAGCATTGTTGGAATGGTACAGTCACACTAGGATTTTATCACAAATTTAAAGTTTTTAACAGTAGAGAAGAAAAAACATCTTGTTCTGTTCATCAAAATAACACAATTTATTATTATTATTATTATTATTATTATTATTATTATTATTATTATTATCATCACATGACATTAGGCTAAAAGATAACACACATGAAACTTGTTACCTGCATTGTGTCGGGCAACATACCCAAGTGCCCAGGATGCACCTTCTTTGACTCCAGGGTCAAAATCCTCCAAGCAAATCACCAGCATTTCCAATGCTCCACACTGAACCACTGCCTGAGCTAGTTGTGGAGAATGTTTAGCAATTCCTCTTAGTGCAAATGCAGCTGCTTTCTTGTAGTAACGCTAGACAAATCAGAAACAAACAAACTTTCACTAACATTAAGATGTTCAAAGCATAATATAGTACAGGTATGCCTAAATTAGACTATTTTAGTAGCAGCCATATCTCATACAGATCCAAATCAGGACCACTAGGCATCACACAAACAATGAACCTACAGTTCTTTGAGACAGCTCATGGCATAAAATCTGCAGCAAGTGCATAAACAAACAGAAAAAACAAGAGAGCTAGAAGGATATGGAAAAAAACTAGTCTAGGTAAGTCTGTTTGTTTAAGTGAGTAGTGAACAACAAGAGCTGAAAAAACAATAACTCTTAAAATATTTAAACAGATTACATAGGTTATGCAGAGCAAGCTCCTAAAATAATTCTACCCATCTGTAACACTTGCAAGGTTTTACACTTTCTAAAATTGATACCCTCACAACATCTCAATGAGAAAACAGTACCTACATTTGTAAATGGGAAACTGAGACAGAGAGAATTAGATCCAATGAAAGAGTTTAGGATCTGAATCCTGCAATGCCTAAATACTGCCTAAAACCCACAGCTAGGATACTGAAAACCCATCTCACCAACACCCAGTACTGAATAACCCTCCATTTTGATCCATCAGCCTGCAATTTTACTCCTGCCTGTGTCCAGAAAAAGCTCAATTTGAACAGGACTAAGCACCTGGCCCTTTTGTCATATGAGCACGTGAAGTCTAAGTTCTTTTCTCAATTCTGCCCACCTCCCTCAGTGCTGGACCAAATAATGCTTTCAGTATGTATATAATACATGGTACTGCCCACAGCATGGGGTTCCCATGTAAACTGCAGTGGTGATTTCTTCTAAAAGCACAGTTAAGTCTTCCCTCAAAAAGTCACATTTCAATCTCCTCCTGCAGTTTTATAACCACCATTAGGATATGGATGCTGAAGATTACATTTCTTCTACTGCCTTACATTTTCAAAATCCAGAGCCCAGTTAAAATACTCTGGCCATAGAAAACCAGGTCGTGTGAAAGACAGTTCCTCCTGAAGGACAATATTCATGGGGACACAAGTAACCTGCAGCTATGGCTATGTGCCTGGAGTATGCCCTCCAGCCTGGGCATTGACAGATGATCCCTATGGACAAGCTCTAGAGGGCTCTCTCTCCTTATGCCAGCTGGCTTTGATCTCATCCCAAGATGCTTGATTCTCCCCTGCTCTGCACAGGGATCCTGGGCACTTTACAGTGCTAGTCCTATTGTCAGGGTACCCAAAATTTAAACAATGCAAAGCCCACATCCCTTCTGGATCAAGGCCAGAAAAACAAAGAGCCATGTGAGTGCTTTTGTGCATCCTGTAAGGCACCCAATCACCGTCAAAAGCCTGATCTAAAGCACTAAGATATGGCAAAAGAACAGTATTTGCAACGGCCCCCAGGAAATAAAATATACCCAGGCTCACTCCCTGGCCCTAAAGGAAGGTGGCACAGCATAACACATCCATCCACCTCAACTCCTCTTTCCTCAAAGTACAATGGCCTCATCTATGCTACTGAAAACTTTTCCTGCCTTGTGCTATCTCTTAAACCATGGCCAAGGATTGTTGAGTAGTTAGATGACTGGCTTTGGCTAAAACCACATCAGAGAGCATGCTACTGATTAATAAGCACAGTCATCTTTCAGTGCTCCAACACATGCCCTTACCTTCCTTAGTTTACCAGTACTGATATTATATCAAAAATCCAGTTTTCTAAGTTAAGGTCTACAAGCAGGTAGACCTTACATTAAACATAATTCACAAGCAAAGCATTAAACCTTATTTAGGGGGAACAGAAGTTAAGGGAAACAGTAGATACTAATGGTCAAATCCCTAGATAATGTAAGTTTTGCTGAACTTGATGGAGCCATATTTGTTTACATAAGTTTATGTCTGTACAAATATGGGTATATTGTTTCTGTTGAGTAATTATGTTCCTGGCAAAGAAAAACACTCCTTTGTTTTCATTATTCAAAATACATTCTTCACAAACAAACCATACTCACGGGTATAGTCAGAATATGCTATAAAACTGAATTTTTCTCTGTTTAATTGATAAAACATTGATCTGGGATCTTGCCCTGTGACTGTTCCCCATAGATCAGTAGGAATAGTATTCATTGTGTGCTCAAAGAATCTCATCCTTAAATACAGATGTTGATACACTAAAAGTGAGTGGAATGGAAAAGGTTATTTTGCCTGTGTGAAGTGACAAACTGTCTGCTTGCTAAACTCTCCATGAACTGGATGAATTTCCATCACTTGCCCTCAGTCACCAAGGCGTAGCAGGCTTTCCATGACCTCACACAAGTCTTGCTGTTGCTTCCCCTAATTACTCTATCTCAAGGTACTCGAGTTAATTTAATGAGGGTTTCAAGTTGTAGCAGGAGGTAGTTTCTAAACCAACAGTGGATGGAGTTTTGTTCTGCATCTTACCTTAAAAATAGAAGTAAAATAACCAAAATGCTTATAACCTTGTCTAATTAAAAACTTCACTTTCTTTTTATACTATATCAGTATATTGCCATCAAAGTTTTTCTTTAGTGTTTTCTTTTTCAATTTTAATTGTACAGGCAATGATTCTATACACACAAAAAGCATGCAATGAGTACATTTATATCTGTTTTCCTCGAAAATTAAAATATATGCTTTCCCAAATTATATTTCCATTTAAAACCTACTTTCCCTTAATCAAAGCTGCAACATAAGTATAGCTGTGGTATCAGTGCACTTAACCCTTTGACTGTCAGTTTCCAGCTGTTAGGAACCTTACTTCAAAGTATTCCTGTTAATCTAGGTTAGCATCATGACACAGAACTTGAAGTAAAATGCTAGGAAGGGAGTGAAAGAGACCAACAGATTTATTTGCATCGCAATTGTAACTATACTTTGTTTGGTTTTGACAAATATGAAGATGAAAACTTTTCCATATATTTTCCTGTGTCAGGTTTGTTATTTCTCATGCTACAGATTTCCAAAGGCCTTCGTTTGGAGATACAAAGTATTTCATTACAGAAGTTCTGGGGTTTTATATCTATTTTACACGTGCCTGGTATTAGGAAGAAAGCCCAGTCAATTATCACCACAGCTTCCAAACTGTCTCCTTTTTGAAGAGGAACCTTTTACAATGCATCACTCAACATTTTAAAAACGTTACAGGGCAATGAATGTATTTCCTATAGTGCATTAAACAGTAATACAATATTTTAAAGTCAAGCTTATTTGAAGTCAGACTTAGGCATACAGTACACAGTGATCTCTCAGGGGTTCAAACTTACATGCTGCTCTGACTTTGATACATTTAATGTCCTATTAGAATAACAGCAGATGCTGATACAGAAAGATTTCCCTTTCCCTGTATAATAGTTAAAAAATATATTACTTAAGAGAACAGTCATGCCTTACATTTTCCTCAGGCAATGAACATATGAGTTGTGGAAGAATGCCTGCCTTCACGATTGCCTCTGCCAGCTCCACGTCATAATCAGCAAGTCTCCCAAGAGCCAAGGCAGCAGTCTGTCGAATACTTGGGACGACATCCAGCAAAAGAGGTCTCAACAAACACACTATACCTGAGTTGCAGCAGGAAGACAAAAGTCAATTTGGTAAGCAGAAGTTTTTCTAAACATTTGCCTTTACTCATAAAAATCTATTAAATTACTCTTCTAGGTAATAAGAACGTGTTGGAAATCCAGGTGTTCTGCTGAAATGAAGTTGGCACTTGGATAGCACTGCTGATGTATAGCAATGTTTCTGCTCACTTTCCATAGGTACAAAACAATTCTGAAATATAAAAAGAGTCACATGTAGAAATAAAGTGTATTCAAATATCTATAAAATAAATCTTAATGTTTACACAAGAAACTAAGTTATATTCAAACATACATAAAATGCATGTGGTATAGTGTGCATGGGAAACTCCATCTGGAGATCCTGGTGAGAAGACATTGGCACGTCCCTCATTCGTCATGCCAGCAGAACCTCTACATTGAATTACACCAAATTACATTTCATCTGTTATAAGCACTGACTGATTTGAAGAGCAATATCCATAATACATTACACTCCAGATAGAAGAGTTGTAGATTTTCTTATCATGTTATTATTTATGATGTGCACTCACTGATGAGTTCACAATGTATCACCTAAGCATAAAAAATGTGAAAGTAGCAGCAAGGGAAACTATAGGAAACTACAGATCAAATGACTGGATAACAAAATGGCAAGTGAAATGGAGCTCATGCAGGGAACCCAACTCAAACCTCACATATGCAGTGATGGACCCCAGACAGATTACTACCAACCAGGAGAAAAATCTTGATGACAGAACAGACAGTTCCATAGAGATCCCAGCTCTTAGTAATAGAGAAGACTCTTTACCTTCAGAAGTATACAGAGTGCTCAAGATTATTTGGAAAGGGGTAGAGGCTAAAGCAGGAATCATCACTATCCTACATTTAATATCCTCCACTACAGTAGAACTGAAAAAGGTCCAGTGAAAGGGAACATGGATGATCAAAGATGACCAATCTGCATGTGGAAACTCTTCCAGTTAAACTAAGACTCTTCAGTAGGGATACAAAATGAGATCCAAATAGTTATATAAAAAATGTGATTCGTAAGGTCTGGGAAGGGAAAATTACTTGTGATCCTTCAAATGTGCTGTCCGTGTAGCAGCCAGCTCCATGAATTAACATTTTGACGCTTTACACCTCAGGAAGCAGACGTCTCTGAAAATGAAGATGTGTTACAACAGAACAACAAGCACTCAGAGTTACAGGTATCTTCATATCAGCTCTCTCAGTCCTTTCCACTACATTTTTTACAAATATAAAGATCTACTTGAGCAACAGTGAAAGAAAGCAAGACTTCCCTTCTCAGGGACTCCTATGGTTACTAGCACTGAACAAAGGCCTGTTTGGTATAACAGTGCCACAACAGGGGGATTACTGCCTAATGTCAAGTAATAAACACCCAGGTGTTCAACAGGTACTCCATGACAAGGAAAAGCTGAGGACCTCAGAGCAAGGAATAGTCCAATGGGATAGAGGTGGAACAAGTTACACCTGGAGCATAGCTCTTTCCCTAAAAAGAAAAAATAGTAAGTAGAGCAGCAGTAAAATTCTCACCTTTATTTTACATCAAAAACAAATTTCTCCTAGCAAGAAGAAAATAGCCAGATCGTCTATATATGCCTCTGAAGGGGCTGGGAAGGAGGAAACAAAAAACTAACCATGGAGGCCATGCTATCCACTAACAAATTTGAAGGAAGGTTAATATTCTAGACAAAAGCTGCACTATCATGAAAGGTACAGCCTCCCAGCATGTTCACAAGACAAAATAACACAGGTTTCAGGGGGACACATAACAAAAGCAGAAAAGTAAACTGAACCTATGGAAACAGGTCTATAATATAGCTGGGGCTTGCTCACCCTTCTGTTAAAGCCACTGGGAGCTGAAAGAGGCCTCCTGTCTACCAAATGACAAAAGATAGATCCTCCAGTATTGTAAGATCAATGTGAATTCATTCAGCAGTTTGCAGAAATCACTACTTCAGAATGTGGCCATTGTACTGACATCTTCTCATGAAATCTCCATAGCAGGTATAGTGTCCTTATCAAGTTATCCTTCATATCAAAAACCACTAAATACTTTATATGACAAATGAGAATTAAAAACAAACATATGAGTTGGGGCCAATGCCATGTATCATCTTTTATCTTCTAGCAACTCATCTAGCTACACCCTCTGTGGGAGGGTATTTTCTTGTCCTTCCCTTTAACATCAGTTGCATGATCAAACAGCTGCTGAAATTCCTAAGGGGACCTCACACTGTTCTTACAAAGTACATTGAAGGTATTTCAGCGAGGCAGGAACAGTTAGGAAAAGTTCACTCGTATTTACTGTACAGATATTACATTTGAGCCTTTGACTTGAGATAATACGAAAACAAGATTATTTAATAAATGGGGGGGGGAGGGAAAAACAATTTTACTGATATAAAAGAGCCTATTGGAGGAGAGGGAAAGGGATACTTCAGCATTCAGTGTCCTGACCCTAAAAATGCCAAGAACCTGATGGCTGAGACATTAAACCAGGATAAGTCAGACAGTTCAGTTATGATGATCTCAAATCTAGTGAAATTAAACAGACTAGAATCACTCTGCTGAGGAGCTAGGTCCAGACCATATGACACATTTCTGACCTTTATGACATACCTAGGCATGACAAAATGTAAAACCACATTTAACAAGGTTTACATACATATATGCTTTGAGTTGTTCCAAATGCAAGATGTATATATTTTGTATTTTCAAGATTAGCTGATATAGCTTTCACTTTGGAACAACCTAAAAAACCTTCAGTCTGAAAATGCTTCCAAGCAGCATGCCTCCCCATGACCAATTCCCTTCATTTCATGACAGTATAAACCACGTAAAGTTTGGTGATAACATTTAAGCATTAGCACAGAATGTTCTACTGCGAAATACTTTAGGTGGTACAACTTATAGTGAGGAAAGAGATGAAAAATGAAATGGGAGTTACTATTTGAAGAAAGGACACAAAATGTTATAGCAAAGTTAGGAAAAAAAACAGGTTTAGAAATAATAGCAACTGTGCTGGTCCTTTCTTAAAGTCATGTTTGAATGTAAGAAGAAACAGTGGACAAATAATTATAATGGAACAAGTTTTGGAGGAACGAGACAAATTAAAAACAATTCCTGGTGCTGTAAAATCAAATTAACATCAAATTAACAGAATTGAGAGAAGTATATTTAAGCCTATACCATGCCTGTGCACTGAACATATTTAAAAGCTTTTACCTCTACTTTTTACCTTCTCTTAAAACCACTTTCTTTCTCTTTTCCAAGATGCTTTCCATCACCTCCAATTACTCTACAAGACCAACTGCTTGATGAGCTTTCACCATTATCATCATTTTTGTATCCTCAGCAAACCTAGTATTTCTTTCTTTACAGCACTTAAAAAAAGAAAGAATTCTGAGAGTGTGAAAACAGCTACATAGAGATGCTACAGTCTCCTCTAAAACACCTATAGGAAAGCCAAGATATCCAACCTTTTCTTCTATGACTTTTGAACATAGTGGTGTAAAGGACAGCTGTGCCTGACGTAGGATGAGGCTTTCCTGCACTGGGCCCAACCCAGCTCTTTGTTCCAGAGACAGCTGTATTTGGTGACCTCCTCTATTTGATCTCCTCCTTTCATCTATCCTGTTTACAGCAAAGTCTACTCCTCCAAAGAAGTCCAAGCCAGGATTCCTATCAGCATTTTTAATTAAATTCAAATGTATTTAACATTACTTAGAGCAGGAAAACAGGCAAGAAACTTCCTACTACTTCCTTTTATCTTGACCATTCACTCAAGTGAACAGGGCCATACAGATCATGGAGTAGCAGTGTCTTGTTGCTGAAAACTTTAGAACTCTTTGGTCTTCTTCTAAATAAGTCTGTTGTGACAGCAGTAGGAAATTCATTAACTCTAATTCAAAAGCAACCACACAGAAAGTGAACTACAAAATAAGGCATTTAGACTATTGGACTAGATTTATTTTGGAAGAGTTCCCACTAGCACTCAGAAACTGAGTAACAGAGAATTACTGCCAAATATTCTCTCTTGCATCACAGAAACTTGACTGACATTGGGCAAGGAATGATTCCCCTTTCTATCCTCAGTTTCCCACTCAAATTTGTTTCAAAGAATGACACACTTAAGAAGCTGAATCACTCTCAACACACACTTCTCAAGTGGAGCTGCTACATACAGGCCTGATGCACTTTCTCTTAGCAAGCAAATGCTGGCTGCTGCCTATCTGGAAAACAAACAAATGAAAAAAAACCTCACTCGGGGCAGCAGCAGGTTCCAAATTTTTTCATTCTAAGTTTCTGTAGGAAACAAACAGTCACTATTCTGGAGACAGCAATCTTTGGTTGGCCATTTCGATTTTTAGGGGAAAATAACCTGGAATTCATGCAAAATACTTCTACCCTCCTCCCATCCCCATCAAATCCTTGTCAAACTTGGACTAGTCACAAAACAGAGAAGCATCATTACACTGGAAATTCTTTTCATTTCTGCATCTGAAGATGACTTTTCCTACCTTATCTTTCTTCCTTAAAGGAAAAATAATTTCTGTTTTAAAATGTGGAAAAAAATCATTCTACACTACTGCTGTCTCTAGACACACTCTTGTCTTGAAGATGCTGTATTTCTAATTTGTGCTTTGGACCAAGATAAAATCTTCCCATTTTTGTGCACTATCTGTTACATTTAAAACATTCACAGAGCTAACATTAGCACTCAAACATGCATCATATCAGCTTGATTTTTCAGAGCTCCTCATGTCAAATTCAGCTGACTTAACAAGGAAATAAAATGGAAATTTATTTCTGCCTCACCCCAACACCCTATCTTCAACTACCCTTTTCTAGGAGCTGCATAACACTAGGTTTTAAATCTCTACTTAAAACAAATTTTCCAGAAGAGCAGTGAGAGAATTTTCACACTCACTCGTCTTGACACAGCCTCTTCCAGAGACAACAGAGTATGCCAGTCTCAAGTACATACTCCTCAAGTGTGACTCACCACGAGAAAGGACTCCTCAGTGCCACAGTTCCATGCACAGCATAACTGCCAACCTTCAGAGACCAAAGGGAACATAAATACAGTTTGGTAACAGAGATTGGCTAATAAGTAATTCGTACAGCAACTACCAGATAGATAGTGTGGGACATCATGAAGATTCACTCTGACAGTATCACTAAAGATTCCTGAAGGACTGAGGAATAGAAAGTTTCTCCTCCTTAGATGTCAGACCCTGTTTCTGCATTAATGAAGCAGAACTAATCCTGTTAGTAGAGGACAAATTTCTGAAAATACCCCTTACAGGGCTGTTAGTGGCCACCATGCAAATGTGCACAGACACACCAAAACCAAGGTGGTCACAAGGAGCTGCTTCTTTTTAATGTCCACTTGTTAAGATGAGACTGAAGGTTCTAAAAAATTCTGGTTTTGACATCTTATTTGCAGATCTCCAGACAGGCCAGGAGACTGAGAACAGGAGGTATCCTGGAATAGCTGAGCTTTCACTTGATTGAGTTACAGAAAAAGTCAATCCTCCAGCTTCAGCTACATTTATTTTCTCCTTCTCTGTCATCTCTCTTGTACTTTCCTTAAAACAGCCTCCTTCTTCCCTTCATCAGGCACCACAATGTCATCAAGTCTTTGGAAAAGCCACTCTCCATACCTGATCTACTACAACTGCAAAGACAACCTTTTGTCTTTTATGCCTTTTATTGTATAATCCTCTTCCATTTCCCCTGCTGCTAAAGCTTAATAAAGCTTTTAACTCAAAATAAAAATATTTTTAGAAAACATAAAACCAAACCAAACAAACAAACAACAAAACAACCAATCAAAAAAAAATAAAAACCCAAAGCTGTGTGCATCCTTTACAAAAGAGGGTACATAAACTCCAGTGTCGGAACTGGCCACTTAGTCTGTCCATGCATATCCACTTGCAAGATCCAAATGTTCCCAGGCTTTCTATTAAGCACAGTGCTATCAAATCACTTTCTTTAATATTATATAAAATATAGAACTATATCCTAAAATCCTGTCACAAGGGTCTGGTTCTGATTACACAGGGTCAAGTGTCCAACTGTCACATTCAAAAACAGTACATTTAAAATGCATACGTGAGAACAAAAAGTTGAGGAAAACATAAGCAAAAAGATTCAATGTAATTGGAGGAGGGAAATCAATTTGAACAGCATTTTCTCAAAAATAAATGCTCCTAAAACCAACCCAGAGATTCAGAAATATAGCTTTAAAATCTGTCATCAGTGGAATAGGTCTGGAGCCAGGAAAGAACTAACACTGATGACATCATCCTTTACCTACAGAAAAACAGACCACAAAACAGGGGCAAGTCTGCCATGCCACAGGGGCTGGTGGTGGAGCCCTAGTCTGACTCAGATAAGCCCTGCCTCCAGGCTTTAACCTCTTGCCAACACGGGTTGTGTGGAACAGGTACAGGAGAAAAAGCCCAGAGGTAAAAGCAGAGGAGAGGGCTCAGGACTGGAGTATAAGGCCTGAGAAGCAGCTTGATACCAGGCATAATGCGAGACCTGGGCTCAGGGCTGTGGGCTGATGGAGTGGGAGGACAGCTGGAAGAGATTGACTGGGAGAGGACCTTCATTTACAGTGACATTTTGGAACTTTCCTGGAGCCCTGCAGACTGGCCAGCAAGGCAGACGAACAGCAGTTGAAGTTATCTGCCCAAGAGGATAAAAACACCCCAGCAGCAATGTGAAGGGAAGCCAGGTGTGCAGAGCCCAGCACAGAGGCTGCTGCATCACACAGATCTGTTTCTCCATGTTCCATGCTCAGCTTTCCCCATGACTTCTGCAGCCATCACACTTAAGAATGTGATTAGCCCCAAGAAAGGGGTTAAAAAGCTGAGCTGGCAATATCTTTAAAGTCAAAGTAGCAAGATTAAACTGTTTCTTATTCACAATTATAGCCTTAAATAACTCACATATTAAAAGCAATATTCTTATCACCACATGTTCTAACACAAGATAAATAAATAAAAATAATCAAATAATCAATCAAAAACGAATACCCAGAAGTAATTATTCTGATACATGTATGAATCTTGAATTGCAAATGCCTCCAAAAAAAACCAAAACAAAATGCAATTTCAAGGGGTTGTTTATTTACAGAGTGCTGCACTTCACAAGGAAAAAAACCGAAGAATTAGACCCAGTGACTACCACTGTTACAAACACACTAGAAGCACCTCAGATTTTCACCTAGCTCTTCTAAAAGACAGAGCTGCCTAAATCTCCATGCAAGAACGAGAGCTCAAGTTCATCTGCCATTATAACTGAAAATAGCTTGTTTCTGGGATTTTAAATTTTGGAAGGATGAGGGAGTGTGGAGCTGAATAATGCATTCTAGTACCAAACTTCATGAGCAGCAGCTGCCAAATGAATAGATTTATTTTTAAAGAGTATATTTAAAGTTGTTACTACCAAAGTACCTTCTCCCATTAGCCAGTAGCCTTCAAGAAACAAGATTTGATAAAATGTCTGTCATTGTTTCACATGTATATTTACTAAATGGAGAGGTTAGGAGTTTTGGAGCAGATTTTTCTCCCCAAGTATCAACTAATTGAACATTCAAATGACAAATCCTATAACTAGTCATGGTAGTATTTAATCATAAGAAACAACTTTATGAAAGCAAATCAGAGAGTTGGAAAACACAAAGGAATGAGTTCCAACAAAAGAATCTCTCTGGTCATTCCTTGCATTTTCTTGCCACCAGAAAGCTGTTAAGTTTCCAGGCACTAAACCCCCAGGACATTCTTGACCAGGAAAGAGCCAGTGCCATGCACATGTTCGAAGCCCAGGGTCAGATTCCAGTCCCCTGGTTACATCATCTCTGAGACTTCTGCCTGGTGGGAAAAGCAGCTCCAGAACTCCATGAAATACAGAAGCTTCAGAAGAAAGATGCCCTAAGAAAAGGTGGGCTTCCTGATGGCCCTCTCTGACCTTCTTTTCGGCTTCCCACCAGTTTTCCTTACAGGTCATACATAGGAGTCTCCATAATAATGGTACCTTAAGGTTTCTCAACAGTCAAGCCAGGATAAGGAACTCATGCCTCTCATCCTGGCTGCTTGCTTCCCTCCAGGCTGCAAGCTCTGAATGTGCAACAATACCACTGCCTGCACCTGGTTTAATACCACAGAAGCAGGGCTTAAAGGGTAATAAAAAATTACTTTTTCAACACTTCCATCTTTCGTTATGTTAGTGTGGTATCCAAAGACACCTCTGCAAAGATTAAGGTCTCAAACTAGTATTTCTTTTACTTATGAGATGTTAAGTATTTATCAAAAGGACGTCTAAAATGGGATCAGATGCTTTATTCCTTGAGCACTCATCTTTCATTCTTATTCCAGGAATGTAAACTGAGGCCATTAATATAAGAGTACATGTACATTTTAAGGATTTAATTTTGTTCAAATTCAAGTCACTGTAATCTTGCCTTCTGCTTTTTCCAAACCCTGACAACTTTTGAGATCCAACAAAAGAACCCTCCAAAGGTGCCCCTGACTCCTATAGCTAATGTAAAAGGACAGCAGGAAAAGACTTCTCTCAGCTTCTTGAAACAGCGATCTCCATAATGGATGGCTAGAATTCTTATTCACCAGAAAAAGAAACAAGCCCCAAACCCTTTTAAATACAAATTTATATGGAGATACTTGTATAGACAGGCATCTTACTTAAACCATTGCTCCAGCACTCACTGGACTAAGACCATAAAAGGCACACCAGTTATCTGCTGGACAGCTATGTCTCAAAGTATTTGTTTTATTAAAAGGACCAATTTTATTTGGTGGGAAGTTTTAAAGAAAAACAATCACACATAATTTAGAAGGAGGTTTTAAAACTTGTGTGTAGCACATCCAGGAAAGGCCAAAATTAACAGCTCTCATTGCAGTTATATAACTGGAAAGTATTTTTAAAGACACAGGTGGGAAAGACGGTAAAATATTTGTGGGCCGTCCAAATAAATTGTAACAGTCATATTTGCAGACATTTCCCTTTTATCCAGCATCTGAAAAACTAAAGTCTGTGGAAAAGCAGCTCATGATCAGAAAGAGCCAAGTAGGATAATCTACACAAACACACATTTCCACATTGCTATCCAGAGCCTAATCCTTGCAAATTTAACCTTCAGACCAACACCAGCCGGGTGCAGAAGAAAGTTTCAGGCCTCTGAACAAATTATTTGCTCTGCACAAGCAATAAATCAGTTCTGAGGTAAAGTTACTAACCAGATTACATCAAAATAGTTATTTTAAAAATAAATACAATGCAAATTAATTTAGCCTGGCACTTTGATTGCTTTCTTAATACAGAAACTTTCTGCATTTTTAAAATGCTAAGCTATAAGAAGCCTGCCTATATGGGATCTCTCTCTCTGGGAGCTGCTAAAACCAGGACTGTAAAAGGACACAGAGGGACCTCTTCATACAAATAAGGCATAAATTATTCCTGTAGCCAAGATGTCCCTTTGGCAAACAGAGATCACTTGTGTAAACTACAGCAGTGGCATTAACTCACCGAAAGATGGAAAACAAAACAAAAAAATCAAGAGCCACAGTAAGGTAATATAAAAGGCCTGGTGTCAACATCTCTCCCATAATGAAAGGAAATGTTTCCTTAGCAAGAATTTAATTGACAGATTTTTTAATAAAACTATTTTAACAAACGGTTGTAAATACAATAACAAAAAGTTGTAAATATTTACACTATTGGTTTTCTTTTACATTAGCTTGTTAGATGTCATTGTATTTGAGAAAAGACTGATAGCTTTATTAGATCTGGGAAACAAGAACTAAAAACAAAATCTAGACACACCAAAACATAATCAATTCATGAATACCACATGGCAAACCAACCACTGATCTATAGCACATTTTCAAACTGTCATTCAGGTAATCAATTACCAGGCACTTCTTTTTCCTCTTTTAAGCTCAGGAACTTTGGCCGAGCGGAGTGGGTCTGCCAGATGCCAGCAGCACAACAGCTGGTAGAAGTGCTCCCGCAGCTCCTCTTTCTAAAAATGTTCAGTTTGGTTCACGACATCCCATGGCAGCAATATAACAAAAGCAAATCCCTCCTAAACTGAGCCAATCTGCCGGCAGAAAGCATCGAAGAATTTAGGAACAACTTTTAAAGCCAGTATAAAAAAAATTATTTATTTTAAAAATAGAATTTCCTTGGCAAATTAGTGCTGGCTTAATCGAGAATTTCAATTTCTGCACTTTACGTAAAGCTATATCGGAGGAAGTAAATTTGACAATAATTATACTTGGAAATTTTCCCTGAAATACACCGGAGGTCTCAGCCAGAGACATCCATCCCGCACAGGCACGCGGGGCACCCGCCCGCAGCTGAGCAGCGCGATTTATTTTCCCACCGCAACCAGGAGGACTCGGCAAGCAGAGTGGGAGCCAAATCCTACAGGAAAAAAAATCTTTGGAAACTGAGCGGCCAACGAGGGAGGAGGGAGGTTAAAAGAAAAAACAAACAGGGAGAGGCCGCGGCGGCCCCGCTCTGCTCCCTCCCCCGCCCCGGGGCACGCAAAACCCCGCGGGCGCGCACGGCCCGGCCCCGCCGGCTCCCGCGTACCTGCACTTCGGAGAGTGCCGATGCTCTGCGGGCGGGCGGCGAGGTCGGCCACCGCCTGCGTGAACTGCGACCGGGCGCGCTGGTACTGCTCGAACACTGCGGGCGGCAGCGCCGGGGCGCCGGGTCAGCGAGCGGGCGGGCGGGCGAGCGAGCGCCAGCCCCGCTCCCCCAGCCCCGGCCCCCGGCCCAGCCTACCTTGCAGGACCTGCCGCTGGCTCATGGCGACGCCGGGCGGGCTCCGCGCCCGCGGGGATTTCCGCGCTGTGGACGCGTCTCCCCGGCAACCGGGCGGAAGCCGAGCCGCGGGGGCGGGGCCTCGGTCGTGACGTCAGCCCGCCCGCCCGCCGCTCCCGGTCCCGCTCCGCCCCGCGGGGCTGTGCGCGCCGCGCTCGGGCCGTGCCCGGGACGGGACGGGACGGGACGAGCAGGGGCCCGAAGGGCTGTGCCCAGATGGCGGCGGGTCCCACACCTGTGTCACATGCCGTGCTAGTACAGGTGTGGGTATCGGCACCTACAGAGACGCTGGCAGGGCGAGCTGATCGGCAGCTCCGCGGAGAAGGGAGCGCCGCTGTGTCACGTCTGTAGCACACACAGAACAGCACCTGTGGGGTGTATCAACAGGACGTGACATGAAAATGTGTACAGCGACTGTGCGCACTCACCTCTCACGGGCAGGCAGCTGCTGCTCTCGGGAGCGCCGGGGAATGGTGGAGACGGGCAGGGAGCGCGCAGAGCCCGCGGGACGGTGCCGGGCTCAGCGCAGGGACGTGTCCGGCCACAGCCGCGGCGCCGAGTCCCGCGCAGCGGAGGCTGGCGGGGAGATGTCGGACGGCTGGGCTGGGGCCTGCCCTGCCCTGCCCGCCCCCGCTGACATTTGGGAGCGGCGCTGCGGCCGCCCCGCCGATGCGCACCGGCGGGACGCGCTGATCCTCCGAGGGCGCGTCCCTTGTCCCGCTCCGCTGCTGCGCAACTTGACAAGGGTTCGGCGGGCAGACAGGGAGAGCCTCCCCGCTCTGGAGAAATCCAGCGCGTCTCCCGGCAGGTCCTCTGGGATCCACCTGCCCGGCTCCCGCTTCCCTCCGGTCCCTGGGTGCGGAGGGAAAATAAAAATTCAAAAAGAAAAATAAGGGCTGCTCGAAGCTGCTCGCCTCCCTCCGCGCCTTTATTCTTCGGGAAATGAGGTCCTTTGCCTTTACTTTTTTCTTTCCTTTCTCACCACCGTCGCGATTCCTCCTCGGGGATCTCTGCTCTTGCCTTACGCCGCCCCGACCCACGCAGGGGGTTTTTGCACCTCACGGGGAGTAAACTTGTCCCGCTCGAGGCCGCGGAGTCCCCGTCCACCCACGGCCGCGGAGCGCGCAAGGACGAGCCCGTGGGCTACAGCCTCCGCCGGGAGCCACGGGAGTGCGGCAGAAGACACGCCGTGCCCCACTGGAAGGGAAGGCTTTTCTCACACGATACACAGCGCAGTAAATGATCTGCCCGAGCGCACCCATCCGCGCAGAAGACTCGCACAGCAGAGCACCCCGCCCCGCTCGGCCGCAGGTGGCCGGGAGCAGCATCCGCTCTCTCGATGCAGGGGGAGCAGCACGGCGGGGAAGGATGGTCCGGCAGCAGCCCTCTGGCTCTGCCTGGCACAGACATAAGTTCCTGTGCACTGTAATAGGGGGGCTTCAATTTTTTTTTTTTTTTTCCCCAGCAGCGTATCATTCTGGTAGGTAAGCTGCGCACTGCCTTCCACTTTTTCCCATCTTGGTGTCCGGCCATAAGGACTAATTACGAATAATTCTGTTCATAACTGGTTGGCAAAGACATGGTTGCGTCTACAAGTAAACACAACCTTGGAGGTCTGTATAGCAACTAATGAAAACGGTGGGACTCTAAAATGAAATCTGTGTTATCAGGACTTGAAGAGAAATAGACTCTACATCTCCCCCAGTATCTTTTGAGGGCGATTCCCAAGACGCAGGATATTTGTGAACGAAGGTAATAGTTAGCTCTGCTATCGATCAGGCTGTTCCAAGTGAAATTGTGATCCACAACAGAAAATCAGAGTTAATAGTCAATAAAGAATGTCACTTTCTGTAGCCACATATTATTGCACAGTGTCTTCAAGGTTGCATAGGCTGGTAATTTTACCTGTAAAGCTGTAAATGTACAAAATCAGACGACTGACACTATATAAACATATTATCTGATAGGTAATACAAAGTTTTGTCTCATACCTTGAAGTTGGCATGCTGAAGGTACTTCAGCTACCTTTTAAAAGTTTAGGAAAGTGTATGAGAGACGTCTACATTTTTTTTTTAAATCCTGTGTTTGCTCAGCTGAGAAGAGAGGGGCTAACATACACAATATCATGGTCTAAAATGAGCTACATGTTTCCAAGAGTATTTAGTGCGGAAAAAAAAAATCTTTACGCAAACAAATTAAACAGGCGATGTGCTATTCTTTACAAATAAAGGAGACAAATAAAATCAGATTGGTGAGAAGGTCGTTTGCCACAGAAAATATTTTGGGAAATTATCACCATGTGTACTTGAGAAGGGAACAGCTGTTAAACACATTTCTTTATACTTATTTCTGTTCCTAAGTTAAATAAAAAATAAACAAATGGTGATTAATTACTTCCAGAGGTTTAAAAAAAAAAAAAAGCAGATGTGTCGATTACAGATAAATTGATTTATCTGTCTAATTAAGTCTAATGTTTGTATAAGGAACAACAAAACGCACCCTGAGTGCCACCAAGACTTGCTGTTACACTTCGTTGCTTGATACTAAGTCTGTTCACATGGTTAGTAATAACAATGAGGAATAAACACCATGCAAATGCAGTCTACGGAAATGTCACCGGTTCTCGCAAGAGTACTGAAGACGGAAAATCATTTATGGAAATGACGTAATTGTGAGACTTCATTGCCTACTGCTAGGGTGCTCATTAGTAGGAAACCTGTATCCTTAAGCGGGTGGTGTTAGTAATGACTGCGTTAACGCACACGCCAGCTTAAAATATAAACCGGAGACCAGGGGAATAGGCAACAGTTATCCAAATAAATAATGTGCCTTCGGTTTCTGGTGGGTGTTCTTTAATCTCAGACTTTGATTCACTCAGAAATACGCCCGGAACGGGGCGGGGAAGCACCTTTTTCCCCAAGGCGGGGAAGGGCGAAGTTGCTCCTAGGGTTTTTTGAGGGGTGAGGCGTGCCGAGGGAGTGGGTTTATCTGGCTCGGTCTCGTCCCCGCGGGTGCGAGGCAACAGGTGACAGCTCCGGGAGCTGCCAGGTCCCCCCCGCAGGACCCTCCGGCTGGAATGGCACTGAGTGGCCGGTCCAGGACCGGGCTCTCTACCCCTCGACAGCTCATGCCCCGCTCTACCTTGGCTGGTCAAGCCGCGGATGTTCCACTACGGCTTAAAACTGCTCGACGCCCATTAAAAGGTGAGATCTTCCCGTGCCTTGGTGCAGCGGCTTCCCCAGCGGTTCGGGAGGCCCCCGGGACAGCTCACCGGGGCTGCGGGTCATCCGGGCTGGAGCCGAAGCGCCCCGGGCTGCCCCCCACGCCCGTCGGTGGGGCGCTGGGTCGCCCCATCTGCCTCTGAAGGGTCTGCTCCTCCTGACACACGCCTGGCAAATTGATCAAGGCATTGAGGAGATATTCATAGGGTTACAGAAATTAGGGCTTTTAATCCCGTATTTGCACGACTCAGCTCATTTGGTGGGAAGAGCAACGCGCGAACTCTCCCACGGATCGGAGTTGGAAGTGCTGAGTTTTTAAGACCCGGGACTTTGAACGTGGAAAGGTTAGTGGGAGTGAATGGGATGTAGGCAACTGAAGTGCTCTCTGGAAAAGAGAACACTGTGTGAAGAATCTCCAACTCCACGTACAGCCTCTACAAAAGTTAATTTGAATCCTTGAATAGTTTATTTTTCAAATTTAAGTTGGACTGTGCCATTACCTGATTTTAGCAAAAACTCTGTCAGAGAGACCGTAGGAATGGAGAGTTCTCTCTTTTTTTCTCCCTGAGTTTTGGCTCGGGACTGCAGGGACTCATGCCATTCTAGGGTCCTCTCTCCAGATTTTCGGTGGAGAGTTCACTTTGTAAGACCTTCCTATAGAGTAAATTATTTCTGTGAGGCGAAGACAGAGGTGAAGTCGAGGCACTTTACATGCACTAGAAAGAGGACTTCTCCTTTTTCTTCACCCAAGAGGACAACGCTGGCATTTGAGCAGATATTTGTAACTGTAAACGTGTAAACGGTACGGATTTGGCTAGTGGAGATTGGTGTGTCACCATTACACTAGGAAAGGCTGAATAAAAATTTTAAGAGATAAATAAACCAGAAAAGGGCAAAACATGTCAGGTTGACTTGCAGGATGGGACCAGGAAATATTAGCTGCTAGGGCTGAGCCCTTTTCACCACGTGCATATGGTTACACCTCTGGTTTCCTGCGGAACCGTCAGCGCCTGTGCAGTGCCATTAGAAAAATATATATTTTTGGGACGTTCCAAAACTGAAAGCCGGAGCTTAATTTATTCTGGGGACTTGAAAGGAGCGACGTCTTCCTTTGTGTCTGATGCTCCGGGGGAGGGTGTGTGTTGGCTTGGCGCTGAACGCTGCCCGCATCTACATATGTAAACCCAGCAGCGCTTCTCCCCCCCGCGCCGGTCGGATTGCAGCTCTCAACAATGCTAGCACACAATGCGAAACGCGCGGAGCCTGCGCGGCTGCGGCTAAAAGCCAGTGTTTAGCTCTTGATGTGGAAGGACCAAATCTGCGCGGTGCCCAGCGGAGCCCGCAGCTCGTCCCGAGGCCGTCCTGTCCTCCTGCACCGTTATTGTCCCTGGCTGCTGCGGTTAGAGGGGTGGGGACAGGCAGCAGCCAGACGACTGTATCCCGGTTTGCAGAAGAAGGTGTAACGAGAGGCGCTGGCAGCAGCAAAGGCTGCAAATCGCTGTCGTGTGGTTGCTATTAGCAACAAATCAGCTGAACAGCCTGCAAACCCCGAGCACCTAGGGCGGAGGTGGCAGGGAGAGCGCCGGGGCTGGGAAGGCTGGGGTTGATGGGCGCTTTCCCGAGGGGACCTCCCTTGCCGCCCCAAGCTGCCTCCCTGCAGCACGGCCGAGGAGGGGCAGGGCAAGGGGAGATACTGCCACCGCGGCGCACTGCGCTCCAGGAGAGGGGAAAGCCAACCCTTAAAAGAGACAAAATGGCAGCTCATGGCTTGTAGGCATCTTTCCCGGCGCTGAGCCCCTCTCTTCCCTCCGCCGGTCCCCGCTGCTGCCACCTCCTCCGTGCCGGGGGCTCTCCCCGCCTGCCCAGCAGCACAAGCCCAACCCGGGGAGCAGCAGTGCGGTGTCCCCCGGGGCTCCAGCCGCAGCCCTTCGCCCTTCGCAGCCAGCCTACCCAACCTAGAAATCGAAGTGCCATCCCTTCGGAAGGGACACGTCCTGACCGGCTACATCGAAGCACGCGTTGGCCGGGTGGAGCTGCGGCTCCGCGCACCGCGCACCCAGCTCAGCTCTCGCGCTGCCGGTGCCGGTACCGGTGCCGGTGCCGGTAACCTTCGGAAGGTGTTCGCAGGCTCCGCACCCCGCGCAGTGAGAGCTGCTTCGCAGGGGCATCACTCACTCAGCATCCTTGCACCTTGGCCATAAAAACACCTTCCTTTCAGCACCCTGCTAGAATAGCTTTTTGAGTATCTTGATTTCAGTTGTTTGGCTTTCTTCTGCATTTTATTTTGTTGTTTGTTTTGTTGGAGGGTTTTTCTCTTCATTTCCCTTTCAAAGTTTTGGGATTGGGTATATGGAGGTTTTTTTGGGGAGTCTTTGGTGGAGTGTGAGTTTTTTTATTATTTTTTGTTAGGTTTTTTTCTGGTTTTTGTGTTTGAGTTTTGGGGGATTTTTTGTTTGGTTTGTTTATGTTTGGGGGGTTTTTTTGTTTGTTTGTTTGTTTGGGTTTTTTGTAGACTCAGTCCACCTTGGAGGCCTCCATCAGCTGCACGATGTTGTCTCACAGATTAGAAAGTGCCTTGTTGAGAAGGCAACTCTCGAGCATCCCTAGCACATGGAGAAGGAGGAGTAAGAAATGCCACCGCCGGCAGCAGTGCCTGGGAGCTCTGAGCTCAGCGGAGGCCCCAGGATGCGAGGCGGCTCCTGCCGGGCTCGGCCTCCTCCACCGAGGATGTGGCGGCCGAGAGGCAGCGGGGACCCGGATCCCGGCGGCGGGCGCTGAGGGGGAAGGGCTGCTGGCTGCCTCTGCTATTGGAAAGTGCCTCCCTGCCACTGGGGAGTTCTCACCCGGCCGCTCCAGGAAAATGTACCCCCTCCACACCGTTGAGAGCATCGGCGTTCGGAACGGGCAAGGCATCAGCCTGTTCCCGGCAATAGGAACATACAGCCCCCTTTGTCTCTCTAGACGAGGTGCGATATTCAGCTGAGGGCCATGAAAATAGATACGCCAAATGGCTACCGCGACCCCCTCCTATGCCTCGGGGAGGTGGGCTTGCCCCGAGGCCCCACCGTGCCCCGGGAAGGGCTGGTGCCGGCCGGCCTCAGTGGGAGGCCGTGTGCTTGCGGCAGGGCGGACGGGGCTATAGGACCGCGGCGCCCTGCAGCTGGAAAACCCGGAATGCCCCCATCCCGCTGCGCACATCCCCAGATGTCCGGGCTAGCAGGAGCACCCTATAGGCCCGGAGGCGGGGAAAGGCAGACTGGACGCAGGACAGTGCGGAGCCTGCGGCGGCACCGCTACACCTCAGCGGAGGACGGCTGCGGGCGGGGGTGCTGCCTGCCTGCCAGCCGTGCCCGCCGCCCCCAGGCCGGACCCGGCACGGCCCGAGAGCTGCCAAACGCGCGACGGTGCGCCCGCCGCGGCCGCCGGCGGAGGTCAATGGGGCGGCGCTGGCGGGGCCCGTGCGCGGCGGGCGCGGCGCGGAGCGGCCGGCGGGTCTCCCCGCGGGTCCCGCTCCGCGCAGCCCCGTTCGAATCTGGCGGCGCGGGGGAAGTTCCGCGGGCGCGAGAGGTGCGCAGGCGCAAGATGGCCTCTGCCCGGGCGCGGGGGGCGCGGAGCAGGGCGGCCCGCCCGTGGAGGGGGCAGCCGGCGGGGGCCCGGCCGCGCTGGCGGCACCGGCGGCGCCCGGCGCCACGTTTCCACGCCGACCCGAGAAGCCGCGTTCCCGCCGGCGGAGGCGACGCGGAGAGAAACGCAGCAGAACCGCAGCTCCCGGCTGGGCTCCCGGGGCGGGCAGCGGCCGCCCGCCCGGCGGCGGGGAGGCCCGCGGGCTCCTCACACCCCTGGGGCAGCGCCCGCCTCCGGCACCGCCGCTCGCGGCCTTTCCGTGACTGCCGCTGGCTTGCCCGTCGCGGCCGCGGCTTCGCTGTAGCAAGTGGGGATGGAAGTCCCTTTCCCTGCCCTATCCCGCAGGAAAACCTCCTTTGCCGTGCGTGTTACGTATCCTTCGTGCTCTACCCGTTACTGACATTGATTTATTTTTTTTTAACCCACAACACCACTGTTAAATAAATACAAATATCCCATCCCCAAAGACGGCGAGATCGAGAATTGCCTGGTCCACACCGGGCTTTACAAGGTTTTCTGTTCTCCTGGCTGGATTCCTCTGTTGGTCGCGGGGAGAGGGAGTGAAGGAGCCAAAGTCGGAAAAAAATCCTCGCTGCCAGAATCCTTGCCATCCTTGAGTTAATAAAACACAAATCAACCGTGGGTCGAAGCTCCCGGAACGGGGCAACGACATTGAGCTGCGGAAAGCGGAGATCCGCAGCCCTTGAGAGGTGAAGGCAGGTTCTTCTCCAGGCGTCCTCCGGGCAGGAGACGGACAGAAAAGATGAAAAACAAACTGTTTATAGTAAAATAAAGGAAATCCGTTTCAAGTACCCAGAGTAGGAGCAAGAACGTTAAAAATTAACAGCGGAAACAGGAAACACTTATCTGAGTAAACATTGCCTCAGAATTTCACCGTTTTAAAATTGGGAGGGCGCGAGGTGCTCGGCGGGGCCGCCGCAACCCTCCTCCTGCTGCGGTGCCTGCGACGGGGCCCACCGCCGACCGCCCCGTTCCGGGGCCAAAAATCGGAGCCCGGCACGACGAGAGAACCCGATCCTCGTCAGCCAGTTTGGTGGCAAAGATCGGAACTGCAGGAGTTCCTGCGTGGTGAGAGATGAACAGTCCAGAAGTGATGTTTGGAAGGTAAGAGCACTCTGCCACCGGGACTAAGGAACCAGCGGTTCGGAGCCGCGGCGAAGAAAAGAGGTGCAGGGTTAGCGGAGACGGAAGGAAGGAGAGTTCGCTCCGGTACCGGCCATGGGAAGACTTGCTTTGGCAGCGCTTTGAAAATCCCCAGCGAAACCAGCGACTCCTGGAGCAGCGGTGCGGCGGCCGAGGTGACGGCGGTGGCCCGGGGGCCGCGGCCAGAGGACCAAAGGCATCGCCAGGTCGGGAAGGGCGCCCGCCGCTGCCGCTACCTCCGCCGTCGGGTTTCTTTGCCCTACATCATTCAAAACTCGGGGAGCGTCGTTTTCTCACAGCGTTTCCTGGAGCTCCCCCGGTGCTGCCCGGGTCCCCGGCGCCGCGGCGGTGCCGCCCTCCGCTTCCCTCTCCTGCCGGGACGCTGCCGGTGTCGGAAATTGGCCGGTGGTACCCGCCTGCCAGCCTCGGTTTTCTGGAACTCATGGGCGCAGGTTGTTGAGAGAAATGGTCAGTGCTGGGGGACAACCATCTCGGCTCAGCAAGCTCGTTATGCTCCTCTTTCGCTCCGTGCATATTTCTGCATTCCGTCTCCCTGTTTCTGTCCGTCTTCTCTAGAAGCGCATGGAGATTTTCATGCTCCCTCTCTATTCCTTTCCCCGGGGCTGGATCCTCATTCGTGCCGGACACAAAAGCGCTGCTTGGAGCTGCAGGCAGCTGAACCAGGGCGGAAAATTTGGTCGGACGAAGGCAGAAAAACATCCTTTTCCAGCCGGCACAGACCGTTCCTGCCCCTATCCTTGACCAGATTGCTTGTTGAACAAGCTCAGGAAAATGCCGCAGACTTTGCCTTTATCCTTCCATCTATATAAATGCAACGTCGGATAATGAGAAGATTCCCCTTACGTGTACAGAGCAGAGATTTCTATCAGGGAGAATTCAGGTACATGTGAAAGGAAAACCTGTCACTATGTATATGCAAAGGAAAACATTGTGAAACCGGGAAGGCTGACATAGCAGCTTCACAAGTAGAACACCAAGATGCTATCTTTGATCGTCCTCCCAGTTGTGCTTAGCAGTATATACGCATCGCAGTGCCATCTGCGCAGGGCCAGCAGAAAAACAAAAGTTTCACATGGCAGCACAAACATCCTCGGCGGCTTTTGCAGCTCGGCAAGAGAGCTACCACAGCGTTTGTTCTTGATCATACAGGAGATGACAAATTGCGAGATGTAGAAAATACTACAAGAGCTTAGTAAACCTCGAAGTGAAATATCCAACTCCTGTTTTACTGCCGAGTGCTTCACGGGCATTCCATAAAGACCGAGAATAGCTCCGTATTGATGCTAGAAGTAGTGATTAACTGCTATTTTGAGTAAAATTAAGCACATTTTGATCAGTGTGCTAACTTACAAGCCTCTGCTGCAGGTTCAGTGCTGGTTTTTGGGTGAAATAATTCAGCCAGTACAGTGTGATTCATTCATGTAGCTGAGGGAATCGTGCCAAGATAGATATTCGGTCGCATTGAGAGATATCTTTATATTAAAACGTATTTAGTTCCACTGAGGCTTTAAAAAGCGATCCAGGGCAGCACAGGCAGAACATGGCACTCTCCATCACAAAAATCAAGTTCTTCCCTTCCCAGACAGTGCAGTTTAACAGGGGCTGAGTTCGAACAGATAGGAGGTAAAACCTGTGGCTGACTGGGATGTGAGGATGCACCCATTTGCTTATTTTCAAGAATAAATCGGGGTCAAATAAAGAACAGCACATGTTTTCAAGACAGGCCAAACCAAAACAAATCACTACAATTTCTAGGTGGTTTTTCCCCCCTTTGTTATTTTAGTATACTACACTGTACTGTTCACTAAAATCTTTGGTACACCAAGAAATACTTCCCGAGAACAAGATGTTTGTCCTTTAACAGCACATTATCAACAGAGGTAATTTGCTACTTTTCAATGAATTATCCCTTTTATTTATTTATTTGATCAGCTATAAATGAAAGTTATTCGTGTATATAAAACTGAAGTTTTTACTGTTGAAATTGAACTGTACATGTTTACTACAGGAAAAAATATCAACTCTTGTTTAACAAGACATACATCAATAAGCAATAACCTTGTGGAGGATTTGCAATCACCTGGTCTATAAAAACAAGCAGGACAAGTAACAGCAATTTATATGCAAAAGTAATGATTTAATGACTATAAGCAAGACAAAGCAATAAGAATTGTGCTTCTTTTGCAGACTGGAGACAATGAAATGTTTAACTACAATTTTTCCGTACAAACATGAAACAATATCCATATAGAATAAACACCCTCACAAATGTATAACTGATGGGTGATGAACACACACAAAGTTCGACCAAAGCAAAGCACAAACTGAAAAGTGTTCTGGGCTGTTCATATTTTATGGTGGAAAAGTTCCTCCTATTGAAAAAACCCCACCCTTAGAAGCCTCTAATAAAATGCACCTACTTGCAGGCCCTTAAAGAGAAGGCATTCTCCACAATTTATTGGAAATATTAAGTACCAGTTAAACTTTAATGAAGTTAGTACTGTACCATATACATATATATTAAAACAAATTTAGATAAAATGCCTTCACCCAGCCACTTGCTGGTTCCTTAAAATTTATATCAAATAGTTTATGGCTTCTATAATGATTCCATGTGCTTTTAAAAACACAGTCCCACCACACCAAATAATAAAAAGGTAATCAAACAGGTCAAAAACTTCCATGTCCCTTGATTTCTTTTTTTCACTGTATCACTTCAACATTTGGTAAAGTAAAAATATTCCACTTGGAAGAAAAAAAAAAAGACAAAGCAAGTAAAATCCTTTTAAGATTGCCAATTGCCTCCAGGTTATCAGAGACTTGAATGTGCTTTCCCAATACTGTAGCTCTCACACACAATGTGTTTCTTGCAGTATGAGCAAAGCTCAAACATCAGACAGGTGGCATCTGCAAGGGTCGAACCAGTTTAGAAATTTAACAACCATATCATGAGTGCATGAAACACAATATTTTCTTTATAGTATTTATAAATATATCATACAATACTGTTTCCTGTTATGTCATATACCAATATGGCATTGTACAATAAGCATAATGCCATCTGATTCTTACAAAAGCGAATCATTTAAACAAGTCAGTAAATAAAACGGTAATACCCGCTTTTAGGCATACAGATTGTAAAACTGAAGTTTACTTTTCTTTTGATCGGTTCTGCGCAGCAACAGAGAAGTAAAAGATGCAACATAAGAATCAAAATGGCTAATACGCAAAAATTGTTATTCACAGTGACATGGCTACATATATGCATTTTTCTATGCATATTCTTTCAATTTTGTTGGATTTCAAGATGAAAAAGCACTTGCTTTCTACAGGTTCACAAAACAGTATAAGAACAATAACAATCGAAGAGAACGCAATGGAGGAGTTAGTCTGGATTAACAAACTACTTCCCAGGATTTGTATTGACTTCTGGAGACTCCTGGCTCCAGATGATGGGGACAGAAACAACTCCACATCATTCAGAACAGGTGAAGGTGTAACTTTTGTTTGCTTCCCAGTCCTCTGAAAACAATTTACATTTCAATCTTGCATTTCCATTAAGGTCCATCCCGAATGTCACCTAGTCCGCCTCTTATAGCCAAGTTCAGTGTTACTACAAAAGAAAGCAATTTGGATGATAGTCACATGGATTAGCATCTATAAAGCTGTAATGGCATGGAGAGATCTATATAAAGGAGGGGCGAGGGTGGTAGCCTGGTTGGCACATCAACCAGATGAAGTGGCTGAGGAGCCATTTATTGATGTTTTCCGAGCTCTGTTGGTAAAGGAGGACTGGTGGTTACTGCTGGGGCTGCTGCTGGTGCCATTCATGGTGCTGGAGATGTGGGGGAACTGGGGGTGAGGAGACTGGACTGGTGTGCTGGGGCTGGGCAAACAGGAGGAGGTGGAGGGGATGCCTCCTGCTGGGCTGCTCGCCTTGTCGCTCCCAGAGTCACTTTCCAGCTCCCCACTATTATTCAAGCCTTCCCTCTGGTGACTGATCTTCATCCTCTTGCAAGTAGGTCGGACACGGTATTTCAAGGGCAGAGGCCCATTCTGCAAAGTAAAAGGGAGACCCTGGTAAGTGCCCTGCCCAGGCCATGACCTGCACCCTCCCGGGAGGCACACTGGAAACACTCACCCGCCTCCAGGTATAGATGTAGGCAATATCCATTAGAGTGTAGTAGTCCTTCAGAGGCTCCTCTTCATACATCACATCGATCTGTTCAAGATATGAACCCTTGCATTAAGGAGCATCCAGGCATTTACCCCCAGCACATGACTGCTCTAAGGTAAAAGTAGCCCCACTGTCACAGATATCACAAATACATCAAGGAGCAATTTCTTAATACTTTGATATTTACAGCACTAAAAAAATTACAGCGTCACCAAATTCTACAGACAGATATTTTTAAAATAAACTAAATAATGTATGGCACACACCAGAAATACTTGAAAGTTACCACTTGCTGGGACTGGCTGTAATGAGAAAATGAGTCCTACCAAAAACAACACCCAAAAACCCGAAACAATCAAACCACTCTTTCCTCATGGGTACCTGGAAAGTGTTAGGTATATCCATCTTACTCCGCAGGAACTTTCTTAGATGCATCACTGTCATTGCTGCTGGGCAGCGCAAGTATCTTTTGTCATTCACCTAGTGGCATAGTAAAGAAAATCAGTCTACTGAGAATGAGCAATTACCCCCACCAATGTTGTATTCTAACGTTTCATGTTGAAAAAAGTACACCTTACTAAACTATGAACTGTAATACAACAATGCCTTCTGTCTTAGAGGGCATATCAGAAATAAGCAGCAAATTATAGCTCTAGAGAAAGTAATTTAAAATTGTAACTATATTTATATGCAAATATTAGTATTATATTTAATATCTTTTTAGGAAATATATGCAACACATTATTTTAAAATAAATTCTTAAATATTTTCTCAAACTTTGACAAAAAATCAGATTCTGCTTTAAAATAATACTGCGGGTATTTTTAATTTTAAAAAGTTGCCTGCATATACAGCTTTATGAAAATGCTTTACCTCTTCTGTACTTAGTGCCATAATAAGAGGTGTGCTTCCTTTGTTCTAGATACACATACCTACATATTTTTTTCAGCTACAGACCTGCCCCAAAGTTGTGGGTGTGTGTAGTATGTTTCCTCTGGAGTAAAGGAAAGTTATTTACCTCTTCCTTTGATTTTTCTTTCTCTTTATTTCCTTTTCGCTCCAGTCTGAGAGAAGAAATTACACAATTACAACAAATAATAAATATAGGTGCTATCAAACAGGTAAACATAAAAATTTTGCCATTCTGGAACTTGCCTATTCTGGTCAAAGAATTCAATGGATAAGCTTATTATCTCGTCGTCTGTTATAATTCTTTTGTCTTCATCAGCCACTTCTCCCCTGTCTTCATTAGAGCCATTGGCAGCTGCACAGAAATTTCCACAATAATTTACATTTTGAAATTCAAATCAGGAAGAATTGCAATTCTCAGTAACAAGAAAAAAAAAAATCTTCACAGTAAGATAATGAATGAAAGCTACCTGACTGTTAAAACAATAAACTTTTATTATGCTGGCTTTACTTCTTAAAATTCTGTGATGGTAATACATCACTTGTAAGTTAAAAAGGAAACAGTAAAAACATCTAGCTCAATGCTACACATAATAAAGTTGCGAACGAGAAGCTTTTACCATCAGCCGACGGATGAGCAGCATAAAAATCCCTTCTTCTTTTCATTTCATCTAGATGGAAAAGCATATATTTTTCTTTTAGTTGTTACTCTATAACTCACGGTATTGATACAGGATAGCGGCTCTGGTTTTGTTTTTCTGCTCTTAATAAAATACCTAATTTAACTACTTACTTTTGAAAAGGCCTGGTACTAGCTTGTATACAATATCTTGGAGAGTTTTATCTGACCTGAAAAAAGAACAATCCCACAACATAAAATTAAGCAGATGAAGCAATATTTTAATCCAAATGACAGCTCTTCACTGATCAACTTTCACAACAATGAGGCATCTTCTACAATGTGGGAGGCCAGTCATAAAAAGTTGACTTACAGGACCTTGCAACCAAACCAACCTTGCTCTAAATACCATTCTGAACCAAAACTCATCCGTGTTAATACAACTGAAAAAGAACTCTCCCAGACTGAAGGAAGGCCTTAAAAAGTACATGTCTTCCCTAGAAAGTACAGAGAGCAAAATGCAGTGCTGACAACAAAAATGTTTCTAAAGGGCAAATGCTATTTCAAAGGCTTCTGCCTCTTAGTTTGGAAAGTTGCAGTAGGATTTTTTCATGACTACGAGCTGTGTTTGGAGTGATGCATGTCTTGGAGATACAGAAAGTAGAGGCAAGACCTGTCGGGATGGTACAGGAGAATGGGGGAGAGGAAAGAGGCATCAATGACTAGTGTACGCTAAAATAGACCCACAAAAACATTCAGAATCATCTTCAGTTTTAATCCGTGAAGAAACTCCAAAGAGAGTACATACACACGAGGTAGCTTGTAAATTGACAAGCCCTTTCAGATTTAAATTGCAGACGAAGAGATAACATTGACACCGACTACTGCTGGTCTCCCCATATGAAGCAAAACGAGAGATGCAGTGTGCACTTCGCAACTTTCTCCTACCTTATATTCAAAAGCGGTCGAGTTTTGTGAACTTGGACATCACAGATAGGACAATACTTGCTGGTCTCCAAGTAACGCACGATACAGGTCTTACAGACTGTAAGTCAAACACCACAGGCTTTTAGTGATGCTCCTAGGTGCCGCTCAGATATGCATAGATAAAGGTGCGATTTTCTAAACTATGCAAGCTAGAGCAAATCGTCCATTGTCAGCAACGCGCTGCTTAAGCTAAACAACTACCCAAATAAGCTGCAATTACCATGAAAAGGAGACCTTATAGTACATATATTATTACTTTTAACAAAGACCGCAGGGCCATCCTCAGAAAATCTGCACCGCGGCTGGAACACCTACTTCCCCTCCCGTCGGAGAGGAGGGCGTCGGTCCCGAGCCCCTCGGGGGATTTGGGTTTGGGAGGATTTTTTTTTTTTCCCGTGTTCCCGGGATGCCGGGAAAAGAGGGAAGCGGCGGGGGGAAAACGCGGAGCGCCCGGTCGTACTTACAGGAGTGGAGGCACTCTATGATGGTTGTTGCATCAATGAAGTACCCGCCGCAGAGCACGCACATGAGATGGGGGTTTAGCTCGGTTATTTTGATTCTGGTTGTTCGGTGCATTTTGGCGTGGCGAGGAGCGGCTCTGAAAGACACACACACACAGAGGACCGGTCAGCGGGGACGAGCGCGGCGGCGTCCCAGGTGCCGCGGTCCGGCGCATCCCCTTCCCCCGTGCATCGCATCGCATCCTCCGGCGCAGAGGAAGACCAAGCGCGGAAGACGAAGGCGGCGGCGGCGCGGGGCCGGGCGGCGGGCGAGGGCCGGTCCCGAGGCCGGCGGGGCGTCCCCGCACCGCACCGCCCCGGGCCGGCCTGGGCGCAGCCCCGCGGAGAGGCGGTCGTTCCGCGGCACCCACCGTGCCGTTCCCCGGCGGGCACGGGCCGTTCCCGCGGCGCGGCGGCCCCGGCCGGCTCGGGCTGCGCGGGCGGCTCGGCGGCGATGCGGCGGGGAGCTCCGGGGGCGACACGGCGGGCACCGGGCTGCCGGCGAGCAGCACAAAGGGGAACCAGCGCCTCCCGGTGCGGCTGCCCTGGCATTTCCGGAGCGCGGGGAGGGGCGGCGGGGGGAGGGACGGAGAGGGGGGGGGACACACGCACCTCGGAGCGGGGCCGGGCACCGGGACGGCGGGGCCGGCCCGCCGGGGGGGTCCGGGCGGCTGCCGCTGCGGCTCGGTGCCGATCCGGATCTGCTCCGCTCTCCGAGGGGGTTGCTATAGCAACTTACACTTACACTTGGCATCCTGCCACCGCTGGGAACACACGAGAGCCGGGCGGGGGGCGGCCGGGGGGGCGGGCCGGGCCGGGCCGGGCCGGGCCAGGGGGTGGGACGCGGGGCCCGGGGGCTGGCGGAGGGGGTGGAGGAGTCAGGGAGCCCGCGGGGGTCTGGGAGCCCGGCTGCGAAGGGAGGGGAGGGGGAAGGCGGGAGCGGCCCGGGTGGGGTCGGGTGCCACAGCTCGGAGGGTGCCCGGGCGCGATGTGGGGCAGCCCGGGCGGCGGGGGCGGCGCCGGGCTTTGGGGTCTCAGCCTGGCGGAGGCGAGTGCCAGAGGCTCCTCCCGAGCCTCGGCCATTTCGGATCCTCTCAGGGGCCTCTCTCCACGTCGACTCGGTGCGAGGAGCTGGTCTGAGATAGCTCCTCTCCCCCTCCGCTCCCTCCCTCCGGAGAGAAGAATCGCGCCGCGCTCCCGGGGACCGAGCCCCCCGCACCGCCAGTGGGGTGCCGAGCCCCAGCTCCCGCTCCACCGCGCCGGCATCCCGGCTCTCCTCTGCTTTCCTCACTTTTCTCCTTCCTAGCTTTCTCTCACGCCCAACTCTTTTTCTCTTTCTTTCCTTCTCCGACCTTTGACGCTTGATTGAAAATCATCCCGCGGACGAGGCAAAGCGCGGTGCAAAGTTTTGCAAAAGATGTAAAGCGATTTGCATCACCAGAGTAAGGTGCTCGGACGGGAGAAAACAAGTCTCCGGCTCCTTAAGTAACCCCCCCTTTTCAGCAATAAAGCACACCGAGAAGGGGGAAAAAGCCCAAACCGACTTTAAACGGTACATTAGTGTAAACATGCGAAGGACCATGTGACCAGATCATTCCTAAAGCTAAATCAACACCTTGTCAACACAATGCAGAGACAAGAGTGAAAAACAAATGTCATTTTCATAGTCTGAAATCCATAAAACCCCATCGGATGCACTGGCACCAACGCTAGACGCATACACGCTGTTTAAAATGAGAGGGAATAACAGATAAAGGGAAAAGCACACACGGGGAAAAAACCCTGTCAGCCACATCAATTGTAAATTATTTTCTGTCAACCAGATCCTGAAAAATGTAATGTAAGAACGTTGCTCCAGTCCAAGCTATTAATTTCCCCAGGTCAGTGCTCCCAGCACACTAGCTCCTGTCCTTGCTCCCCTCTCCTCCCGAGGCAGAGCTTGCGAACCACCTCTCACCGCAGCACCGTATGCTCAAGATGCGAGCAGCCACTCGCAAACTTCAATGTTAGGCAGCGAAAAAAAGAAGGGAAAAGAAAAAAAAAAAAAAAAAAGAGGCAACAAGAGGCAACACACTACACTTTCTAAAAGCTTTGAACGTCAGCCAAACTGACCAGGACAGGGGTACAATATTCGCCAGAAGTGTGCACAGCGCCAACGAGCGACCCCGACCAGGAAACTTCTCTTGTTGCTGCAGGAGAACCCTCGAGTGAACAGCAGTTAAAACACCCCAACATCAAACCATAGCCGGCCAGCAAAAAGAAAAGCAAAGTTTCAGAAGCACCAAGCCTGACCAGGTCCCCAAAGCTGCTCCCAGTACTGTGCGGGAAAGCAAGACACCCGCTGCATTGTACTGCGGTTTAAATGTCGCTTCCAGGGTCCCTGACCCTCCGCTTCTTCCTTTTAAACTGATACCGAGGTTTTGCTTTTCCCAGAAAAGGCAGAGACGGAGTTTCTGCACGCCTCTCTGAAGAACCCAGCGCCCTGAAGCCGGCGGCTCTCGAGTCCCTTTAGGTACTTACACATGGACAGGCTGCTTTCACGGTTCTGTGTTTTATTTGTTCAAGTCAGTACCTTATAATTCATAAATATCTAACCCCCCCCCCCCAGAAAAAAAAAAAAACAGCAGTGACCGGGGTCACACAAGTCGGCTGACCGAGAATTCCTTCCCAGCCCTGACAGACTGGGACAAACCTTTCAAGACATTAACGCGTTTATTTCAGGCAGGCATAGCCCCTTCCTAAATGGAGGGGGATTAAATTCAACCGTGAAACCTGTTTTGTCGAAGCAACCCCTAAATGCGGATTATTTATTGCCCAAAGTTAGCACATTTTCAACGTGCTATGAGCTATCTTGAAAACCAGTGATTTTCCCCAGCAAGCTGAACTAGGCACCTAGTTTCTCCCCAAAAGCCACCCGCACAGGCACACGCGTGTCTGTGCCTGCGGGAGTGTAACATGAACACAGCACATTTTACTACAGCAGCCTGAGTTTAATATCTTGGTACGAAGAAACCCTTTCACATGTTTTTTCTGCTCCTGCTGATCGCACGGTGAATGCCAACACTTCACAGAAATATAAACAGCCTCTCAGCCAGGACAATATATATTTACACATTGACACATGGAACAACTAAACTTAAAATATATGTGGATAATACCTGCTAGAAGTAAACACTGCCAGCCAACCGATTATACAGAGGCCTTAAACAAGTTATGTCAAAATGAAGAAAAACAGAAGTGCATTCTCCTGCTAAGAATCAGCTGCATTATTAAAAATCCATAAAGGCAATAAGCTATCAAACCTTGCTCGACAGGTCTCTAACAGAAAATACATACATAAAGAATAGAAGCATCGCTCGGGTAGGTTTGTGTACTTTGTACCCATCTCCTCTCGGAAAACTCTCATCAGGAATAAAGCAAGCCTTCATTCTACATCTTCACCCATTATCAGCCAGAGCCACTTGTACTATCGAGCCTGTTATTACTCTTTCGCTTAAGAATGGCCGCATATGTTTTAAAGGAGAGGACAGTAGCTCTTTCAGAGGAGGCACACGAACTTCAAGTATCTCTGCACAACTCGCTGTAGCGAGAAAAGACCTGAATATTGGCAACAGAATGCAAAAGGACCCCCAGTCTCTTAAATCGCCTCCCTGGGACTAGGCATAAGACACAAGCTATCTACTTTTAAAAATACACTAAAATGTTAATTTTGTAGTATCTAAGCGATCAAGCAGGTCAAGTCTTCGTGTCTCTGGCAAAGTGCTACACAAGTCTCAGTTTCCAGGACGGGATGCAGAGAGTCACTCAAAGTAGTTTTACTGGACTGTCCTGAACGTCCCTGGTCTTAGAGACAGTCCCATAACAGAAGCTGCTCTCACCACTACAGACTACGCAAAAAAAATTCTTTTAGCGCCAAGCTTGCAAATGGGCACACATGCCCAGGTTTTCTTCGACTTTTCTGGAGAGTGGAGAAGTGAATCAAAGTTTTTAGAGGCTGAAAAGTTACTGCCTCACTTTTATGGAAATGCGATTTTTTTCCTGCTTATTTTCACCTGATTATTTGCAAATGTTTACAGCAAACACAGAGAAACATCCCGCTTTATATATTGCCAAGGCCATTCAATTATAAAAACATAACACCAGCAACTTTCAAGTGCTGCCCATAAACAGCACGAGGAGCCCACTCGTGACATCTTTAAGATCTGACAAAGGATTTAATGTAAATTTACCCTTCCCGGGCTCAGGGGGAAAAAAAATACCGACCAGAGAAAAGAAATTCACATACACCACCCCCCCTCTGCGTCCCGCAGACACATCACCTTTGCTCCAAAGGCTCCAGCAAACCGCTCGCCCCAGCTCCCCAAGACCGCATTAAAAGTGCTATCCTTGTCCCCCAAAAAAGTTATTTCTCGGCGTTGACCACCCCTTGCCTCTCCCAGTAGGCACAAACCCCTAAAGTTCAGCATTTAGAGCAGAAATGTAAGAGGAGACATTGGAAACAACTGGGAACCGCCATCTTACAACCCATCCAATTTCACAGAAGTACTTGTCCAACTTAAGTTAATAACATTTTCTGCTGGGTGCCCCGGCTCCTAACAACCCCCCCAGGAGGATCGCTACCCCCCGCTGGCTCCGTCTCTATAAAATGGGTGCGTTATCTGACATTTTAACCCCCCCCAGACACATTTCTTTCGGGGAGGACTGAAATCACTTGACCCAGGCAGCTCCAGATTTCACGAACGTCCCTGTTTAATCAAAATCTGCCTTTAAACAAAGGGCGCTCGGGCCGGGCTGGCAGCAGGGTCGGGAAATATAAATATTCTCCTCGGGGGCCATGTGCACAGAAAGGTTTTAGGGGGCGTCTGGAGAAAGAAAGGAACTAAAATTTGCAAATGTGGGTGCGTAACGCGAGCGAGTGCACAGGCTGCTGCTGCTGCGTGTCTGTATGTGTGTGTGTGGCTAGAGCAGCCTGTCAGCGCTTTTCCCATACGGAGAGCTCGGGGGACACCTAGGCGCCCCTTTGCAGCCCCCAAACCGGCCGAAAACCGCCGCCGAGCCCCCTTCGCCCCCCGCCCTTGGTAAGGCGACACCTCGCTTCATACGTACCCGGAAAACGGAGCCGGTGGGTGATGATCGGAGCGGCCAAAAAAGACAATGAAAGTTAAAAGTCGTTCAGCAGAAAATGAATGTGAGCCAAGCGGCCATCTTGAAATGAACTGCAGACGCTGTCAATTGCAATAAGCTTATTGCCGCCGCCGCCGCTGCGCTCCGCTCATTTTAGTTACAGAACGCCCGGGTCTCCTCCGCTCCTCGCGGGCCCTTCTCGCTCGCTCCCTCGCTCTCTCGCTCCCTCCGAGTTGGCCGCCCGGGCGGCTCAGGCGCTGGGAGCGCACAGTCTCCCCGGTCCGGATGGGTCCTCTCTCCACCAGCCCATTGTCTCTCCCTCTGCCCCCCGCTCCGCCTCGCGGCCTCTCTCGCGTTCCTTCCTTTATTATTATTGTTATTATTACGAGTATTATTGTTGTTGTTATTTCATAGTTGGTGGCGGGGACCCGGGGAGGGAAGGAGGGCGGGCGAGCGGGCGGGCGGGAGGAGGGCGGAGGAGGGAAGAATGCAACGCTGAAGGCACACAGTGGAAACTGACACCGTCCCCAAAATGGCTCGGAGTTCGCCCGCCCCGCCAGCGTCACGTGGGGCGCCTCATTCCTTAAGGGCGGCCTGGGAATTAGCGGCGCTGCCGCCGGGGCCCGGCAGCCTCCCCGTGACCCAATCCCGCAACCCGGCCGCCTCCTCCCCCTCCGCCTTCCCCCCTCGCTCCCTCCCTCCCCTCCCCCGCCCGCCACCCCCTCCCTTCCCTCCCTCCTCCTTTCCTCCCTCCCTCCCCTCCCCCGGCCCTGCACGCGCTCGCCCGCGCGCCGCCGATGCCTCCTTTTCCTCACCGCCCGCCCCGACCCCCGGCCCCGCTCCGCGGCTCCCGCCCGCCGCAGCCCCAGCGCCTCCCGCCCTCCTTCTCCGCTCTCCCTCCGCCCTCGCCGCGGCTCCCCTTCAGCCACTGCGCTCCCCGCTCTCGCCCTGCGTCCCCCGCTCTGCCCGCCGCTGCCCTCTCCATCCTCCTCGCGCCGCAGCCCCACAGCCCGCAAGCCCGCCGGCCCCACACGACGCCCGTCCTCCCGTCCCCGCAGCCCTCGCCTCCCTCCGCGCACTTGTTGCGCGCTCCCACCCCGGTGGGACCCCCGCGGGGACCCGCACCGCGGCCTCGCGCCTCCGCCACCGCGTGCGCGCTGCCGCGCGCCACTCGCCCCGCCGCGCCCGCCCGGGGCCGCGCGAGCCGCCGCCGTCGAGGGGGCGCGTCCCCTCGAGGGCCGCGCGGACACTTTTCGGCCACAAGCGGCGGCAGGGGACAGCGTCGCGGGGACCCGCGGTGCCCCCACACCCCGCGGGCGGAACGGGCAGCCGCCGGAGCGAGGGGGAGGGAACCGGGAAAACCCTCGCGGTGCTCGCTTCTGCCGAGGATAAGACGCCGCCCGCCGCTCGGGCGCGCAGGAGCGGAGAGGCACAAGCCGTGCTCCGCGGCGAGGCACCGGCCGCCGCCGCGCATCCTCCGCGGGCCGCTCTCCCTGGCTGGCAGATGCGGACGGAACCGCGCCTCGGAGCCCCCTCCGCACCTGCCGGCGGAGCGGGCGGCCCCGCGGAGAGCAGCGGTGCCGGGCACGGCCCAAGGCGAGCGGCAGATGCTGGCAGCAGCCGCGCCGTCGAGCCGGAGCCGCCACCCGGCTCCGCTCCATTCCGCGGCGTCTGCCGGTTTTCTGTGAGGCGCCCCGGCTCCACAAGATTAAACCGAGTCCTTTCTTGTCCCCCGCGCCGGGGTCCAACTTTTCCTCGTAGGAGAGATGTAAGATCGGCTGGAAACGACAAAGCGCGGCGGGCGATTTAGCAAACGCGCCGTAGCCGCGGCACGGAAGAAGGCGCTTTTGCCTCATTGAGCTGATTTAACGTTTAGCATCTTACTTTTAGGTACAGCTAATTCATCCAGAGAAATTGCACAACAGGCGTGAATAAACTTTTATTAGATCATGGAGAAAAATAAGCAGCGACAGTTGTAAAAATATACAAAATAAGATAGAAGGAATACTTTGATGACATGACAGTTCAGCAAATATATAACAGGAGTTAATAAAAAAAATTACATGAGCCAAGAATACCCAATGCAGATGCAAAAAAAGTTGTTTCACTTAATTCACATCCAAGGACTTAAAAAAAAAACCAGTTTGCATCAAGAGATGAAAGACATTTGTCATTTAGGAGACACTTTGGAAGGAGAGTGCTTCAGCAGCTGACACCTTCCTTCAATCACATCTGAGTCGCTCGTTCTAGACTTTTTGCAGCATCTTTTAGCTTTCCCACTAAGTCCTAAGAGATGAAATAGTGTCTTAGAATAAGCACACTTTTAAAAGGTCAGCCAGAAGAACTGAATTTTTTTTTATACAGAGATACAAGTGAAACCAGCACCTTGTAGCACTAGGAAGTGTTGTGACTGATGAACAATGCAAGCAAATAATTAAATAGCTCTGTATTTTACAATGTAGCCAGAAAAGTGGGAACTTAAGGAAACCACTTTTAAAAATGTATTTTCTCCTAAAATACATAATTACTATTAACACGTAGAGTTTATTGGTATTGCCACCATGGCTAATGCTGTCATTTGCTTCAGGCTCTGAAGTACTACATGGATTTCTAAAACAGTTAAAATATTTTGAGTGCAATTTTCTACCAGAACCATTCTCCAGCCAAAGCACATTAAGATTACACTATGCCAGCAAACTGACTAGAAACACTCATTACTGACAGAAGGACAACTTTTGAGACACATTTAAAAAGAGAAGGTGTAAACCTTAAGTTTTAATATCTTGCTTTTCCTCTCCCACCAACCCCTCTTCCCGATCCTCTACAGTTTGGTCACTTCCAAGCATTACAATACCTCTATTGTTCAGTTACACATTTAAATCGCTAAACAAAGATCAACGTTTGTTTCAGGACATTTCTTACATGTCATTAACACCACTGAAGAGCCTTCAGTTCCTTCCCTATTTTTAATCATGACACATTTAAATCTCTGAACTAGCTTCTTTAATCATTTCCCTAAAGCACGGGAAATCAGAGTTTCAGAAAATGATTAGTTTCCTCCCACATATACATATGGATTACAGTTATGAAAACAGGCAAAATATTTATGCGCGTATGTAAAATACTCCCCACACAACTAAATTCAGTCACTTTCCAACTTTATTTGAAAATTCCGTAATGTAGACTTGGATAACTTTTATGGAAAATTCTCTTATTCTCCCAGTACTGGAATTTTTTTTAAGCCATAGTGTATATGATTTCACTTTGGCAAGCTGTTAAAAACATGTACATCCACAATTGAGGCTAAGCATAGATCGATGAAGGAAACAAGTACCTGTAATTGCTCCATTGTACAGCTAAAACTAACATCTGGGTGTGATCCTGAATCACTGTTCTGAAGGGGGGAAAAAAAGCAAAGAAACAGCAATGTCTACTTTATTTAAAAAATATAATGAAATTGCATTTTTTCTTTTAAGGGTGCTCGGAGTACAGTACCTCTAGGTGTAAGGTCACCAAATAGGAAGGCTGGTAAGTTTTATGAAGTTGATTGTTCTAAATAAAAAACAAAGAACATATAAAAAAGCCAGGTCTCAGCATTAAAACAGATTAAAGAAACACCTTGATCTGTTAAAATTACCTTGATCTGATATTCCAAGCGCCAAGACACATCAGTTATATGGAGAGGAGATCTGCCTATGCTGAAAGACACAACAGTTACAAGTTCCCTATGCTAAAAGAAAAGGTAATTTTCCAATCTGTCCATCAATAAAGAACTTTTTCATCATCCTGGTAATGCTTCTTGGGAAGCTCTAAAAGATTACTTTAGAGTAGAATTCCAAATAAAGAAAAGTTTCAACAGCTGTTTTCTAGAGTTTGTTAAAAATGCACTTTAGTTTTAAATGGAAGAATATTACTTTAATCACCTAAAGTATGCAGAAGTGTTTTCCAGGACAGTTTCAAACTAACTGTAAGTGAAATCATGTCTCTGCTGGGTAATTAACCTACCTTCCCAATAGGATTTCCAATGCATCCTTGTTTTTCTGGAGTAAGAGAAAAAAAAATTGCTAGTTTCAATAAATTCCTATGAAAGGAGAAAAATTAATATGTTAAAATTGGTTTAAAAACCTGATATTCGGTGCAAAATTGTTCTATTCTCTCTTTATCCAGTTTGCAGTCTTCTAGGCATGTGCTACAGGGAAAAAGAATTTATTAGTTTTCTGATAACATTAACTCAGTAATACACTTTTAAGTAACAACCTCTAGAAAAATGGTGTAGCTTCCAAGTATGAGTACCTTATAGCAGATATGTCAGCTTTCTGTTTCCCTGCCTCCAGAATACACGTTGCAGCCGCAGCATGGCAATGTTTTAATACTGTAGGGTCAATATCTTTCAGGTCTGGATCGTCTAAAATAAATGAATTACTGATGACACGCATTTGCCAAGTCCCTGCACACGGTACCAAAGGCTGCTGTTCGCCCTTTGAATGCTATCTTTCCCGCAAAAACTTCCCAATGAAACACATTTGGTGCTTCAGAGCCAAAGGACAGAGCAGGTAAGGCAAGTTGAGGAGGCAGAGAAGGTGAGGGGCTGAAGCACTGGCTGGGGCAAGCCGTACCAGGCAGGGCTGTGCGGCGCTGAGCGCCCCGCCGCCTCTACATCCCCTTCCCATTAAAGAAAAAAAAGAAAAAAGAAAGAAAAGAAAAGAAAAAAAGAAAGAAGGAAAACCTCAATTTCCTCTGTGAGCCCCGTCCGCGGTGCTCAGCAGCCTGTTAACGGCGAGGAGCGGGACTGGGGCCACTGGCCGAGAGGGGCACCGGGACCGTCCGCCGCCTCTGCCCGGCACCCTCGGTCCGCGGAGGCGGCGGCGGAGTCATTAACACCGCAAAATTAATTGCACGGCCGTGCACCCTCGTGCCGGGGTTGCCGTAGGACGCGTCCACGCGCGAAGCCGCCGGCAGGGTCGGGCGGAGCGGCGGAGGAGCACCGCCTGCTCAGCCCACGCCGCCCCGCGGACACGAAAGCGCGGGGGGAACCTTCCCGACCCTTCCCTCTATTTCGGACAGGTCGGAGCTTTCTTGAAGCGGGCGCGCATTAGCGATGACACCCCGCGCAGCGACACCCCAGAGCCGCCCGCGGGCAGGAGCCGCCCCGCGAGTGTGCGCGGGCAGCGCCCGCTCCAGCGCGGACACGCGCGGACACCCGCGGGGGCGGACGGAGCCCCGCGCCCGCCTGCGCGCTCCGCGGAGCGGCGCGGCCCGCACGCCCCTCCGCGCCACGCCTTACCCAACCCGGCCTGCGGGTGATCCAGGAGGCTGCGGAAGGCGGCGCGGAGGAGGGCGGCGAACGGGCGACGGGGGAAGCGGCGGGGGTCGCCCAGCAGCCGCCACCCGCCCTGCGCGTACGGCGACAGCTCCATTGTGGGCGCCGTGACCTTCGACACGCGCCCACGTGACGCGCGCGCAGCTGATCGCGGGCGCGAGGCGGGGCCGCGCCGCGGGGCGGGGCGGGGAGGGGAGGATAGAGGAGGAGGCGGCGGTGTCGGTGTCGGTGTCGGTGTCGGTGTCGGTGTCGGTGTCGGTGCCGGTGCCGGTGCCGCGGAGCGCCGCGCGGTCCGCGCCCGCCCCCGCTCCCTCACTCCACTCCACCCCACCCCACCCCACCCCGCTCCGCTACGCTACGCGGCCGTCGTCCTGGCCACTCGTGTGCACACCGTCCCCCTTGCTGCTTGGGTTTTGGAGTGGGAGGTGATGCTGTTTCGGTGGGAGATGCGCCGCAAGGGTGTTTTGTGGTGTAATTAGCCCTTAATGAATTTGAAAGTGCTCGTATCTTATGAAATCCCTAAAGGGCTTGTGTCTCAATAGATGTCTAACGTGCATGTGTTGGTGTGAAGCTTTTCAGCCCAAAAACGTGTTGCCGGCTATATAAAATCCTCAGGAACAGGAATATCCCTTTGTTATAGGGAATCATAGAACCATTGAGGTTCGAAAAGATGCTCAAGATCATCAAATCCAGCCCTCGACTGGATACCACCATACCCACTCTAGCATACCACAGAGTGCCACAATCGGGTTTTTTGACATTTCCAGGGATGGTGACTCCATCACCTCCCTGGGGAGCCTGTTCCAATGCTTAACCACTCTTCCGGTAAAGAATGTTATTTTGCTTCTGAAATGTCTATATATATCATCACATATTCCCCCCCTCTCCCCGTGGTTAGAGATTTGTGTGTCAAACCACGTTTTTTGCCTGTGGTTATGGCCAGCTGAAATGTGAACTTACTACTAAACTAATTTCTGTTTTCCTAATCTAACTTTCTAACCAGTATTGCTGTTGCATTTTGGCAAAAGGTTTTGCACATTTTGACATACAAAAAATAGTTACAGATAGACAAAACAGCCTTTTGTGGTGATTTAGGAAAGGCATACAACTGCTATCTGAGAACATCTCCATGAAAATCTAATAAATTCTTCACGAAGTATTCACCTCTTATGTCAGCATTTTATTTTTTAAGTATTTAAACATTGCCATAATCCTCAAAAATACTAAAGTTTACTTAAATAGCTTAAATGTAAACAATGAAATACTATGTGGTTATATCTCCGCTAAGGACCAAATGGGGACTGATGCAATCAAAAAAAGGTAAAAGGCCTTAGTGTGCTACATGAATCATGATGTATATGACCTTTGGAGTTCATGTACAGAAAATATTTTAGATCTCTTTTTTTTCCTTTGTGTGTGTCTGTTCTGAATGGTCAAGAATGTTACTGTGTTACTTGGCATTCTTTAATGAACAAACATTTCTGCTGAACATTTCTTAAAGGGAAATGCAATGCTGAAAGCTACTCAGCCTAAAAAATATGGGTGAAAGCTAGGGGCCTTTGCCAGATTCATTATTTTAAAATAATGTCTATACAATGTTAAAAAGAACAAGAAATTTAATTTCTTCTGAACTTTCATGGTAATTGACTGGTAGCTGATTTAATCAAAAAGCCTTTTGGACTTTTGTATCCATCATTCTCACTAATTACAATCCACCATCTAAAAGCTTGGTCCAGCTTTGGAGGCCAGTTCCAGATTTGTCCTAGTACAGATGGTAAGATTAGGCTTTATCACATCTCACCACAGCACCTTTTATGTTTATTTGAATTATGCTATCTTTGGGATAATCTCTCAACTTCTTTTCTTTCTCATTTTTTGTTATTTTAATATTTTTGTGATGTTAATTAATTAATATTTTCTGCAAATCCAGTGTGTGCATCTCTTAGAGTATGGATGCTGTCTATCAAAAGACTCTGCCTCCAGTCTCCTGCCTCCTGTGGGTTGTCTGGCCACTGAGTTATAAAAACACATAATTGTATACCTAGGTCTCAATTGTGCCCAAATTAAGGTAAAGAGGAAAATCTCCTGGCTGCAGGATCTGGCTCTCAGTTCCAACTCTCATGTACAATATTAGGCCTCATGATACTGTGAAGAATGAACATGGAATGTTTTGGAATATGATCTGAAATATTTCCTCTGGCCTGATACATAAAAATTAATACCACTGAATTGACAAACGCCAAGCTTCAGAGTCTGGCAGACAGAAGTCAAAGTCTTTTTTTTTTTTTTTTTTTTTTTGCAAGAAACAAGAAAGGGATGTTGATAGGCAGGTGAGCTGACAAAATAAGGCATCCTCTCTTTTTTTTTTTGGTATGGTTGTCAAATATATACATGATACCTAAGAAAAGCTAGTGTAAAATGGAGGAGAAGAAAAATCGTAACATGGAGGAGAGGACAGAGTTCTGAGCTGTAGAATTACAAAGGTAAAGAGACCAGGGCTATAAAAAAGGGTTGTCACCTAAAATATATTAAAATGTACACATAGGTACACTTAGGGTATGGTTGTACATTACAGAAATTTCATCTTCAACATCCCCTTATCATTTATAGCATATTGAAATCTATAGATTAACATCCAGCTTTAAAGGCAAAACAACTGCTAAAGACTCATTGCAGGATTATGTAGTACATGTAATTCTTATCACAATTTAATCACAAAATTTATATTATTAAGTCCTCTACCCAGTCTCTCAGCTTGACTTTCTGTTCTTTCTTTTTCCCTCCAAGAAGATAATGAGATGGCTTCAGATGGAAAGATTGCTATGAGAATTTACTACTTGTTTAGAGCATATACACATTTTAAAGAGCTGTTCATTACAATTTCCTATAGAAATCTAACCTGTATGTTGAATAAAGAAATTATGATTGAAATGCATAAATACTTGAATAATAATTAATCAGGGAAACAGACTACAGACTACCTCAGCCCATGCCAGATACTAATTTTTACTGCTTGAATTTGGTTACTTAAAACAAAAAAGTTCAACTATTCAAAATGAAGGGAAATCATTAGCATCTCCACAGGACTAATTCATAAAATTCAGACATTGGAATAAGTATTTCTGAAAAGTCCCAAATTAACATTTTTTTATCTGTGTATTGCTCTTCAGAGAGTTAAGAGACAGTAACGTAAGATGATATTCTAACTCCAGTTTTCTGCCAAATTATTACTGAATTCCAAGAGTTTCTTCCACACATTAATGGAATGCTCCTTGAACTTTTCTTTTAAGTCAGTATCAAGCCTTTTTCATTACAAAATATATTTTTCTGAATAAAATATTTTAAGCAGATCAAAACAGTAAAAATAAGTCAGTGTTTTCTACAAAATTTATTTCTTGCTGGATTAATATTTTTAGAGACATCATGATATCCATATGCCAGTAACTGACATGATCACAGAAATAGAGAAAAGGAGCCTGCATGTGCCAGAAAGTCCAGGAAAATTTCTCTCATAATCACAGGCACAAAAGTGCGATATTAAATAAAATACTGCCTTGAACCAGGCAATTATGTGAATTATTTAATTGGTATGATTATTGTAGGCAGTACTTATATCTGCTGAAAATGCAGTACTTGTCACATATTAATAAGAAAATATTTGCTTTCAGAAATTTTTGGTATGTATTAATTTCAATAAATGCTTTGTTTGTCTAGACACAAAGACTATTCAATAAAACATGCTTTGTTTGCTTGCAAATAGTTCTGATTAACAGTTAAGGACCTTAGCTTTTTATTTAAATATGTGAAAGCATTTGATTTATTTTGTTAAGGTAAAACCTGTAGTAGTTGAATACATTTTTTACCAGGTATTTAATATTTTTGGACTATTTAACTTGAAAACCATTTTTTAAACTACGTAGTATTTTTGAAGTTAAGTGAGATTAATTTATTAAAAAACAACTACGTCTTATCTATTTACCTTTTGAATAGCTTTATTCAACTTGCTTTTATCTTCTATTTGTCAAAACTTAGTCTTCTGATTTTCCCTTCATACATGAAGAAAGACAGATATTCTTAGGCTGTGTAGAAAATTTTTTTTAAAAAAGGAAAAATCTAGAGCTTTCACATTTTAATTTTACTTTTAAGCTATTGATATTTTAGTCCTTATTTAAATGCTCAGGAATAGAGGTAACCAGAGAAGTATCATTGCTTAAAGCATTGTAGTTCCTCTGATTTTTAACAATTCAGGAAAATCTTATGTATTATAACAATTCCATTACCCCCTTATTTTATGAAAACACAAATCTTTAGAAATTTATTTGAATTTATATTTTATAATTTCTTGCCAAATAAAAAAAAAATCACAGGGATAATTAGCATACTTTCTGTCTAGGATCATGCAAAAAGCCTGAGTAATAAAAGAATCAGTAAAGATCCGTGGATGTGAGCTGGAGTCCCTGTGATGTACTAGACAGTACACCCTCCAGGATAGCAGCTTTGTTGTTCTGTGTGTTTTGACTTATTTTGAAATCCTTCTAATTAAATGAAAGTCCTGCATTTACTGATTTTTCAGTCGTTCTCTTTCCTTCTTTTTCTTTCACAGAGAAATAAAGCTATGTAGTTCATAATGTGTTTTCTCTTTCTTTGGATAAAACTCTAATGTCTTTGATTAAATTCGTGGAGGTTTACAAATGAGGCCTACATAAAGCATGCTGCTTTTAATGTCAGATGGAGAAATACAAACATCCCTGCTGCTTTACTGGAATTGCTATTGTAATTCCATGTCTAGTCCTGTGTCACAGATGAACAGTTTGTCATATTCACAAAAATACCAGGAACTGCTTTTTAGTTTTTATATTGTTATTCTGTCTTTGAAAGCAACACTTATTGGAAGCAGATCTTAAACGAAAATTTTTTGCTACTTTTCAAATGATCTGACATAATTTACAGATACTTCAAAGTTGAGGCAGCTCTCAGATACAGACATACATCGTACCCAAAGTTCTTTACATCTATCTTTATTTTGTAAATGTATTGAGAAAAGTCTAATCTCTATGTGATTTTTAACAGTGAGCCAAATACATTTGAAATTTGTTAATGTTTAAAGTAAGGCTTTTTACATGTTTATACATGTGATGGTAAGATTGTAGCCTTGCTGGTGGAAACCTGTAAGGAGGATATTATGTTCTATTGTCGAGAAGCATTCACAGTCTGTCACATTAGTGCTAGTGATGTGTGTAGAAGAGTAATTATTATAAGCTGACATCTAGGAAATGTAAGTAAAAATAGACAAACCTCAAAGGAAAATTAAGCTGTGTGGCTTAGGTACTATTTGTCTCCAGATGTTTAATGTCACGACACTAAAATGTTATTTAGCATAGCACCTAATTTTGCTATGTAAAATAATTTTGTATTTATATAACCAACAGAAATGTGATTTTCTTAGCTCTGCACTTAGTTTCCTATCAAATTAGATAAAAGCAGAAATACAGACAGTGAGTTATCATTAATCCAGTATTTAGAGGTACATGACATAGCATTTTTAATTCTCTTTATACAGTTCCACAGTATTAAGCAGCAAAAGTATCTAATTCTGCTAATGTAATAAACAGCTTTTATAAAAAAAAACTTGTTGAAACAGATGTTGTAATATTGCAGGAAGAGCAAGCACTATGTGGCATTTTTTGCTAGAATTAGACCTGCTGTTTCATGAAAATGTTTGATTCTGATCATAAAGCAAGGCTTGCATGCCAAAATGATAGATGCTTTAAAAGAAGCTTTGATAAATAAAGTCCTGCAGACCTTGGCATTCACAGTTCCCTTTTGGCAACAGCGAGGAATGGCTGAGTAACAGTTAGGAAACTGACTTACTTAAGATGGTTGGTTGTATCTAAATAAATTAGGGCTAGATCTGCAGCTCGTGTGAATCAGCCTATCTGCCTTCAAATTACTTATATTGCATTGTGTCAGCAGAGAATCTGGCCCATATCCATTATCTAGAGGGAATATCAACTACTACAAAGCATACTTATCTAACCAAAAGCAAACGTAGTGTACATAGCTCATTGATGTTTCTTGTAACACTTATGTTAACCTTTATAGTGTGATAAAAATCTGGCAGAGTTATGTATGGTATGCAAAGGATCTTGCTTTGATAATATCAACAATTAGAAATTAGCACTTATTGCTTTTAATGCTGCTTCAAATTACATTGATAAAAGCTTAACTTGATATTGATGAGAGGACTAGTAATTTAGGATCTTGCTGTTGCTCTAATTAACTTTAGTGGGAGCAGAATAAGGCCTCTCCTCTGAAACAGACCTACCAATCAAAGTAGTGTGATGTGGTTTGGGTTTTTTCCTTTTAAAAATGTATTTTATATCTGTAGTATATTTTTTTGTGTTCTCCTGCTTCATGTATTTCATATCTTGTAACAATCACTTTTTACAGAACCGCCAAGTTTAGAATCCTGGCTTTTACATATAAACAAACATGTTATTCAACTCAATAAAATCACCAAGAGTTATTCAGCCACAGAGGCATCTGCAGAGTTCCAAGTTAAAAGTTCTAGTTGAAATGACACCCTGTGAGACCCAGAGTAACATAACAAACCCTGGCTCATTCTTCATTTGTTTGGCTCAATTAATGAAAATTTACTAGTTATCAGAATTTTGAGCAGTAAACACTGGAACTAAGAATTATGTCAATTAGTGGATGTGATGCTGCAACCATTAAACCTGTTCAGCAGATGCTCCAGCAATAACTTACGGGCAAATTGGAGCATTGAAGTACATGGAATTTTACACATGCTGAATTGTCTGCATCATTTATATGACATCAAGTTTACTTCAGGCTGTGGAAATAGTTTTGCTGTTAAAAATACAGTTGTGGTTTCTGCTCATTTTAAATACCAAATGACATTAGGATCACTCAGAGAAAACAAAGAGGAACGCTTTGGTGACTCTAAATTTATTACACTGGCAACACCACTGAAAACTACGAGTGTCCATGTGCTCTCTGTTTCATGCAAGATTTATTTGTTGTGAGAGAAAACCCTGATGGTTGGTTAGTGAATTAGGTCAATAAGCAGTAGGATAGTGATAGGGGAGATTCTATTGCTCTTGGGGATTTAGGCTTCCTAGCACGACATTTAAATCAATAGGAATCATCAGCTACCCTAATCTGTCCATACCAAATAGCACTGGGCCTAAGGTGGTGGAGAAAAATTGGAAGAGACCCTGGGAAATTGCTTTCTTTTCCTTGAAAATATTAATGAAATGTATTGTGTAGGTGCTTATAAAGATTTTTATCATCTTTTTTGTATCTGCAATTTTATTAAAAATACAATGTAATTTCTAAAGATAACACTAATTATAATAACAATAATCACTTGTTATTTATGCAGTCATAGAATTCAACTATTTTTGCAAATGCATCAGTAATCTGTCAAAATGTAGAGAAGAAAGCAGCACAAAGTGAGAAATTACAATTATAGTATAAACAAAATGTTAAGATCCTGACTTGCAGCCGCTAGCATTAGTTAACCCAGTGCTGATACAGTTAAAATGGCAACAGAAAGACAGGGTTAAAATTATACAGCTCTGTACAACCAATATGAAGAAATTTAAGAAGCCTCTATTTTGTAGGTTAAATAACAATCAGTAATAATTCAAATAACTGATGATAAAAACCAGAACTATATTATAGATAAATTAGATAGATAGATAGATAGATAGATAGATAGATAGATAGATAGATAGATAGATGAGATCAATGATAAATCTGTGTTGTTTTCACCTTCTATGTTTTCACTGAGTACACAGGAATTTGAGGTGAATGTATATTGCCATAGCAGCTCTTAGAAATCTGGGAAATAATGTTTTTCTAAAGGCAAATTTATTTTATTAATTTCTTTGGAGCAGTCAAATATAATTTAATTTTGGTCAATTTTCTATATAAAATCCTGAATTACATTTATTATACAGGTGATAACAATTTTAGATAAAGTATTACAAACAGTGCATCACTGAAAAAAACGTCTTCCCTCCTCTTGCATTATGCTTATTATAAAACATCAGTAAATCCTGTAGTTGTTTATATGGTTATATTTATTAGAAGGATCTTTGCAGGCAGAAGACTGTATCTTAGACCACCTTTCAAAACAAGCCTTAGAAGGTCCCTTCAGCTCCACTGTGTGCTCACCAGGAGCACGTTCACCTTCGAGGGCTGCGTCAGCTTGTAGCAGATATTCGCTGACGGCGTCGTTCTGCCTCTGTCAGCCACGACTCCTGCTTGCAGCACCTACACGGGATGTGTGTTTGTTCCCTCAAATGTTGCTGCCATTATACCATTTTTACAGCAATAAAGTTCCATTGAGGCCAATTAGGAACTACTAGAGTGGAGACTGAGCAACAAATTTCAAAATTTGATCCATCATTTCTTGGCTGTCAAACCCTGTGCCCATCTGCTCACATGGCAAACAGCCCACTTGCAAGTGAGCTGGACCTTTCCTCTAAGAAATGAGTGACAGGGAAGAACAGTTCAGTTGCTCTGAAACAATGCAAACAAATTTTTTTCCTGCAGGAAGTGTGGTCCAGTATCTTGGAGAACTGGACAGCATTTGCCTTCTTTCACTTAATTATATTTTTTGACATCTATATTATTAGAAATGGTTAAGCAACAGAGGAAAGAAAATCAGAGGTTTACTGGTACTGGTTGCTGCCAAAAAGGTTGTATTGGAACAGGTGCTTTGAAAATCTGTGAAAGCCAGCTGAAAGGTGTCAAAATGTGCATAACATGAACCAACAGTTCACAGACATTTTGTGTGAATTTGGTGTTGTATCAGGAAAGTTTAGAAGGAACCCTCAGCAGAGATTATCTGCCTTAGGAACAGCCAGCCAGTTTAACAGGCAGACCCTTGTCTGCTCGATCACAGCGTGCATGATGCTCTCATGCAGGAGGGAAGACAAAGGAAAGAAAAAAGATTTCCTTCTGTTACATTTATATACTTCATTATCTTGGAATCATCAAATCAGGAAAAAAGGTATAATATTCTCTTCCTAAAATATGTTAAGCTGATCATCTAACCTAAAAATAAAAGTAGATCAGTTGAGACTCCATAAGCTGTATTTGTGTGAGTGATTAACTGCAGAGTGTGTGCAGGTAAAAGAAAGTAGAATGTCTGATCCTTTTTTATCGTACCGGTCAAACTAATGCCTGTGAGCCACACTTGTCCCTTGACCTTGTTAAATGTGGCCCACGTGTTGGAGGGAGTATGAGGAACTCTTCTGACACATTCCCTTCCCACATGTTTTTCCTGCAGTGTGCTACTGTAGATAGTTCTAAAACACATGGGACTACAAGTGGGTTCCCCACGTGCATTTGAAACCTAACAGATCTACAACAGACAAAACCACATGGGGATAGAAAAGGAGCATCAGGAAAAAAAAAGCTTTTTGACTATTTGTGCTCATGTTCTTCATGTACTTGGAGAACACATGGGAGAGCAAGAGCGAGACAAAAAAGACAAGGGAGAGCAAGAGAAGAAAGGAAGAGGAAGAAAGAAGCAGACAGAAGCAAAGAAAAAGGAACAAAGCAAGATGGCATTGAAAACGAAAAGGAGAAAAGACAAGTGAGAAAGGAGAAGGCATTGCAAGGAAATGACAGGAACTGACAGGGAAAAAAATCATAGAGAAGATAATTTCACTGCTTGAAAGGATTAAGCCAAATAAGCTTGCCTGTGCTTTTCATTTCAGCTTTATAGTTTGCGTGTGTGTTTAGTTTTAACAAATGTAAGAAGAGGCATCTTGTGCACATTCCCCCATGTCATCCCACTTTTCATTTTCTCTCCCAATGCTGCATCTTTGTTTCTGCTTCTGCTTTCTGTCTCATTCCGTCTCTTGCTTACCCCTCCCCTTTTTCTCTTTTCTGCCTCTCACAGGCAATGAATGAGATGTAGCATATCATTGTATTAGCAGGGCCAGGTTTATCCTGAATTTGCCTTAAAAATGGAATGCCAGTATGTTGTTATTCTTTCATCCTTTCTCTCCCCTCACTCCTCCCCTAAAAACTCAGTGGGGACAGCCTGAAATCTTCAACAGAAACCTAAGTGAGCATATGAGTGAAATGTGACTTTTGCTCCATATCAGTCATGGGATATGGTCATAGTCTTGATTTCGAGGAGCTTTACAAGAAGTCAGTGCTGAGAAATTTTTACTTTCTTAGTGAAGTCAAAGAGGAACAAATAAACTATCTCCCATCTTCCTCTCTAATGCTTGTGGACACACATATGCATGTACAACCTCCTCTCTGGATTTCCCAAGGTGCACTACTCTCTGTGTGCTCCACTTACACTGTAAGCTGTCATTGGGAAAGACAGTTTTGTGTGTTACATAGCAAATCTAAGTACTTTCACAGAAATATACAAATATTCTGTTATCTAAGGTGATACATTTGGTTTAATTTGAATTGGAATAAAAACTAAATAGATTTGAATCAATTTTTTATTATGCTATAATTGGATAGCCTTTTGTGTCATCTCTGAATTTTTTCTTTGATTTGGGGATTTTTATCCTTAAAAACAAAGGAAGAGTCTTTAAATACATAGGTACTCTGGTTTTGTCCCCGCTTTCTTTGGATCTTACACTCTGTTTTTCTACTTCTTGTTGTTGACCCTTTCTAGCTATATGCCAGGATCTCAAGGTTTCCAAACTAAAGCCAGGAACTCGGGAAGATGAACAGCTTTCAGGAAACGGTCAACAGCTCTCAGGGTGCAATTCTAAAGGTCATTTGTTATCACATCTGTTCCTGTCAAGGCGTCCTCTCTGAGGCAAAGCCCATCTGAGAGGATGGAAACCCTGGGAGGTTCTATGGTAGGATTTTCTCTCTCATGCTGTATGATGAGACTGAAAAGAGTGCATTCATCTGTGGAGTTCTCCCAGTGTCAGGGAAAGCTGTCAGAACCTTTTCCCCCTGCCCTGTTTCACTGCGGCCTTCATTTCCCAGCCAGTGGCCTGAGTCTAAGTGCAAAGCCCCCCCAGTTAATATCAGGATTTGTCTCATTTCCCCTGGTTCTCTTGAGGCAGAGTAAAACTGGAGACCACCATTTAGCAGAAAGGCCAAGACGTTTTTAATATGGCTGTGACGAATGAGAGTCAGAGGAGAAGGGAAGAATGCTGGGGTTGAATAACTAGCCCAGAATGAATGCTGGGAATAGCTTTGCCAGTGTTGGAACTTCTCAATGTTGGAAGTTGTTCACTCCAGGGAAGTTACAGAGCTGATTAGGCTGGGCAAGTCATGCTGCTCAGGCTTGGAGGTAGAGTCTTGCTTTGTGCTTCCCACTATCCACTCACATCACTAGGATCACTGTGCCACATCGTATTAGAAAAATGTCATAAGAATTTTGTATATAGAAGTGGGGACAAGCATGCATTTTATGGCAGTAATCTAATTATTTAATATGAGATATTATCGTGATATTGCAGTACTCAAAAAATCCCCCAAAAAACAAAAGACAAAAACAAAACAAAACAAAACAAAAAAAAGCAAACAAAACAAACAAACAAAACCCACAAAAAAATCCCAGGCAGAATTTAGAATATCCTATGCTGGCCTGTTACCTAGTCCAGTTTTTAAGTAATGTGTGAATATAGTAAAATACCTTATTAACTTAAGAAGTGTTCTTACATCAGGTAGGTAATATGTGTTTTAAAATGTAAGCACATTCCAGAGTACCTGTTCACTTATTCTGTTATTTACAAGACTGTATTAGACTAATATTATCAGCCAAGGCATCTCCTAGCACAACCTGATAACACCCTGTTGGTATCTATGTAGGTGTACCATTTATTGGCTAGACTGCTTTAAATAACTACACCATTATATGTCTCTGTTCATATTTTGGAAAATAAATTGTTTCTGTAATTTAAAGGAAGTGAAGGTATAGTAGCTTAGAGCATAATCAATTTTTTAACATAAATAAATTCTACAGGTTCTTAACATATTCTAAAATTTCAGTAAATTTGTAATGTCTGTATTGCTCTATGAAGGTAGAAAAGTTAGGTAAAAGTGGTCCTTTGTGGAAGACGTTTTTGTCCTTGCTTACAATTAAGAGGTATTCCAGAACCATTCCACATTGTATCTTACATAGCAGACAGAGGACAAGAAATGGTGTGTTCTGCATCTGTCACTATTCTGCATCTGTCACTCAAAGAAAATTCCCCTTTCCCTTTTTGGGAAAGTTGCCTAAGGATGATGGGATATGGCTGATAGCAGTAATCCATATTTAGGCAACTAGAAGATTGTGACAACATTAGCTAGAGTAAGGGAATGCAGGCAAAGTCAAAACATCTGTTATAGTAACTTTAACTTATCCTATTATTTTTAGTTGTTGCGGAGTCCTTGCTTACATTCCTACGTCAGCTCTGAAATTCAGCTCTAACTTTAAATTATTTGCTTTACACTTCATATAATAAAATTAATATTCTGAAACACAGCAGTTGATCTTTGTGTTGGGTTTGCCTGGACAGGTTTTCATAGTGAAAGGGCTATGGGGGGGTTCTTTGAGAAGGTGCCAGAAGCTTTCTCCATGTCCAACAGAACCAATGCCAGCCAGCTCCAAGACAGACTTGCCACTGGCCAGGGCCAAGCCCGTCAGTGATGGTGGTAGAACCTCTGGGATAACATACTTAAGAAGGGGGAAGAAATCCTGTGCAACTTGGAGAGAGCAGTGAGAATATGTGAGAGAAACAACTCTGCAGACAACAAGATCAGTGAAGAAAGAAGGTGGAGAAGGAGCTGCAGGCGTGGGAGCAGAGATTCCCTTGGAGTCTGTGGTGAAGGCTGTGGTGGTCCAAGGTGGAGCAGACATCCACCTGCAGCCCACAGAGGGTCCCATGCTGGAGCAGGTGAGTGCCCAAAGGAGACTGTGACCATATCAGACGCCCACCCTGGAGCAGGCTCCTGGCAGGACTGTGACCCTGTGAGAGAGAAGCCCACCCTGGAGCAGGTTTGCTGGCAGGACTTGTGAGCCCATGGGGATCCCCACTGAAGCAGCCTGTTCCTGAAGGACTGTGCCTTGTGGAAAGGATCCATGCTCTGGATGCTTGGGAAGAACTGCAGCCACTAGGAAAGACTCACGTTGGAGAAATTGGTGAAGGACTGTCTCCCATGGGAGGGAGCCCGTGCTGGAGCAGAGGAAGAGTGTGAGGAGTTCTCCTCCTGAGGAGAAAGGAGCAGCAAAGAAAAACGTGATGAACTGACCACAGCCTCCATTCTCTATGCCCCTGTGCTGAGGGAAAGAGGTAGAGAAAATGAGGAGTGAAGTTGAGCCTGGGAAGAAGGGAAAGGTGGGGAGGAGGTATTTTAAAATTAAGGTTTTATTTTTCTCATTTCACTACTCTGACTTGCTTGGTAATAAATTAAAGTAATTTCCCCAAGTCAAGTCTGTTTTGCCCATGTCAGTAACCGGTGAGGGGTCTCTCCATGTCCTTATCTCAATCCATGAACCTTTTGTTATATTCTCTCTCTCCTATCCAGCTGAGAAGGAGAGTGATAGAGTGGGTGGGAACCTGGCATCCAGCCAGGGTGAACCCACTACAATCTTTAGACACTAATTGTACAAGTAAGAGATCTTCTACTTGATAGATTGCAAAGTGTGTTGGATTTTATCCCTGATTATGATAATAATTTGATTTGCCTCAACATAGCTATTAAATGGTTACAGAGAGATTGATTGTAGTGTTATGAAGGATTTCACATTTAATGGTTTTATGAGAGAGAGTCAGAATACAAACAGGTTTCATGACTATTCTTAACTGGAATATCTGAATATATACCCTTCCATCTCTACAACACCCAGCTTCCCATAGAAATTTTTGGCAGAACAGAGATTTCTTTGCTTTTCCAGCCCTTCTTATCACAACATGTTGAATTGCCAGGACGATAACAATGAGGACATGGTCGCATAAACTGCAGGAGACAAATGCGCAGAATAAAGCACTATAATGAACAGAAAAAGGTGTAGTGTGTTATGAGCCTGATCCTGTTACATGATAGATCTCAGTCAGAAGATTTCATTCCGTAAATTTCAGACAGGATTGGTCCCATGATGTCTGCTAGGAAATGTGGATATTAATTCTGATTCTGCCTCTTTTACCATCACTCTACTAATTAGCAGCAAGACATGGTGCTGGTAACTTCAAGCTGCTGTGTACCTTGAATACAGGAGTGTCTGCAGTGTCTGTGCCTGGGCTGCCAAGTCCCATTGCACATCCTCTGCTCATTCACTGTGCCTGCTAGAATAACATGTTATCATACTGGACTTCCAAAGAATATATTAACTTCCTGACTCTCTGTAGTAATACCATACAGCTGGTTCAAATAAACATTCCAAGCCAGTGCATTTTTCATCTTGAAAAAAACAGCACTCCCAAAGAAGTTTTGTATTTATTCAATGCTTACTGTCATTGCCTTTGACACCGAGAGCAAAATTAATAGTTAAAAAAATTGGAGTTACTCTCTAGGCCTTTGCATTGATTCTCTTTTGTTGTTCTTCATTTATTTTGTTGACCATTGCCGTCAAAAAGAGAGGAAAAACTGCTCATGGCATTAATTTTCTTGAGTTATTGCACTATTCTGTCTCACTAAAACTTTATTGTGTTTTTTTAATACTTTGAATAAAATGTAACTCTTTTTGTCTGAACCAGAATGTTTAAAGAATTCGGATTGCTCTTGAGTTTACCTACCTATTGTGAAATTTCACTACATTGATACAGAAACCAGGTAATTAATATATCTACACGAAAACTTTTGCATTCTATTAAAAATATGTTCATCTGTTTCTTTAATGATTCCGTTGTCAGTTCATCTATTAAGGCTTTTATCAAAAAAAGCTGTTGAAACATGACTGAGAACCATAGGCAAAGTCATCAGGTAAATAATGGATATTTTGGCTGGATAAGGGCGTAGGTTTGATCATATCTGATGACACAGTTTTTGTAGTTATATTGTTGTAGATACACTGGCTTTTGGCTTTAGAAAGAGTACACATGATTAAATAAAGATTTTGCTCCAAATATTGTTCATCCACTAGTTCCCACCAGAGAAAATTAAATATGTCACAACCTACAGATCTTCTATTTCTATTTCATACTGCCGTTTATTAAGTAATTTCCACAAGAAAATGCTTAGATGAGCCAAGTTTCTGAGTTGACTTCTTGTAATCTAAGCTGTAATTATGGAAATATATATGGATAGAATTATGGAAAATATTGCGTATGTCCATCCCTTTCTGGATTTTGTTTTAATTCTTTGGGCTAATTATGAAGAAAAAATTTCTATTTCTAGTAAGTTGTGGAACAATCAGAGTTATTCAAATACACGTGATACCCAGTCTTAAGGAGTTTTCAAAAGCTGGAAATTAGTCTTGATCTCTCGTCCAAATGGCAACGATGTAAATGGGAATGTTTCAACTGATTCCAATGGGAGCAGGAGTAGCTGTTAGTTTCTCATTGTTATACAATACATGAAGAAGGCAATTTTGTATGCAAGACTTACAGTGATGTCAGATCTACATTTTTATATGGTTTGTTACAGTCTGTGAATAACTGGACTGTATGGATATAAATCTGTCTTTGATTAAGATAGATTATTCTGGTGTCCTGTTATAAGATTATTTTACATTAACAGAGTTATCATTGACAAGTACAGAATCATTCTGATTTATAGTACTTTCTGAAAAATGTACACATCTGTGAAAAATGCCAACTTACTTCTGGAATTAAGGGTTAGATGCATGTTCTTTTTATTCTGCCTTTGCATAAAGAAAAACTGTTTGCCTGTTACTGGTTCACATAGTCAACGTAAATTTGCTTTTCTCAGACATCTTTACAAAATTTACAGATAAGGTTTTACGACTGGAAGCAAGGGAGTATTGTAAAACTGCAGTATTAGACAAAGTACATAAGAACATTCTGAACCCCCAAATGCTATATTAAGGTCACACACGTTTTGAATTAGGACCCTCTGTTCTCACTCATAAATGTCTCAAACTTTCAACTCCTGATCTGAAACTTTTGCTGGTTGAATATTGTAACAGTAGCCACTGGAATTAGTAGATACTGACCCTTGTGCCATATGACAGGCTGTATGTAACTGTTCATGACCCTGGCCAGGTTCGTGTGACTGAAGCGAAAAAATTAAGGTTAGCCTGTTGCTAGAGCTCCTGCAAGCTGGAACTTTATCATGCAGGTAAAGGTGACTGGGTTTTGAGTTGCCAATATAAAATACATATACATATTACATATAATATAAAATGCACTTACGTAAAGAATGTTATTAGATTTAAATGAACTCCTTCTCATTCACATGACACCAATCATATTCATAAGCATGAGGGAAGCAAAACATAGCTCAGTCTCACTGGCTTCAAATGTGTGGTTGTTACCAGTGCATGCCTGAGCATTTCTCTTTTATATTTTCAGCTCAGATTTTTAAAAATTATTTTTGGTATTGTTGCTTTGTTGTTTTTCTTTTGTTCTTACTGTCTGCAAGACATGTTACATGACAAGCACTGAGCATCTATTTATGTGGAGCATTCTAGGAAATGGAGAGTTATAAATATGTATGTCTGATGATAATATGGAACTCTGACAAAGATACTCCTGCCTGTGTTTTTTGGAATTGACAATACAAAGCTATGGTTTATTGAAATAGTGACAAAAATAACATTCTAAAAATGAACTAGTTATCGAAATATTCAGAAATACAAAAACATTTTTAGTCTCAGGTAGAAAAACTCCTCTTTGAAATATTTGCAGAAAAATATCTCTGTACCTCCCTATCCCTCCAGATCCGTTTTCTGCAAAGGTCTTTAAGTGTGAGAGAGGATAGAGTTTCACAACAGTTTATTGCTAGATTTACAATGCTGGCGACAAAGTCATTCTTAAAAAATGGAATAGACTTCTCCCAGGAATTGATCTCTGGTTGGGTTAATGGATTACACGGGCCAGACTATGCCTGTGACTACTCCTTACTCTGTAACACTGCTGAAAACGCGTGTGAGATCCAGCCTGGTAAGACAGAGCTGGGAGCCCAACCCTCTCCAATAGCCTCTCTATTGAAGCAAGAGCACGTCAGGGTCGTGCTTATGCCTCTCCAGTGACACAAAAGCAGCAAGAACAGCCTTGCTAAAGGTGCCTTAAGCCAACAATGTCTACACTGGTCTGATTGTAAAGAGATTGACCCTTTTGCAATTACTCCTAACTTGTGTAGTTTGAAACAACCATCATCAAGACTGCTGGCCAGCTCGTGGAAGGCTGATTCTTCAGCTGCAAGCTTTGATTTTATTGATTAGATTTTATGAGGTTATCCATTGTCTCTTACATGGCACTTTAGCTGAAATTGGCCAGATGTAAAACCGACATTTTGGAACTCGTATTTATATATTATTTTAAATAATTTTCAGAAGACCTCTGCCATGGCAAAAGGCAAAAATAGGCTGAAATGGTTTGGTGCATTAAATTGAGTGGGATTTTTTTGTCCCTACTGGCTACAATAAGATCATTGTGTCCCAGAGTCTTTATCATACCACGTAACTGATTTATGGAACCTTGCTGCTGTGGGCAGCTGGATCTCACTGCCATTGATACTGGTGGCAAAATCCCCTTTTTGTTGTCTTTGTCAGAATCAGGATTGGGCTCCCCAGTGCCTGCAGCATAGAAACTGGGTGGCTCCTCAGAGTCACTGTGGGTGTACAGTGATTTCTCTCTCTTCTTTGTCTCAAAGAGCTTCATCAAGGGCTGCTCCACAGCAGTGAAACCAACACAGCTCAGACTGAGAAAAGCACACCAAAACTGTACAAATTCCCTTATAAATTTAAATCCCTTATAAAAGGTGGCAAAATTACAGCTATCAATTCTAGCATGTCTCTTGGGTTGGTCATTGCTTTTGAAGTGACCCTGGCCTTAGGTCAGGGGAGCTTGCTTTGCACAATTCAGTGTTGGCCAGGTGAGATAGATGGTGCCAGATGGAGAAGAATGGGAGGGAGCCTGGATGCTGTGGCATCCATGGAGGTGGCTGAGGTGTGCTCTGGAGCTGGCCGAAGGCCAGGCTCTCAGGATGGCTATGGGTGGGTTCTGGTGGGCTCTGCATGCTGGCCATGGCTCGCCCAAGGGTGTCCCATGGTGGTGACTGTCCCATGGTGTTCCCAGCAGGGTCCAGCATCTCCATGTGAGGGGCTCGGCCATGCAGGGGGCTCATCTGTACCTTTTGTATTAGCAAAGCACAAAACTGTGTGAAATCCAAACCTTTTACCATCCCTCCAGCTTAGTGGTTCTATTTGAAAAACAATTTCACAAGATGTCACCTAAACCAGATTGTATAAAATTAAAAGAAAAGGTACAGTGATGTGTACTCAAATTTCATGTCGATGGGAAGTTTTAAAATCCTCAGCCTTCCAGGATTCCTGTGGTTCAGTGCTTGGTCACAAGGGGAGAAAGTACAGTAATCCTGCACAGAAATAAATGTGACTGAATCCTGTTTGCTTTCAAATAATTGCATTTATTTACATCAGTTTAACCTCCATTTAAAATGTCATGTATATCTCAGCTAGATTAATGCATGTGAAAAAAATAGCCTCTGTGGGAAGTGTTTTGAGTAAGCAATTTGTTTTGCTTGTAATTAATGGATTCTTACATAAAGTACAAGTTATAAATAAAAATAAACTAACAGTGAGTGGTAGTTTGCTGCTGTCATTCAAATAGTGGACAGTTGGGTAATTACAGACCATCAAAGAACTGCTGCACTGCTGATTATTATCTTTTAAGAATTTGCCAGCCTTTCATCGTTCAAAAGAAACTTGCATTGAAGTCTTTAAATATATGCTATTAATAAAATAAACCTATTAAGTGGTGTGATGGCTGGTATTTACAGCTCACACAGGGGAACAAGTCACCTTTTCTTTGTTGCTTTGTCTGATACAGAATACCACATTGTGAAATTGGCAGCCAAATCTCATTTAGCCACGTGTATCCGTGTCAATACCAGAGGCTTCATCCGGCAAATGTGAAAGCAGCTTGGCTCGGATCAGAAGTTTTGGAGCAGAGTTGGATCTCCGGAGAAAGATACTCGAGTGTTTGTAAGGCCAGGCCAGGCCATGCTGAAAATATCAGAAAATCCATGTGCATGAGACTCATGTGCAAACCTTTGAACTGAAACCAAAATTCATGTGAGGAAGATGTAGCCATAGTTGCATCCACTCTTAACTAGAAATGCATATAACTTCTATCACGTTTTATACGTACACCATTCCATGTGTTGCTAAGATTTGTTATTTAAAAATCCTTATGAGTAATATCTTAATATGTATTTACAGAATTTAATCTTCAAAACTAAGCTAGATGCTAGGCACAGAATTATTTTTCACAGTCGTGATTCTCCATTTATCTAATCTCAAAATTATCAAAACATACATTTCCACGGTAATTTTAGTTAAAAGCTGGACTTAGGGTGGGAATGATGTTACAGATATCCCTTTTCCTCATAAAGACATACCCATATTTAATACACCCAAGGCGTGATCCTTGTATTGACTAGAAGTAACATTTGAAGCGGAGTATTGAAGAATGAGCTGATGCTCACAGCGGTGCTGGAGGCAGTGAACTTTCAGTGTTGGGGAGGAGGGGACACGCAGCCGGGGCTGGCTGCCATGGGTCTCCATCAGTGCTGCAGAGCGCTCAGAGCATGCCAGGATTCTGCAGAGCTCTGCGAGTCCTGCGCAGGCAGCAGATGCGTTGTCTCCAGCAAGGAGGCGTCCCCCACCTAAGCTGATCTGAATGGTGTCTGCCCGTTTATCTCGTGTTTATACCAGAATAAAAGAGTCACTCCTGCAGCTTCCATTCAGAATACTTGAGCGCTCATCTTCCATTCAGTAATAGAATCAAGAGATTGGATTACTCATCCCAGTAACATCGCCAGGATGGGGATTGTAAACATCTGTAAACAGAACACTGAAATTATAAATAATATAAAACAAATGCTAAATATTGTACTCTTTGGTTGCTTTCATTGTGCCAGACTCTAATAATCATTAAGGCATGTAAAAAAAATATAGAGATATATGGTTTATATGAAAGGTCAGTTGCAGTCCACAGTTATTTTCAATTCATTGAATTGTTTTTAGCAGACATATCTCTATGTAGCATAATCTCTTGCCCATTTTCAGCAAGACATGCCTAAATTCATCATACATGAAAACAGAGCTGGAGGAAGAGGAAATGAACAATTTTCTAATTTATGCAATTTAAGAGAAATATGGGGGGGTCTTTAATGACCATTAGATGATGAAATACAAATTATCTGTACCTACCAAGCTGCAAAAGCCTGTTGAAGATGGCAGAAATGCTGCTTTAAAGGCTTCTGTAGTCTTGTGAGATTAGTTTTGTTATAAATCTGATTGTGTGTCATTGAACTGGATACTGTGATTTGTAAAAGAGCATAAATATAATTTTTATCATTAATATCATCATTCTTTTTGATGTGTTTTTGTTTGATGGTTTTGGCATAATATTTTAACATGCTCTAGAAAATCCTGAGTTTAAAAATGGAAGAATTTCAGAAAATAATCTGTCTTAAGGTTGCTTGAGAATTTAAATGAGAGTGATTTTAAAATTACAATTTTGTTGATTATCTTAATTTTTTAAAAAATCGAAAATTTCCAAGTGCACTGTCAGAGTCATGCACACCTGTGGAGTTTTTTAAGGGGTGAGGGTTGGGGTTTTTTTGTTTGGCTGGGTTTGGGTTTTTTGTTTGGTTGGTTTTTTGGGTTTTTTTGGTGTATGGTTTTTTTTTTTTTTTCCTTTTTTTGTTGTTGTTGTTGTTGTTTTTGTTGTTGTTGGTGGTGGTGGTGGTTTTTGGGTTCTGGGCTTTTTTAATAAACTGCAAGAAAGGAAAAGGGTTAAACCTCTGAGAATATGGAAATGCCAATCACATGAGGAAAGCAACTGTTAAAGTGCTCCGAGTATTAGCAGAATTTTCTAAAGCTAGTTAACTTGGCAATGACAAGAGTAGGAAGGGCTGTAAGACTTAGAAATATGCTGTGCACAGTCAGGTGTTCCTTATATTTTGTGTTTACACTAAGGTAGGTAGTTGTGGAAGCTGAACCAATGTACAGTGTATTAGCAGAGAGTGTGGAAATACAGAAAAACTTATGGTCCAACAGCTACAGCTTGGCTGTGTGGAAAACTGAAAATGCTGGATTGTGTTCTTTTAAAAAAGTGCAACAAATTGTAATGCTGGATCATTAGGAGTCTCTTCAGTAGACTTCAACTGGGATGTGTTGCAGTGGATGTTTATTAATATACCATTTTTCCATTAAGTAGAATTTCAAATATTTGCAATAATGATTTGGAGACGGTAAATAATTGCAAAACAAACCTATGGAAATCTAGAAAGGCTTTTATATAAGGAAAGAAAAGTGAGAAAGGAGAAGGGGAAAGGAATCATTTTAGATCTTTCAGGCCAAGAGGGTTCCTGGGCAGGTGAAATGGTGAGTTTGAACGAGTTGTCTGACTATACTTGGGCTTATTATTAGGGCCTTAGATCACAGCCTCGAGGAGAAGGAGGAGGACATTGGTACTGTCAGAATGTGCTGCTGTGCACAGCCTGGATTTCCTTTTCCTGAGAGGGTTATGCTGTGTGTGAGGGACAATGTTCTGCATAGCAATAGAGGTGTCTGAATGGAAGATCCCTTCCCCCAGAGGTGGCACCCCTCACTAAATGTTCTGGTCAAGGGCATTTTGAACAAAATGTATTAAACTTTGGAGATGTGACCTCTTCTGATCTTTTTTTTTATTAAATAGCACATGTGACTCTGTATTTAGGGGCAATTTTTCATCTTATTCACACTTAGTGAATTGTATGCATGTGGAAAAGGAGAGAGGATTAGCTTGTGTATGCTTCTGAAATAATTGTTAGTATAGTCTAATATTAGTTATAACAAAGTCCTTCTGAAGTTGTTCATGGCAAGGACAATGGCAAAAAAGGAAAGTGGTTCCTCACAACACTTGCTCTGTCTTACTTTCTATGGATCACCTTAGCTATATTAAATGTCTAAAAAACAATCTTTGTACACTGTATTCATACTTTTAGACATCTATCATGCTTTTATTTTACCTTTCATTTCCTTGGCAGATAATGCTATAGGGAATTAAGATAAAGTGCAATCATCTGTCCAGTTTCTTTCCTATAGCCATATTGTATATTATGCTCTCAGACCCCACAGTGTTCTGCAGGAGATTATCCAAGAAATGATAAATCCTCAGTAGGAGCCATCAAAGCATCATTGCCGGTTTGTAGCCGCCAAGAAGACCCTCACATCTCTTTCACTGTCACTGCATTATTGATTAGCTTGTGAAATACTGAAACTCTATTGATTGCAAATATTTAGGGATGAAAAGGGAAACATTGTCCTCGAAGGTATATGCAGTCTTCTCTCCTCTGTTAGAGATCTTTCTTGCCTTGTATTTCTCTGTCTATCTTCTTATCTTTACGTACAGGAAGCTGATGTGTCCATCCGAGGGCCCTGGGAAGGTGGGCAAACAGCTGCCTCACCCTGCTGGGGCCAGCAGCCACCTAAAACCGGTAAGGAAACTGAAGGACAGTGCTTACATAAAGACTGCTTGATTGCTTTTGCACATACATGCATTTTGACAGAAATTATAGGAAGCAAAACCCATTTCCTGTTTGTCTATCTTTTCATTAATTTGCATTTTAAAATTATCTTGATGATCCATGCCATGAGGCCTGAGGCGGTCCTGCCTAAGATAACCCATAACTGGCTGATATTCTAGTCCCATCAGAAAACAGAGCTGCTGAAATCCCAGCACATTCTGTCTGGAGATTTATGGGTTCTCCTAATCCAGTTACAGGAACCCTGTGCAGACAAGTTAAACACACGAGCTGAGAAAAATCTTAGCTTGTCGATCCTTTTGGGTGAGAGCTGAAAAGGGACTTTGCAAAGGCAGAGCTGTAAAATTCACAACAAAAGAATTTCCTGCAAATTCAGCAAGTTAGTTCTTGCTGTCCCTTCTCCGGGAAGTCCCTGTTAGGAAGGACATTGGCACATGCAGGTGGTTTCTGCCTGGTTAGTGTACAGTTAGTTCTCTGCCTGGTACTTAAGCTGAAATCATTAACATGTGTCTTGTGTGTTACCTGAATGAAAGGCGAGTTCATGGGTTATTACTGCCCATTTTTTCTCTTTGCTCCTGCACTTCTCTGTTTCGATTACAAATCCCCCTCCAGGCACAAAGCAAGCTGGACACCTACAGTGCAGCTAAAGAGTTATTTGCTCCCTAGGTGGACACTAATGAATGACTGCAGTGCTGCCCTGAGTGAGGGGGTCCCCACTATTAAAGTTTAATAGAAAGATCTGAGAAACTGGGGGCCAAGAAGAGGAGGAGGGGACAGGAGGCTGTGAGTAACTCTCCAAGTGCCTTCTCTCTTCCTTTGCTGTAGTGGAGATGATATCATCCTTTAGGACAGGAGCAGCAGGACACAGGTCAGTTGCCTTAGTGTTCTCCTTTTGCCTTCAGTCTCACTGCAAACTATTGAAGCTGCAAAAATATGATGGTTCCTTTCCACTGTAAAATCTCTGAAAGCAGAAGGAATATGGCCTAACTCAAAAATTATCTAATTCAGATTTACTTTTGTTTTTCTGATTTTTTTAATCCTTTCAATTCCTTCACACTCCATGTTGTCCTCCTTTGTTTCTCTCTGATTTGTCTCTTTTCTCTTTATTCTCCCTACTCTAATCTTTCTCTACCTCATACTTTCCAGGACTTTGCATTAGGATAGGTATATTTAATTTGAGGGCTTAAAGGTGATTGATTTGAGATTTTAAAAAATTATTCTTTAAATATTCCAGCACCCCTGAATTCCTATCCATGCTAAGTGATGATAAACTATCATAGAACAGCACAAGTACATGGTCCATTATTTCAACCAATGTAAATATAAACTTCCTGAGTTTTTCTCTCTCACACTGAATTGGAGGAGACTAATGTCTAGTTACAATTTTGCTTTTAGTTTTTGAGGCCCCGTTATTGTGAAATTTGTCCGTGTCTGGACCATATAAAGAAAAGGGATTTGTTATAATGTATACCGAGAGATGTATCCTTTAGTTTCTCTCTGCTGTGAATTAAAAAGAATATTCTGAGTATCTCTCACATAGTGTTTAAATACTGTATAAGTATAATACTATATAAGTAATATAGTATAAAATACTATATAAGTAATACTATGTAATATATATACTAAGAAACAAGACAAATCTCTTGTATATCATTCTTATTACAACTTCAGGAAGGAGGTTTTTTTACTGCAGGTTCAGACCAACAGGTTTGGTATCCTGAGGTCCTACAGGATGTTGCTCACATTGCAAGGGACAGCTAGGGGACAGCAACGGGAGAAACTTCCTTGCACCAGAGGTGTTGGAGAGAGTTAGAATTCTGCTGGAGATAACGATAAACCATAGGAATTCAGGTTTGGTTTCAGGATCATAACCTCCCTCCTTTTTGGCAATAGAGCTACAGGATTAGAAACCTTTCTTGCTATTTTGCTAGCTGAAAATAAATGGAGCCGGAGGAACTAAAATATATTGGCTTTTCCATGGTTCTTTGAACGCTCTGTGGCATCTGTCACACAGAGCTCTTCTAGAAGTCAATGCAAGAGCACTCTGAGCCTGTAAACGCATCCTGAAAAGAGCACTGATACCGGAATTTGATTTATTATTTACTCTTTGAAAAGTGGTGTTGCCAATACAACCTGTCAGCACAGGTTTCTTAAGCCTGCAGCCTGGCCAAACATGTTGGATTCCTGTTTGGAAATATCTGGACTGGATCCACAAAACCTACCCGTGCTTTCCTTTCTCACTGCATTTCCTTCAGACATTCTGGCTGAATTATAGCATTTAGGCAGATGTAAACCTGACTGGTGTGATGACCTGCAAAATAACTTAGAACTGGTATTTTCTGGTGAGACTATCAAGGAGATGTGTTTTCCTCCACCTTGCAAGGATAAGAAATTAGTGCTCTTCTCATTTCTGAACGAACTATGGGTTTGGGTCTACTCTAAAATTTGTCCCTTATTTTTTTCCCTAAAATTTAACCTGTTTAGGAAAGCACTTTTATACCATGATAGTAATCTTATTTACTTGAAGGTAGCACATGCTTTCATATTACTCTGAATACAGCTGCTTTCCTGAACTGAGGCCTATGCTGAGTACTTAAATGAGAATTCTGGACTTCAGAAAATGGTAAAACAGGTTGGTGCTTCTAAAAACACAGGCTGGAAATTCCTGTGCTTTCATGTGTATTATGTAGAGACAACATTAAAGTTCAGTTGCATAAGACTCATTCTTATTTTCATAATATTCACTATTATTTTAAGAACTCTTAGGCATTCCTAGAGCAGTTCAAAAAACCTGCAAGGACAGGAAAGTTTTCCCTTTCTTACTATGGTAATAAGAAGTGCTTGAGATAAATAAATGCTATGTGGGAAGCATCATTATTACTTTTCCTATTTCTTATGCCAGTAAAATTTTCTTCTTTTCACTTTAGATTGTATACGAGATTTGTTGGTTTGTTTTTTTGGTTTTTTTTTAGTTTTGGTTATGTTTGTGAGTGTGTATGTGCATGTAAACTATTGAACTGACTGCCACAATGATTGCATTCTTTTCAGTAGTCATTCAGAACAGATAGATTGCAGGGAATGGCAAAATAAAATTCCCCTTACAGAATGTCTGTTGAGATCTGAAGATCAATTCTGAATGCAGCCCTCTCTATTTGGTTTAGGATTTGTTTTTATTTTATTTGTTTTTGGAATTGTGGGGGTTTGGTGGCTTTTTTCCACACACTGTATTTCAAATTACTGATAATAGCAATGGCTGTTCTAATTTTGTCACAAGTCACACTGAAGCAACTTTTTGTCTCTCCTGAACATAAGCGCAACCACATATGTTGTGATCCAGAACCAGGCAGCCCGTGCCATTTCCTTTTGGTAAACATGGAGGTTGGGAGTGCAGTTGACTTAGTTTGCCCAACAGTCTGCAGTTGACAATAACCCAAGATTTCTGGATCTTCTCACCTAGTCATCTTTTGTGTGACTTGTACGAGAAGGGGAAGCCAGAGCTAAGTGAACTAGATAGCTCAGTAAAATACTATTGTTCAGTCTTGTTCTTTGCTTTTAGGCTAAGTTGATCAGATTTGGAGGGATGTCCTATCAGTTATAACACTTTTCTGATTTTATTAACAGGCCCAAGAGTAGAAGTGGTTAGTTGATAAAGTCTGTAAAGAAATATAAGCCATCTTTTCATCTGGAAAGCAGCAAATTTGTACACAAACAACTGGAAAAACCCCCATACAAATACATTTTGTTGGGAGAATAAAAGAACAGAAGTTTTGCAATTGGTGAAGAAAAGCTGTCAATACTTGCTTCTTCCAACCTTTTGAATCCTTCAGCAATAATGTTTTCCATGGTTTGATGCTTGCAGCTCCATAAAGAAAAATCTTTTGTGATGGAAATCATGTTCTCTGCCCATAACTCTAATAGCAATGTTGAATTGCATTATCTGTCCATTTATCTTAATGTCCCGGTTCTTGTAAGGATTAGAATCATATGTTTCTGAGGAAAACACAAGAACTCTTTGGATGGTAATCTAGAGATTTCTGTTACAAAGTAAGGACTCAGAAATGCATTTGGGCAGAAACTGAGTAGCTGTTACACAATTTTTTTGTGACTATGAATTTTTGTAGTTTGGGCAGAGTTGTAACTTGAGAGCTGACAAATAGCTAACCAAAAATGACACAGGATAATAAATAAAGTAGGTGCATGTGCTTGTTGGGGGAAAATGGTCCTTTCCCATGTAGAAATTGTAGAACTGGAGTAGTTCTGCTATATAAGTGGAAAGACTCTTTTGTTCCTGCTATATCCTGTGGAATTGATTTTAGGAATTGTTCTAGGTGAAAAACTAGATTTATTTTTTCTGAACAGCAGATGAATTTATGGTATGTTTATAAATCTTATAAACAATACCAGTTTCCTCCTCTGTCCTGCAGTAACTTTCTCTGACATTTAAGAATGAAAGATTATATCTGAAGAAGGTCACAGATGTCATAGCAATGAACATTTAAGTGCACAGATTTAAGAATTTTTTAAAAAGTTATTATATAAAATATAAACTAGTTCACATTATATAGCATTTTATTTTAATATATTAATATGCAATATATTGTTATACATTAATGTTTTTTGTAAAAATCAAAACCATAATATGAATCATAGTGAATGCAATAATAGTATTTAGATTATATACACTAGATATTGCAAAGAACTAAGCACCTCCCGATATAATCCACAAGAAACAGCATATCAAGGAACAGAGCTGTCCAGAAATAAAGAATAAAACCCTGATAGGAAGGGTGATTATTCTGAAGTAACAGCCCTTTCTAGTTTCTGAATGCCTTGAACAGTACTTGGGCTCTTCCTTTCTACTAAAGATACAGTCAGACACCTTCTTCCAAGAGTAGATGGCAAATCTTTTCCATCTGCAGAGCAGTGATAGATAATGTTGCCCTCTGGTAGGATGTCTCACTGGTTAGTGCTTCCAGAGTCATCCAAGTCATCCATGTTTGGATCTTTTGCTGATCTGTGGGTTTCAGACTTGAAGGGGTAATCCTCACAGCTGTGTATGTGTTTTTATTTTCTTTTTTCCCTGTGACACTTTAAATGTGAGACTGAGATTCAGTGAGGCAGACTGCTGAGAGGAAAGGTGCCACGGGACTGTGTAGCCTCACCTACAGCACCCTTCTCACTGTCTCAGTGCCTTGAGTGGCAACCTTGGATGTCTAACACCTGGTCACACAGCTCAGAGTTAGAGCTCAATATCAGCATAGCACAGACCCTTTTCACATGTGGCCTCTAGACACAGAGTGAAAATAGCCTAATGACTTCATTAAATGTGAATATTCGTGTGCATAAAGTGAAATATTTCAGGGCCCAAAATCCACACCCAGTCTACAGGTCTGTGGATCTATGGGTTAGGCCTTTAATCAGACTGAAATCTTGTTCATTCCACTAAATACCCATTGGTTTGTGCATAAAATAATAGAACTTTTTGCTTATCCTCCTACACAAAGCAGGCAGAAGTGGTCCAGCCTGTGAACTGATTTTTCTGACCCTGAGAATAGCAGATATCTGGCTAGGAAAATAGGCAGCAGCAGGCATGATGTCCCAAAAAGCAATCTATAATATAATTGTTTCGATTACTCTTCAGGGCTTGCATATCTTGTCTTTCTCTTCCAGGTTTTAATGTATCTGTCAGGAAGGTACCAAAAATACACAATAAAAGAAAATTGAGCCATCCTGAGATACTGCTGGGATTTGTGTAGGTCTTTTCAAAGTATTGTTAAAACTGGAAAAGTTGAGCTGTGGTCAGTAAATGACCAGTCTGAAGTTACTGGGATGAGGAATTAAGTCAAACAGTGTTGATGAGCAAGGTATTGTGCAAAATGTGAGACTCTGGTTTCAGGAGTGAGCTGGGACTTCTTGGCCATGGATGTGTGGATACCAGGAGATAACCAGCACTGCTTGGAGAGCAGTCAGTGCCTGTCCTGGTGCTGGGAGTGCCGTGTGCCTGCTCCACCCCAAGGGCTTTTAATGGGCAAAAGAGCCATCAGACAGAGCTTCAGGGAGACATGGGGACAACATGAAGGCAACAATATTGTAAGAGTTCAAAGTGATTCAAACAGTATCAGTCCGTGAAAGCAAAGGGGAAACAGTTGCTCAGGTTCAGATGTGAAAATTTGTACTTGCAGAGCTGTAGGTGTAGATTTACTGTAAAGTACTCTGGGAAGAAGATTTTGATAAAATAATAAATAGGAAAGTTAGCTTTTTTTCACAACTAGTTCCAGTACTTAGAACAGTAAATACACTTACCCTATACACACAGAGGACTGCTGCCTGTTTTAGACAGTCTAACTGTTCTCTGCAGTCCCTTAAATTACCTTCTAAATACATTTAGGGGAATTTTGTCATGATATTTGGAAATTATATTTTGGTTTGCATACGTAACTCATCAGTCAGCAGCATCTAAGAAGAAGCAGTTTTAAGTCTGATACGTTAATTTATTCCCTAAAATAAAGAGCATTGCTGCGAACAACGATTTTGGGACGGAGTTTCCCATTGGGTAGGAGAAGAAAAGCCGCAGTTTTCGCTGTTTCCTCAGGGGGTTTTTGGCGTGTCGCGAGGCTCGCGGTTTAGGATCCCGGGCTCGGTGGGTCCATGGTGGTCGCCGGTGGTCAGGACAGGAGCGAGGAGACGGCGGGGACGCGGCGGGAGCGGTGCCGCAGCACTTGGGCAGCAGGGCAGAGGCGGCTGCAGCGGAGTCTCTGTGGCGCAATCGGTTAGCGCGTTCGGCTGTTAACCGAAAGGTTGGTGGTTCGAGCCCACCCAGGGACGGGTTCCTCTTTTGGGCTCGGCGCCGCCCCCGCCGCCGGCTGTCGTTTTGTGCGTGTGCGCCGGGGGAGGATGTGAGATTAGCGCCGGCGGCCCTGCAGGCGCCGCGTGTTGCCGGGCAGGGGGGCCCCCGGCGGGGAGCGCAGCGCGGCGGCCACAGCTGCGGCCGGGCCCGCCCCGAGCCTGAGCCCGGCGCCCCGCGCAGAGCGCCTGCCCTGCCCACGGCGCCCCAGCTCCGGCGGGGCCACACGGCCGTACCCCGGCGCTCCCGGGCCAGGGGTGCAGGGCACCCGAGACCTGCCCCTGCGTGCAGCTGCTGCGAGCGGCCCCCGAGAGCCGCCGGCTCTGTCCTGAGACTGGCGGGGACTCGAGTGCCCGGGAGTTTCTGCACCCCCTGCGCCCGCGGCCGGAGGTGCGAAGAAAAGTACGGTCTTCGAGCTGCTCTGGGATAACGAGCGATGCTGCCGGGCCATTGGGGTTTGCTCCGGGAGGCGCTCACGGCTCTCCAGCACTTGAGCGATCGCCAGCGGACAGCCCGGGTGGGAGCCGAGACTCGGGGGCAAACGCCGCATGCGAGAGGATTATTGTGATCGCTGCCGAGTGCGACTGCGGCCGGCGCTCCGCGGCGCGGGACTAACGCGCAGACCAGACCGGCGGCCCCGTCTCTCCGCGGCGCATGGAGCCCGCACAGCCGGGTGAAGAGAGGCAGGGCACGGAGCCCGGCGGCAGAGGCAGCTGCGGGGCTCCCGCCGCGTCCCGGGGCCCGGCGGGCAGGACCGGGACACCGCCGTGCCCTGCGGGTCCCTCTCCGCCCCAGGCGGGACGCGTTCCAGGCCCGTTCCCTGCTGGCAGGCGGCGCGGCCGCTCCGGGCTCGCCCTGCCCGCGCGAAGCCGCTTTGCATAAATGAATGTTAAAAGCAATTACTCTGGGAGCTTCGCCTAAACGTGTCAATTAGAAGTTGGCACCTTCGCCGTATCCGAGCCCGAGAGCCGATTCCAACGAGGGCTCTGGTTGCGTGAAATCCGGCTGACTTCCAGCCCGACCTCTGCCAGCTCTGAGGAGATCTATTTACAGTTTAGAGAAAACAGGATCCGTATTAAAAATGCCCCTTCCCCAGCGAAGCTGTATTTCACAGATCTTTCTGTTCAACCCGCCTGGTTTGAATAAGGGATACAACCCTCTTAAAGGTCAGGCTGTGCCATTGATTTACCATCGATGACAAGATACGGCCCTCGCTAGCCAAGATAGCAGAGAAAAGACATGTATTTAGAAACACCGAAAAATCTTTTGGAAGTAGTAAACCTTAAATCTTTGGTGTGGTGGTATATTTTTTCCCCTATCATCCATATATTTTTCATTTCGGTAAAACATTTTGAAAAACTGGCAGCCGTGTGCTGAGCATCAGGGGAGGTGTAGCTCTCTGCAGGACCCCCCCCTATCACCGTTAGCCACACTTAACCCGTAAATATTTCCTGCTGATATGGAGAATTTTATTTTAACTGAAGTGGTTCAGGTAAATTCCCTCCTCGATATTTCCACGCTGTTTGCAGTGCAGGATAGATTCAGCCCGGTAGCACTGCATCCACTGTAGCCAGCAAAGCCTCGCAGGGGATGAAATCTAAAAATCTGCATTTGCCAGTGCTTGGACCGTCGCGCTAGCAGGCAGGCAGCAAGAGCTTACACCACCGACAAAAAACTGATCATGTCAGTGTGAAGCAGCAGTGTCTGGAAAACCAGTAACAATTTAGAAACTAAAATTAGCTGATAGTTCGTGAAGAAGGACAGGCGTTTCTGCTCCCATAAAGCAAGTATTGCTCGCCTTAGCAAGTCACAGATGCGTTTTATAGGGATGGTTATTGCTGGCAACGGGGTTTGTTAAGGTTCATTCCAGTTGCTACACGTCGCTGTGCAAACGTGCACCGTCAAACCTGTTAAAATCGGTGCTCAGTGTGAGCATCCACACCGCGATCCTGCGACACGTGTAGGAGGAGGCTCATCGTGGGCTCGGTAATACAAAGCGACGTTTAGGCAGTGCTTGATAAACTCATTTTGTGGAAGCGGAAAGCTCGTGCATGGGAAGTGCCTCATCCCATCTGCTCACTAACTAATTACAATTAAGGTTGTGGAGAATGGGAAACCTGATACATTTTTGGGACTAGACAGGGAATCGAAGCTTTCTTTGTATGAAGTAAAATTTTTTCAGAGGTCAGTGAAGCTTTCCGTTCTTAGCCATCGAAAAAGCTTCTCGTAGCTGTGTAATGTACCCAGACAAACCAGCCGGTTCTTGCCTTAATCCATTTATCTATACGCAGTCTAGGATAAACGCTGTTCTTAATGTAATGAGGGACTGCACCGTCTGATGCTTTTAGGAAAAAGACTTGACATATTCAAAGTGACCTCTTAACCAACACCGAGATAATTTCGGAGTAAGTATTTCCAACCTATATTCCAAGCAATTTCTAAGGCAGCTGGGCAAGACCCGCCGTTGAGACGTTCGGGAAAACCCAGATCCAGCGGACCGCCGGCTGTCTCAACCTGGCATCACCAGCGCCTTGGATAAACCCCAGCAACCCGCAACGCGCCGCGGCTCTTTGTTCGCGCGGCGATGGGACGGGGACGCGGGGCTGAGGGTGGCCGGTGGCTCGGGCTGGGGACAGAGGGGACAGCTCTGCCGCGGTCCCCCGCCTCAGGCAGAGCCCGGGGGCTCCGCACTCTGCCGATGGGGAGCCGCCGCCGGCCGCCCGTGGCCCGGCTCTGCGGGATGGAAGACTCGGGGACCCGGCGCTCCCCGCGGGTGCGGGTCCCGGTCCCCTCCCTGCCGCGTCCAGCGGAGCCCTGGGGGATGGGGAGGACACGGCTGCGCGCACTGCTGGAGCCCCCGGCCCGAGCCGATCCCCACCGCTGCTCAGGACACTGGCAAACACGGGGACACGCGGGGACAAAAGAATACTCTTCCCTCGACACTGGAAGCCCCAGGGGAGAGGCGGGCTGTGCGTGGGAGCCGGGGGGGATCCGCGCTGCCCCCGCCCCTCTCCGGGGCTTCCCGCTGCCTCCTGCCAGCGGGCGGGGCCGAACGGAGCCGGGACCCCCCCGCAGCCACCCCCGGCCCCCGCCCCGCAGCTGCTCGGCCGCCGCCCGGGAGGGGACGCGGGCCCGCGCCGAACTCCAGGTGCGGGGCGCGGGCCCCGCCGCCCCCGCGGAGCCGCCGCGCTCCGGGCGCTGCCCCGGCCCTGCCTCCCGGCGGCGGGGCCGAGCGGGGTCCGGGCGGGCGGGGGCTCGGCCGGGGGTGTCCCGGTGCTGGGGCGCATCCTCGGCGGCCAGCGGCGGTGCGGGAGCGGCGGCCGGAGGGCCGAGCGGGGTCCGGGCGGCGAGCGAGGCCGCGGTGAAGCAACTCCCTTTGAACTTTGGCCAATATTTAATGACTTGGGAGGCAGATAGGATGGGGAATAAAATATTAATGGTCTCAATAAAGACGGGGACCCGGAGTATTGGAAAGATGAAAAACTGTACAGCTCGCAGAAAGGGTGCAGAAAACAGCCATCTTGAATATTTTAATCTCTGGCAAGTGTTTCTTTGGAACAAAATGGATGTTGGAGGGAAACAGCATAGTTAACATTACTGTAGCCTTCCATTTCTAACACCATCCCTCTCGCAGAATTCAGCTGGCACGAAGCAGGGAGACTGGAAGGAACGCCACAGCCTTTCATCTACCTACAATGGCAATAAATAATCATAATCTGAATACTGTGGTCTGGAAATTTAGTACCTCTCTAAGCGATGGTGCTTTTTTTACCCACGATTTATATCGATTTGTTTTCATCGACATAAGTCACATGTAATGCTGCAAAAACACTTTCAGAGCTCATGCAACATAAAGAAACAATTGGTCTGTGTTCAGCCAGAACACATCGGTAAAGATTTTTTGGTTTTTATGATATTGTACTCTGTTACCGTCACCAAAACCAAAGGAGGTATTCCTACTGATTACCCTGGAAATTTAATCAGGGCCTGGGCTCAGAGTTTGTTGTGTATTCATGATATGAACCAATTATTTTAAGGATTCATTGTTTGGCCATAAAAATCACTCTAGGCTGAAATTAGGCTTAAAAAGTCCCCAGGATTTTTTCCACTTCTACTAAAATGGGTTAACAGCTGTCTTTATTTTTTTTTCTTTTTCCCCCCACCTCAAACTGATGGTGAAAACAAATACAACATGCTGATTTCAGATGCTTTTTGTTTTCATATAACTGCAAAATAGCTTTTCCATGGTATTTTTTTTGTTTCTTTGGTTGTTTTTTTCTGTTTTGTTTTGGTTTTTTTTTCCCCTAAGAATTGAAAGGCTGTTAATACGGTTAGGCCTTCGCGAATTTTAAATTTTTTGTTGTTGATTTTCTGTTTTTTTTTTTTTTTTTACAGAGGAACAACCGACTGGAGTGGGGGGTGTGGTGAGAGCAGAGACAATAAGTCAGTGGTTCAGCTACACAGGCTCAGAAAGGCTCCTTCCCCGGGATTATTTATTTATTTCTTTTCTCGGTGCTGTTTGCTTACTTTGGACCTACTCTTTCAAAGATAAGCACAGCAGAAACAATGCACTTAAAAAAAAAAACACCCAAAGAAACAAAGACAGCTAAAAAAATATAATGCAGGGATGGCTATAGAGCATTGTCTGAAGATTAAAGAATAGGATTTCGAGACAGAACTGCTTGATTTTATTCACTTACTGGGTTCTTAAAGTCAATTTGGGTGGCAGTTTTAATCCTAATTGTTAAGGATAATGTTCCTGTTGAGAACTGTATTGTTCTTATTAAATTTTTTAATTTTTTCAAGGAAATTCTGAGATACTGCATATGCTGTTCCTGATTATTTCAGCATCTTGCTACAGCTTACTTTCTGTAGCTGAACATTTTTGCTTTAATTTCTCATATTCTGCCCCATGGATTGATACATACAAACATATTTAGCACCTCTTTCCTACACATCCTGTTGTTGGTACAGCATTTCTTGAGACTATTTGAATCAAAGGCACTATGAAACCAAGCAGCTTCCTAGTTACTTTTTAATAATTGTAGCACACAAGAATCTCCAAAGAATAACATTTGTGAAAAGCAGAGAGAGCAAAATTACTAAAATGCAAATTACAAGCTCCATCAAAGGCTAAAATTACAAACTTGTGCTTGTGAAAAAAAATTACATAGACTAGAAACAATAACCTAGAAAAGCAGGCACTGACTTTTTAATGGACAAGCCTTGTTCTGAAAATGAAAGTGACGCTCAGCTCAAATTTTTAATATTATCTAAGAAACAGGAAGATTACAACCATATTGAGTAATACTAGGGACTGCTGTAGGGCCCAGAGAGGAAAGCTGTGTCACATTTGCTGAAAGCTTAAGGAACTGCATTTAAATGTCATGGAAATCCGATTTATGTGTGAAAGGTATGTGGGGTTCCAGGGAGGAAACAGGGTGTGAAGAAGGACCAAGGAGATATAACACTGTATTTTGTCTCACAGATATGAAGTACAGAGAAATTTTGTTGAAATAAATAGAATAGATTAATTAATTTCTAAATTATAAATCAATGAAATATAAATTACTTTAAAATGATTTTTATCATTACTCAAAAGACATATTTTCCCCCAAAGAAATGCATTCATAAGAAGAGAAATGCCAATATAATATTTTTCCTGTAAAGAATACGACTTTGATTCATGAAGTTCACTTGCCCTAATGTACTTAAAACATTGTTACATGTGATAGACTTAGATTATCTTTTTCTTTAAAGTATTATATTCCTTTGTCATCATTATAGCTTTGTTGGCAAAACCTGAAGGCTAAATTGCAGCTTCATAGTTAAACAGACAGGGAAAGGTGTGAGAATGCTTCTATTTACACCTTCCAGAAGAGCAAGGAGTATCTAGGAATTTCCAAGTAACTGAGGCCAAGGGACTGGTGAAATTATATTTTATTCTGAATGGACAGGATATTCTGCTTATTTTATTTTCTTGTTGTGTCATTGGCACATCAGGCTCTGCAAGCAACTGTTAAGTGCTTGCTAGAGTAGTGCATATATTGATAAGGAATAATTGGTTTAACAAGTTGAGAGTTGTTTGTAAACATTCTGCTTAAAAGTTGGTGCTGCTAAATCCCTTGTACTGTTTAAAAGATGATTGTAAAGCAGTGAAGTAAAATGGTAGGATTGGAGTGATAATTTTGGTCTCCTTTTCACTTCACAGATTCCCTGCAAACATTTCTGTTTTGTAAGACAGATGTGTTCTTCAGATCATGTCTCTAAATATTTCCTCTCCTATGGTTCGATTGAAAATAGGGAGTGATAAGTGGTTACTACTCAAAATCAAGATCTTCAGTTTAATGTGAGGACATACTTTATCTGATTTTTTTTTTCTTGGGTGACATAAATATTCTGAAACTCAAAAATTAGCCTTGCAGACGCTCTCCATAATTTGCTTAGCCTCAGCAGAGTGAAAGTGATACAGAAAAGGTCTGTGCCATGACACACACTGTGCTCGGTACTCTTGGGCCTCACGGGGTTGCCAGTCCTGAAGTACTTCCAGTATAAATGAGAGATAAAACTTGTAATTAATGATGTGCAAAGCTTTCAGTTTAGACAAATATTTGCAAAAATATTTTGTTCATTTTCCCTTAATATTTAGCAATGGATTCTGGGTTTGACTGAGTCTAACTTAAAATGAAAAAAAAAGGAAGGACTTTTCCTCTTCCATTTTTCTTTGGGCAGAGCAGGTCTGGACAAACTGAAGGTGGAGTTTTCCCCACAGCTGGTGGTGCCGTGGCTGTCCTTGACTTCTCTTGTATGAATAATTCCCTCCCAATCTGTAACTTGTTCTGTTATGTCATGTTGTCCAGATTCTGAAAAACAGGGATCTTCTGTACCTAACTATTCCCTCTTTTCAGTCCTAAGATCCAGCACTTGCTTTTACTGCTGTCACATACTTTTAAAATCCCAGATATGCTGGCTGGAAAGGTAATAATTAGGAGTTTATTGTGGAAGGAAGATAAGATTATCTGTACTAAAGATTTATTATTAGAAAATGAATAGCCTCATTTTCAAGATTTAAGAGACTTGTACAAATTACCATTGCTGGGTGGTTTTTTAGTTTCCAGTTCACATTAGTACTGGAAGAACTGTTTGGGGCCTATTACCCAGCTTTTGGAAAGTATTCTTGTGGTGGAAAAATTTGTAAGGGATTTGGAAATGAGGACTCATCTGGCTAGTAGATGTTCATAAAAATCTTAATGACTTCAGCAGCCTGAGGCTGTTGAGGCTGGGCTGGGCTTGGCTGGAAACTACAGGGCTTGCTGGAGGATCTCCTCCCTACATGTGTCGTGGTGATAAGGGAAGAGCCAAAAAAAGGCTTTGAAATCTTTGAGTATATCTGTGGCTGGACTGCCACTATCTCTTTAAAAAATTATTCTGTATTATAAATCACATTTTAAAAGATAATAGCTCTAATGCACAGGACAGTTTGGAAACTTGTGCATAAAACTGTTCAGGTTTTCCTACAAAGGCACTTTGCAGTTTTATACATGTCATTTTCTTGCTTTACTTTGCAGCTTTATGTAAAGAGTATATTCCTCTGAATGGAAAGTGTTTTCAATTTAGTTTGTGTTGCTTTGGAGGGCTTTTTAAGCTAAAATCACAATGTATTTGACTTAAATGGTGACACTGTTATATATGGAAAAGCTGCTTTCCAACATTTCCAGAGGCTTTTACATACTTCAGTAATTTTACTGTTATTCAGACATCTGTGTGCTTTTAACTCAAAGGCAATGCTGTTGATCTTAGGGGTAACTTGACATTGGTGTTAATATGCAAGGGAGAAATCTACTTTATGGTCAGTTTGGCAGCTGGCTTGAAAAGTAGAATGATACAAACCCAGTATTGGTTCATTAAAAAGAAAAATAACCCACCTTCACATTCAGTTCCAGACTGGTCTGTGTGTACTGAGCAAATGATACAGCTGGGCCAATTGATGCTATTTACAGTGGGGAATTGTCTCTGAAATCCATGCTAAATTTTCACTGAACATATTTAAATCTGTTTCTCTGTAAGAAAATGTAAGGGATGTCGTCTTGTTCTCACAGGGCTGAATAGGATGGCCCTCAAGGTGAGGAATACTCTGGTGCTCCTGCTAATAAAAAACGGTTTTAGAAAAACTTAGCAGATGGTCATTCTCCCCAGGAAAAATTCTTCTGTCTCTCAGCCATGGGGCTGCAATACTCTGCAGCAGCCTGCAGCTCTGCCAACCTCTGGGACATTCCTCTGGCAGCAAACTAAAATCCCAACTGAGTACCAGCATGGGACTCTGAAGTGTCCTGGGAACTGCAAGGTGAGTTACTGCAGCACGATGGCCACCAAATCAAGACATTTTTGTTACCCCTATCTTCTGGGAGGTACAGGGCTGAGGAACACACCATCAAACAAGACGTTTTTCTTTAACTGTTACTTGTTATATATTAAAACTCTCTCTGTGTCTCTGACTTGGCTAAGATTCCTCTTGGCAGACAGCAGATTTGCCTGTGACGTTACTAACCTGCAGAGGAAAATCAGATTTTTGCAGCAACTCAGTCTGCTTATTGCAGTGGTCACTGTCATCCCCAAGAGATTATTTCCCAAATTTGGTGTTTGGGACACTCTGCTGATTTAGTTTGTGATTCAAACTGTTCTTTTCAGCCTTTCAGAAGTAGGGATTTAGGTGTTTGCAGGAGGCAGCTGGGAATGTGGAGGCTGCTGTGGTCCTCACAGAGACCCCAGAGCATTTACTGATGCTCCAGCCCCACCAGACCAGGCAGTCACAGTCTTCAGAGGCAAGAGCTGTCCTTCCCAGTGCCCTTCATTGAGGAGTACAAAAAAGAAAGAAACAAACTTGTTTGCTTTTGTGGTGCTGGTGCAGTTGGCAATAGCTTCAGGATGTTCATATGTGGGCATATAGAAACAAACCTCTCCTCTCCTCTCCTCTCCTCTCCTCTCCTCTCCTCTCCTCTCCTCTCCTCTCCTCTCCTCTCCTCTCCTCTCCTCTCCTCTCCTCTCCTCTCCTCTCCTCTTCTCTCCATGATTCAGTTTCCTTCCTCTGTTCTGTGTTTGGAGCAGTTTTTCCTGGTGTGGGTCAGGTGCTGCAAGCATCCATCCATCCATCCATCCATCCATCCATCCATCCATCCATCCATCCATCCTTTCTTCCATCCTTCTATCAATCCTTTTATCCCTGCTGCTCCTGCAGCTGCCCACACCTCTGGCTTAGCTCCTCTGGAGCAGCGGTTCCTGTCAGGCAGCAACACCAGTGCTGTCTGCACAAGATGAATTTTCTCTCCTCTCTTCATTTTCCCTTGGTCTTTCTGTTGGATTTTTTCTTCTGAGAACCCTCTCTCCCTTTGGTCTCTTCCCCATTTTTCCCTGCCCCCTTTCCCTTTCATTCTTTCATTTTTCTCATTTCTTGTATTCTCCCTTCACTTATTTTTCTCTCTATTATCTTTCCTGTCCTCCTCTGCATTCTTTCAATCCCAGCAGGGCTCGCGCATACAAATTGACCCCCTCCCAGCCGGTAATGCGATCGAAGCTCTTTGTGGCTCCCACTATCTCTATGGTAACTATCAGGGGGGTCTCGAGAGTGGTGCTAGACCCGGAGCATCGGCCCACGTACTGCTGTACTGCTGTTCTTGCCGGCGTTATGTGCTGACCGCATGGGCCTGACTGCTCTTTACAACTGCTTCTTGTTAAAAATAAAAATAAAAAAAAATTGATACCCCCAAAGTGCTTAAATTGGGAAAACAGACTGCACGCTTGAGCACAAATTGTTGTTGGGTTTTCAGGGTTTTGGAATATGGTTTCTGGTTTCAGAGTTGCTTTACTTGGTGGATGTGGTGTTTTCTAATCGTTGTGGAGTGGCACATTGGCTGTTTCATGGACTCTGGAAACTGTGGTTATGCTGCAAAAATTAATATCTGCATTGCGTGGGCAATGTGGTGCTGTAGTGGTGCTGGTTGTAAGTGCCAGTGCAGACTGAGAAAATATTTACAAGGGGTTTGCATGTTATGAATGTTGTGAGCTCTTGCTTTTCCCCATGCTAACCAGTTTACCACATACTGCCAGTTTCTGGGATTTGTGCAAGCATGGAGCAGCCATAGGATCTGATGGAAGGAATGACTGAAAAAACCTATGGTGTGACAGAAGAAATGAACATGGTCCCTTTTGGTGATAAGATTTTCTTCAAATAGCCAGGGATGCCAGTGGAAAACCAGGGAGACAATGAAACCTAAGGCTTTGCTAATTATTATTTTTGTAGTACATACAATATTAAAAATGCAATCCCTATAATGACTGTAATCCAAATATTGTTCTGTTAAATTCTTCAAAGCACTGTGATTTTTGTGCCCCCTTCAAAAGCATATATATTTGTGCCCCAAAAATTTATTCCATTTGTCAGACCTGTTAATTCTTTTAATTGCATCAGCTTTATAGGCAGCAATATATAAAATCTATGACTTTTTAACAAAATATTTTCCTGGCTTTTAAAAATAAATAGTGTCGTACCTTATATGACACTCTATAAAAATTTCTGAAATGAAAGAAAATTGGCCTTATTATATACTGACACTACATATTGCTGCATCACTTAGGATGTGCAAAGTCAGTCAGTTAACTACACCTTATCAGCCCTTGAAAATTCACTATATGAAAATTCACTACAAACCCAACACCGTCCTATTTGAAACTCTTTAACTCTCAAACAATTAGCCAGCAGTGTTGACTCTGAAAGCAGCACCTTGCTCTAATCTTTGAAAGGAATAAACCTCAGAAGATGATTATTAGATTTTTCAACTGGCTTCATATTCCATATTCATAACTTTATTAATCCTTCAGTTCACTTAACAGTGCATTGATGGAGAGTTTTACATCTACTTGCTTGTGTGTAAATCAACATCCGTAAACTGCCTTTTTGGGTGAAATGCAGCCAGCGGTGACAGGGTTAACACTGTGGGCATTTAAGTGGTCATAATTAACAGTCCATTAAGATGAATGGAGTAAGTCGCACTTAGCAATGCTGTTGTTTAATTCTGCCTGTTTACAGACTCAAGAGAACAACAGCAAGGGGCTTGAGATTGCCCAGGGTTTGCAGTAGGATAGCTAGGAATCACGTTTTAAAACAAATTATAACCAGATTTTTTAAAAATAAATCATTTGGGAAACATATTTCCTGGTTTGGGGTATTTCTGTTGTCCCAGTTCACTTTCTCGACTAAGTGGGTTGATGCTAACTACAACTTTGCTTTCCACTGAACAAGTCCACCAAAACAAAGCCCTTACTATGCTTAATCCCCTCCCTGTTTCACAATTATTTATATAAACAGTGGATTTTGTAGCTGGTTATTAATAGGGATGCAGGAGGAACTCGGCTTTTCAAACCTGTAAATGTCCTTCTGGCTCTGATGTGTGGCTGCTCTTTTGCAGTGTTTAAAATTTGATATAAACCCCCACTATTAATGTCGTCAATCTTGAGCATTAAAAATATGAAATAGAACAGAAACCTAACATGCCAGCCTAGAAAATCTCTACTGTAGAAAAAAACCTTGGCTTTATTTGCCTTCCACATCCCCAAGTTTTTACAAAAAAGATTTTTCAAGTAATTCTCTGGTGAAGTTGAAAAGTTTTGTTAAAAGGAAACTAAATTTTTCACGTAATCTGTTAATTCCAAGATGTGAAGCTTTTTAAAAAAAAATCACAAAACCATACTATACCAAGACTTGAAACAGAATCCTGGGGGTTGTTAACTTTGCTGCTGAAGAATTCAGCTTTTGCTGCCAGTCTGGAGTCAGAGTTCTTGAGAGAACTGGGACGGGCCCAGGTGGATAATTCACTATTTGAACAAGAAAGATTTTAGCCAAAAAGCAGCAGTGGAACTGCTAGAGAAGCCTGTCATTTCGAAGTAATATGCAGTTCTTTTTATAAGGTCTCCATTTTATTGGTACAATTTTTTCCTTGTAAAGGATTGTGAGTGTAATTAATTATAGGCAATAAATTGTAAGTGCATTTCATAGCTCCTGTATGTCTGGCTATATGACAGCACCCAGAAATGTGGTTGCTAAACATACTGAAGAGCAATAGAGTGAGAAGTCATTTTCTCTAGATTTTTGTTGAGGGCTTTTTTGGATTTCAAGGAGTCAAAGCAGTATGACAAAAATTAAAAATTAATGATCCCATGAAATGTTTTAACTACTAATGTCAACATAAATTACTGATACATTTTTCCAGACACGGTTTTGATCTTAAGGGCAGGGATCCTGCTAAAAGATAACCTTAAAATACAAGTATATAATTATGTTACCCATCCTTGTTAGCAATAACATATTCATGAATGAAAACAGTTTTGCTTGTCTACAGTTTGGATTTCTTGTACTTTTAAATGTAAATTAGAAATTTAAAATTACAATGCTTTTTAAAAAATTAATTTTGGAGTTTTGATGACAACTCTCAATGTTAATTTTAATGAGCATGTGTTTGGTTGAATTAAAATTAGGCCATAGTACCTTAAACTTATTAAAGAGGTAAATGTACCTGAATGAGCCAGAGTGATTCCAGGTAATTCTTTGGAGAAAATCTCTTTTTATCAGGTTCTCCTGGAAAATCACATTTGTAGAAATGTAAATTGATTTGTTTTAAAATAAATTATTTAAAATTAGTTTAACAACTTCACTTCTGGGCATCTCTGATTGATAAAAATTTTTAATATTTCAAAAACAATGAAACTGAACAAAATAGTCTGAATTAACAAGAAACCATGCAGTTTTCTCCATGTAACTGACAGTTATTTTAAAAATTTTATAGGTTTTTAATTGATTAAAAATCGAATCCAAAATAGAGGAGAAAGCCACATTCAAAGAATAGTAGAATACTTATTCGTTAAGCAGGAATTAAAACAAGATACAATAATATATAATCCATTGTACAGAGGAATCTCGGTCAGCAGCTTGAAGGCAAAATGAATACTTCTCTCTTTAAAAAAAAAGGGCATATTTTACCTCTTTTTTAACCTGATACTCCATTCTTTGGTGGTTCTTGATCTGTGTCCCTCCTTTAATTCACCTTTAATTGTGATCACTGACAATTTCAGCAACAAGCTCTATATGTTTTTTCCTTCTGATTTGTACAGTAACTAGCCACAAATCCTTTGACTTCCCCAGAACATAAGCCATTGGTTTCCACGGATTAGGAGTAGACTGGTTGCAGGATGTTCAGTAAATGTTCTTCCCAAGAAGTAAAACCATACTGTTTCTTTGTTCCAGCTGTAAAGAACCTGCCATGATAACAACAGCCTTTAAATGATGATGTCAAAATGTCAAAGAGGAAAGTGGCTGTGTGTGAGGTCAGGAGTCTCACTGATGCAGAAAGCAATTGGAGAAAAAACTGGCATGAGTTCTGGTGAATTTTGGAATGGGTTCAAAAAGTGAATATTTATGAGCGTGGCATAATATATTTACTCTGGATACAGAATCTGCAGGTTTCTTTTTTTTTTTTTCTTTTTTTGTTAACTAAAATTAAATATCCCTCTATATGATTCTCTTACTTCTAGCCCTGCACATTTCCTCAAATGAGAGGAAGAAGTGGAATTTGTGACCTTTATCCTTACCCAATTTATTTAAACTAGAGTCTTGGATTTTGATTTGTGGATCTTGATTTATATCAAGATTGTGATGATATTTTTCATTTATGTGGATTTTGTATATCTTGCACATTTAACATAAGCTGCTGTACATGTGGTCAGACTTCACACACACACTCAGAGAATATTTCGAATTGGGATGGACCCACAATGAACCTCAGTTCAAGTATTAAGGAGATGGTCTGTACTTAACAGAGATTGATGGGATGCTATCTGTATATATATACATAGTATATATAGTATATCTATCTATATATCTATATATAAATATAGATATATCTATATACACACACTCATACTTCTGGTCTATTAGAGTGTGGTGCACCTAAAATACACAGGGTGTATTCTTCACAAAATAAAGACAACTGTCTAAAAATGAAATGGTTGTGAGGATGTGCAATTTAAGAAAGAAAAGTGTGAGAATGCAGCAGTGCTTTCAGAGTAGGCATTGTCTGCCATGTGGGTAATGACTGACAAGTGATCTCCGAGCCCCAGTGCTTGCATGTGGTCTGGGAAATCTCACCCTGCTTGTTGTTTCAGGCAGGATTGCAGGGGTGCTGCTCTGGCCTTGAGTCAGGCTCTCACTGGCATCTCCTCTCCCTCCCCCTGGTCTCCTACCAGCACCAGGAGATGATGGCACCAATATCATTGTTTGAAGGAATTGCACAGTAATTTTTTTTGAAGAATTATAATAATATCTAATATCAATTTAAAGGTATTAGACACCAGAGGGTTTTGGTTGTTTTTAATGTCAGAAATGAAATTTCCAACAGTTCACTTTACTGGATGCTAAATGAGAAAGCTTTTCTGAAAGTTTAAGGCATTGAGATAATTCTAACTCATAAATGGGCTTTGCCTGTAGAAATAAATAAACTACTTGCTTTCAAAACCAAGCAGATAATTAATTTGGGTTCACCTGATGGTTTTTGATTTTACTGGGTGTCAGTTCACATCTTCCAGGCTGATATAGAAAGGATTTAAGGTCTCATTTTAAGTAAATCAGCCATTATTTTCTGCAGAGGACAGCCTATAGCTCCCACAGCACCTGTGTGTCTCTGGGACATACCAGCACGTCATGCACTTGGTTACCTCAGATTTTGTAGGATGAGTTCCTTTGTCCAGGGCTAGGGCTAAGTATAGGTGCCCACACCTGCCAAGGATGTCTGTGATTCCAATTGCTCTCCAAGGCACGGAGATGTTTCTGTTACCTTATGCAGTGAATATGGATCACTCAATTCTCCAAAAAAAATTATAGCACTCACCAGAAATGGAGGCAAGCATGGGGTTTTTGGTAATATTTACAATTCACTGCAGAAGTTGTTAAATAGTTTTTTTTTCCAAAAGTTTTTAAAATCTTTTAAAATATTGTCTGTTCTATTCATTGAGTAAAGAGAGGAAGAAAATCAGTAATTGGTCTCTGGTGAGCAGGACCTTAATTTTAACTGGTATTTCCTCATTTACATACCCAAGGTAAGAGTCATGAGAGATTCTGCTTTGGAGCTAGAGAAAGGCACATTGCTGGGGAAACTGCCAGTTAGGAGAAGCCTGCCTTTAAACTCAAGCCAGATAGTCTTTCTTGCAACAACTTACTTCTCTTTCTTGGTAGAAATATTGATTTTAAAAGAAAAACATGAATAATTATTTGTTTTGTCTTGTTGAGAAAAAGTAAGTGATTTTGCATCATACAATTTTCCTACATTTGTTCTGAGCAGAGGAGAGAAGAGAGCTTCAAAATTTGTGACATATCTAGTTTGTGTAAGTTTTGGATCTGTAGGCTGCAACCACATGTGAGAGAAAGACCTCTTGAAATTCATGGCAACTGCAAAGCCTTCACCTACTCTGTGAGATTTACTGATGGAGTATTTGGATCTTTTCCTAAAACTCTTGCTATGGAAATTTTTGAGGAATTGATGCCATACTATTTACTAGCTGTATGATTTGGCATGGGATGCTCTGCTGGCAGAGTCGTGGGACTGGTCCCACCTTGAAATGCTGTGATCTATGTAAGGCCTGGATGTTTGAAAACTGTTTGTCTTTACTGGCAGATGCTGGAGGAAGATCAGAGCGGCAATTAACCTATTTACAACAAAAGCTTGCACACATTTAAAAAAACCCCTAAACTTTAAACCAAAAAAAGATTTTAAAGTTATAGAACAAATGACTGAATAGAGCAAATCTGGGTTTAATTAACTGTAAAATTGGTTGCAAATGTTTTCAAAAGCTTCTAGCTTATGGGCTGGGAAGTTGCTATTTTGGAAGCTCTGGGCAAGTGGCACAGCTCTCCAGGGAGTATGTGGGTGGTGGAAATGCCACGCTGGTGTGGGTGATGGAGCCAGGTCCTCCCAAGGAATGATGAAGCCTCTCCCAGGAAGCAGCTGAGCCTGGGGCATTGTGCGGTGCTTGCTTGCACAGAGGAGTCCAGCCTGATAGTGAGAGTGTGCTTTAGGTCCTATTGCTGTTTCTGCTGCTGAGAAAACTCAAATCATTTGGATTTTCCTTGCTTAGAAACACTTCCTTGCACAGCTGCCTTGGGGCCTAAGACAGCTTTACTGACCTTGGTGTGGACCATCACTGAATGAACTGCAGTGAATATTGGGATTGCCCCAAATGGAGAGCCAGCTCCCCATCCTATTGGGATTGTCCCAAAGGTGAGTCAACTCCCTTCCTGGGGATGCACAGTGCACATGGAGGCCATGAGAGAGCAGGGAAGGGTGAGGGGTTTCAGGAAAGCGTGTGCTGTCAACAGTTGCAACTGCAAATGTTCAGCAAAACATTTTTCAAGGGGCTGGAACAAGGGGCTGATTATAAGAATTGATCACTTTATTATTGTGACTGAAAGGGGTGACATAGTAGAGGAAAAACTATTTCCAGAGCAGTCAGTATTTCAGATTGTATTTGTTTGTTGCAGAGAAGCATCCAAAACTCTCAGCCAAACCTCAGTGCCTACATAGCAAAGATTGGCATAGAATGAGTCAAAATACAGTGTATATTTGTTGATTAAGGTTGCAAATCTAACTTCTGATCCTTTCCAAAGTATCAATGGCCATTAGAAAAACTGTTTTCGTGGCAGAAACCCTGCAAACTGAAGTGCGTCTTGGGGAGTGATGGGAGTTGAATGTCAAAAAAATTCGTGTTTACTATCTGAGAAGCATTATTAAGAACTATTGAATTTCCCTTAAAAATGTAGGCTTTATCTAGAAAAAGTAAACTCTGGAAAAAACCCCAAGAAAATCCCCTCCCTCCCAAAAAAATCCTAAAACTTTGAAAGATGTCTTAATAATGATGCTGAGCAAATAATTTAAAACATAATTTATTCATTGTATGTAAATAATCTAATAGATCACCAAAGTAATATTTTTTTCAAATTCTTTAACTAATATATTTCTATTTTAATTATTACCTGATGGATTAAAGTATTTGATACTTGTCTGGAGTAGCTCTTGATCAGAGTTGTAGGAGCAATAATAGGCTCTGTTCCAGTTCTGTGGTCAGATCAACATACAGCCTTATCATGAGAGATTTTTACACGTGTGTATTTAAAATCTTCCTCACATATGGATGTTTGTACACCATGTGATTGTCAGCAGCTGTCACAGTTTTTTTGCTGTTTCAGTCTGCAAGCTGTTCTTATCAGCTCTGATCAATTCTTTTCTTCCTTCATTTCTACTGGTGACATCTCACTGAGTTTCTGGATCTTGACCCTGGCAGTGCTCAGACTGCTGAAGCTTTTTACTTGTCCTTAGCCCATGTTGGGAACTCATCTCTTGCAGTCATGATGGTCTTCAAGCAGATCCCGTTTTTGAAGGTGATCCTGTATCCCTTAAAATTACCAGTTTATGCTGAACACTCCAGCTCAGTGTGCAGACTGGGGGGACAGTGCTGCTCTCCAGGCTCTGCTGCTGCTCATGGCTCTGCCATCTGTCTGTGGGGCAGGGATGAAACCCAAACAGACACAGCCCGTGAGAACCTCACGGGTGTCATCGTTTTTCACAGCCTTCTGGAGAAGTAGCAAAGTTATTTTGGTTTTACAAATGGCAACAGAGGTACAGAGTCACTGCAGTTCAAATCCTCAAAGATATTTAAACAACAGTTTTCTGTACAGGTGCTGGCCCCGAGTAGACACCACCTGTCTGATGAAGGTTCTGCAGATCCTTCCTGCCAGCATGAGCTTTATTTTCTTTTATTCGGGAGAGGAGGAAAATATTTGTTTCAGGGTGTAAGACTTCAATCTTAGAGGCTGCACTGGTGTTGTTAGGACCTGGTAATTTTACTGTCATGGAATAATGGGGAATTTTCCTTGAAAGGCCAGGAGCTGTGGTTCAGAAAACTTTCACTGGCCTAACAAAGTAGAAACATTTACAGGCCTCATCAGGAGTAAGTAATAACTTTAATGGAGCAGTTAATTAGTTCTGCTCTTTTCAGATGGGATCATTAGAATTTAATGAGAATTAATAATTTCATAAAGCATGGAAATATATTGCCCCAAGCAAAATACGGTAACACACATTTCCCAGATAGCTATTTTAAATGAATACGGTGACATTTTCTCATATTGTTGGATGATCTATAATATTTTTATGTAGTAACTCAAGATAAAATATTTGCATCACATTATAAAGTATGTTACTGTTTGAAGATACCAAATCCCCATTGTTGGTGAATAGGAATATAAACCTAAATACAGTGATGAAATGCAATTCTTTATCACTCTTGGCTTTTTCCTTGAGCATTTAAAGACAAAGATCACCTAGAAGCATCATTGAACATGATGCCATGTGCTGTAATCTCTTGTGTCAGCTTTGCCACACTACCTAATAATTAAAACAAGCACACTAATAGTTTGATGATAAAATGTCATAAAAGCAGGACAGAAAAAATTCTTAAAACATAGATTTGGGGCTATTTTAGCTGGACATCATCTTGTAACACAGTAAGTAATGTAACAAACAACAGATAAGTATTCCATATACGGGGATTTTTTAGTCTAGCATTTTATGTAAATTATTATCTATAGTTGGTGTGCCTCAAATATTGTTCAAGGCATAAAAAGGAGCCATTTCTCATTTCCAGTTTCTGTGCTTGTTTAAATTGGCCTGACTTCCGCTGACACTCATGAGGTTGTGGCAATGTCCATGACTCAAGGATGGGACCCAAACACTTTAATGAAGACTTTGGTAGCCCTAGGAAAGAGGAAGGAAATTCCTTCTGTATGTGCTATAACTGCTGATCTGTCTTTTTCACAGAATTTTTCCTTTACTGCTTGAACATGTGGAGGACATCCTTTATTATATTCTTTGCAAATTGAAATAATTGATCAATAAACTCGAATTTGAAGGATGTTATGAACTATTCCTCTGAACATGTCCTGAACTTGCAGGCTAAACAAATAGCATAAAATGGAGGTAGCCAAAAAACCAGGCTGATCCTGTCCAGCCACCATCCCTATGGTGTGACATAACATATGTATGTCTAACACAGTAAAATCAGCATGAAGATGGTGCCATGAGACAGAGATGCAGACTTGCACAGTTTCTAATCTTATTCCTGGAAGAATTAAAACTTGGACTAAACATGTCAGAGTGAGTAAGGGCCACAGTAGAGCTCCCCTGCCACTGAGGCTGGGCTGTGGTACCCTATCATTAGAGCACTGTTTGTGGGGAGATCTGAATTCCTCATGCTGTAGCAAAACCTAGCCAAAGCACAGACAGATCAAACTATTCAGCTTTTCATTATGGTCCAGCCCATTTCATTTTTCAAAACTGCAGAGCAGTAAAACGAAGCATTCTTTCTTGCTGGCTCTTCTGAGGGGGAAAAAAAAGCAGGAGAAAATGCTGGCTCAAACTTCAAATGCATAATACATCTCCCATCACAGATGTGAAAGAAAATTACCTACCAGATCTTTTCAGTAGGAGTTTCTATTTAAAGTGAAACATGTGATCATTACAATATTTCAACAGTTAGATGAAAAACTGCTGCCATATATACATATATATATATATATATATAAAATTCTGCAAGATATGAGTACTTGAAGGGGGCATTCCAAGTATTGGCCATCTCCAAACATGCAACAAGCAACAATATTCTGCTTCTCTCAATTTTTCTTAGTAACTGTTTTAGATTTAAGACTATGATGCACTTTTTTCTCAGTCTCTTTTTCATCTTCCAAGAATGATGTTTTCTGTTCCTACAATGATTGCTGTGTACTGCAGCAGCACTGAGGCACTAGTGGCTGGAAATCGAGAGCTACTGTTTCTGTATAACAAAAAAGAGAACCTCCTCCAGAAAGCTGGCAAATACAAGAATACAGAGAGGGGATGTGTGGGCACAACAGAGCAGGGCAGACATTGCAGCAGCACCCTTGTACGTGAGATTTGACCACTGCTCAGAAATAAATCACTGAGTGGGGAGTTGAACAAGACACAGGATGTGGCAGCATCTTAAAAGCCCTGGGGTCTGATGTCAGCTTGTACCTGTGAGCAGCCCTGGAGGACCCTGCCCACTGCTCCCACTGCTCCCACTGCTCCCACTGCTCCCACTGCTCCCACTGCTCCCACTGCTCTCACCACTTCCTCTCCTACACTGGATCATGTGCTGGAGGTAGCCCAGGTTTGGCAGCAATATTCTTTTTCCATTCCTGTTCTACAAGAATTTTTCCTTGCTCTCCCCAAGCATGTGGCAAGGTAAGGGAAGGAGGAGACATCATGTCTGGTACCTCAGTTACTCCTGAGTTACATTTCTACCTGCTTTGGAGGCTTTGGTGCCATGAAATGACCATGCATTCCCTGTGGGAGGGCAAGCAGTGGAAAATTCCCCGTGCTTGCTTGTAGCAGCCTTACACTGCTCCTCCTGACTGCTAGAGACATTGCTGGACTTTTCCTTTTGAAGTCTACCTTACCTGTCTCCATCTTCTCAGGGGTCAGGGCCATGAGAAATTACTTTTCACTCACACAATGGGTCTTTCCTCAAAAGAACAAGAAAATGAATAGCAATAACAGCTTTCCTAACCCAGATCTTCTATGTTGTTTGAATGTTGGTTTAGGCGTTAATTAGACAGCAATGAGCACCATCAGTTCTACGCCTGATCCTATATCATATGATCTAAAAACTAGCTATTTGATTCAGATGACAAGTATCTTATTGCTGTATTTTATTGAATATTGATGCCAAAGTTTTGTTTTCAGCATTTGCAAATCCTTTTAATCATTTAACAGTAAAATGAAAAGGTTTCAGTTTGGTGAGAGCTATTGTAATTATATTTACTATGCAGCTTATTACCATATGCTGAATATGTTTGTACTCTTGTATTGCACCTTCAAACTCCATTAAAGGAACATTAAAGCTGCAAAGTGTAGTACTCTGAAATTGGGAAATTATGGTGTTTTCCTGTGTAAATTTAAAACTCTTTAGGGAAATCAGGCCTGCAGGTTAGCTGTCTGGACACTGTATACAGTGTATACAATACAGAGGAGAGGCAGCCACCTCCGAGTGGGATTTAAACAAACTCACGATCCATAAGCCACCTACACTGTGCAAGAGACAGGGCTCCAGGTGAAGTCTGACCTCTCTCCAGAAGTGAAGCACCTGGCTGTGGTCAGGAAGGAGCTCCCTTGCTGTGTGCAGGACCTGCAGCCTGCAGTAAGCAGCTCTGCTGGTCTGTGCTCCTTTCCCAGGGGAGAGAGGCACCTGGACAGTCTCCAAGGTAAAGGCATGATGCTGGGGAAAACTCCCATACTGCAGTGAGATTTCTATTTAGTTCAGGGAGTGTGTAACACCCTGGCTGCCACAGGGATGCTTATGCATTTTAAGTATAATTGTAATTGGATAAATGTAGAAATGTTGCAGGAGTAGCTGATGGACTTGAGGGCTCCCTGTGTCAGGCACCACCTCCACTGCTAGGTATGGTGATGTACCCTTGGCCACTTTCTGTGGCTCAGTGGATCTTCACTTCTTTGCTGAACTTCAGCACAACTTCCAAATGAAGGGGTTAAATGCACCCCCCACAGATTTGCTCTGTCGATGGGATCTAGGAGTGTTTGAACTCCCTTCAGTCTGTGGAGAAGTAGTCTAAGTCTGCTGTTCCTGTGCAAGTCCTCAGTCAGGAAACGATTTTATAGAAGGGATTACTGCTGCTAACTGCAGGGGCATCATAAAACCAGTGATCCCTGCTCCACATCTGGAAAGAGAGGCTAGAGGTAGAGAGAGAGCTGCAGATAGTGAACACCAAAAGGATTCGGGTACTAAAGCCCCAAGGGGAGAGAGGAGCTGCCAAGAGCAGTGAGAGAGAACTGCCCATGCCCTCAGTGCATTTCTCTAGCAGAGGGCTAGGGACTATTTTCTCTTTAATGAAAGTTGAAATTGCTTTCTGCGTTTCAAGAAAGGCTGGAAAGGCAGGCAGAAAGCTCACAAACACAGCCCTGTTTTCACCTTGTCTGCTGTCCTGTTGTTCAGGAGGATCTTCAAATGGTTATATTCTGGAGATTTTCCACAGTTTTCATTCTGGATCTGAGTTTGAGGCTCTGGGGCTACAGCTCATGTGAGCAAAGAAAAACTTCACTGTGAGCAAAATTCCTGCTGCTTCAACCCATGGAGCTACAGTGACAGCCTTTCCCTTGCAATGGGTTGGTTGGAAGGTCTTTGCCTGGTGCTGTGGCTAGAAACTATTGAACCTGACTGAAGTTCGTGGGACTGGGAGCCATGCCAATAATAGAGGATTCAGGCAGCACTTTAAAATGCTGTTTTCACAAGCACATAAATCCCATTTAACAGTATTTTTGTCAAACTGCTCTTTTATATGATGTTCCCTATGTGATGGTATAGAAACCAAGCCTAAAATTTATTCTTCAACGTGTTTCAACCTCAACTTGTGTCTGAGTTCATTAGCTAGTGTGAATTCATGTAGCTCCTTTGGCTTTAGAGATGTGATGATTTACACCAACTGAAGAGAGATTCTCTCTTTCTAAGTAATTTCCTTGAGTCTTTTTCATGTGATATTTTCCTGTCATTTCATTTTTCATTCTTTTCCAAGAATCTTAAATGTTTTGCTGTAAACATTAAAAATCCACTTGTGTCTTTGGCATCAAATATAACAATAGAACTTGTTTTTACATCTCTCAGAGGTACAATATAGAGGCATTGCCAAAAGCTATCCACTATCATTACAAACATGGGAATGGAAGACATATATAAACATAGAAGTGCAACCCCTTTCTCGAATAAGAGTTTATAATAGCAACAGTGAACTTGACCCAGTGCATTTCCTGTAGGGATAAGGTGACCTGCAGGGGTTAATGGCCCGTGGCTTTGCCTTGGGCTATCATCTCACCCAGCCAGTGATTAATCCTGGAGAAATACCCTTTGCTCCCATCATTATCCCTTAAATGGAACCTTTAGAATTCAAAATGATTTTGGAATGGAATTTACCACTGCCCTGCACTCCATTCATTGCAAGGAACTTTACTGTAACTGCATGTCACACTTGCATAAATAACCTTCAGAGGAAAAAAAAAAGAAGAAAGATGAAAGGACTGGCCCAGAAAAAGGAATAAAACTCCAGTGCAGGCTACCACTGCTGGTAATATTCCAACAGCAGGGTGATTCTATAACAGGAGGGTAAAGCTGCCGCAGCAAGTGGAGGTAAAAGAGTCTGAAAGTATTTGATGTTTACAAGTGTGAGCATTAACTGTAGCATATTTTCAGGCAGCAATGTGTTATGGTTTTTGTTTTGTTTCCTTAGCTGTTTCCTAGGCATATTCTTGACAAATTAGGTTTTCTTAATAAACTTAGGATGGCAAAGTATCTGTACTGGCAACACATGATCAGAACAGCTGCTGAAGGAGCTGGTTATTCCTTTAGACAAGCAAAGTGCAAGAGACTGTGAGTGTTGGGAAATTGTTCTGCTTCAAAGCCAGAAAGCTTCAGTTCATCTGCTGACCTCTCTTGCAGGTCTTTTGCTTGCAAATTGTATCTGCTAGCTAAGCAGCTCAGGTACAGCATATTGCTTTAATTTCATTCCTGAGAATGGAGTAAAATCTGTGGTAGTAAAGCAATCAGTGACCTCAATCATGTCTATACTCCCCTCTTAATCCATCTGATGTAGGCTTCATGCCTGGCTATATTAAGGTACACATGCCTAGTACACAAGGTTGTAGAAACAATTAAATCTACTTACTGTTTTTCATCTTTTTGTAGACACAAGTTTTAATCACTGTTTTAATCAAGGAATATTTTAAACAGGAAGATTTTCAGCATCGGTGCTGGACAACCAATTTAGCATAACTCTACCATTAATACACTGGTGACAAAAGTCTGCAATGCCATTCTTGCAGTCTCCTGTGTCATATGTACTGGTCGCACATCAGTAAGAAATATATTCCTAATGTATTTGGACTAATTCTGCACATGGAGTTGTGTCACCTGTTGCATGAAGTGACTGGTGGTAGTGGTCACCCAGTCTATGGTTTTATTTTGATCCTAGTAAAGGCCATTTTTTATTCAGTAGCATCTTGCACAGTTTTTGGGTTTTTTTTTTTAAATTGTGGCTCAACCCCAAGCAAGACAACCTACAGTTACTGCAAAGTTGAAATATTCTCTAGCTGGTTCAGGGTTAACAGAGTTTGGGATGGTCTCCAATAAACTTCTCACTCTTCCTCTGATGTGTGGCCAGCATGCTGCAGAGTGAAGCAGGGCTGTCCCACTCCTGGACCTGGCTCTTGAACACTGTCCCTGTGTGATGCTTGTCTGCCAGAAGCTGCTGACTGCACCATAGAGCAGCTCATAAGCAGAGACGGCCGTGGTCTTCTCTGTTGCTCTTTCAATGAGTGAACCCAAATCAAGATTGGATGGAAACTGGCCTTCCACACTGTACCAGAATTCCCTGCAGGTGGTATCAGGAGTGGTATCTGATAAGTGCAGGTGATGGTGTGGCCGTTCTCTGAGCCCTTACCTTGCTTGCTGGGCAGTGAGCTGCAATGGACTTTGCCTGGTCTCTGGACTGAGTGGAGCTCTGGTCTCAAGCCCACGAACAAGGACTTCGTGGATCAGTGGATGAAGGTACAGTCATAGGTATAAGGTCAACATTGGAGAAACATACACACTGAACAGTTCTAGCACTTGAAGCCTAGACTTTCATATTCTTAGGGTTTAGTTTTTAAAATATTCTCCGGCTCCTCCTGCAGTAGCCAGAAAATGCCATGTTGTTGTGCCATGGCTTTCTGTGGCTGCTGGGCCACCTGGCAGTGCTCAGAGAGAGGCTCAGTTCCCAGCTCTGGGACCAGGACTCTCAGGTTCTTTGCTGTCTAAATTCCTGCCCTGCACCATGTCAGTCAGATCTAATGTAAAGGCAGAAAACACAAATGTTATTCTTTGGCTTGATGGCCTTCTTTCTTGAGAACAATCTCATCAACCTCTCTTGCATCTCACTCCTTATTCATGGAGTCTCAACTAAATTCTAAAGTGTCTGGAGGATGTGCCACGTTATGGACAGATGCCAGACCTCTTGGGTTACTGTTGGAGAGCTCCATTAACCAGAGGATGCAAATACAGACCCTGGAGCTACTCTAGCTGACCAGCCCCCTCATGTTTTGAAATATTTTCCCCATGCTTTCCTCAAACTTTTTTCATATTCCAAAATCAAACTAAACCTCTAACTATGTTTTGGTAAGCTACTTATTAAGTGGTCACTAATTATACATAAAGATTTAGAATTAATCATTTAAAGGAACATGGGAAAGGAAGAAAAAGTGAGCATTGTGTTTGTTTGTTTGTGGATTTTACCCCCATGATTCTGAGAAAAGACATTAAATATTTTGGAGATATTTGATTTTTTTAAAATGAGATTTATCTTCCTTCTTATTTTTCATCAAGACTGGAAATATTCTAAAACAATAATTTGTAATTATCAATATTTAAATCAATGCCTGTAAGGTTTTTTTGAGAAGTCTTTGTTTCTTTGTTAAGAAAAAGCTTCTGCTCAGCATCAGAGATTCCTAATACATTTTTAGCAGCATTAAGTATTAGAATAGATTCCACATACATTCATATACATAAGTGAATTGAAAGAGGGGTACATGTCTTTACTTTTGGGAGTAGCTTTAGTTCTGGAAATTAGAAGAGAAAAAAACTTACAGTTAAATTTTTAAGTGTTCCAGCTGTTAGCAAAAAAGGAATTTTGTCTGAAAATGAGTGTTCTGATTCTAGTTTACTGGGAAGGAGAAACAGTAATAAATTGTATCATGTTTACAAGCACCTGTACAAAGTGTTGCCATATGTGTAAAACCTCAGGGCATGTGGGGCCATACCACAGTTGGGACACCCATCCTTCCTTCTGTTTTGTTGGAGGAAGGAAGTGTCCTGTCCCTGTCTTGGGACTGGGAGAGGCAGTCTGGGATTGGACCAGTGTTACCGTCATCACTATGACATGGGATTATCTAAATCTGATTTATGTCATGTTTTTTTACTTAAAGACAATGAAATTCCTTGTTGGTTTCATGTTGTTGTTGGTTTGGGGTTTTTTTTCTACAAGCTATGAGAAAACATTTAAAACAACCATATGCCTGAAAAGAATTCATTATGAATTCTGTTAAATTCTCCCAACTGTTTTCATTTTACCAGTCTTAGAGTTGTATTTCATTGTGTGTTTGGAGGGAATCAGGCACCAAAGAACCTGAAACCTGAAAGAGACCTCTACATTTTATTAGGGTATAAATAATGGTAGTAATTTGATGGAGCTCCTTGAATAACACAACAGAATGGGGTATGGTTTACAGCATCATACCTTGCTTTGCCTGTAGAGCTCGTGCTGCAGATTGCTTTCCTGCAGATTAGCTCCTGCCAGTGAGAAGGTCATAAATGCCCACCTTAATCACTGGCTATGTCTAAACCCTACAATTTAATCCCTATATAGGGCACCACATACTTTTTAAGATGCGACTTGAAGAACTTAAAAGAGTGGAAAATATGTTCTTACTAAGGTGTAGTTGAGGCTGCTATGTGATAATGCAGGGGGTGGGACAGGCAGCTGGTCCCAAGCATGTTAATCTGTAAAGGAGCAAACAACAACCCTGTAAAGGGCTCCACAACATCACTCTGCTGAGACATTGGACAGTCCAGGACTTGTCTAAAATTCCTTTTGTTTCATAAAATAATTTTCATTTATTTAAAACAAGGGCAAGAGAGGGGGAGAAACAACAACATTTCTTAAAACTAGAAACCAGAATCTTTTATAAACTGTAATTATTTTTTAAAGAAAGCATTGTTTCTAATCAGCTCCATAGGCTGGACTGTATGGCAGATGGATGGCTGTGGACTTCAAGCACACTTACTCTGTCTCCTCCTGCTCACAAGGAATTCAAACACAAAATATCAGTTGGGGAAAATAAAATGGAAAACTTCATTGGTTGACTAGTATTTTGTTCTTTCACTTCCAACACTGTATCTGATCATCATGACCTTTAGCTAAGGGGATGTATTAGCAGACGTGTTGCCTTTTCTGGCACAGTCAAATAGGCTGCTTTCTAAATCACCTGGTAGGCAGGCTTTCCACTGGCAACGTAATGTTTCTGTGCTCGTTCCCTGGTACAGAGGTCCCTAATCCCAATGGAAGGGGACAGGGACATGCAGTGAAGCTGTGTACCAGAGATCACTTTGGTGTGTCCCCAAAGCTAGTGACCACATGTATTCCCCAGACAACCTTTTCAACAGGAGAAGGGCAAATGGCCTTCTGGAGCAATCCTCGTTTGCAGAGATCTGAGTGCAGCTGTCAAGGAAGGGCAGCAGAGCCAGTATTGTTCCACAGAGACTTGTGGCATCATGGCCATGTTGCAGCCATTTATCATCAGCCTCTGTCATTCCCAAAACGGGGCCTCTCACATGATAACACAGAGTGCCACTGCTCCTTTACTGACTTGGTCCCTGGTTAATCAGTTTGTTCAGGTTTTGAATGCTGTATTCAAGCATATTTTTAACAATGAAAAGCTCTCTGTGCTAAAAGAAAGGTCCTACGTATTTGAGTCACATTCTTTTCTCTCCAATCATTTCAGGTTTTGTGTCACTTGATTTGTACTAGCTGTGGCTCATTATGAGAAGTATTTGTCAGTGTGGGCACTAAGGCACGCACAGCCCTTCATGTGAAATTTAATTATGGGCATGGGAATTTCCTGTCCATTCCCTTGAAATATTGTTGCTTAAAACTTGATAGAGTGAAGGTTTTGCAAATTGAAAGAGAGAACCATGAAAGAAGATAGACAGAGGAATAGACAGAGGGATCCAGAGATGTCTGATGTCTGGGGATTGAAGAAAAAAGACAGGTTCCCTTAGGAGCAGTGAATGACCCTGGAACCATTGGAACAGAGAAAAAAGAAGACACCCTGAAGGCACTGAGGGATACAGGATGGAGCCTGATGACAAACACTGAGGGACAGATCCTTGAATTGGATCAAGAGAGAAAAACGGGCTTGGAGGGGAGAAAGAAAGATAGGTTAGGGCTGAAGGGAGCCTTCTGTCCAGAGGACCTTTAAATCTGAGATTGTGAGCACAGGATACACATGCTGATATTACAGTGCAAGGTTCTCGGAAAAACTATGAGTTAAAATTGGCATAATTTAAATTTCATAGATTTGCTCTGCCTCTCATATCTCACTAGAAATATTTGAGCAAGTGCTGAGCCCTGGTCACTAGGGCACAGCTGAGCAGGACAGTAGGACCTTGCCTCCTGCAAATGAAGCCATTTTCTGGGAAGCCTCCTGCTCATGCAGTGATGTTGTTTGTCTCTTTGCTTGAGAGGAGTTTTATACAAGGTGGAGAAATCTTTCTTTACTATTGGGCAAGTGACATCTTCATTGTTACTCAAGTCTTTCTTGAGGTAGAGTCTGTATTAAGCATTCCCTAAATATTCAGGGCCTTTAACTGCAGAATCCAATCATGCTTCAGAACTTTGCTTCATCTTTTGAAATCTCATTTCAGTAAAAGAAACTCTGTAGTTTGTAGTCCCCTTTGATCAGTTTGGGTTATTATACCACAACCACTGTTTGTGTCACCTTCCCCTCCTCCCAGGGAGCACAGCTCTGACCCTCAGCTCCAGTGGCAGAGCATTATCACATACACATCACAGGGCACATGAGCATTATCACATACAAGGACATGGGGCAGAGATGGGATTTTTTGGAGAGATAGAGATGGTAGCAGGTAGCTCATTCCTGTTACAGCATCACAAACAGGTACAGCATTACAACAGAGGCTCACAAAAGCATTGAGGCTCCCTTAATTATTACTCTATTTCTCCCTACCCTAAATCCCTGGTAGAACTTCAAGAAGGAGTTGAGGAGCTCTGCTAGCTGAAAACTGACAGAGAACAGTGGTGTCTTAATCAGGCAGAGCCTGAGGCATGGCCACAAACTTCCCAGGTGTTTTTCCATGCCTACCAGTGTGATGCCTGTCACAGTTGCTCACTGGCTGCTTTTCACTGATGAACATTCAACAGATTTCAACCAAGCTTCATGACAGTGCTGTTGTCACTCGTGGTGCAGCTACAGAGAGCTGGATGTTGCCTCCATGCTCTTGGGAGGGAAACCGTCAAAACACCAGCAGCCAGCAGAGTTGCTGCGCTGAGTCCGCAGATGGTATGAAAATAGGGAGCTTTCATTTCAGCAGAATGATAAAATCTGAGACTTAATTGTGACAGCTGCATTTGCATTAACTATTTCAGTACCTGGGCATTTTAGCAACGTGTTAAAAACCTGAGCCTATCCATTCTCTGTCATGATAATGACCTCCAGTTCAGAAGTTAACTTTCATCTTCCACTCTATTAACTTTGGATGTTGTTTTCAGTTGCCAGGATAGATTGGCATGTTGGAAACTGAAAATGTAGATACATTTAATTTAATGTTGAGAAAATACAAGTCATTCCTGTCTTGATTATATTGCTTATTTTCCTGGTTAGGATGTTAGAAATTCTTGTTCCCTTGGCTTAGGCTATGGAGAAGATCAGCTAGCTCAGTGTCAGCTCTTTCTGAGGGTATTCCCTGGAGCATATCTGTTTTGTACACAATTGCACGACTAGAGCTACAGGTGAGGAGATTTTCAGTACCACTTCCCTAATCATGATTATTGTACCAACCATGAATTACTCCATAAAGATTACAAATAACTGATATTCATTTGGATATGGGGTCAATTTTGCATCTTTAGAACTTGAGTTGTAGCTGAGTTTCAGGTAAAATGCAAAAACTTAAGACATGCTTCTTAAAATCAGAGATAACTTCCTTCGAAGTTGATGATTTTCCATTTGAACAATTACCGTGCTTTAAAAATTCATCTAGAATCAAATTTAAGAACTTTGCATAAATCTAAGCATCATGTTTGGGGAAAGTAGAATGTGAAGTATTTGCAATAGGAGGTGTTAGTATATAGCTGAAGAATGGTAGCAAATTCATACAAAAATATAAAGCTAGACATGCTTGAAAACTAACAGTCTTATTTGCAACTTATTTTAACTTAACACTATCACCATAGTCTCCATTATTTGGTGCTGGAGTCATATAGTCTACTGATGTGCAGATAATGTCACAGTCCCAGAGTAATAGCTTTCTGTTTGGAGGGTATTGAAAGAACAATTGTTAGGAAATGAAAACTTCAGAGAAGCCTCAGCACTGAGATAAAATAATGCAGATACCTTATTTACCCATTATCTCATTAGAATCCAAAATGCAAGGGTATATTTCATATTGATAGCAAGTTATGAAAGCATCACTATCAACTTAGTTACAGTCTAAAAATTCTCACACTTTTAGGAAAGGTGGGAAGGGCACCCCACAAGAGAGAGAAACTGAGAAAGAAGACTATAGAACAGGACATCAGTACTCAGTACAGAAAAGGAGGGAAATGCAGCTTACTGTAGACTACAGTAGCTAGTAGAGTAGGGATGGAATCAGATGACAGAGAAAAGCGACTGGGAAGAATAAAATACTTAACCATTATTTGCCCAAGGATAATGCTGGGATAAAATATATATCTATCAGTGAGATTCTGTCAGATTTACAAGCATCAGATCAAGCTGACTCACTTGCTATCAGCTGTAACTATGTAAAATATGCTGCTCCAACTAAATTGGCAAAAGGAAATAAAAAAAGAATGGTTTGCACATAAAGAGCTAAATTTTATGTTGATTCACCATATGTCCCTTGCCACCTCAGAGAAATAAAGATCTGAAGAGCATAAATATGCAAAGAATGTTGGCCAGGTTTTGCATTTTTAGTATTTTCTAGTTCTTCCATAAGTACAGCACTCTTGCATCAGATCTAACTGCTGCCAGCTGCATTGGTTGTAGAATTCTACCACTGACAGATAGCAAAATGCAGATCATTTATGGGTCCCTTTTTCTTTTTGCTGGAGCATGAGATTTACAGCAAAACACAAGTCAGCTTGTTGATATTCATCTAGTTGGAAGACTGTTTCCAAGAAACAGGCTTAACACGTAAACTTTTGGAGTAGGGACTGACTTTTGTTCTGTGTTTGTGCCAGGTGGTCTTGGTCTCTAAACAGGGGTTTTGGTTGCACTAATAATAAATAATCTTTAAAGATTATAGTAATTCTTGATTTGGAAGTGACAAAGAGGTGTAGAAAGCAAGTCAGTCATTTATAAAAATCCAGCCTAGGCTGGCTTAGCCTTTTCAGTGCTGTGAGCCAAATGTCAGCTTTGGGGCACCTCTGTAAGCCGATCTCTGGAGCTCCATCAGAGCAGGGTTCTCCTCCAACACAGGTGGGCAGACAATTTACAGAGTAAGTGTTTGGGCAAGTGGAGGTGCTTGGGGAGGTATATGCCAGCTGACACAGTCCTGGCAGCCAGCTCTGGCTCATGGGCTGCTGCTTTGATCTGGCCTTTCCATCACACTCATGAGAACTGCTCCGTATTTTTTTTCAAATATGTTGATAAATTTATCATTTTCTCCTGTATTGCATAACTCATGTAATCGCTATGAAGCAACTTGAGAGTTCTCTGTATGTATTCCATAATCCGTGCCTGGGAGTTGTGTCATCTTGATTAGGTGTGATCGTGTAGGGTCTTGAAATGAAGGTTTTGTTCCTGGTCCTTGGCTGAAGGAGAAAAGAGATACTTAGGGCAGAAGTGTGGATGCCAACAACACTGACTTTCTGCCCACTCTGTCATGACAAACACCACATTTTCAGGTGGAATCTTCTAATATTAATCACCAGCAGACAAGCATTCAGTATAAACAGGCAGTGGGATATCAAATACGAGTCAGTATAAATGAAATAGGAGTCACTAATATTCTGTAGGTAATCACGGATTAGAGAAACACAAATATGTAGCACTCAACTGTTCATTTGCACTTGTGTAAGAACATGACCATGACTGAGGTACAGTCTCCATATTAGCACACAAAAGACGTGCAGTAGGGTCAAGTAATATATGCATGCATATAAACTATATTATGTTGCAAAAATTATATTTCTGTTTCTCTTTGAATTGACTATTAAAAAAAAATGGTTCAGGAATTTGCAAGGAAATTTAATTGTTCATTGTGCAAGTTGTGTACAGTTTGGAAATATAGTAGCAAACCGTAATACAGGCCCTATTATAATTACAAGGTGATGAAGGGCTAAAATCAGAATGAGAATGAAACCCTTATAATGAGGTGTATATAATACATGATACATTCTAAGCTGTGTGTGGAAAACTGAGGATTAGCCTGATTGACCAGCAGAAGCTGAACCACACACAAGATTCAAAGACAGAAAAATTGAGCTATCTTAACTCAGAATCTATGGAAAAAACCCACTAGCAATACTTTTACCTACTCGTGGAAGCATCGTCCTAATTTGTGCTGTTCTGCTTCACCTCTTAAACCAAAAGTTTAGGTTAAAAGTTGTTGCATTCACTCTCAAAAGCCTATATGCTGCTGGTTGTCTTTTTCTTTGGAGTTCCAACCAGCCTGAGACTCCAGGGAAGTGCCTGGCCAAGGTCATGGTATCCATGCCTCAAGAAGGATGAGAGGCTGTGAACTTTGCAGCCATGGGAGGTAAAAGCATGCCTTGCCTCCCCAGGCAACTGTTTCCAGGCTTGCTCTCATCTCATGAGAATGTGAAGAAATGTAGCTGCTCCTGACCCTGAAATCAGCTCAGCAGGTCAGAGCCTGGTGCCAATAATGCCTTTGAGTTTGATCCATGCATGGGCCATTCATTTAAGAGCTGGACTTGATGATCCTTGATGGGTCCCTTCCAACGGAGAATATTCAGAGATTCTCTTTATCACTTAAGCAAGGAAACCAAAAAACCTTTGCTTGTGGTCAAAGGGAGCAATCAAGAGGACTTTTTGGCATTAAGTAAGACAAGACCTAGGAAAAAATGCTACTCGTGTACTTGACCTGAGTGGTTAATCAAAAATCAGTTTCATAAGAGTATTTTTATGTAATAAGAAATTGCTGGTGGAATAATATATTTCTCTGACGCTGTTATGATTATTTTCAAAGACCGTGCACAGACAGTCCTGATCCCTGAGCATAGCAGAAATGTGACAGCAAGGAGTGAGACTTTTTTCTGTAGCTCCAAGTCCTTTACCAGTTCTTTCTATTCACTGTACAAGGTGACTTCCTTTAACATAAAAGCCACTTCTACACAGTCACTAAGTCTGCCATACTGTTCATTTCCCTACTGCATATGTTTGACATCTGTAAAAAATATTGTTGTACATGGTTTGAATATAGAGCCCACCACTCAAGCCATGCAGAACATCTGGAGGAGATGGCAGAAGCTCAAGACATCTGAACAGAACTTTTACTGTTAGAGAGGTATGTGGGTTTTCAACCAGAATGATCTTGATTAGCCAAAAAGGAAAAAAGATAAAGTATTTCTGTCTTAAACATTTAATGCTGGGTTCATTCACTGTATTTCAGAGTGGAAGCAGTGGGGCTGAACAGCAAATTTTTCAGCAAGGCAAATGCAGTCCCTCAAATGTTGAAGTCTGCAGAGAATTCTGATTTCTTCCTGTGCTCTGATACCTCAACAACAGGAAATCATCAATTCTAATTTTTAATTTGTCAGTAACTCGTCTGTCTTCTACTTTAAAGCAAATTATTTTCCCTCTTTATTTTTCTAATATGCACCAGAAACTTTATCTATTAATTTGTATTGATCTCTTAGGCCAATTATGTATATGTACACCATATTCTTTGTTTAAAAAAAAGCTTTTTTTTTTTTTAATAACTAGAGAAAGAAAATATAAAACAATTTTTAAAATATAGACACAATATAAGACCAGACAGGACTGCCACACAGCTCTGCAGACATCCTCTAAGCAGGATTCTCTCCTGGCCTCAGAAAAGATTAAAGATGTTCTATTAAAGGTCAGTTCCCAAGGGCCATTCCTCTCACATAAATTAACTGGAAAGCAAGGCAGAGGGGTGAGGCCCGAGGTGGGCACTGACACTGTTGGGAGTTTTGATCTGTTTCTATCTGGATGGATTAGTTAAAGAACTGCCACAGGATTTAAATTTAAGGAGATAGTCGTGGTACAGGATCATCTCAAGACTTCTTTATTTCAATATTTTGTGAAGGAACTGAGGATCTGGAAGAACAACACCCGAAATGCAGAGAGTTGCACTGGCAGTTCACTTGTCACTGACGTGGTGCCCGGGTCCTGGCTGGCAGTCCAGCCCAGGGCAGAGACATCCTGAGGAGTCTTTGGTCAAGAAACTCAGGCATAGGCTGAACAGGACCCCAGAGCAGAGTTTTCCCAGTCCAGCTCCATCTCTCCAGGGCCTGGATCAGCCCAGCCATCCTGTGCTGGGCCCTGGGTGCATCCACACTCATTCTCAATAACCCACCCACCATCCCTGTCCTGCCCTCAGCATCTCACTACTCTGAGCACCAGCTGGAGCCTTACATCGCTTCCGAGGTTTTCCCTTTCTCCCTTCTCCAGAGCTTGTCTCTGGGAGCTGTGTTGGCTGTCCAGGAAGTGGGAATCTGGAAAGCAGAGGTGTAGGTCTCTGTCGCTGTCTGGAAGTTTTTCATGGATAAATCTTCTATGTTAACAAACCCATGATATCTCATTATCATGACAGATACGGTCCTTAAAGGTTGTCTGGTCAGTAGAAACAAAAAATAAAAACTATAAATTGGTCTCCTAAGTTGCTCAGGACCCAAAATTATCCTGTTGTAGTGCAAGGTATGTATTCTCTGCTGTAAGGGCTTTGTGGAGATCAGATGTTAAATCATATTCCACCTTCTGCTTGTTTCCTGTTTAAGGAGACACCTGGCAGAGTTCTCCCTTTTCCAGCCAACCCAGAAGAGTTTCAGCAGTGCTTTCACAATGTTGTGAGTACCAGGGGCCATACTAAAATGTATTGACTGATAAACCCACATTTGTTCCTGCCAAAATATAGCAAAGTGCCACGGATTAGGAATGGTAGTCCCCAGTTAAGTACTCCCACTAAAAAGAAAACATAAACTGCTCCTTCCCCACCCTGGTGGGAGAGACAAAAGGCACAGATAATGAGCGGAGATGAGAACAATTTATTGGAAACAATGAGACAAGCAATGAGGTAGGAAAGACACAGTAACAGCAACCATATTACTAACAAAAGGGTACAAAAAGAGAGGGTGGTTTACGGCAAAATGCTCATCCCACCGCAACAACAAAAATGGCAGACAGGTTTCCCACTCCTACCATGCTTTTCTTGGCCCAAAGCCGTGACCTTCATCTTGAAAGTCACTTATAGCCTTGGTGAAGATGTCAGTGGTAGACAATCACAACCTAGACATGACCACACAGTTCCAGGCTTCTCCCCCTCACAGCTACTGTAAGAATTTGCTCTGTCCTGGCCGGAACCAGGACACGTGGATACAACCAGAGAAAGCAAAGACAGCTGGAGGTGACAGTTTGCAGGTATCTGATCTTTGTCGTTTGGCTCAGCACAGCTGAACCTCAGCACAGCTGCGGTGACTGAACACCCTGGATGTAGGCTGGGTGCCTGTACTAAGCAGAGATGGGTGGGATCACCATGACAAGCTGTGCCAGTGGCTTTTTTCCACTTTTCTGCTCTAGCCCTGCCCATCCCAATTCTCTCCCGTGGCAGGGGAAGAGGAGGAACAGACACTGATAGCAGAACAGCATAGATATGTGCCTGTTGTTACAGGTGAAATGAATTGATTCCTTTGGGAAAGGTCTTCTAGATAGCTAGAAAAGAAGGCTCTTAATTATCTAGAGGTGGTTCTGGAGGGGGTACTTTGCAGGCTGTAGGTGAGAACTGCTTTTTCTTAAGCAATTTCTAGTTCCATTAATTACAAAACCGTAATCTAACAGGATCCTGTGGAGTGTCAGTCACAGATGGAGGAGGAGAAGTCCTCCCCAGATCACGAGGAGGTGGCTCTGATTAGTGCATTGACCCCATGGCAGGGCCTCTTGGGGTTGACCTGGGAGGTGAGCAAGACAGGGAGGTGAGTTTGACTAGTAAGTAATCTTTTCTTTAGCACACAGAATAAAAGAGTAAAGAGGGGGAGAGAAGAGGAAGAAAAAAGGGTAAAAATGGCAAGGAAGTACTGATCAGGTCAACATCTGTGCTCCTGCAGTGGACTGGGCTCTCTGGCACCAGTTCACCAGCATCCATTACATTTTTACTTAATTTAAAAAGTAGTTTCTAATAATTTATCATGTATCTGATCGAGCAGAAAGTACCTCTGGTGCTAGAAAAACTCTGGAAAGAGTAAGCAAATTAAAATGATGCAGCTGTTCCAGGCTTTCCCAGCCTCCCAAGAAGACAGCTCAGCCTGCAGCACGACACACACCACATTTCATTGGCATAGGTCCACTGTTTGTGTCACAGCCAGACAGCTTGCAATGGAGTTTGGCCCAAATGTGAAAAGCCTTCTTATTTGAATTTGAGAAATACGGAGTCATATTCCGATTTTAAAGCTTTTTAATTATTTAAAGTGTAGGACAGAAAATTCAGTACAGCTGTCACTGCTGAATTCAGACAGGGATTGAAAGGTGGACATTCAGCAGGGGGGTGCTTCCTTCGAGGGCGATGAGCATCCTCCAGCCCTGCTGGCTTCCCGGGGAGCAAGTGTGCAGTCTCTCCTAGTGCTAACCTCATTGTGACAGGTTGAACTTACAACTCATGAGGGTAGATGCCTGCTTGTGACCCAGGACTGTCTTACAGCTGTCTACAAAGTGTCATTCAGAGAGGTCGGATGTCAGGTGAAATCTGGAGCAACTCTTATTTCCCACCAGCAGAGTTACATCAGTGTCAAGCCACTGTAGGAAAAATCAGAATAAAGCCCAATGTGGAAAAACTTACTAAAAAGTATAAAGGGGTCATAAATCTTACTTTAGTTGCACTTCAGATGTGATAGTTTTATTCTGGACCTGGTGTATGGCTGCTTTGGGTGCTGAAGCCATCTTAAAAATTACCTAAGTGTTCTCTCATGTGAGTATCCCTCACCAGCCCTCTACCCTCTGTGCACTGCAATTTAATGCCTGAACCAGAGTGCTCAGCTTTTTGCTGCAGGATAATACAGAGCAGTTTAGGAAGTGGTATCTTGGTGTTATGCTAGAGTTGCACTAAAGATGTCTTGGCCTTTACCTAGACCAGAACTGAAGGGGAGGATGGGGGAATAGATACATGTTTAGAACTAAGATTAGGATTTAGGACTTTCAATTATTTACTCAGCCACCAAAAGAAATTTGAGGGCAACCAAAGTTATTGGCAAATGTGAGCGGAAATTGGCAAATAGCTTTGGGTTAAAAAAAAAAAAAAAAAAGTTAAATCAGTTCAGCATTTTCTGAACTTGTTCCTGAATCTTTTTCAGACTAGATTCATAGGCACACCTGAGTACAGCCCACATAACTAAGGAAGATTAATCTGTTGCAGGGTGACAAACTACTTGCAGACTGAAGACCATGTCTAGTATAGTTCTGTGAAATGGGAGATCAAGTGAAATTCCTCATCTGGTCAAGTGAGAAGGACTGGAGAGCAGATTTCCCTGCTGTTGGAGATATAAGAGAGGACAGAGGAAAACAATACATTTTGTTAACTGGTTTTTACTTAATAAAAAATACATTTAGGTTAACTCAGGACAGGGTTTTTTCCCCAAAGTCAGACAAAAATGGTTTCCATGTCCCTGCTTAGAGCTGCATTTCTGCACAGTTCTCCTTGGCTGAGCCAAGCACAAGCCCAGTTTGTGTAACAGTGCATCCCTAGGTATGATGGACCATGAGCGTGGTTGAAGGAATTACTGTATAGTCTTGTTCTTGATTTGGAATTATGGTAAACATTTATCTACTAATGCAAATCAGATTCAGCCTACGAAGATTGATTTTCAGATAATTTGACCTTGTCTAATAAGTCTTCTAGACCAGATGAATTGCAGGGACTTTGCTCTGATTTATTTTTGCTTATGCATAAAGTACCGCATGCTTGTTCATTTATTTGCTTAGCACATCAGGCTCGGGAAGATTCTATTATTTGAAAATTAAATTTCATTTCATTTGTCATAGACCTCTCTTCAGCTGTTTGACTTCCTATAGCTCTGTCCTCCAAAATAAAGAAATAGCATAGAAAAAAATTACTTATTTTTCTGAAGTCTGCATGTTAAGTAATAACCACAGAACTGTCACTGCGTGTACTCATGCTATGATAGAGGAAGAAAACTACACAATGCAAGGTTGGTTACCTGAAGAACTTTACCCCAACCTGTGTCCTCAAATACTGGTAGTGTTATTGTGCCACTACAGGGAGATTTTGCTATTATATTATCACCTTATCTTTAGGTGTATCCCTTAACATGCTTTGGTTTCTATTACTCTTTGCATTAATTCCATCCTAAATCAATAAGTTTTTGTAAGGCTGGATCCAAAGTCACTGATGTTAAGGGAAAGGCTCCCTTTCATTTTAACAGCCCGTGTATCAGGCTCCTAAAGCCAGCAGTGCCTTAAGTTCTTGAATCTATTTTAAACAATAACTATATAGGAATATAATTGTGTGAGAAGATAATAATGATTGTAATTAATTTTTCTCATATTATTATCTTACATTTCAGCAGAAGTAACCTCACGCTGCTATGTTCTTTCAATTACTATGGTTCTTCCCCCCATCTTGGCTTACATTGAAATTTAAAGATATATCATTTACTCATTTAATCAACTTCCCCTTTTAGAACATTTATGCTTATAGTAAATTTGTTTCAACACTGACGTCTTCAGTATCTCCCCAGATACCTCTTTGCATCTATTTCAACAAATTGCAGCCTATTTATCATTATTAATTGTTTACAGTCCTTCAAGCAGTCCATGATTTATCTCAAATTATTTAATATAAACCCCTCATTTTTTAAATATGAAGCTGAATTATGCCATTTAGCCAATTACCCAAGTAAATAGGGAGTGTGGTTATCCTGATCATTAAAAAATAGTTGTGTTTTGGCTGCTATATGGTTGGACAATAGAGCCTCTATAAAACTCAGCTAGTCATGTGTGCATGTATATATCCTTCCAAATAAGTCACAATAAAAGCTGATTTGTCATATGACCTTTATATATATATATTGGTACATGTGCACAAACACACATATATCTGGAATCACAGTCATTTCTTTTTTAAAATAAAATTTTAGCTACATTAGAGTTAAGATGCTTTGGGACTCTTCGCTTATACGGCCATGTTTGCAGGGCTATGATTCTGAAAAACATTTAAATATGTTACAGTGTGGAATTACGCTGGTGTCAACAGAATAAATGTGCCTGAAGAAATGCATTTAAGGCCTGTGAGAGAATTTAAGTAGCAGAACTTGAAGACAAACCAGTTTTAAAATAACTTGGTATGGTTCTTCTCTTAATGAAAGTGTAAACATTTAAATGGTGAATACCTGTTACTGTCTTGCCAGTGACAGAAGCAAGCACTGAGTTCCATAAGAAAATTATATCCACTCCTGTCTATAATGACAGAATTCTAACTCTTAGCCCTCCAACTCCTCATGTTTTGAGATTGAATAGTGTACTTCAGAAGTATATAATTTTAGCAGAAAGATATCCACATGTGAGAGGCAAAAATAATTCCCTAGAAGACTGATGAAAATTAAATATCAGGTGTTTGAAACTGCTCAGGTGTTTAGAAAGTCAGAATTTGCTGAAGGGAACGGAATTTGTATCCAAAGATCAGGCAACGCATTAAAAATGCATGGGAAAATATGAAAAAACCCCCCATAGGATGCATTGTGGAACCATGTGATAAAATCAATTTCACAGTGAATCATGCAGCTCTGCAGCTCAGTGTTGATAACTCACAATTCAGCTGAGAGTCAGAAAATATTTTGTAATTTTTTTTACAGGCCCAACTCTTAAATTCATATGATTACAGCGGGAATTCCAACTTTAATTAAATTTGAAGTAAGTCCCTGCCTGCAGAACAATGCTACAAGCTATGTTCTCATATGCTCCAAAGACTTAGAAATCAAAAGACAAATAAAAGCAACCTGTATTTTTTTTTGTTTGTGTAGGCTTTTATTGTTAATAAATTGTAAATAAGCTTTATTTGTTTCATCTGGAGGCTGCTTTATTCAAAATGACTGTCAAACTACAATACTGAGCTAAGGAGAGGAATACAGTGAGATTAGACAACCTACAATGCATTCTATTAATCTAACACAGGACTGATAAAGAACAAACTTTATCGTGGTAAACTAAAGTACTAGCAATAAGGGTTAATGAAGTGAGAGCAGAAATGTAGCCTACCTTAATTCCAGTGAAAAGATCCACCCAACTGCTGTGTATATCCAACTAACAAAATACAATTGACTTGTATTACCAGCTGCGTGTAAGGAACCCAATAAATGATGGATCAAAAGACAAATCATCTATTTCCCCCTTTTATTTTTGCATAATATCCTGAATGATTTTATCAAAGAAAAAGAAGGGTCCTTTTCAAGAACTATCCCAAATGAATTCCTTTGAAATGTTGAGGTATCCTCTAAGCATTCACACTGCTCTGTTCTGGGGATCACATAGGAATTACAGGTATATAATATACATATAAATAATAATAACTTTCCTGAGGTTGAAAAATCAAGCTCCCTAAAATTAGGAAGTTTCACAAACGGGGTTTTGTGTAACTCCAGTCTTTTATGAGCTTGTATCTGTTTTGACTCTTATGGCCAGTAAATCTTAGCACTTGCACCTAATGTTGAAGATTGCTTTATTTAAGACCTGAAGAAGTATCTGTATGTCCAACCCCTTATTCTCCAAAACCATCATAATTTGATTCAATTAAATGCACTGGTTGTGACTGCAAATCTCACTTCGTGAGTATTTCTGATAGTCCTTAATTAGTGATACCACTGAAAAACCACATTGCACTTAGTCACTCCTTTTCGTGTAGCTCCTCATCAAATACCAGTATGTTCCCTGAAGCCAGCTAGTCTCTCAATCCAGGCTCTCCTGCCTCCCATTCTCCATTTTGTCTTGTCTTTCTGCCCTCAGGTTTCTTGTCTGGCTGGTTCCAGGTCTGCCTCTGCTCTCTCTGCTCTGAATCAAGTGGCTCCTTCCACTTGCACCAGTCACTACTGACACAGATAGGACGTGCTGCTTTTTCTTGCTACCTCTTCAGAGCAATTAATGTTAAGAAAGTACAACTTCCCTTGGATGTATTTGTTGGAAAATGCATGCCTAGATGCTCCAGTGACAGCCACATAGGATTCTGGAAAGAAAGGACAGTACTTTGTGGCATGGAGGGAAGGCACATCTGTGTTGTAGTCACACTGGAGCTACAAGCAGATGAAGCATACTCAGTTTGCAAAGGATATTACAGGATAGTTATATTTGCAGTTGATGAGTTTTAGTGTTTTTAAGTTAATACCTCTTGCTGCTCTTGGGACAGTCAATATAAACTATAAATAACTTTATTTTTTACTTGTTTGTTTTGTACTTTGTTGTGCCTAGGATTCAGATCAGTGTTCTAAAATGTCTGTTTCTGATCATCGCGATTTTGAATATCATCCATCCTTTCTGATTTAATCTTCCTGGCCCTTTTTAACCAATTTGCCTGACTCCTTGACCCAGTGTCAGTGCTTCTCAAGGAGAAGCAGAAGGGCAAATGCTGATCTCTTCTCTCTGGTGACCAGTGACAAGACCTGAGGGAACAGCATGAAGCTGTGTCAGGGGAGGGCTAGGTTGGATATTAGGAAATGATTCATCACCCAGACAGTGTCTGGGCACTGGAACAGCTCCCCATGGCAGTGGTCACAGCACCAAGCCTGACAGAGTTCCAGAAGTGTTTGGACAATGCTGTTAGGCACATGGAGTGCTAGGAGATGAACTTCAATGATTCTTGTGGGTAGCTTCCCACACAGAGCATTCTATGATTCTGTGAAACTGTGAAAGAGAGCACAGGTACCTTTGATACGTTCTTATCTCTTCCAGAATCATGTCCTGACTCAATCTGTCCTTGTTCTAGTTCTGAACTGAGGGAATCTCAAAAGATATTATGTATGGTGAACTATGTGATGAAGACAGAAAATACTTAAAATTAGTTCTGAACTTGTTTATGGGAAGGAGAAAGTATCACAGGGCTTAGTGGAGCTGCTCCTACTTTGATGAGAAACTAATCTAGAAAGAAAAAAAGAAGTTTAGTTTTGAAGTTCTGTGCTTTCTTTAGTATTTACAGTTTGTCAGTATCACAGGACCTTTTTCTGGATTTCAAGTGTAGCTCATGAGACTGTATTCCTGCAATCCCATCGGGCTCTTGTCAATAGGATTGTTGTGCTTTCTCCAATAAGATTATAAACGCTCATTTGCTTTCAGCAGAAGTTTTACCAAGCATCTATTCATATCTTAATGGATTATTGACATAACACAGCAGACTGTTATGAAGTATTCCACTATGTGTAATTAGAGAGTATTTAATCTGCATAATAAAAATCCATATGAACAGTTGTTGTCATTCATGCCCAAAAGCTGCTCATCTAAATGAAGTATCTAGTTTGCCCTATAAATTTAGGGATGGAAAACAGCATTTTGAAAAAATGTAAATTCAAGAATGCCAAAAAGTTGGTTTTACTCAGCAACCCAGATGGGGGCAATTTGATTTCTCTCCACCCTCACCCTGCCAAAAAAAAAAAAAAAAAGAGCGAGAAAAGAAAATGGCATATAGATTTGAATGTTCCATTGCAACTTTCATCTTGGGTCATGTTTTGCAGCCATTTGTTGATTATTTACTGCCCCTTTCCTTGTGCCCTTAGTAGCATGCCAAGGCAGCATACAAGGAGCTTGCTCAGAGTCTTCCTGCCTGGGCTGGGGAGGAAGGGTGGGTCGGGTTCTCTGCACTGTAGGGCCTTGTGATTTTTTTTACAATCCATCCACCCAGTGCTCCCACATGCACAGGATAGGCGGAAGGTCAAGATGGCATCTGTATATCATTTAAAACCTGCTAAAACATGTGAAGTAGAACTTAATTGGAATATGGGTGGTTCATAGAGCATCACTGGGTGCTCTGTAATGGGAAAATTTAGTGTTAAGCAACAGCGGAGGAAGAGCAACTTTAACTGATAATGCAGCCTGATAGTACTGAGAGAGTAACCAGTAAATAGAGGAAATATTTTATCCCTGTAGCCTGCTTGGGCTTTTACTAGATCAAAATTTGCAAAGAAAGAAGGAAAAGAAATGTTTATATATAATACTTTTTTTACTTGTTTTAATGAAAATATATTGTGATTTTTATTTTGCTAAGGAACTTCATTGAGCTCAAAATTAGCCAAAACTGAAGGATATAAACTTTTATTCTAAAGAAATATTCTGTTCAACAGCTGCCACTACTTGTTATGTCGTGGTGAAAATCCATCTCAGACTAGCCTGAGAACACAAATGAAAAGAAAAAAACCCCAACCAAGGTAAAACCTCAGCTGTAATTTTCACATCAGCTTTTTACAGCCAGAGAACAATACAGTCATTTTGTGGTATCATAAAGGGTTGTTAGTTGTTCTTCTGGTGATTTAAAGCCCTAAAATTGTCCACATAGCCTAGAATATTATTGTGTACAGAAGGAAATTCCACTGCAAAAATTCCATAAATCTGTTCATTTTGGCATGAAAATAATAAACTCAATTATTTGAGAAAAGGCATCTATAGGGCATACAGTGGGTTTGTCATGGCATTGATGGGGATGTGTGTGTGTGTGTTGAATTAAACAGAAGTGTTCAAAAAGAATTGAAAAATCTGTGCTGATACCTGAAGTTACTGTAATATTCAGGTGAGCAAGCCCTGTAAAGCAACTTCTAAGTGACCAGTGCAAAACTGCAACTTTTGTATCTAGACATTAATGTTAAGTCAACAGGAAGTCAATTATTCTGGAATTGGTTCTAATTCTGGTATTTAACTTTCAAATATTTGCCTTCACAACATTAACAATGTTCCTTACATACTGCTTCTAGCGAATGTGAATTTAGACTCATAAATTGCAGGCCCCTCCAGATTATCTGCACAAATGTATTTGTGGCTCTCTGCTGAGGGGTAGGATTTGGGGTTGTATTGTAATTTAAACCAAAGAATGTTAATTGCAGTGTATGTGTAAAACACTTGGAACTGTCTTAGGGGAGTCTCAAGATGCTTTATCAGCCCAGATATTTTACAGAGCTTTCAAGAACCAGTTCCTGAATGTCTGAGTTTAAGAAAAAAAGGCCAAAGCGATAAGAAATATGCTGAAAAACCTTCTAAATCCTTTTATCAGAGGGAGAGAGATAAAAATAATAATACTCAGTAGCTAAAAAATATAATCTGTGGAAATCTTAATGAAGCCTAATGAATCATGTGAGCTATATTGTTAAATTTACTATCCCTATTTTACAGCTAAGAAAAAAGAAATATGAAAGTGAACACTGACATTTTCATCTACTGGGTGTATTAAATTTTGCAACTTAATCCATATTCTTACATGCTAGTGAAAGAGAGAAGAGTTTAGTTCTTATTGAAAGTTAAGCTATCACAGAGAGGGGGGAGAAATCTGCAAGAGAAATACCCCCATTCTGTCAGACATCTAGAGTCCCTAACTTATGGTTTGAAAGCAGGAGGCTGAAAAAAGCTGAAAGCTTTGAAGTGCCAGCCATCCAAACATCTTTCCCCCTCTAAAAGAGGGAAGTGTATTTCTACAGTGCTCAGTCAATGCCAGTTTGGTCTCCATCTATGGAGCCTGCACTTGAATGCTTGTAAAGTGAATACTCACAGGGTTTCACTTTGTGTGTTGTTCTGTGCATAGTCTTCTCATATTAGCTGATCATCCTCTGGCTTCTCGCTAGTCTCTTCTGCTTTGGAATTTGTAAATTCAGAATCTTACTAATTTTCTTCCTTTCTTTTCCATCAGGAACTGTAGATGTCTCTAATCCTCCTGCAGTCTGTGTGTGACAAGCACTATCTCTATGTCTTAGGAGCTTCTGTTTGCTGTTATATATATGTATATATAACATGCTGTCTTGTGGTTGCTTAAATATACTTATTGATATTTATAAAGAACTAACAATTTTGATAGTTTTCTAATCAATGAGGATTACAGTGTGAAAAGGTTGTGTTCGGCATTTTGCTCTCCAGCATCAGGTTGTGGTCTTTCTTTTTCTTGGGCATACTTTACCTGTATTTTTATGATCCAATCGCATCCATGTTTTTGTCAATTTGCTGTGAACTTGGCTTTCTCTTTTGAGTACCTATCTATGTATGTCTCTACACTGTCATGTACTGAGGAGGAAGCAAAATTATCCCAGTGGGAAATACACAAATGCAGGCAGCCCTGTCCTCATTCCAGGCATTCAATGTTGAAGGATTTTGTTCCCTCATCTTAGCAGTCCATCTGATTTGGATTAAGACCCCGGATCCTTGTTAAAGTTCTGTACAAATATAATTATTTATAAAAAAAGTTTCTCTATAGAAATATATAGATGTATATATACGTAGACAGAATCCATCTATAAATAATATGAAGTATGAATTTTTTAAATTCCACATCAATATATACGCATCAAATACATGCAGATATAAACTTTGGGCAATTTTCAACTTCTTTTTGGCCAAAATTTCACCACATGTGACCTGCTTCCTTTGCATGGCATAGATTGCTGGACTTTTCCCTGGGGAACCTGTTTTTCCAATTCTGATGGTTGCTGCTGTCTTAAATGCTGTAGGGAAGTGCACATCCCTGGCAAGATGTTCAAAGTTGGATTCAGACCATGTGGGAATCACTGGTGTTATGTCTGAGAACACTTAATGAGGAAATCCAAAGGTTCTACAAAGTCAGACAGCCTGGAAAACGAACTGTCTGACAGCTCTTGGATTGGTTCATGTTTTTATAACCCGAAAGAAGAAACAAGCTTTTGACAAAGAGACTGTTAAGATGTGGTTTGGTCAGATGTAGGTCTGCAAAGGCTGGCTCTTCACCTTTGGCTCAGGCCCTGCCTTCCAAGACCCCCTGGTTTGGAACAGCAACTCATGAGACTCTCCAGAGCAGCCATTCCTCTCACATTTTTGAGATTCACAATGGTACTCTGCTCCTTCCAGAGTCATTCATAGATAGCTCCTGATACTGACTCTCTCTTTAAATAGCTTCTGTTCGTGTCCTGAGGTTTTCCTTTATATTATTATGAGACTTGGTCATTGATTCAGCAGCATTTACCTTTACGTTATAGGTTCCTTTACACTGCAGAAGAGAAATCGGAAGACTCAATTGGAATTGTAATCTGTTCCTTATCTTCCCTGGAAGGCAAGAAGGCTTTCCAATGTTTTGTTAGATATTTCTGGAGAAACTCCTAACTCCATAAGCAAAAGCACGAAGCAAAGATCAGAGGCTTCTTAAACACTGACCTGTCCTTTTGAAACAGTGCTGCTTCCTCAATGTTCTTCAAGACACAAGAGCCCACTGAAAGTGTCTCACTCATTTTAATGATGAGAGTTTTGCTATCACATTACTCCTCCACCCTAACATGGCCAGAGGGATTTTGTATGGAATTAAAATTGACTTGTTCCTTGTGTAGACCATGTGCTCTCAGCCTGTCATTAATTTATAAGTCTTTCTTTGGTACATAATGATAAATTACATTTTTAAAGATGCCTACCGAATCAGCTTGGTAAATATCCTCTACCATCTGCCAGAAGGTAGAGGGAGGATGTGGAGGACGTGGAGGATGTGGAGGCCAATGGGCCTGCCTGGCCCTGCCCTTGGCCTTGCCCTGGAGGAATGTCCCTTGGATGGGCTGTGATTAGCTTATCTCAACCGTCCTGGAAGGATGCTCCTTAGGTTGGCACATCTTTTCTTATCGTGGTGAGCTATCCCCCAAAGGCTTCAGGGATCCCACCATGCCCTAGTACCCATGTTAATCCTTTATAACCCATTGGTCATGCCCCCTTGGTACCACCCTTGCTTTCCCCCAGAAAAAGCCCAGTTTTTCCCCCAGTTCTTTAGGGAGTTGTCATCCCTGGCTCCATTCACAGAGCTGCTGGATAATAAAGGAATCTCTGTGGAATCTCCATATGACACTCCTGTCTCTCTGTCCCTGTGTTGGCCTGGGATAGCCTCGCAAGCAGAGCTGGAATTGCTGAGCTGAAATCACTGATCAGAGCTGATCACTTGGGCCACGACCACTGCTTGCTGAGGTTTATCCAGTGGCTGGAGACCTGTCAGAAAACCCCCTAGAAGGCAGTTCCTTGTGGGATTCTCTCTCTGGGAAGGCTGGTGGCTTCCCGGGTCTGGAGCATGGATCTCCACGGACCCCGGAGCAGCCTACATGCCTTCAATGTCCACTGCAAGAATCAGTCTTTATGCCCTGGAGCTCATTCCTCTATCCAGTTCTTGTTAGTCTTGATTTGTCATTTAGAGGAGTATTTGTTCACAGAAGTTTCTCTCATGACTGTAGTCATGCAGTAGGTAAGACAATACATCACTGTGGTGATTCTTCCATGGCCTAAGGCAGATTTTTCTCTACTACACCTAAGCTTTGGTACAGTTCCCTAAAACACTGATTTCATTGCCACAGCCTCCTAATGCTGAGCTTGCCTTTAGTCAGCAGTAGGCAATGGCTCTCTGGATTACAGCTGACCTGTTTATTCTGGCTGTTGATACCCTGATAAACAACAGTGGAGATTTCAGCAGGAACATGCAGCAAGTATGCTGATGTGTGATGATGATTTATAGGACAGATTGTTCTGATCAAGTTGTTTGAAATGGCCCTCATAGTCATACCCACGTTCTGTCAGCAAGTGAAGGATTTTCCACTTGGATTTGCTTTTGAAACTCCACAAAGTTTCCTCCTATCAGGGTCTTGGTCCTTCTTGCCAGGTGAGATGGTTTTATACCTTCCAACCTTTCTCCATTCTTCGTTTTTCAGTGAAATAAACTTCACAGTTATTTCAGTCAGGAGGGTAGAAAGATAGTAGCCTTTATTTACAGACAGTCATAGTCACGTACATCTTTTAGATGCATCTTTTTCATGCTTTATACTCATCCTAAATACCTTCCCAAGCAGTGTCAACATTCTCTCTTGGATGGGAGAGGAACTTCTACCAGCTGTTCCCAAGCTACATGCTCCCAGGACAGAGCTGTCTGGAATACCTTTGATACTGTGTCCCTTGCACTAACACATACATTATCTGGCTAACTCGCCTTGAGTATAGTTATACTGACACTATTTGACACATCTCAAAGAAAAGGATAAAGATAAGCTGCCTCTCCTATGTTACTACTCTATTCGATTTCAATATGTTCTGCTTTCACTTTATGTTTTTGCTTTCTGGACTTCATAATTTGCATTATCATCTAGTGTCTGACATTTCCAGTCCTAAAAAAGATTCAGTGTTTCATTTTTGAAACCATTGCAAATATCAGATTTTCTAAATTTTGTCTTGTCTAGGCTTGCAGTTCACATTCCCCACAGCACAACTCCTATGAGATGAGCTTTTCTTGTTTATACTCAATATAATTAGAAATTAATTTCAAAAGTATTTCTTGGACTTCAAATATAGTATAACTTGTTTATGGTGTCCAAATATAAATCATATGTAGTCTTTTCATATCCAAAGTTATAATCTAGTCTTTACTCTTGCAAAATTTCTGCTACAGAAATTCTTTCTAGCTTGTCTTTGCCTCTCTTCCGCTGTTGTCCACAGACTTTTGAAGAATTGTTTTACTTCTTACAAATATAATGGACTTGCCCACAGGCTGCTTGGGTCTATATTTTATTTCAAGCCTTTGTGCAGTCTTCTATGTGACTTCTTGCAAATCTACTCTGACTGTATTTTGTGGACTTCTCTGTAGAGCCTTCAGTTTTGTTTCACAATTGCATCTCTTTATGGATTTACAGTTTAATACATATAAAGCTTCACACGTTTCCTTTTTGATTTCTTAGGGGAAACCGATCCCTCTGCAGCTTTACCTTTCTGTAACTGAAGAATAGTCTTCATTTATTTAGTGCTGTGTAACAGCTGTCTTGCTCTTTCTCACCTGCACACAGGCTATTGGTCTAATCTAGTGCATCTGAGCCCCAGCATGTTTTAGGCCACTTTTTAATCTTTTCAGGAATAGAAAAGAATTGTCCTGCTTTGCTCAGTTCTCTAGGGTTTTTCTGAAAAGTTAGATGCATAGTGCAGTTTTTACTGGTTTCTCTAAGATATCCTTTACTCACTATTTTTTCTCCTACTTATGTGTCTGTTTTGTTGCTGGTACTGCATTGTCTTCTGAGGTGGCAGTGAAACAGGGCTCCAAATCAGGACTCAGAGGTATAATAATTATCATAACTGAAGAGAAACTAATGCTGGGGAAAGATCCGTATGTTTTACTCTATCAGGTGCTCAGCACTGACTGAGTGTAGCAAAAGCTAATTCAGACCAAAATTCTTCTTAAAGTGCCTTTTACTGTGAGTGCTATTTAATGTTCAAAGGTGTTACGTACTTAAGACTGTCTCTGAAGTTAAATGCAGAAGGAGTGAAATGGTATATTTGTGCACCAAATTTAAAAGACCAAGATTAAAAATTGGCTTGTAATGCCTTACTATTTAGAAGTTAAGTTATTCAATGTTGTTTTTCATGGAGATATTCCAGAAAAGTGCTTTTAGTTCTGGAATGACTGATCTCTTTCTAACTGAGTGAAAATTGGCAAGCCTCAGATCTACAAGAAACACAAAGAGTGCAGGTACAACACTTTGCTATAAAAAGATTCAATTAAATACTGTGTTTCTAAAATCATAATAGCTGAGAAACCACCATTTTGTTTTACTTACTGTGAAAAGGCAAAATGTAACCAGAAAACAGTAAGATCCAATTTGTTTATTCCTCAGCTACAAAATCTGCTTTCCAAAATAAATCTTTATGCTGCTTCTTTCTCCTTCTAACAAATGTTTTGGTCTCTTGTTGGCAAAAATTAAAACAGAAAGAAAGACAATAGTTTGTGAAGAGTCTTTTCACTTGGGAAATACTACTTTATAGTAACTGTAGTATAATCTGTCATAACTCCAAATATAACAGGCTAGTACAAAAAGAAAGCAACAATGGTAAGTGCCTCCCTGGGCGTTTAATGGTAATTACAGCTCTCTGGCTGAGCGAGCTGATGGCTAAAGGCAATTTAGACATTTAAACTGACCAGTCTGATTCCTTTCTTTTTAGGTTGAGATCATTCTGTAAAAAGACATGTAGATCGATGGTATTTCCAAGGTTTTCTGGAGTGGGGTGCAGTTTCAGGAGACAGCCTTCAAAAATATGGGTAAAAGAGTGAAAAAATCAACCACACAATAACTGAGGCATAATTAAATTATAGCCAGGAGAGCATCATGACCACCATTTTACAGTTTACTGCCATTGCTATTTTTTACAGTCTTTAATATGGAAGATATTGTGTGTCTGTACATGGTGCTGTCCTGTACATACTATTGTTAATGTTCACTGAATATTCTTTTCCATAAGACAAACACGTTTTTAATGCAAATTAACAGGTTATTATCTTCAATAGTGAGCCATGGAACAACAACAGCAGTAGGTTTCTGTTTATAAGAGTATTTAACATTTTCTACAAAGACACACAGAAATTCCAGTTCAGAAGGACCTATTGCTGCACTTGTGCTTTTTTTCCAGATTGGTTTTGTTTTCAATATTCCTGTACTTTAAAATGACTGCAGAGATGATGGGATTTTGGCACAGCAGGAAGTACTGTAGTTATGGAGGTACTGTCATTTTGGTGAATTTTAGTCCTGTGCCCAGTGGGAACAGGAAAAGCAGTGTGGAGAGTGGGGGAAGAGTTTGCTACTGGGCCTGAACACGGCACACAGCTGTGGCAAGTCCGCTTGCTTGTAATTGCAGAAAGGCCTAGGTTACATTTTTTAATACTCCTGGGAAACCAGACAACACTAACAATCACGTATGTACCCAAAGGGGTAAGGAAAAATTATTCCAAATCAAAACAGAGATGAAAAACCCCCCACAGTTAATATTTTTAAACAGAAAACCTATATTTTCTTTATCTTTTATGTTTCAACCTACTGCATTCTTCAATGTCATATTTCTGAAAAATACAAGGACAAGTTTCTTCCTTTTCCTGCCAGGAGCTACAGCATCCAGAGAGTTCTTCATTGCCTCTGTCAGGTCTTCAGAGGGCAGATGGTCACAGATGCACCTCCTGCTCCACTGACCTGTTTTGGCTTTTTTTTCATGTCCAGAGTGCTTGATCCATTCTCAGTTGGATCTGCTGACAGAATAGGCTGAGTTTGACCCAAAGTCATTTAAAAGAAAAGGTAACTTGTTAAAGAAAGGTTGGGAAAGCGGGAATATATGATTTTTGGCTAGAACTTGTCCATTATGCCTAGCTTTGAAAAGTTACCTAATACTTGTGCCCAAGCTGCATGGTCTAAATCAGTTTTTTTCTCCAGGAAAAGTCAGCAGGAGTTGCTGTTGGCACACAACAGGAATGAGCAAAAGGGGCCTCAGCTCTGGGAGTCACTCTGCAGGTGTATGTGCCAGAGGAGGACAGATATGCTCATGTCCCTTCTCCATAGCCAAGGCTGAGGCTGGCACAGATGCTGGAGCAGGGGCAGGAGCAACATCCCTTGGAACACAGAGCATCCAGCATAAAAGTTCTTCATCTTGTACACGGTCATGTACAATCAGCCACAGCACAGCAGCTCAGTTTGCAGCTTCACCTGCCGTGTGTTCGATTTGCTGTGCCTGTGCTCTGCACAGTTTGCACTGCTGTCAGCTGGGACCCTCCTGGTTTACACCGACCATCTCCAGCCCTGGCTTCCACAGGACGGCAGTCACGGATGCCTGGTGGCATGGATGATCTGCCACTGGCCTGCGAGTTGTGGGAGGGCAGCCTGTGACCAGCAGGAGGTACCACGGGGAGAATTCCTTCTGCCCTTTCCTCTAAAGTGCTGCAAGTATAAATCACCGACTCAGCTTAAATGATGCTTAAGTGATATAGTGGAGCCCTTGGCTGGCCTGGAGGCACGGGTAACAGCACTTGGATCTAGCACCGATTAAAATTCTGCTAGCCTGGTGTTTGTTTAGTGTTTAAAAAAATATTTTGCAGCAAAAATAAAGATGAAAAATATAATTTGACTATAAAAGCAAATCAGGAATGAGTGGAATAAGGACAAGTGGGCTGTTCTTTGACATTAATATTTATATTCAGGGTTATCCTAAAGGTGTGCAAAGGACATAAAATTCTTTATTATTTGCAGCATATAAGAGAGTTTTGAAGCTTGCATTATGGGATTAGAAAGGAGAGGATATTCGTTTGGCCTCTGAAACACAAGGGGAACAAATTAGTGGATCTGTAATTTAACTAAGCATTTCCATCAGCACAGCTGTTAAGGGTGGTTGCTTTTCCCAGGTTTCATAGATAGTTTTGATGTTGGGAGGATTGCCATGCTATTGGGAGGTTTTGCCTTGTAACTTTTTGATACTTTGTGTTGAAGGTATGACTCATTTGTACTACCTACATAGAAGTGGATTCAGATAATACCACTGTGTATGCTCCTACTCCGTGCTCTGCAAGCCATCTCCTCAGCCTGCCAGTGACCAAGGAATGTACCAAGAGCATCCACTAAGTGATTTCTTCCTGTACATGCCACATGGAGGAGAAGTCAATATTTATACCTCTCACTTGATGGAATTCATTAAATATATTTTGCTAAATAACACTCTATATTACATATTCTTTGTCTAATATTTGCCCACAGAAGAAGTATTTGTTATGTGAGTTGAATGCTTAGTTAAGACCTAAATGAGTACAACATATTTAATATTTATTTGCTAGCACAATACAGTAGATACAGGGGAGATGAGAGAGAATGCAAATAGAGGAGGAAGAAGTGATTAAAGGGCACAGATGGAACATGAAATATTTCTACATGACTACAGTGGTTCTGAAAAAAGTAAGCAGCAAGAGAAGTCCAGTTATTTAGGTTTTAGAATTTGAAAGTCAATAATTTATAGAAAAAAATAATGTTTAAGGAGACTGTAAATTACTATTAGCAGCAACCATACTTTGTCTAAAAATATGTTGCTTCAAAAGAGCTCCAGAAATGAGCCACTTCTCATCAGATCTGGACCACTTGGGATCTCCATGTTTAGGGTATCTTTTGTCTTCAACGACAAATTCTCAGTAGGAGAAGTCTTTATTTTTACTTTTCTATTGTTTTAGTCTGTGATGTAGTGAGTAAAACTCATACTACAGCAAAATCTAGTCACAACAACGGCAACAAAATCCCCATGTGGATGAGAGCTGTTAAAGCTCTGTTAAAGACTGCTTACTAGAGAGATTGTATTGGCTAATGGGATTTTGTGAGAAATTACCTTGCAGAATTTTTGGCAAAGCAAGTGCTTTGGACAATAATTTGTTTTTCAGAAAATAATGTTTCGTAATAAGAGTAACATGCCCTGCTCTATTTTCTGAAATATATGCCTTGAGAGCAAATGGAAATTACAACTATGCAGGCAGAGGAAGGATTTTGGCCATTTACGTGGTTTGAAGAAATCACAAATATAATCCACCACCAGCAAGATGTTGTGACATGTTTAACACTGAACTTTTAATTTAATAAAAGCAAGTGAATCATGAAGCAAATATATCTTTACTTGACAGGATACAAATGTAAGAAAAGCTATATCAGACATTATAATGCCTATTTTAGCAGATATATGTTTGCATTTGTAGCTGTGGGCAGGATTTCAAAGGTGCCCTTTGGTAAATATAGCCATGGAATAATCAATCCTCATTTCTTTTGGTTTCTACCAATGCACTTTTTCTGCTGTGTAGTTGTGATTATTCAATCCAGACTGGTATTCCTAGGAACTTCTTTTCCATGTCTGCATATACTGGAATTTTGTGGATTTCAATTGATTTTTTTCCAGTCACAATTAAGTGCACTGTTACATTTAAAGGGGAATGTGAAGAATTTTAATAGGCTTTTTCTTATAAAGACATTTGTACACATATATCATATTAATGGTCTTCCTATATTTAGTTAGTTCTGCTGTTTTTGCACTGTGTAATCAGAGTACAACTACTTTGTTAATGCAATCCTGAAGTGTGAAAACTTTTAACTTAAAATTTAACTTCATTTTATGAAGAAAATATTTTGAACATCCTGAGCAAATTTCAAAGTATTATCCTCAATTCTGAACAGGACAGCGATTTACCACCTAAAAACCCCCTATGGTACAGAAACAGCAATTTTGAGTAAATAGTGTATTCTATGTTCATCCATCACAGCTTTCAGTTTTCCCTCCGAATGGATTCAATCATTTTATTGAAAAGATATCCCACAAACCAAATGCTGTCCATGATTAATTCCTACATGTGTTTGCTGTAACAGGCTCTTCTGTTACCCTGCTGGCATGTTGTGCTGCTGGTTGCACAGTCTCTCTATGCATGGTCATACTAGTTTATCTTATGGTGATGTGGTTTTGGGTTTGGATTTACCTGATTCTTTTTCTTTTCTCCAGTATTTTATGCTATTAGTTACTTTCTTGGGAGGGTGCCTTAGCAAATGTCACTAACATACCTACCTACCACATTAACAAATGGGAAATGAGTGTTATATACTGACAAATGGAATTGTATGATCTTCTTAGAAAATTTCCAGGTGATATTTAATTTTTTTTTCATTTGCAAAATTAAATTCTATTTTTATTTATTCCTAACATCACCTCATGTCTGGTAAAGCAACAAATAGGAGGGACCAAGCAGAAACAAAACAGCACTGACATCATTGGGCAAGGAAATAAAATCAGCTGAAATAGAATGATTCCATGATTCTGTGGTAAGTGTTATGATACAGTTTACAATACTGGGTTACTTTGTTACCTGCTTTAATGCCTAGATGGTTGTCATTTGTTTTTGCACAAGACACAGCACCACGTGTTCCTGACAGAGGTGCAGAACAGCCGCGCTCACAGAGGACCAAAGCAGCGCTCACATCACAGCCATCTTGTACCACCTCTTCTCGTCCTCCAGATTGCTCTCTCTCCCAACAATTCTCAAAGATTAGAGCAGTCAAAGTTGGGAAAAAATGGTAAATATGTCCCTCTGATGTATTTTTAGGTCGGCACACTTTTTGGTTTTAATCACATCTGCAATTACTGTGAAGTAGAAAAGGACCTCGGAAGGGTCATGCACCTATGAAACCAATATAAATATGTTCCCTCCGGAGAAATAGTTCTTTGCCCCCTGGTGGTGAATTAATTTTGAAAAATATTACAAAACACTTTTAGGAAAATTTATTTGAAATGAAAAATAAATGCTAATTGCTTCATTGAATACAAGTAATAATGAACTGCTAAGCAACACTTAATGTTCAAACATAATTAGGAAAAATCCTATTATGAGCAAGCTCCATCAATCTTTGATAGTCACTGCAGAATAGATTAAAAATAGTTTGAAAACTGCATGAAACCTTCAATACTTCAAAATCACGTCTCTTATTTTGTTTTTGGTTTTTTGGGGGGGAGGGTTAACACAAATGTCTTGAGAATGTAAGATAGTCTTGCCATTTTTACTGGTAATGAACTGTGGAAATTATATTCATCTGAACAGCATCTTTACATCTGTCCTTTTCTGTATGTTGTCCATACATTGAGAGCTCCCATTCTGGGCCACTAGAATAACATTTCCTGGATTAAACTTTTAAAATAGCAGTACATATTTCTAGAAGTTGTCTAGAGGTTTTCAGCTTGCATATGCCGAGCATCTCCATATGTGAGTAGACTACCAGGATGTCATTCTTGGAATAGTAATAATAAAATTAACACTGGTAGTCACCCACTTGCAATTTTAGCCACAGATCATTTTGAAAGGTGTCAAGAATATATTGTTTAAAGTGATGCCATTAGCCTTCTAATCACTGTTTTTGTTCTATCTTTTAATTATTGTGCCTCCAAAACTTCTGCCTGAGAATGCTTCCTCACGCTGATGTTCTTCAGAAAAAAAATACATTAAAATTTAATGACAGACTATTGTCATGTTATGCAGCAAAACATACATTTATGCTGGAAAAAGGCCATTTATAACTATCACGGCTTTCATATGTTGGCTTTACACTGTTAGGATATGGCTTCATTCTGAAGATGATCTTGCTTTTCCTATTGCACACTCGGAGTATATTACCATATCTTGTGTGATGGTAATGTGGCTTCAGGTAGTTTTTGAGTTTGGAAAACAGCATCAAAGGTATGGCATGCTCAGCAGGCACTATTGGCTGTTAGCACTAATAATGCAACATGAAGAAAAAGGAAAAAAAAACAAAGAGTAACGTAGCTAAAAGAGATGACTGCACTGCTGCACTGCCCAGACTAGGCACAAATGAGCTATTTCCTAAATAATATTCTTTCATGCCTGATGGACTGCAATAGCTTTCTGTTTTTAGCTCTGTTGCTTTTGCTTCTCTTCCCATTCCCAAATTTCTTTCTCATTACTTCGGCTTATGTCTGGCCTAAGGTAGCAGCTGGTGTACACAAATGGCATATTCCTTACAAATCTTTCGGTGGGCAGGGTTGCTGTAAAGTGGTCCTGTTCCCACTGCCGCACTGGATGTCATCTTCTCCCGCTCTCCGTTCCGTTCGCCTGTTCGCGTGGTTAAACGCTAAACTGCATCTGCAAAAGGATGTGACTTCAGGAAAAAATCCCTTAAAAAGGCAATAAGCAGGCCGCTCGCCGATGGGGATGGAGCAGCGCGGCGCTGCTCGGAGCGGGGCTGCCTCAGCCTCCCCGCTCGGGCAGAGCCTTCTCTTCCGGGGCGAGTGCTCCGGCGCCGGGAGACAATTCCTGCCTCCGCTCTGCCCAGCCCTGCTGCCGGGGAGCAGCTCGCCTTCAGCGCTCCGGCTCTAGCTGTACAGAGGGGTTTCTTTCACGGTGGAAAAGCCACTTTAAGTCGGGCTGTTTCGTGCCTGCTCTGCCCTCTTGTTCTTGCTCCCTGGTCGGGGCTCGCTGTCCCCGTGATTGTGCGACTGCAGCTGTTCGTGGCTTGAGCTGTACGTTGGATCAGTGAAACATCTGAGTGTTCCTGCGCGTGTGCTCGTGTGTGTGCGCGAGTAGTTTTGTGGAGGTTTTTAAAAATTTGTTTGCTTTTTTTGGTTTGTTTTGTTTTTTTCTTTTAAAGCTGGATCATCTCAGTAATTTGATTTATAATGTGGCCCACAAAGAGTCGAATTAGCACAGCTGAGGAGGCAGCAAACAGCGGCGCAGAGGTGGGAGCCAGCGCCTGGGCTGGGGGGAGGGCGCAGGAAACTCTTAAGCCAGCTTTGTGAGCAGAGAGAAGTGCGCTGTGGCTGGACAAATCCATGCCGAGCACCTACACTCACCAGCCAGGAGAGAGAACTGAACAGTTCAGGCTCTTCAATTGCTGGAGATAAGGCTTTATCTTTAGGAAGAAAAGGGGTAGTCTCTTAATAAGCTCTTTCCCCCAGACGTCTGCTATTCTTTGAGACACCGAAATCGCAGGCTGTTTAGCTATTCAGAATATGATCGAGTGAATCCTACTGGGCTTACGAAGCATGTTGGTCTTTCAGCGCTGTTAAAAACGCTAATAATAACTGGTTCATGCCTCGGGTCTTTGGTGCTACTGTCAATTAGTGTCAGAACAGAGATTTATTTAAACAAATTATTTCTATATATGCTTCTTTCCCTTACGTTTTGTAAAGTAGAGCTTCATGCCCAAGTGGACCTGTTTCAGAGACAACAGTCTGCATGTGTGGGCGAACTTGGGGCACAGGAAGAAAATGCTATCCTTGCCTTCATAACTCTCTATATTCTTAAGTTAAAGGAGCTGCCCAGCTCCAGAGACTACATACAGGATTAAAAACTGTTCTCTGATCCTCTAGAAATTTAAATGTCATGGCTGAGTCACAGGAGAAAATACTAATACTTCCCAGCAGGAGTAATTTTAGCCAATGATGAAAAAGCCATGTGTAATCTTCTACCTTCCCCTCTACCTTTGTGTGAGAGTTTGCAATAGTGAGATTTAAATCGTCATCACCAGTCTCCCAACTCACCAGCCTGTGATGTCTCATGTGTAGTTGGCCTCATAGAGAGGCCAAGAGTTGCTGAATTTGATTATGTTTGTTTTATATTTTAAGTCTTTCTGTGAAGGCAAGAGACAGAACTGACCTGTAATTTAACAGATTTTTTTGTATTTTTTTTTTTAATATTGGGGAGGCCTAATGTGACTTGGATTAACTGAAGCGCTGGGAAGGGGGAAGTACTCTACACTATTCATTCTCATGACTTTAAAGAAGAAAACTGAAGAATGAGGAGATGTCATTATTATGGAGGCACTTATAGTATTTTAATAGTATTTTCAGCATTTTCTTCCCAAAATTTCAGTATTTATTCTTGGAGTACAGAAAAATTTTAATGGAAACATTTAAACGAATCTCATATTGCAGAATTTTTAAAAAATCCCTTTTGAAATGTTCCATGCAGTATTAGGCCTTCTGTTCCAATGGTTTAAGGAGCAGAATAAAAATGAGTTTCAAATTTCTCACATTGTTAAAATCAACTGGAATAATTTAACTATGCTGACTTAAATTAAGAGATCTCTTAAATATGTATTTTAGATAATCATAATCCCATTAACATTACCACATTTTTTTTCTCCTATTATTCTTTCCAAATTCACATTCCTCTTGACTAAAAGAAGCCCATAATTTATGTCAACAATTCTGAGGTATATCTTTCAAAATAGCTATTATCTGTTTTCAGAAGCATGGGTGCTACAAGGCACCTGCAATTTGTTATCAGTGTTAGGACTGGTTTCCCTGGTCTCAGTAGAATGGAATAAGTGGCCTGTTTTTATCTGGGTTTTGGAAGGCTTTTTTAACAGTTTCAACAACAGCAGCCAGAGGTGGGTTTTGAAAGAAGTAATTTTTCATAACAAATTCCAAATGCTAAAAATGAGGTGAAAATAACAAGTGCTTCTATTCAAGGTTCATCATCGCACTAGATCAACTTAACTAAGGAGACTTAGAAGCTAATGAGGCAAGAGGGAGTAGATATGAAAAATACAGAACGAGTCAGAAGGAAAGGAGAATTTGGAAGTATTTATTTAGGGGAATGAAACACCACTAATCTCACATTTTAAAAAATCTTCCACCTGGTTTAAAAATAATGCTACCTTATTCAACTGTTTATTTACGCCTGGGTTGTGAGGATACTTTGCATCTTTACATTTTGTTCTACAACCTTACAAGCAGGTAATGTTTTGAATTCAAAGCTGTTATTTTTGTGCAATAAAGCCTCAGACCTGAAAGGAAGGATAATGTAAATATACATGGCAACAAATTTATAATGTGGATACTAGCATGCAAAACAGAACAGATTAACAAAGTCAGGACGTGGGAAGAAACTGATCTATACCAGGTTCAGTTGCTCTGGCCAAACAAAGCAGCTGATAAATTAACTAGCCCATGACTTTCTCTTTGCCTTGTCATTCTCTTGAAAATGACTTTTTTTTTGGCTTTGTGATCAAGTGGGAGGAATCTTTTTTAAGACGATAAGAATGAACATTGCACCTTTTTGTGAAGGGTAAGTTAAAAGATTCTACGTAAGACACTGTTGGCTAAATTATAATTTCCTGGCAAATGGATTTAGGACTCTTTTCAGAAAGTGGAGCCGGAGGCAGAATTGTGATCCTAAAAGCCCAGTGGGCATGCATATGGGATATGGAAACATGAGTTTAAATATCAGTCTAATTAATATTTAAGTAGTTTATACAAAAGGGAACAGTTTAAATAGTAGAGAATACCTAAGACTACTCTATACTTTATGAGTTGGAAAATTGATAATGGCTACGTTGGTTCAAATCCCTACTCAGAATTGAGCAGAGTGTATTTTAAAGCCACATCTTGATATTCCCATGGAGTACCCAAGGAAGTGCTCTACTGTCCAGTGTTTCTGTAAATGGTAGCTAGCTCCTCTTAGGTAAATACAGGTGCAGATAAGATTGGCATTTGGGATTTCTTTTTCTTAAATTGCAAACCCTATTTTAAAAAATTTAGTTCATGGATGTTTTTGAGATGAGTGAATCTGTCTTTTCTTAAAAAGATTCCCATAAGTGAGTTATTAACCAGGCCTAGTTTAGAGAGAAATGAAACAGATGGGGTGTGCCGAGGAGTCTGCTCGTGCTAGAGAAGTGATTTAATGACGATAATTTGTATTGTTCGGCCATTAAGTTTCCATCTATTTTCTCATCTAGCGTCCCAGGTGAAACATTTCACATTAATTTAAGCAAGGAAAGAACAAAAGGTCGGGGAAAAACACTTTAAAAATCGGGTTAATTTTGATTTTCTAACAACAGGGTGGAGAGATTTTAGGGTAAAATAGGTTACAGGAATCAAACACGGCCGTAAGGAGTTAATGAAGACAGAAAATCAAAAGACGATTTAGCGCGCGGGGGACCCGCTGGCCCGGCAGACACCGGGCTTACACGGCCACCGCGGCAGCCGTGAGGGACCGCAGCCCGTCCCGTGTCCCGCATCCCGTGTGCGGTGTGCGGTGTCCCGTGTGCGGTGTCCCGTGTCCCGCATCGCGTGTCCCGGGTCTTCGCTCCCGCTGTTCCTGGCGGGGGGAAGGGCGGGGCGCGCTGTCCGCGCGCACCGCTCGCGCCCTTCCCCCTCCGGCCTCTCCACTGCGCGAGCGCCGCCGGTTGCCGGGGCGCGTGACGTCACGAGCCGCGGAGGCGGCGATTGGCCGGGCGGGGAGCGCCCCCCCCACCCCTCCCCCGCCGTGGGACCGCCGGGGCCGGGCCGGGCCTCGCGCGTCTCTTCAGTGCGGAGCGGCCGCCGCGGTGAGCGCGGCCTCCGCGGAGCCTCCCGGGCACGTTCCCGCTCCGCCACCGCTCCGCTGCCGCCACCGCGGGCGGGGGTCATGGCCCGCCCGCGGCCCGCGCCGCGCCCTCGGCTGCTGCCGCTCCTGGCGCTGCTGGTGCTGCTTGCGCCCCGCGCCCGCGCCTGGGACAGCGGCGACCTGGAGCTCTTCGACTTGGTGGAGGAGGTGCCGCGGAACTTCTACGACTTCCTGGGGGTGCAGCAGGTGAGCGAGGGACCGAGCCCGCCCGGCGCCGTCCCCTGCCCTAGCCCGTTCCCGCGGGCCCCGCCGGTCACCGCCGCCCGGCTGCCCCGGCACAGCTGCCCGGCTCCCCCGCCGGCCCTCGGCCGCTCGCCTGGCGCTGTCACCCTCCTCCTGCCCTGGGCCCCCGGGGATCGGGGCCACGCGTCTCTCCCTTTCCAGCCTCTCCTTCCCACCGCGGGGGCTCTGCTCTGCTTCAGGTACTGCTCTGTTGCTTCTCCTTCCTGCCCCACCATGAGTCACCTCTCCCACTGTACCTTTTTGTGTGTTCCTACTGCCTGTTGCTTTTCTGAACATATCTCATTTTCTCCAAATGCATCTACAGCTAGATAAAAGTAGCTTCTGGGCTTTTCACACTTCCCATTCATATCGTCGGTGTGGCAGTTTCTCACCTTTCCCTCATTCTGCATAGCTGCTAGTTCCTTATCTTAAGATTGTGCATCACCATGTGTTGTGGCTCATATTTTCTCTCACTCGTGCCATGTGGTAGACTGTGACCCTTTGCTGTGTTAATGGCTTGTAGATTGTTACATTTGTTTACTTTCCATGTATCTTGGTTATTGTGCATGGTTTTCGCCTCTCTTTCATAAGTAATACCTAAGGCTATCTTAAATAATTTTTACAGTAATTTTTCATGCCAGTGTGGTCAAGACAGGAATTCCTGTTAGGAACACTGTTATCCCATGGTTCTTGTGTACATATTTGACGTGGTTGCTGGTTTCACTGCCACTTGGCATCTTCAACTTGTATCACTTGTCTGGGCTCCCCTGTGGTGCCCTTTCTTATCTCTAGATGCTCTGCTCTGTGTGTGACCTTGCTCAGTGTCTCTACGTGCATCTTAACAATTGTTTTTTTTACTTTCTTCCAGTTAGTATTCTTCTCCTCAATAATGAAATACACAATTCTTTATATGCTATTACTTTACCCAGAGTCTCTAAGACACATTTTGCTCTTTCTCTGTCTCCTAGTACATTCTGTACCCTTTGTACCTTCTCTCTCCAGTGCTATATTCTGGTGAGCGATCCTATTTAAATGCATTTCCCTGCCACTTTGAAGTTTATTCTGATGTAGTTCTTGTAGATTTTGAGAGTAATGACTGTATCTTCAGGTGCATTTCATTAAGGCCATGTCTAAAAAGAGAGGAAAGATATCTGCAATATATAAGGGTCCAGTTTTGGAAACTACTGGCTGTGGTTGTTCTGACTCTGTTTCATCTCTTTCTTTCCTTCAGTCCTTCTTAAGCATCCAGTGTTTTATACTATGGAATACCATCATCTATACAACACAGCAAGCACTTTTATTCATGTTTCATTTCAAGACCCTAAAAATCTAGATGTTAATTCTCAAAGACAATTTTAGTGTTAGATAATGTAGGATGCAAAGCTCTGCTTCTGTTAGTGATGTTCAGGTCTGGTATGCAACTGTTCGTTAACGTCTTCCACAATCTGTACCTTGCCCTGTGTGTTTAGCAAAATGTTAATTTTAACAAGCAAGTATTCTTCTAGTTCCCATTTCTACTCCTAGTCATAATGGAAAACTTGTATCACTTGCAGTGTGAGAGCAAGGAGAAAGTTGGTTGAAGTGCAACACAAATGAAACCAAGTGTTTTTTTGTTTAAAGTGTACTTTTGTTTAAAGCCATCACTCATAGTGTCATTATAGCCAAGATTGGAAGTGTACCTAGTGCTGATACTTTACACATGGAGCAGAAGAGACCTGTGAGTGGAATAAGGGAGTATGCAGTATTGGAAGTTGAGCTTCAATAGCAATTTGTCAGATTGGAAAATGCTTTGTGGATTTACAGGTTCTTTCACACTGTATTCTTTTTTCCTGCTGTTTGCTTCTCAGGCTCTGACCTATATCTGAAACTTCCAACAAGGTCCTCCTGTCGTTCTGAAGGGATGTTGTCTTGCAGTGGCTCGCTAGGGAGCTGCTGCTGTGTAAGTTACCTTATGAGAAGGGTAATTGGTCTTGTGCCAGGATCAAGGGATGTGCACAAATCTCAAGTGTGCTGTATCCTGCCCTGGATGTCTCAACACAAAGCTGTCTTTTGCCACAATGTCTCTGTGTAATGTTTGCACGTTTCTTTAGGTCTTGTTCTATTTTTTAATATTATGGTTTAATGGAACTTGTTCATTTTGTACGTCATTATTGTTTTAGTTGGGATGCTTTTACTATTGTGCTGTAATTTCACTTTTTGTAATTCTGATACCAGAGGTTTCCTTCCCTGAATTCAGGTGGTTTTCTTGTCAACAAGAGTTGACTCTGTGTCTGACAATAGCCTTTTATGGCCACGCCTTTGAACTGTTCAATTATCTTTCATTCATCAAAGCTTGCTTTTCCTCCCACTCATTCCTATTTAATTGCCTTGTATCATGTCCTGATAATCCCTTCTTCCTTCATGTACTTCTGGGAGAGGGACTACTTCTCCATTATGCAGGATCTAACTTCTACATCTGAGATATGGATGCTCAACTGTGTTTGTTAACAGTAGTGTATCAGGGCTGCTAGATTTCGTCTAAACATGTCATCTTGTGTTTTGAAAAGATATAGGGAATGACTCCAATGCTTCCTTAAGGCATTAAAGCAGCTTAGGTTTTGATGGGAGAATTGTGGCACTGACTGTTGAACTCATACACTATGTCAGAAGCTGATGCTGACCACAACTGACAAGATGCAGAAGGCATTGTGGGAAGTGCTGTAGCTCTCAAACATGCTTTAGTGAAGTCTCTGGTGTGTGGATTTTTTCACTCAAATTGGAGAGAAATTATTGGGGTTTTGTTTTGTTGCTGCTCTATGCTTGCAGGAATATGGATTTTGTGTTTTGTCATTTTGAGGGCCTTGTGGAAGCCTCCTGACATTGTCAGGTAACTCATCCAGCTCAAGTAATGTGTTAGGTTTGAGCTGCCTGTAGTGTTTTCTGATATCAATGGCAGAGATAGAGGATGATCTAAGCAAAGTGATTGTTATGGTTCTGAATGTGGAATGACTAAGAGTAAGATTGTGACTGTTTTGGCTGTTGAATAACTGACCTTTGCTCCTGATTTCAAATGGGGATTGACTGAGCAATCTACAAATACTCATGGAAATAGCTGAGGTTGGAAGGTCCCTTCTTGTCCAACCTCCAAGTGTTAGGGCTAAGCACCTAGATTAAAAAGTATCTGATTTTTATACAAGGACACAATCTATCTATTTGTTTTTTTCTCAGATCTAATAGTGACACAGCATGAGGAAGTCTTGCATTGTTATGTTTTTACTATTGCTGTTCTGACCAATGTGGGAATTGTTCTACCTTTCTTTGGTGGTTCTTAAATTGATGATGTATTTAACTTAAATGACTCATTTAAAACATTGCTGTTTTCAAGAAGTTTGACCTAGCAGAATGGGGATGTAACCTTTGCCTTGAGAAAAGATTGCATTTCCCTATCCCCCAAGTGATTCCTGAAGAAAATAGAATCATAACCTCTTGACAGATCTGATGTAATACTAATTTCAGTAATCACTTCAATATAGCCAGTTTCAAACCAATAAAGGAATCAGGACCAAATAGTATTCATCTGAAAACGCAGATGAAGGAGCAGAATTAAACCAGAGGCAATGCAGACTCGGTAATATGATGACCTGTTACCTGAGAATGAGAACATAAAAATGCAGTGTTAATGTTTTGGAAAAATTCCAGGAAGATCTGAGGAGCTACAAGCTTGTATGGTGGACAAAGGAATGGATCGAGTTAATGTTCTCTTACAGCTTTAAATAGTTGATACCTTCACGAATATGATATGTTTTGGATAAATCAACCTTGCATCAGCTGAACCTGTGGCTCTCCTTCTCAAAATATGCTTTTGACTATAACTTGTTAATATGGCTTCAAGGGAATTATTTGTTTTTCCACTTTTTTTGCTTGTAGCCAGGAAGGCACTACAAGCCTCTGAATGTCTTTTGAAACTTTGTGATACAGTTCTTGGATACAAAGGATCTGATAAATAAATTTTTAGGTAATGTTTGTGAAGATGTATTAGAGTGCATGAGCTGTATTGCTGGAATTGAGCTGCGTGGAGCCCTGTGTTGTGTGTCAGGACCAAGGAAGGTCTGCATAAGGCTTTGGCTTTCACTGGTAGTCACATAAGGAAAGGGGTTGATGTTGAAAGTTCTGCTAGACCTGTGCAGTGTAGGGAAACAAACACAGAAAGGTTCTCTGAGCACTCTTGGAGGTAATGGAGGAGGCCCTGAGAACTCAGGTTCTTGAGGAAAAGTTAACAAGTAGGACTTGCTGGCCAGCATGGTAGATAAATATATAACCTGAAAAATGTTGAGAGGGATATTTTCTTCAGTGTTGGCTTATGCCTTTCTTATGGTACATGAGCTTTATATTGAACCAGGCTCTCATGTGTTCATGTGGCTTTACTGTAGAGAACTAAGACCATCATATCCACTGCAAGATGATGGGTTTGCTGGATGATGCTGCAGCACAAAGTCAGAACTGTGTGTACAGAACCTGATTTTGGTCTGACAGCCTGTGAGACATTGGTATGTTGGCAACTCCAAGAAAGTGCATGACATGAAAACCAAGGAGTTGGATTTCTACGGCTGTGGGAAACCACAACCTCTCCAGATGATCTGGATGTGTTGGGCTAATAGGCTTCTTTCAAGAACGCTGGAACAGATGAGCTGTTGTGTACTGTGTCAAGTAGCAGGATCTGACAGGGTTATGTCTGTAGAATGCAGTGTTTGGTGCTGCAGAATTGATGTCCATACTGTTTGCATTTCAGGGATTTTTAATTTTTTTTTCTTGTTGTTGAACTAATTCCAGGCTGGCTGCATGGACTCAATGCCTGTTTGTGTTGAAACATGCTGTTTGTGCTCTTGGTTTCACATCTTATGGTTCAGTTGTCTCTGAAAGGAATCCTGTTAACCCACTCCAGGACTGCTTAATGTGCAGTCAGTAGGTACAATAAAGAAGTTTGCTTTACACATTCACTCTTGGGCTGGACTAAAAATATGAGGTAGCTGCATCTTTAAGACTATAGTTTCTAGTAAATGGCTGACACTGAATTTTACCTCTTGGCATTGCTCTGGAAGAAGAGGAATGAACACCACAACGAACTGTGTGGCTTTTATGGTATTATCAAGTGTTACTGGAGATGGAAGAAAATTCTCAGTAGGATGTTTCTATGTGGTCTATTTTATGCAAGTGCATTGTCTGATGGCATGCAAGGAATACCTCACCACGATTCAAAAGTTGTGAATTTCTATGTTATATAAGTAAAGTGCTTGGATGTAGATTTAGTAACCTATTTTTCAGAAATAATGGCAATCTTGGAAGTTGTCAGTGTGGTTTTGTCTGGCCCTGCTGCAGTTCTGGCTTTGAATGGGTTATTGTCCAGAAAAAAATCTACATGAAACTATTTTTCCTATATAACTTCTGGGGAACTTCGAGTGTATAGATTGGTCCCCTCATGTGGGAAGAAACAGCCCTCCCTCATGTGCATCTGTCCAAGGAATACTCTTAAGTCCTTATCAAGAACAGCCTGTACCCATGCAGTTCTGTCTTTCCTGGCAGGCAAGGTACACATAATAAAAGCAAGGAAGGAGGGAAATAAGGAGAGGTAGCCTGGAAACTCAGCAGTTTGTTCTTCCCAATGACAAGTTGGATCGCTCTCCATAGACATATATTGGTTGCTCTTCTAGTACTTCAGACTGTTCTCCTCCCTGCTGCTTTTTAAGGTTAATGTATGTGGGTGCAGTGTTGCTAAAATCATGGAGTGTGCATCATCTGCAAACGTTTTAGCAAAAATCAGGGTTAGTGACAGTGGTTCAGTCTTCCAAATTTTGGAGGTATGTGATCAAATGAGACAAAACTTCGCTTGCATGTGATTATAACATCACTTTTTCAGATGATTGTGTCAAAACTATGAGCTGTAAGCTATTATTGCTTTGTTTTGTAAGATTATTTTGTCTTGCATGGCAAGTAAGATATTCACTGTGACCTTCAAAAGTGTTGTGCTGTGAAATTACATGGACCCATGTAGCACCCTTGTCTCACTCATTTCTGACAAAGCAAAGTTGTTTGGCTAGTAATTAAACATCATGTCTAATGTCTCAGCCTGTTTCAAGGTTGCTTTCTACTTCTTGTTCAAAGTATACGTTAAGGAGATCTAAATTGGAAGGCATTAGATTTTAACACACTGTCAATTGCAACATCAGCATTCTCAGTTAGAAAGATGAAATGTTTTCATTTTTTTGCTCCAAGCTTTCAAAAATAATTAGTTCCATAATACACAACTGGGTGATAGTAGTAGCAGACCTTTATTTGGACACTGAGGGATTTTAGTAATTCTTGAGACTATATTTATTTTAACCACATGAATATGCTGTCGGCATTGAGGCAGTAATTGTCCATTGCACTGGTTCAAACAAAAATAGCATCAATAGAAAATCCAGTTTTGTTTCTGGTGGCTTTAGCTGTAATGTCAGTTCATTCCATAAAAGTAATTGTGTGTTTTCTCTCAGTATGTTACTGGGACACAGTTCTGCATGCATAGATGATTTAAAACTTCCTTTCTGAATCTCTTACTTGTAAATTATACATGGAACTGAGATTTTCAGCAGTTCTGGAAATTCTGCTTGTCCCAAAAGATGTGAATTATTAAGGTTGTGTGAAGTCATCATTGAGATTATTCACTTGGATCCTGTAGAACAAAGTTGTTTTGATTTTGAGTAGTTTAATGGCTTGTAAGAGTCACCATAGGGAAGTGCTAATGACAACTGCAGCATTTGTAACTGGAGATGGTGCAGGGTACAGGTTTCTGTGTGTTTTGGGGTTTTTCAAAAATTGCTGAACTTACAGGTAAACTGCTGACAGATAATGTATTGTATTCTGTAAGTGCCCTGCCCTTATCTCTTTGTTCACTATTGTTGCATATAAAAATGATTGAGACATCCAGACATGTAAAGCTTGTATTTTCCATAAAAATGGCTTTTCTGCATTGTTGCCTATTAAATTTCTGCTTGGATTTAGTCCAAGAATTTTTTTTCTTTCATTGTTGTCTCCTTTTTTCAAGACACTAAAGTGCTTTGGAATCTACCAATTTAAGTAGTTCTAAAGACACTTACTCTTAACTTTCCCTGACAATTCATTCATGTAGTACTTTCCTGATTTCTTTCAGGTTATCTTTTTCTTCTCTCTTTCTGTTTAGGAGGACATACAGCAATAGGAAATTACTATGTTTGGGACCCAAGGGAACTGACAGTATGCAAAGTGCAGTAAAAAGGATAAAACAAGCAGTCTTGAATTGGTTTGGTTTTGGGTTTTTTTTTCTGTCTGCAGCAGCAATAATGTTTCAACTCTTTCTCTCTGTACTTCTTGCTTCAGTCATCCTTTAAGGATGTATCTGTAATAGTTTGATCTTCAAATTGCAGAATTAAAAATGTTTGGTTTTTTTTTTTCCAAGTAGTTCTGTGTTTGATCTGTAATTCATTGAAGGGATTGACCAATTTCTTAGTGTAGAAGTGTAGGTAACTTGTGCTGGTGGCCTTTGGTGCTTACAAAAGGCTCTACATTTTATGCTTGTTCGAAATTCATCTCCTTTGCTGAAGTTCTAAGTATGTGCCCATGTTGGTATCTTAAGCAGCTACGTAATTGATCTAACATGGAATTTTGTAAACAACTTCCCAGTGGGCCTTTTACTACCTGACTGCTGTGGATTGTCTGTAAAGCTATGTAAAAAAATTGTAGAGGCAGCCCTAATTTCATTCTGTTGAATGATAAAGCTTTTATGCTCCATCTAGAATCATTTTACAATTAAGATTAACATGGTTTTCTAATCAGATCTAGAGAAAACTGTAGCTTTAAGGGAGATATTTGAAGGTATCTATGGTGCTATTTTAACTTCTGGTATGTGGTAAAATTTAAAAAAATAAAATGAGAATTCAGCATATAAGATGTTCCTTAATTGGCTTGGTGCTTCTTGTGCTCTCAGCAGAGCTGGTAACAAAGAGTCTGTGGTGCTGTTGCACAGCTGAGCCAGTAAGAATGAGAGTATAAGTGATAACAAAGGGGGGTTTTTTGTCTCTAAGAATGGGTCTGATAGACATTAATTTCCTCCTTTTATTCATTTTAATATCTGAAATGTTTTGGTGTTCCACAGAATCCTAGTGGGCTAACAAAATTCACGCAGCTTATGAAAATCTGCAGTTTTGCTTTTGATTTGCTTCTTAGTCTTTGTGCTTTTGCTTAGCTAGACACTGTGCAAGTTAGAAGTTTGCTTCTCTTTTTTTTTTTTTTTTTTCCCTTGCAAAATTACTGAGTTGTAATTTTTACAACAATTGTAAAATTGTTGAGTTTCCCTAAATTATGAGGTTTGGGGTTTCTGGGTTTCTTCTGCTTATTGTTTGTATACCAGTCTTGTTTGGATGTAACTAAGTCTGTATAAAAGTGATTTGTAAGCAGTCTCACACACGTGGCAATGTGTTGTACACGTGGCATGTGTTACACAGTAACAATTTAAAGCAGGATTGTGTGTTCCTGGGCTCTCATCTGAGGGTTGGCTTAAGTGCAGACTTCTTAAATGACCTGGTTGCAGGCCTTGCAAACTGTTTTTACTGATGTCAAATGTACAGTGGGTGAGAAATGAAGAAAGTTCATATGCAGTCTCTGATAGATCTGAAACTCATCTTTATCAATGTTAATCTGGAAAATCTGTGGAGGAAACCAGAGGATGCATAGGAGCTGTTGAAATAAAGTCACTTGGGAATCCTCTTATGACTGAAGAGAGAAGGAAGAACTAGAGAAGTCTTGCCATAAGTGCTGTAATTATGAAATGCTGCTGTCTCAAATACTGTACTTTCACCTGTTGAAGGAAGCGTTCAGTGCTGTTGAGGACAGGACAAAGCTGTGAAACAGCCTTATTGCACTGATTTGGGTTGAATTGCTTCTCCATTAAGGGACAATGATTGTTTTTACCTACCCCTAAAACTATTGCAAATTGTTTTTTAGTGTGATTGATCAATGCTTTATTAAATTTTATTTATTTTTTCACTAAATTGGTTTTGTCAAATTGATCAGTTTTAATTCCATTTTATCAAACTGATTTAGACTAGCTTTTTTATTCAATAATCACCATTTCAAACTCAGTGACTTCTCAAGTGTTCTTCTATGGGTTATAAAGGTTGTGATGGGAGAGTAAAAGAATTTGTCTGCCATTGAACTTTGTGACAGTCTAAGTCATATTATGAATTGCTTTACTGGATGTTGTGTCTAACAGCAGCTGCTAAAATGTTATAGTACAAGGTCTGTAAAATTTAATCCTGTATGGAAGCCTCTTCCCATTTCCTATTAAGATTTCTTAAAAATCATATTTAATTAATGTATTTCTTTCAATTTATTAGAAGCTTGAAATAAATGTGTTTTCCAGTCTGAGTCTACCTATCTATTGAATAAAAAGTATTTATTCTGTATATTGTAACTCGTGTGGCTTGTAGTTTCTGTTCTACTTCAGAATTTTCTATTTTCACTTTAGTAGCCTTTCCACACTCCATCTAAGCCAACAACATTCAAAACAAAGCAATAAATTCGAATGTTGGCTTGTGTCTGAGAATAGTTTCCATAGTTGAAATACACATTGAAGGGATCAGCCAATCAGTTGTTTTTGCAGCTTATGGTGGTGAAAGAACTAACTTCTTCCGTACATAAGTTTTGTACTGTATTTGAAAATTAATAGTAGCTGACTTACATTCATTCTCACTTATATAGTAGATTTCCCATGCTGGAGCACACCATTAGTCCATTTAGTAAATATTTTTGGTCTTTGTGTTTTCTGATTGAGTAATACTAGGTGCTTAATTAGAAAGCAGTTGTGTGAGCTTTTGGTGTTGTCTGCTGGAGAGACAGAGGCTTAAGCTATCAAGGAGTTACTGACTTAAGAATTTAATTAATCATGAGTTTAGCCTTTCGTACACTTATATTTACCTTTCCTACCTACAAACAGATATGATTTGTAGACACCTTAATTTTCTGAAGGAGGTGCAGATCTCTGTTTAGTGAACTTAGATTAAAGGACAGTAGCTGTTGTATCAGTTAAAAATAATGTGATTTTTAATGCACTTAAGAATACTAACACGCTTGCCTTGTCTGGGTTGTAGATGTTTAATAATAGACTGGAGTTGTCTTGAGCAGTGCATCCTGATGTCTGTGAGAGCCTGTTTCCATTATTCCATCATCTTCTTGGTCTCCAGTTAGAGCACCTCTCCATGTCATCCAGAAGCTCCTTGGATACTTTCAAGCAATGCTGAATGCTATCAACGTGCTGTCTGGTTTCTACTCTTGTTTCTTATTATTTATGCACTTCTGTATTATCCTTGCATTTCTTTCTTTAGTAAAAGCAGTAAAGCCAGTGGCAATAGATGGTGTCACTAGGGAGCACATGTAACCTAACCATGTTTTGCAGCCATTTGCCCCCTGTACCTTTCAACTGCCACAGTTTTTTGATTAACAATGATCAAAGGTGCATTCCTGGTGGTACCTTTCAGTCTGGTGCTATACAGTGGATTTGTAGAACTGTCAGCAATGTGTCTTGGATCACTCAGTGATTTATAATTGCCAGCTGCAAGCTCTGCTCTGTGTAGGAAAGGTGTAGTTTAAGGCAACAGTCTTACCTACACTAAATCTGATCTCTCACTTTTTTGCTAGATCACTTGGTTTGGTATTCCCTTGCTTGTGTCTGGTACCTACCCAAAACATTTAGTATCATTGCATGCTTGGCTCTTCACGTTGTCTTTGAAAATGCTGAATGAAGCCAGTCCCAGCACCAATCCCCCAGCAGAAGACCTTTCAGCTGCCTCTTCTCTGCCCTGAAGACTGGCCATTAGACCTTGCTTTTTGTATCCTGCTCATTAATTTTCTATTTGTAAGACTTTTTCCTCCCATCTTGTGTTAAGTTAGTCACTTTAATAGCCTTTGGTATGGAACCTTGTCAAAAGCTTTTTCAAAATTGCTGGGTCCCTGGTGGCATTTTCTTTGCAGCACTGGCTTATCTTCCTCACCTGCAGGTGTGCAGTTTTTTATATAAATTTCTTTCAACAGTCTTAAGTGATAGTTATGGTCCTGACTTATTAGCATCTAGTTTGTCTGTTTGGGGTAATAGGTCTAATATATAGGTCTAATATAATTCAAGTTGAATTAGCTTCTTTTTGACCTGCAAAGAGTGTGTTGGTGTGGGAATCTCTTGAACATCTCCAACAGGGAAGATTCATTAAGTGAATTATTGAATTACTTTGCTGTAGGTTTGTTTCTGAATGAAACTTTTCATAGTTTTGTCGTCAAGCAGTCTCTAACGCCCTAGTTTTCACTACATCTGAAGAAATAAAAGGGTTTTGAAAATCAAATAAATTGCCACTCTAGTTTGCTTGGACAAATGCATAAGTCCTCAGTAACATGCTGGAAAGAAGTAGGCAACACATTTTTTAGCCATGCGTTCCATGAATTCTAATGGAACTGGCACAAAAATCCACCATGTTACTGTTGAGGTTATTCATCATTAGAAGGAAGAATAGCTGCTGTTACGCCGTTTTTCCTGTTTGATTAACTGCTACACATGAATGATTGAGCACATTTTCATAGGAACTCAGGCTTTTAACTGAGATATCCATAGGGAGTTCAGGAACATATTATCTGCTTCTGGTCACTGCTTTGGTTACTGGCCTCAACTCTAACATCTCAGTGATGGACTTCTCTTTTCAGGCAGTAAGACAGAGGGCTGGGGCTTGTATTACTACTCTGGTTAAGACTTCAGCAGAGTTGGTTTGTGTCCTGTTATCCCTACTCCTCCCTCCTTTTTGACTTACAGTTCCCTTATACCATAGCAAATCTGTGGATTTATTAATCCTGCAGCAAAGTTCTTACTGTGATGTACTTAAGTATATTGTCTTGGAAACAATAAGATGATTTTAATCCAGTTACTGTAATTTTGATGGTGCCACTTACTTGCTATATCTTTGCTTATTCCTACTGTCTAGGCAAGATTTTGGTATTGCATTATTTGTTGTATAAATCACAGTGAAAACTTCAATTCCGTGTTTTCTGTCAGATGTTGGCATTTTTGTGAGGAGAAATATGACAAGGTTTTATGAAATACCCTCACTTCTAGAAGTTTTTAAAATGTAGAGACTTGCTGAAATAACTTTTGCAGCAGGGAACTTGTTTGAAATAGAGGAGCTTTAATTGAACATACTAAAGCTAAAAGTTGTATCAGATAAAGGGTATTGAATTTCAAGGTTTTAGTACAGTTATTTATTGTATAATCAATTTTCTTTTTCTTCTAAACAGAGTTGATCTGTTTATTGTTCAGGGACATAATAAAGTTATAGTTCTAGGTCCTATTTAAAGGCATTAAACCCTGTCTCTAATCCTGTGTGTTGCTTCCATGCTGTGCATGCACCTTTGACTGTCATCAAGAGATGAGAATTTAGGGTAGTCTGTGCTGTTTGCTAGCATCTGCACGTCTGATGTGGTCCTTTGAGAAGTCAAGTTTGAGAACACAAAGAAACACTATCTAGAAAAAAGTGTGGGGTAATGAAAGATGAAATCAAACTGTTTTCTGGGAACAGTAGTTTTGTAGCTACAATGTACTGGGTGCAGATGGAGAGTTTAGTAGCAGAGGTGTTGGTGGTAAATACTTCCTGGTTCGAGTTCCATTTGGGATTATCTCTTTAAGGCTGCAGTTTGTCTTAGTGTGACAGCAAATTGCAAGGTATAGTTAGCTTTATCTTGATTTTTAGGTAAAACTGTAATATTTAATTCTCTCAGTCTCTGAAGATGTATGTTTGAGTGGACTGTATTTACATACAAAATGTTTACATTCTCCAACAAAAAGGGATGGAGTTGGAGAGAAATGCATTTGAATTAAAAATCATGCCCTAACAATAAAGAACTCTAATCTTGATATTATATTTCCTATTTTAAATCATGCTGTTTTAACGCTTTCAGTACAAAACATTTGTTGGCATTCATTTCATAATATCCGAAGTCTTAAAAGTACATTGGGACACCTTTTTAAAATGTGCTCTTGCATAGGTTGCCATTTTTCATTGCAGAATGTTGACTTCCCTTGTAAATACATTTGTGAAAATAAACACTGCTTAACATTGAATGTGGATATCCATGTTTTTACCTAACAAACATTCTTTCGTTTTCTGTATGACTTCCTCAAAGTTCAGATTTTTAACACAAAAAATACTTATTTTGTAAGAGAAAATGACTGGTATTTAGACAACTGTTAACAGGAGCATATCTTCTTAAATTTCTGACCTAGAAGAAGCAGAAGGCTGTAAAATGTGAATGTCTTTACTTCTGGAATATGTAAGATGCATTCCTGTAGCTTCTGTGGTCTTTTCTAACAGATTAACTCAAAGACACTGCCACTGAATTAATGGTATCCCATTATTATCAGGGTATTGGTTATCCTGTCTGCTGTCATGAGATATGAGAGCCTTACATGACAGCTGGTTAGATGTGATTGGATTGATACTATGGCCAGGAAAGACAGTACTGGACTAGGTTGCTTTCTGAAATTGATTTCTCGGTCAAGATAGAATTGTATCTTGATCAAGTATTCAATATTTTGCAATTCAGCTAAGACAAATATACAAACTATTTCCCATTCCAGCTGCAAGGGTAGAACTTGCTGTTGTCATACAATCAAACACCTGCCCTGCCCCCAGTTTGCTTGTGTAGTCTCAGAGTGTTTGGCTGCAAGCCTGAAAGGAGTACATACATTATAGTCATTGCTCTGCTTCACCTGAGTACAAGATTCACAGGATAATTTAGTAAGATTAATATTTTGACTGTTCTTAAGGGGTAGCTTACTCAACTAGAGTTTCCTCTTGGACTGGCAAGGGGTGGATGGATAAAAAGACTCACACAAAAACTCTCAGTGTTCCCTTTGACCCCCCCCTCCCAGTCTATTAATGGATTTAGGTATGAAGGTAAGAATGGCTAAAAAAATGGAATCTTGTATGAGTTGGCAAAGCGGAAAAATAACAAATTGTCATGATAAAAATCTAGTCTTTTGTCCAGTTATATAGTGAAACCAGTATTGCCAGTTAAAGATGAGATGGCATGAGTCCCGTAGTGGTGGTAAAAAGAAAAATTAAGACTCCATGAAGGACATTGATCTCAGATACTCTAAAAACATGGAAAAATCCAGTGAAATGTGGGAATTAACAGATCTTTCCCCCTCCCTTCCTGCTTAACTGTTGGATTCTTGATTCTTTTTTCATGTGACTGAATTAATACAAAAGGTATTAACTAGGCTATGGTAAGCATATTTGAGATAATGTTTTGGTCTAGAAAATGCTGTTCAATCTCTCAGCCCAAGACTTGTGCTCTGGGATTTTAGTAGTAACAGATTCATATACTGCTTGTAGGTGCCTTGAAAACAGGATTTGTTTTCACAAGGATTCTGTCTTGCAGTGACTTGGTTAAGGAAAAACATCATTGCACGAGGTGAAATAATTCTCTAGATGAGCTATACTAGTGTAAAATCTATCTGTAAAGCTGATGTACCATGCAGGATAGCACTTTGCTGAGGCCCAACGCTCTGGCAAGAGGAAGGAGAGCAGAAGAATAGAGTGAGCCTGCATGTGCTTAGAATAGCAAGTTACTCCAAGTTTCTTATGGTCAGTCTTGGTGACCTGTCTAACAGACTTGAGGTCTTCAGTATTAAATTTTTAAGATAAATATCTGATTGGTGATTTTAGCAAGACTTATTGCATGTGCCCTGGTATAACTGTTCTAAAATTGTTTCTTTTCAAGCATCGGGAAAAGTGCTGCAGTTTCGAATATGACCCAAGGAAAGGAGCTAATCTTCAAGAGATTAATTGCTGATCTTTTGATGACATTTTGAAGTTGCATCTTGCTTATTATGCTGTCCTTTGGTTTCTGTTTAAGTTGGACCTTGGTGGTTTTATTTGGATAAAATATGAATGCCTGCCCCATTTTCTGACAAAGCCTGGTTCAGATGATATTTTGGATGAGTTGATCTTCAATTTCTAGACCACAGCCTTTCTTCTAGAGTCCCAGTGGTAGTCCCATCTTGACTGAGAAGAGCTAAGGCAGGTTTTCTTCTGGTTACCACTAGGATAAGACCTGTCGCCCCAAAAAGGAAGATGATGCTTCCATGTAGACTTCCTGCATGTATTGTTTTAGTTGAGCTTTGTTATATTCTTTACCCAGAAAAGATGCAAACAAAAACTCAAAATGACCTACACTGATAATTTTTCATTGCTTCAGTCTCTTCATTTCTCTCTAGATTTCAAACAGATCTTCCTACGAGGACTTCATTTTCTAGATTAACATTTGGCAACAGATTTACAGTTTTTGCTGCCTTTTGCTTGCTGGACTTTCTGGTGGTTTTGTTGTGTTGTTGTTTTGCTCTTTTCCTTTTTTGCATCCTTTCTCCCCCCCAAATGAAATCCCTGTCTTCAAACTGTTAATCCTAGAATAATTATGAAGTACGATTAAGTAAACGGTTTCTTTTTCTTTAGTATGCCTAAAGCTTTGTTTTTCACCCAGCCAGTACTGAGTGTTTCTTTAATGAGGGCGGTGTCCGAGGTCCCTTGTGACCGCAGCTGAGAACTGCTGTGCTGGTTGTGATGCTCGTAGTGTTACAGCTTTGTAAGTACATCCTAGGAACCTTCTGCAATGCAGTTCTGGAGCTAATGATAATTCCATATTCTTTGATGGCATTTTCCATGGCTTCTGTGCTAGTTGTTTTTTGCTTTTCTTTCTGCTGTAATTTTTCGAAGCCACAAGAATGAGCAGTCTGATAGTCCTCTCTGTTCTGCTGGAGTTATACTGTACTTTGCCTTCTGAGTTCCTTTCCTTTTTTTTAAAATTTGTCCTCTCGTTAAGAACCAGAGTTATCAATCAGGGACACTTTACAGGGATATCTCTAACTTTTAAAGTATCCTTTTTCTGGTTACTTTTTCTTATCAATGTATTTGATTCTTCTGAGATATCTGTAATCAGTTCAAACTACATGTAATCATGTTTGGGAGGAAAAACTAAGGGGTTTAAAATTTCTTTTTAATCTCCAATGGCTTCTATTTGTCACTCCTAATCTTTGAGGTCATCTTTTCTCTTTATTGTGTGGTTGGTTGATTTGTTTTTAAATGTATTCCTGCTGCCATCAAATTTTACTGTGACTTTCACTGCTCATCATAAATTCAGACTGCCCTTTCAGCTTGGAGCTAAAGTGGTTGTCTGCACCCTGGTTAACTTACATTTCAATTACTTCAGGAACACCCTCTTTGTCTAATCCCTATGCTTTCTGTAACTAAAATGACTATCTAAAATTGGTTTTGGCTTTTCAGCTGGACCTGGAGATGAATTGCCAAGCAACAGGCACTTAGTGTTGCCTTGATATTAAAGCTACATGTGGCTTTAGGCTGCATGTTACAGTTGCCCATTTTTAAAATCCTGCTGTTTTTTTAATCCTCACGTAGTTTGGCATTGTTAGTGGTGCTTTTTTATTTATTTGTTTTTTGTCTTTGACAGTTCACTGATTTCTGTTCAGTTTTTAGTCTCTTCTTATTCATGTAATTCCTGAAGATCTGTTTTTACTTCTGCCTGCCGGTATCAGTTCTATCCCTCCTTTCCCAGCATTGTAGAAGTTTCCCAATATATACTTGTATTATTTGTGGCTTTTAAAAGTAATTCTCAAATAAATACTTGATGTGTTCTAAATTTCAATACGTAGGTGTGGTATCAATTATTCCTTTGAAGGAGGATTTTTTACAACTGTGTTCGAAAATTGCTGGTCTAGAAACTAAGTGTCTTTGGATGAGCAGGCTGGGTTCCAGGGACAAGCAAACACAGAAGTCAGATCTTTCAGACTGACCTCTTCCAGCTGGAAAGTTTGATTGTCTGGAGGTTGCTTTTTAAAATGGCAAAGTTTTAGCAGACTACTTTGTGTGAGCCTTCTTTTCAGCAGAGATCGCTCTGCTCAGAAGAAGTTAAGTGGCCACCCAGTATTTACACGTATCAGGTTGAATCTGTGGACTGGTGGACAGAGGGTTTGATAAAAGTAGATCAATAGTTCTTTCTTTACCAATTAAATAATGCTAAGGCATAGAATATCTCTGCTATTGAAACTGGGTTTTCGGTTCCTCCCCGCCTCGTTCATTTTAATTTGATACCTATTCCTTTTTCTGTTTTTAAATTTCTGTAACAGAAGTTGAATTTCTGAATTTTTGTTGAATTTGTTTTGCATATGCTGGTCACTATTCTGTCTAACATGAAAATGCTAAGAAGTCTTTGTACTTTATCTTCTGCTATGGGCAAAATACCCAATTAGAATAACTGCTGAGAAGAAAAGGTAGTGAAATAAGATTGTGTGCATGCAGGAGCACATAGAGCTTTTAGTGCAGTGACACTGAATGTGTGCTAGGAGGTTTATTTCAGTGGTATTCCTGGTCATGGTGGAGAGCTTGTGGGCTTTCTGTAACTCAGAACACTATATGTGGGAGTGATGGGCAACCATGGGAGTAGTTGTACCATAAGTCACCGAGGGGTTGAAATTGAAATAGTCAAGGTATTGCAGCCTGGCTCCATTCTGCTGTTACTTTGTTAGTTCTTTTTCCTATTTATTTGATCTGGACAAACCCTCCCAGTTTTTTGGTGTGTTGTGTGCTTGTTTCCCAGCAGGTAACTTGGGATTGTAGAGCATTAAGGCTTCTCCTGACATAACAAATGTCCACAGTTGATTATAGCTGTGGTGCACAAAGAGACTGACATAGCTGCATACTTGCTGCATTAGACACTGCTGGAGAGATGAGCTGCTGTTTCGCTCTTTCTTTTGAGACACTGCCAGCAGGCAACACAAAGTCTGAGGAGATGTTCGTGCTGTTCCTTCTAATTATGTTATGAAATTCTTCCTAATTGACAAATTAAATATTTTTAAAGTGTTAAATGTTATGTATATTATTTCTTTTAAGTAAATAAATTCTTTTATTGTAATGCTTTTTTCTAAATTTAATGTTGAGGAATATGGATGTAGATTTTTATTCTGTGCAATTTGAAATAAAAATAAAGCTTACCAAAAGAGATTTGAAACCATTGTTGAATTTATTGTGTGAAGCACTGTTGTGCTCTGGAGTAGATATATCAGAACTTCAATGTAAAGAATACATAAAGATTTTCAGTATTCAGTAATTATAGTTATCTCTCTACCATACTGATCATTTAATCTGATGATTGAGATTTTACATTTTTAAGTTCAGTGTGGGTTTCTTACCACTTGATGGCAGTGAAGGAGCTAGTGTTGCCGGGCAAAGGTTCAGGGCAAGAACCCGTTATGAATAACAAAAGAGGAGGTACAAAGGAAGCCTCTGACATTTAATATTGTTCACATTTCTAGGTGATATTACATATACCACAAATGACAGTAGATGGAGAAAAGCCTCTAGATGGAGCTTCAGTACTTTCAATGGGGGAGATATTTTTATACTCAAGTGGTTTCCTCCTATTTATAATAATTGTTTCTAACAACAACTTTCCCATGTAGACCTGGAATGATACCAGACATTATCAATAAGTAATGTCAGTGCTTCTGCTATTATATGCATACTATGTGAAGAACATGTAATTCAGGCGTTTTTCTCACACCTTCTGCTCAAATCCTACAATCTCTCAAGATTCTTTGGAATTCTCAAATATTGTTAGAATTGTGTGTTGTAGATTAAGGATGGACATAATTCTTCAAGGTTTTGTAAAAAAAACATCGTTGGATTTCACTGGTGACCAAAAAGACAAACTTGAAATACCGTTCACTGGAAACTACCCTGCAATATTTACTGTTGTGCATAGTCTGGTCCCATTGAAGAAGTGTTTGTTGTAACATTAAATATTACAATGCACGAATGTGTGTTTGAGGCGCTTTATTAGTGAAGGTTCTTTTGCACTTCCTACACCCATGTACACCTCTTGCCAAGCTGGTATGGGGAAATGAACCATATAATGGCCCTGCTGTAGTAATTGGCTCCACATGGGTGGACTCTAGTGCACAGACAAAACCTTATTTGAAGTAATTGGTGCTTTGTGTAGGTACAAGGGTCTGTACATGCAGATTTATTTTGGATCCTGGGTCAAACCTTGGCATTAGTAAAGGTTTCAATTTCATGCAGTGTCTTTGACGTGTAAGTGATTTTGAATGAGTATCAAAAACATCCATGCAGATTCAGCTTGAACTTTTTTGTTAAAATACACATTGCTAATGTTTTGCTGTTATATTTTTGATTGGATGCTAAGTAAAGAACTTGGTTTGTTAAGTTTCTGTGTGTGCAGCCTGTTATTAATTTAAGAGAACATCAAAAAGCAAACTCTAAATTTGCATAATTATTGAATGTTTTAATCATTATCAGCATTATTCTAGTTCTATAATAGTACTATATAAACTCACAGTTGAAAATAAGTTAAAATTTCTAGAGCTATCAAATACTTATTTTGGCTTCAGATGCCATTCTTATTTTTTAAAAGCATTAAAGCACATTATTCCTCATAATTAGTATTATTCCTCAGATTAGTGTTAGCAATTCAAATTGATGGATTGCTGTGCTGGTTTAACGTAATGGCAGCCAGTGCATACTTACTGGGAAAAATTCAAGTTTATCTTATCAAATAAGTAGCAAATACAAATTCTGTCTAGTGGTAGAAAGAAAAGGTTAGAAGATGGAGGCAAAGATAGTGCAGTATTTGGAATGATGGTTTTAGTCAGGGGAGACTCATTTGCTGGAAATGCCCTTGTGAGACTGTAGCATTTCATCTATGGCATTCGTTTGTTGTGTGGCATAAAACGGTATTGGAATGGGTTTCTTGTCAATGCTGTTTTCAGTAAGGTTTGTTAGAAAACCATGTAATTTTACTTTGCTGCATAGTATGGCTGCATTTATTTAATGTCATTGGAAAATCTTAGCTACTGTGGGGCAATACAATTTTATAAGGTGGTGCAGGCTTTTCTAGCTGCTACTGTTCAATTTAGGGGAATCTGAAATTTGAAAGATACAAGAAAATTAGGGCAGCATTTGGAACATGAAATCTGTTTTAAGAAGTTAATGTTAATCTTACTGTATTTTGCTTGCCAGGATAAACAATATAAATGCCAAAAATCAGATATGGGAAGAATACATGTATTTGTGAAAAATAAATTTTCTTTTTCTAGGTGATTGTTAAGAATTTTAGCAAATGTAACTATAAAAAAAAATCTGGTTTGTTTGTTTGGGTTTTTTTTCATCCTAGAGATAAACTTTATCTAGCTGATGGTCAGCTTATTCAGGAGTGCATGTTACATGACTGCATGCAATTTTTTAAATATTGTGTGGAAGAAATCACATTTTATAAAAGGGGAAAAAAGGGTGTGAGTATAATGCAACTCACATGCTTCCTAGAGGGTAACTAGTTTGTGCTAAATAGTTTCTATATTAATCAGTGCAGTAGTAGCAATTCCCCAGAAGCAATGTGTTACTTTTATTTCTCCTTATCTGGTAAAGAGTTGCAGATAATAGTAAAGGTCTCAATTTCTAGGTTTTATCACTGTGGAAGTCAGCAAATTCATATTGATCTTTTTAAAATCCTCTGGCCTTTTTCTTTTACTGTGCTAACACTTGGGATGATTTTTGCCCTAAAACTGTCTCTTAGTTATATCTTTATATTAACTTTATCATTAAAACTTTGCAGTTTGTTGATGGCATTTTTATTTATCCTTGACTGCTGAGCAAATCCCAAATGGTCACTTCCTGTGTGGGCAGAAGGAACAAGTCTGTTCTTGGAAAAGGCATAAAATTGACCAAATTACCAACCAATATATGGAGTTAATATCCTTGAATATTCCTATGTTTACTCTGATGTATTTTGAACAAATAATTACTTCCCTTTATGTAGGCAATACTTTACTTTGTAATTTATTAATAAAAATGCCTTACCAGAACTGCTGACTATTGTGGAGTTTGTTTACACATTTACTTGCTTTTTAATAGTGCTAGAGGAGATTTGCTATTCAAAGCCACTGAATTACTGAAAAGAATCAGAAGTTTCCCTTCAGTGAAGAGATCTTCTAAACAATTCTATATTACTTTGTTATAGTTGTAGAATTACCGAAAAAAACCTGATGAAACTGATCATAGAAAACTGTAATGACTTGCATTTCTTGTTGAAGTGTTCAGTGAGAACAGATTAAATATGAAAAAATTTAAAATTGTTCATAGAATTAAATCTTCATGTTTTGTTTTATTTTGCCATAAGAGAGCCTTTCAGAATTTGAATTTCTGTTGCAACTTATTTATGCAGTGAACAGCAAGTTTTTTGTGAGCCCTTTTTCAATACCCACTTATATTTCAGACCCAGCTAAAGATATCTGTAGACTTGTTTTGTAAAGAAAGCAAAATTTTTCAGTTCATAGATATGAGTCTGAATGAAGATCTGTAAATATTATTGAATTAAAGTTTAGCATGCCTATCAGTTTGAGAGCATAATTCCATCAGTATTTAGCCAGCAGCCACATTTGACTCCCATGTAAGTACATGCATGAGTCCTAGGATTCCTGAAAACTTGTGTAGTTGGAATTTCAGTATTTAAAACAGTGTTGGTTTCATTGCATGCAAATTCTGATTACCCCATATGGGAATAGTATAGTTCTGTATTTTAAGTTGTTCTTTTATATAGTGAAGGAAAACTGCATCAAATATAAAATACATGAAATATTGTTTCAAAAATATTACTACAATACTTAGTCTTGGGGCTCTTTTAAGGAAAGGCTTGGATTAGTCATGTTTATTCAGCTTAGTGGAATTTGTCTTCCAGGGTATATAAAGCTTTTCAACTCTTAGTCAAATGTTTTACATTTAATGTGATAAATTGAGATGGAAGCAATATAAAGTATTGTATGTCTTGTATTGATAAATGCTAACAATGCCATTCACATAAGTAAAATGGTTTTGGATTATTTATAACTTCTCAAATGTGCCTCACAAATTATATTTCAGTAAGATTCCAAATAATTTGGTTAAAAAATTGTTACAGTTATTTGTGATCTAAAAGTAGACATTTCCATTTGTTTTTCTGGAGCATCGTCTCGTGTAGGGAACTTCTGTTGAATTATTAAGGAAGAACTTTGTTGTACCATAAGAGAATTAGTAATTAAAACACTTTACCACTTTCTCCTGTGGCTGCCATTATTTTTAGAATCTCATTACTTTCATTATACTTGAGAGATTTTGCAAGGTGCTGGGTCTTGGGCTGCTTTGTCATAGATGATAAAAATACATAAGCCTTGCAGAAAGTGCTTGGTAAATACTTCTGGGTCTTTTGAGACAAACAGTACATTTTCCTGTAAGAGAATCATCGGCCGCATGGACACTGTTTCAGACCTGTCTGTCTACGCCAAGGCTCATCTGCTTCAAATGCAGTCTCCTTTCCTTTCCTAATTGATGCCCTTGCTTTACTGATTTCTCCAAGCCCTTCTACAATGCTATTCTGGATTTTAGTTCTGTGCAGGCACCAGTACTACTGCACATCTCCCAGAAACCTTACACTTTTAAAGAAAAATCCATTTTATGTTGTATTTGTGTTGAGATCTGTAATTTGAAATAGGCAAGTTGTTAACTAGCCAGATTGTTCTGCATTTTAGTGGAGCCTGTTAGAATCAAAATGATTCTTCAGAGAACTGAGGTTTATTTAAAGGGAGGGGGGAAAACACTGCTTGTGAGTTAGTATTATAAAGCAGGTCTGCATTGGTTATGCAAATTTTTTTTCCTCTCCGAATCTGCTTGTTTCTCTGTCTTTTTGTACAGCAGCTATGTACCTTAATATCACTTTTAAAAGACTAGTAACAAATTTCTGGGGCTGCATACTCTAAAATTAGGGAATGTCAGTTTTCAGAATGTCTCAAATCTTAATTTGGTTTCTTTGTGCTTGTTCATTGTGATGATTTTTAATTCACTACATTATATTCTACAGGGTCTTTACTTATTCAGGCTCAGGGAGAGATCTGGCCCCAGTGCAGCTTCAGGCTTATGTATTGAAAGAGACTGTTGTCTGTAAAAACTGTTTAACCTGTAGATGTTGAGGGTATGTAGAGAGTGGGAGAGAAGATTGCGAGGGGCGGGGGGAAATGGTTTCATGGGTAAGCTAGTCAGACGAAAAGTGCCCTTGAGGATTGAATTCTGTTCCTCTCTCTGCCACAGAATTCCTATGTGATGCTCGGCAAGTCGTTTAAACGAAACTTTTCCCAAGTGGTGACTAATTGATTTGAGTGCTCTGCAATTCTGGTTGCATAATTTGAGGTACTAGGGCCTTATATGCAGAAATGCTGAGGGTTTGCAGCTGCAGCTGAAGTCGATTAAAGTCTGTGCCCTGAATGTATGAAATGTTGTTTGATACTGAGCACTTGGAAAAATATCTGAGATAAAATTAGCACCTGAGATTACTGAGGATTTTACCTTAATCTGTGCCTCATTTTATGATATATTAGCAAAGGCAAGTCTCTTATCTCTTAAGATACTACAATGGTGAATAATATTGATGAACTCTGATGCCATTGAGATGAGCTTCAAAACAAATAACCACAGCTTCCAAACGTGTTTGAACAGCATGCAGCTACGAGCAGATGAGGCCACACATGAATAAATGCGTGGAGAAAAATCCTGAATAGCTGCTCGCTGGGTAAGCAGTCATCTTCTGTGTGTCACATAAAGACAGAGTGGCAGGAGTAACGACAACAGATTGGAGTTCCTTTTCAGGGAGTCACTGAGTTCTTCCCAAATCCCCTTTACTTGTTTGGAATATTCATTATTGTTTGTAGCATGTATTATCTTTATCTTATTGCTGTTATCTCCTCATTTGTAAACTGTAAGTTTACATTTTAGATGGAATTAAATTCAAATTAATCTCTTATCTTTAGTAATCTCATTATTTTTTAACCATCTCTTGCTACTTAAAAAGTTTCACCCTTTCTCTTGATTCAAAGAATATAAAAATAGAACTCGACCAAATATTTTTATCCTTTAGGTCTGTTTGCTCTTTGTTGACATTGCCACAGGGTATTCAGCTTCCACTGCTGGCATCTGCTTAAAGTTGGCTCAGGGTTTGTGTGGTACTAATTGGAAGAAGGGAGCTAGATGAGGAAACAGATTAATTTTAGTCCTTTCTTCCTGCTTCCTGGTTTCTTTACTTTGAAGTGGATATTTCTGTTATGTTGTCCAGTGGTACTTACTGGGACAGGTTTTTTCAGAACTAGTTTTGCAGTATTTCTGCCATACTGTTTTGTGTTTGAGTTTTCTTCCTTCTAAAAAAGACAAGTTATGAGAAGAAGAAATTGCATCTGATGGGAAAAAGCTCTCCATGTATTAGATTCCATGGCTGGGATTACGACACAGAGGGAAATGCAGTTTTGGTGTATTATTAGTTGCAGGATTGTCAGTAACCGAATGTTTATTTCCATGCAGTGGCTGTGTACTCCCCTGTGTGAAAAGTTAACTACTAATTATATTTTTGCTTGTATGTTGATTTTTCTTTTAGTTTTGACTTCGTAACTTGAAAACTTGGATGAGAACCTCCGCTAGGATTTATCCTTGCTTCATTTAGATCTTACCTCATGCATTTGAAATATTCTACATTTGCCAGTGTTTCTCACTTTAGGCAGCAGGACCACAGTTTTATCTCCCAACTTTCACTGTTATCTTTGATGCTGATAATCTTGTAATCCCATGTTGAGAGGCGAGTAATGAATTGGTAGTAGCCACTATCTTCTACAGTCAGTTGGCTGAAACAGATTTCTGGTAGCACAGTTAATGGGATGTAACCTGTGCCAAGTTTTTATTGCTGCTCACTCAACTGCTGATTCTTCATTTCACAGGCATAGAAAAAGGTTTTGGTTTTTTTGCCTGTTGAAGTGTTTGTCTTACTACCAGCTCTGCTCACCCAACTTTGTAGGTCCTGCAGTTGGTTATTGCTCTCTTTTCTGCTCTATCTGTAATCCTTCCAGGATTACAAGGAGGTATCCTTGAAATACAGGTGTCAGATGAAAATGCCTCTTATCTGCTGCTTCTGCTTATGGTGGTAGGGAAATGAAAATGAAAATGGAGGAAGCAAGAGATTTCTTTAGTGGTTCAGTTTCAACTCTGCTTTTATGACTTGAGGACAGGTCTCTATGGGTGGACAACACATGATAGAAGGTAAATTACAATCCATACAACTGCTACCTGTGAATATCAGTGGCTGAAAAACTGACCTTACATTAGCCCTTAACTTATTTTTCTCTCAGGAGCAGGGAGCATTTCAGTCATGACTTCAGGGCGAGTATTGAGTAAAGGCTGTTACTGTGCCTTTCTCTGTGCTCTGAGGGTGGTGGTGAGCTACCTATCTTACCAGCACAAAAGGTTTGTTTTTGCTGAATTATTTTTATGTAGCAGGAGAGAAGCAGGCACATACATGTGGTTGATACCCACTGCCTTTTGTAGTGGTGAGGCTGTTGTGTCTTGCACTCAGCTGACTGAAGAACGCTTGAAGTAGATCAGAAGTGTTTCCTACACGCTCAACTTCTCTGCTTCTGTTCCTTGTGCAGACCTGTGCTCTGTCCCTTCTTTTGTCTGTTTCAGAGTCTGGTTCAGCTCTTGCAGACCAAGAGAGGAGGCAGTTTATGGATCAGCAGGAATTACCCCTCCCTCCTTCCCTGATGCAAAAGATGCCTCCAAAGTAGAGGAGGAGAAGAGCAATAGCAGCTTGCAGGGAGTGGCTTTATGAAAAGCAGGGAAGGGATCTTTCTACCCCTTGCCTGGACCTGTGTGGTTCAGTTAAAACATTTTGATTTGAAAAACACAGAGGGCAATTCAGGGAACAGCGTGCCACTGTGTGTAACAGTATCTGCCCACAGCTGCCATAAATCTTGAGAGGTAATTATCTTCCTTAAGGATTATTTGGCTCATTCACACTAGAAATAATGTCAGAAAAGCATTTTTAGCGACCATAATACCAGTTTTCTATACACAATTGCTACTGAATGGGAAAGGCTGTCTTCAAGTCAGTCCCGTTGTAAGTCATTGCATATATGTGGCTTTTAAAATATGTCTGCAATTTAAAAATTTTAACATTATTTAGACTTCAGTTGCTTATAAATTAATTTTCTGTGTGAATTTTAATTGATGGTTTCTAATGCTAAACTTGATTTCTTTATTCATGTACCTTTGGACATCAGCTGCCTAATTTATGACTCATACAGATTCTGGCAGATTTTACCAATAGCCTTTTGTGATGATAGTGTCCCCTGCCTCCTACCCTGGCCCTTGATCAGATTTGCAGTATTTTATGCCATCAAACTGCAAGCTGAAGTGATCAGACAATGCTCATGATTTCAGCTCATTTAGTTAGGAGTGTGCAAACACTTAGCAACGTGGTGGGCTATAGTTGTAGTAATCTGTGAAGCTTATTGGAGTTTAACTAAGATGCTTTAAGTTTTAGGCTGGGATGTGTCTTACATGCAGAAATTTTGCTGATGCTGGCATCTGAACTAAAGGGAGCGATGGAGGGCATTCCTATATTCTTTCAAGGAGGCTATGTACTAACTCAGCAGTGAATTACTATATAGGTAGTGGCATGTTACAACCTCCCTGAGGTCTTCTGAGTCCCGAGGTAGTAATAGCTCATTAAAATGGTAGTTAATGAGTATAAAGGGATCATTATACGACTCTCCTACATGACGGGTAGGGCTAAATCCTAACTAGTTCAGTAGAAAGTATTGTGAATAAAGAAGGAAAGAATTTAACAAATGCTGCTGGTGGGTCTTTATAAACCTAGCTATTTAAAGCAATGTTTTTGAGAAAAATATTCATAGAAATACATTTTGAATAAATTAATACTGTTTTAAAAATGTATTTTAGGGCTGTCAGAAGTATTAGTATCCTGTATAATCTCTAAGTTACCTTAACATAGTGTACTGAAGCATCTTTGATTAAAAATATGCAGGGTTTTTCCACTTCTGATTAGTTGGGTTTGAAGTTAAAAAAAAAAAAGAGAGAGAAAAATTATTTTGCCTCGTAAATGCTGATGTTTGATGGTTTTTAAGATCACAGAATATTCTGAATTGGAAGGGACCCTCAAGCATCAAGTCCAACTCTTAAATGAGTGGCCCATAGCTCAGGATTTGTAGGCATTTTCTGTCTTATATGCCAAAAATAAATAGTGGAACAATTTTGCCTTATGATAGGAGAGTGGCATTCCCCTAATATGGTTTTGTTCATGGAAAATATAACCATCTCACACATGAGGCGGTATCTTCTATTTTTTTCATTTAACTATGGTTATGTTCTGGAAAAAGGTGCTAAGAATTTATCCAAAATTTGGATTTTGCAGCAGCGAGATAAAAAACTTATTGATCTCAGTAAACGTTTCATGTCTTTCAGGCTCTAGGAGGATAAACAAACAGATGAAAGACTCTGGACCCGGGTACACCTGGATCTCACAGCTCAAGTGCAGTGAACAGAGCTATTTCTAAGTGTCCTAAACCTAAGCAAAATAACATTGCTTCTACAAAATGAGCCTTTCAGTGATATTATAGGAAGAGGAGGGTGGAAACAAATATGAAAGACATTAAATGAAAAATACATAAATATGTTGTAAACATATATAATATGTATAGGATTTGGAGAGAGGTGCTCCTGCTTTCAGTCTTAAATGAAGAAATTATGGCTACTGTGCATGGATGTGGTTTCCTACAGCAGCTCTACCTTGTCCTAATTTATGTGTTTTTGTTGTAGCCTTTAAGGATGTATTTATAATAAACCAAACACAGATCTTTTTAAAGGAGTGGTTTATTTTTTTAAAAAAAGTTTTCCTTGTAGAAATTTTTCTTGTTTTTCTTATTCAGCTTAGTCCTTATTTTCATCTGACATTGTCAAGATGAAAATACAGAACATATCTGTTCTGTATTGCCAACTTCCAAGGTTAAAGCTGGTAATGGATGGAAAAGTATTCTAAACTCAAATTATATGGATGCTTTACTCATAATCATCTGCTGCAGGATGACTTTCTTAGTTTGGAGCAGCTGCGGTGTAGCAGGAAAAATAAGCCTAATGCCTAGTGGTGCAAGTCATGGAGTGGGGTCCCATGGGCTTTCACAGCAAAGAAGTGTTTCCTGCCACCCCTTTTTATTTGCCACTCCTTTCGAGGCCCTTTTAGGTTTTGTGAAAATCTCATGGACTCTTCCGGCACGAACATCTGTCATCTTCAGCGTGACAAGAATACTGTCTTTCAGCTAGGACCTTTTAAACCACATAAACAGATGCAGTAAATCCAGTTAGAATATTTTCAGAGTAATTATTAAATTGATCATCAAAAGGGTATTTAAATTCTAAAATATAAGACTGATAGTGACCTACTATACCCTGCTGTGACAGAGCTGGTTAAATCTAAGTCCCGCCTGATAAATGTATGCAAGACTTGCTTGTAAAGGAGACTTCAGCAGTCTGTTCCAGTGATATGCTAGTGTTGCTTATGGGATGTTTTCCTGGTACCTAGCTTGAATCTTCCTGTATGCCAGCTGACTGATAGTGCTTAGCCCTGGGTAGATCAGACACAGCAATAATTAAAGTTTTCCTTTAAAGCTACCTTTTGCATATTTAAAGATGTTATTTCCTTGTGTCAGCTGCCTTGTCTGTAAGCTTAAGTCATCCTAGTTCTTTTGGTTTCTCTGAACAAGTCACTATTCTTCTAGACCTCTTATTAGTAAGATTTTTTTTTTTTGTTTATCTGAACATGTTTCTTGCTGTCTTTAATTGTATTGTTTGAACTGGATGCAGCAATCTGCTGAGGTCTTACGACTGCTGCGTGACATGGCACGGCTGCTTGTTGCCATACTGCTCGTGTCACAGTGCTGTGCGGCACAGAAAGGCAGCATCATGCCTCTGACTCACGCTCAGCTTGTGATTTACTGATCATTTCTGCCTAACTGCTTTTTTCTATCCCATGTTTTTGTAGTTGATGAATTCTGTCCAGATGTAGACCGTTAGTCTTTCACTTAGGAAATAATGTTATATTTTTTACAGCAATTCTCAGTTTTGTCCAGATATTTTAAAATTCTAGTTCTCTTTGACTGCATCATGTAGGTTTTTCAGGTTGGTGTTAACTACCCTATTAATCTTGATTCTGTAATTCACCTGTCAGTTAAAATACTGAGTGTGGATTTGGAACAGGCTTCATAAAATCCTGTTTGATACACCTTTTCATTTTTGACTGTTAGAGTCTTTGACTATTCAAGGTATGATTTATTTTCTTTCCATTTTGTTTTGCACTTGCAAGAGAAGCTTTGATATCCATGTTTTTATCATTTCTTTAAAAAAGATTGTACATTAAAAGCATTACTAAAGTCAGTGTACAAAAATGGTCACACTACTCTTTCCAAGCTGATTGGACTGTGTTCTTAAAATGTTTCATGAAGTTGAGCAACAATTGCGAGTATAAATTAGAGCATTGTATAAACATTGACTGCTGGGGACATAAGGTTATTTACACCTGTTTTTAAACTTGTGTGTGTGTGTATATATGTGAAAATATATATGATGGATGTGTCTGAGTGTACGGGCATATAAATTGGTGTCCTTCACTGCTGATAGGCTGAAGAAGTTGCTAATAAATAGTTAATGTTTGTTCTAGAAATTAATGCCTGTGGGGATTACTCACCTTGTAAATGTTTGTTGATGCATAAGATAATGGGTAGGTTTTTGAAAACTTGTGTGGAAGGTAATTGTGCTCTGTTCACTTCTCGTGACACTTCTTTATAATGTTTTCAGTCATACCTCCTATATCTTGTTCCTCAAATGCTGTTTCTTCATTTCTTGGCCATTAGAAGGAGGGTAATAAACACCTTACAAAAATATGAAAAGTTTTAGCAATTGCAGTTGTAGTCACGGAACTGACAGTAACTGTTTAGGTGACACAGGAATTCAGAATTCAGTAACTAGAAGCTTAAACAATTTTAGGAGCGTTATTAATTTATTATTTATTTTTTAGTAGATATTTAGTTTTTGTTAAGACCTAAGTCTGTAGTTGTTAGAAATCTCCCTCCAAAAATTACCCTTGAACTGAAATCAGGGAAGTGTTTTTTGAGAAAATGTCTAGGTGTGTCAGAGTGCATGGTTCAGTTCTGGTGGAAAGATGTAATGAGAACTGGAATAGCAAAAGGAGGAAGAGGCAAAGGTGTGGCATGGATGTAACCTTGCTGATTTTCTATTTCTCTTTAATTCCCTACCCTAAGAAAAGAAGTTGGAAACATTCTGAAACAGAAATGTGGCAAGAAAACTATATCAACAGTCAAATAGCAGCATATTTTTGGCATTACATCATGGGAAGGGTTGGAACTTGTCAGATGCAACACCCCAAAATCTTTGCTCATGCTCCACAGTGGTGAATGTGGACTGCACACAGCTGTCCTTGGGTATAGTGTCACCTCTTGTCAATCAAGGGGCTCTGGTATCTGAGAGCAAAGGCATTAAGCATGAAATGCACTGCAGGAGACACCACATTTTGCTTTCCCTGGCAACCTGGGCTGCAAAAGCAGTAGTCTTTCTTTGTAGCAACTTAGTTCCTCTGAAAGTGTTGCAGAGCTGTAGGCTGGAAATCTTGGATAAGTAGGCAGATTTTTAAAAGAACTCACTAGAAACAACCTTCTTTAGACTGTAAGGTGTTAATGCACACATGTATATATAAATATATATAACTATCTATATTATAAAAATATGTAACACATGTAACTATGTAAACAATAAATGTAATATATCAAATAATATTGTTTGTGGAAAAGCATGTGAATTAAGTAAAGAATATCTTCTAATTCATTATTTTTGAACTATCAGAATAAAAAACTAAATAGAAATAAAATACAACAGTAGGAAGAATTTTTAATAAGTCAATATTGGCTTGAGTTGTCCTAGGTGTTGTTTGGTAGCCTCTATCCATTGTGAATTTGAAGAGTAATTTTAAAACTGTTGAGAGTTGATGAGTTTTCTCTGCATCTCTGAGACAAAGTTTATGTCAAAATATAAACTTACAGTTGTACATGACAATATTCTCTCGGACAATCTAATTTTTCCCTAAGTAATCAGTTTCTGAAAAAATGCAGAAGGTAAAATGGTTGAAAGGAAGAAAAAGAAAATAGACATAAATACTGTTGTTCAAGAAAACCTAAGCCCATATAATTGTGCACATATGCTGAGGAGAATACTTCTTTTTGGTTCTCAAGCATGAGACAGCAGAATTTTCATTCATTTGGCATGCTAGGCTGAAAACAGAGTCTTCTTTCATTTGACACACTCCCCTGGAAACAAACATGCCGGTGAAGGGATTGTGCTAGTTATCAGAAGCTTACAGGAATACATTGTGCTGGTTTGTATTCATTTTCATTTCATGGATTGCTTTAAAACTTAGCAGCATAAAAAAGCATTAAAACACCTTTTTAGCTTTATTTTTAGTTCCTATATATTTCCCTGCTGTGCTGTCATTCAGTTTAAATCAATGGAATGTTGTCATTTGGGTTTGCAGCAGAGCAGATCTCTCCTCCTGCCTGTGTATGCTCCGGGTATTCATCTGTAGATAAGCAGCAAATCTGAGTTTAACTCATTTTACATCCTTGGAAAAGATGAGTGTCTTAGAAAAAAGTTCAGTAAAAATAAAGGGTAATTGAACAAAGGTTATGCAGTGAGAAATTTAAGCCAAAACTCAGCTGGTATCTATTAACTATGAAAGTTCTCAGATAATGCTTGGTCTTCTGGGAGACACTTGTTTTCCTTTCCTGGACTTATATTCTTCAGGATTGCCAGCAGGTCCTTCCCACCTCTGGAATTTTCTACAAGATTCTATTTCCCTCATAAATGTTTTTCCACATGTGAAGTTGGCAAATTCAGGTGTACTTCTTGGAACTAATCTGGTCATGGGAGCTTAAACTAGTACCAGGTTGCAGTGAGTATGTGTGAAGTAAATCTGCGAGTGGTATTGAGGGTCTGTGTCAGCCTGTGCTAAACCAAAAAGGGGGTAAAGAATAAGGAAGAAGAGTCACAGCTTTATGGTTTCTATCCTAAGAGTTACCTTGAGAGGGCTTGTGGAGTCACAGCCGTCACTGTTCTGTCCCCATATAATAAAGAAACACTAAGGAGGTGATCACCTTGAGTTCCTTAATGCTGCTTAAGGAATGAGGACAGTGGATAGTTAATCGTTGACCTACAGTTGCATTTGTTTGTTCTCTGACACTTCAGGATATTGGTTTTCTGTGGACTTCACGTGAAGACAAACAAGTAGATAGTATCAGTGTTGACACAACATTTAATAGACGGTGGTAGCTTCTGTCCAGTTATCTGTGCCTGCTTGTTTGTGAGTTTGGTGGGACAGGCTGTACATCCTGCAGTTTGAAATCATAGTAGAAAACCGGGTGATTCTGAATTTACAAAGTTTATTTTGTTTCTTTTTCTGTATCGTTGTTCTTCAGCTTGTACCGCCGATGCTCACCATAAAGAAAGTAGTGACTTATACCCTCTGTTCTGCACAGAAGTACTGAATGAAATCTTTTTATTGAAGGAAACCAGTATATTTGAATTGCTCTAGAATTTTTAAAAAAGAAAAATTATAAAATACAAGTGCAAAAGTTTCATAGGTTTGATTTATAGTTTGGGAAAGCTAAAAAAGGCCTCATGAAAGCTTCCTTCCACTAATGTTACTTACAAGTTCAGACTTGAAATACAGTCAGTTGGTGCTCTATACAATTGTCACTTTTTGCCATATAGCTTTAGTAACATGGCTGTGGAAAATTCTACAGTCATTCAGCAGCACTGCAATGAATAGATATACTGATGTCATTTTCCTTTCACCCATTAACCAGTGACTGGACAAACTGCAAGTGAATACAAACGTGATTTCTGTCTGCATAGTTGGTTCCTGGACCATGTGCCTTCCCATTGCTAATAAAGATACTGCCACCTATTTGAAGACATTGGCAGGCATATTTAAAACCCAAGATGAATTGTGCACATTTACTGCGTTAGAAGCAGTTGCTAAATTGTGAGTAACTAAGTCTTGTTGTGTAACTGCATTGCACTCAAGGGAACAATTTAGGTTTTGAATTGTGTATGTTGGTAAGTGAAAACTATGTAGACATTGATTATTTTTTCCCCTTGACCTAATCACTGTTTGCCTATGGCAATATCTGATATGTTATGTGTTCACCAAGAATTGTCTTGGGAACACAATGAGGCTTTTTTTTAGCTTCATTAGTAATCATAGTTACATTAGGAATAGAAGGCAATGGCGTAATATGCTTGTACTGTGTACTACACCAGTTGTTTGATTTATTGTAAAGGTGGACTCTGTGGTACTCTGAATTTGTATAGGCAGAGGAGGAGACCAGATTTAAAACTGTACATCTTGAGCAGGAATTTAATTTTTAAAAAATGGAAAGCAAATGTGCATTTGTATATTTTATTTATTTTTTGTTGTGAAAAATTCCTTTCTGCGTTCCTACTTATATATTTGTAGTATGAGAGAACTTTCCTTGGTAATACTAAAGAACATGGAAATGATGCTGAGTAAAATAAAATTTAGTAATGTGTTTTTCATTGTTAGAATTCAACAAGCTGCCAAAAGAACATTATAAATAGGGTGAAGAATGTTTGCTCTTCTATCCCACTCTTTGAATATGACATGTATTGTGCTTTAGACAAAAATGTGAAAGTCCAACAGAGAACCTTAAGAAATGTGTTTAATTTTTTACATTCTGTTGATTCCTTCAAATGTTAATTTTGTTTCTCTGCTAAAATACTTGCTTGAAATATAAGGGATTATTTTAAAAAAAAGTACAAGATTGAACTTCTAACTTCTGCCAAGAGGTCATGTAACTAGATACATGGACACTCTGATGAAGTGTTGGGCATTAAAAAACAAATACGTGCATATTTCCATGCATAAGAAGCCAGATTGTGGCCTACCTAAGTGTAGACTTGTGGTTTTGTATTTCTGAGAACTAATTCTAGCACAAAACAAAGAGATGTTCAACCTTGGAAGTATGATGGGACAATATTGCTTTGAAAGAATAGTTACCATGAAAGAAGGTGATACTCGTGATGCTTGTATCCAGGAGGGTGACAGTGTGACAGGCTTATTTGCCGTAATTGGTGGCACAACCTCCCAACCTAAAGCAGTATTGGAGAAATCAGTGAATGCACTTGCTGGCTAACAACACCAGCTCCTTCTGCTATTAACTGAGATGCCTCTACAGATTTTACTTTTCCCTCCTTAGATGCAATTGAGATTTCAGTTGTAAACAAAGCAATCTAACATGTTGTTTCTTTAAAACAAACAAAGCCTTAGTGTGGTCATGGCTTTCTCTAGTCTCCAGACTTCTGCTGTAAGATGTAAAATAATGTCTTACTCTGCAGTAAACACTGACTCCTAACTGTGTGTTTAAAAGCCTTAGCTTTTATAGAAATGTTACTGAAGGTGGCCAGCAGAGTCAGGTCTCTTAGAACAGCTGACATCAGTGTGGGAGATACTTCTTTATTGGTTGGAAAATAATCATTCTTTGTAGTTTATTTTGAGTCATACGGTGGTAGGAAGCTCTGTAGAGATTAGATTCTTTTCTCAAAAAACAACAATTTTTGTTCAGGGCAGCTCCTAGAGGATCTGGAACACTGCCTGAAGATGCCTAATGTTACCCATAAGTAGCATTAATTGGCAAAATGTTTGGAATATACAACGGTCCCATGTTGTGTTTGGGGTTGTTGTGGAGAATGGGTTAGCAGGCAGACTTACTGCTTTAGAAATTAATATGTGCCAGTTGTAATGAAATAATTGACAGTAATATCCCATTATTTATTTGATGATATTATAATATGCTCTTCAACTTTTTAGAGGCTTAATCACAATAAGCTGATATGCTGATAAAGATCACTTTCATAGTTTAGATAAAACCAAGGCATGTAAACTATTTCCTGGTTTTTATTTGGGCTAGTAGTGTTTAAATATTTTGTTAGAAGACAAGCCCTTCTTGTTTTTGAAGTGACTGACTGGGTTGGTAGATGAGGGGAAACAGAGCAATCTCTACATTATTTCTGGTAACTAAGATGAACAATCTGGGTTTGTAAATTTATACATTTTTATTTCAACTTCTCAAGGTGAAACAACATAAATATTTAAGCAACTTTATTATTTCAGAGTTGTCTTGGGATCTTTTGCTTTGCTTAAGCATTGAAAAGAAGAACTATCTTTTGTCTTGATCTCTTACACAAATAATCCCGCTGCTCCCAAATAAAACTAAAGTTTCAATACTTCAGATAAAACTGAAAAAGCTGTTTCTTCTTTTTTGCTTGTTTGTTGTTTGAAGTAATTGGAAGAATATTGCAGAACAGCTTTTAATATGCTTTTATCAGGTTTTTAATTGTTAATCATGAGTGCTCCAAAAATAATACCCAGCACATCTAAACGTATGGTAGAGAAGGAATAAGTTGTAATTTATCCAAAATGCAAATCTAGAGGTATTATTTGTCAAGATTATCATGGTCTCAATCCCTGATTTTTAAAAGGTACTTTTACATCTCATTTTCACATGTATTTCATATAATTCTATTAAGTCTACGTCTCAAGGATTTAATGTTCTTTGAGCTTATAATAGATATTTAGTCACTGTATCTTCCTTCCCCTTAGCTGAGAGTTAAAAATAAACCTATAAAACAATGGCAATATGAAACAACTCATTGGCAGTAATCAAGCTGGAAGCAAGCTGCTGTTTGAGCAGAGGACTTCTGCTTCGGTGTGCACATGCCTTAGAAGTAGATACTGGAAATGGAAAATTTTAAAAATTATATGTGGTCTTTTCAGGAGAAATCTTCTTTCAGTATTAAAAACATTTTCCTTTGACAGAGAAGAGACTACGGAAACTTTGGCCTTTTATTAGGGGAAAATGCAAACTTCCTTAAAATGTAGTTTCCACGCTGAGTTTCCACAAATTCTGCATTTTCCTCTGCTTTTCTCCTTCCCCTCGTTCAGTCTTTTTCTATTTATTCACTCTGGGCCCAAACTTGTACACAGCATTTAAATAGCCTTATGTTATAAAACCGAAAATTTTAAAATTAAAGTAATGATCTGTAATAAAAAGCCTGGCAGACTAATTACAGTATTGCATTAATTATTATCTTATTTCACTCTGTTCCACAGCTATTTCAGGTCTGTGTTTTTAATCCCTGTTTACACTGTAATTTTGAGAGTGAGAATATATTTAGGAACGATATATATAAAATCAAGAAATAAAAATTGTCAGATAAGCAGTTAATTTCTAAAGTGCTGCCTTGGACATGTTAGCAGTAAAATTCGAGTAGTTCTGTTTAAATGCTATGCTTTCTGTATCTTCTGGTGAGGATAACACCTATATGACAGAGTACAAGTCTTAATATCTTCATTTCTGGATATCTTTACAGCATGTACCAAATAGCAGTCATTAATTCAGAAATTTGCATTTTTGCAGCTTAGTTGGTACATAATTTTGTGTTTTGAGTTTCATTTTTCTCCCAAAATGTGTGCAATTCTTATAATGGTTAAGGTAAAGATTGATGTCAGTCCTACAGTATAGCTCCAAGACTGCAATTTGAAGCTACTTTAGAAAAATACAATTCTTTAGACATGGTGAAGCTGAAGTTGAATGGAAGTCCTATTAGGAGTGAATTGCATGTAAATATTAATAAGGGAAGAGTTCCTAGCAAGTCCTGAGTTTGGGAAATTGAGCATGATAATTTGCTGAAATTATGTCTGTCTTGAAGATATGCAGATGCAATAATTTTCAGTTTTCAGTTGAACTTTTAAATGGTGCAGAAGGTGCCCAGGCTCGGTTTTAAGCAAGAAAGTGTTTGGAAGTATTGGCAAATGTCGTTGTAATGGGTGTATGGTAATGAAAGGAGTTAAGATGGAAGATGAATTGGGCTGAATGGCTGTTAAGTCATTTAGACTGGACTGGTTGCAGGTTTGGTTGTTAGCTGTCTCAGATTACATTGCCTTAGTTCCTACACTTGGTTGGCTGTTTTCAGATCCTCAAAAAGTTCAGGGAATCGGTTTCTCACAATTTGTTTTGTTTTCCTTTTTTTCAGGATGCTTCATCTGCAGACATTCGGAAAGCATATCGAAAGCTTTCTCTCATTTTACACCCAGACAAGAATAAAGATGAAAATGCAGAAATACAGTTTAGGCAAGTAAGTGCAATGCGTGTCAATAAAACAGGGGGAAAAAAGAATTTTTATGTTGATGTTGTTTTAGTGAGAACAGTGGTACACCTTTGAAACTAGTAAGTTAAACATTGAATTACATGTTTGCTGATGTAGCTAGACTAAAACCAAGTAAGTTTTTTAAAGTTAATTTGTTCAATAATGTGTATTTCATATTTATCTGTATATTAAAAATAATTTGAACATAATACTTATACTCTTAGGAGGAAAATATATTTTGCACTTCCAAAAGCAGTGGGGAAAATTTCTGATCAGTTCTCAATACAAGTCCTAGATAGGCATAATTTAATGAAAATAACTCATTTTAGTTATTTTTAAATATTTATAGAGTGCAATAATATGACTGTAATTAGCTCTACCTTTAAAAATGTATCTCGGGCTAAATTCAACTTACTTAATTTTAGTAAGATCTTCAGGATGAAACAAGGGATACCTACCTGAGACAAGACTCAATTTGACAGATGTGAGGACAGGAAGAAAGTCTTGTATAAGAGTTGTTTGTTTGTGTCTGATGACACTTTTTATATTAATATATTACTGTTTCTTTTGCGTGCTGGGTTTGCTACTTAGTGGTGTAGGGAAAAATGAAAATTAGTAAAGGTCATTTGTTGGTAAATGTAAATATGATACTGCTGTTCAAATTTTATAAATTCAATCATAAAGTAAAATCTTTCTGTGTTTTCTTTTTTGGTGTTTTGTTTGTTTCTTTTAGTTGGTGGCCATCTATGAGGTTTTAAAGGATGAAGAAAGAAGGCAGAGGTGAGTTAAATTGCACAGGTTTTTAAATAAAGCATTCATACTAGTGCTATGTTCAAGCTCTATTTGACTTGGTTGTTATACTTCAGATTATTTTTTTTGCATCCTTTAAGGTAGTAAATTCTATGTAATTGTTCAATTAAAGATTGTATGTGACTTAAGGGACAAAGTGGTATTTTTGCATGACATACTGTTTTTTCTCCTTTAAAACTAGTACCGAAAGACATTTGAAAGCTAGTTGTTATTTCAAGCAATTAAAAAAAATACTTAACAACTGTATCAGCTTTTTTGCTCAGTTGTCAATTTAAAAAAACTGATTAAAAATATTTTCCACATATTCAAATGCCAGTCATACCTCCTTGTATCAGCAAAAGGATTGTTGCATGATATTTAGGGATTACTTCTGTTGTATGTTGTCCTCAGCATTGTTTTCTGTTGCTTAGTTCATAGGAGTTTTTTTTTCTTTTAGATGTATCATCTATAATAGTGAAAAATTTAAATATTTTTTTAAATTATTGTTAGTTGTCCTTTCTGCTTCAGGAACAGTTCCAGCAGTACTTGAAGGGATAGATTAAAAAACTGGAAACCTGGGGCTAATTTGCTTTCTGGAAGATTATTCTGAACTTTTTTTTCTGTTTTTAAACAAATAGGAATTTCAACCAATGATTATCTGAAAAACTGAGACACTGAAAGACTTTTGCTTTTGGGTTGGTGTTTTAGTCGATCATCTTTCAGCTTACAAGTCTTTAAACGGGGTTTTATGAGACATTTCTTGAAGGGATTTTGGCTTTGTAGATGTCTTGGCAGGAGTCCAGGGTTTATAGAACAGATTATCTACTTTTTTGATAATCCCCTTTTCAAGTGTCATGAAAATGTACTTCATAGAAGCACTTTTGGAAATTTGTGGAGTTTTTTATTTCATCTGTCGGAGGAGAATTTAATTGTGAAATTATGCTTAACAGAAGTTTAAAAAAATGTTAGCTAAATTATTTCAAGCCACTTAAAGTGAGTTATCCCCCAGATCTTCTTAATTTTTTGTTGCTTGCATACACTTCAGAGTGTTGCTTCTCTGGAACTTAGTTCCATCATGGAACTTGTAGGAATCTCTTTGCAACAGTAGTACAAGGTTTTTGCACTAAACTGTGATGCAGTAGCTTGCAAAAATTGCGGTTTAAGCCTTGCATACATTACGAATGTGACTAGCTTACTCAAATAGTGTTAATTAGTGCATCAGTGATTATAAATGAGAAGTTAAAGCCAGTAGTAGATTGTTCTATCTTAGATTGATTTAATTGTCACTAACTTATTTTGTACATATTTTTCTTGCACAATGTGGATGTATGACTGATACTGATTTTATAGTTCAATAAATAGAAATGTGGTGGATTAAACAGTGTTTACTTTCAGAGAATTTTCTGGAAATAATATGCAGAGTTTAGAAATAAACTGTAAAGCAGAGCTATATGGTCTCATTGCTTTGAGAAGCCCTGTATTGATCAGGTTTGTTGCACAGTGTAATGATAATCTCTCGGCTGAGCTGGTAAACGGAGGGTGGCCTGTAAGGCGTTGTTGTAGCACGTCTCTAATACAAGGCTTCAGTAAGTGTGATAGGAGCTGCTCTCCCTGTTACATTGGTTCTGTTGTAAGGTAACTTGAGGCTTACTTGCAGTTGTACAGCAAAGGAAAGGGTGGGAGTTACTACTTTTTAGAATCTTTCTACTTTAAATATTGATATTTGGCTTTGAATTGTGTGAGGTGATGGCCATAGTGGAATAGGCTCAAAGCTTACTCAGTGCTCCTGCACTGGCAGAGACTGCATGCAGCCTTGCACTGGCAGCTGAGCTGGGAATCCCTTCACAACTGGACACCTGGATGATGCAGGGCTTTATACCACGAGAGAAGAGTGAGCTGCAGGCTTCTATTCCGTGCAGTGAAGTCAGCTGTACCTGGCTCTTACTGTTCCTCTCAAAAGTGATGTAATCAATCCTGGTGTGTGTACAAAGAGCAGAGCCAGCAAAGGCAGGAATAAGGTCCTGCACTGTACGAGAGAGTGATGAACTCACTTTGAAACAATAAAACTCCTTCTCTGTGAATGTCATTCTTGGTGAATGTCAGTGGTGTTGTTCATTTGTGTGAGTACAGAAACAGTTTTTTAAAAAGGCAGATCTGTTGGCCAGCTACATGTAATTATTTTTCTAAAACCTCTTCATTTTCTTATTTATCAGTGAATTTTTACTTTATCTGATGGCAGAAGCCTTTCTTAAAATATTACAGTTCCTCTACTGACAATGGTATGACTGGGCTTTAAAATACGGTTTTCTATTTTGAGAAAGTTGTGTAGTTGCTCATGAAGTATACCAGTATCATTAGTAGTACTACATAATATAGTAATACTACCATGTTAATACTTCTCTCCTACACACTTTTGAGTGAAACGTGATCAGAATATTCTGACAATAAACATACATGCAGCATCATTTAATGTAGCACTGTTTAACTTTAAATTAAACATACGTGCAGCGGAACACAGTATTTTATATTTTGTATACACATTCCAGTGTGAAATCCTACATAAAATTTTATCTTTAGGGTATGTAGAGATAGGTTCATTTCCTGAAATACACTTCACCTTTAACTTGACCGTGATAAATTTTATTAGCCTTTGATTATCTTAGTTTATGAACAAATAGATAACTTTATGCACTTCTGTTAATTGTAATTAGACAAAAAAAAATCTTAGATCTTAATTTCATTGTTTGTTATCTTTTTAAGGAGCTTTTTTTCCTACCAGGCCTATCCTCTGTAACAATGTTGGCTTGATTACTGGAAACATTTGCAAAGGGATCAAAATACACTTGTGTTGAGTAAGAAAGGTGTCTATCTTAGTTCTCATTAATAATTAAATCTCTGTATTCATAGGTATAAATTGTTCTGGCTGATGTTGTGCTGGATGTCTTTGAAGCTTGAGGAAAATAGGCCCCCTAAAATAAAAACCACCAGTGCAATCTTTCATTAATTCAAGGTTATAGTATATAAACTGTATTAGATCTCTGAAATTATTTGAAATATGAAATGCAGTGGTTCTCTTAAAGGGAAAAGTAAATTATAATTTTATTAAGATTGATGATACTGTAATTAGCTACTGCAGTTAATGGATTTTTTTACTTGCAATGTAATTGATTCACAAAGAACTCTAAAAACTATTTTACAAAATTTTACGGAAAAAAGAGAAATATTAATAATCTTGTAATTTGTTACTTACTGTATAGGGCTACCAAGTCTTTTATAGACTGCTGAGTTTTAAATGGGGAATGTTTTTGGCTTTCTGTTTCTGTACCGGTGCTTTGGGGTTTTTGTAGCTTGTTGACTGCTACATTTCGGAGACAACTGGTAGGCATACTCATATGTGAAAAATTTGCTATTTTCTGTGTGCATATGTTTGTGGAAAAACCCTGCAGATGTATCTTTTCTTTTCAGGTTGTTGTTTTTTTTTCCTACATAGAGTTACAATTAATATCGGTTGCCAAAAGAATGCTTTGTAATTAAATTCCAAATGTAGTTCTTGATGCACACGGATTAACTGTCTTTCATAGTCAATATATGTGTCTATACAGGAATTCTTTAATGAGAAACTTGCTTTTAATTAAATCACATTCTAAATTTGAAAATTAAGATTTAAAAATTATAGAAGCTTCTGAGTTTCAGTAGGATCATTTTCCAGTTGAAAACCTAAAAATCATTGATATCTTTATTTTTCAAATACAGAGCTTAATTACTATTGAAAGCAGTGATTTATCTTTTAACAGTATATATTCTAAAAAGTGGGTTATAATAGAAGCTATCTTCCCTTAAAATGGCCAGTCGTGTGAGCCATAATGCTCATTGATAGTAAAATCAATAGAGCATTGATTCTGAGACTTAATCCGTGGAGACTGTTGTTCAGAGCAGCGGACATAGCCTGGTAAATACCGAGTGCTGTTTAAAGCACTTAATGCAAGAGGCTCTGCTGTCTTCATTTATTTTTTCTTAACAGATAATGTATAATAGAATGTGGTTGCCAAATGTTAGTTTGAAATCTTGGTTTGCATATTACTGTATTGTTACCATCAGCATATATGGATTTTATTTAATCAGTTGCCACTTTTTCAGTATATCAGTTAACAACCCTTAGTATTTAAGAAGGCGACTGCTTAAGAAATGTATAGTATTAAATTATTAGTATTAAATTAGATTCTATGTGTATTTCTCTGAAGATTTCAAAGGAACAACATCTTATGTAAAACCTTGTTATCAATTTGTTTTAAAGATGGTTCTGTTTCTAAAATATTATGTTATCACTAAAATCTTGTACATGTCTTAATATTTTTAAAGGCTAAAACTTCTACTTTTTTCTTAAACAAAATTTAAGCAGGAATTTTAATTTTAAAATAACATCATAAGCAATCTTTCTGAACAGTTTGTATTAAGGTATCAGTATTTAATTTGTTCTTACTTACTGGGAAAGGAAAAAAGTTATTAGTTCAAATTTTACAGTAATAGATGTTAACTGTAGTATTCTCATAGGTGTAATGGAAGATAGAATTCTGTAATATGAATTTTACTTCTGGTATCATTCAGAACACAGCAGAATCTTGAGGTGTTAAATCTTTTATGCAGACATAATGATGCCAACTTGAACAAATGTTTTATCAGAAGTTAGCTTTTCAGATTTGCACTATATTAAGGTATATTTTTAATTGAAAACCACTGCTTCTTTTTCTGCTTAAAATGAATTTGCTTATAGAAAATTTTTTTTAGTACATCTCCAAGGTATCAATTTAATAACTATCAAAGTAGCTAGTGCAGTTGTTGCATTTAAATTGATTTACATGTCAAGACTGGCAGTTTAGCAGCTGCGCTATTATTCCTGGATTGGTCAATTTACTTGAGAAAAACCTACTACTGAGTTCTACTGACCTGCATGACAATATAGGCCCTATTTCTATTCCTGTAATTAGGCCTGCGACTAACTCAGAATATTTTTAATTAAAATATTTTGGTCAATGTGTTGCACCAAATTAGGCCTTTCAGTGCAGATTTAATTCTGGAAATGGTGTGATTAGAATATGTAATGAGTTGTGTTCAGTTTGAGATTAACAGGTTGTGCATCTTGAACATATACGTTTTTGAGTTTATTGTAGAGATTTTTGTTTGAAACTTCTGAAAAGTTAATTTAAAAAAATCTGGTTTGCATGTCTGTGGTTTGTTTATTTTTAAATTGATCAAATACTGTAAATAACAGACCTCAGACATACTAAGATATTTCAAGACATTTGTGTGAAGGAAAAGGAATTGTCATAAAATAGTTTCTATACAGTTGGTAGGGTTAGTAATGAAATAGTTTTAAAATAGATTGATTTTGAAGGCAATGTTTCAAATAGAAAATCAAAAACTGGTGAACTTTGTTTTCAAACATCAATATCAGGCCTCTAATTTAAACTCTTATCTTACAAAGAAGGTATGATAAGTCTGGCATGTTCTTACCTAATGGATTTTGTGGCACTAAAGGACAAAAACAAAAAGCAGAGGTACCTCTCCCCTCCCCCCAGCACTTGTGCGTTTAATTTGTAAAAGAAAAAAGGGTTTCTAGTGTTTGGGACATTTGTTCTTGGCTACCTATTTAGTTGTTAGTGGGTTGCTACTTCGATCACGAAGACCTGCCCACTGATTACTGAGCACGTAGAACAAATCGACATTTCTGGAAGTCTCTTACTTCAAGAGTGAATGAACTTGGAGGGGGAGGGGGGTAAGTGTTGCAGGAACATTTGAATTTTTTTTTTTCCCTGCCACAGTGTTTGGAGCCTGTTTGTTTCCACATGCAAGCCTATCTGCTGACAAAACAAGGCACTGCTCTCTAAAAAAAAAATTACTAAATGATCTTTTGTGTGTATTATTCAAGCACTCTGTGGATTATCTTTTGTTTTATAATTGGATGGTTTGGCTTATTTCATTTTTAGCTCTCCATGAAAGCCTGTTATGTTTGCTACTGTAGGTATGATGATATTCTGATCAATGGACTACCAGATTGGCGACAGCCTGTGTTCTACTACAGGCGGGTGAGAAAAATGAGCAATGCTGAGCTGGCATTACTCTTGTTCATTATACTCACAGTGGGTCATTATGCTGTGGTTTGGTCAATCTACCTGGAAAAACAGCTGGTAAGTATTGATAATAAATCAAACTTGCTTCAATTATTAGTACTGAATTTCCTGTAGAAGTTTGCCTATTATAGAGATCTCTGTCACTTCCCCTGATTTGAATTTGGATTTTTCATATTTTAAAGTTATTATATTTAAAATTATGATAATTACAGAATGAGATATTTAGCCTCTCAGAAATAGTAATCTAAAAACTGTTTATTTTTTCTAGATTTGGTAATAACTTGCAAGAGCTGGTCCTGTGTTTTTAGCTGGAAGGAAGAAGAAAAACATTTATAATTTGTTGATGAAGAATCATATGCTACTGTAGTCATATCTAGGGTTTAAAAATAATCAGATTTTATTTATCTAAAAGTCATACTTGCTTTGTCTTTGTTCTAAGATAAATGCTTTTTTGTTTTGGGTTTTTCTTAACAGGATGGGAATTAGTAAGCCGTATGAATCACATTATTATTTGATAATTTTATTTTTTGTTATATAAAAGTCTGTTGCACTTAGTAGACTAAGAAAAAAACTGAGCATAACTTGCAAATATTCATACATTAGCATCTATTTACTTTTTTTATTTTCCACTGCATTATTGAAGTTGATGAATGAGAAAGGAGGCAACTTGAATGCTTTCTCCTCTTAGAAAACTTTGATTGCTATGGAGATACACATGAGTGACAGAACTGGACTTCATGTGTGTTTAAAGACTGGATACCATGGCAACAGTTATTGTTAAGATAGATCATTTTACTTAATCATGTAGGACCCCAGATACATTTGCATAAATGCTACTCTACTGTTTACCCTTCACAGAAGAGTCCCAGTAACATTTGTGGTTTACATGCTAATGATAACCTGTAACCATAGTTCTTTCTACATCAAGGATGAACTGCTTAGCAGAAAAAAGAGGGAGAAGAAGAAAAAAACAGGCGGCAGAAGTACAGATGAAGCCAAACTTGCTGCTCTAGACAAAAATGAAAGGTGGGAAAGAAGTCTCTTGTTTTCTGTATTTTAAAATATTCTGTCAGTTACTGATTTAGTTCTCTCATTTTCTTTTTGCGTCTTTGAAATACTCTGTGAGAAAAAGAACTTTATTTGTAGTAACAGCCATTGCTGATACAAAGTGTGCCAGTGCAGATGTGTTTTCAGGTTTAGTTTTGTAAATAAACACGTGGTGTTTATTCAGCGGATCAATAATCATTGAAAGATTAAGGCTGAATTAAAAGCATCTGTCTTACAAAACGGTATTATTTCTACAAGTTGATTTTGAAAGATTTTTAGTACTTTTTCCCTCTTTAAGGGTTTATGCCTTTGATTACAGTTAACAAATTTCAATTCATTTGAACTTTAATTTATTACTATTCCAAGCAAGGAGTTTTTATGGGGTTTTTATGCTTGTCTAAATAAATGCTTTTTATCTGATTAACTTAAAAATGAGCATGTTGGTAAAGGCTTCTAACACATTGTTTGTCAAGGAACACACAGGGAAATAGTGACTTTCAGGACACTCCAAAAGATACCACTATTTCTTCTATTGATTCATAGAAAGAAATAAAGGGTTTAAATAGTTCACACAGCAGGGGCATGAACTGGATCAATGAGGGATGGAGATCAGAGACCATTCTGCCTGTCGTCTTTCCTGATGACACCAGTGAGTAATGCTCCAGTGAACTGCAAATGACATTAATTTTTATGTATTGTTTTGTTTATGCTGCGGTCTTCATATCTGGTTGTCAGCACTTGTGAACACTTGGTTGAGGCTTGAGTGGTTTTTTGGTTTGTTTTTTACTTAAACTAAAGTGATTATGTGGATTATGAATTTATTTTCTTGAAGAAAAATCCTTTTAGGAGATGAAAATACAGAAATTAGAAGTTACATATTTTGAGTTAAATATTTAAAATGTATCTTTATTATTGTATAGTTAGATGTTTTTATGGGAGTTGACAAGTGCTAATCATCTTAAAGGATAATGGGAAAGTTCTGGCTTTGAGATTGTGTGACAATAATGAAAAACCTACAATTTTATTTGACTGCAGGGTACTGGACAAACCACAATGGCATGACTTACTTCCGTGCAAGCTGGGAATATGGTTCTGTCTCACAGTGAAAGCTTTACCTCAGTTATTCCAGGTAACAGTAATAATGTTAAATTGTGTTACTTAATTTTTCTTGATGGTGTTATTATGGCTAATCAGATGTGTAGCACTTGTTCTTAATTAATTTTTGACTCAAACACGTAGCATATATATGTGTGCATGCATATATATATGTAAAGAAATTACTCTTTGGAGGCAAATTTGATATCATAAGTTCATGGAAATATGAATGTATTTTAAATGCATATTAATCTTAATGAGCTAGGAAAGCAGATTCTATTAGGCAAAACTACAGGATTAAATGATGGGAGAGGGGTGATATATATCCATCTCATTAGGAACAGCAATATTTTATAAGTGGTGCTAACAAAAGTACTTTAATCTCAAATCAGGAAATGCTGTACTTTCATAGCAAATTTTAATATTCCATTTAAATTTGGGGTAACAGTGAAATTACTTTTTATCATGGAGTTTCTTTCTCTAATTCCTGGATAATGATACAAATTGATACCTGAAATTCCTGAGGTAAAATAACAAAGGTATGGTTGTAATTTATAAATATCAATGTGGCAGGCTTGCTCACAGTTATTGTGTTTTAATCTAATTCTATAAACTGTAAAATCTAGCTGGTATTCAACCAATGGAAGAATTGTCAGATGAGTTACCAGAAGAGTTTTTTAATATCACCTGCTCTTTCTTTGCATCTTCCTTAAATACACTGTTTTGTTTTTAATACCTTTGTCACTGGTAATATAGGTCAGGCAATGTGAGGTGGATTTTACTTTGGTTTACAGAAATATTGAATATTAATTTAAAAGTATAAGTTGTAGAACTTGCCTCAGTGTTTGGGTTTTGTCTGTGTTTAAGCTAAAAAAAAGACTATAGTTATAAAACTTATCTTATTTAAACCCTTGTTAAAGTTATAAATGCAATAATGCCTGGTCTTCCAGCATCCATTTTTATAGTCTTTAACTTTTCCTGCAAACAGAGGCAAAAGTTAATCTCCCTATCTCTTAAAATTTTCATCAGAACTTTGGGGCTGTTTTATTTAAAAAAACCCTTTTTTTCCAAGTTTTTAAAGCAAGTTGATTATGCTTAATCAACTATTGTGTCCAAATTAAGCTTTGATGTTCATTCCTCATCAAGGTGAGTCAGATAGAAAATAATTAATGTCAGCAAACTCTGTTGCTGCATTTTTGAAACTTTATTCATAATTATACTACTTTACCTTTTGCTTTAATTGCAAAATTTTTTAAAATCGCAACAATATAGTAAGATTAGTGAATAATTTAAAATTAGGACTTCTTATGGGCTTCTTATAATTTTTATGATATTAAGATAGTGTTATGTCAATATAAGAGGTTTCAGGTTTCCTACTCAAAAAGCAGCTTCTATGCCTGTCAGAATTGGCAGAAAAAAAAATACAACAAAATTGATGTTTCATGCTTTGTAGAACTTAGCCCTTGTTTGGATTCCTATTCCATTAAATTAGTAGTACTGGAAAAAAAGCTGCCCAGTAACTCCTGGAAAATTGGACACCATCAAGCAGGGGTTTGGTGGCAGAGGAAGCATGTTGTAGAGGAATTCAGAGCAGGAAGGCTTTGAAGCAAGGAGCAAGGAAAGAGATTGGGGTTCTAGAGCAAATTGGCCCGTGTATAAATGACACTGCTGCTTAATTGCAGGGTTTGTTTTGTTGTTTTTTAACATGACCCGCTAGTTACATGAATTAAAATGCAATAAACCGTAAATAATCTTCAATGTTAAAACTATTCAGGACTTCAGGTGACTGAAATAAATTATTGTAGCTTATTATTTATTAATTAACAATGCTTAAAGAAGTATCACCTCTTCTGAAGAGCATAAGAGCAGCAGTGACCTCATGTTGGAGCTGTGTTCTGAAATGACAGTTGAAAAGATAGCTGGTATGTTGTAACTACCCTGACAGAGAGACCTCTGGGTTCTTTTTGATTTTGATGTATATTTAACATTTTGTAATAATGACCAGCATGGAGCAAAAAGTTATCTGTACTTGTAAGATTATGCCCTGGTACAGAGGTCCTGTTTTAAATCTGAGTGCCTTTTTCTTCAGTAATACACAGGTTTGAGATTTCAAGGTACTTAATGCTTTTAATATAAGTAAAATCACTAAGGCAGAAGATGAAGGATCCTACAGATACTGAGTCGTTTTGCAAGTGGTTGACATCAGGATGGATGCTACAGATTTTAGTTGTTTATTGTTTTAATCTAAATTATTTCTCCTGTCATTTAAGAGCCAACAAATTGTTTTCAGATCTCTCTCTTGTTTAGCTGCAACTCTTCCAATTGTAGATGAATTTCTAAAAATGCATCCATATTTATATGAACCGTGTTTGGGACAGGAAAGGGGAAGAGTTAGCAATACTTTTAACTGAATGTTGCTCTGCCATTGAGTTTTTCAAAGCCCTGCCAGTAAAACAGCTTAACTATTTCCTCACACTAATGAAACAGAAGCACCTGCCTGTAGCAGACAAGTTCTTCCTCAGAGGAGACTGCATTAAAAAACCCCCAAACAAATCAAACATAACAGCATAACAACAATAGCAACAAATAAAACTTTTTAGCCCTTCTTCTATTGATTTTTTTTTTTTTACCTAACATCCATCTCTCCCCTATTAGTTAATGTGAATATTCTTCTTGCAACAGCTGTGTCTGAGGATTCAGGTTGCTGAGCTTCTGCTCATGCCTGGCTCTCATTTATCCAATTGAGTGTCTTTCTCTTACTTCCCTTCCTCCTTCAAAATGTCAGATTTCAGAAGGAGGCACTTAAAATAATTAAGGTGGGCCTTTACTGAAGAAAAATGCTTTGTTTGCATGCCCTTGTGATGGCCTATGCCATTTTATTGTAGCCTGCATTTTATGTCAAGAAACTGGAAGAAAAATGTGAGGAGGAGATGAGAGAAACTAAGAAAATGAGCAGGTTTTTTAAACTGTTGACAATTGTATTTTGATAGAAACTACATAGGTTTTTATACCCACACATTGAGTTTAGTTAAATTTAGGAGTGAAAAAAGCATTTTTAAGTTTGTTTGAAGACGCAAAGGAAGAAAAATACATAAAATGTATCATAAATCAAATATGTGTGCTGTGAAAGAAACATTAAGTGGAGTGTAAATTACATTGCCTATTACCAGGTTTAATTCTTGTAATGCAAGATAAGAAAAAAATGGAGAAATAAATTGTTTCTAAGGCCATTTTAGTTAATGCTTTCATGAGAATGACCTGGAAAAAGGCAACGGAAAAAAAGCAAGGGGGGAAAAGAGCTCCCAAAAACTCAATTAAAATGCTTATTGAAACTGAAATTTCTTCTTAGAATGAAATAAACTAGCTACATGTAGTGTACAAGAATTTCTGTTCAAGTTCTGTAGTAATATAGAACAGACAGTTGTGTTAAGTATTTTTATGTTTTGAGGGAGAACTGCTGTAAGTAAATTGCAGTTTATTCCAAAACCAGCTGACTAAAGGGTGGGTTTTTTTGGATGTTCGGACATATAACTTAAGAAAAGTGGTCTTTTTGAAAAATGTTTTTAATTGTTCTTCACAAAATTTTTCCTTCAGAAAACAGAAGATAGGCGTGTTTCTTAGTGGTGCTGTCAACTTTCCCTCCACACTGATGTGGTGAAGTTTAGCAGTGAATGTCTTTATTTTAACACCGACTGAATTATGAGCCTGCTGTTGTCCTGAGGGTAATGGAGCAGAAAGCATTTTTGTTTGTTTCAGACAGAAATGGTTTCTTGTTAAGAAAAATTAAATTTTCCTCCTTCTAGCTGTAATCCTGTAGGTGTAGAGCACACACACAGTGAGCTGTTGGGGGAACTAGTGGCTCACCAGTAATGAGAGGGCAGTTTGAGCTCAGTACATAGTTGCACTGGGTATAACCTGGTGAGATTATCAACAAAGCTTTCAATTACAATTGAAACATGTGTTTATAAAGACTTTTGTATAGCACAAAGTGAATTAAAACAAAAAAGCCAGTAATTTATTTTTATGTAGACTACCAGATGGTAATTACTGTAGCTGATTTAGTAGTCTGGAATAGATTCAAACTAGTGACCCAGAGGTGTTTAATTTCTTGGCATTTTTTCCTCAGGTTTTCTTTTAATCCATGATCACAATTCAACACCTGTTTAGAGATGGTTCGGCTTTGGCCTTAAACGGATTGGCAATGTGTCATTAAACTCAAGAGGCTTTGCCAGCAGGGCATCTCCTTTGGCAAGTTAGCTTCCAAGCAAGATTTGATTAGGTCAGCAAATGTATTTGTGAGTTGTTTCTGTTTTCACATGTGGCTTTATATAAAATTGTGTGAGATTAAAACAAAATTTATTACATTTAATAACATATGCCTTAAAAATATTTTTTAAAAAAATTATTAAAGTCTGTAAGGTTAAATATCTCATTCCCAACTTTACAGGGTTTTGAGGGTTTTGACATGTTCCAACTTACTGTACAGCACCAACGTTGGTATAATTTGTGGGGAGTTAGCAATTGCAGGATGTGTGGCACGAGTGATTGCCCATTTACTCTGTTTCTTGCTATTTCGCAGCTGTTGGGAGAACCAAAGTAAGGATGAAGCTCTTGACCCTGAGGTCAATTAGAAGCTTAGAAGCAGGTCAGAGGAGAGTGGATTGTAAAACAAGTATTCTGGCCGTATGCAAGTGAGCAAAAATAATTTGTGTCTAACAGGGTACTGCTTGAGGCTCTGGAGGAAAAATGTGCTGCAAAAATACAAAAAGTTTTAAATAACTGTAAGACAATAAAGAAATTTGCTGTTAGTTGCCTGCTGTGCTATGGCAAGTTCTTTATATCACTTACTGTAAGTCTACATGTCCTACCACATGAGTGTGAGTAGCTCGTGTGTATGAGTCAATACTGGCTCTCAATTATTGCTACTGGCCTGCTGTGGTATGAGGCTTCATGGGGTGTGAAATGGGCCCCAGAAAGGCCTTGCAGCACTGACCTCTGTTTCCCCTTCTGGCTGCCTTTATCTCACCACTGGGCACGTGGAATTCCCAGCAGAGACTGCAGTGGCACAGCCAGCTGCTGGTCACACTGAGGCTTGGGAGCCATGCTACAACTGCCCACGGGCTGTACACAGCTGAAGAGCCTCCCCACACCTGGGATTATTCTACAGGCAAAGCATGATTTTTTGATTATAAAGGAGGAAGTAGTGCAATTCCTGTTTGTCTACTAGATTGCTTTTGGGCAAAGAGGTAAAAATGCCAAAAAGAAGTATAAATCATAATGTTCAACTCTTTTTGAAACATTATTTCTTAACATAACGCATTGATATCACTAGTTCAGAATCCTATTCAAAGAGTATTTTTGCTGTGGTGTAATGGCTGGATTTTTTATTCCATAGAAATACCAAATTGAAGGTTGGCTGGTGGAGTAAATTTAATTTACCTATTTTTTCTCTCTTTTTAATATAAATTGGATACAATAATTCTATGCTCAGAAAGACCAAAATTGGTTCAATACTCCATAAAAGTTGGTTTGGGTATTTTTTTTTTTGATGTAATAAAAATTAGTCCAAGGAAAATTATTTCAGTATACTGATTTTAAGTATGCTCGTGAGAAAGTTTTCAGTTAACTGTGAATTTTGTTGGTATCAGTCCCTTACCCAAAGAACTAAAATGTAAGCTATTTCTATCACAAAATCTGAAGTGAAGATTCTCATACCGCAAGTTGTTTCAAGTTGTTTGCTTTCTTTCTCCTAATCTCCAGTTTCTTTTGAGGTAGACCAGAAAGCCAGAAGGATTTAATATTTACTGGAGAGGAAAATACCCAAACAACGAAAACCCAGAACCCACAAAGCAAGCAAACCAACAAAGCTTCCTCGCCCTCCCTAAAAATCAAGGAGAAGCCCAAATTACTCTTACTCAGAATGGGAGTTTTTACTTCTAGAATTAGTAGTTTGACTAAATGCTGTTGATTTAAAAGCAACAAACCAAAAACACCTAAAACCCGAACAAAACCTCAAACCCTAAAACAAAGAAAGGAAATAAACCCTTGAAAGTTCAGTATCAGGAATTTCTGTATTTCTGCATAACTCAGGCTCAGCTTTGTCTGGGCAATCTCAATTTAATAACATGAGATGATACTGATATAAAGAGAGAAACTATATTTTCAAGATTTTTTCAGTATTCTTCATTCTTATTTGTGATTAAATATGGGGGCAATCACAGGATTTTTCTATATATGGTAGTTTAAATATAATTTAGAAATACTAATAGCAGAATTTTGCATTTCTAATACATTATTTTTTCGTTCTGTTCCTTTTTGGAAAGTATATATTTGACTTTATAGTGTATATCTGCCCTCATCTTTATGCTTAACTAATTACATGTTATACAGCTTTAATGGTGAGAAGAAATAATGTATCTGTTTTGATGGTTTTTTTGAAAACTTCTTAAACTCCTGTAAATGAGAACATATTTCTGATTAGGTAAGGTGGAGTTTTAGTCAGAACTATTCCAGGCTTTGTATTTGTGTCTCTTTTCTCTGTTTCTTTCCACCCCAGATGTACAAAAATACAAGCTTTTCTTATGTTTATTACCTCTTGAAGGTGAAGTATACATTAAGCATTAACTGTTGATGTTTTGAGTTATAAAATCATTACTGAATTGTGGGGAAGGAGCATTAGATTGGAAGAGACTGTGTCTATATTGTCAGTGTCTTTAGGGCCCTAAAATGCTTGTATTGACACAAAATGACTGCTTAAATTTATCACTTTGGAAAAGTAAAAAATCTGAGCATAAATCTATTTTGAAATACTTAAACTACCAAAACTGATTTTTCTTGAAAACAAATATTCCTGTTTAGACTGATTTAAAGCTAATGAAAAATAAATTGAAAGGAGCTTGTTTACATTAAGGCAGAAATTTTCTTCAAAGAAATTCCTATGTTAAATGGTTTTCTAGTGTTTTTTCGTTTTGACCTATAATACGCATAAAATTTGTGTCTGTGGTTAAAGTCTTTACTCAAGTATGCCTTTTAATTTTCTTTACAACCTGTAGAGCCATTCTTATTTTTCTGTGGGCAGGATTTGATTTTCAAATCTTCAAAATCCATTTTGAGTAAAGCTTTTTGTTGGGTTTTTTCTTTGCTTTTCTTTATATGTATACATTTATGTATACTTCAAAATGTGCAGTTTCCCCTTTTTTTGACATTATGGTACTAGCCATAATAATCTTACTGGTAAGATAAAAGACTGATGCTGCCTTTGTTACCTGCATATTACTCCATTTGTAGTGATAATCCATTCTATATCTGTAAAGCAACAATACAACCAAATTTCATTTACGTGCTTCTGACTAGTTTTCTTTGTTGTTCAGCTATTGTGTCTCATTTTCATCTGAGCCACATTTCCAATTGTTCTGTGATTGACGTGCTGGAGAGATTGACAGTTACCCCCTAGTGCCTGCTGTCTGGAGATCCCACAAGCAATAATGGATTTTACACCAGAATTTAGCATCAAATATTGGCTTTCAGTGTCAAATGGGTTAAATTTAGATGCCAGTTAATTGTAGCCATTTTGAAATCATAGCATTAAACAAAAGCGTTTTTTGGATATCCATAAATCTGAGTCCTGTGTATGCCACACAACCCACATGTCTCAAACTCAGCAGAAATTAACTATTGCATTTATGGCTGTTTCAGTTTCTTAATTTTGCAAGTAGGCCAAACCTTGAGAGTATAAGGAAAGTTTCCAGTGTGGTAGGAATTCTTATTTCAAGTTAACCAAAAAGAGAACCAGTGCTGATCCTAATTTTGTAATTTGAATATCTCTCCTCTATGTACATATCTGCTGTTAATGTTAGTCCTCTTGTAACTACACTTTTTTTTTTAAGCTACTACTCTACTTAAAGAATCCCCTTTTTCCCAATCCTAAAACTATTAGCATGAGAGATGCTCTCCTGTTACGTTTCAGAAGCAAAAAGTTATGTAAACCCTTTAAAATTAGTTTTGTATGCAGAGATTTCCTACATAAAACTGGCAAAAACCCCCCAAACGTTCTATTTCCTGTACCCAGTTTAAAAAATATAATAAAAGAGTAAGAATGAGTGTTTTGGAAGAAGGTAGAACTTTACTGATCTTTTGTGGGAATTTGTCAGAGTTTCTTCAAGCATGCTGGCATGTATCTATGAGATGTCTCCAGACCACTACAAAGTTCTACTCGGAGCTTGGTCCTGTCATGTGCTTTCCAACCTCCTTCAAGTAGCTTTGAAAGGGTAGATGCAGGTATAACATGAAGAACAACTGTTGTATCTTTGCAGGGAGAATGGGATGATTTTTTACCATTAGAGTCAGCAATAATGACTGCTTAGCTCAGATTTTTCTTTTCAAGATTTCTTAAGGTGTCTTATTTCATGTTGGTGATACCAGGTTTTGTTTGCAAATATAGTTGAAATGATAAAAGATATTTACTACCATTTAACAATACATTCTGCATTCAAATTTAAGTTACCCTTTATCTGTAAAAAGCAGGACTGTTAGTGTAATAATGTCAAAAAGTATTTTTGGGTAAAAAGATCTAAGATTAGGTCTCTTATACTGTAATTAATTTTTATGTAATACAGTAGATATTCTGCATGCTTGATAAAGATAAATAACAATTTCTGTTTCAGCATTTCTATTATGGATTCCTTGTTTTTGAATGAGTAAAGAAGTCTCTTAAACTGGTGAGAGTACAAAAGCTCTCCATATTTCTTACTTTAGCAATCTGGTTGTTCATATTGGAAAGCTTTCAACAGAAATCTATAATTACTCGTTCATCAGACTTTAGAAAGGTGTACCTTATTGTGATATATGTGTGACAGGACTTCTAGTTTTACATGTACATTTGCTTTATAGATTTCAGATTAGAATCTATTCCTTGGAGGAAAAGAAAGTATATTTTCAACACTTTAATAGCAATAAAGAAGTTGGTAAAAAAAAAAAAAAAAGGGAGAGCAAGTTGGCACATGCAGTTAGTGTTACCTTAATGAGTTCACATTAAGGTGATTGCTGCCTAGCAGTTGCCTTTGTTTGTCCCTGTGCACACTAATTAAAAACATCTCTTTCTGCCTTGAACTTCCAGATTGCTGATTTGAGCAAAGTGGGTGCATGGTCTCTGCAAAGCTGTAGGTACTTTCTCTAACCGTTTTGCTTTTCAGGTTGTCAATGAACATCATAGTCTATAAGATCAACGCTATTACATTTGAGCCTTTATTACATGGATTCTGTGTTTTAGACTGAAAATTGCTGTGATTCAAGGAAACAAATCTTTTTTTTTTTTTTTTTGTGAGGTTAAGTGAGAACTTAAAACAGAGCCATTGCAATTACTTGTTTGTATAAGGATGCTAATGCCATTGCAACATTTTCTTAAAGGATGCCAGACAATTATATGTAGAATATAAAGAAACAAAAATGAAGGCGAAAGAAGATGCCCTGGCTAAGGCTGAACTTGAAACACTTCAGAGTGAGTTTTTACCACTGTCTTAATAAACAAAGATGTAATACGATATACCTTCTACATTGGATGTATATGAACAGACATTTTTCTTATCTTCTAATATATGTTCTTTATATATTTCTCTACTGCTATTAAATTTAAATAAGCTTTTAATTTCGTGGCTAATTTTGCAGTAGGCTGCTGGTTTGTTCCTATAGAAACATACAAATCAAGTGATCAGTTAGATTGTAGCAAGAAGAATGCTAGAAATGTTATTTTACTGGAGGGGAAGATCTCAAATGTACTATGTATTTTCAGAAGTGACCTCTTGGGTTTTGGAGCATTTTTGTATTTTCGTTGTTTGTAATTTTTTTTAAAATAATGTGTTTAAAAATTATTTTGTGCATATAGAATTGATTTTTGTGATAGAAAGTGACAATAATTTGAATTTCCAAAAGCATGGATGCAGACTTCAGAGATGGATTCATGCTGTTGTTGAAATAAATGCTTTAAAGTTTTTATACTCTTATAAAAGACCAGAGAAGGCAATTAACATTTCCTTTAATAAAGTATTCAGAATAATTATAGGTAACTTTTCCTTCTTTCAGTTTTATGCTTTTGACAATGATTAAACCTACCCTCTTCTGAAGACAATTTTAACAGTTTTTTGACCGTGTTTGTATGTGCATGCTTGCTTTATTTACTGTACTGAAGTGCATGCTTTTAAGTTCCTTTATTCTGACAAGTGCATTTAGTGCTTTGTGATAATTTACTAGCTTGGAGTAAGCATAAGCCTTTAAGCACTTAAAATACAGCTGCATTATTTATATTTACAAAATAGCTTAGTTTTGTAAAATCAGCTAAGAGATCCAGTTCCAGAAATAATTCCCAACTTATCTGTAGCTGAATCTATTTTAGGAAAATGGGTAACATTCAGCATCTCAGTGAGCATCATGGACCCAGGCCAAATCTAGCAAAACAGTGCATTTAATGCTTGTTAGGAAGGCCTGCCATTATGTTTGAGATACCTACCACAAAATGGGCCCTTGAAAAGGGTCTTGAGTCAGGTTATTAAAAACTTGTTAAATTGTCAGATGGTAATGTATTACCATTGTTCAAAATAGCTGGCATGCATTCCTCATTGAAATCTGTGAACTACTGTTTTAAAAGAACTGGTTTTTGAAAACAGAAGTGCAAATGAAAGTATCAAATTATTAAAATCATAATGTGTACCTTCCTGTGTGTCACTGAAAGGCAACAAGTGAACTTTTAAGTATTTCCCTGCTGCCAGGTGTGTTGTGAGAGTCGCCTTTTTTGTTGTCACCTCCAGTAGCAGTGCCCACCCCTGAGAGGCACAAGTTTGGTGAGTTTGACCTTTCAGGTCACCCCGACCTCTCACAGAAACACCACCCTGTCCCCTGTCATGCTTCTGGGTGTGACACGGCGTGACTCCCATGTCTGCCGGGTGACCCAGTGTCACTGACCTGAGCCGGGGCCAGCTCCTCACCAGTGGCACTGGCTGACATCCTGCCCTCGCCTCGTAGGCTTGCTGGCAGGGAGCAAGGAGGATTGAGAATCACCACCTGTAATTAGCAGTTTGAGATTTGGCATGGAATTATTTGGTCAGCCATAGTAGTGCTATAGCTGGGCAGCAGAATGAGCTGTCAGTTACCTTTTTTTCTAATAAGTAAGACTCCCAAGAGAGGAACAAGAGATGCATCCATGTTACTGTAGGCAAAAAAAATATCATTTTTTCCTGAAGCTTGCATGCAAAGCATCTGCTAAATTTGCTTATTTCATTATGTTGCTCTGCATTGTCACATCACAATTAGCGTAGAAAGGTTGTAAATCACCAAATGTACATTTTGTTTGCCCCCATTCTTCTTAATTTTAGACACTATTCCTGGGATGCAAGGTCATAATAAAGGTTCCATCTATTTAATTGAGTAAACATATCTCATCCTGATTAGCAATAGCTGTTTTACAGTGCTTGTTTTTTCATGCCCTAATTGCTAGTTTGCCCCCTTGCCTGTCTGCTTTCCCACTGAAACTGTGCAGTATTCTGTAGGCAGCTTGAACTAAAAGTAGGGTATTGGAGAGGAAAATACAGTTTGCTAAGCAGGAAAGAGAGGACAGTATTGAGATGTCATTAAAGTTCTATTTTTGGGAAGGAGTGTGAAAAAATAATTTCTTGGTAAGTCAATATTATGCAGTTTTGATTTATTTTTCTGGTACTTTTGCAGCACTTCTCAATCTGTCCAAAACTGTCATTATTACATTAATAAAATATAGCAACTTTACCTTACAAAAATAGAACAACTTACAACACAGTCTTAGGTTTCTAGGAAATATGGTTTTGTAGGAATTACAGAGAGCTGTGTATTTTAGGGACAAAAGTAGAAGTGGTACAGATGGTTTACATTACATTTTTTGATGCATTTTTCACATTTAGATGTAAGAACACAAAGTTTTATTTTTAAATGGAAGTGCTTTAAATAATAAACTTTCTTCCAGCTTCTCTCTCTCCTGTTGTGTCACACGTGTCTGATCTTTGCATCAGGGAATGGTTCTTTCTTTCACAATGGATAGTTATGGGATATAAAGTTCAGTAGGTATTAGCTGCACTGAATAGGCATTATTAAACTAAGATGACATAGGCACACAATCAGGACAGATCACTCAGTTTTTAAATTTAAATTGCAAGGTTTGAGTAGTTATGAGTAGAAATTCTAGCAGCTCTCAGGCTGTTTTTGCATGGAGTACTTCTTTCAATTATGTCCATTTTGGGGGCAAACACATCTATTTTTCTTTCTTATACTTAACCTTGGCAGTTCTCTTACTTTGCTTTCTTTTTAGTTTGTTTTCCCTGACATTCAATATGAAAACTTAATTTTTTTTTAAAAAATATGCCTTTTTAAAAAATGCTGCCCGCTAAGTATTGCAGGTGAACTCTTCACTGGCATCCCAGTTACAAAATATATTTGCATTGTATATCCAGAATTCTTGCCACGATGTACAAGGCGTCTGGAACAATCTATGCCAAGAAACTGTTTTGTTTCTAGTTATAAACCATGTTGAATAGTATATGGGTTTTTCTGCTTTTTCCTTTTCCTGCTTTAACTGAAGTACAAAACTGAGCCCTGGCTGCTTGATGAGCTGCCTTTCTGTGTTGGGCTTTTATGTGTTTCTTTGTGTCTCTCCATAGGGTCTTAGAGCACTCTTACCCAAGTCCCTGCCACCAAACATCCAGAGCTGTAGTGAAACCTTTAATACATTTGATCAGGTTTAGTTAGGCTTGGTTGGTCACCCTTTCCTGACAGCTTGAAATACAGCATGCTACTTGGGTAGCTTTTTATATTGTTTCATGAAACCTAGGGATAAGAGATATCATTAGGTCTTGTAGTACAATGGGTTTATTTCAGACTCTTACAGGTGAAAATCAGTGAAAAATACGGATTCTCTTGACTTGTCTTGCTTGACTTGCACCAGTGGTGCTCTTCAGGTTTGCACTTCCTTGTTACTCAAGATATAACATTGATCAGTAAACCTTGAGATGCCTTCTGTTCTTCATATTTGTTCAGATAATTAATTTTCAGATAAATAATTAATTTTGCTGTTATATAGTTGCACCCTAATTTCAGTATGAATTTCTCCAGGTTTTGCTTTAACTTCTTCATTATTAACATGCCTGTGCCTAAAAAAAAATTTATTTATCTGCAGGTTTTCTTAATCTAAAGCCTTTCTTAGGCCCTTAATTTCTGTGGATCTTCTGTACTTGATTTAATTTTGTAATGTATCTAGAAGTATTGGGCCTTGGGTTTGTATATAATGTTCTAAAATTTGTCATCTTTTGATCATAAAATCATGTGTCTCCTGTGGTTATTACAGAATCACAGATTACATTAGTTCCCACTGCTCTGATAGTTCATTTCTGATTGCTTGTTCACCATTAATGCAAGCCCTGCTATCAAAGGTTCCTTGCCCAAAGTCCCTTCTAAGTGCAGATGTGGCATAATGCCCTTAACTGTGTAATTTTCAAAAATGCTTTTGATTTGATTGGTCCCAGACTACCAGCCAGTCCATGTTCCTATTTCTCCTTGTGCTTTCCTCTTCACTGTAAACCATTTGGACCAAATTTATGGAATCTAGCACTATACTGAGAGTTGCTTTCCTTTTACTTCCAAGTAATTGATAAATATCTTGGGTAATTGTGTCTAGTATTAATCTCTGCCAAAATGCAGTGTTGACATGGCTGCTCAGTAATGATTTGCTGACAGGCGGGTTCAGAGAAAATTAATTTATGCAGTGCATGCTTTTTTGGTTGGTATGAGTGTGAATGTTCTGGTCACTTAATTGTTACCTCTGAAGCCTAATTATGGCAAACTATGTATCATCCATTTCACTGATTGTTTTGGCAGGACTGCTGAAAGAATTTTGAACTTTCAAGCTTGTGTATTTTTCCCAGTTGTTTCAACTAGGCTTGTATGGTCCCTCGCCCCACAAAACTTCCTTTAGACTTTATGGAAAATATTCCACAAAAATACAATGCATGAGTCTCATTTGAGAGAGACATGCATGCTTCATTATATGTTTGTTGGAACACAAATTAGTGCTTAAATATTGGAGCCTTAATAATAAAGTTTCTAACCCTTTTGTATTTTGGGGGAAATTGGAAGTTTTGGGAAGGGTAGTTCTTCAGAAAAAAAGATGGAAGTCATCAAAAGCTGTAGCTTGAGACGTTTTTTGTAGCTGAGGATACATTCATCCCTGAGCATGTCTTTAGTCAGTTTGCTCAAAAATAAACTAGCTTGTATATCCCAGTACAGAAGATGTATATATCTGTGTCTAATTCTTCATACATTCATGTAATCCCCTTGACTTGAAAATAGAAATGCGTATTCTTTTTAAGTGTGTGTTTGCCCCATATTTGCATTGAACATAAATTGCTCCATTTTTTTCAATAGTTTGTCAAAACCTTAGTACAATTTTTTTTCAGACTTCTGGGTTCTTTGTGTTCTGTCTGACTGTGTTACTGTACATGTAAGTGAATTTTTCTGTTGTCATGTCTTCAACAAATTTTAATGCTACAAATGCTTTGGTTGTCTTTCATAGTTACATAGGTAAGTGAACTATGTTGAAAAAAGAGATACTGATTTGCCAAAAAGATGTTTGCTGTCTACTTTTTTGTGTGGTCATATTTCTTGTTTACTAATGCATGAGATATCAGGCAGTTTGTCCCTTTGATTTTCAAGATATCACTGTCTTTTTAAACTGTATTTTCTGTGAATTCTTGTTCATGCTTAATGCTTAGAAGCCTTGCACAGAGAGAGAGCTACAACTTGATTTGTCAGAATTTCTTTGCAGAAGTTCAGTGCTTAGTTTTGGTTTTATTTCTTTCTATGAAGGATTTACACTTTTTTTGGCGGAAAAATTCTCTGAGTTCTTTGTTTAAATCAGCTAACGTGTAAAATCAATACAAACTTTTATGAAAACTTTAAAATGCAGGATCTCTGATACTTGTTATGGAAAAAGAATCATGATTTTATTACGTGCCACTTGATCCATAAAGTCTAGCTGATTCCTTATCTGACACCTGATGTATCTTAAAGCAAATAACCATTAGCTAGATACTATTAATTCTGCCAATGGTAAAATTAGTGTAGTAACAAGGTGGAAGAACTAATGAGGAAGATCAAAGTGTCTGATTATGTGCAAGTAATTCATCAGACTTCAAAACCCAGATCATGGCACCATAAACTAGTAAAATGTACAGCTAATAGAAGAACAGTATTGGATGCCTTTAGAAACATAAAGTTTTGTACTTTAGGGGAGTTAGCTAATTGTTGTCTGTAAAGTCTGGGCATCCCAGTGATAGGTGTGTTCATATGCTGTTCAAACATAGGGGATGTAGCTACATCTCTCTTTTTTTAACTCTTAAATTGTTAAATACACAGTAGATTTTATTCTTCTGGTAAAGAACTTGATAGTTCAAATGTTTAAAGTACTTTTAGAAAATTAGTATTTTTGCCATATGAATTTGGGAAATGATAAAACAAAATTCCTTCTGCTAAAAAAGACTAGAACTTCTTAAAAATTATAAGTCATGTAAAATACTGATCTGTTGACTGGATTGGTTGATGTGAAACAATTTCCATTGTGCTTATGATCTCGGATTCCATATACACAAAAAAGTCTATTTTTTAAAATTCTATTTGATAGACTAAAATAGTTGCTACACTGTAATTTGGCAATGAAAGTACATAATCTTCCCAGAAAATATTAATGAGAGTAAGCTATTAGTTTACCCTGTTGAAGGCAGGCTCTGTTTTACCAAGATTGTCTCCTCTCCACAGTGTTTAGTTGTATGAGTGCCAAACACTGCTTATAGTGAAGGTTTGCTGGATATAGGTGCCCACATAGGGCACTGTGGTCTGACTGGGTCTCCAGCGGACACTGAGCTCACTGTCACAGAACTGAGGAACCTAGGAAATCTTTTCTGTATGTTTTTCCTGCATTTTAGATAGGTTTGTATGTAACAATATTAAAACAATATTTGAGACTGGAGGAGAAAAATGTCTTTTTAAAGCCTGTTCTGTTACATGGATGGCCTAAAACCAGCACCATTGGAAAACAACACTAAATATTAAGAGAACACTTGTGTTTCAAAATTCAGAATCACAACTGCTGTTGTCAGTACTGTCAACACGATCAAACACATCCTTACTTTAGGTCATAGTGGTGAGCAGCTGCACCAACTTCCTGGCTGTCTGTCAAACCTTAGCAGATACAGGATTCAGCTGTCCAGGCATCATCTACTATTTGGGAAACCTGATCCATATTCTCTTCAGGGCAAAGTGCCTGGTCAGGTCGGAAGTGTCTTTTAGGCTGCCAATTGAATTGCTGATAGTGAAAAGATAACATGAAAGAGGGAGGTTTCCTTCCTGAGTATCTCCTGTGGACTTCTGTTTGGGTCAAATAGTTCCAGTGGTCTGTTTTGCTTTCTCCATATTAACCTGAAAGAGCACCAGTACTTGGCTGCCTTAAGCTGAGGCTTCATATGGCTAAACGTAACTTCTGAACTTCCTCTGTCTAAAATGCTTTAAGATGTTACCATTAAACTGCTTTTTATGTGTTTTCCTGTTCTGAAAAGTGGCTTTGAAAATTTTGAGGTGCAACTCTTCTTGACGGGTTATTGGGAGCCCTATGTCAAAGCAGCTGTGACTTCAATTCTATTTATTTTTTTTTTAATTCAATATGACAGCCATTGTGGTATCAAGAGATACACTGAACTCCTTCATCTTTTTGTATATGCATGGAAGACAGTAGAGATAAGGTTTTTTTCATTCTGGTTGAGTGCTTGTTTGAGGTTGTACAGCCATCTTCTCTGGATGGGATTTCTCGTTCCTTTGATAGTCAGCAAACAGCAGGGTGTCTTATCTATGTTAGGTCTTCCTCTGTCACTTAACTGCCTGAAGAAAGCCTAGATACTGTCTTTGATACCTCATTTTAAAGTGGAGCACAGTGTCCTCTGGAAATAGTTACAGAAATACTTCCAAAACTACAGCAAGAGCCTAGATGACCTATTTCAGGATATGCTCTTCATTTTTAAATGTTAGTTAGAAGCATTCAGGCTTTAACTATTTGCATATTTTGAGAGGTAAAATTAATAAGCAATAGCTAATGGGGTGCAAGATACAGGAAAAGCCAACTGTCACGGGGTATCTCCACCGTTAAGTAATTCCAAGTGAACACACACAGTCATTGTCATTGAAGTTAACTTCCTAGAATATTTTTGCCAGTATCCATGTTTGCTCTACAGAGCTGGTAAAGTTATTGTTACTTTCCCATACAAAAGATTCTAGAGATTAAGGGATTAAATTTTAAGATTCTAAGAGATTAAGAGATTCTAGAAGCTGTTATACATGGCAGTTTTGGAGAAAAATAAGATCATATTTAATAGATGTGATTTGATTGTAAAATTCACCTTTTGAAATAGGTAAGAAAAAATTGTACCTGTGCTGTCTTTACTAATATCTGCATAGTGAGGCAAATGCTGGTATTACACTTTTGGGTTTTCACTTAATTTTGAGGAGTATCTGTAATTTCATTATATTTTCTATACTTCCCTACAGAAGGATGTTAAAAAAATTCAAATACTAATTTTAACTTTTTATTTCATTTATTGAAATTTGACAGGTAAAGTTAAAGATTCTTTACAAAAACAGGTCTCTGAACAACGTGCAGTGAAGCTCTGAACAGGGAAAAGTTTAAAAGTTCATTAGTCATCCTGTTAACTTTCAAGATCTGTATGACTTTTCTGTTAATTTTGGACTTGAAACAGTTCTCTATCTCTTTATTGTTTTCTTAAATACTCATTTCCTAGGGTTTGTCAAATCTGTGGAGTCTTTTTCAGTGTACTGTTTCTGCACATATACTTTTAGGAAAAGAAATTCTGCTGGAGAGTCTGTAGGGAACAGTCCTCTGTCCTCTTTAGGAATTTTTTAAAGAGATTTTTCTCCTCTGAAGTATTCAGGCATGGTTGCAAAGGCAGATAAACTGATCAAACAAGTGTGGTTCTTCTTTTCCTTGCCCACCACCTTTAAATGGATTTTTGTCTATTTGTTTGAGTATTAAGAGTAGTTTTCTACTTGCTTAGTAAATTGAAGTAGTTTGCTGAGTGATTGGATGATTGTAGAAACACAATAGAGAGGAGCACAAAGACAAGAATTGGAGAGTGAAAAGGTGGAGTGTAGAACTTCCCTCTTTATTGCAGTGGAGAATTAGATCAGCTCTTTCAGTTTTAGGAGCATTTAGTCATTGTGAATACAGCATATTTTGAATACAAGAAGAAAAAGCAGAAGAGTCCCACTGGGCACACCTGAGGTTTCTGGATGCTTTCTGAATGTTCAAGCTTCTTTCTGCTACTCATCTTCTTGTCTTTCATAAAGTTCTGTCAATTGTCCATTTTAAATCTTACTTTTGAAATCATCTTATATAGTGGATGCATTTTCAGGTGCTGGGGTTTAGGTTATTGTGGTCCTTCCTTCCTTTCCCATGAGTTTGCTGTTCCCGTTTAATACCATTTGAAGTGCAGAGAGAGCAGAAAACAGTAATCAGTGTTAGAAATGAGGCCCAACATTTACATCTTCCTAAATGTGTAAGTGCTAGAACAGAACTATTTGTGGTTGGAGAAATCTGAGAACAGAGAAGCCATCTGTTGACTCAGAAGCTTCTATTTAGCATAGCTGACCATAACTTAATACAGAATTGTCTAAAATTCACCTTTCTACCTTTGCCAAGTTCTCTGAAGCTAGCTGGACTTCAGAATCTTTTAAGCAGCTCCTGTGCTTTTGCCTGTACTAATCTTCTTTGCCAAGTGGTGTAGTAGTAACAAGAGCTAACTTATCTGACATAGTTCAAATGGAAGAGGGGCTAAGTGGATGTGTTGCTATTTACTTCTAATAAAAATAAAATTATTATGCAAAACTCTGATTCTTTCTAACAAAGAAATTGAAGCCACTTCCTCAGTGGAAGTTTTAAGATAGGATTAAGAGTTGAGGAGTTAAACCTGCTTCTGAATTATTACCTGCAGTAATGCCTGCAGTACTTGTAGCATTACTTTTTCTTCTTTTTTGCTTTTATATAGAAGAGAAGAAGCCTAAAGTCAAGAAACCAAAATTAGAATTCCCTGTATACACAGCTCTGGAATCAAGTGCGTATATACCATCTTATGACCATGGAACTTCAATTGAAGAGATTGAGGAACAGATGGATGATTGGTTGGGAGGCAGGAACAGAACTCAGAAAAAGAAGGTAGGTTCAAAATCTTTCATGTTGTTACATATTTTAAATGTTGATTCATTTGCTTGCCTCTCAGGAAAACAGAATATTGTGTGTATACCACCACAGTATTCATTTACCATTAAAGTGTAGAGAAGTATTAATTATCTGGCAGAGATATAACAGAAAAAATTATATTAATGTTCAGTGTAATTTGTGTAATGATACTGGAAATGTTGTTATAATAGGATGTCGTTGATTAAGCCATATGAAAGCTCTCTATGGTTTCTAATACAAGTACTATTCTTGTTCACTAGAAATTAGTAGAACATAATGCTGTCAAGTCGTATGAGTCTTGGTTCTTTCTCTTAATTGCAGTTAATAACATTTTGCTTGCAAGAATAGATTCTTCTCTATTAAAAGAAAAGCAAAGGAAAAAGAAGAAACCTTCTCTTTGTAATATGCAGATGTATTATCTTTTGATGATAGAACTGATTACGTACTTTGTGCATTTTATCTGATGCATGGAACAGTTCTAACAATTCAGTTTCAGCCTGTTGTTAAGGTTCTTTCTACTCAGAGATAAGGGTTCTTAGTGGCAGTTAGTATAATTGGGTTCTGGTAAATTTTATTGAATCATACTAGCTTGAAAATGTATTATTTTCATGTTGGAACTGAGAATAAACACTGTAAATTAGTCTGCTGTAATGAAAATCTGCCTCCCTTGGAAGACAGGTGTGTTTGAAGTAAAGTTGGGTTGGTTGTGAGCTTGATCATCTGAACCTCAAACGCATCTTCCCCTCCCCAAAGACAGAAATTGAATCGGTCTTTGAATTTCCATAAAAATGGAGAAACTGAATAAGACTAGGCCTATTCCATCTATAAATTTACAGCTTCTCACAAAATACATAGAAGTTGTGTCTTCAGAGATACTGCTAGGAGAACTGGTTGTAGGTCCATCCTTCCAGATATCCTCAACAAAACTTGATTTTCTACATTTCCATCTGGATGTTCAGTATTGTGTCTCATTGCTTTGATAAATTAGTGTATTTTTAAAATCATGTTCTGTTACAAAAGGGGTTTATCTTTTAGGGACAACCAGGCAGTTTGTAGGTATGCCGTCTGGGTAAAGTGTTTGACCTGAACAAACTGATGAGTTGTGCTTCCTTTGTTTGACAGCTAATATGTTATTAGGGTGTAACATCAACATTTAATACAGTTGTGGAGGGAAACGGATTCATAAACTGCACAAGGAAACAGAGAATATATGTCACGGGCTCTAGGAGCCTAGAGGAGCCATTTGTATCTAATAGGAGAAGGGCTGTGTCATATGATTTGTAATCAGCTCACTGGGAAAATGGTTGTACCACAAGTGAATTGTTCCTAACTGTCATTTGACACATTTTCCATTTTAGAAATACGTATTTTTCATCACATCATGGAACTGGATCAGCATCCCACTTCTGCTTCATGCACGGATGTGAAACCAAGTGGTGTGTAACGTCCACCTCTCAGTTCTGCTTGTTTTAGCAAAATGTTGCTCTGTCATAAATCATTTTGCCATCAGACCTTTTCTTGGGATTGTCATTCTTCACTCATAAGGAAGCCTGTTAGCTTCTTTTTCCCTGTCTTCTGTGGTAGCTCAGGGATGTGGACTGTGTACCATCAAAGTAGCTTGATAAAGTAGTACATTACTTTGTCATCCTTCCAGGAGTAACAAGTGGAGTTGCTTTCCCTGCTATTGGTATCCCAAGTGTAGGTGATTACAGTAATTTAATATTGTTCATCAACTGCTCTGCACCATTGATATTTGTACTTTAGAGGTGCCTGTTAATCCATGAACTAGTGTTTTGGAAATGCTGTACTGTGCAAAGTGCCTAATTTGATAGAAAGATTAGATTAGGTTCAGTTCTTAGGTTGATTTATTATTTTTGAATACTTTGAGTTCTTTTTTTCCTTGTGATTTATTCTTTTTGATTACTGCTTCCATAGAATTTAAGTATCAAAGTAGATAATGAACAGGTTGTAGAGAAGAAAACAGCTTCCTTCTTAGGCATTGTAAAATGATCTACCAAGGGAAGGAGAAAGAGGAATGTTTTTTCTTTCCATGAGATTATATAGCTGGATGAAAAGATGCTTACAGCATTGTAAAGTTATTTTTCTGCCCATGTCTGAGAAAGCACTGAGCTTATGTCCATAAGGAGCTAGTCTTGGCATGTTGTTACTTTTTAGTTAGAACTGAAAATTAAATAATAAAAGAAAGCAAGCCGTTGGGAAATGCATAATATCAGTATTGCAAAATGGAGAGGTAATTTTTCTGTATTTCTTTGTAGCAGTGATCCATTCACCTTTAGTACCTTTTTAGTACAGTTTTAATTGCTGTACTTTTCAGGAAAGAAAAAAAAAAGAATATTTAAAGGAAAGACTAGGTCAACAGTAATAGTAAATTCAGAAAATCATATTTATGAGGGAAGCTTAAATAGTTGGAATTTTAGACCACAGAAAAAGGGAGGCTGTGTGGGAATAACGGGATACAATGCTTTTCCAGTCCATTCCAGTTTTGTTCTAGGTAAAATTATAATAATTTATTATGACTTACTGCCTTTCATAAATTCTGAGAGAAAGAAATACTCAATTTTCTTTGCAGCCAGGATGCTTAAATTGAGATTTGGGAGCACATGTAGGTGGAGGCACATACCAAGAGCATGTTACCTGTATCATTTATGAAACCTTTCCATCTGTCCTGTTCTTGAACTCAATCTGTTGGAAATAGTGTGAGCTGACTCAGTTGTATTTGAGAGCATGGAAATGAAGTAATGGGACTCTAGAGAGGGGTTTTTTTTGGTTGGGTTGTTTTTTTTGTTTTTTGCTATATAGGAAATCATATACTTACCTAGAACTAAATTGCATATTCATATAGTGCTGGCTCTACTATTCATGCAAACTGCATATGAGTAAGAACCTGGGAGGAATTGCTAAAAGCTTCTTCTCGTGCTGGTTAACAAAACTCTTCAAAGCAAAACAAGCAAAGAAAAAATTCATTTCAAAGATTATTTTTGTTTTATCACTGAATGTTTGTGCTCTGTTTCTGAAAAAGAAAAGGTCTGAAAGGTCTTACAGATTGTTGAGATCTTAATTTACTTAACTCAAGTTTCTGAATTTTTTTTTCCCTGGATCTCATTAAAAGGTGACTGGAAAACTTGTTCTGTGTATGTTTATTAGTAATTAAGGGAAATTTAGAAGGAATGGAATTCCTTTGAGATGTAGTATTTTGTAGCCTGAATATGTTGTTAAGCCACTATTGCATTAGTTAGTAGCCGTTTAACCCTTTACTTCCCTGTTGAGCAACCTATTATGTGGAGCTGGGAAAAACAAGGAACTTATTAGAGGACATATTTTGTTACATCTGATCTTGTTAAATCATTTGTGCAAATATTCATGCAAGAATATGTGTATTCACTGTTTTTGGAATCATGCTATTGATGAATCATTTCTCTCAGTGGGATTTCCCTCATACTCTTTGTTCTGATTTGATTTTATGTGATTTGTAACACATGTTGTTTTCATGAGAGTTCATTGCTTATGTGAAGAATATTGTTGTTGCATGAAAATCTTGGCCTTCAAGAAATCATTGGGAGATTTATCATTGTCTTCAGTGGGACCAGGATTATAATTCCTTTTGGTTTACAGATTCCTCATCATCTCCACTGGAATCTCTATTTCATATCATTATTTCACTCATTCATCTATGAAGATAGAGTTCCAAGTTCTGTCTCAATAACTTGTGAATACTTTTGACCTTTTGATATTTGCTTGCTCTGTAAAGAGGAGATAAAGGTGGAGAAAGACAGTGCCTGATCCCTTCCAGCTGGACCAGATGTATGGATAGAAAATTATGTTTCTCATTATTTTTGTTTTTCATGTTATCCTGCAGCACTTCTTGGCATTTGGGTGTTTTTGATATTGCAGGAGCACCTGGCTTGATTTTACAAAAGCCGAAGCAGTAAAAACTTTTTTGTGCACAGAGCATGGGAAGCTTAGCATAAGTCACTTGTATTTGATATACTGTTAACCTTTAAATTAGGATTATTAAAAATACTGTGAAATAGAAGTATATGTAAGTATATGTAAGTATACCTAAGCATTGTTTTTACACAGTTTATTTAGATGCTGGAAATAAGGTAGTTACCATTTTTTCTTAATTATTCAACTGTAGACTCTGATTATTCTGGTAGTGGACTCCTTTCTGGTTAAAATGCATTTTGTCCTTTTGTTTTTCTCAGCCTGGCCCATCAAAGCAGTGTGTTTCAGATACAGGATATTGATATCTGATTGAGCTTTTTAATCATGAAGTTTTATTTGAAAGCTGGCTGTGGAACAGGGATATAACTTTAAATGTACAGAAGAGATCTCTCTGCTTTCTAATATCAAAAGGCAAAAAGCTATACAAATGCTTTTGTTAGTTTAAAATGTATAGGTTTGACAATTAAATCTTAGTCATTTTATAACCTTGTACATTTTATAATTGCCAGCTAGCCTGCCACCTGCTCTCTTCTGCCTTGGATCTTCCCACATCTGTGCTGCTTTGAAATCTGAGTATGCTTTTTCTTTAGTAGCAAATAATGTGGTGCTTGTTCTAATCAGATGTCATATGACAGGTTACCTGAATACAGTTTCCAAGCTTTTAAAAAATGTTAATTTCTTAAACAAGCAGTTTCTATCTTAGCAGGATTAAGGTGCTGTGTAAACCAGATGTTATAATAAATTAGTCTTTGAGGTGAAGGGTTATTCTGTTCTGGTGTGCAGCCTAGCACAGCTAGCTAGTTGTAGCTTTGAAATAATTTTTCTCTTTCTAAGCAATGAAGCAGATATGCTATTTGAAAAGTGTGTCTGAATTCTAAGGCTCTTTTATTCTTGGGATGGGTACTAATAAGCAGCTATCAGTCTGAGATTCCTCACAGTATGAGTTACTGGGCCTTAATCCTGGCTCAGAAGGATTGCTGTAGGTGCAGAAAGTAAATCTGTGTTCCCATTGAATATAAGGTTCTGTATTGAGACTGCCAGCAGCCATACATGTTAGTGTCAGTTATGAAGCTATTCATTGGAGCTAGTCTAAGTTCATAATACATTTTAACCTGAGCTCCAAATTCTCATCAAATGTTGATGACTTTGAGTCATTATTGATCTGGGCCATATTGAATTTAGTAACCCTGAGGTGAAAATCTCAGTATTCTATTACCAAACTCTTAAAAATGTGATGTTACTGAAAAGATGCTTCATTAAAAAAAATAAAATAAAATCTGCATTAGAGTGTTACTGAAAGTGTTAAGAGTTCAGACTTTCCTGTGGTTTTTTTATGCTTAGTGTCACTCCAAATATTGCAGACTCAGCCTGAGCAGAATACTGGAGTTTGCATATTAAGAAGACTCTACAGTTTATGTTGCATAGACTACTCCTGCAGTTGGCATATTTATATTAGAGTTATTACTATTAATGAAAAATTATACACATGCTTTTAAAAATAATTGTTTAAATCTACCTATTTTCTTTGGCTCCTGTCTGAGGTCAGTGGACAGGTATGGAACAATGTATATATTTTTTTTCGATGCAACAGAATTCTAGTGATGAAATATTGGTAAGTTAGAATGATATAATAATTTAGGTTCGAAAAGACCTCTCAAGATCATCTAGTCCAGCTCAGCACCACCATGTTCACCACTAAGGCACGTCTAAGTGCCACATCTGTCAGTTTTTTGAAAACTTTCAAGAGCAGTGATTCCACTGCTTTCCTGAGTAGCCTGTTCCAATACTTGACCAGTCTTTCAGTGAAGAAATTTTTCCTAGTATCCAATCTAAAACTCCTCTGGTGCAATTTGAGACCATTTTATCTTGTTATCTATCTTGACCCTCCTTTTCTCCAGGCTAAACACCCCCAGCTCCCTCAGCTGCTCCTCATCAGGCTTGTGCTCCAGACCCTTCCCCAGCTCCATTGCCCTTCCCTGGACATTGTCCAGCACCCCAATGCCCTTCCTGAATTGAGGGGCCCAGAACTGAACCCAGGATTTGAGGTGTGGCCTCAGCAGGGCTGAGTACAGGGGGATGGTCACTGCCCTGGTCCTGCTGGCCATGCTGTTGCTGATCCGGGCCAGGATGCCATTGGCCTCTTGGCCACCTGGGCACTCACTGGCTCATGTTCAGCTGCTGTTGACCAGCATCCCCAGGACCTTTTCCAACTTGGATCTTCCCAGGCACTCTGCCCCAGCCTGTAGCACTGCAGGGGTTGTTGTGACCCAAGGGCAGAGCAGGCACAAGCACTTGGCCTTGTTGAAGCTCAGACCTCTCTGGCCTGTCCCCATCAATGCAGCCTGTCCAGATGGCCCTGCAGAGCCTTCCTGCCCTCCAGCAGATGAACACTCCCACCCTGCTCAGTGTGTCTGCAAACTGCCTGAGGGTGTCCCCCATCCCCTCACATGGATCATGGATAAAGATATTAAACAGAACTGGTCCCAGCACTGAGCCCTGGGGAGCAGCACTGGATGTAATTCCATTCAGCAGCACCCTCTGGGCCTGGCCATGCCAACAGTTCTCTGTGCATCCAACAGAGCAGCCATGGCCAAGCCATGAGCAGGAGATGCTGTGGGAAATGGTGTCCAAGGCTTTCTTAAAGTCCAGGTGGGCACATCCAGAGCCTTTCACTCATCCACTAAGTGTGTCATCTTATCATAGAAAAGGAGATCAGGTCCGTTAAGCAGGACCTGCCTTTCACAAACCTGTGCTGGCTGGGCCTGATCCCCTGGCTGTCCTGCACAGGTGATGGCTCTCGAGAGGGTCTGCTCCATGACCTTCCCTGGCACCAAGGGAGAGTGGAAAAGGTATCCCTTTGTTACATGTTATATTGGTGATGAAGAGAACAGGATATACCAATAAAATAGTTTGACATCTTGTTTATTCTAAAATGTTTACGTAATTTTGTATTAATGATTCAATTCCTGTTTCTTTTCCTCCTTGCTAGCCACCAACTCGGCCTAATGAACAGAAGAAAACCAGAAAGACTTTTTTCAATTTTTCAAGCATTTTAACTAACAACCAAGAGTTTGTTGGTTTTCTGGCTAATTTGTTTCTCTTTATGTGACTGTTGAACCAGAACAGTGTATTTCTAGGAAATTAGTATATTCAGCATATTTCTATCCAGTTGGTATATTTTTTATTTTGTTTAGAAGCAATAAATTTATATACTTTTATGTACTCTTTGAGTCATCTTTCCTTAAATGCAGGCAATAACCTTATTTTCAGGCTTCTATCTTGAGTATTTAAGTCTCTAAGTACTTTACTTTGGACTTGAATAGCTTTAAGGAGAGAATAAATGTGATTCTAAAAAAATATTATTTTTAATTATTGAGTTTTCCTTGGAGAGGATGACCCACATATTTAAATCTAGAATAAGGCTTGTCTCCTTTTGAGCTGTGAATATCAAATCATTAGGGTCAGGAATCTAATTTAATCTGCGGTATTAAACATGCAAGGCTTTTTAGTCCTTGATTTTTTTAAAGAAGAATAAAATGATAGGATGATGATATATTCTTTTACTAGCATCTCAAGATGATGATTTCAATGTTATGGCAAATATACTTCAAAGAACAAATTGTATTTGTAAACACATTATGAAGTAATTAATTTCTTCTAGCATTGGATTCAGAGAAAATCTTTTTTATGACTGGGACAAATGCTAAAGATAGTAAGCATTAAACCAAGAGTTAGAGTTTTGCCTGAAATAGGTCATGACTATGTAAAGACTCTGAATAAATACGAACTGAATAACTGCTATGTAAGTATGTGTAATTTATGTATTTTCTTTTTTGGCTTTCTCTCTTTGACCTATAGTGTGGTTAGGTTAACAAAGCATAGGAAACCTTATTTCTTTATTTATTCTTGTATTTTTGAAAAGTAATGGTGTGTTTTTAGATTATAGATCATTCAATAATACCCTGCTTTCAAATGTCCCATGCTCAGACCAGTTAGAACTGCAATTGAGAAAGTCATGCTATGAGCGTTTAAAGATAATATTAAAATTTATCTGAATGATATAGAGAAATTATTTGAGATCACAGCCAGAAAAATAAGGGGGTTTGGGAATGGTATGTTTCACAGCACAACCAAAATTCAGTCTAGATTGCAAAGGAAACAAAGAGCCAAAATATATATTTCCCTAAGGACATTTCCTAAAGATAGTAACAATATGTTATATAAACACTTATGCACTAGTTAAAGACATAAATCAGCCATGCATGTGTGTTGAATTAAGGCAATACAGTTGACATTTGCCTGATATTTCCTGATTTTGATTGAGTTTTTAAACTTTCCTTCTAATTAAATATAGTGGCATGGGTTCTTGTCTTGTACAGACAAGAGTAATACACTGATTTCAACACCGTGCTATAGATGTTGTGGTGTCAAATTTTAGCTTTCAATAGTTTTCCAACTGAATCTGTGTTCCAGAAAAAGTGATTGATGTGACTGGCTGCCATAATTCAATCTGACTAGTTTCACACATGTACTTTCAGTATGTAGTCCTCAGTTTTTTGAGTCTGTCAGCTGAAAACTATCAAAGAGCTCCATTTAATTGTGCAAAGTATTAACCTGCGAGGACAAACACAGTGTTTTTTAAATGCAGCTCTGTTTCTGCACTGGGCAGTAGTGTAATCTCAATTCAGGCACCTGCCTGGGTCCAGTATATTACATTAACTGTCGTAGCTCAGGTTGGATTTGTTAATCTACCTCAGGTCTCGAGTCCTGTTGCATTTCTGAGATTAATATGGTCGTTATCTATCACAGAAAAAGATGGTAGTTGACAGAAAAGAAACCTCATTCCTGTGAGGAGAAACTGGAAATTGAGCTTTTCCAGTCAATCCTTGAAGATCTGACTTTTGTCATTGTTGGTGTCTCTTCTGTCCTAAAGGTCATGTCCATTTTACATAAATTTGCAGGAAAATTTGCGGTGCTTTTGTAATTAATAGTTTTTGTTGCACCAGTTTTGTTTTCCTCTCAGCCTGGGCAGATGTAGAAAAACACCTGATGGGATTGCTCTGATTCAGCCCAGTTGGAGTCAGAGGGTGGTGGAAATCCTGGTTTTCCTAGGTAGAGTTCTCTCACTCACTTCCCAAAACAAAGTCACTCTTATCTCAACGAAAAAGGAAGAGTAAAGAAGCAGAAGGAAGTAGTTGCACATATCAGGGGTAGGAGCTGGAAGAAGATATGAAAGCTGGTTAATCACTGTGACCTTGCCGCACTTGCCTGCCCATCCAAGAGAAGGGAGAGAGCAATTCAACAATCCCTGTATCCTCACAATTTTGACAGCAAATGAGAGGCAAGGATCTTAAATATCCCTGAAATGGGATTTTCACAGGATCCACAACTTAGGGATCAGAAAGAATTTGCAGTTTATAGCACTGACTTCTGTAGTTCAATTCACTGCTGCTCTTTTTGGCTTTTTAACATGAATTTGAAAAGTGCAAACTGTTGCAAAATAGTTACTTACTTTTCTTCATATGATTTTTAGCTATCTATAAGGTGGAGAAGGAAGTTAGCTTTAAATAAATCCAGTTTTAATTTCTAAGTGTAAATCCATAGTGATGTTTCTATGTCACATTTTCCAGACAAACCAATTAAAATCTGGTTAGATTCAGCATCTTACTTTCTTTCACAGTGCATAGTGCTGTTGCTTTCCTTTCCTTTTCTTCCTGGGGCCATAAATATAGTGGGTTTGGTCAAATTTATTTATAGAAATTACCCAGAAACTGTAATCTATGGTAAACTCCAATTACTAAAATTAAACTGAACAGTGTGAGAGATATTTGGCTTTTGTTATCATACTAAAGATAAATACGTAATCCTGCCTTACTAAGGAACAATTTAATCCTTCTGATATAAGCATTTTGTCACTTCAGAATTTTCAGAGAATCTCAATCCAGTTAATTAACCATTTTTTACATGGGTTTTGTCAGGCAGGATACAGTCTTGAAAAGATCACCTTTAGTCTTTAAACTCTCAGTTCATACTTGAGCATGCAATTGTATTCCATTTAAAGGAATAGGAGTTGTGTCCAAAACCATTCGTATAAAATGCTACTGCGTGATATATTACTTATCCAAACCTGCAAAAGAGGAGAGCACTCTTAAAGTTGGCAGGGTATGAGAAATGGTACATTGTAGTAAGGTTAGTTTATCATATTAGTGATGGCACATTCTGTAATTTCCAAAATGCATAATTTTTTAAATACCGTGAGTTGAGATGCAAATTGTGAAGGAGTGGATGTTCTTGCATCATTTGCCATTGAGTACTGTGTTTTTGCAGCCCCCAGACTTTCACAAAGTAAGCATGTATTTACAGTGTGCATTTACCTGATGTGTTGTATAGCATCAGATTTTTTTAAACAGACTTCTTTAGGGAACATCAGCTTTCTGACCATCCAAATTTCTCCTGGTGGTGTTCTTTTTAATAGTAAAGTAAACTCTATGCCTGGGTTTATTTTTTTTTTTTTAACATACAAACATGAACATGGAAAACATAATACTTCGGTTTCTACTATTTACTTGGTGATATTTGTAAGTCACATTGGAAATCTGGATTGGAATAGGTCTGGAAAGAAAATATATCATTAGAGGGTCTAGGTTTGTAGCTTCTAGTGTATGAATGTATTTCAGTTTGTTTTAATGATACTGGTCTCAATGACTGGATATATATGAGTAACTGCAGTATATCACTGCCTTGAGCATTTTTTTTATTGTCCTTGGTTGGAAAATTTGCCTGGTAATGAGAAAGTGAGCACAGGAAGAATGAGACTGACGTTAATGGGACATTTTCAAATGGCCACAAATTATGGGAAGGAAAATCTGTGCATGTGGAAAAAAGGCTACCTTTGATTTTTAATTAGTGCAAACTTTGTGGTTATATTTGAGAATTTGACAGGCAGCTCACTATTTATATGTTTTAACTGGTTTTACTAGTGTTCCCCTTATTTTCAATTACATGTATACTATTTCATGACAATTAACAATTTTGAATTTTGGGAGGCTTTTGGCAGTGCACTGCTTGAGGTTGTCATCGCAGATTTGTGTTTTATGAATACGTGAAAATTTCTCAGGTTCCCCCTACCCCCTTCATTATTACTTGACAACTTAAGATTGTTGGAAAACAGAACTGAAGCTGAGTTTAGTATGGGCCATGTTCATGACATTTTCCAGGTAACCTATTTAGGGTTCTAAATGCATATAATGTTTCTGAATCTTTCAGGCATATTCTGCTGGGACAGTCGATTTTTTTCGTTTTCCTTTCCTTTTCTTCTTTTTTTTTCTACTTCATAGCCAAGATTCTCACTTGTCTTGAGCCATGTCAGAACATCTGTTAGGTTGTCAGCTATTTACCATTCTCCTTTTGTTCTCTACAAAAGTGAACTTGTATGTTGAGAGCAAATCTCTAGTTTTGGTATTCTTCATAGCAGAATGTTATCATCTTTGGACATCTTGTCTCTTTGTAGAATGGTGCTGAATTTTTCATTTGGGTTTTAGCACACTTATATACTACTGGATTCCACAGTATGTCTACACACTTTGAGGTGCAAAGTACCTCCTGCATTTGAGTTAAATATCAAGAGATCAGAATATTTAGGCAGGTTTAGGGCATTAGAGCAAGATAGCACTGCTAGTAAAAGAATTTAGTTGCATTTGATGTGAAAGGAAGAACATTATTTAGACATTATGTGTAGTGTGAAATACTTCAGAGGGAGACAGTTAAAACTATATTTGAAGGAAGTCAAGGGACACAAAAAGCTATTTGGATAAGCCATTTAAGATGGATGAAGGTAGGAGAAATACGTTGCCAGCAACAGGCCAATGTAAAAAAACCCCACGAAACCAGAAAAATCCAAATGTTATTGAGGTAAGATCTTGAGCTTATGATAAATTGTATCAGGAAGCCTGACAGAAAAGCTGGACAAAGGATAGAAGAGGGAGAGGAGGACAGCACTGCAGAGCAGTCAGCAGGATTAGCTGTGTAATAATATCTTGGTCATTATGACACCATCACAGGATACTTTATTGAATGGTATTTAAATACCATATGTTAATGTTTTCAGAATACCCATAACATGCCATGTTGTACTTAAAAGAAGAGTATGCAGCCTGATGCTGTAAAATATTTGACACTTTCATGAGTAAAATAATAACTTTGGAAGGAAAAACACTCCTTATTAGTAAGGATTAATCATATGCTTTAATATATCTGCATGCCCTTGGGCTTCTCCAGTGAATTTAGCATGGCTAAAGATTTTTAATGTGTCAAGTAATTATGAAATAAGCTGCCACATGCAATCTGTTGATACTTACTACCCTATGCACTTATTGAAGCTTATGAAATTTACAAAATTCTCCTGAAGAATTCATTGACCTATGTACTCTAGAAGATTTTCAATTTCATGTTTTCTATCAAATGGAAAAACTTTTCAAACTGCATTTAAGTAACCAAATAGAGTGGTGTTTGAGAGCGAATGAAATGAAAAGCGTTCATTCTCCTTCTTTCGGAATTTGTCTCCACATTAATGTATCACAGGCCAAACCTAATTACCTATTCAACCTATATTTTATTTGATCTACATGCCTCAGTGTCCTACAATCAAATTTACTGAAGAGCTTCTCACTTTTTTCTGCATTAAAACAATTGCCTTGAAGCAGCTAACAATTAAAAAATAAATGAGTTAACACTTTCTGCTAAGTGCTACCATTTAAGTTGTAATATGCAATTAAAAACTACATTTTAATTTCTGTTCAATTACATTGACTTAAATAGTAATTTTAGTGTTATACTTATGAACCATTTAATTGTGACATTTTTCCTCTGGCATGCATGATGCAAAAGTAGATTTGATTTTGAGAATGTGGCAACCTTTTCCCCCTCATGGTTTTCTGTAATTACAAAAACAAAAATAATTACTTGGGCATTGTGTAAATATGATGGAAGAATTTAATTTCAAAGCCATAAAAATATGTTGGAATTCAAATTATTTTTCATGTTTTTAAAAACTACCTATTTCAGAAGATGAATACTCAGATTGCTTTATGGTACTATAGATGGGTATTTGAAACTTCCGTGCATATACTTGGTCGTGTTAACAGCTATAGGTTAAGGAAAGCTTTGTGTTAAGTCTAAACCCAAAGCCTGGTAGAACCTGAAGTGTGAAAAATTACATTGTAGAGCAGTGGCCTTTTTCAGGTGTGTATTGCTAGATGCTTTACTACTTTGGCTTTAGCTCCTTCTTTTAAAAAGAAAATGGTTTGAGTTGATGCATTGCGAACAGCTAGTTAACACATTTTTATGTTAATGCTAGAGAGAGCTTGCTATGTAACAAGGTCCTTATCAGAATAGATTAAGACTTTTTTCCCCCCTCTGAACCCTCCACGTTCTTTTAGCATGCTGAAAGTCACATCGAAACATTTTCTAATGTCCAGAATAAACTTCTGGTAAATAATAATAAGCCACGTGCTCATATCCCTCTTCTGTGATGTGTTACTCTGTTCTGTTAGGTTACTGGCTGTAGGGATGTGAATATAATCAGAAAACTGTGATTAAGGGAAACAAAACCTGGCCTAAAGTGAGATTGTATCTCTGGAAGGATCTTATTTCATCCATTTGGTAGTATCTTTTGTTGTTTTGATCTCTGAATAACAGTGGAAGTTTATAGTGACCCTTCTGCCAATAAACCTGGTTCTATATCACTTGCAGTTGATGAGTTTCCAGCTTATGTATAAATTGAAAGTATCATGCACTATATTTAATGCCACCCCAATTATATTACCAGATTCATAAAGTTCTTAAGATATGCTGGTCTTTGCAAAGAACCAGACTTTTAGAGTATCATTTTTTTGGTATTCAGTCCTGTTTCATGAAAAATTGTGTCTTAGGTCTGAAATGAACCTTAAGAATGAACCTCTAGTTGTATATCTTTCTGTTACAGAAGTTCAGGTATTGCCATGAACTGTGCCTCAGTTAGATTCTGTGGTGAGGACACAGCAGCTTCACTACCAAAAACGGCTCTTGGTATCTTTTAAAGAGACTGTAGCTGGAAAGGACATCACAGAACAGTGTTGTGGGTTTGGAATGCTATTTCCCAATTTAGGGTTCTCAACACTCCAAACCATGTGCTACTGCTTGATCACTCCCCCCCTCCCTGTGATGGGCTGCAGAGGAGAATTGGAGGCACAAAAGATTAAGATTATGGGTTGAGATAGGAACAATTTACTGGAAACAGCAATGAGATAAGAAGGTGAACAGCAGCAATAATAATGACTGAATTTACAGGAAAAGGTGAACAGATGTGATTGCTCAACTCCCACAGAAACTCCCTGACAATACCTGACCTCTGCCCCTGCCAACCGTAAGGGAGCCCTTCCCCGGTCCCCATAAGATGACATGAGGTGGTATAGAATAACCTCTGAGTCCTAACCATGCTTCATTCTGGCTACTGCAAAAACTAACCCTGTTCTGGCCAGAACCATAATAGTCTTTCAGTTCCAGTTCCAACCTCCTAACTTAGTGCCTTCAAATAGCAGTGGCAGCATGACTGGTGGTTCTGCTTAGGAAAGGAGAAAGAGGATAATATAAGAAAACTGTGTAGAATTTTAAGAAGTATAACTTTGAAAAACATTTTATTTTTCTTAACGATTTCCTGTTTGATAAATCACTTGAACCTTCGTCCAAATTAAACTGTTCTAACAGGTCTTTGTGGCTCAGCATGGAAGAGTGGTTGCAAATGTGAGTGTCTCTCTGAACATTAGGAATGCTCTCTTATTGTGGGAGTGGAAGACCACTGGCACAGGTAGCCCAGAGAGGTTGTGGAGGTCCCTCCTTGGAGACAGATATTCAAAAATTGGTCATGATCCTTTGCAGCTAGCTCTAGTGAACCTGCTTGAGCCAAGTGTTGAACCAGATGACCTCTAGAGGTGCCTTCCAACCTCAGCTGCTCAGCTCCCTGTATTAAGTGGTGTGTATTTACTCATGGACTTTAATCCTAGTCTCAAACAATTCCCAGGTGATGTCAGTTTTAACTGACTGTAAGAAAGTATTCAGAGTAGCATCTTATTCATCAGATATAAGTGATGTCTTGTATCTTCCTGATCAAGTAAAACTGAAATAGAGGTGATTCTTCCAAACAATTCTAGTTAAAGAAAACTAGGGGTAGAAAGTTCATTAGTTCATTTAGGCTTCTAATATTTGATTTCTATTTGTAGGCTATGTAGGGGGTAATTGCTCTCTGACTTTAAATGGGGACATTTATGGTCTAACAACATTTTTTTTTGGTTGTGTGTCCTTTTCATATGTGCTCATTTTTTCTGTGTTTTATAGAATTGTAATTTTTATCTGTAATCTCTTTGAACCTTTGAGATCATGAAAGGGCTTCAGCATTTAAGTGAAGCTAACCAGTATGTTCTGCCACTTAAAGGGCATGACAACAATTTTTAGAATGTAGACATCCATGGAAGATTTTTCTTTTTTATAACGTAGTAAAAAAAATTTTTTGAATAAATTTTTTCAGAAGCACCTAAATCACTGAGGGAGTAACTTTTTATTAAAATTATCAGTTGGTATAGGAAATTCAACCAGTTTGTTAGGTTATACCAATAAGTAATAAATTTTTTATATTTATTTCTTATGGAGGTAGATCTGCATTTTTTATTGCTAGGAGAATTTTACTTAAAATCTGGTATTTTGGTGTTGCTACCAACAGCAGCCATTGTAGATGCTGGTAATCTGTAGTTTTAAGGGGATATCACCAAAAACTTATTCCCCAGAACTTCTCCTAGATACAAACCATTTATTTTGGTACTTCATAATTCTTCAGTGGGTGTACTGAGGCTGGCTGCCAGGTCCTTACCCAGCCACTCTTTCACTCCTTATTCTCAACACAATTGGCTGAGAAAATAAGATGAAAAAGCTCATGGGTTGAGGTAAAGGTATGGAGATCAAGCAATCCATTGGTGGTACAAAAACTAGACTTGATGGCACAAAATAGACTTGGGAAAAAATTAATTTATTGCCAGGTAAAATAGAGTTGGATAGTGAGAAATCAAGACAAGACCTAGAACACCTTTCTCCCAGTCTCCTTGAAGTCGAAGGCTCACCTTCCTTCCTTTCCCAATTCTTCTCCTTCCTCCCTGCTCCCAGTGGCCCGGACAGTTGGGATAGGGAGCATTTGGTCAGTGTGTAACAGTTCCTCACTGCCACTCCTTCCTTCTCACACCTTTTCCTGCTCCAGCGTGGGTCTCTGCTCCAGCATGGTCTATTCCACAGGCTGCCAGAAACTCTGTGCCCTCCTCTGACCTTGGTGCCTGCAGGGCTGTTCCTCACACGTCCCCTCACACTGCTGGGCAGCACTTTGCCCATTCTGAAATACAGTGCCACCAGAGGTGCCAGCTTGGCTCACGGGCTCAACTGTGTCTTGCAATGGGTCTGCAGTACCCAACACAGGACAGCTCCTCACCTCCTTTCAGAGAGGCTGCCTTGGATACCAAAATTCTGCCCACAGTCAGCTGATAAAAAATTCTCTGTTTTCTGTCAAATTTCTAAAGATTTTTGCAACAAAATACTGTTTTCATTCTTTTACATCCCCTGTTTTTCAAGGTGATGTAGCTTTAACCAGATTACTTCATATTAATGACTAGGCATTAACAAGTCATTGTTTTTGAGCACTTTTAGCTCTATTGACAAGAAAGTATTTTTATTAAAGTAATATAAAGTTGTTTTTGAGGTATTCTTGTTCTGCAAAACCTAAGAATTCTGCTTAGCTGTTCCTTCCTCTACAGATTATTGATTAAGAACTGGAGCATTTTTAAAGTCAGTATTCAAAACTCTTGGTTCTGAATTCTTGAAGTAGGAATAAATAATGAGTAGGAAAGGGGAAGGAAAATCAATTCTGAAATTTTTTTTTGTCATTTAGAGATTTACATTAAAAAAAGGTGTAAAATAGATATAAAGAAAATCTAGAATGGTGTCGACTGATACTTGGAGAGGGACCTCTATGGGAGAAAATACTTGTTATTAAAGGTTTACTTGGTCTGGGAAGGAAGACAGGGAAAGGCCAGTGGCTGGAAGTGAAAGGCAGAGATGTTGGAATGAATGTAGAATAATAGCACTCATCTTGTGCTTCATTTTCAAGTCTCTGTTTGCCACCTTTTCTGTAAGATGACTGATTAATACTGCTTTTCAAGTATCTGCAACTTTCTGAATATAGTCATAAATTCAAAGTGTGTCTTACTGCTCCTTGTAGCTGGTTCTTAACTTGATTTATATTTAATTCTTCTCCTCTTCCTTCCCTGCTTTTTGCCTGTCTTTTTGAACGCAAATTCTTCATTCTTAAGGTATGGCTTATTCAAATCTAGGAATATCCTGGCAGCACCAAATAACACTGCTGAAGGTGGTGGTGGGAGAATCTCTAATTCATTACAGCTTCCTGCTGAGGTTAAGTAAGATATGTGTGAATGTATTTTATATCTATATATAAAATATATATGTATATATGTACATATATGTATATATGTACATATGTATATATGTATTTTATATTTATATAAGGCACATCTTAGGAAATGAGAGAACTGAATAGTAATTACTTTTTGACCTGCATTAGCTGTGAAATGTACTTGTAAATAAATGTTTTAGTTGTTTCTGAATAGATGGCAAATGGTTTTGTTTTTGATAAAATGTATGGGATGTATTGTATTGGCATTTTATGTTTATGGACATGTTTGCATTTTGGTTTGTAATATGCTTAAACTCTCGGAGTTGAGTTTTGGTTTTGTTCTTTTCGATGAGGGGATTTATTTTGTTTGTTTGTTTCAATGCTTACAGATCATCTGTTGACATGCAGTTAGGATGGGTTAATGTATAGCTTGAAGGTAAAATAAAATTGTCAAAATTGTGAATAATTAATATGGTGGCCAGAGGAGGAATCACAGATATAACTATTTTACTGGAATTAAGTTGTTTATGCTGCTTTGGGGATTAAGTGTAGCGAGGAGCTTCAGAAAGGGAAAGGCTTACGCAAATCCAGAATTAGGTAAGCCTGAGAACAAAAAATGACAACTTTTTGTTTTCCCAAGAAATAGAGAAAGGAACACTATCAAAGATTTTGAAGAAATACTGGATGATCAAAATATAAAGCAGTTTCTAGAAGATGCTAGGGCCAAAAGTCCTTTTCACCTATGTTTACTACAAGAAGTTTAGAGACTTTTGACATCATGTATTGAAGACAAGTGAGAAGGGACTGTTTTAGATTGAAGTGTTCATCTGAGGATGATAAATAACAAATTGCTTGGAACAATGGTCTTCACCATTCGTTGACCTGAAAAGAACTCCAATATCAAATCCATTTAATACTGCTGTTAATATTTTAGCAATTACTTAAATGAGCCTTGAAATGAAAGATAGAAATAGGATACCAATTTTTGAGCTTGCTTGAGGATTCTGGGAAGTACTGACTGGTTAGCATGAATTCCATACTGGGTAATTTTTTTTAAGTTATGAAATGAATGATACTATTAGGAATGCCAATTTAAAAATAATAGTAGGAAGTCAGTGTGAATTTAAAGAAAAGTTATGCCTTACTATTAGAGCTTTACAATGCACTTGGATTTTATAAAGGTTTTGACAGGTTCTGTCAGCAAGACTTCTTATAGACACAAAGTAATGTTAAGATGGAAAGGAAAATCTTTAGAGTAATGCTTGTCAAGAACAAGAAACAGATATATTTTTGTTATTGCAAAATGTCACTAGAGGAGTTTCATATAAATCTGCAAGGATCTGTTCAGTACTGGAAATGGTCTATAGTGCAGTGAATTGCAAGGGATAACAGAGTTATTCAGGGCAGCACTAATTGAAATTTCTGTGAAATCCTCATTCTCAAACAGGCAAGGTCTAGAAAGTCTCTCCAAGGAATACTATCTTTTCCTGTGGACTCTCTTCAGCTGTGGGTTTAGAAAGTAAAGAAATTGGGTTTAGAAAGTAATCACATGACTTCCTGGTAGTGAGGTTTTTGGTGGGTTTTATTTTTTTAATGTGGGGTTTTTTTCCTTCTCTCTCCTGTATTGTACCTGAAGCTGTAGAGCACAGCAGAAATATATGGGACAGAGAAATGAAAAGGCATCAGGGTATGGTAAGAGAAACTGAATGTGTAGAAAGGCAGCTTATGATGTTGATTTAGAACAAAAGTGGGATGAGGAGAGTGGACAACTTCATCATTGGCTTTGTAACCAAAATGGATTCAACTTCATGCTTAGGAAGTCACTAATCCGTGCTGGGGACAGCTGTGAGGATAGAATCTCTGTCCTAAAATATTTGCTGCTGCATGTGGAAGAAGATCTGATACTGAGGCAGATGAATCTTCACGCTTCTGTTCTTAGGTTCTCACTCTACTCTAGGTGCTGTTGTCTACTTATGTATTTTTATATATATATATAAATAAATATATTTTATATTTTAATGCCAAAGGCGTTCCTGTCTAAGGAGTAGTATAAACAAAAAATGGTTTTGGTTAGGTTATTATTTTGACAACTTTATAAGAGAAGACAGTTACTTATATCTTCATGTTTACATGTAGTTGCTTTGAAAAATTCTAAAACTAATGTTCCTTTAAACCTCTGTAATATATTGTTTAAGATAAATAATTTAAGTTACTGGGACCAGAGGATGTGCAACACAGAGTTCAAAGAAAATTTAAGGATTAAATAATTCAAGTAACTGTTTATATTCATGGGTGCCTGGGGACTGAAATGGCAAATGTGTCATTCTGCATATTTATTAAGTTGTTACTGGAATTCAGGGAGCTTTACAGGCCTGTACTTTCAACAACTCTTTAGAGAAAACTTTAAAAAACTGATACAAAGAGAAGAATTCGTGAGCATCAGGTAAATATGACCTGCAGGGAGTCCTGAACATTGCTTCTATAATGGGAAGTCCTGCCTTAAACCCTTTGTGCTTCATAGAAAGTTTAACAAACATGCGGGGAGAAGGTCATCTGATTGATAATGTCTGTTTATTTTCCAGAAGGGTTTGAAAAGGTTCATAGTTTTCTAAGGAAAGAAAACAGTCATGGAATAAGAGAAAGGCTATTTCCCAGACAAATAATTAATTAAAAGATGGAAAATGGAGGGTAGAAATAAATATCTCTTTCAATAGAGCAGTGAAGTTTGGCTGAATTTCTGCTAGGAATTTTGCTATTCAGTGTATTCATATAGTGAAGATGGTAATATGGTAAAGAGATGATTCTTGAGGTGAGAGAGTTTATCAATGTGTATGTGAGTTTATCAGTGTTGTGTGGAACAGTGAACATGAGAACGAACATTGAAGAACTGCAGAGTGATCTTAGGAGTTTGACTACTTGGGCAACAAAATAGCAGAAGAATTTCCCAGTGTATAAATACTTAGTGATGCAAAGGTTGATACAGTGGATGACTGTCCAAACTTCATGCACAAGATAATGAGCTCTGGGCTGACCTTGATCCTTGAGGAGTTATCAGTGCTGGCTTCATCGGAAACATCAGTTCAGGATCATTCCAAAAAGCAATGCAAATTGTCAGAAATTATTAAGAAAATAATGGAGAGCAAACCAGAAGAATCACATTCCACTGTATAACTTAACATTAATCCTGTTCTGTGCAGTTTGATACCTCATTTCAAAGAGGCTGGTTACAATGGCATTGCAGGTGGTTTAGAAAAAGGCATAGTGGGAAGTATTATGTGTACCATGGCTGTACAGCTGAGTAGATCAGGACTCTTTAGCCAGAAAGAGTCAACTTAGAGAAGAATATTCTTGAGGGGTATTTTGAACAAATTTGTTAAGTGACGTGGAAGTCAGTAGATGCAGACTATTTGGAGGTGACTCTCTGAAAGCCAAGAGCCAAATGTCATCAAAACTAGTGGGAGCCAGGTTCAAACACAAAATAAGCTGAATTCTTAAATTCTTACATAGTGAGTAGCAGATACGTGCTGCTCCTCATGAACATGATGTTGCAAATCCAGAAAGTTTACTTAGTTTCATTGAAAACTGGAAAAAACTGAAAACCAGATTGAGATAAATAAATCTAAATAGATAAAATATATCAGGTTGAGATGAAAATAACTGGAGTTGGGAGAATATTAGGGGAAGTGTAGGTAACCTATATGCTTGCCTTCATCTAACTTCCATATGTGCATATGGTCCCTGGTTTTTCAGAGCAGGGTGGGACTGGAAAGAATGAATGAGAAACATAATCTTTCTTGTTATCACAAAGTTTTCTGCTGCTGCACTCCTTGAGCACAAATGATGAGCTTACTGACCTGCTTTGACCATTGCTCTGAAACAGCATAGCTGTCTTTTTGTTGGCTCACCTAATAAAAACAGTACTAGTGAAAGTTGGATGTGAGTAAGAGCTTTGAAGGACCAAAGGGTTATATATGAACATGTGGCTTTGAATATGAGTTCAGGTCATTAATACCCTTTAGCTGATGTTGAGAGCTTCACCACAGATCTTTAGAACTACAGCAAGACTCTTTGTGTTCAGTAACAGCTAGATCACAATGCCAAATGTGTATTAGACTAGATAAAACGAGGCTGACTTCAGACTTCTTACAGGTAATGCACGAAATTGTAACAATATATAAGAATATTGTAATAAAAATAAGACATTATGAGCAAAAAATTAAATCAGGAAATTGTTCACATTCTGTTCCTTAGTTACTGGACCAAAACACTGCCATCTAGTAGGTTAAATGTTTTCTGATTTGCAAAATTGTCCACAGTTTTACTAGGACCCTTGGTCTAAAAATATTTGTATAGGTATTTTTAAATAGATGCTGCCTCATGTTTTATTTGGAAGATCATGGACTAGATATGCTCAAAATCAGTGAATCAGCAAAATTAAATTAAGTGTAGCACAAAGTTCTAAATAGATTGAAACATTAGCCAAACTTCCATACAACAGTGATTTTAATTGAATATACAGTATATTGATGATGGGAAGAAATTATCTAAATTTTAGATCTAAAAATTTAGTCTAGAAAAATCAAATTATTTCAATGTCAAGGTACTGCAAATTACTGAAAGTTTTCTTAAAAACTCTCAAATACCAGCCACTTTCCCATTTTATCAATAAAAGCATATATAGTTTTATACTTATTAACAGGATTAAACGAGTCACGTTTATCTTGACAAGAAATGCTTTGTTGTCTAAAAACTTGCTTTTAATGTAATTGAAAATAGCGTTGCTCATATTTTAAAAAATCCTAATAGTGTAAAACTGTCATGCTGAAAGAGGTAGGATGGAATTGCCAAGTGCAGATGCACATGTAAGAGTGATTCTGAACAATAAACCGCATTCATATTTCTTTTCTATAGAAGGTGCATAGTGGTTTGAGTGAACTAATCCCTCAATATTGCCAGCTATGTACGATAAATCACACTAAAGGATTATTATTTATGGGAATGCTATGAATTTTTTTATATCTACACTTGTAGCTTATTTTCATTTTAAAGACTTTAGACCATAATTCTCTACTTTTAATTTTGTATTCACTATGGAGAGTTAATCCCAGAATGGGGCTTTTTGGATGCAAAATCTGAATGCTTGTATAGTAACAACAGCTGTCCCCTCACCATGTGGTGTCTTCCACTGCTTTACTGTAGAGATGAATTTTGGCCCAGTGTTTCAGTAATATTGGACACACATGGTTTTAGGTGACAAAGCAGTATGTTTATGCATTCATTTGACTCTCGCAGTTACAGTTGGCTACAGATTAGAACAGGGAGAATACATTCACACCATGACCACCCTCGTAGCTGCTTGTAGTACTTGGATCACAGTAGGCGCTGTTGCATCTAAAGACACAATTAACTGTTGCTGAGGAATTGCAAATTCACAAAAGCTCCTTTACAGCTTTTGCTTTTGAGAGTGGATTTTCTAAAAAAAAAAACCTAGAGATTTTCCAAGTTTAGAAATGTTTTAGATCTTCACATTCTAAAATTATTGTCAGCTTGAAATAAGACTAAGAAGTTGATATTTTAATGTAGCTAATGAATTTGTGTGCCCTGAATTAGCTGTGTAATTAACTACAGATCTATAGAATTATTGTAGTTTTGTCCATTATTTAGGAAGATAACCTCAAGAGTTCTGTAATATTTACAAGTGATTAGCAAAACTGTGAGCACAAATCAAAGCTTACAAAAAAGTCTGAAAATAGAACTTAGCAGAAATCTTCCGACATCTGTATATCACTGAAAGATCATCTTGATTTCTATGTGTAATTGCTTAGATATGCTTTAGATATGGTAAGAGAGAATAGCTGTGAATGTAGCTGTGAATCTATTTTTTAAAAAAACACAAACAAACAAAACCTCCACCAAGTTTTAGTACCAATTAAATAGAAAATTACAGTAAACTGCATATTAACCCTAATTTTGAAGTATGAAATTTGGCTGTTCTTTTAACAAAAGGCTTTTTACCAGGACTCTTTAGAAGAATTCATTATTTTAATTATAGTGATAAGAATTTTTATAAGTAGAACATTAGGCACTGGAAATCTTTCTTTACAAAAATCCCTGAGAAATATTTTCATATACAATGTCTATGTGGAGTATAATGTGATAAAGGTATATAGTAAATTAACTTGTTTAAACCAGTAAAAGTAATAAGGCTATTTTGCAATGTGGAGAATTTTCTATGTATGTCATTTCTTCTGTAGGCCAGGGTGTAACTGTATAATGCAAGCTATGTATGTGTGAGATCTCTCACATAAACACACGTTACTTAAGCGTCTTGTGTTTGAATCATCAGAGATAATACATTTTATTCTTGTATTAAAAACTATGAATGTTTGAGGCTTTCAGCATTGAATAAAGGACTACATGGATCCAAACCAGGACGATTGATAAAATCCTTGCTACTATTGGCTATTATTTACTGTCTTTTAAGTGGCAGGTTGTATTTATGCCAATTTATCTGCTTCAGGGAACACTCTTGATAGCAGAACAAAGTGAATAAAAGTAGTTTGCTTTGCAAATGAATGCAAATGGTGAAGCCTTTCGGGAAGCCCTTTAACGGGAGCAATGCACTTTGATTATGAGTGAAGCTGCCATTTGGACATGGTGAAAAGAGCACGCTTGAACCATTGATTGGGGGAGACAGTAAAAAGTCAGGAAGGGCCCCGTTAAGCTTGCAGTGCAGCGGGCGGATGTCAGTGTGGTTAGAGCACAGTGGGAGAATGACAGGCAGGATTAGTGTCAGGGAGAAGCTTTGCTGTAGTTGTGGAGATGGTCCCTGGGGTCACTCACCTCTGACTGTTGTTCTGTGCTGATGGCTCTGTAATGCAAACCGCTTGATATGTGCCTGTTCATTATCGGAAATGGTGATTAGAAGAGGTATGTCATAAAGAATTCCTTAAAAATATAGAAAATGGCAAACTGCTGATGATAACAGAGATTTGGCTCTGCAGTCATTGCCAAATATGCTGCAAATGTCAAGGATGGTTACTGCATTTTGCCTTCTGAGGCAACCGCGATTTCATGCCTTAAACTGCTCTAATTGTGTGTTCCTTGCTTTGTTCACTTCTGTTTGGCCGTTATGAAGACAGTCGTTGTTAACAGCGTGGCATGTAGTTAGAGTAAAACATTTTTATATCTTTTGGTTATTGGGTAGTAGAAGCATCCGGTCTGGTTTTGTGGCATAACTGCATTTTAGGGAGGGGGGAGGGGTGTTGTTCAATTGTCTTGATGGAATATTAAAGTCAACAGATTTCGTTCTTGGTTCATTCTAGAATGCTAAAACACAGGATGGTAACAGTGACAAAAAGCTAAAATGACTGTTCTGTTTCATTTTGAGGCTTTTTTAATATGTCAAAATGGAGATATTCTCCATGTTTTTGCTGAAACAATATTAGATAGGCAATTAAGTAAAGGTTTAAAATTTTGTGTCTTAAATTGTGATTTAATCATGGAATCATTTAAGTTGGAAAAGGCTGTTCAGATCATTGAGTCTAACCATTATTCCAGCACTATGAAGCCCACTAAGTGTCACATTCACATGGTCTTTTATTAAATACCTCCACCACTTCCTGGGCAGCCTGTTATAATGCTTGAAAACCCTTCTGGCGAAGAAACTTTTTCTAATATGCAATCTAAGGCTCCCCTGGCACAACTTGAGGCCATTTCGTCTTGTCCTAGATCTTATTTCCTGTTAAACAGGCCAGCCCACACCTCGCCAAAGCTTCTTATCTCGTGTAGTTACAGAGAGCAATAAGGTTTCTCCTGAGCCTCCTTTCCTCCAGGCTAAACACCCCCAGCTCCCTCAGCTGCTCCTCATCAGGCTTGTGCTCCAGACCCTTCCCCAGCTCCGTTGCCCTTCCCTGGACATTGTCCAGCACCCCAATGCCCTTCCTGAATTGAGGGGCCCAGAACTGAACCCAGGATTTGAGGTGTGGCCTCACCAGGGGGGATGGTCACTGCCCTGGTCCTGCTGACCACGCTGTTGCTGATCCAGGCCAGGATGCCATTGGCCTCTTGGCCACCTGGGCACTCACTGGCTCATGTTCAGCTGCTGTTGACCAGCATCCCCAGGACCTTTTCCAACTTGGATCTTCCCAGGCACTCTGCCCCAGCCTGTAGCACTGCAGGGGTTGTTGTGACCCAAGGGCAGAGCAGGCACAAGCACTTGGCCTTGTTGAAGCTCAGACCTCTCTGGCCTGTCCCCATCAATGCAGCCTGTCCAGATGGCCCTGCAGAGCCTTCCTGCCCTCCAGCAGATGAGCACTCCCACCCTGCTCAGTGTGTCTGCAAACTGCCTGAGGGTGTCCCCCATCCCCTCACATGGATCATGGATAAAGATATTAAACAGAACTGGTCCCAGCACTGAGCCCTGGGGAGCAGCACTGGATGTAATTCCATTCAGCAGCACCCTCTGGGCCCGGCCATGCCAACAGTTCTCTGTGCATCCAACAGAGCAGCCATGGCCAAGCCATGAGCAGGAGATGCTGTGGGAAATGGTGTCCAAGGCTTTCTTAAAGTCCAGGTGGGCACATCCAGAGCCTTTCACTCATCCACTAAGTGTGTCATCTTATCATAGAAAAGGAGATCAGGTCAGTTAAGCAGGACCTGCCTTTCACAAACCTGTGCTGGCTGGGCCTGATCCCCTGGCTGTCCTGCACAGGTGATGGCTCTCGAGAGGGTCTGCTCCATGACCTTCCCTGGCACCAAGGTCAGACTGACAAGCCTTTAGTTCCCTAGATCTTCCTTCTAACCGTCTTCTAGATAGGTATTGCATTTGGAAACCTCTTGTGAACTGGGACTTCCCCAGTCAGCTGGGTGTGCTGGTAGATGTTTGAAAGGGACTCAGTGAGAACTTCCTTCAGCTCCCTCAGTTGCCTTGGATGGATCCCATCCAGCCCCATGGACCTGTGTGTGTCAGGTCAGTGACCATTTTTGCTTGGATTATGGGAGCTTCGTTGTGCTCTGTCTTCCAGGGCAGGGACTGGGTACATGGAGACCAATGGATCTTTTCATTAAAGGCTGAGGCAAAGGGGAGATATGAATTACCTCACTCTTCCTTATCCTGTCTCATTGTTTCTGCCTGTGTCTAGAAGAGGATGGAGATTGTCTTTAGCTCTCCTTTTGTTGCTCATGGATTTGCAGAATTGTTGTCTTTTATGGCAGTAGTCAGATTACGTTCTTATTGGATTTGAGCCCACCTAATTTTTGCATAACTCTATAATCTAATAAAAAGTATTGTTGAATATTATCTTTACTGCATTTTATAGTGTTGTGTTATGTATGTCGTATTAAAGTTAATAGAAATTAAATGTGTTAGTCTACATAATAGACAAAGTGCAATTTTTTGAGTGTTCATGAGTTTTTGTATCTTACTGTTGGTCTGTTGTTTTTATCCATTTTCAGCAACAAGATACGGAGAAGATGCCAAGATTTATTTATTTTACATTATTAGATTAATTTGTTTAAAGATTTTTTTTTTGTCCGTATATTACCTTGCAAATAAATGTCCAATATTCCAGTGTAATGAATGTTATACAAATGTTTTACAGGCACCTGAATGGACAGAGGAGGACCTGAGCCAGCTGACAAGAAGTATGGTTAAGTTCCCAGGGGGGACCCCCGGTCGATGGGAAAAGATTGCTCACGAATTGGGTCGATCAGTGGCAGATGTGAGTTCACTCAGATTTGCATTGTGTAGAGGATGACAAACCAGAACAAGACAGGCAGTGTAGAAGGCAGACGTATATGGGGGCTGACATTGTCTTTTGAGAGAAGCTACAATCCTTTTAGGACCTGGAAGTGAACCATTAACTAACTATGCAAGAAGCAGATGTCAGCCAGTCTCTCCCTCCACAATTAACAGCTGTAACTGATCAGCTGGATGGGGGATTCTGGTGCTTACAAACTTCAGCTACTGTAACCCAACAGCAGAAAAACAATGCACTGCAGGTTTTGTAGCAAACTCCTTTCACTGCAAGTGAATGTTTGTGTGACTTGGTTAAAGATTACATCTCTATTTCAAGCCAGTCCTTAAAAAATGCATATGAACTAATGGTGTTTAGACAGGTGGTTTCCATTATTAAGCAGAACTATCTTTACAAATTTTAGAACAAGTAATGTGTATGATACTATTTCAGTGCCTTTTTCTGTATTATAGCATGTTTAAAAATTATTTTATGTAAAATAATTCATGTCCTTGTTAATTCATATTTTATAGTATGTACCAGATACCAAAGCAAGCTTGTACTTAGGTTTTTTAAGTGTTATGATCTTAAAACCCTTAGGGGCTAGGCTGTAAAAGACTTTTCCTTTTCAAGCTATAGATCACTAGAACATGATGTAGTGTCTGCTGAGGACCATTTGAAAGCCCTTTCAGCCGACCCTATTTTATAGGCTCTGTAGGGGTTAATAAGAATAATGTTTGAATCTGTTCATGTACATTTTGAGATTAGATGTTCTTTATTTATCATATTTCAGGAATTATCTTAAATAATAGGAAACAAAACCACTGACTACAGTGAAATATGAAAGCCGTCTGGGAAATTTGTGTACTTCTTAGATTTTTTTTCATTGTTGATATAATCATAAAAATATATTTTTAGAACTTGCTTTTAAAGTTTAAATGCACCTATACTGTTCTGATACATGTACTAAAAAAATAAGTTTTTTGCACTATACTAATTTTAGAGCAATACATTATTTGCAAAATAGTGTATGTAAGCAAGAAGTTACTAACTAGCTAATCAAATTAAATTAGGGTTTTTAAAATTTATTGTGTTCAGTATTATATTTCTTGAAGTATTCACACTACTGAACTGTGGAGTGATTTTCTTAAAAAGATGCTACATTTTATTGATATTCACAGGAAAAATATTTCACATATGTTGGTAGTATACAGAGTTCATTGCAAAGAGCTTTGGAGATAGGTTTGGAAAATTGGATTATCTTGATACAGATAGTACAGACATGTGGAATGGTTCTACATACATCCATCACAAAACTAACTCTATCTTCAGATTGCCTTTTGCACCCACTGTCTGCTTTATTCCTTGACTTGGGTATATTTAGAATACTTTGCACAATATATTTGGCCATCATACTTGCACATATCCAGTACTGGAAAGAAAAAAGCAAAGCTCACTTGTTTCTTCCATTAGACGAGAGGTCCTCAGCAACTTTCTGTTTTGTTTCAGTCAGTAGGAAGGAGAAATGAAAGAAGTGTGATTGTTCTAAGAGCTGTCATTTTCTTGTATGAAAAAAGGAATTTCCAGGATTTTTATGTGTGGAGAAAGGTCTGAGTGTAATCCCTTTTATTTCTAGTATCCTGCAACTATATTATTAATGTCAGTGTTCTCCACACAAGTTTTTATTTCTCTGAAAATTTTCAACTGCTGCTAATGCTAGGTCATGTTTCTTGGCACAAACTGACTATTAGAGTTTCTGCTACTTTTATCATTGCATTACACAGAATCGCAGCAATTAGGTATTACAAGGAAACAAAAACGAATGTTTTACAAAATGAATGTTTTAAACAAAAGCTTCATGAGAACTTCTTTGGATCTCAGATCGTTACTGCATCAGTACTAGAAATGGTGAAACTAGAAAGTAATTCAGATATATTCATTCAGTAAGATTTCAATATTCAATAAGATGTACAACTTATCCTGTATATTTCTTGAAGATAACATAGAATCTCAACTTATAGCAAGGATTCTTACTTTGTTTGGGCAGCACCATAATTAGATAAGAAATGTTATGGTAAAGCTGCAGGAGAAACTTCTGGGTTGTTAAACTTTGTGTGTAGTAAAAAAAGGTGTTTGCATGAGCAGGCAGCATTTGCTGCCCAAACAGCTGTTCCCTGTTTCTGCTGGGAGCAGGGCAAGGAGAGAAGTTCTGGTGTACAAGGTGCTGCTTTGAAACAGCTTGTGTAGCAGAGGTAGGGAGTGCCTTGCTTACAGCTGGTTTAACAGAAGTCAAGCCAGAGAGAGTTTGAAGTATGTATTATCTAACAAATACATTGGGTCTTAAAATAGAAAAACATTCAAGGACGAATTTGAATTTGGTTTTCTAATATTTTCTAGTATAGGAAATACTTTTTAAAAACTTGAGATTAGTGTCTGCTTCTTTCTTTTCCTGCAAAGCATCAAGAGCAGTAAGGGTTGGTTTTCCTTTGACAGTTAGAGAATTATGACAGAAAGGATTGATAAGGTACAATGTGCTTGTTTCCAAGGGAATTTATGCATTCAAATCTTATTTAATAGTAGATTAGCTAAATAGGTATTAATAAAAATAGCTCAGAGTAATCTAGTCCAAAATGCTGTCTCCATTGTTGCTTCTGTCTCAAAGCTTTCTCCCTCAGGAAAAAAAAAAGTTAGAAAAAAATCTCAAAATTCTTTAAAGAATAAACTGCAACTATTCATATATATCAGAAGAGCATCAATGAAATTCACTCCCTCTAAACACCCCAAAGAAATTCTGTCTTAAATTTATTCTTTTTTAAAAGAAATAAATTCCTACTACATCCAATTGTTTCCACTTGCCATTTTTAAGCAGTGTGAAGCAGCGACTTGAGGAGACTTTTCTGAACTTTTTTTAACTTCTTGACTTTTTTAAACTTTTCAGCTTCATTGTGTTGTTTTAACTTACTAAATCCTTTGTTTGTTTATAGTTTTCAGTATTGCACTTAAACATTTTAGTTTGATAGAAAAAATCCACGAGGATCATAGGTTCTTAAAATGTTATCTACAAGGAAAGATTGTGAAGGAATTCATGGTGTTGAACTAAAAAAAAAAACAGAAAAAACCGAACTGAGAATATAAGTACTCAACTATATGAAAAGAAAACCATAATGAGGAAGGGTCTTGTCCACTGTATCCATTTTACAGGGTATGAAGTTACTGCCTCAGATTTAATCAGAGTTAGACACTGAAGGACAAAGAATTGCAATGGAGATGATAAAGCAGTGGAATAAGCTGCTGTGGAGTCTCTGTATTTGTGGGCCTTTAAGAACAGATTACACAAACATCTGCAAGAAAAAACATCAATATAGTTGTTCTGCCTGAGGTTAGGTCTTTCTCTTCATATGGTCTATGATTACACTAGCAAGTGCAAGCTATCTGGGAGGAAAAGGGGAGGAAACAAACCCTTCCCTACAATTGGAAGCATGTGTGAATTCACTTTTAAAAACGTAGAATTAAAGCCAGATAGTCACCATAGTTGGTCAGTAATCACTGCATATACCTTAGCTTGACTTCTTAAATTCAGTAATTCCTAATAGTGTTCCTTTAGCTTTTTTTCTTGTCTACCACTATTCAAGTTGGCGTTTTGTAGACATTTAGTTTGTTATTTCCCAAAATACAGCCTAAATAAGGATTACTGTAAGGCCCATTATATGGGTATGTCTAGCAGATTCCCTGTCCAAACAAGTACATCCACCCAGTGTGATGCAGGCTGCTGGGAAAGTGCCAGCCAAAATCCAGCAATAAACAGCTACATCCATGCTGTAGTGTCCCTGAGCTCATTCTACTCCACTGTCTCTATTTATGCTGCCTCATGTGATAGCAGCATAAATATCTTTGCAGCATATTCCTGTGCTTTTCACCTCAGAGCTAGGATAGGCTGGCAGCCGTGGTACAGACATACTGTAGGAAGAGTTACTGCTTGACTTCTGTCATGGTGAATGGAGGACATGTTTATCTTGTCTCTCTTCAGGAAGACATCTTTTAACAGCCAGTGACTAATCGACCCAAAATAGATGAGGTTAAGTTGTTCTGGCTTTATCAGTATGTTTAATTATTTAAATTATTTAAATTGATAATTGTCACTTCAGTATATGCATATAGGGAATTTAGCAATCTTTCCCTATAAAGATGGTTTTCAGCTGGCTTATTATAATGAAATCTTATTGCTTTCACAACTGAAAGCTTCTGCAGCTTTTTAAGTAATTTTTATTGCAATTGGCTGTTATTGTAAACTAGGTTTTCAAGTATTTTGATTATGAAAGGGAAATGGAGTTCAGTTTACTCTAATCAGGATTCCTGCCTGCTGACCTGGTTACCTGTACCACTGCTCTCTGTCATCCTCCAAACATCTGTTCTTTGACCCATTTTCCTTGCTGAATTTGTTGCTCCAGGGTTAGTTTTCATTCCTGTCTGCTGGTACTTAAGGAAATAATTGACCTTTTAAAACAAAATAAAAAAGTTATGTTTGAATTTCCTAAGGACTCTACAACACTCTACAACATAGTATAAATAATGAATGGAGTGGAGTTGCAATACTACTATTTCTGCAAAAATTATACTGTTTGATTTGACAAATGCTAAGCCTTATGAAGATTTATAATAATGATTGTCAGCTTTTGCTGAATTCAAAAAATTGAGAAAAAGCACTTAGATGTGAAATTATAGAAGTATATTGTGCTTGACAATACCAACCTTTATAGATAAAAAGTTTAAAAAAAATATTTGCTGAAAGGCATAAATTAATTTCAGTAACTACAAAGGACATTCAAATTGTAAAAATAATAGAGGAAGTAAAAGCTGTCTGGCATGCCAAACAGACTTTAATGTGATTATTAGGTACAGGTTTTTTAAATTAAAGGCAAAGCAATCTCAGATTTCATACTTGTGAAGTAATATCATTCACTTGTCTTACAGGATTTAAACTGATTCTGTTTGCTCCTGCAGCCACTAATCTCATGCATTTGTGTTGCAAAAACAGACTGATTGGGATTTGCTGCTTGTATAGAAGAAACTGAGGTAGACAGCCAAACAAAAGCCAGGTGGCAGACATTCTGAATTACCATGAAACCTGAAAGCATAAGGTTTGGGGGGGTGGGTGCTTATTTTGTGATGTCTCTTGTATGCCCAAGCAACAGTTTCAGTCTGTAAGTCTGACTGTGTGAGTTCATACTCATTACACTTTATATGCCATTGTAAAATAGATTTCTTATTTTTGACAAATGCAAGCTCATTACTTTGCTAACAAGAAAACATCTATATGAGACATGGTCCATATGTAAGAGCTCATGAATTTATTAGGTCTTTTGCTTCTGGAGATTAACTGTTTTCCTAAGACTGAAATGTTTTATATTTCATTTTGTGTACTGTATCTGTGTTAAGTCAGCTACAGTGCAATCCAGTTGTGGATATTCTGAAACATTCACCCTTAGCAGTTTGCATATATTTATGTAATCAATAGTTCTCCCAGTTGTTTATTGAAGCATAAAGACCTAGATCGAGGTCCAAGAGGTTATGAATATCTAAGATGGGTTTTAGATAATATATAGGTCATGTAGATCCCTCAATCTGAGTGAAGTCTTCAAAACACCTGTCTAATCCCACAGACACACCAGAGTGATTCTGTTGATACTTGGAGGGAAGAAAAGGTGGTTGCTGCTCACAGTATTCTCACTGTACAGTTTTCTTCTCTGCATCCCTACAGTTGCCCCTGCCATTTCTACAGGATTGGGCAGTACAATGCCCCTTATAAACAAAATGGATTTTTGTCTCATAAATGCATGACCAGAACATTCATCTCCAGAAGAAGAAAATGTTCTTCCAGAACATTTTTTTACAGAAGGCAGTGGGGCAGCAACTTTTGGTCCAGATGGATGGCTTGTGAAGGGGTTAAGCCAGTGATGCTGCAACTTTTTACAGAGTGGCATAAATTAATGTCTCGTAAAGCTCACAGTGAGCTGGATTTGAATTTCATTGCAGAATTCAAATCTCTGACTGTCAAAAAGGTAATGCATTTTGCATCATCAGTAACAAAATAACATGTCCAAGTAGTTGTTGCAGTGGTCATTTGAGTCAAACTCCTCTCCTGCACAGGATAGAGCTAAAGACTCTCTCATGGATTTTAACTGACAAAAAACAAGCACAGGATGAAGTCCCCAGCATTTTTGCAAGTCTAATTGCAAAGTTCTTCCTCTTGTGTCCTAAAAAATGCGCAATTCTTTTGCTGCTTTAAATTAACTGTTTGGGGACTTAAACTGGAAAAAGTTCTACATCTGGTGATTTAGGTCAAATTAGTCTTCTTGGCAGTCCACATCTTAAACTGCCTCATAATTAAACTTACAGTTGTCTTGGGGATTTCTGTTGCTGTGGCAAAGTTCAGAATCACACATGGCTTCAAAGTCATAAGCATAAGAAAACTGTATTGCTGCTGGCTGCAACTGGTGATTCTAAGCAAATTCAGCTAAATTCATAACATGTTTTGTAGTTCTTGCAAGAATGTTGTCCTTAAAATTCTCATTTGCTGTGTTAGTATTAAATCCAACCTACACAGTGGCTAGAGATTAGTTACATTACCAACTTTTGGGAAAGTTTGTAACACTCTACTAAGCTAACTGTTACAAGAAGTGCCAAAACAAAGATACATCTGATTTGAAATACTTATTTCGAGTGGTCTTGTAAGTTACAAATGAAGATAGTTGGAAAAATGGAGAATGATTTGGCTCAATGCCTCAGTATTTGAAGCTTCCCCAATCTGGTAAAACTGAAAGACCATCTTAGAAGCTCTTTTAGTGTCTAAAAGGGAAGTCATTGTATAAAACCACAAATTCTGAGTCACATGGAAATAAAAGAATGGCTCATTATTGTTGTTGACTTGAGTCAAACAGTGCTTGAGACAGTTGTGGCTGATATGAAAAAAGCTGTTTAGATTGGAAGACAATTCAGTGCAGGAGGTAGTATTTTGGTTACAAGAGGAAAACCTTAAATTTGGCAAGTTGTTATGTGTGGTTCTGGAAGATCCACAAAACTATAGATCTGTAAAAGCCTACTACTTTGACAAAGCTGCAAAGGCATTAAAATCCTTCTGTATCTGTAAGAAAAAATGTGATTACAATTCAAATTAGCCTCAAAGATTCCAGAAATTTATTACTGCTTCATAGTAACCTCAACTACTCACAGGCTGTCTCCACATTATTTTCTCCTGTAATTCCACAGATCTTGGCATTTTTTCATTGCATAACTAGATGGGGAGCATGCAGGAAGATAACAACTGGGTGCAGAAGACTGCTACTGGGAGCAAATTTCTGATAGTTAATGCTGAGAAATCATGACATCTTTAGTAAATACTTAGAGAACTTCTGCTCAGGAAGATGCTGAGAGGAATAAAAAAAGTTACCAGACCCTCCTGTATTCAATAGCACCATAAGGTCATCCTTCTTTGCAAGAAGTTTATATGCATTCGGAAAGCCAAGAGATGTAGATTTTCTTCCTCTACAAAGGAAGAATTATTTTTTCAAAGTTTCTGTTATTTTCTCAAAATATCATTAGAACCCAAGAGCCAAGAGGTTTGTATTTCTGTGACTATCTGCTGCAATCCTAGTCAAAATGCTATCCTAGATATGTTGTTGCCCACAGAAGATTCCCAGGAGACAGAGAATGGTGAAGGCTTCAATGGCACATGTGTGCCCTGCAGAGCTGGGCTGGGGTGGTGCTGGAGGGCTCAGCTGAGCTGGTGGGCTGGTGGCTGCTGCTATGAGAATGGGGAATTGCTCTTCATCTTCTGCAAAAGGGTCCTGTCTCTCTGTTTAGCACCAGTAGGATCACTGTACCTGACTTTACAGGGTTTTCCCTCTAGGTCTGTCATAGTTCTGTGCTTTTTTTTATGTGTGCCTTCCCTGCAGTGTGAAAAGTACCCTCTCATTCATGTGATAGCAAAATTTGCTTTTGCCTGTGCATCTAAGAGGTTTTTAAGCTGATTTTTTTTTTTCCCTATTTATCTCTGAAGTATCAATTGTCCCATCTGAAAGAGGTGGCAGGTGTCCAGGGTAATAAGAGATTTAACATCTGGATGGTCATGATGAAGAATGTTTTTTACTGCTAGGTGTCTTGTTAAGTAGCAACCAGTCTTTGTGATCTGGACTAATTGTTAGCAGTACAGGAGGAAACCAGCTCTGTCTGGCTTTCATCACATAAAATCATCCCACTAATCCCACTTGCTTTCGATAGAATCTTTTTATAGTTGAAGAGCTATTGAAACTGAGTTCAGAAGGGAGTTCTCAGAAGCAAATTGTTCCTGTGGTTTCTTTCTGTAGGTCCCATAGTAAGATAGTTTGATTTCTACTCCAGCAATTTGATTGCTTGCATCCAGGTTTTTTTTGTCATCTTTATCTGTCTAAGGAAATCTGTTTCACTGTACATGATATTATCTGACTTTATTTGTGACTTCTGCTATCCCTGGTGGACTACAACATTTAAAGTTGATTCCTATAAAATAATGCAGTGTGTCTGTTCAGCAGTACAAATACTTGCAGGAATATGAGATCCTCTGTCTTCTGTTTTAAATCAATTTCACAGTCTTGATCCTTATTATTTAAGGTGTCCCCAGACCCAGGATTTCTTAACGGGGTTGGCTGATACTCTGGTGAAAGCTGTTGTCAATAACAGCAGGCTTTTACCACACCTTCTCACATCAGGATAAAACTCATAATTTAATATACATACATTTTAAAGCATTATGCAGGAAAAATAGCAATAGCAACTACAAGAGAGTATTCTACAACTGCTTCATACTTTGAATAAGTTTTTCCAAGTATGTTATCTGTTAACTAATGAAAAAGTAATAGTATTATATAAGCAAGCTATGATAAGTAATTGAGTAGAGAAAGCAATAGAGCCACTTATGTTGCATAACTTAGTGAATTTTTAATGAATCAGTTAAGAACTAGTTAGTAAATAACACTATTCAGCCCTGGAGAGGAAATTTAAATTGATATTAAGGATGCCAAAAAGCACGGAGGAATGGGCAACAGAAGAGTCTGCAGATTTGAGTGGCAAGAACAATGATTAAACTCCAACAGATCAAATTGAAATACAATTTCATATGTTCCATAGGCTGGATTCCTAATAATCCTCAGCAGTTTAATACCGACATGTTAACAATTCTTGCCCTGTGTCAGCATCTGGAATGACAATGACAGTTGAGGCTGATGGACACATAAATCTGAAGCTTAAATAAGTGATACCTGAACTCTCAGTGAACAGAGCTGGAGTAAACATGAACTGTACATAGCACCTGGAAAAGGACTTGCAAACAAGCCTATGAAGAAGAAAGCTGACAAAAATAATAATAGACAAATAATCTTCCCCTGTAACCTGTGAATGATGATAGTAAAGCTGTGGGAAGCTTGATGAGTTGTCAAACTTATGTCAACTGAAGGTGCTTGTTCAATGTTTGAAATAGTAGATTTTCAGTATCTAAACCATACACACAGTTGTTATTTCCAGCTTACCTGGTGAATGTTCAAATTGAAAGTCCATCAAAATATGAACAGTTATCATAAAGCCTTCAAAAGATAAAGTCTTGGAAATATTAGATGTGAAGAATGGAGTAACTTAATACTTGGGTTTGCCAAGCTATAATGAGTGAAGCTGGCCAACATAAGATAACCTATGAAAAGACTGTTATTCCTGATTTTTTTGCATGTAAGGGGAAATTCAAAATGCAATCAGATCTGGGAATAAGCCAAAATCCTTCATTGGTCAAACAGAGAGGTACAGTTTAGATTCCAGTCCAATTAGATGTAACATGCAGCAAAATTTATATCTATTACGAGATACATACACTAACTGAATTTGGGGCCACCTGTCTTGTAAAGAAAACTGAAGTTCAGCTGATTTGCACCACTTCCAAAGCAAAGTCTGTGCTGCACGTGTAGTATAGAATAATAATTGCTGACCTCTGAAAACGCCAGAGGTTCAAGAGAGAGAAAACTGAACTCAGTTGATACTGAGGCAGCAGCTCATGGTACCTGTCTGCTGGCAATTCATTCTGCTCTATTTTATTCAAGGAATCTTTTCTCCTGTCTTTTTCTTGCCTTCGTGTCCTTATGAGCAGGCTGTAAATCTCTGAAAGACCTACTTTAGAGATAGCAAGACGGTTTAGAGACAGTTTTCTGGAATACACAAAGACAGATAGGGCCTTGTCATATTTACAATGAATCCACTGTGTCATTGCAGGAAGCTTGAAAAGCTACTTGTTTGCATGGCAAATTCTTCCCCCTCTTTTGAAAATAATCTATTATAATCCAGTTTATATAACATGATTTCTATTTAAGAGATGCATAGCAGGATACCACTAAGGATCCATTCTGTTCAGCAGTGAAGAATGATTTCCGTTCCTCTCAGCCTTTTAAATCATTGGTACTGTAGAGACACTGCTAGGGATGGAATACAAGAATTTTAATTTCTATCATTTTAGAATATAAACTTTTTAAGGAAGGCAATTTCTACTAATGGATCGTGTTTTTCAAGGAAGATCCCTTCTGTTGTTTCAAAATTGGGATCACAGAGATCCCAGAGCTGTTAGTGCCACTTAAAGTTATCTGTTCATATTACAGTATTCTGACATTTTTCTTTGAACAATTAAAACTGTATCATACTGCAAAAGTAGAAACTGGAGTTTTCTGTGCCAGATGTCTACCTCTGGATAAAGGTTTTGGTTAATTAGAGTTGGGATTTCATTGTTCACAGAGTTTTCATTTGAACTTAATCATCCCAGAAAATGAGGCTTAATTTGTAGGGAAAATAGACCACTTTGCCTTGTTAAGTCTTGCTGTCATTTCCTTAAGGAGATCCAGCATGAGCCTATTTTTACAGCAAACTGCTGCAATTTTGTGGGCAGAAAGGTGGGTGGGAGGAACCAAACAGACCAGACTAGAAGCAGATGGTACCAAGGTATTTTAACTGTTGAGGTGCTCATTTATGAATCTTGTAATAGAACAAAAATCCTGAATCTTAATATTTAATTCTTCTCACAGCACAAGGCTTTACAATGCTCTGGCAGGTTTGCTCTCTAGTGCTGCTCTGAGTAAGGAATAATTGTTATTGTTAACATTAGGTAGCTAAAACTGTTAAGTCTGTGCTGTGGCTCAGGAGGCCTAAATGACTTCTATTGTGGTTAAATCCCATAAATCCCACACAGAGGAATTCCTGACTTTGTCAGTGATGCATTTTTTATATTTGCTCTGGGCAGCACACTACCACACACCTTACACTAAATGGATGTTAACATCTGAGGTCTCAGGTGCAGAGAGCACAGAGAACCCGTCCCACGTAGTATCAGGTTTGATTCAATTGTTGCCTCTTCACATTTTATATATATGATTTGGGTGGTTCAGACTACTTGATTTCAATTTCTAGCTTTTTTTATAAGTTCTCACATTCAAAGAGAAACAAAAAAGAGAAATTGTTATCTACTAATCATCAAACATTTTCAGTAATTAAGAAGATTGCATAATTCTTTGAGTACTACATTTTAAGATGCTTTTTTTGTGGTACCTGAATTTGGGACTGTAGGCTGCTACATAAAAGGAGCAACAAGAGAGCTGGAGAGGGACTTTTTACAAGTGCCTGCAGTGATGGGACAAGGGGCAAGGGCTTTAAACTGACAGGAAGTTGGTTTAGATGAGATATTAGGAAGAAATTTTTTTACTGTGAGGGTGGTGGGGCACTGGAAAAGGTTGCCCAGAGAAGTCATGGATGCCTGGAAGTGTTCAAGGCCTGGTTGGTCCAGTGGAAGGTGTCTTCATGGCAGGAGGGTTGGAACCAGATGATCCTTAAGGTCCCTTTCAGCCCCAGCCATTCTATAATTCTGTGGTCATTTTATATAACAAAGATGCTAAGTAATTAAATAATCTTAAGTGAAGCCTGGCTTGTTATCTGTAGTGATCCAGAAATGCAGTTATCTGTAGTGATCCAGAAATTTGGCATGAGGAAGCTCCTTGTTCTGGGTGGGGAGAAAGCCTGTTTGTTGGCTTACAAACAGAACAAATTCTGAAACAATCACTTTTTACTCTAAAAAAATCCAAAAATGCTAAAACTAGTGTTACTTTTCTCCCAGGACAGAGGTTTCAGTATACCTGGAGAGGTTGAATCAAGCAGCTCTCTATCCTCTGGACTATCAGTACTAACTTTTGCTGCAGTACCAGGACTCAGAAGGTGTCTTTGCTGGTCTTTGGCAGTCAAACTGTGACCTTTTGTTTGAGGACTGAATGCCTGTCCACTTGTGTGCTTCATCATTTAGACCTATGCGGGTTATTTTGTTCTTTTGTTCAGTTCTGACAAACTAATATATAGAAGATAACACATTTGGTTCTTTCCCCCCTATCCTTGTGGTATTTTTAGGCCAGAAAATTAGGGTTTAATAAGGAAAGAAAATAAAATTTTAGTATCAACTGTGGTGTATTATGGTGATAGTAATAGAAATGTGTAGCATTTATGTGCTTACATATGTGTACAAATGTGTAGTTATATTATTTTAATAAGCCAGGAATGGTTTAGAAAGAGCAAAATCTAGAAGGTTACTTTAAGCCAGTTTGAACTCCACATAAGAGCAAATGCAGCCAAAGAACAACAGCCTCACCATATTTACTGTGTCTTCAGTGTAGGTGTTTTGTGGTAAGGTAATAATTAATTCTTCAGTACCCCCAATGATATAATTTTTTAATAGTCCTTCATTTTTGTTGTTTTCATGCAGGTTACCCTGAAAGCCAAGCAGGTGAAGGATTCTGTTACACATACACCAGGTGTGTCCTTATGAAAATTACTGAGTTTGGGTGATAGCTGTGCCTTTCTGAGTCTGCTCTGCAGAGAGATTTTTGCAACCCTGCCTTACTTTGAGAAAAGAAAATGCTAAGTGTTCTGTGACAACATTTCCCTTTAGCTACATCTTCCCAGGCTTTCTTATTTCGTTTTTTGTGGGGTTTGGTCATTTGTTCAGGTTGCTCTTTTTTATATCAGTGTGGGAATTTAGTAGCACTTCCCATAGATCACATAGGCTCCTAATTGGCAAAGTTCATCACCTTGATGATCAAGTGGATGCCTTGATTTCTCTATTTTGTTTTCTTAAGCTGTCAGTCAAGAAGAGTTTTTTGTCCACTCTGCAGCATTCTGAGAACCTTTAATTTGTGGGCAGTTCCCTGCTTGTTGTGGGGTGTTTTACTTTTTCAGAAGTGTAACAGCAGTGCTTCTAACAGGTACCATTAGGCTCTCGGAGCTTAAAACACTGGCACACAACTCCAAAAATTTCAAAGTCAACGTGAATCTGCCAGATCACATAATCACCCAGCGAGAAAGGGAAGAGGAAGTGGAGGAGGATGGGAACTACAACCTTGTATCAGAGCAGATGGACATCCAGACAGATCCAAAGGAGACCATGGCAAGTGAAACTAGACACCGCAGACGAAAAACTGTCAAAGCTCCTGAAACGGCTCTGCTGGCAACAAAAGAGGTACCAGAAGAGAAGGGCAGAGGGAGACGTCAGAAAGATTTTGATAACACTGAGCAAGAGGAAGAGAGTGATGATGAAAGCAGAAGAAGGGAGAAAAGCCGTGCCCCAGAAGAACTGTGGACTCAAAATCAACAGAAACTTCTTGAAATGGCCTTGCAGCAATATCCAAAGGGGACATCGGACCGCTGGGATAAAATAGCAAAATGTGTTCCTGGAAAAAGCAAGGTATGACTTGTTTTGACTGAACTATAGAATAAATTGAGGGGAATACTATTGGTACCAATTTATGATTACCTTTAGAATGAGGGTCCATATAGAAAAGTGAGGCCTTTACTTGGCCTCTCAGTCCAGACTCAGGTGACCTAAAGAGCACTACTGTCACATTTATTGCTTATTTAAAACATTTTTCCATTTATTTCAGCTTGTTTGATCTAATACAGAAAATGTTGAAATAGCTCCTGTTTCATTTAAAATACCTACCTCTCCTCTGCCTTTAAGATCTTCAATAGCAGGACAAAATTAGATTTTAAAACAAATTCTGATTCAAAGTTAGTAACCAAATGTTGATGAACTGCTTTCCTTATGTTTTCACATACCTTTCTTAACCCATCTCAATGAACAAACAAAATAAGTAATCCATCTGCAAGTGTTAAATGCTCAATAATCAATCTAATGTTCTTTTTGTAAGTAGAATTTTTAAAAATAGCATTAATTGTCATTGATATAGATGGACTGTACTAGATTTTCCTAATAGTTGTGATAGCTTAGTTTGCTTGCTTCAGCCATTGTAGCTGCAGAAAAGCCCTGTAATATTTGTGCCAAACACAGTGAGTGAGCAGGAAGTGCAGTGGGGAAGGACTTGGGTGTCTCTGGCTCTGAAGTTCTGCAGTTTCTGGTGTCAGCAGATGCTGCATTAGTGACCTCAAAGGCTTGGCTTAACCTGCCTGCAGTGTGCATCACACCAGAGTAGCTGTTTTAAGTAGATACTGCAATACAGCTGTTCCATAATTGCTCTTGCAGTCGTTGTCAAGAAGTACTGGGCAACTGTTTCTTGGGTTTGTGTGCTCTTCAAACAGATAAATGAGCCACTGAGAAATGTAAATTGCAAGTTCATTTTTCTAATCCCCTCTTCACTGGATGTAGATTTCTCAAATCCAGTGTGCAAGTTTAAAACAAGATAACTACTAACCAACCAATCAAGAAAGAACCCAACAAAAAAATAAACAACAGAAAAGCCCAGACCCAAACAAACAAAAAGCCCCTACACAACCCCTAGAACCCAGCTGCTCTTCTAGAATAAAATAGCATGTATAGAGTTAAAGCAGTACTAAAATATCAACCTTTGAATAACACTTTTGTGTTTCCTTTCAGGAGGAGTGTATAGCAAGATACAAGCTGCTTGTTGAACTGGTACAAAAGAAAAAAATGGTTAAAAGCTGAATGTTGTGAGCAAGAAGAGATGTAGCTCATCTTTGTCAAAATGAGTTTTTAAATCTCATATGCAGGAAATTGCATTTTTGTACCTCAGTATTTCTATACGTCATGTGCCTTAGTAGAAGAAGATATTAATAAATCTTATACAATCTTACCTGATTTGTGTGTTGAAGAATGAAGGTGTGTTTGTATTGAAGAGCTGCTTATGCAAATGTGTGATGACAGTCTAAAAGTGAGCAGAGCTTCAGGAAAACCCCCTCTGATAATCACATACTGAATCTGGTAGCTTTGCAGCCAATGGATATACAAGTGTTTGTTTTGAAAGAGAGAATTGACCTGAAACTGCTAAGCAAGTATGAGAGTAATGAAACTCTGCACTCAAAATCTGTTTTTCTTTCTTGCGCCTCTAAATCCAAGACCATATGCTTACAAATACTTTATTCTTATAAATATCTAGTAATATTTTGAAATAAGTAGTATTTCTAATATTAACTTCCACATATATTTATATGCACCTGCAGTACCTTCTTTTGCCAACCCTGCAGTGATATTTGATAGCATTGGTAATTCAGTAAAGCTGAAATGGGTAAAAGCATTAAAGACTTTCATGTTTTAATTAGAAATTAAGAGCTAAGGTACTTCAAGCCCCTTTTAAAGTACAGAATGGCTAACGTTCTTGGCCTAAGAGTTCTCATTTTGGGGATGGTTGTATACCCTGGAATCAATTTGAAGAATAGCTAATAAGGGTTCTATTATTCCATATTTGTAATTTTGTTATTAGTATAGATTTTCCAAAATTGTGAAAAGCTTAAAATGCTGGAACAAAGGGTACTTAATGGGCTGTAAATGTCAGCAATAAATCAGAGCAATGATCACAGTCTATTGCAAGAAACATTATGGACTTGCATTTTTAAAACATTTTTTACCTTTCAAATTGTGATTTAATACCAGGATTCTAAAATTTTTTTGAGCTTCAATTCAAAATCAGAAGAAAAACTCAGAAAATCGTCTATCTGAACTCAAAATCGAAACTTGGTGGCTGAAAGTCTGTGTTAACTTCCTGCCGTTTCCAATGCTGATCTCCCCAGTAACTGCCAAGTGTGCTCCTGTCAGATCAGCACTTCACATTTTATCCCATTCCCATAAAACTTTAAGGGCTAAGTATTTGGGGAATAGAATACTGTTCCATATGCGTTCCCCTATCAATTGGAGCTTTTTTTTTTTTGTCTCATATAAAAAAAAATCTTAGTTGGTAGAAATAATGACATTGTGGAAACATAGTTAGATACAAAATAATGTATCCAATTTTTTTTCACAGAGAACTTCACAGCTTAACTGTTAACTGGAAGTTAAACACATTTAGAACCTGTGAATTGGGTGCTAATCAATGGAACAGGAATTCTGTGCTACTTTGAAAGAAGAATCTTAGTGAGATAAGTGAGGTATTTTCAAGAGGTATCAGGAAAACTTAACTTTCAAAAGCTTTTAGTCATCCAAAACACTCAATGAGAGATGACTAGATGTGAAGCACGGTAATTGAAATGGCTGCAAAGAAAAGCTGCTAAAATGGTGAAGTGAATTGGTGAAAATTAATGGGTGGAGCTGGAGTAGAACATGAGCAAATGGAGATGTACTCTTCATGAAAAAAATGGACTGGTAATGGGAAAGTTTCTGCAGTTTCTAAAAGAGAAAACAAATAATAGGAGAGTTTAGCCTGTGAGGAAGAGAGAGTCATCTTTCTTTTCCACTCTGGATTTACAAGACTTGACTTCAGATGGTGTTCCTGGTTCAGTGTATCACACTTTGAGATGTAGAGCATCCAGAAGAGAGCAGAAAGAAGGATCCAGTGTTCGCATTGCCTGATTTGCTAGGAAGATATTGTTGGTATTTGCTCTAGACTAGAGGGAGAGAAAAATCTTCCAGGTAGGTAAAAGAGAGCTTTGCAGTTGAAGTGATCCATATGGAACTGTTACAAATCTGCTGTGGCTGTGAAGAATAACAATGGGCTCAGTTTGGAGTGAGAAATAGCTTAGTTGGGTGTCAGGGCAAAAAAATCCAGTGGCAAATGGGAGGACTCTTGACACTTTATTGCTGGAGATGTAAACATAATGTGAGCACCTGCTCAAGACTGCTCACATCCCCAGCGGGTGTGTGGCAATAGTCACACTCTGCCTCCCAACACCTTCTGCTTCCCTCCACCACAGCCTTTCTGCACAGGGGTCAATGGAAGAAGGACAAACACTGCTGACTGGTAAGAATTTTGTTTGTAAGACCATTCACACTGAGAAACTTAAAACAATGCTCCTAACAAATCCACTTTACCAGGAGTATGTTTAAGGATGGGCAAAGGTTGAACATGCCATGCTGTCACACTTGTCTCGTTGAATACCTGAAGTGCTGGATGTCTGTCTAATCACAGGTGCTGCTTATGCCTGGATGGGAGGGAATCAATGGATTAGATCCACTGCTTGGAGACTGAACGTTCCTGAAAGTAGAGGCAAGCTGGCTGTGTAAGAGAAATGCACTGGCCTCTTGCACAGTGGCACTGCACTGGGAATTGGTGACAGACCCAACTGTCTCAGCATCAAGAATTTGGAAGGTTTTGCATAGCACTGGTGGGTCCTTTGGAACTGAAGGTGTTGGGGGGAGGAATGTACATCAGTGCCCTGCACCAGTGGATCTGAGCTCTGCAACCTTATGCTCAGATCCCATCTGGGAGCCATCCCTCATGGAGTGGTGGGGATAGTGAAGGCTTCATCCAGGGTACATCCAATTCTACTTCATGCTCAGTTTCTTAAGGACCAGAGGAATTGGCCCACCCTTAGCTTTAGTGTTTGGCAGTGGGGAGGAAGAAAGGCCTGGGTAAGAGTCTAAGACCTTCAGAATCTTTCAGGGTCGTCTCTGGGTTGCCAGGTGTTTTGTGGATGATGACACAGCCCATTTAGCAGTGCCTTTAGTCTGCGGTGACTGAGGTCAGACATGATGCTCACCACAGAAATGGAAGACTGTAGCCAGGCTGTTTTCTCATGGGTCTGTAAACCACTACCAGAGCTTGTTTTTCTAAAACTTTCCATGAAAACCCAGGTCACTTTAGACTTTGGATTTAAGCAACTTCTTCCAACTTTTGTTCTAGCACAGAATCTAGCACATTTCCTTTAAGTAATACTAATAGTTGCCAGCTAGCAAAATTAATTTACTTTCCTGGACAGTTTTGAGCTGTATTCTCAGCAATGCTTTTGCATCATAACTTCGTGTTCATTCCTAGAGGCAGTCTATGCTGCAGGTTCCACACTCTGACTTGCACCTGGACGGGTCTGATCTGAGCCTGCTTTGAGTGTCTTTGCTCATCTCTGCTGCTGGCACAGGCAGAACACTATGCAAAGGAGTTGTTTGGAGCAGATGAGACAGGGAGGGCAATATTCCCTTACCATGCTGAGGATGAAGTCCACTGCCAAGCTAGAGGAACCATACACAAGTGAGTAGGATATGGCTGAAATGCTATTAAATGCTCTCATTTAGGCTGTTTATTTCTAGAGGAAAGACCACCAGATGCTGCTCTGCAGTGTCCTTTTGTAAATATAGCTGTTTGGACTATATTACTCTCATCTTTATAGTTCTCAGTGTTTGAACTAATTTAAAAAAAAAGCAGCTATTTCAGGAAAGATTTTGCAATGTGACATCTTTGTGAGATGGGGCCTGAAGACAACAGGAACACTGAAGAGTTCTCCTTTAGGCAGATCCAACAATAAGATTTTAGTGCAGCTTATGAAAAACAGGCATCAGAAAACTGGTCAGTTTAAATGTCACACAGTGCTACTGCTGTATGAGTTGCTCCTGCTAACACAGCTTGAATGGATAAAGTTGATAAAAGCAGGATTTCAGATGTTGTAGGCTGTCCAAAATTAGTTGGCTTCTGTAAGCCATAAGGTTTGTTGTCGTTGTCAGTGAAGTGGGGTTTTGGTGAAAAGTCTTCTGAATGCAGCAGCTTTAGTCTGCGGTGCTTTTGTGACACTGAGCCCCAGAGCAGTTCCCAACACACTTGGAGAGCTCAGCAGCTTGGCTGCCAGGGACCTGCAGAAGGGCCTGGGCTGCTTTGGCATCCAAGGCATTCCACAGGGACAGCACTGTGGGCTTTACTGAACTGGTGCCAAATCAGCTACAGACCATCTCTCATGTCAGGACCTGAAAAATCATTGAAACAAAGTTGGTTTTGACTGCATCTGGCCCTCATGTGGACTTGGCTTTGATGTGGTCTCTTTCTTTAAAGGGCTGGTGAATTGAATTTTTGTTTGGATGTCAGAACTGTCCTTTTCATTATTTCCTTGCTATGGCTGTTGGCACACCAGGACTGTGGTATTGTAAACTACCCATTGCTATCCTGGGTTTCTGGCAGCAATCTCTTCTGACAATTTCACAAGTATTTCTAACTTTGCCCCTTTCACTCTTCTCTTATCAGGACACAGGTACCAGAGTTTAGGCAGTCAGTCCCTCCAATAGAAGAAATACACAAGGAAAGGCAATACTTAGCACTTCTACTGTTTCCTATGGTATTGCTCCAATTGGAGCAAGGTGACTTGCATTGCCTAAGTGTTTTTGGCTTTGGTTTAAGTCCATGAATAAAGCAGCAGTCCATGGCTCCAGGAAAAGTGGCACTCAGGATTCCCTAGAGGCTTTGTGCCAGGAGCAGGGGCAGACTGGCCTTTTCTTCCCCCTCCCTGCAGTCTGGCAGTACCGAGTGTAACTTTGGGGCCCAGCCTTCTGTGCTCTGTAATCTCCCTTCTCAGCATTGACCAAGAGCCAGTGCTCAACATGGCCAGAGCACTGACAGCTCCTGAGCTCTGACTCTGGTACAGGTTTAATCAGCAGAAATGCTGAAGTCTCCTGAACCTCTTCACCTCAAAGCATAAAACATTCATCAACTACGCCCAAAATGTCAGGAGGTTTTTCTAGTCCTGGGGAGGGTGGGAGCAAGTGATGCCCCTTTGCTGTGCCAAGTGATGTGTCACATTTCCCTACTGTTAGTTCTGAGCATGTTCATTGACCAGTCTTCTTTCAGGATTCCAGTTTTCCCCACTGGAAAATAGAACAAAAATATTCAATACTTGAGCTTGGAGCAGATGAACAACATTCAAATGGCACAGGCCTGTAGCAACACCATCTTCCTGCTGCTTGTCCCAGAAGCTGCTCTGAGCCTCAGGCAGCCCCTGACTACAGAGGGGCTAAAAATTGTGCAGAAGCCATAATGCATCTCTTGGCTGTCAACCCCTGACGAGCACAACCCCTTACATTTTATCTTCACGTGACTGTACAGGAAGGGTCGCGTTCTCTTTGCTTCCTGGGAAATAAAATACCAGGAGTTTAGCTATTTAGCTATTTACCAACCTTCCCATGGACACTAAACAAAATCCATGGAAACAAGCACTGTGCTGGTTTTACAGAAACTACAGTTCAAACGTTACAGCAACAACCTCAGCCTCGCTCCCCTCACCCAGGCACGGTGCAGATAAGGAAGAGTCCCCACTAGAGGAGGGACAAACTGGAGCTGTGGGACAACAGCCACTGCTCCTGTGATTCCAGTCATTCCTCTTTGAAGGGTGAAAGCAAAATCTGACATCAGACCCAGGGCTGCAACAGGCATTTCTGTCCAGTAAGCAGAAATATCCCTGGACGGTTTTTCAGCTCCATCAGTGTCTCGTGAAAGCAAAAATTTACATGAAAAATAGTTTTTGAAACTTCTCATAATAAAACTGAGTAGCCATATGCAAATCAAACTCTTCCTCTCATGTGATGTTAAGAGAAATATTCCTTTCTTCTATAAGACTCACATTCACACAAATCATATACAATGATAAACATTATTAAAGTTTATTAACAAAAGCTTTGTACATATATTTTCATACACTTGGAATTTTACATCTAGTCAAAATAACAGCACATTTCCATCTTACCTTTTGTACAAATTGTTACAGAATATCCACCAGTGGGGTGAGTAAGTAAAATAAACCACTGGTTTACTTTTGTAAAGTATCTACAAAAGTGATTTGTGACATTTTTTAAAAATTCCCCAGAACATATAAAAATAAATTATTTTTACTTTTTCAATTAAATCTACTAATTAGAAATATTACAAATCAAAATATCAATGTTTTCTTATGAATTCTTCACAATACAAAACAGATTCACAAAACTTTATTTACAGAAATGAGGTAAGAACTGTGCAATGTTTAACTAAGAAACATATTGCAGAATTAACATGTTCTTCCAAATAAGTACACAGTGGAGGTCTAATTACAGCTGGGTCGTTTCCGCTAATAATTCCCACCTCACTATTGATTAGTGGTCATTACCCCCATTTAAACTGTCCTTCACCACCCTGCATAGACTCGCCGCGAGATCAGCAACTGCCGGAAGTGTTGTAACACAAGTTCACCCGTGTTCATCCGTTTCAACCACTGGGAAATTTTAGTGGGAAATGGTAACTCACTTTTTTGGTAATTTATTAGTGAAAAGTGACCCAGGTAACAATCTGCCTGAGCTCTCTACAGTGGTATAAACACCTCTAGGAAAGGCAGAACAAGGCTGCTGGTGCAAGACAGAATATTCCCGCTGCTAACAAGGACACGTCTAGTGCATGATCAGCTGTTTGCAGCCATTTCAACAAAATGGAGGTAGCAACAGGCACTTGGTTTAGGCCAAACACTACACAAACTTCTTCCAGTGTGGCCTTCTCATCTGGTAAGAAAACTTTGTCACTGGAACCAAACTGGTTCCTTTAAAAATCTCAGAACTCTAAAACCTACACCAAAATTAATAAACTTTGGATTCCATACCATAATTCATATTCAAGAAAAACTCCAACTATACAACAATAGGAATTTAAAGGAATAAAAAGTTCAGAAGTCAATTCCCTTATGAATCAGGTTCCAAAACAGGTGTGTAAAAAAAGAAACAATGAACAGCAAGTCCCAGCTGCCATTACAAGCTCAGTCCAAAAAGATCTATTATAACTGCAGCAGGAAGATCAGATGGGCTGGGGTTGGGCTGTTAAAACTACTGCTCTGAAACCAAAGCAATGCAGCACTGCAGACGCTTTACAGCCTTTCAGTCTGTGAGATTAGGACTGAAGAGTCAAGTGTATGTTCTTCCGTGGCTGAATTTGTACTTAGTACCATCATATTGACAAAATAATTACGATTTGCAGAGTTTTATCTACTTCACAGTCTGAGACATTAAAAAGTACATCCATTTTAGTGCAACAAGAAAGCAAATGAAAGCCTACCAAAAATATCCTTATGAAAATTATTAACCTCTTGCTGTGCAGTAAGAGTTCCTTGTTGCTCTTTTTCAATCTGCAGAAAGGGAACCTGGGGTTTGCAGCCACATGAAGTGCTATAACAGCAGGACGTGCAGGGCTCAAGTGTCATTCAAATGTCAACTCTTCTCTGATGCAACTGGTCCAGTTTTATCATTGAGCCTCTGTGTAAGAGAAAATACTTCTAAAAATCAGATTATAACATACAGAGCCAAGTAAAATTCAATTCATAAAGATGACAAAGCAGCTGAGGTACATTCACTAGAGCAATCTAAGTAGTAACTTCTGCATTGTAAAAAATAACCATGCACTGTAGAATAAGAAGTGGGAAAGGAAAGAATAATTAAAGGAGCAGTCCTGTATTGATGCAACTAATGCTAAGGCCATGACAGCAGCATTAGAAAACACCAACTCCCCTCCTACTTTTGTTCCAACAAAAGTGGCTGTTCCTGGCCATGGATCTCTCTAAAACTGCAAGATGGTCAAGAGAAACACCAGGTAACCTCTGCTACATTTGCCCACTGGAAAGGGCTGAAATCTACACCTCTCCATCAGAACAAATACAATTTCCAATCTGCCCATCACAATTCTTTCTTTCGTATATTGCTACAAAGACATTTCCAGCAAGTATTGAATAGGACTGAGCAAAAACCTCATCTCATTCACTGAGCATTCAGAAATGCCTGAAAACCTGTTTAAACTACAAATGAGATTAAAACACTCGAACTCTGGCAAATAGAGAATTTGTTAAAAACAATTCAACAATCTATGCAACTTGTCTCAATTCTAGCCTTAAAAAATATAAAATCAATTTCAAAAGAAATTTTTGGTAAGGATTTTGTTTGAAAGATGTTTTGAGATTTCTTGGAATTATTTACAGCTGTTAACATAAAAACTGTGATGGCATATTTTAAAAAATACACTGCACTATACAGACCTAGTAATGGCCACTTAGAAAAAATCAAAGTAAGATCATACAGAATATCTTGCTTGGATGTACACCAAATATAATTCCATTCACTACTAATTTTTGGAAAATGAGGGGAGATCAATTTTAAACATCTGAGAACAAACTGAAAATTTCTGAATGAAGGCAAGGCCTGGAGGCAATGCCAGCATGTTTGTTGTGACAGTCAGTGACCCTGACAGCAGGGCCCGACCACAGTGACCGTTCGCAGCCGCGACGTCACAATTGCCCAAACCCCAAAGCACAAGGCTGAACAAAATAAGTGCTAACAATTTTGAAAGGAAGGGAGCTGTTTCCAGGAAAAATCATCTTGAAAATTCATCTTTTATGTGGTTTGTGTCTGGAAGTGTGTACTGCCTGAAGTACCACAGAAGCACAGCCCAGTCCACTACCACAGTGCTCCTAAAGTAGCTGCAGGATTTGGGAGTGGGGAGCAGAGAGGGGACTCACATTTAGCCCACACTCTCTCCACCTGCTCCTGCGGACAAGCTTCTCTTTCTTCTCTACCACTACCACTTGCTGTCTTCTCCAAGGAAGCTGAAACTTTATGTCTTCCTGCTCTATTCATCCTTTGTTTTACCAAGTCTCATGTGTTCCTTCCTTTATCCTCTCAACTGTACGACCCTTAAAGAATGAAGCCTGTTCTCTGATTTTTTGAAGAAAGAATTCTTGTCTTGGGAATGGAGATTAGAGGCAAATACTAAAGATAATGGAACATCTTTGCCAGAAAAATGTGTCTCATTTCTTTATCTGTCCAGGAAAGGTTTTATTATTCCATGAAGCGGAAGAGCTGCTCAGCCTCCCAATGTACAGCCTCATTTTCCCAGGCCAGCACCAAGATGCTCATAGCCCCTTCTCCTGACACAGATTCCACCTTCTCAGCAATGGGCTCCTCACCTCTCAAGCCATCAGCTCCACAGGGCCTGAGGCCTGGCCAAGGCAAACTCACCAGCAAGGTGGTAGAAGAAATGATCCACGAAACAGTGGACACAATGCTGGGGAAGTAGGGTGAGGAGGACTAAGGCTGCAGTCGTAATTACAAGAGGAATGCAAGGGTCACTGGATTGGTGTCCTGATCCAGGGAAGCAACAGTGTGCAGCAGACATGCCCTGTGTGACTACAAGTTCACAGAGTTCTGAGACTCATTTAAGCGCAGTGCAAGGGTCAAGAAAAATAAAATAAAGAAAGACAAAAAATCCACCACTTTTGATTTGTGAGTACAGGCACACAACCTGTTTCTTATCTTTTAGTTACCTCCTGGAGGTACTGCATGGAAAGTGAGGTGAGAAGTATACTTACTGTCACCTTCTGAGCTGTGTTATCTCCATGAATTGTAAGGAATGGGTTGGTAGCAGCTGCATTAAGTGGTGAGGCTTGTGTGCCTGAAAGTAAGTTGTTTATGGGTATCTGTGCTCCTCCAGTAATCTGCAATTGCTGTACTTCAGACTGATGGTGTTGGTGATGGTGATGTTGTTGCTGCACTAATTGATACAAAAGGGCCTGATGTTGTTCCTTGAGTAACACGGGGAGAGGAAGGAGGAAGAAAGAAAAGATCAATAATTAGTTGCTGAAAAATAGCTCCTCCCTGGGTTCCTGTTTATCCAGATCTTCAGTCAGTGCAACCCTTAAACTAATCCCAGCTAATTTAGGTTAAACTAATGAAATTTCATGAGACTATGGTAAAGAAAGTTCCTGTCAGACTTCCTGAAATCAGTAGCTCAGCAGAAGTTCAGCTAAACCTGCTGGCTTCACCAAGCTTCTGTCAGAACAAACATACCTGAGAAGACTGTGTACTAAAAACTACACAATTAATGATACAAATAGTTAAACCAGTTACCTAATGGCCTATATGAGTACTACAAGCAGAGCAAAGACAGCTCACAAGATGATATCCAAATGTATTTGCTAGTGTTCCAGTGGAATCAAAGACAGGTCACAATACTGTTAGAATCCACACGTGCTCCCAAAGCTCTGCAGCCCACAGCTGATGCTGAGAGAAACAAGCCTCCATGTCCACACAGGACAAAAAGGAACTGAAGGCACTAGAGAATGATTCTTCTAGCCATACACACAGCCCAGTAATATCCTAACATTTTACATGACTATTATCCAAAAAGGTTGAAGCAACTGAAAGACTAAAATACTATTAAAGCCTTTAATATCAAGTTAAATGCATTACTACTATTTATATTAAGCTGAGTAGTTTATCCATGCCTTAGAATACAACAGAGGAATAAATCATAATTAACTGAAAAACTTACTGATGTGAGTTGCTGGGTACTTAGTAATTGCTGAAATTGCTGGTGCTGTTGATGGAGTAATAGTTGTCTCTGTTGGTCAGAAAGCAATCCTAGTCCCGAGGCACTGTAGGGTTTGACAGGGTAATACTGTGGTTTATATGGAAGTATGGGAACTTTTTTCTTCAGCTTTCCATTAAAGAAAAGATGTACACAAAAGGACAGACCCTCTTCAGCATTTGATTTCATACTGCAAATATTGTCTGACTGTTCAGTTACAATTTCTGACACCACCTCCAAGTCTCATTTATGCTGAGCAATGGCAACATCTTGCCTGTAACATGTCCACTCCATGCATGTTATTTGAAACTCAGATAATAATTACCAGTTATAAAGTACTTTTCAAATACTTTATATAGAAAGGACAGATTTTTTATTACAAGACAGCTCTTGCCAAAGTTTAGCATCTAGTTACCAAGCATTTACTTTACGTTGGTTTCCTTCTAATTCCTATCTTTTGTGTCATTCAAACCACTCCTATTGCCCACACCTCGTCTGTAATTCAGCAAACACCTTCAGCCTTGCAAGGGGCCAAGGGATGCTGCCATTGAATGAAGCTGCCTCTGCTTTTGCCAACTACTTCACTCCCAGTCTCCATTTTCATGCCTACATAAAATTGTCTGCAAATATTTAGGAAACTGGGCAGGGCGTAGATCCAGCTGACATCTAGGCTGTAAATAAAGGGTTTCTTCAGCTATACCAGTTTACTGCAAGACCAACAGCATGAACAAGGGTGTTAGGAATAGAAGACCAGGAAGACAGCTGGATTTACTCCAGTGTTAGCTTTTACTAGTTTTAAACACCCATTAAAATATTAAGGTGTTGTTTTGTGATAAGTTCATCCTGCTGTTGAAAAATTTAGTATTTCCCTTTCAGCTGTACACTTCTGTCCCCTCCCCTCATACTGGTCTTGCACAATGGACTGGAACCTGTGAGAACTGAGCTGAAACTTTAACCAATACAAAACACACTGACAGACTCTCTGTTAATGTAGATGAGGTCACTGTGTGATGCAGAAGTTCTAGTAAGAAGGTGTATATAGGATGACAGGATTGTTTGTTGGGATTGGTAGTAAGGAATTATTCACTTGAATCAGTCACAAATCCACACCATTAGGCTACAGTCATGTAGCTCCTCAGGGCATAATATTTATCTTGCATCAGGCAGCAAACTGTAGCCCCACTGCTGTAATTTGACTTTGTGTTAACCAGCCAATATGAAAATACCCAAAGCATCACTATTCTCTCCTACTGGGACAGAGCAAGCCACGTATAAACTTTATCTCATTCTTTGTTGCATGGTCTCAGCACTACAGGACGCACCTGGTGGGCTGCACTTACCATTTCCTATGGGGAAACGGAAGCTTGTGTCAATGGAAATTTACGGGGCTGGATAGAATCCACCTAAGGCGACTGAGGGAGCTGATGGAAACGCACACAGACACACTTCCAACCATCTTCCAGCAGCCCTGGCTGACTGGGATCTCAAGATCCCAACTGACTACAAGATAGCAAATGTGATGCCTGTCTAGAAGAAGGTCTGGAAGGAGGATCTCAGCATCAGGCCTTGTCAGTCTGACCTCTGTGCCAGGGAAGGTCATGGAGCAGACCCTCTTGAGAGCCATCACATGTGCAGGACCAGCCAGGGGATCAGGCCCAGCCAGCACAGGTTTGTGAAAGGCAGGTCCTGCTTGACTGACCTGATCTCCTGTGACAAGATGACCTGTTTGGTGGGTGAGGGAAAGGCTGAGAATGCACCTACCTGGACTTAGGAAAAGCTTTTCACACTATTTCCCACAGTATTCTGACTAATATTACCATTATTTCCTTCTTCTCTTTTTACCTCACTTTTTCTGTATTCTTCTGTGAATGAATGAATGAATGAATGGAATGAATCTTTTCCACTGTTTTTATTCACTCTTTTACCCCATTCTTTCTTTTTCCCAGATCATGTTTTACCTTTGCACTTCTTTTTTTCTGCTGTTGTTCTCCCTTCTCTTTAATCGCTCTGCCCGCCTCTCTTGCTCTGCATTGGCACTTGAAAGAAAATACCCTCAGTCAGTAGCTGAGGTCTCAGTGTCTAGAAATAAAACTGAACTGCAGAGGACAAAATGCTGCAGCTCCCAAGCTTCCCAGAAGAGACAGTTCACTGGATTTCACCACTGAGCTGCCTCTAAGCCAGACCAGCTTGGAATGTAAATTTAATCCTTTTCAGCCTCTCATTAAAAGGTACATGATAAGTCTGAAACTCTCCATCCTACACTCTTCTCTGGTTGCGAGAATGTAAAGAAACAATCCTATCTCTTTCCTCAAATCACTTAATCTCCCACTTGCTGGCAATCTGTACTAAGCCACTTTTTTCCCCAGAAAAGGATCAAGCATTTTTCTCTGCTAAATGAATGTGGGTTCTTTTACCTACAACTTGAAACTCTCTCCAACAACAGTGTGCAAATCCGTGTTCTCTCACCTCCTTGCATGGCACAGTTATAGAGTTCATATAAATAAGGACAATATGCATAAAGAAGTCTTCATGTATTGGTGAACACTGCCTATTTTTCACATTAAACTGTTGTAACAGATTCTGAAGCTTGGGAAGTTGCTTTAACAAGCAACTTCCAGGAACATCTGGCAAGTCTTTTAAAATTACAGAACAATACCCTGAAGTTAGAAAGCAAGGCTGAGTTCTCACATAGCTTTCCAACATGTTGCCAATAATGATTTAAAGCACTTCCAATCTTGACCCCAGCACACAATCTGACCAGGTCCAAGAGTTTGAGCCTGCCTGTGCTTGGTACCATTCAACCTTCCCACTAGGGCAGTTCAAAGAGCAGGGGTACTCCGGGAAATATAACATTAAAGAAATAGTCAACCAGTTGCCATTTGAAGCAGCACCAAAGTCAAGCCTGGCAGGTGTCCCATAGAGTTCCAGAACCAATAATTTCAACCAGTGGAAAGTAGTTTTTTGTCTATTTTTTTTTTCCTTCCTTCAAAATCAAACCAGAGCCTCTTTGCAACTTAGTTCCCATAACAAAATGGGTTTTTCCTATATTTCACTAAAGCATTTGTAATGGGACAAACAGGAATGAGGAATGCACGTGTCATTACCAGAAGCATCTTAGCACTAACATTTCTGAACTTCTCCCTTCTAAACACACAACTAGAAATACTGAAAAGTCACAGAAAATTAGGATAATTGTGAAACATCTCAAAAGGAAGAGGGCCTGGGAAATAATGTGAGTGAGCTCAAATAAAGCAGAGAACTGTGTGAAAAGTGCACTTTTAAATTTAATATAAACATTAATTTTAAATTAGTATTATTGAGGGAGCAGTGCAGAAAGAGACCATGCCATAATAGAAACAGAGAAGTGGAAGTGCTAACAGATTTGTACAGCATAAGCTTGTTGTAGCAGAAAACAGGGAGTCATTGGGAGTATTCCAGACTCTACTAAAGGTTAGAATGAGAGCTTCAGAACAGGATACTGACTGCAGTATTTTGCATGAATTGGAACATTCTACTACTAGGCTACACAATGAAGAGTTACAGCACTTAAAATGGATGTTAAAAAAGAAACAGAAGAACTTCTGCAATACAAAGAGAAGCAAATCATCTGTCTATAAACAAAATCATTTGAGAAAACTGGTATTTAGCATAACTGATACATTCTGGCAGTACCTGAAAGTGGAAAGCAGCATGCAACTGGTTAATATGATTGATCTAGTCTAGTATTTCTCACGCTCTCACACTTTTGGGGAGAGAATGCAAAATTTTTGTGTTTTTTGCAAACCTCTGATGCTCAAGGAAGACAAAAACTTTTCATGAACAGAATGTCTTTTGTTTATCCTGTGAAACCTCAAGTTCACAAAGGATGTAAACTATGAAAAATACAGGCTCTTCAGGAAAAAATTTAATGACACATGCAAACAACAGCACGCACTTGAAAGTATCAGATTTTATGAGCTTACTGAAGCAATACCACACAATGATACAGTACACAAATATTCAGGAGCTGCCAAACCAACAGGAAGCAAAGAAACTGGAAAAGGAAGCTAGGAAATTAGGGATCCTTTGCCTCATTCCAATCACGTATGTCTTTTTTTGACGGATAATCCACCATAATCTCCAAAAATAAACTCTACTTAAAGACAAGTAATCCGCTCCCTATTTACAGGCACTTCTTCCTACACAGAACTGTAGCTCTCCTTCCTAAGTGAAGGACAGACAAGGGGTGTGGGGAAGGGGAGCAGCAAGAAAGAGTTGGCCCAGGCTCTGCTCTATCCAAAAATACTTCCAAACCAAGAAGTCCGTTCCTCCTCCTGGAAAGCAGCTGTCTCCTTTTGTTACCCATTTGCCTTGCAGCTCAAGCAGCAGCAGTTTATGCTACCAAAGGCACCTGGTTTTGGTGAAGGGCTTTTAGGAATACTCACGAATTAATCTTTTTATGCATTTAGAAATCCCTAGGAACACTGCTTGAAAAACTGAATCTGTTGAGTTTGGAGTCAGTGCAGGCAACTGAAAACCATGCAACTGTATTACAACTTTGGTTAGTTATGCCTATTACATCTTGAATTACATGACCATATACCCTTCTCCTTCTCCCCCTCCCCCCTTCTTACTGCAACAAATGGTAGCTTTTCCAGTGCTCCTTTAATCCTGGAAGAACAATTGGCAGGGCAAAGAATACTGTTTTCTGAACTAAAAAAAGGAGCTGAAGCACATTTACATAATTACATTTGTTTGGGAATGTGACTTGATTAAAAAACAGGAATTCACTAGGATTCCCAAAAGCTCTAGAGAAAACATCTTTTCTTTAACTTGACTATTTGTGCTTCCATTAAATGCCTCCTCACTTTCTTTCACAGGCCAGGAGCAGAAGTTACTTTGACAATTATATGCAAAGGAATAAACAATGTATTTGGAGTAAGACAAAAAAACTCAGCTAACCTGAAGAACAGCAGGTACTATGAGGAAAAACATAAAATCAGCAAATTCTTACCTGTTATTTAGCGTGGTTGGCAGAGGATGTGTTGCATTGGGTGGCACGGTTGCATGAGTGAGAGAAGGGTTCTGTGATATTGTTGCTGGGGTCTGAATTACCCCATTTAAAGCCCCTACAATTCCATTGATTGCCAGCTGGCTGGCTGGCAGTGCTCCAATTATTCCACCCACAGCCGGCACTGCAGGAATGGTGGAGGTTACAGTCTGCATACCACTAGCCAGTGCCCCCACTGTCACACCATTGACCTGCTGAACTCCGGGGACTCCCGAGCCTTGCTGGGCCGGACTCTGCCCAGCAGGTGGTGGAGTGGAAAGCGCTGATGAACTGCTGGTGCTTTGTCCGCTGGAGGTTATCTCCTGGTGTCAAAACAAACAACAAAGCCCCCTCAGCTGCATAAAATTTCACCTAACACCACAGTGCAAGGACTGGGATGAGTTAACTTGTAACAAGTTTAGATTTAGAAGAAAGAAATAAAAATTACCTGATTTAATACAGGAAGAGAATTGTCCGGTAAAAAACTGTTTCCCAGATGAGGGCTTTTACTGCTGTTCAAGGAATCAGTGCTAGGTGCTAGGTAATTATTTCAAAAAACACACAGTGGTTAAATTTCTGTAACATGTAAAAAGATTCAGAATAATTATTTCAAAATTATGACAAAGCTAAATATAGAAAATTTAAAGTCAACTTTAAAATCATTGCTGAATAGTAAAATATTAACTAAGTAATTGGTGAATCAATAGATTTAAACAGATGTGATCCAAACTGAAGTAAAAGAGAAACTGCACTGAAACAAGCAGTAATGTAAAAACCAATTGATGTTTAAACATTTAACACATCAGCAAATACTTGGTCTATATTCATCCTACATTTATATTCATCTCCCATCAATGGCATGTGTGGATGAAATAGATTATTTCATATAAATACATGTTCAAATTACTCTGACACTTTAATAATCCCCTCTACTTACGTGCTTGTACTGGAAAGGCATGTACTTGATGAGAAGGGCTGGGATTTGAAGTTATTGTTGGAAAGGGCACTGAAAGCTGTGCATTGAGAAGCTGCAGTCGCTCCTTCTTTGCAGTCAGATTCTTTATCTGTTCTTCCAACCGCCTATTTTCAACTTGAAGTTGGTGCAATGATTTAAGCATTCCTAAAACTAAGACAAAAATGCACACATTATATTCCACAGTCACATTCAATGAACGAATAGCATCTTCCTTCAGTTTTAAATTCTGCATTACATTAAGATTACCGTATATGTGAAAATATAAAATTAGAACAGATGTCTGCATTTTAGTAGAAAGATTTAAGATTAATTCTGAGCAATTTCAATTGCAGGAAAAAAGTTCACAGTGTGTTGTGATAATAATTTTGGAATACCTCTACATCCTGGCTTAAACACTGATAGAGCAGCATCATTAGGGCCAGCAGACATTTTAAGCAAACAGAAGTACATGATAACTTAGCTCCAAATCAAAATATAAAAGCAGTAGTATTTTAGTAGCACAGGTTAAGTGCCTAGTTGAGATAAATCCAGTTCAGCTGCAGTATTAGGAACTGAAAACCTTATAAAGCAGAGAAGTTTGACAAGAATATGCTCAACTAACAGCACAGGCAACCAACGTTTATATGAGAACAACCAAGTTTATGAAAAGGCATTTTTTTCTGATTTAATGACTTGCACACTGAATCATGAATGAACAGAAACAATGAAAAAACCAGAAGTCCTGCGACGCGAAGTTGTCCCAGCGCACCTTGGCGGGAGCTGCGAGCGGCGATCTCGGAATCCCCCAGCAGGGAGCACTCTGTGAGCACCGCACTTACCCCCCGCCTGCCCCTAACGAGGCCATCACCTTCGCCGCCGACCTGATTCTTACCAAGCACACTTTGCTCGAACTCCCATTTGGTTTCAGAACTTGGATTTCCCAAGCAGTACCAGAGTGTGACTGTAAAGCCACAGGGATAGCTTCCTTTTTTTTCTTTTTTTCTTTTTTTTTTTTAAATTCTAAATTGTATTTGTTTAACATGACCTCTGGAGCTACTACAGACATAAGTCTACTGGTATAGGCACATCTGGTCATTTCCCAAGGATTTAGCTTTTATCCCTCCTCTTCAAGAACATACAAAGGAACCCTCAGTGAGCTCAAATGAGATGCAATAAGACTTAGCTAAACCTGTCCTCCAGCTATCATGTTTAAAGGATTATCCCTGCATGAATTTCCTCACAATTAGCATTTTTGTCAGGATACCATTCATAAAAATACTAACTAGATACCTCTTTACACTACCAATGAGAAGAACAATGTGTTCAATAATATAAAACACAAAGCGTAATCTGGAATAAAATAAAATTTTTAACATATTCAGACATTGCCTTCGATACTGATGCATTGCTGAATATGGAGAGCCACATGATCATCTGCTTTTAGCATATTAATTCTTGGACTATTCCACTCTATTAAACATAACTTGAGAAAATAATAATTTGCTTGCTTTAGGAACTCACAATAAAGGCAGAACATAATAAAGACACGAAAGCCCAGTAGGACACCTGCCTAACATTTGTAAATATTTTCTTTTCAAACAGCAACTGAAGTAGAAAAGTCAGATTTAAAAATAAAAGCTAGAACAATAAAAATTATTATGCCAATTTATGTCACACAATATAAAGAAAAATGGGGAACTGTACTACAATATTTACAGTAGCACATCTAAGAGTTCAGAATTATTTTTCCAAACACTGCAACTGGACCTCCAAGTTATTTCTCCTTGCATGACACAATTTCCCCATCCACAAAAATGCAGGTAATTACAGAGAAATCTTCTGCAATCTACTGATGCCATGTGCTGCACTAAGAACTATGCTAGAACTGTACACTACAGTTATATTTCAATTCACAGCAGAAAAATTTTATTAAAATTCTTGGACAAGCACTGAATAGCAGTTCTGAGTAACAGTTGGCAAAAGTCATAATAAACAGATTGTGAGTACTTACTGTCACTGGGGGTGCCTTGCTCTAATAAAAACTGTTGTCCTTCACTCCACTGCCTCTCGAGAAGCTGTTCTATGCTGGCTGCTACTGGGGGCAAATTTTCCCCACAACCATTCCCTGATTGATCATAGCGAATCTGCAAGCTGCTCACAGGGGATCTGTTGAAAATATTGCAATTTATTGTGCAAAGAAAAAGATGAAAGGAAATATATTAGAAAAAGGCTGTTGAAATTTCTTATCTTATATCAGCTCTTAGCACCTACATATCTTATGCTTCCAAGACTAAGTTAATTCATCAAAATCACGAAGAACTCCTGGTTCTCACTGCCAGGACTTTAATAAAAGAAAGACATATTATTACAGTGTGAGAATTTATACTGAGAAAGCACATAACCTCTTCTTGCATACAGAATAACAAGACAGTAACTGACAAACAGCACTGAATTAAATTAAACAACACACACTTCTACAGCAGGAAACCATTGTAATATGGATATACAGGGCACTGACTTTGAGGGCAAAAAAACCAACCCACACCAAACTTCAAACTCTTCCCTGAGAAAACTGGGAAAATAAAACCAATTTATTAAAATCATCACATAGAAAGGCCATATATAATTCCACTGTCTAACTTGTTCTAAAAACAGTCATGTAAATCTGGATTCTTGAAGGACTACATGAAAATATTAGTTCACAAGGGATGTAATGCAAGTTAGAAGTTATCCTCTGCCTGTACTGTGAACACTTAATATACCTCCTTTTTTACTTTTGGTCACATACAGTTGAAAGAACAATCCCCTTGCCGCATGCCTTTTCTCATTTCAGGAGAAAAGTGAATATTCAGCACACAGCCACTGAGAAAGCTGGCTACCTCTCTCAGGCCCTAGGAGAAGGTTTCTTTTGCATTGGATGGGGCACAATTTAACTTGTGAGCAAAGCCAGATGTTCTGTGTATTTCTGCCTCAGGTTTCTGGTCGTGTGTATGCATGGTCCCATTCGTCCTACAGGACCAACACCAAATCCCACTAAATGCTGGTTCTTGGTTTTGTTATTTGTTGTTTGGGGGGCGGTGGGGGTGGGGATGGGGGTTAATCAATTCCAGTGAGCTCATATTCTCAGATATTAGTTATCACTGCAAGCAATTGGTGCCATCATGGGATCACAGCCGTACTGTTCCACCCCTAGTGCAAACTTACCAACAAGACCACCACAGTCCCAGTACAGGACAACACAGAGAGCTCAGGAAATCAGTGTGTTAATTATGATTACCGTAATAAGCAGTGGTCACAGCACATTAGCTACCTAATGACTGTCGAGCATTTTGTAGGCACCAGAGCAAAGCGAATTTTTACGAGAAAAGGTTTTAAGTAGGTGACTTAAGAGCTCTGTTAAGTATTTATAAATAGTTCCTCTTTTGCATACAGGAAGAAAGGAAAGCACTTGTTAAAACAAAAAGCCCTGATGAATGGGTAACCAAGGTAGTGTTTTTTGACAAGAGATGACAACTCAACAGCATGTAACAGTTCAGCACAGAGACAGCAAAAATCAGTCTTAAAATGCACTGTTTACACGATGTGCTGAATCAGTAAGAAGTTTATGCAGAAACATTCTACACAGAGGTACTACACTTACACTTCACACAAACAACCCACTTCAGAAAAACAAAACAAAACCAGGAAACAAATACATAAAACCCCTGAACAACTTCCCCAGAAACTTCTCTCTCTGTCTGCATGTTACTGAGCAGCACATAATGGTGCCCTAACAGATTGTGCCTTTTGAATTTTAAATCACCAACAAAATTCTTTATGGGCTTTGGACTGCTTCCTATCAATTTTGAAAAGGCAGAAACAAAGCAGTACATGACGTATAACTTCTGCAATCCTTCACTGGAAGTCTTTACAAGAGAAGGGTTAAAAAAAAAAAAATCAGGATTTCTGTGTACTGCAACATTATTCAATCTCTCCTCTTCCAACTGAATCCCTAGCTCATCCTTTAGACAGGATATGGTTCCTGTGTGCTAGGGCTGAATCCTTACTCCAAATAGTATTTGATCAGAGTTTCCAAGAAGATTAGAAATGTGCTGTCTGGACTGGTCCAATCTTGCCACCGAGATGAGAACCCTGTTTCACAGCTTGCCTGGTTTCACAACTGTTTTCTGATTAAGTTTGGAAAAGCTACCCATTCTATAGAGCATTAATTAGAAGCAATACTGCATTTAGATATAAGGATACATACAGATTTCACTGCAGGTATTACATAACACATTTTTAAATCTAAGGTTAAGTATGGAGTAAAAAAAAAGTTTAAGTGCTACCTTGGGAAAAGCAGCAATTCCTTTGCAAAATGGAAACAGCTCATATATACCAGGTATATTTATATTTCTCATATATACATTAAAAGTTAAAATACGACAGCTTAAACATCAAACGCTGTGGTTATATTGGGGTACAAAGATATAACAATATGAATTGGAAATGACCATACAAGCTCATGAGTCACATATGTCTTCTCCGAAGAGCTGCAATCAGCTGCGTCATCAACAGCAAACAAATGTTCTGCAAGTGTTTTTATTTTAAGCAACTCGCTGAAAATCACATGGTTCTTTCGGAGAACTGTGTTATTTATGTATCTCATAAGCTTCAAAGGGAACAGAGTCAGAACTTGCAGCTAAATAATTTTAATAGATAAAGCAGGTAACATTCGGAGTTGCAAAGTTTCCAGACAGCAGATTTTTTTTAAGTTAGCTTTTCATTCACTATAAACCATATTTAAAGTAACCAGAGTTACTTATTTACTGAAGTAGGGAAGGTGGAGAGTTACCTACACATTTTAGAAGCTTTGACATACATCCAGTCTTTTTTGTCGTGCAAACCAGAGCTGAAATTCGCTGACTACTGAACTTAACTGAATGAGTAGGTTTTCTAAATTTTTTCCATGCTAGGTATTTCAGACTAAGTTTTTCCATCTTTCAATTCTGTTACTACAGCACCAGTTTCTCCCCCTTGCTTTCTCTCACGACACTCCCACCTCCCCCCCACCTTTTTGGCTTGTTTTTGAACAACCCTGCCAAGCAAAATCTCTCTCCTCTTTGCAAAGTGCTACAGCTTCCACACACTGCAGGAAGCTTTTCAATTGTGGACTGAGGTGGCCTTTGTATCATCCAGTTCCCCTTCAGCATCCCCATCAAAACCAGCTGGCATTTTACCATGCTTCAAGTACTGGACTGCATATACCCTGAACATACACATTCTGCAGAACCATCATATTTAGAAAGTCTACCTTCCCAAGTATCCGACCAAAAGACAGACAGAGGACAGCTATGACCGATGCAAATCATGCAACAACCAGGTCTTTGCATATTAACTAAGAAGGCATTAAAACTCAGAATTACCACAACATGTATGCATAAGAGGGCTACTTAATATAAAATCAAATGTTCTAGAATTTCCTAATTGTGAGCATTTCCCTTTGCAAAATTCTCTGAAATTCCTTGTCTGTATAGATCAATTTATATGCTAATGTAAGTACACATATTTATGCTAAGAATACCATCTAAACTAATTTGTAAATTCTCTATTTATTATTTTAGAAGCAACACATACTAGAAAACTTAAAAACAAGTTCATGACTAGGTAATAACACCTAAGTATTATAATGGATAATCTCATCCCAGCAAGATGTCTTTTGATTAATTAAGGGATATAATACAAGATCAACAACGCCAGGCATGTACATTAAATTATCTAATTTGGAGATATTTGTTATAAATTACCATAATAAACACATGTTATAGCAATAAAATTCATTATTATAATGCTATTTCTGTGTAACTAGCATTTTTTAGCTATCCTAAAATCTTTTTCAGGATAAATCTTTTTTTTCAGATAAATCTTTTTCATGGTTAGTCCCTAAGTAAAAACCACAGTAATAACACCATAAAATCTAACTCATATTGGATCCAGTAGGGAAAATAAAGCCCTCTAAAAAAAAGATTTGCTTAAAATATACAGAAAATATTACCGAAATATTTAAAACCCAACAGTGACGTTTTAACAGCAAATATTTTAAAACAAAACAACATGATACAGTTTCAGCAGAATTCTTATCTCAAAGTTTTCTAGCAAATGTGAATTGTAGCAGAGCAAAAAAAATACGTTTTTTCTACCGAGAAAAATTTTGAAGTTGTGAGGAAAAAGGAAGAAAATACTTGCTTGGAATTTTTACTGATATTTAATGTTTCACACCATCTTATTCTTGTGATCATTGTTAAGTATACAGGATTTTGGAATTTTTGCAAATACTACTAAACTAGGATTGTGGTAATAAATCTGAGGAGATAAGCGGTACGTATGGATAAAATGATAGATAAATCCCTCTAAAGCAAGATTCCATTTCTTAAGTAAGAGAGTAAACTAATTTACTTACAAATGTTAATTTATAAACTTCATTTCAGTTGATACAAAAGTAAGTTGCAGCACGATTTTAGCTCTCTGGATGTATGAGGGATTTTTTTAAGAAGGATAGATTGATATAAAAATACATGTATTTATACATGTGTGTTTATATTTTTATATGTATGGGCTTTTAAAACACTTTGGTATTGCTGGTAAAAACAGTGAGGTTTGCAAATCTTAAAACATTTCCTTTGCCTGCACTTTCCAATGTAAATAACGCTTACCGTGGTGAGAGACTTCCTCTGGGTGATCCTCCTCTGCCAACAAGGCTTCGGCTGTTATCTCCGAGATCTTGATCTGCAGTGTAAATATTTCACAGCTGATAAATCGCCTTTTCTTAGATAAGAGCTTTAATATCTGATGTAGATATTTTAAAAATACCTTCAATCTCAACTTCTATCTGTAGTTACTGCTGAAGAGTGAATAAGTAACTAGTTTAAGATTGCTGAACTGTAGCATGTAAGGTGTTGTCCTTACACATTTCTGAGGCTGTACCAGGCCATGGATTATGTTCACTTCTTTCATTCCTTTCAGTTTTACAGCACAGAAGCGTGGTTTGCATTTGCAGTACCCTCCCCTCAGCCACTTTTAATTTGTACGGTGAAAGTAATGAATCACAGCTGTGGACAGCTAATCTGTATGCTTATCACAGCAAATCCTGATGCTCTGTATTTTTTTAACACTTTGCATCCCAAAACAACTCATAAAATATATAACGTATTAAACTTACTGCTGCCATCTAACAAGCACACATTATTCTGCAAATTTACTGAAAACTTTATGAAAGCGTATAATTCACTAATTCCTATTTATAAGCAAAGCATAGGAAAGCCCCTTGCTAAAAAGGTAGTAAAACAAACAAAAAAGGCCTCATTAAATATACGAAAACGTTTTGCTTGGAAGGACTCAAAAGGGTTATTTTCCCTATGGCCTCTCAATAAAATAACCCTATCTGCCCCCTTCAAGGTTGCCCTCCCCCTATTCTGAGTCAAGCGACCTCCGACCCCTTGGAGGGCAAAGACATGACTGATCCATTCTTGGTAAACTGCTAAACTCATTCCCTTCCCCCAAACAGGCATGACTACTACGACATGTCAACAAATCCTTACGGAGGGAATGAAACAAAGCAAAGCCAGCGGCTCATTAAAACCGCAGCGGAGAGCCCGCGGTACCAAATGCCAATCGGTAAATATTCACAAGATTATTAAATGCTGCACAAGTTCTCTAACGGGATCTCTTTCACACGAACTTGTATGTAATGCAATTTCATGAATTATGCAAATAAAGGTTTCAACTATTCAGGACAAAACCCAGAGCTGTGTCACTCCGGCTGCAAAGAGCTGGGAACTGAGCGCATCAATCACAGGAGTCACAAGAGACACTGGTGCATTCCTGCCTGCTGATGGCTCTGCTTAAACATTTACATTTCACACACCGAGGGAAAAAAGGGGGAAGAAAACCCGCGCTGTTCCACAGAACAACTAGAATTTACTTCCAACACAGAACAATTTTGTACAGACATTTAATAACCAAAAATTGAGCAGAAATAAAAAATACTATTTAACAACCTTTTTAAAAACAAGGAGTTCTGTGAAGCTGCACATTTGCACCGGCAGAGGAAGCTTACCTGCTTGGCTGTTTTCAGACTGAGCTATAAGTGCTGCCATGGCTGAATTTGGATTCAGCCTATTGCCATACATGTGGGATGGAGGCAGACTGAGAGAAGATCCAGGTAGGGTGTTCGCCTGCAAGAAATCAGTTAAAACTTGAATCTTTTTTTATGATGGGGAGAAATGCTAAATGTATTTTAAAGGAGCCTTCTTAACGCACATTTTTTATTTTTGTAAGTAGAATGCTTTTTAAAACAATGTATTTAAAAGAAAAAAGGTTTTCTGTTTGTGAGTATAGAAACAGAATTGCAGTACTTCGAAAAATAGATCAGGTTTTAAAGTGTGTTGTATTTGTAGCTGGCAAGATCTTATAATTAAACTCTTCTAAAAATGAAGTTCTGTAGCAAATATTAAAAATACCTAAAGTGCATTTTAAAACAACCACAGTTTGCAGGACAGGCAGACTTCCTTGCGATCCTGAAGTATGCGCTCAATGCTAGGACTTGGGAGCATGGCGACCATGTGGTTATCCTACTAATTATTTAATCTTATTAAACCATTTACAAAATAAGGGCAGGTAGACAACAGATGTCTCACAAATGCTTGGGTTCCTTACATCACAAGCCGGCTGTGGAGGTCAAAAGGTCCAACTTTCAGCTCTATAGTTTAACTACACAGAGCCATATTTCCTTTGCTCGACTCCGTCATTAGTAAAACGTGCACAGTATTTTGTTACTTCCTATTTTGATAGACTTGGAAGCCTGGTGTTTTTTTGTTTTGTTTTGTTTTTATTTTAAAGAACGCAAACAGCCATTACAAGTATGTTTTCTATACAATAGGGGGCTCCGGGAACCACAGCTTTGCCCTGACCCCATATAAGGAACTGTATTTTTGGCAGTTGGCCAGCTCTACTTATTGAAGAGCTCCCAAAGTTTGTGTTCATTCATGTTGCTAACCACAATTCTGAAGGTCTCTGCTGGGACTTGTGCCAAACAAGCGAAAATGAACCCTTAAACAGATGAAGCTAAGGAGGCTGGCCAAAATCTTGCATAATCCAACGCAATAAAAATACCTTCTTCCTTGGCTGCTTATGCTTTTTCCCTTTCGAAGAAAAAAAAAGATTTGTGTCAAATGCTAAGTTGCAGAGACAGGCAACCAGAGAAATAAAAGCACGGCTGCTTATTTTAAAGCCATTTTCCTACCTGATAAAAAAAATAATTTCAGAACAAAGAAAAGATTGCGGGGGGGTAGGGGAGGTGGAATCAAAGATACACAAACCTGTGTGATCACTGGTTTTAGAATTAATCTTCTAAGAAAATGTAAGCAACCTTAACAAATGAAACTTTTTTTGAAAAACGAAAAAAGAAGGTGAACAGTAAGGAACTCAATTTGTGGGACATTTTGACATGCATAACTGCACACAAGAGACAGGGGAAACATACTGGTTATTACAGCAAAATATTAGAGTATAAACTATGTCTCTGGAAAGAATCACACACTACCATTAACTTTTGGCTTTCTGCCAACATATTAAACTTGATGAATGGACTTTTATGAATTCACACAACTGTTTTCAATGATGCTTTATTTACTATATACTGGTGAGAAATTGTGCCTGATATTTACATTCTTCTACTGTCACAAAGTCAGAAAAAGCCACAAGTAATTGCTTACAATGATCAGGGGTTCATTCACTTTTCAGTTTACAGGTACATGCAAGATTGCTAGACATGGAACCACAGCATCGCTTCAAATCTGGCTGTTACTTCTTCCACTTGTTTGTTGGGTGTTTTTTAAAGACTTGTATCTTTAGTAGAATTAATCTGAATTATTTCTAAGTCTTAAAAATAATACAGACATTTCCACCTACCCAGGTACAACAGCTTCCAGAAATACAGTATGTATCAGTACTGTGACACTGATGAAGGCAGCAATACTGCACAGGTCCTGCTATTTTCCTTAAAAAATGTCTATAGGGCAGTTCCAACTTAACTACTATTGTTCCTAACAACCGTCAGCTATTTTCCCCTCAAAACCAAAGAAACTTCAGTCAATTCCTTTCACTGATAAAACCTTACAGAATAGAGTATTAAGAGATTCAACCAGTATTATCATTCAACCATATCTAAAAGGCCAGACTAGGAAAATAGAAGTTTATATGATGGTAGGAGTTCTACTCATAGCTTCGGGGGTAGGGTGGGAGCAGGTTTTAAACTCCAAATACCAGGTCTTATTTCTGTTTAGTTTTAGCATTTTTCCCTAGAAGATTCCGTTTAATTCCAGTAAGTGTATGTACTACTCAGATTTTACATAGAAGCTTCTATACTTAGCTCTCAGTCCATGTAATTCACTGCAAGGCTGCTTAGAACTGTGCAATAGGAGCTATATATTAATTTATGATGGCAGGGTAGCTATAATCAGCGAGGGGGATACATGTTTATTTGATTGAAGCATGCACAAATAGCTTTAAGAACTTTCTGAAAGTACCTAAGTATCTTGAAGGGAGTTGCTAAAGTTTGTTAACTATCACACCACAAAACAGAAGACATCAAAGGAGTTAAACGTTTGCTAAGTGGGTTGATGTAACAGATCAAAAGACTTAGCAGGATTTAAACAATATCTAAGAACTTAAGTTTTTTTCACAAGTAGTGGTTTCACCCTAAATGTTACCCCTGTTTGCATTTTAAAATAATAGTAAAAGTGTCTTAAAAGTTGGAACTATACAAGTTCCAATGCCATCCTGCATTCTATGCAACTCTTAAAGCAAGAAGACACAATAAAATTGTTCAAGTTAGTTGAAGGCAAATAAAAAAACCTTTGAAAATCCTTTTTTAAAACAGCAATGTAAAATGACAAGAATAATGATTTGTGAAGCTTTCTTATATATGTGACGACTTCATCTGACAAGGAAGTAGAGAAGGTGGAGGAGTGCTACATTATTTAAAGGTGAAATAGGAGCTTCATGTTTCACTCACAGTCGAAACAAGCTGTAGCAAGCATTTATTAAAAATGCGCAATCATCCTGTCAATACATATTAAGGTCACAGGACTGACACATGTTCTAAAATGCAGAACTTTTAATGCTGTATTATTCTTTATTTCAACTGTTTCTATTTAAACACTCAACACAATACATGATCAAAATGTATGAACTAATAAAAACCCGAGACTACTAAGTATTTATTTTGAAAAGGCAGCAAATTTTCCTGAAAATATTTTAGCAGAAGGACTTAAGCCCATCTAGAGGTATACAACACACTGCTTTCCTCTATGGCATGTTCAATAAATCAGTAAAGCCATAAGCAGCAGAGCAGCACAGAAGGATGATGCATTGTAATTCAGAGAATGCCCATGTGCAGTAAGAAATGATTGATATTTGACTGATGTTTAAAAACACTTCCTCTACAGCAAGAGAGAAAGTACAAGCATATTCTTCTAATTAAAGAATAAGACTTGCAGGTTAACTACATTTAACTCATATATAGAGATGTCTTCCAGAACATTTAGAATAGTTTTCTATGTTTGCATGACTCCAGGATAGTATTTAACAGTATGACTATAAAGTTGCCAGAGCATTCATATCTGAACATTTACTCCTATCTGAAATTTCCAGGGAAAGCAGTCTCTTCAATCAAAAGTTACATGTTCTTTCAGCAGAAGAAAACAAATGGGAGAAAAATGAGGCAATGCTTAGCTATATGCAATCAGATTGAGTTGCAAAACTTTGAGGCTCTTTGAACATGCCTTTTCTCCCATTCCTTTTAAGTTTTATGCTATGAAATATTTTCTGATAACAGGCCTCATTTCTGTCTCAGCTCCACACCAGTAAGGTTTTAATACTCAGCGTGTGATGAGAGATGAAACCAAGTGTGAACAACTTTTGGGTCCCATGAGTAGGCTGACTGTTGAAGCTGTCAGATTCAATTGCATCATTCCACATTATTCAATGCCCCAAACTGCTCCCTAATTGTTAGAGGCTTAACATATTCAAAACCATTGTTTAGGCTAATGCTGAAATGCCTACAGTTGAGTTTCCACAAAGAAAGGGGAGGGATTTAATTGTAGTTAAACCATTACTGAACTCTCTTCCTTTCGTGATAGGGCAACAAGGATAGCCAGAGCAACCAATTCCAAGACAGCTTCTTAATCAGTTTATATCCAATCAACACCCCTTTCCCTCTCTGCTTTAAAAACTGTGATTGCTATATTGTAGCTTTGTGTGATATCATCATAATGCTTTACAACTAGTGACACATTACCTAATTACCTATTTCCGCCAATATTTATTTGTCAAAAATAATTTCAAAGGTTAATTTTATTTCTTGTTTAAAATAAAAACATATCATTGTTCCTGTGGTTGGGGTCACACCATTTACCAATCATACCAGGTTATTCATCACAGCATGATGCTGTGATATGAAGTGCAGAATCCCCCCTTGCTCCTACTACTACGAAGTCAAGGAATAAAGAGCATTAGAGATACCAGTAACAACAACTTAGCCAGCTACTACTGAAATCATACAAAAAAATTCAATGCTGATGAAATTTAAAGCTAAATTTTCTGCAAGCTCCTCTGCTAAACTTCTGAGATGTTACAAACACTTTCCATGCATATCTAGCTTCATGAAATATGGAAGGAAATTCAAGCACAGGACCAAGTGGTAGCATCAGTTCACTTCATCTAGAAGACATCTTAAGCTGATGCATTTTGGTCTATGGCAAGCAACATTTATCTGAACAATTAATTAATTAAAACCTGCACTGAAATACAATGAGATTAAATATGAACACATATTAATTCTAGACAAAAAATTATAATAAAAAATTTATAATGTGCATATATAAAAATTATTTTATTTTCTTGAGAGTTGAAAACAGCTTCCTATCAAGTGACAGAGGCAACCTTGCCTCGTGTTTCCTACCTTAGCTTGGGCAAGTGAAGAAATATTATTTTTATCCCTAGAATTTTTAAGGCCTTTGCTTGGGAATTAAAGGCAATTGGAAGAATATGCCATTGCTTCCTTTTATTCTGTCAGCACTTACAGAAAACCTTTAACTGCATTTAGGAGAGGTGAGGGACCCACCAATACCCATCATCACTTGCCTCCTGTGAATTGTCAGCTGCTCCTTGGGATGGCAAAGCACACCCACAGAAGAGTGGTCACAGCACAATTCACAGCAATACAGAGGAGTCCTGCCACATGACACCACCTCATGCATCACTTCCTGCGACACAACCCTTGAAAATTTTCACCACAAACACAGAATTTGCTTAGGTATCTTAGAATGCTTATCAAGACCTTGTTTCCAATGGCAAAACAAAAATCTAAACTCCTCTTTATTTTCCTATATGCCAAGAAACATAGATGGAAGATAACACAGAAAATCCTTAATAAAAGACAAGCCCCGCATTTCTTCTGAAAATTTTCATCTGACATTTCAAAACAACTGGCGCAACACAAAACAATATTAATCTGTAGTATGATAATTACTATTAATATATTTTAATTAAACTGATACTTTGATTTACATCTTTTAAATATATGTTTTGGCTCTCTTAAGTTGAACATAACTAAATTTAAAGCAAACAATATTGACCACTTGACTAAAACACTACTACAGCACTACTGATGACGGGAATCAGAGTGAATTTTTACAGCAAACCTCACCTCACCTGTTATCAGAATCACCAATGCAAATCAAAGCTAAACATCTACAGTAGTTTTTTACACATTCATTCTATGAAAAGCAACACTGAGATTGAAAAGATAGCCCTCCCATACTGCCACCATTAACATCCAAGCACTCTGAAGCCGTTAAAGCTTGGGGATTTTTTAAAACAGAAAATCAAGGTCCAATTGCACAAAAAATGTTTTTGCCACTTGGTAGAAATAAAAGAATTACCTGGAAAGGATAATTAGGAGGTTGGAAACACTAAAATCAGAAAAAGGGTTTATGATGTCTTAGAAGAAGCAACTTTTCATTCAAGAAGAAAAAGAACATTATTTACAAGTGTACAAATTGTCATAATTTAAATCTGTCAGGAAAACTATATTTGTGACATCCTTCCATGGATACACTATTCACATTACTAGTACTTTTTCTGTCTGCAGCAAAAATAAATCCTCTGAACTTCCAGCTATAATGAAGACTCTAGCTTATGAACAAGCTAATAATCAAATACTGTCTTTGAGAATCAATTGTTTTGATCAAACATACAAATAAATCCTTCAATTAAATTAAACCATCTAACCTTCAAACACCAGCAGTCAAGTATTTTCCAAGAAAGGCATGAATGAATACAACTGGGAAACACAGTGGGATTTGAAAGGCAAAATGAAAAATTAATGGCACACCTACAGAAACTAATTTATACCTCTGCCCAGTGTACAACAAGGGCACATAAAGTCATTAAAAAACCACATGGATAGAAGGCCTATCTTCCAATAATGTGAAAACACTATAACCTCAATTGTACTACCACTTTGCTCCTCTCTTTCATGTTAACTAACTAGATATTATATACATTTTTAACCAATTAAGATCTATTTATTTATATACCAGACATAAAAAAGAGACTTACAAAAACTTACTAGAATGCTATCTCGTTAAGAGGTCTTTTTTGTTTGGTTGGTGCTTTTTTTTTGTTTGGGAGTTCTGTTTTGTCGCAGGTTTTGGTTTGTTTTTTAAAAGAGGCTTTGTAGAGATAAGACCCTGGGATTCCTCCACAGAGCGAACTGAAAACAGAGCCATACTTTCAACACAAAGCCCTTTCACCTTAAGTTGATTGCTCTATCGTTTCCATCTACCTCTGTCTTCACAGCACTTAAACTGTATGTGCTCTACATGAACATGGAAGCAGTATCTTGCCCAAGAATCTGTTTTACTTAAGAACTTTAATCTATATATGAGGAATCTCAATTTCACTCTCACATTGGCTAGCAGAAAAAAATACTTTCTTAGGAAACAAACTCAGTATATCCATAGAGGAATCTATTTTCTTCATACCAGTATTCCAAAGAAAGTCAGACATTTGCAACATGGCAAATAATAGATGTCTAACAGATCTAATAGGAAAGTAACTGCTTTTGAGATCATCCATAATTTCAAAAAGAGTAATAATAAATAATCAGTTACTTATTCACAAGCACCGACATTCTATCAAAATATCAACAGTCTTTGCTATTTAAGTGATGAAACAAACACCTTCAGTAGCAGAACTGCTGCTGTGCAAAAACGCTTGCAAGATTCTCAACATTTATACAAGGCCTATAAGGCCACGGCCTCAGCAGCCAACTCTGCAGCTTGCAACAGACACACACCATGCATACTTGAAATCTTTTTCAAGTAAGACCTAAACATTGTTTCATCTAAATAGTTGTATTATTTCCATTGCATACAAACTGGAAAATTTCACACTTTTTACATTCAACACCTTTCTTATTGTCTCAGGCAGCTAAATTGAAGTAGTGCTATACTCAGTTCAACGAAGAGGTCAATGTGCCTCAGTTGCCTGGAGACTGATGGTTGCTACAGCAGCACCAGATAAGCCAAGCTAAATAAGCTTCAGCTTGAAGGCAGAAAACATTTATTGCTAGAGCGAAACATTGATGCAGTTGTCTCAGCATGCGGCACTGTGCAAAACCTCACAACTGCCTTTCAGACTACCTCTATATTGCACAAGTCTACACGAATACGAGCTTTCTGAGGCAAGAGGAAAACAAGAATTTCATTGGGCTAAATACTAGATTATTTGCAACTATGATTCCTTTGTTCTTCTACTTGAGTCACATGTTGGAAGGAATTTTCCCTCTGGCTGTAAATTCTTCCTCCTTGCTACTCTCCTCCTCCCCCATCCCAAAAATCCTCAGTTAGACTGCACAAAAAGAAAATTAGATTTTTACCCATTTTGCCCAGAAGTAGCTAGAAATTAAAACAGTTTTTAAGTGATAAACAAGACAATTTTGATGGAAAAACTTTTACTAGTACAGCTCTTCCACATTTTTCATTTTGCAAGACTGAAATTTAAGTGGCTGTGACACAAATATGATTTAGCAGGTTTTGAAGTAAAGTCTCTGTTTTGCACTCACATCCTACATCACAATATCAAACCTCTCTGTCTACAACATATTGAAGGATGCATTTAGCACACTTTCCAAATCTAGAAGCACTGACAATTTCCTGTGGCAGTAAGTCCTAAAGATGAGCAACGTAGTACTCTGTTAAGAATGATTTCTTTTTGTTCTGGATGTGCTGAGATTTCCTTTTGTATCCTTTTTTTGTAAAGTAATAAGATAAGGAAAACCAAATAATTTCAGCATCCAAACAGCCTGCGATCCATGCTGATATTTTACCTTTCGCCCAGTGGGTAGGAGCCTCTTTCAAGAGACTTTACCATCAAGAGGTGTTTTGATAGTAACATAAAATATGTTAATTTGTTTTCATGTATCCAGCATTTCTATTGATTAGAGAATTCTAGTACCACAGTAAGGATCTAATTTCCTTTTTCTGGAAGCATGCTGCTTAAACCATGCAACATCATTATATCCAGATGTTTTATTAGTCTCTTTTTAATTATCATTCATATTAAAGGTAATACAAACTAAAAAACAAACCTAAAACACCGAAAAACCCACTAAACTCCCAACAAACAACACTCCCTCCCCCAAACCAACAACATACACTGTATGACAATGTATAAACCAAACTCAAAAAATGAACCAATTTACTTATTTTGGAGAGATTTAGCAATATTTTTACATATTGTCATAATTGCTGTCTATGTTTTACCTTAATGATTAATTACTAAGAGGTGAGAGGTTTCCCCACAAGGTACCCACCAAATACACAGTACAAATCTATACTATCTGCACTCTGGACTTCCTAAGAGCTCTTACAGCATTCAGTATCTCAGTGATTTCTAAGTTAAGGAACAGACCTCAGAAAGTGGCCTGAAAAAAATGCAGAAAGAGTAAAGTTCTTCTCAGGTTCTGGAAATCATCTCTGATTACATGTCTAAAGCAGTTTAATGTAATTATACTAAGTTCCTTTGCACTGAAAAAAAAAAAGGATTATTGTTTAAATAAGTTTGTTGAGGTCATGTCAAAATCTAGTTTTAAGATGTTCTGATCCAAAGGTGACTACAGAAGTTTTACACCAACTCTTAACTTACACATGGTTGAGATGTGCATCTTTGGGAGAGGAACAGGAAATTCACTTAAGCGCCAACCATCTAATGCAGGTCACATCTGTCACATCTTAAAGTTCTAGAACTGAGGGCAGCTTGGATTTTTTTTTCCATATTTTTATTCTATTCACCAAATAAAATTTGATTCAACATTGATAGCTGATAGACCAGAGTATCCATAGGGAGGATGGCTCAGAACCGTCCCATTAAACACTGCAGTCTGCCCAGCTCTAGCAAACTTCAGATACTTAACCTGAAACTTGCCTTCTTTCCTTCTTCACGTTTACTTTGTGCTGAATATTCAATTAAAAAAAAAAAAAATATAAATTCAAACCAGCAGGAAACAGGGAATGTTTCCCTGAAAAAGAATGGGAAAGAAAAGTGGACAAAGAAGTATGTTCCTTGGCCATACTGAATTTAGGAATGCAGCATCCAGAACTGGAGGTTACAAGCAATATCAATCAGGTAGGTGCATTTTACTGTCCCATGAAAATGCCCAAACCCCACTTCTGCAGACTTGCAAAAACCCCCTCTCAACCTGAATTTTCAGCAAAGGAACATCTACTTGTTCAAGATGTACTATTGAGTTCCTTTATAATTCCACCCCTGTTGTGGAAGGATACACAAATAAGACTGGTCTCAAAACCACTTCTAACTTCTCTGTTGAAAGGAACAAAAACTAAGAATAGAGTTCCTATTTCCTGTCTTTTCATTTATTTTCCCACGAGTGCCAGAATATAAAATAAAAAGGACAAGAAAGTTCCCTTGATAGCATGCAAAATGATGAGCAGACTTAAACTATGACAAGGAAAAAACCCACTAAGACAGGAAGCCAAAAATAGTGTAGACTAGTAATTTGGAGAAAGAGCAGGGGAATATAGAGATCCAAAATTAGGGACTAGATTAATTCAGAAAATGAGAAAATAAAAACCACAGGACAGATGCATCTGAAACACCACATGCCCTGCATTCAGAAAAGATCTCAGAATTCCTTAGCTTTCACATTCCTCTGTCGTTAACAAGTAACTCCAAATCTACTGGAAAAAAATAAGCCTGATCTTCCCCTAGTAGCTGGATCAGACAGAGGAGGATAACCACCTCTATATGAATGCTAAAAAAAACCCTGCTGCTTTTGTACTGCTCCTAATGGAAATAAAGAAGCCAAAGGAACTTTGGAAGGGACAATGGAAGTGATAAAAAGCAAACTTCCTTCACTCAGAATTGCAACACAGCAGAAGCATCTACCTTCCCAATTACCACATCTGCATCCTGGAGGCAGGAGTACGTTATACTATGTTGAAGTGGACCTATCGTGCCATCACAAAAATCCTAGATGTAAAGAATAACAAACAGCAACTATTCAGTTTCCCTATCTCTGTGCAAGCCACAAGGACTGCTATTACAGATACTTCTTGTCCTTTCCTCTCTTCATTATCTGCCATGTGCAAAGGAAGCACTGTGCATAAAGCAAGAGTTGGGAATTTAGGAAGAAAATAAAACAGAAGCTGCCGAAGAAAAAACACTCAGAAAATAAAAAGAACCTAGCAGCAGCAAAAAAATTCCCACTGTAAGAAAATCTTCTGGATTGTGTTTGCAGAACAGGTTAGTATTAAGTACATGCCATACTACCTGAAATTGCCTCACAGATGTACTTATTACAGACGCCAAGAGCAGAGATACCATCACACAGAAGAATGAAAAAAATCAAATACAAAGTGAAAATTTTATATTGAATTTTCAGAGTAAGAATCTTAACATGTCTCAATGAACTGAGATTACTATAATGTAAAGATCATACCTTACTGGATCATACAATATCAACCCCAGAAATTTGATGAGCTACAATTTTTTAAAGTAAAAGACTGTGTATTTAAGCAAACTACTACATGTCATTTCCACTGCCAAAGAACTATTGAAATGAGATTACAAGACACTTAAATACATTTTTTTTCGTGAAAGAAATACAGTCTGAACCTTTGAATGGCTTTAACAATCAATGACTGAAGAAAGCCCAGTCAAAAACCTTTACTCCCAATTCTGCAGTTTGATTCTGCATTCAGTACCTGGGGATCTCAGAAACAATTGGCCACAGAGCTCCAGTAGGGTAATTTCACTAATTTAAGTCATCAAAAAGAACACACAGCTCAAGCTCAATCTCAACCCCAACCAAAGCAGCAAACATTCCATTAGACAGTACTAAATGAATAAGAACAAATTCTGCTGTACAAGACCAGGAGATGCTGAAGCACCCAGATTACCACTTTTTTATGAACATGTTAATAATTAAGAATAACTTACGAGAAAGAGCAGTACAGCAAATTGCTACAGAACAGCATAACAGGCTAACAAACATTTTTGCTGTAACTATGAAACACTTTGAAATATTTGAGATAGAAACTGAGCATAGGATGTTCAAGTGGTGCAATTCATGACCTGGCTTAAAAGGGGAAAGTTAAAGATGATATTCAAAATCCAAATGGAAGAAAGAGATTCTTCTCAATAACAGAGCACATATCAATAACCATATGAAAGTTAAACACACATTTCTGAGAGAAAAGACACAAGTTTGGGATATAGCAATTTTCTGGTACATATGAAATAGGCAGTACCCACAACCATGTCAAGAGCACCAATTCATGGAAAACCAGAAGAAAATATTTGTATGGACTGCATCCCTTTTTTACTACATTTTGCAACTGTTAAATGTATTGTTAGCTAATAAAGCCTTTTTTAATTAAGCAGTGTAGCTTAATATATAGTTTATATTTTTAATAAGCAGTCTATGCCCAAGACAGATGAAAAAAAAAGAACAGCATGCAAAATAATCTGCATTTCCAGCACGTGACATTTTCACTTGTCCACTAGCTCCCGCCTGGTGAAGAACCCCAGCACTTCAAATCAGTTATGGCATAGCATGGAACACAAGTTCATAACGTCTCCTGGATTTATTAGTTTGGAAAAAAAAACTATGAAAAAAAAAAAAATGAGTGGCATAAGAGAAAATGAGGCAGAAAAGGGGATTCTAACAAGGTCCATACAGTGTTTTTGTCTTGCAAACAAACAAATAAATAAACAAAAACCACAGTATGGAAACCATCATACTAGTCAATAGAATGAAAACTCAAACCCCAGGATTTTCAAGTTGTGAGTTATTTTAAGCTTTAAAATCAGTGTTGCTTAGTTGTTGAAGAAAAAAAAGCACTTTGGGATTTTAATCACCAAAGTTTTATATATACCTGTAAGTTATTAAAAATAACAGAAGTTATTTTGTCATTTTGAGTAGTATTAATTTAATAGCAGTTTTTAATAACAGTATTGCCTAATTTAGGGCAGTTACTTTCAACTGTTTGCAAGTTTTCTCAATGCTATGAACAAAATTTTCTGCATTAGATGCCTATCATGCCATTCTAATCAAAATATATCAGCTAATTCTGAGACTAATTCAGTGGGAACAAATTTTTTCCCAAGACCTTCTCTTCAGAATTTCTTAAAACCCTTTAAAAAAAGACACGCAAAAAAATCCTTCGAAAATTGACAAATTCATTATGTCCCCAAAACCATAATTACAAATGCCCAAGAAAGATCTAAAAAAACAGCTGAAATCTTACAGGATGCACCTTAACAGCACATATTTGAGGCAATTCCAAATTTTAGCACTATTCCAATAGCACATCTGCTAACATGACTGAATAAATAAGCAGACAAGATTTGGTCATAGCTGCTCTCTTAACTAATAGTTTAAGTAAAACCTAATTTTTAAACTATGACTTTTTACCTGCTATAGAGGTACAAGCTTACCTTAGCTTATAACCTAGGACGATGGTTTTCTTTTAATCAGAACACTACACGAGAAACATACCAGCACACTTTTATTTGAAGACTTCCATGGTCAAGAGGTGGGTAAACACTGAGAATACATCCACAAGAGCCCACTAAGCAGACTGCACTCTGATGGAACTTTGCAGAAGTAAGTAGGTAAACCCTAGCCCTTGACATATAATCAGTCATTTATGCTAAACGGGAAGGGGGTGGGGGGTAGTGGAGAACAACTGCATGGTAAGCTAGGCTCTCGTGACTGATCTCACCAAGGTAGCAGGGACCTTATTCAGGGAAAGAAGACTCACTGAAGCAGTGGAAGTCTTTGTTAATTCAAATACAGGAGTTCACCTTTACGGCTGTCAACCAAAACTCACAATTTCAATCTCCTTGTATATCTCAAACCCAAGACTCTCTAAGTAGTACCTGTGAATAAGATCCTGACAAGTAAATCTGTGACCACTTGAAAACAAGTTTGGTAGTGAGGCAAGATACACAACTCCTTTACTTCTTTGGGGATGAAAAAAAAAGCCCCCAAGGCAACTCACATGAAACAAAGGCAAAGGAAGGACAAGAATTTTAAGCAGTTAACCTATGGAGGGCTCTCTAGTTCAGCTAAACAGTAAGAGAAGGTCCATCTCCTAGGGTATACTTCTCTTTTGTTGTGAGAATATGAGGGGGAAAATACTATGGTATTTCTTTTCCTGACTCATAAAATAGGGGTTTTGTCCAATTGCTTTTTCAATCTGTTTATCTTCTGACAGAGGTTAACAAACAGAAGTGATGGTGCACAACTCCTGCTTATTTAACTTCTCCATGTCAATTGATTTTACAGATCTTTGTCTTATCCCATTTCAGAGTCTCTTTTTGAGGCCATGAGTCTCTCACTATTTACTCACTCCTTATAAAGATGTTCTTTGCCATTGTTCACTGCCATGGCTCTTCTTGTACCTCTTTTGGCATGTACTATATCTGTTTTGAATAGAAACTGTCCTTTCCCTTTAACACTGATTTTATTTGCCCTCTTACCACCTTGTCAACACAGGCTGGTATGGTCTTTCAGCAGTTTGTGACAGCTGATCTTCATAATAGCTCGTTGCATAACCCAGCATAATCAGCAAACTTGGAGTGTGTTGTTCCTCCTCTTTTCCCCAGGCCGTTTATGAATACATTGAGCTGTACAAAGGGCCAATCTTCCCAAGACTCTGATGGCAAACCTCTCCTCTGTGAAAACTGAGCATGGACTTATTTGGGTTTTTTAAAAACTTTTAACCTGCTACTAAACTATGACACAAACCCTCCCCTGAACTCCAAACTGTTCAATTAAAGTGTTGTCACTGAGTTACAGTGTGCAGTTATCTCTGGAAATGAAAAACAGAGGAGAACTTCCTAAAGTAACAAAATTTTAATTAATTTCTTTAAAAAGGTTACTGTCAATTTGTGCAAAAGAGGTACCACTCCATTTTGGGTGAAACCACCTTATTTCTCTAGAAAACCAGTCCAGAAGAATGATGTAAAATATGAACTGCCACCTATAAGAACAAATTGCTATTCGATATTGAAATGTAATCTGTGATGGTCTTCACATAGCATTTCTGCTATCCATACACTATACACATCTGCTTCTGCACACACACACATATTAAGCTGGATTTTTTTCATGTTTATATCCACTATCTTAGATCACTGTAGATAAATTACAAGTTCATTGCTTATAAGCACACAAAAAGATTTATAATTGATATGTTCATTGTAAGAGAGATTTCCCATCAGAAAATAAAAAATGCCAGGAAAAAGGAGTATAAAATCATCATGTATATTGTAGTATTCCTTCATACTTAACAGTAATCACGGTGACTTTCTGCAACTATAACTTCATGCTCTCTCATCTTGATAAATGTAATCTTGTCCAACTTAAATTCATACAAAATACTATCATAAAGGTATTTTTTCTGGTTCATTACTTCAACTATGCCACCCTTCTGCACTTCTCCCATGCCTCTTATTCCTTCACCATCAAACCTGAACTATGGATCTTCATTTGCATGACTTTTCAAATACAAAACTATAACACATATGTCAACATTCATTTGTTATCAAGATGTCAGCCTTGGCCATCTCTTTGCCAGGGCCAGCCTAGCTGTCCATTTGTTAAATCTCCCAAACAAACCACTCTTTACTGATACCATCATCTTTTGCATAAAACACGGAAAAGTTTACATATTTTACTCTTTAAAATCCTGTGTTCTGCTAAAACATTGTTTAGACACTGATGAACTGCAACCAGCATTTATGCTACTAGTCATAATATAGTCATTATTAATAAGTACTTCCTCAGACTACATTTTAAAAAATCTATGTGCTCTACAAATTAAGACTATGTAATACTACGGGGAACTTCCAGCCACTACAACATTTCAAAACAAACAGAAGGTTTATTAACCTATTTTCCAAACAAATTACGGTTTCTTTTAACATTGAAATGAAGCAGGTCAGTAACATGGTTTTCTATCTTAAAACTCTTGTGATAGTTTACCTGAGTTGCAGCAACAACAGTAGTTACAGAAGGCGCAGTTGAAGGTGATAGAGCTCCCACTTGCTGCAAGTGGCCTGAAGCCTGCTGAGGTAAATGAGAACTGGAAACGGGAGTGCTAGATCCTGAGCCAGATACTGCATTTGGAAATGATACTGCTACATCATTGCTGCTAAAAATACCTGAAAAAAATTACAAAAACGATTACATGCATCTCTCTCTCTCCCCCTCCCTCTGTTTACTAGTAACCATGTAAATATGCAGTAGTAAATTAATCAAGACAAACAAGATCACTTAATACGTAATGCAGAAAGCTCCTGTGTAGAAATTCTAACCATGCTGATTGATAAAAGTGCTCTCGTCATTTAACATTCTACAGTTCAGGGAACACAGATTGATTCACTTTTAAGTTTTTGTAAAACATGTGTGATAAGTCAAATATTTATGTGCATAACAAACTGCTCAAATATTAACAGTGGCAGAATTTTTGGCTAAAATGCCTGCCTTCAACTGAGTCTGCTAACAGAGTTTGCTCTTTCAATGTATTACTGTTAAGTAAAGAATGAAGTATTGGGCTATATAACTGAACACACACCATACAAATAGAAGAAATACTTTTTAACTTTAAAGCAAATGTTACTAAACAACATACATTTGTTCAAAACTGTAATTTTGGCAACTAAGAATTGCTTGTGCTTTTTCAGAAAAATATTGACAGCAAGTCTGAGGACAAAGTACTCAGATTTGCCAATAGAACTGGCGATATTTCATTTATTCACGAACTATAATTCCATCCATGATCTATACGAATGCTTGACTAACATTTCTGCTAGAACAGCCAACAAATAAACGACTAAACACGTTAACATTAGTCAGACTTGTAAGTTAGCAATTTTAATAGGAAGAGTTCACATCCCTCTGTGAAGCCATTACTTCTGTTCATCTACATGCAGGGTAAAGTTCATTATAGAGGTTGGGAAAAAAAACCCTACTGACCAGAAGCCCAGGACAAGAAGTAGTACCTGTCTATGAAACCGTTAGGCTCCACGTGCATTAGATAAGTGAGCTGTCAGCTGGCCAAGGAATATCAAGCATGGTAGCACTGAACTGCAGTTAGAGGAAGAGTGCCACAGGGAGTAAACAGAAGTAGAATGAACATGGTTAGATCAAAAAAAGCAACAGAACTGAAATGCCAGTTAGAAGGCAAAGGGTGGAGCTAGTTTGTCACTCATACAAATAATGATTTGAAGAAGGCAGTGACAATAAGAAGGTACGCAATGTTAAAACACCACTCGCCACCCAGATATCCCTCTGAGCACAGGCAGTCAAGGGAGACTAACATCATCCAAACCCACACATAATATGCAAACACTGATGCATCTTAAATTCCCTAACTCTACTAACTGTCAAGAAAAAAGGAAGAGAAAATCAGCCAGACCCACTAGAGAAAGAAGATATGAAAAAGCAGCTGAAGACACCTCGCGACAACATTTTTCCTGCCTAACCAAAGTTAGTGACTTATCTTCTCCCCGGTCTCTTCATCACAGAGGAATTCCATACCTACTCTGCTTTCCTACTGACCTTCATACCTTTTTCCATTTAGCATACCTCCCCCTCCTTGGTTTTCGTTTTGGTCACCATTCCCAAACCTACAGCCTTATTAGCAGTTTAGATCCTTCAAGTGTTCACTTTGCTTTGATCTTTTTCCAGTTCTAGCTGGATCATCTAACTAGACAGCACATTTTATGGATCCTGCTCTAATTCATCCCTACACACCACCAAAATGACCATGATTGCTACTGAGTCTACTCTAAAATGTGACATAACTACAACCACAAAAACTGAAATATAACTCAGGTCCTCAAAAGATTTTCAATTTGCTTTTAATCAACAATTTCAAATTAATAAAAAGGATGAGATTTGACCCTTTGCTTTTTGAATGCAGTAAAACAATTAAATATACAAACCTTCTTGAAAATAAGAGATTCTCATGAATTATCAGGCTTCAGGAACCATAAATTTTAAGAATAAAAATAATGAAATATCACAACACCTGTGAGTAAATCATAAGAGCTCATCACCACAAGCACTATCACTCTCATAAAACATCAACAGCAATGAGAGGAGAAAACAAAATTTTTGGTGAGAGACAAGTACTAAAAATAAAGGATATTTTGCCAGAAAGGTAAAACAATTCCAAAATTTTACAGCTATTAGAGATTTTTTTATTCTTAATTTTTAAAAATCTTACATATTTAATAACTTCAGAGCTTCTGCTGTTTCTATTTTAATAATAAGGTTTATTCTTCCTCTTAAAAATAAAATTCTGGAATACAAGCAGATAGTTATGAAATCACAGGCAAAAGAATATTTCAAAAGAAAGAAAAACAGCAAACTGGTTTGCCAGTGGAATGAGGTAAGCTAATATTGTTGCCAGTTCTTGTAGTAGTATTAAAAACACTATTTGTTGCTGCTGCAAAATACAGGACAAATATGACCTATCAGCACACTCTTTTTGGGATCAGTATTTCCATTTAGCAATCCCTTACTTAACACATAAAGTGCATGCACGCTCTGAAACTAGTCATGCAACCAAGATACTACTCCATGCAGCATTCAAATAAGAATTTTATGCTGAACAGTCAAATAAATTATTGATTTTCACATTGTTTCAAAAATACCTGTATAAAAACTACATATATATCATATTAGAAAGCCAAGACACTACATATTTGAAACGTCTCTAACAAACTTAGTTGTCCTATGGGGTTTGGGGAGAGATAAATCACTTTCTGGATCAGGAAGGAAAGATAACAAAAACCTGAGCAAATCTCTGTAAACTACATTAATGTTTAAAACAAACAAACCACCTTGAAGTCCTTCCTATATTACTGAAAAGCCAAAGAGCTGTAACTTATGATGAATGGCATTGTGTAATCTGCCAGCATAAATAGCATGGTCAAATACAATCTTCAGCATTAACCAGAGCACAGTTCTTCAGCTCCAGGTGGAAATGGACACAACACTGCTCAGGTGAAGTCTGACTGTGCATGACACTACTAACACAGCTGCAGAACATGGGCTTCAGGTTCCAACAGAAAAAATGCACATGTAGCCTACACTGCTGCCTCAAAAGGCTTAACAAAAAGGCAACTGCAAAAAAAAAAAAAAAAGCATTATTTATGCACTACCAATGACAAATTCAGTAACAGAGGATATAAAAGCACTTCAAGAATAGTGAAAAATCAAAATAGCCTCAAATCAAAACTAGCAATATATACCAGGTGGCACATAGAACAATTTTAGTGGTTTTATTCAAAAATCTCAAAAATAAGTAGTTCCATGAGCAGAGGAGTTAACAAAACTGATTAAATCCTGGATTTTCATAATGTTGCATCTCACAGATGACATCACTACACTAAGTTTTCCCACCACAATTTCTGTATCTAGCTATGAAATCCTCACTTCTTATTTTCTAGTACTTCAGCCCCCCTCATTATCCAGCTCTCTTACATTCCCTTCTTATGCTGAGGACTGCCTAGTTCAGCAAGACAGAAAAAACAGGCAGTGGTTGTTTACTTTTGTAGCCATACACCATCCATTTCTATTACAGATATATGTGTTTTAGACCTTTTTTTCTGTAAACTGGACAACAGACTTAAAGCTTATTGTGAGCCGAAATCAAGAGAGACAACATCTAGACTACTTCCTTAGGAAGTCTGTAAAATGGTCTCCCTCAAGCTGTGCTTCCTTCTGTAGGTCAGAAATTTGAAACGATTACAACAATTCTGAAAAGAGGATGTTATCTGAGATATCTGTCATAGGTTGCTCATCTTAGCATTTTGTCAAAACTTCAGGAATAAGAAGAATATGGCCAAAGAGGCAACTTTTCAAATGTAAATTTGTACGCCCACAGAAGTTGCACAGAACTACAAAACCTTCCTACTTGGGGGAGGACAGATGGGCTTGGGACAACAACCTCAAGAGAACTCATAGTAGAAATTGCAGAAATAAAAGGCAATTTTGAGTTATAAGGACAAGAATTTCTTTACACAAACTGAAGCTATAAGCACGTTTTCAGTACCTTCACTTCATGTGGTAAGCTCAAAAAGTCTCTCTTAAACCCAGGGCAACTTCCTATACAGTGCAATATGAAAAAGTGTCTTTGCATGAAGCAGCCCATTCATTAGTAACTAAACACATACAAAAAACTGATCAAGTTCCATTACACAAGAAAGAACATGTTCTGTTCCAGTACGATGTTAACAGTAGAAGAAGAACCCCACTATGTTATTTTTAATATGATCATAAACTGAAGTGGATCTAATGCAAAACAGAAAACAGGTTAGTTTTGACAGTTGTCAAAGGAAAAGGAAGTTGTAATTGGAACTGCCAAAGTAGCAACAATATTTCACTTAAATTTATGAGATCATGATCTTGGATGCTAAGGGCCAATTTGTTTCCTTCATGAAGAAATCTGAAATCTAAGAATCAAATAATCACACCATTCTCCTGTTGCTGATGAAGAAAGTGGTAGAGTTCACTTTCAGATAAGTTTCTACAAGACTCTGCAGTAACAGTTACAGAGGAGCATGGAAATGAAAGTTACTGATCTGCAGCTGGGTAACAAGCAACATTTCCCTCCCTTTCAGTGACTGGGCATCCTTTTTTGATGGAGGCACAGCAGCCTGTCACAGATCAACAGTCAATGGCTTCTTTTCACAAAGGGCATTCTGAGTACTCTCCGTAACTGAGGAAGAAGTTAAAAAAGAGACTCAAAACACCCCAAGAATGCACACTGCTGGGGGTTGAGGGGAGGAGGTAAGATACAAGGTACAAGTGTGTATGTTTTCAAAAATCGGTTTTCTAACTGCTTTGAAACAGTTGTTCCAGTTTCATATCTACTGACAGAAGGCAGACTGCCACAATTATTCCCTTTGAGAATACTCTGTAGAGTGGATTTACAGTCAAAGACCAAAATACTTAAGAACCTTAAGAACACAACTGAGGAAAACAATCCGGCCTGGGCAATATGGCATATATATGGTGAATCCATGATCATATCACCTACAACTACAGCAAAGACCTGAAGACTGCTATCAAACTCCATTACAATTAATCCCAAATCCTTTCCTTGGCAGCTCAGCCAGCAAAAGATGTTCAGGTGATCTCTTCTGTCTACTCCCATCCCTGTGGTTCAACAACAGGTGATGGATCAGAGCAGATCCATGTGCTACTGAAATGGTCTACAGTGTTCAGCTAGTCCCCCCTGCTAGAGTGGTATTTTACACTTGATTCCATGTTCATTGATGATCACCGATGTCAGCAGTCATGTTCCTACTTTGAATTAATCCAAGCTGATACAGGTCTTACACTATAGCCCTCCACTGCAGAAGGGCTTAAACCCACATTTTTCATAGCCCACACAAGACGAATTTTCTCTTTGAGAGAAAAGGTCTGAACGCGACACGAGGAGACGAATGACGTGCCAGACTAGGAAGACAAGGAGAACTGTACTGTTTTTCTAGCTCATTATATCCATCTCTAACAGTGAACAGTAACAGCCATACAAAGAAAAGTACAAAAAAGGGTAAGCATGTAATAATACTTTCCTCAAATGTTCTTCCAGCCTCTAGAAATCTATAATGTATGAATTTTGAGTGTGAGGAATGGTCTTCGTAATTATGAGCCTTAAATATGCTTCCAGCCTTGCCCCAATGAATATCTTCCAATCCTTTCTGAACAGTTGAAACTTTTCCCAACATATCTCATGGCAAAGTTATACCTTAGTTAAACTGTGCAGTCTTTTTTAGGGGGGGTGGAAGATGTCTGACACAGGGACAAAACTCCTTTCACTTGTTTCCTCCAGATGTTCTGACTTCTCACAATAATTTTGAAATGCTTTATAAATACGTTTATGTTTCACAATTCATTCAGCTTTATGAAATAGGACATGTTAAGACGTCAGAAAGTTTTCAAGTACTCTTCTAAAAGAGAATATTAAGATAAAGAGCTCCGCCATCATATCTGAGACACATATGCTCATAACCACACAGGAAGATCTTCATAAAAGAAAAAGTTAAACAGATACGTAAGGACAATTGATAAAAACCTTAACTTTTTGAGGTTCAAGGTTTAAAATGTTCACTTTTGCAACAGTGAGCCAATACACATAAGCCTAAGTTACTTAAATACAACAAACTAAAACCAAAGCAGCTTTAGGCTCACTTAATGAGTATTCACGACTAGGAGCATGACTTGTGATCTACATTTCTTAATGATTTCAGAAAAATTCCCTGTGTTTGCTTAAGATCTCTGAAAACATAGCATAGCTGCAAACCACTGTGACAGTAGTCTACCTCAGTGCTGGATGGTGAGTCACTGGAAGCACGAGATTCCTCTTCACTGTGAACATAATAGTCTTTTATGGGAGTTTCTCCCTTTTGGATTCCAGTGATCTGAGGCTGGTGTCTTCAAAGGGAGAGAGCAGGGGGGCAGGTGGGACAGCTGTTGCCCAAATTTCTGAAGGCTTACAAATAGCTGTCATTAGCAACAGTTACAGCTTTCAAGTGGTGTTCTAGAACCTCATGATCAGATAGTTACACTTAAGACTGCAATATCTGAAAACCAAACAGTAATTACTCAATACTTCAAAATGTGCATAACACAGCTACTTCAGACTTTTTAATTTGCCCTTCTCTTGTTCTTCGTTTTTATCAATTTAGATTATTTAGCGGAGCACTACTGTCTTCATGCTTCAATATAGGCAGATGCCTTTTATCAACACTGAAAAACTCTGCCCATGTTGGGCTAGATTCAAAAATTTTAATTTATGCTCAGTACAGATCCTCTTTAGTTTAGGTTATCTTGTTATAAAAAAATCATATCTACTGAATTTTGCCTGCACTGACGAAGAGGCCAAGGCTACAGAACTGAAGTTTCTTTGAAAATGTTGTCTTCTAAAAACAATTGCAGGACTGAGACTGGCACAACGGATGTCTGTTCTGTATTATGGCTCTCTGCACTGCAACTCAAAAATCAGCATAAGACAGAATAATCAATAACAAAGACCTAAAAACAGCAACAGGAGTATGAAATAAAACAGACAGAAGACAGAATAAACAAGAACTGAGGCAACCACAGAAAGGCAACAAGCAAACATTACAATTTACAACTATCACTAACATAAAGAAATCAGGTCATTGCTTCTCACTGGCTTTTTTAAAGGATGCACTAAAACTGCCAAGAGATATGTATGCCCTATATGTACATATATGCATATACAGATATGTATATCCCTCTTGTTCCTTTTCAGTGGTAGACCCATAGAAGAAGAGATGAGACTGCCAAGGCCAGGTCAAAAAAGTTAAACTGTAAGATCCAGAGTACGACTTGGAAGGACAAAGCACATTGTTATCACATAGCAAATAGAAGTGACAATTTTACATCTCTCAACTGCAAATTTGGTGGTTTTTAGAAAAAGGATTTTAAAAAACCATGAAAGAAAGAACAAGTTGACTATACAACTGCAAAACATAGCACTGAGTCTACCACGTCTCTTACAGGCAAAACTGCAGTGTTCCACTGTCTGCCTTGAAGTATCTTGACTCCTTTCTATTAAGGCAGGCATCTTAATGGAACAGCTTTGATGACTCCATTTTCTAGTCCTCTTCTTTAGGACTAGATTCTTTCAAACCAGTTCAGTACTTTAGCTATTATTTTTCCTCCTTCAGAGTTTGTCAGCACCAAATTTCAACTGACAGCGTTTGCCCACCTTTATAGCAAAGCTATTAATAATAAACCATTCTGTTCCGAACTTGTATTTGTTTCCACTCAAACTAAAACTCACAGGTTTTCTTTTCGGTACTTCACTGATGCTGTGCAGCCATCTTAAACTCAGTGCAATGAAAAAACAAGCTCCTCACACAGACTCCATCAAAACTCTTACTGACAGTGACATTTACAATCCTCAGCATTACCTGACACATTATCTGACTATGCCGTTGGAGTAAATTAATCTTCCTTCATTTAAATATTTATCTCAAGTTTAAATACTTTTTTTTATCCTATATAAACAGACATGACAAGATCTCTTCTCGCTGTTCATATTATCAAAATTTCTACCTACCCTCATTGATTCCACCCAGATATATGCTTTTGACAAAACAAAAGCCCTACAATACTGGGGTAGGGGGAGAGAGGGAAGGAGAGAAAGGCGATACTGGGGGAAAAGAGTAACCAACTTTACCTTAGAAGGTATTATGAAACATCACCACCAGCCAACCACCCCAAAAGAAGGAAATTAGATGATAAATCCTGTCCAAACACCATTCTAAAACAAACATTTAGCTACCATTATGCTGTTCCAAAACAGTAAGATATAAAGCATTACTATTGTTTAGCAATACATGCCCTTCCAACTATCTATGCCACTAGTTTAAAAAACAAAAAGTGCAATGTGGAAAGAAATCACAAATAGCATTCCATCGATTTCTATTCTGCATCCTCTTGTGAATCTATACCTCTTCAACATTAAACAGCAAAAAGGGCTCTGCTTATAAAACAGCAGAAACTCACCAAGTCCAAATTCAGCACACTTTGTCAGATACCCTTCAGATGTTTTATTTTTGTTCAGAAAAATGGTGAGCTTGCTTTCCTTCATCTCAAAGCTGGTTCAGAGCACTGTATACCTGGGAGAGTGAGAGGGAAACCCTATATCAAAAGGGAAAAAAGCTAAACCTATTTTACTAAAGCAAAGCAAATCTAGAGAAATTTCAATATTTCTCACCACGCATAGACTATGAAATATAAAGTTAATGTAATATTGAAATTATTATTTAAGAGACCCACCACTTTAGACTTCTGCCTAACACGCGTAACTCATGGCTCTGACAGTGTGAAAAGCAAAAGTTCTATAAAACTTAGCTTAAAATGCAAAAAACTTGATCATGCAGTTTCAAACATTTAAATTCTTCTGCATTCGCTGAATTTCAAGTCAATACAATTAGCAATGCATACAGCACTGCTCTTCTAACATACATGCACAGCAGTAAGAAAACTTCTATTTGTGGCTGGCACAAATGGATAAAAATTTCCAGTTTTTATTAACAGATCACCTGATACTAATTAAATATCACATTGAGAAATAAACTTGATAATCTTCAAAATTAGCCTTATGTGAGATTTTTAAATCTTCCAGTAACTTGTGAATACAGCTATGATTGTTTCCTACAAACTAACAATAGTCTTGAAAAAGTAAACCAAGTTCTAATTTAATATTTCATTTCCACTGGCTATGAGTGAATACAGAAAGAGGGGTACAAAGCCAATGCTGAATACTAAAAGGAAACAGCCATCACATACATTAAAGATTCAATATTGCTCCCTCTGAAACTGATAGCTCTGTTATCAGTGACACAAATGAGCAGCATCAGGCTGCCAGAACAAAGAATGGACAAAACAAGGCTACCTTCACATGCATTACTTGTAGTAATTTAAGTAGTCAGGAAGGGAAGTGGGAGAATGCCTGAGGTAGACACCACTGTAACACACCTATGAATGGAGCACAGAAGAAGGACTAGAAAACACTATTCACAAAATTAAAGAAAAGAATCTCAGAACTGGAATAAAACTGTTATCGTTTTACTTCACACATACAAAAAGATCATAAAAAGAGAACTGAGGAACTATTGACCTATCAGGCTCCTGCAGACAATCTACAAAAGTTTTCACTCAAGTACTGAACAATTGACGCACTGCAGACCTGTATTTCACCCAATCCATAGAATATGCAGACCTTCAATCAGGCTTTTCCACAAAAGGCTACCCTTTGTGATAAATGAACCTCTGAAAAAGATTCTAATATAACTTACCATTATGTATGGCATTCATCAACTTCGCAAAAGCTTTTGAGTTAGGAGAAAAAGGGCTTCATGTTAAGATCATGTTTAACAGACACACAAAAGAATGTATGTATAGATAGGAATTTCAGTGGACAATAATATACCTGAATACATCTTTCTTGTATTAGAGCTCTGATCATTTACAGTAGCACAAATTGTAAAATGGATTTATTTCTATCTACTATAATTTTTTTACTTCTATTTCTTTTATCAGTGTTGGTTAGATATTAAATGTCGAGTATAAGAACATTACAGCACATGCCAATTAGCTGTATTCTAAAACTAGCATTACAAATAAAAATTCAAATTTTTTCAATGGCAACCAGTCCCCCCAAGAAAAGACTGATTTTAATATCATTGTCTGCAACAAATTTAGAAATTCAAACGGAAGTTGCCTTGCTAATTTTAATCACAAGGCACCTGTTTTGCTTCACTGATAGATCGAGATGAACTCAAGCAATCACGTCCAACAGAAAACGGTTGTGTCCCTGGACTTCAGAGAGTTCAGTTCAAGAACAACTCAGATACATATAAAGAACATCCAACCAGTGGTACACCACAGGAGATGCTCACATCAACTTCCTTTCCTTCACAGGCTGGGGTTTTTAGAGTATTGATCTCTGATCCTGAAGTGCCAGAACACACTCACATGCTCTGCCATGCAGCTGAAGTCTCCAGCACAGCCTCCACAGCACCTCAGCACTGTAATGCCCAGCTGCAGAGTGGTGGCAGTCATGCAGATGCCAGCCACTTCCACTTCAGCCACCAGCTCATTCCTGCTTAGGATAATGACCTCACGACTACAGAATTAATTTTGTTTCAGTTTGCTCGTTCAGTCTGTCACAATACTAAGGCACAAAGCCCTCACTTTACACACCTGGTTTTACAAGGTAATCGAATGAATGATTTTAGAGGTCAGAGTGGGGTGAACAACTCTGTCATATTCCCATGGGGGAATTTTCTACCTGCATCAGCCTCTGAGATCTGACTGCAGTAACTTATTTGGGTTCCAACAGGGCAACTGCATTTAATGCTTTATTTTCCCTTCTTTACTCTTGCCACAACTAGAAGCTACTAAAAATTGTTGTCATAAGCCATTTTTTAACTCTTCTGGAAGGGTCTTCTGAACAACAGAATTGGAAAAAAAAAATAATTAACAAAGACATCTTAAACTTCTGTCATTCCTACTCAAAGATTACAAAAATAACTAAGAAGCAATTCCATAAAATTTAAAAGCTTTGACTTTTATCTACTGACTAAAATTGAATAACTAGCCAAAGGTACTTCAATGGAAATACTTCTAAAAGTCGGACTATTTAAATTAAAGCATTATATACACAGTATGTTCTCTAAAAAAACATAAATAGTAATATTTGAGGGTTTAAATTTGTGGTACAAAAAAAATGCACAATGTGCAAAATTCTGTATGATTCTTGACAGAAGTGCATTAATCTGAAATAAATGAAACTGATAATTTTAATTAACCCTCTTAACAGTTCCTAGAGAACTAACAATTTACTAAAAACATTGATGATTTACAAGAAAAAAATACTGAAATTAGCACAGAGCTAATATGACTGGAAGCACATTATACTATACAGACAAATTCTTTCTCAGGTGCAGAGGACACAATGCAACTGCAGTCTGCCACTCTTAAGTGCAAAATCATTTCATCCACACCTACTCTCCACAGCCTTTATTTGATTATAATTGTATCTATTCTCTCCAGTTATGCTCAATTTTTGTGCACAAGAAATAGCAGCCATTTTGATCCATCATTGCCTTCAATGCTAAAGAAAGTCCTTTTCAAATTTAAGGAACCATTGGGTAAGTTTGGAAAGAAGCTTGGGGGCGGGGGGGGGGGTTCTTTTCTCTTCTTTAATTTTTATTTTATTCGAACAAGCTCAGTCCTAGACTGCCAAAGCTAGACCTTTTGCTTTCGTTTCTTTGAAACTGTACTAAACAGGAGCCACCACTAATCCAAGCAATCCCATATAATGTATTCCCAAACATAACTCAAGAGGTATGCGAAAGTTTCAAAGCAGAATAGACTAAATATGTCCCAATGCAAAATTTACTACTCTAAGATAACACTTCGGAGACAAATGAGGAAGAGATGCAGTTAAAGAGCTAACAAAACACTAGCTGTTCTAACACAGACCTCATCCAATTACACAAGGAAGGGCAAACACTAGATCAGTCCTGCCTGTGACTGATGGAGCTCATTCTAGACTCCCCCCAAGCCTCTCCACAGAACAGAAGGAGAACTGTTCCCCTACCACCACTCCCTTCCACACTCCATAAATTAGTAGAAGGCAGATGAAAAAAGGTGTTTTATTCTGGAAGCAAAAAAAAAGCTACTGTCTTGGCTCCTGTGTAACAGCCTTTATTGACAGCTACGTTTTTAGTGACTCCTGCACTGAAGTACCCCCTCCCAGACACCCTGTTTTCTGCTACAGTGTACAGCCAAATTGAAATCCAACATGCTAAGGTGTCCAGAAAGGTTAGGGATGGTGAATGGTAACAATATCTATATATATGTATGCGCTGGAATAGCGCATTTCTCATTGTTTTCCTTTATTTGCCATCTCCACTGCCTCCCGCACTTTCCTATCAGTCTTGGCTAAATCTTTGCCCTCTTCATTCAATCCTTACAGCAGCTGCTATTGTTCGCTTTACTTACAACCTTATAATTATTCCTCCTTAAAAGAAATTCTGCTCAGAAAAAAACTTGATGCTTCCAGTTCATTCATTTCAATTTCTGAAATGACTCAGCATTAATACCTACATCCAAGCCACCACCCTCTGGCTGTTCATTACTCGTTTTTAAGGGAATTGGTTATGCATATAAAAATTTAAGTTCCATTCTAAGCTTACCACTACTCCACAACAGAAAAAAAGCCTAGTGACGTTGTCCCTAGGAAGGATGCTGTTTGCTGTAACCAAGCCCTAAATCCATCAGATTAGGCATTTGCCCATGACAGTTATCACACTTTAAGGGGAAAAAAAAAAGTGAAAAAGCCCAAACAAAATACATTTCAACAACTTGCATTTGACATTCTTATGTGAAAGCTAACTATATTGACAGCTTATGAGACACTTTTCTGTTTAGGGGAATGAGGGGTGTGTTTGGTTTTTTGTTTGTTTGCTTGGGGGTTCTGTTGAGGTTTTCTTAATTTACTTGGAATCTCTAGTCATTCTTATCTCACAGATGTTCAAAACAAATAAACAATGGGAAACAGAAATAGAATCATGTCAAGTACGTAGGATCTAACAGGATTACTCATGCACAAGTCCCAGTCCCATGTTTGTATTCTTCAGTTCCGTTACCAGCTTCCATGAATCCCTTCTCAACTCAGATTTCTAGAGCTACACTGGTCCAAAGAACACAGATGCTTATTCACTTTTTTATGACCAAAATTTTCCATTTTTTCTTGTTATATAGGTTAGTGAGAACCCTTTTCTACACCTTCTACCACTGCATGTAACTCTCTCACAAAAACATATGCAGCAAGCTAGATCACTGTCAAAATGAACAGTTTTCTTCCTGTTATCCTTATGGCCTTCTCACATATCTCCCAAATCTGACACTGAAAGATGAAGACTTCTATTTAAAAACTGAATAAAAAGTACATAAAGAGCAATATGAAGCAATGAATTTGCATCTAAACTAGGTATTAAATCCCAGTTTGGTTCAAATGGACAAAAAATGGCTTTAAATTCAGAATCGGATAAGTAGATTTTCTAACAATACAAATAGCTTATTTCACTTATTATTTCCTTCACTACCACCACAAAAGCCCTTGCAACAACTGTCCTGCTAAGAATTTTGACAGCACACTGTGTATATGGCACACTTGTATATCAAGTTCCTACAACACCTTCTCAGGTATGCCTAACACTCTTGAAAGAGAGTTTTATTTGAGTAACCTTCTGGAAATACATTGTTGGCTTACTGCTGCCAATTTTCTGCATTTAAATCATGTTGGTGAGATTTATAAAATGAGCTCACATTCAGATGGATCTACACGTAGATCGTGCAGGTACAGGTAATGTTTGTACAATATCAGGAATGCCATGTAGTGAAAAGGCACTGGGACACACTGTCACTTACTGTACCCAAGGCACATCTTTATGCACATGGAGCTACCAGGGGCCCAACTGGCTGCAAATCCTCCACTGCAGAGCCAAAATTGCTGGGGTGCTGTGCTGCAGCATTGTGCCAAGTGGCATGCTACACTACCACAGGCGACATGGAGCTTTAGGAAAAGCTGCTGTTCTTAGTCCTATCACACCCATATAACCTGCTTAAGGAAGAAAAATAAATTACTTACATAAGAAGGTAGCACAGGGACTTGATAATCAGACACTTAGCCTGATTATATTTGTTTTAAAAAGCAGTATAGCTCCTATACGAATGTGTCATCCTATATGAGTGTCACATGAATCTCTCCATTCTAAGTCTCAATGGATTTGTCCCTGAGCAACACCTTTCACTGGAAAGCTCAATTATTTTAAGGTAACTAGTCTAAATTTTTTATGCCACCGTATAGCATTTCTATTTTTATTTTTTTTATTACTTTTGCAACTTTATAAAGGAACTGCAGAAATTATTATGATAATCAACAACAGCTCTAGACATCATAGCTTATCCCCAGATATAATCCTGAGACAACCTTCAGTTAGTTTAACTTCTGGCACTGCAGCTCTTCACTCAAATAAATGGAAAATTTAAATGCTAAGTACTCTTCCTTCTAATTCAAAAAACCTGACTGTAGTGTTGTCACCTCTGACTGACAACAACAACAAAAAAAGAATTTTACCATATGAATTGGACAGTCTTCAGAAGGACAAAAACGCTCCAAGAACTATCAACACATACACATCATTTTTCACATACACATTTATTTTTCAGCTATATTTGATTTCTGAAAGGTTTAAAAGTCTGTAAGATCTGAGAAGTACAATTTTCAAGGAAGAGTAAAAAAACCTACTGCTCCTTTTATAGTCAAGCCTCTTCTCTACCCTCCCCCACACACACTTTTTTATGTTCCCATGTCACCTTTAACAGATTTTATGGAGTCAAAAGACTGATTGCTATCTCACATTTGACTTACAAAGAATGCCATACTCTAGTAATGGACTCCAGATGCTGAAAAATGTTCACACTCAAGAAGATGAATATTTTAATTTTAAAATACGTATATATACAAAAAAACAATTTAATACCATTTTGAAAGTCCTTTTTTCAAAGTTAAGCCATTTTAAAGCAGTTTCTGGGAACTAAACAGTTACAAACACTAAACAGGCAAACACTTGTGTTTCACTTTATTTTCGAAGCAGCAATAGAATTAAGGAATAGATCCTTGATCTTCAGAAAAGGGACACACTCTAAAGCAAATATAAAGTCCTGCAACAAAGACATCTGATAGGCTAGAAATCTTAATTGTGTCACAGTGTCTCTTTATTCTCCTGCTCTATTTAAAATTATAATTCTTAGTTTTATAATAAAAGTTAAAGAACTAACATAATCTAAGCACAAAACTGGAAGTTTCAGTACATTTTCTCTTTCTGTCCTTGTTTTTTTTTAATGTCATAATGATAATACCACATACTTTCACTCCATGTATCTGCAAAGACAATCAGCCACTGGAAAAGCAGGCAATTTCTTTTTCACTATGCAGACAACAAGAGTGGCAAAGCTGTCAGGCAGATCTCATTCATGCAGTGTAGTTTACACAGATTACCCAAGGCCTAAAGTAAGTTAGTTTTTATCAGGAGTTCAAACCTAACACCAAATATATACAAGGCACTTTGTAGGCTTATGGGTCAAATATAATATAAAAGCAAGCAGTTTACAGAAAGCTCATGAACTTCACTGAAAACCTTTCCTTACCAAACAAAACAGATTTATAGCTAAATTTGGAAAGCAGTAAGTACTGGAACTTAAATAGCCTTTAAGTCCTTCCCAGTCCATTTTCTTCTCTGCCAGTAGAGAAAAAACTATTTATTATTGTATTCATAAAGATACTTACTACATTTCAGAAAGATTGTGTTTAATGTCAATTCCACAAATAATTCTGTATGGGCAAAAATCTAGACTTGCAGAATTTCTTGTATTTGTTACTAAATTAGTATTTGGATAGAAGACTCACAAAGCTTGAATAATAACAGTATTTCCAACAGTTTAGAAATATTTACATCTTCTTCCTAAGCAGTTCAAAACTGTATCTTTCTCCCGAAATTAATAACTACCAAAATTTTTTTTCTATTTTGTTATTAAAGACCTAAAAGGGAAGTCAAGGAAATACACATTCCCTTTCCCGTATTGATTTTTGCCTTGCTGTGCGTTTTTTAGTGTCTGAAATGTATTACAAGTTCATAATTTAAACATACTATTTGCTGATGACTGTCAGAGTATAATAAATAAATAAATAAATAAATAAATACATCTTTTGAAATTTAAATAGAAGCTAATGCCCAGACTCATCATAATTTGGGAATCGAGTTTAATGATATAATCTTCAAAATTTCTATTTTAACCTGACAGACACATTCTCATACAACAATTAACTAGTCATGTAATTTCCACAGCTGCCAAGATCTTCTCTGAAATTAGCAGTCCTTAGCAGCTTGACATGGAAGCTCTATTCTGTTTATTAGAATTTCCCTTCCCTGGGCCATATTTTTTTTTCACTTCAGAAAGCCCTCTCATCTGTTTTCATTCAAAACAAAAAATTTTACAATTTTTTGAGAAAGAAAAACTTTGCCTTGTTTTAAATCAAGTTTTGTTTCAAAGCAATGTTCCAAGAGTTTCTGGTCTTGCAACACTCACAGGGCGGCTGATTTGCATCTCATGCACAAAACACTTCCATGGAAAGTCAGGCAGCTTGGGGACTTTGAGAATGGAACAGGCTGAACATTTCTTGTTTTCAGCAGCCCATCCAATTAAGCACTATACTGCATTTTTCTATTAACTTAAAAAAAAAAGAAAAAAAAAACCGAAACAGAAAACAGGGCAATTACGAGTATGCATTATGCAATTACCAAAAAAATCTTGACCAGGAATAGTAATTCTTTTATTATTTATTTATATATATATATATATATATATATATATATTATTTATAGTCTTTGTATAATTACAATCATGCTTCTAAACATTTTTGTAAACTGAAATAGTCTCAAATTAAAGATATTCCAGTCTAGCATAGAGCTTCAGACTCTCTGAAAAGCGTGTTTTAAAAATATCAATCATTGTATGCTTCTTCTCAAGTTTCACATTCATAGTCATATTTTAGGAGGAAATTAGCATCAAAAGTTAATATAGTACTTTGCTACCTGCAACATGTATGGAGTAATTTCAATGAATTGTGATGTAATTTTTCTACCCCTTCTTGAAATGAGTGACAATAGCCTTTTTCCCCCTAAAGTATAATAATGTTCAGTTCTCCATCATTATTCAGAAGATTTTCCTAACTGTTTTGAAAGCACATATCTGTTAGAAAGTTCATTGTTCAGTATTTTTCTGTCCACATCCTTCTTAATCAAGGAATTCTTATTTATTACATTCAAGCACATTTTTTTCAACATACGTTTTTAGAAACTACCCTGAACCCTCAGAGCAAGCAGCAAAGACAATTTCTCAATCTCTGATAAAAGCATAGAACATACTATGCTGGGAACTAACTCTAGCAGACCCATGATGCCTGAAAATTTACTACTGACTACTGCATTTTGAAATGCATTATTTGCCCACTTACAAACTATTTCATATGCTAAACTGATGCACCATGCTAGATTTTCTTTTAAAAATCAGAGATAATACAGCATAGAATTAGGTTCATAGGTAAGGACCAAACAAGAATTTTTGCAAGCACATTGACTTATTAGCTCTAGAACTCCCTGCACCTGCAAATCAAATAAATATGTTCGACTAATCTGTACCTACTAGAAAATACATTTTCAGATCTACTTTTTTGTTAGATTAAGGATCATTGTACCAGTTTTCAGTTTCTCATGATATCCAGAGTCTGATAAACTCACTCCTTAGCTATCCTCCAATAATGTGCTTTTTCCACTCACTGAATCCTTCTCGTGGCCCTTGTCTTTACACACAGCACTCAAAGACCAGACACACTCTGAACACGGAGCTGCCTTTCTCATTAGCTTCCTGTTTATGCATTAAAACCTTTTTAAACACAGCTCAGCACTGGAAACTCAGACACAACTGATTAATTACCTTTAGCCTTTCTCTCTACAGTCCTTCTTTCCCCAGAAGGCCACCCTTATCCTGCAAGCATACATCCATCTTTCTAAGACAATCTTCTACTTTAGCTCCACCAACATAACTCTTAGTTTCTACTGCTGACCAAAAGATTCATTTTACTCTGCCCTCATAACCAGACTTTTTTAAAAATTGCCGAGTTTTCCAATAGATTTCACAGACTATTCTGAACTGGAAGGGACCCACAAAGATTGCTGAGTACAACCCATAGGTGAATTGAGGATCGAAGTTGTGACCTTGGTGTTATGAGCACCATGCTCTGACCAACTAAGCATAAGGGGAAATAACAAAACAAAGTAAATATTGGTTTAATAATGCTCTGATCAAAATAAAATTGAAATTTACCTATTAACTACAGTTAATGCAAGGATTTGCTGACTTTCTATCATTACAAGATTTAAAATGTCATGCTCTATCAACTGAAATGCAGATACTTATTATGTCATTTTTATTTTAAAAATAGCAAATAAAATAAGATTAATCAAATAAGTTATTTTCCATAACTTTTAATATCCACCACTAATCATTACACCTTTGTATGACTTAACATCTTCCTTGCTTCTGTCAGACACATCCTAATTTTCGTAACATTAACTACTTGCCAGTCTCTCTTACAACTTCATGGGTTTAAAAGACTTAGTGAAATTTAACACTGACAGTCTAAAAGCATGGAAGTACGAGGTATTCATCATCGAGAAATGCCAATACTTCTGGCTGTAGCTGCTGATAACAACTATTTCAGAACTTTAATGCATTTCACTATAATCCCCATTTTCATAAGCTACTACCTCATGCGATTTCTTCCCTATTACCTGATGAACATCTCCATGTTTTCTACACCAACAATCATCAATTTTAACATTTTAATTTTGCACACCATTCACTAATCTCCACTTCTGTTCAGCCTCAAATATGAAGAGTGAAATTCTCCACGCATTGATTTTGGCCTGTGTGCTTTCTATACTATTTGCTTAGTCCTAAAAGGCCATTAATATCTATTAGTATCAATTTGTTCTTTATATTCTATCTCCTCTGAATACAAACTGGCTTTTTATCACAGCAAGACTTCTGCTTTGGTGCACTTTGCAGATAAACATAACAGCACAAACTGTTTCAAAATAATTTTTCCTAAACTCTTTCTCCCAGTAGATTCAGCTACTAAGCCAAATTTTAAACATAGCATCATGAAGATTTAACACAATTACTGAGGGACTTCGTATCTCAATGACAATAATTTCAAGTTACTCTTCTGCTTTGAAACACAGAGTTCCCTTATGTCATCAGTGCAACCACAAGCTTAACAGTACGATGATCTTGCACAGCATAACGTGTGTAAAACTGACAAAGGTTTCAACACTGCTTGAATCAGATGGGAATGGAGAACAAAATACATGGAACCAATCTGAAGCATTTAGCAAACTCATTTATAAAGCTGAAACTTGACTGTACAAGATCAACTCAGAGGGACCTGTGCCAAAAACATTAACAATTTCTCAGAATTTGAAATGCTGCTTTAATAAAGTACAGTAAGAGTTTGGATGAGTCCTTTATTCCAAAAAGTGTCAAGTGTTACCAAACAGAGCATACTGAAGATTGGCTAAGAACAGGATACACATGATGCGGAGATAAAAATGTAGAAAGACAAATTCTAATTTTGCCTATGTCAGGACAAAGGAATTCCAGAAGATGGACACAAGTAAGGGTACTGAAACAATGGGCTAACCATTTCGAGGCTCAGTTGGTAATTTAATCTTTTCCAGTCTTTTTAAAGAAAAAAATTTATAAGCTTTTTTTAGGGTTTACAGTACACATAAGGGCATAAAATCAATTTTACAAAAATTAAAATATTGAAGCAAATAATCCCCTGAAGTCCTTAGCTACTGAAGTTGATACTATACAATTTGTTGTACACTTGAAATCAAGAGCAGAACTGGGAAAGGCAGAGAAGTGCCTGAAGCACTGCAATAATTCCAGCAGCAAATATCCATGCTGAACTTGGAAGACAACTGCACAAGAACTTTATCTACCATGAAACAGAAATTTCAGTTAACTTCTGATACTTGATTCTTTTGATTTTACATTGCTACATTATTCCACAAAATTCAGAAGGTACAGTACATAACATAAAATGTTCTTTTTCCTAATGCCAAGGGACACAAGCTCTCAATGCTTTATAATACTAGACTAGAAATCTTTAAATATTACTCCCAAGAAGGATGCTGAGAATGAACTTAATCCCAAGAATACAGCCAGCATGACTTGGAAAGTTAGATAGCTCTATAAAATTGTTGAGTTCAGATTAAATCAACACACACACCCCTCTATTAAAAGATTCAGATCCTGAAATCACTCCAAAGACTAGCCCTATTTGAGGTGAACCATTATCAGCTTTATATAACTCCTCCAATAAATGACTTAGGCCTTTTTAGACAAACTTACAGTGCTTGTCAATTCTCAACAAAAAGAGAAGTATGGTTTGTAAATGAGCTGATATCTAAAGAAATTTGGTGAGTTTTCTTTAAAGAGGGTACTCGTAAAATGCTAATTTACTGCAAAAATTCCGTATCACCCTACCAATTTAAATTTTATTTCATTTTTTTAGAGTTAATTTTATTCCTTGGAATACAATGCTAAAGTAATGCATAAAATGTTTCCTGTCAGGTAATAAATACGTTTCAGAAAAAATATAAGAAAGAGCATAACGATTGAACATTGAAGTTTAACCTTGAACACATCAGATCTGTTCCACGGCAACTGAAATACAACCTGAATGTATGTGTTGTAACAGCTGCTAATAACACGTCCTTATACTATAGCTATATTCGTGGTACATCTCAGTTCTTACCAAGCAGGAAAAAGAAGCCCTGTAGACTGGGTAAGTTAGGAAATGACGAATATTTTTACAAAATTAGTTGAATATACTTATTCTGTGTAAAACTTTTTGGGAAGACATTTAATTATGTATAAATAGTACATGATGAATCTGCGTTACTTTCTAAAATAAGCTTCCCTTCACACTTCATCTCATTTGAACATTAACTATGAACACAATTATCATACATCTGTGAAGTCATGTTTTCCATAATTTTTATGGATCTCAAGAAGTACTCTTAAGAAAGCTGAAAGAGAATGATAGCTTCAGATAGCTGCTGTTAGGAAGACTTAAAAAAAAGAGGAGGAGATTCTTGTAAAAGTGCCTCAAAAGCTTTGTTTAGTGTGGTCTAGCTCATTCTGATTTGGCTTCTTTGAGGTATCAAGGTAATTCCAAGTAAGCGGCAATAAAAACTTTTTGACTTGAGTACTCTGTTTTCACTCACTACATTTACATGTACAAAATCTTATCTGGGGGCTTGGGTCAAATAATTTAGTTCACTCGTCGATTCTTGTTACTGAACAATGTGGTGGGCACATTGAAAAGAGAAATATTAGCATATTATGCCTGAAAAAATACATGTTTCTGATAATACCAGTAATATTCATATGTCCTTCTCCACTGCAATATAAAAAATTGCTGTAAATTGAGTTATTGGGTTGCTAAACCAAAAAAATGTTTATGATGAAGCGAGGAGAGCAGCACTACAACTGTAAGAAAAACGGGAGATGAGGGAGAAGAGTATATCACAAAAATATGCTGATTCAAGTGAAAGTTTCTGGTTAAATTGAGAGCTCGTGCTCGAAGACATCCCATTTGGTTTTGCATCTCTGGGTTTTCTTGTTTTTGCTGGGATGATTTTGTTTATGAATTTTGTTTATTAATTTATACATATCCATGTCCTTTGGCATCCTTAGAAAATGCCACTGTTTTAGTGGACAGGTCTGATGCTGGCCACCAGGAATCTAGGTATACTTAATAGATGTGAAACTATAGGCTGAATATCATGATAAAAGTAATAAAACCGACACGGTATTTCCATCCATGCATTTATTTACAAAGAGTTTAACATTATCACTGGCATTTTCCAGAAAGAAGAGTGAGCTATAATGAAGACAAAGGAAGCAAGAATGGACCTGGACAGAAAAAGGCCTGTTCAAGGAGCTGCTGAGAGCAGAATATTCTACAACAATATAAGAGGGCAAACGTGGTCATTTACTTCAAATCAAGACCTTGTACTTCCATCTCCTACTCCAACTACAACAATACATAATCCACCTCAAAGAGACAATAAAGAAATAAGAAGTTCATACTATAATAACAGAACATGGATGTAAATCTGTTAGATGCTCACTGTTCATATTGGGTAAGAGGTGAACATATTCTTAAAACTGCATTTTAAACAAAGATAAATAGTGAACTATGAAGTTTTGTCATATATAATTTCTTTCCATTGATCTTAATACAGGAAAAGTATTTTTTAATTTAGTTGCTACTGCTATTGCCATTATTACCCTTCATCAAAAGGATAATTTGCCTGTATCTAATTGCTTGAAACAATATGGCTTTGATATCACATTCTTAAGTACCTGCCTTTTTCCAAAAGAAATACAGCATTTTTTTCCTTGAACTATGTATATCTTAAAAATATATCTTGCTTATAGAGTGAGAGCATACCGTACAAAAAGCATAAAATCCTCCCCACAAGCAAGTATTCAAGCTCCATTTTTCTTTTCACCCAAAATAGAAAACTTAAGCAAAAAAAAAAAAACAAAAAACAAAAAAACAAACGCCACTATAACAACAAAAAGGACAAAATTTTGAAGTTTCAAAAGTGAGGTAATTTGTTATTTTTTATACTGAAAAGGCTTTGAAAGAAACTTCAGAGCAGCAAAGACTTGGGTAGGTAAGAGTATTCTGTCAGGCCATTCCACACACAGGTTTACTGGAAACAGAAAGCCTCTCACAGCCCCAGATGCGCATAACATTTAGAACAGAGGAAGAACAAACCAGCTAATTTCAATTGCTAAACAGCACATGAGAATATGAATATGTCATCCAGCTGCACAGGAGTCCAGATTTAGAATATAATTCTACATGTTTAAACTGGTCATTCTCCATGTAGACATTGTGATTTTCAGTTAAGCTAAATTGGGAAAATGTAATTGAGGGGCACATTCAGCAGAGTTGACATACCTGAGTACCAATTTTGTTTTCTCTGTGTAACAGAACACACAGACAATCAAGTCCATACTAGCTATCACTTTTTTTTAGTTAAGCCTGTCATATGTAATTTTCAAATAACCTATTTTCATGCAACTTTTCCCCCTACAGATTCAAAACCTGCATTAGCCTCCAGGTCAACACACAGGTCAAAACACTACAGCCACCTACAGCAGAGTGGCACCTATACATGGAACAAAACTTACTTTTCCAACAGTCCTTTTTCCCCTAGTGTGATTTTCATGATACTTTACATGATACTATGTTCTTGAAAAGCATACTCAGAATTATAGCTAAAGTAACAAAAACATATTTTGAAGTAAGAAAACAAATCCAATAAATGCCTACCTGAACCCACTGGAGATGAACCAACACTAAGACTTTGTAAACTTCCATTCCTGAGCAAAGTTGGAGATTTTTGAAGACCAGAGCTTGTCACACTTCCTGCAGCAGATGCCACAGACGAAGTTGGGGAAGCAGAAGAAACTGAAAGATGGGAAAGACTTTCTTGACTTTTATTTCCTTTAGGTCTACCAGGCCCATGTTTACTTTGTTTATTTCCTTTCCGTTTCTTCTCTGTTACAGTTTCTTCTTCTATTCCAGAACTTTGAGCTCGTTTGTATGCTGTAGAAGTAAGGCTTGAATTACTTATGTCTCCAGGTGAACTGTCAAAGTTTTTAGATTGGGAAACAGCTGCTGACGATGAAGGGGGACCAATTAAGGAAGTGAAACAATTGACTCCTCCCTCTTGGCTCCCAGCCTCTCCTTTATGTACATCTTTGGTTGACGAAGCCTGTTGAGAATGTGTGAAACTGTCACTTCGTAGATCTGTGTCTGTAAAACTCAAAAAATCTTGGGGAGACTGAACTGAACTTCCAGAAGATGACTTTATGCTCCCAGGAGTGCCCAAAAAGCTTCCTAAAAGAACAAAGTAGTACAATTACATTTTTCCCAGTAATTGATGAAAACTAATAGGAAGTATAACGATCTTAGAATAAAAAACTTTAATGTGAAAGGACTTTATGAAAATCTTTAACAAGAGCTAAAGAATTTTTAAAATAACTCATTGGTTCTCCTGCTGATCTTCACTTTGGTGGAAATGATTCTCAGACTCCTGTCTAAGATTCAGATTGGCATCTGGGGCACAAACAAGGTGAAAATGAATAAAAGAAGAACAACAACTTTAGGCAGCTTTAACATCCGTCATGTTTTGAAGCCAAACACTTGGTGCAAACTGGAGCAGTTTTTTCTGAACATACACATATACAAAAAGAAAGCAGAGTGAAGTGTGCTATGACCACATATACACTATGTCTGCAATCTTCTTTAACATTCTACCTAAAATCAAAGGTCTGACACAGGTCAAGGGAACAACTGGGCTTAATTCTCCCTGGCTGAAGAGAAGTTCGACAGAAGACATTTTTGAAAAGTACAAGAGAGAAAGTGAAAACCAGTGTATAAAATTTTAAGACTTGTTTAGCACTGTCACAGAACCATAAAGATCTTTTGTGTAATAGAATTATATACCTTCTTCAGTATTTGCAATGCAGTCATTTCATCACTGTATTAGTGCATTCTAAGCAGAAAAATAAGCACTCTCGGGAAAGACAAACATCTACTTGCACTGAAATGCACTGATTTTATACAGGTGGGTGTATGTGGGTACTGTTTCACTGAATTCAGACTGATGACAACATCAAGAAAATACTCCTAAATATGACATGAGGTATTAAAAACCCACGTCCTTTAAAAACTAGTGTTTCATCATTAGTATTCCACTAAATACTGTTAAGAATTCCATTTAAAATACAATTTACATAAATACAGCTATTACAAGAAATTAAAGTACCATTGTTTTGTATTTTAAATAAGTTATATCAACTTCACTTAATGCAGCCCAAAAGAAAATGCATGCACATAGTGAAAATCTATTTTGCCATCTGCAGTTAAGATTTTTCTTTAAATGAAGAATTCCAGAAGGAAATTTTCAGAGCTTTGAGAACTTAAACAAAAAAGCACTTCCTCTTTCTTCAAGTAAAAATACCTGAAATATTGAAAGAGATCTAGACAAATTTACAAGTGTTCACTGCATAAATAAACTCAAAGGAAAATCAACATAACAAAGCATAGAGGACAATCAGTTACTAGACACCACAGTGAAAATTACTAGAAATTACTTTATAAAAGGCCTAGTTTCTTGTGTTTCCAAATAATATGTTTTAATAATTAAGGAATTTTTTTTAAATCCTTTTAATTTTTTTAAATAATGTTTTTCAACTCTGACAAAGATGCCATAATAAAATTTGGTTTTTAGATGTGTTCATAGTGCATGTAAGTGGGTTTTAGCAAGTTCAAAAAGTAAAAGATTTTATATTACTTAAGGTAAATAAACCTTACATACTTTTTACATACTCGCCTTCTGTATATATATTTCAATGACAAAACAATTAAGTAGAAAGGTCATTCACTCTGAAGAAAATAATATACTTTATATATCTGCATCTTGAAAAATTACTGAGGGGTCAATGCATCCCATGCATTAGGGAGTCCAGTTCTCTTCTTTAGCCAGTGCACTGACTAAAAAACATCAGTATTACTCCCTTAAAGAGCTAAGACCTCTAGACTCAAATTCATAATAAAGTTTACTCCAGACTAAATTTCTGGCACATAAAGACACTTCTGGTTGCAGCTAAAGAAAATACCCTAACAGTCTGAACAAAAGCATCGGTTCTGCCTTTAAAAATGTACAACTTTCTTTTTCATGTTACAGCAACAAACATTTTTATCCTGAAAAAAAGTTGGGTTTTTCCCTAAAGTGAAATAACATTGTCAGTATTGAGGATAAAAGACTCAAGTTATGCATACATAAAATTTCTAATTCATGTCAAAGCAGAAGTTGTGTTACAACGTAACAATCAGTACCTTGCTGAAAAGGGCTACTAGCTGCAGTCACAGTTGTTCCTGGATTTCTTCCAGCACCAGGCTTTCTTCCCCTCTGACCCGAGCTGTGACCTGCAGATTTCTTCCCTTTGCTCTCTGACCCTCTAGCCTCTGAAGAATCTTTTCCACTTGAAACGTGTGTAGGAACTTCCTGGAAATTTGCATTTGTAAATCGAGCTGAGGTATCTTCCAACCGCTTCAAGGAGCCTGACATGGAGTTGTTGCTAGTGCTTGTGTATGTCTGGCATTTTAAAAGAGAAGAAATTAAAGAAACAAGTCACACAAAAAACTGCAACAACTGTTTAAAGGATCTCATTCTTTCAAACAAACACAGAAGTGTTCAAATACTACCGTAACTAGAAAGAGCAAGAATTACAGCAGCCTAACTGTGAAGATTTTCAGCAAACAACTGAAGTACATAAAATATAATTTTGTGAAAAAAAAATGCATAATGGCTTTGGTCGAAATTTTTACTTCACTGAGGTAAATGGAAAAATCTCAGGAGTACGGTCTTTATAGTCTATTTAAATAGGATTTTGTTATTTTATGCTTAAAATTAAAAATTAGAAAATCAACTTTTAGTGCTTTTCTGAAAATACAATTTTTATGCCTTTTTTGTTAGACTGAAAATGTTGCTCCAATCAGCAGTGGAACTGTTGAAGGCATCAGAACCTAAAAACTTGGATTTTTACGACTTTATAGCCTCAATACCAAACCAAAATCAGCTTCCTGGCATGTGAACCATCCCCCATTCATCCAATTCCTTAAGAATCACCAAGTAAAGAAGACACATGAGAGAGCTGACCGAGACACACTTACTTCAAACCTGCTCTCTGACAGGTATGAAAACACTCTTGAGCTCCCAATGCAAATTTCTTCCTCAACCCCTACCCACCCCAAGAATTCTGGCCCCTTTCTTACACTCTCCACAGGGCTTTCAAAAATTTCATCTTTAGGTCCATTGTTTGTCTGTTAAATTTTGCCAGAATTGCTCCTATTGGTGAACAATAGTCAAAAGAGGTTTCACAGAAAGTAATTAGGTGGGCATGGAAACTGCATACACAACATTAGGAAACCATGTAAGGGAGTTTTCTTGTTCTCATGATGGAAGGAAGTTGGAGTGGTGTTGTGGCAACAGAATTTTTATAATGTAAGAAAGAAAATGAAAGAAAATTCAGGAAAAAGAAAAAATTTCTACTGTTATTTATACTCAAGCCACCTAGTAAAATAGCTGTTTAAAGCTTTTTAAAAAAACATATGAATCAAACCTAGGAGCTACTCATCTGTTCAAAACAAGCTTTTTTTTTCAGTTCTTTACAGAATGGAATTCAAAATAGTATCTACAGTTATCTCCATTAAAGACCACACAAACACACGCCTCTTAAAACTGAGCATACACACACGTTTTCCCTGCCCCAAGTGGGATGCTTGCTGAATTTAGGCCTACAACAGAATGTTTCATCTTTACATAAAGGTTTGCACAGCAGCTATACAAAGTTTTCCATATTTTACTAAAACAGCTAAGACATTTACATAAACCTTACTTTTCAGTTGCAAATAACATGAGACAACTAAATATACAAGCTTTGAGGAAAGCAAATATTTCAATCTATTTGCATACCAGGCCAGACAATGACAAGTAGACATTAATTTGCAAACATTGTGCCGAGATTTGGTTTGACTGCAAGTCTGAATCCCAGTCCTGGCAGATTTTGAAGAATATGCATGCACAACACAGTTCTGCTTTGGAAAATTTTGCTCCCAAAGCTGCTTGCGTTTCAGAAGGTGCAATAAGGTGTACTAAAATCTACATGCTTACTCAGAGAATCACGAACACTAACATGATGAAATATACCCTAAGCACAGAGAGCTACTGTCATTTTTATGCTCTCCATCTATCACTCTGTGCACCCTGAGGAGTTACACCATCCATCTGCAGCAAGTCTTAAAACTTCAGGGGATTTATGGTAAACATGCAATAATTACTCTTGGTATACATAGTGAGTTCCAAGGTTTGAGTGCTCTTTAGCCCTATGCAGATGTATAATGCCGTACCCTTCCACAGAGAGGTGAAGGACCATAGCAAGTAATTCTCCACAAAAATGCCAGATGGTAAAAGCAGAGTCACAGCAAAAACCAACCAACCCAAAAAACTCCCAAAACTAACTGGGTTTGCATGGCTAGGTTTTGGTTGGGGGGGAGGGGCTGCTGTGAGAAGCTGCCAGAGGCTTCCTCCACATCCAGCAGAGCCAATTCCAGCTGGGTTCAGGACCAACCCAATGTTCGCCAGGGCTGAGCCCATCAGAAATGGTGACAGCATCTCTGTGACAACAAACTGAAGAAGGAAAAACAAAAAAGGGTCATTGGGCAGATGTAACTGCGGCCAGAGAAGAGCAGACGGAGAACATGTGAGAGAATCAACTCTGCAGACACCAAGGTCAGTGAAGAAGGAGAGGCAGGAGGTGTTCCAGGCACCAGATCTGAGAGTCCCCTGCAGCCCCATGGTGAAGACAACAGTGAGGCAGCTGTGCCTCTGCAGCCCATGGAGATCCATGGGGATGCAGAGATCGACCTGCAGCCCATGTAAGAAACCAACATCAGAGCCAAGTGGGTGCCTGAGAGGAGGCTGTGTCCCCATGGCTCCTAGCAGGACCTGTGGAGAGAGGAGCCCATGCTGGAGCAGGTTTCCTGATAGGACTTGTGACCCTGTGGGGGATCCACACTGGAGGCAGGCTGTGCCTGAAGGACTGCACCCTGTGGAGAAGTGATGCACGCTGCAGCAGTCTGTGGAGAAGTGTAGCCCATGGGAGGGACTCATGATGGAGAAGTTAGTGAAGGAGTGTCTTCCATGCAAGGGATGCTGGAGCTGGGGGGGACTCTTCTCCTAACGCAGCTGTAGGAGCAACCAGTGACGAACTGATCATAACCCTCACTCCCCATCTCCCCACACTGCTGGAGAGACGCAAAGCTCGAAACGAGAGACAGAAATTTTTTACCAGGAGTCAATACATGGCTGATGGCTCTTCCCAACTAAGAAGGCAGACAGAAGAAGAGGCAGCAAAGAATTCAAAGTCCTAAGTTATTGTAGCTCTTCTTAAAACATTTTATATCTACGTCTCAAAAGTGAAAAAATGTAGTGCTACTACATTAATCAAAGAGTAGTCAGGCATTTCTTATTTCAAACTTTTTTCAAACTTAACTGATTCAGACTGAACAATATTTGCTGTGACATTACAGGGATGCACAAAAGTGCCTCTCAAAATAGCAGGGGCTGGAACCTCAGTAGAATTTCTTGAAATTAAATTCTGCAGAACAAACAGGCAATTCAACTACACTAACAGAAGGTAAATTCAGTTTATCATGCAGTCTTTCATGATTCTATCTAAAGAAACCACTCATCCAGATAAAAACATGCTTTAAGACATCACGTGCATAAATGGTCATTACTACTGGATTTACAAAGGTTTAACATCTTTAAAAAGGAAAAACAAATTCCATTTCAAATTTCAGTTCCTCCCACAGGAACATTATGGCATCAGAAGTGATTATATACCACAATACAGTCATGCACTCAATACAAAGAAAGACTGCTGTGAAACAGAGACCAGGTTCAAATCAATTCTAGCAACTTTATGTAAAAGGACACATAAAAGTAATACATTAATATTCTGAACCAAATATTCATCTTAGAAAAAAATAAATCTTGTTTCATTACTAAAATTTCAAAGTTTTAAGGAACATAGTATGAGTTTATAACCTAGAAAAGTAAATGCATGTAAATGGTGTTAAAAGGACTTAGGAAAAAAAGTGAAGAAACTAGCCACAACAAAAAAAAAATCACTTCCATATATAGAGTAGATACTTTTTAAAGAAACATAATCGTACTTAGGAACCTCTGAACACCAGTTTTCCAATGTAAACACCAATAAAAATCTGAACACCGAATTTCCTGATGATTTGAAGCACTATTAAAAAAAGGCAATAAATGAAGCAAACAGTTTAGGTAAAGAAAATCCACATGCAAAAGACTAAATAAAAAACCTAAGAGGGCATGGTGATATTCAAATTCCACAATTAATATTCTGTTTCAGTTTAATTAAGTTATATATTAAGTTCTAGAATTAGAGATTTTTCTGTTCACTTTAATGTTCACTCTAGCTCATCCTTGTGACTATCCAGACGAGTAAAGCTTGTAATTAGGAAAAGGATAGGGAGGACAAAGCAATTAGAAATAAGCTTAGCAGAAAAACAGAATCCAACTGTGTCTTTGGCATTAAAAGCATGTTCCAATACGCAGGATGCAAAAGATAATCAATATTTCAATATATTTTCTTTAACTTTTACAGAAATATATTCTGTAATAATTAATTTACAGTAATATCACTTTCTGTAAAAACTTATGATGATTAGATAATCAAAGTACAAGAGGGATGTAATTCAAGAAAGATAAGATCATACATAATATAAAACCCAAACAAAGGTTGTAAAGCTTAAAGAGGTTTCCACACAAGTTTCCACAGAGCTTCTCTTACAGGCTATGAATTTTAGAAGTTGTCTCAGACTCAAAAGGAGTATGTTTAGGGGCAAATTAATAAAATGAAATAGCCAATCATGTGGACCAATCAATACTACTCAAAGTGTTCTACAACCTAATTTCAATAGAAACTGTTACACTCACTGATTGCAGTCTCTAATTGCTCTTAAATCAAGCCAGCAAAGTGGTAAATTGACTCTACCTTTTCTTCTATTTTTTTTAATAGAGAGTTATTCAGAGTTTCAGAAAATCACTGACTACAAAGTCTCACTTGACATAACAGCATCAAAGAGAACACAGCAGAACAAGAAACAAGACTCTGAAGAGAAGTGTGAGCTACAAATAATGGGATGTTAGCAGGGATGAATTCTCAAGTTAATCATCTTCTTATCGAGAATAAAGAAATATGCAAAGCATACTGAAAATCTAACTTTCTTGGAGATTATTCTTGAATTTGATACCACTAGTTAAGAGAATACTTCCAAAGACCAGAGAAAGTTAGTATTTCAATAGTTTCACCCTGTCCTGACAAGGTCTTGGTGTACCATATGCAAACACACATTTGTTGAATGTAACACCTCAGCAACCAAACCACACACAGTTAACACAAGCCTCAACACCTTTACTAAAACACGATGATCTGTGTACTAAGCACAATTCAATTCAAACCATGATTCCCTGACTCCAGTGTCAAACATCCCCACATGAATGGGACACTGTTTTTCCAACTTCGAAATCAGAAAACCCTTAATAGTACTTCTCACTCTGTAATACCAACATTAGTGTCATTTTATTAGTGGATAGCTAAAGTGATTCTTGCTGAGTACCAGAACTGTCATTATATAATCCAGCATGTTGCTGCTGGAATTAGATATTTTCTAACACATCAACAGGAAGGAAAGGTCAGAGAACCTAACAGAACAACTTGCTAATAAGACAAATTTTAAGTATATGAAGCGTGAGCTGTAATTTCATAACGACCGGTTTTAAATGCTTAGAGAGGTTCAGTGTCAGCTCAGCATACACAAGTGTATTTTGAAGGAAAGACTTTCTAAAACTTCTCAAATTATTAAATATACCTTAATTAAGTAAAATTTACTGGAGTATCACTGGCATCCAACTCACAATTTAAGTACAAAACTCTAAGCCTTCCTCCATATGGTAAAACTCCATATTTTTAGGATTTTACATTACAGAAAAAGATACCAAGAGTGCTTGATAATTACAGAATTTATCCCATTATAAAGCTCCTGTATATATAGTGGAATGATTACATCATTAAATTTTGACATAAGTAACTGAAGTGGAAGAGGAGAAAAAACATACTGACTTACTTTTTCTGTAGTTACAGTAAGAGATGGAACCAAAGATGGTGACGACTCCGACTGCTTCTTATATTTTTGCTTGTGTTTATCTTTCTCTTTATATTTCTAGAAGTTGTAAAAGACAATAAAAACTAAGTTCAGCTTCCCCTTTAAGACAATCCATTCTATATTGCATCAAGTGTTATCAAAATTGAAGAGAGATGGCAATAATGTCCTGTGCTATGTTTAATAATATAATTTCATAAAAGCAAATCAAGTATTTATGTTTGTTTTAAAAGTGCACAAACTGAAATTCTTCAATTCTAACCAGCATTTACGAATGCACTGTTGTTAGTATAACCCATCTTTACAATAATCACTTAATCAACAAAAGAACCTGGAATAAAACCAGGCATGGCTTCTTTCAAAGATCTTCATTCATTTTTCACCAAAGATTTCTATCTTTCTGCATCTCTGCACCTGCACAGTACTTTTTGTTGGGATACTAATGTAAATTAATGCAAGGTTTTCGCTCTGGCTCCCCTACTGACATCTCCATGCATAAGAATGTGAAATCTGATTTAGATTTAATTTGCAAAAAAGGGACATATATTTTACAGACTAAATAAGTATTTTCCGTGATAAACTGAATAAAATATCCAAAGCTATACACATCAAATGTGCTTCCTAAAAAAGAAATGAGAATGTAATCAGTTGGGTTTAATTTTTATTTTTTAAAACATGAATGAAGGATTGGCAGTGTGAACAAAATTGTGTCAACAGAGAGAAAATAACTTCTTATCCCAGAGCCTTTACAGTATAATAGAAGTCTTTCATATTGGCAGAAATCAATCTTTGGAGGATTACAGAATCAGACCCAAATTGTATTTGTTTGAACAGTTTACACAAATACAATACAAAAACAGCCAGTCTGACAAAACTAACAATTAAACTTAGAACACAGAAGTTACTAGTCTAATCATAAACAAGTCATTTTTTTCCTTAGCAATGCAATATGGTTTACTTAGGCAGTCAGTGTCAGAAGATACAAAGAAACTGCAGCGGCGAGAGAAAGTTACTTACAAGCTACTGGTACTCAAGCATTTTATTTGTTTAATTATATATTTGTGGAATTTTTGTGAACTAACACAAAACTCCAGAACAGCACAATGTATGGCTATTTGTTCAGACTGCTTCTACAGAGAGCTAGTAAAAAAAATGCATTCATATGGATTGACACAAGGGGTTTAAAAATCCCATTCAGCAGTTTGAAAAGATGTGTAAGTCTGAATAGCTATAGGAAAACTCAGTAACTGTTTTGAATCTTAAAAACTACCCATGCTGATCTTTAACTATCAAAATGATTGTCCAGCCTTTCAGAAGAACATCATTTCTTCAACAGTAACTGCCCAACCATCTCACCAAGCACCAGGACAAGATGCAATACATACATACTCTATCCAGGTATGACCAAGTATTGCCCTTCTATTTCTGTCACAATGGAAGAAATATCAGAAACTTATTTCATGGAATCAGCCTGAGAGAGTAAGAGAATGGGTTCTCTAATTCTCTGGTAAAATAGAATTGGTTAACTGACAACCTAGATGCAAAGCTGAAAGCAAAACACTTCTATCTATCTCTGCCTTTATGAACTGTAAATATCAGGTGAATGACTTAGAGATCACCTTGTCTCTAACCAGCCCAAATCCATTTAACTAAACTAATTTTGCCAGGAATGAAATACAATTTAACTAAGAAAGTTTATAAATCAACTGAAAAAGTTATTCTTGCTAGATACAATATATAAAGTTCTTTTAATTCTTGTACACTTCTTAAAACTCAGAGACAGGTACACTTCAAAAAGTTGAGGGGGATTTCTAGGCTTGGGGTTTTTACACACTCAAGTGAACTTCGGGATTTTTTTCCACTCTGCCACATGAATAGAAATATGGAGTTTTTGCCTTTCTAATAGAGTGAGCATAAGGTAGATTTTAAATTTTTAAAACCTAATATAGACTTGTTGAAGGAGCTTTAGATCAAGGAGGTTGTGCTTATTTTCTTTTGTGTTTTACTTGAGAGAAGATTGTTTGTTTGTCTCTTTTTAGACCTGGAAAACACATTAAAAAGAAAAACAACTCCTATGGAGAGGAAGGATTTAAATACACTGCATAGTCTTTTCAATAACATCTTAAATGTAAAAGTCCCCAAAGTGTTAGGCATACTAACAGAAAAGTAAGCAGGAATCAAAGAAAAACAGAAGCATCTACACCAAGACTGCCATGTTATCCATTGGTTCTGCTGATACAAAAGACTTTCACCAGTGCTAAGCTACCAAACTTACTAAGTCATTACTGAATGTGTTTAGAAAAACTTGAGTAACAATTTCATTGAATCCCAGACAAGCTTCAAGAAGGAAGCTATGGAATGGCTAACCACTGCCTGAGTTTCTTTGGCTTTCATTATTCTACTAGGCAATTTAAATCATCCTGAAGAATTTTTTTTATTTATAATTTTGGAGCCAAGGGGCAATAAGTTTAGCACACTTTAAGATTAAACTTCACAACAATACCAATAAACAGTAAGAAAACTTTTAAATGCACATGTTTTACAATCTTTTCTGTCAACTTTCTGCTGTTCTTTTACTTCCAGTGTTAATTTCATCTAAAAGGCAAAAAACATAAAATTCCGATCAAAGAAATACTTAGGAGGACGTCTAATTACTTTTTGTAGCATACTGAAATCAATAGTAGGCCCTAAACATAACGAGGTGTCAGGAAGGACAAGGGACACAAGAACAGCAGGAAGGAGAGGGACACAAACAACTCTGTGTCTGGAAAGAATATGTTTGACTTCTGTAAAGTGAAGCATCAGCAACCACATCAAATTCCAGATCCAAACCATCAAGACAAAGTTTGCCACGACAGCTTACCAAGGTTAGAGCTTTCCACTCAAAGCCACTGCACGGGTAACCCATCCAAAGGCCTTCTGAAGATATCACATATCTCATTCACAAGATATCTGCTGTCCTTAACTCTACATTTCCTCCTCCTTTCAGGTTATACCTCCTCTCATCTTTTTTCCTTTTTTTTAATTCTCTTTTTTCTTCCCAAGGAAAGTTGAGAAGTGTCACTTCTGAATGTGAATTGATTTCAAATGCATACAACATCAAATAAATGGAGAACACTGCAGGAAAATCTCTGAAAGAAATGCTCACCTTTTACACTGATAAAAATTAAAATTTCAACAACATGCTGCTGAGACTGCTGAAGAGACGTATCTCCCACAAAATGACTTCTTGCAGTTGCACCCTCTTCTACCACAAAGATGCATAAAAAGTGTAAGAAGAGTTCTGAAATATCCACTTCGAACTTCAGAAAAGGATTAACAGAGAGGCATAAATTCCCACAATATTTAACAAACATGACAGCTTTCAATCAAGTCTGTCTCAAAGGCCACACAAACTAACCATCTTCCCTACTGCCAGAAAAACAACAAACTGTTAGCTCCTCATGGACAACTCTGCACGTGTTATTTTTGTTAGATCTCTATTCAGTCACAGCTCTAAAAAAAACTCCAAAAAATGCAGCAATAGCTCACCAATAACATTTATCAATACAACCACAGGGGAACCCCCCCTACTGGGGAAGGTAATGATATCAAATGTCTGATCTTTTACAAGCTTTACTGTAATGAAAACAAAGGACAGAAATTACTCTTAACAAAGATTGAAAATAATATTGCCAGTGAGTGAAAGTTAAGGGAGCATTAATGGCAGGCAGAACACACATATCCCATTTATATACTTAGGAATGAGTTCAGACTTTCCAAACTACTGTGCAGAGCTGATAAATGCAATTTGTACATTCTGTAAAACCAAGATTTAGCAGAAGACACAATTCCAAGGAAGAATATATTAAAAAAATAAAGGGCCAAGATCAAAATTGACTAAGGAAGCTTTAATCTCAGTTCACAAGTAAGATAGTGGAGCAGACCAGATTCAGGCAGCTCCTGAAATTTTTTTTTTATTGTAAGAAAAATAAGGCATGATTGCCATACAGCCATTGGGTAAGCACCTCTAACAATATTCATCCTGAACGACTTGAAGAGCCCGGATTTACGGTGCAGCTAAATACCAAAACAAAATGCCTCAAGTTTGTACATCATGATTAATCAAAAAGCTTTATTTCTCACCAAAATTTTAATTTTTGGCTTTTGTTTCATTCCTAAAAAGTTATGTAATCCCATCTTAACTCCAACAGCTACATGTTGCTAGACAACAAAACAAATACGGTACAAAATTTCTGGAATTCTACAGCACCTTCTGTATATTGCTTTCCTGTAGAGCAGGGGGTAGGGGAATGAAAAAGGGGAAGGAAATAAATTCTGACTGCTTCAATTTTTCCCACAAAGATTCAATCTACAAAATTATTACATAACATGACTTCACAAATACAGTTTGGTTCCAATTCTTTTTTTTTAGCTCATCTACTTGTTTCATCACTCTAAAGATCAGCACTTGCTCACTCATTTTCGTTAACCTACTTTCAGAGAAACACCTGTCAGATGAGTGAAAAAGACCAGCACCTCATCAAAATATCAAATTAAGGATACATCTGTAACTACTTTTTAGCTCTGATCTGTTACCAGCAGAAGAGATGTTATAAAATGTATCTTTTCAAACTTTGGACTTCAGAAGTTTGGAAAAAATGAATAATACAAGTGAACAATAGTTCACTTCTAGTGAACTAGAATTATTTCTAGTACAGAAGAAACAAATGAGTTCAGCTTTTCTTTTAAATGGCATTAATGATTCATCACCATTTCCACATGGAAGTATCATTTAACTTACTGAAGGTATTCCCACCTACTTGCAATTCATTTTTGTCTCAGGAATGCACAGCCCTCTTGAAAGGGGTTTCTACAGGAGTTTATTTGATTAAAATACATTCCAAAGTTCAGCATTTAGCAGTTCACTGTTACAAAGGAAGAAAAAGGTTTTCTGACCCCACTCTCACCTTTCTCAGAGTGCTTAGCTTGTCAGACCTTCCATCTGCCCACTCAAACTGTTGAATAGCAGCCACAAAAAACCAAGTGGAGGGTTTTCTGTTGTTTTAGTGAGCTACATTAGTTCTGTGAAGGAACACGAAAGATGGGCAGTAACAGGCACAAGAGACACATGCAGAACAGAGAAGCACGAGCTCATGGGCTCCGGGAACAGGAGAATAACTTCTGGTTTGGAAGAACTAAAACACACGAACACTACCAGCAACCAGCAGCGCTTAGTCCTTTCAAGCCCAAACTGTTTGGGTTGACCTTGAATTACTGCATTTTTATGCCTTCTCTATTATAAAAATCCTTATCTTCCACTGCCTTTGGCTGTTCCAAGTTTTTAAACCTCATCAATATTTTAAAAACGACTCTCCTTATTGATTCTTGTAAGCAAAAATCATCTGAATGCCTAAATCCCTAACTTTTCAGCTGCTATTTGACTTCCTCAAGTAATTCTAATGTATCAGAATGTTCTATTAGCAGAGAGTACTCATATTGGTTCTTTTGTCATTTATAGATTTTCTGCACTTTGTGTCACCAAAGAGTGTAAATCCTGAGTGTCACATCACAATTAACATCCTCAATGGAAAGCTGTGCATAGTTCCTGCTCATCCCAAATAAGAGGCCAGATCTGCTTGGCCTCTTATTTGGGAGTAGTAGCTATTATTAATTAGTAGCTATTATTAATCAATAGCTATTAATAATTGCAGAATGAAAGATTACCACAGTCCCCAAGTTTCAAACTCAAATCCTAATTTATCTTATTTTTATAAGAACAGCCCTAGCTCAGGCATTCATCTAACATTTTGAACAGTATAACCCACAGCAGAAAAATTCAGTGCAGCAGCAGCGTTGCTGCAGTCACAGTAATAAAAGCATACAGGCAAGAGGTAGTTTGTAGGGAGAGGTAGGACACTACTGCCAGCATTATTCATACACACAGAGCTCTAAGCAAACACTTGTTCTTAAGAACCAGTTCTTGATTCAGTTACTTAAAATACCCAAAAGCCTCACTTAAATACAGGAATAATGGTCATAATTTTAGTTGTCAATGGTAAAAGGACTCAAGAATCAATGATAAAAATGCCATCCAAAGCTTCTATGAGGTGCAAGACTACCAACTCTTATCCAGAATGAGCTACTCCTTTGATATTTAACACTAAAATACACCGCTTCTGTTATTTGCACAGTTTAATATTAATTGTTAGTAATGGATATGCAGTGCTGAACACTTGAGTAGCACTTCAAAAGCACTTCAAAAATGGTGCAAGATTAACTAAATCAATGCAACTATGTATTGTCAGTGCTCACCTTCATTCATTCCTATAAAATTACAAGTTTAAATTATGTATTATGTTACATACTGTGAAATGCTCCACTGTCTGCAAGGTAACAGAAAGATACCCATCAAATATATATCACAAAATAGGTGAGCAGGATTGAATACAGAAGGAATCCATTCAATTCTCCTGTCTCGGTCAGCTTAACACCGTAGATGATCTTTAACTGCATATGGTCTACCAGAACCCAAAGCATGGTAGGGGTGACATACACAACTTCATAAAAAAGTATCCAGATCACCTTCTAGAAACTGTTACAAGTCAAAGTACTGGTAATCTTGTATTAATCCAGGATCCAAAGCCCCGGAAAAGATATTTCAAAGCACCTTTTACTACTGCATCTCTCACAGTAATAAGCTATAAGAATTGAAATCATGCTGGTGTGAATGGGATAGAGTTAATTTACTTCACCTAGTTGGTGTGGGGCTATGTTTTGGATTTGTGATGAAAACAATGTTAATAACACAGGAATGATTTTTGCTAATCTGCCCTTATAGAGGGCCAATGTCTTTTCTGCTTCTCGCCCCACCACAGTGTGGGCTGGAGGTGCACCAGAACCTGGGAAGGTACACAGCCAGTCCAGCTGACCCTAAATGACCAAAGATATGCCATGCCATATGGCATCGTGCTCAGTACGTAAGTCAGAGAAGAAGAAAGGGGGGAGACGTTCAGAGTGACAGCATTTGTCTTCCCAGGTAACAGTTACATGTGATGGAGCCTTCATCCTGCTTTCCTGGGGATGCCTGAACACCTGCCTGCCCATGGGAAGTGGTGAATGAATTCCTTGTTCTGCTTTGCTTGCATGCACAATTTCTGCTTTATCTATTAAACTGTCTTCATGTCAACCAACAAGTTTTTTTCATTTTTTTCTCTTCTGATTCTCTCCCCCATCCCATAAGGGAAGAGAATGAGCAAGTAGCTGTGTGGGGATGAGCTGCTGGCTAGGGGTTTTATTTTCTTTTACAGTAAAAGTCAAAGACTAAAATGTGTACTTTAAGATGGAAAAAGATAGCTGCAACCTAGGCAGCCTTACAAAATTCCACATCTTGCAGAGTAGTTTTTAGGTATATCTGAGGGGGTATGTTTATAATTTTGATTTTATAATAATTAAGTAATCTCCACTGACAAAAGCTTAATACTATTGAGGTGTTTGCTGTGCTAATGTACACTAAAAGCATTACTCTTTCTTCAGTAATGAGGTGTTACTATAAGGTTAAAAAAATGATAGTCAAATCAGTAATTCCATAATCTCGAGAACTGAGACAAAAAGTTCCTAGTTTTACTAAAAAAAAAGAAAATATAAATTGAAATCAGCTTATATTCTCACTTTTTTTTTCTCGACTTCCACAAGAGATCATTGTGCTGGTGCCAGTTCCAATAAATTTCATGCAGTTGATTATCAGGATAACAGTAGTATACACAGAAAACAGCACAAGTTAACAGAGAATTTTAACAAGCAACAAGTCCTCTTAATCTTGCAGATAAAAATATCTATTACTAAATATACTCAGATAGAGTAGCTTTCTAATGAAATTTTGTTTACAAAGCCACATGCTGTGTTTTCCCAAATAGTTTTCCAAACTAGTTAGACTTTCAACAGAATTTGATATGAAGAGATGTATTAAAAAAGAAAAATCTATGCTTCTACAAAACTTGGTACAGAACAGGTGCCCAGATAGAGAAATGCTATTTATTGGCAACAACAATAAAGACTGAAGAATTAAGACATCCCCCTTTTTGAACTCATGGAACCCCCACAAAAATTCAGTTTTAGGAAAAAGGAACTGGGTTCTGCATCTTAGATAGATACAGTGTATCTATACACTGAGATAATGTGGTTTATATTTATTGACCAGCTTTTAGAGGTGCTTTAGAGGCATGCTTCTTTCCCTCTGACTGAATAGAATTTGGAGTAATTAACACAGAGACTCATCACCATTAGCATCTATACCACACAGTTCTTATTCAAATAATATTTATCTAGTATTAGTTCAATTATTAAAATTGAAGTTATTTCAAAGTGGTCACAAATCACTTTTCTTCTAGTTATCTCTAGCATTCTTACAATTTTGCTTCAGACATCAAGAGCAGTTGAAAGGACTAAACAAATATATAAAATATATTAAACAGGACTAAACAAATATATTAAATATATTAAACTGATAGGTCAAATATATTAAACTGATTAACAAAACAGATAAATTTAATAAAAATATAATGGAATACTGCAGTACTGAAATGAGTTTGGAGCTTTTTTCCCTAAAAAGTTACATAAATCCCCCCAATGTTCAAGCAACATCACTTAGTTTATTAAATGAGGCGATTCATAGAGGAATGACACAATTAGAATTATCTTTAAAATACTCTCTACAGCACTCTAAAGTGACTCCTTGGGACTAAAGCAGATTTTTTTGTTGTGGTTTTTTAAGACAAAAAAGAAACCACTGCTTATGCAGCTGAATGATAACCAAAAACCTGCAATCTGATCCTATTTTTACCTGTTTAGAATGCTACATGATGCATAGCAAGTCCATTTTACCTTTTCCCAGTCAGTTGTCCAGACAGTGAGGAAATGCCCCAAGAACACTTGAGCTGAGTGTTTACAACTTGCCTTGGAACAGCTTACACAGCGCATTCAATTCATTAAAAAGCATCAAGCACCTTTCTCCCAGATGAAATTCATTGCCCTAACACATGAGCACAGGTTCCTTTACAACATATTGGCAAAATCTGGGCAGTTCCAAACCAATACACAGCCTGTAGAAATTTTCAGTGCACAGAGACATGGCTCAAATCTTCCCTTCCCATGGGCTCCACAACCAAACTCCCAGCTACAGTGGAACCTGCAGTGTGTGACACACTGCCACAATCTCTTCTTAGGTGTTCAAGTTTCTAGCCACAAAAATCAGAAAAGCTATAATGTTTCTTTAAGAACAAGGCAAGCAGCAAAAAGATGCCCAAAATACATTTGCAGCTCAGTGTTTAGGACATTTACCCTGGATCCTGCATTTTAGGTTCTCCTCTGAAGCTCTCCAACTTCTGTGATAGTGACAAGAGGCTCCTTGTCACCATTTTATTCTTTTTGCCTCTTCAATAATAACTTCTTAGACATCTGCAGTCTTCAGTCATGAACCCATTTTTGTTTAATTTACATTATATGAGCCACTACAGCAGAGTTTTAAATTTTCCCTTCCTGCTCAGCTCAGGCCAAAGCACTTCTAGTAAAAAAGGTAATTGTGTAACTCAGCTGCTATATAGTACTTTACTACAAAATATATTCACATTTTTCAGAAGTTATAAATATATAAAGCAAGTAACGCCTAATTTTCATGTTAGCAGCAAAAAGAGACTTCCACTATATAAAGGTCAATTCCACATATGTTTAGCTCCTTCTTTAGTATTTCCAAATATAAGACTGGCAAGCAAGGCATTCTTCCACAGCCTCATGGTGGCCTAAGTTTTCCCAAGAAAGCCTGAGTAAACACCTGGGCCCTGAAGTAAAGGGATATTATAATGGAATGTCAAGCAACATACTACCAATCCTCTTTCTAAGGGACATAGCCTCATCACTAATCATTTCTAAATAGCATCTCTGCCACAGAAACTAACAATGCTTAGGCAGCAGTAATCAGAGCATAATGAAGCTATTTATTCTGTAGCTTCAACATCATCATGAAAATTAAATCATACCAAAGGTTTGGTTAGATTTGCTTAGGGTTTTTTTGTTTTGTTTTGTTTTTTTTATTATACCCTTACATATTTGTTATCAATTTTGTTGGCAGAGTGGCCAGAAAAGACTGAACACATACTATGGAAGGGAAACACAGGCTTTCAGCTGAGTTTGTTTTTAGAATGACAGTTACCTACATTAACATTTTCAGACCAACCTCTTCTTACTGCAGTGTAATATTTCACATGCACAAATGGACAGGTTTTGAGGTCTTAGCAAGAAAAATAGTTCCAAACTACAACTCATACAGCTACTGCTTGGCAAAACAGAAAGCTTTAATGATGCCTACAGATCAGATTATCCAAATTTCTAAAGAACAAAGATGAAAGATAAAGCAGAAACTACAGTGGCCTTGAGGGGCATGTGGGTGCCACACACACACACACACACACACTACTGCATCTATGAAGAAATATCTAAATATTTATGGTAATATGACAAAAATCTAGGTTCTCAAGGGATTTAAAAAAGAGGAAATAAGGAAAGTCACCCTAAAAAAATGCCCTACTCCTCCAAGATACTTAATACAATAAATCAAATATACAGCATAAGCTGAAAAAATAGCTAACACCATTGACTGAACACAATCAGTTTGAAAGTCCCTCTAAGTGTGCCCTGTAGATTTCACAGGTATGATCTGGGAAGCATAGTGTCTTCAGTCAAATTCATTTAAGAAAAACAAAAAATAAAACCCAAAATAAAACCAAAAACCACAAACCCACCAACTTACAAGTTTTGTCAACGTGAATAAAAGTCCATGCATATACAAAACCCCACACTTTTATTATTTTAGCCCTGAATTTCAATTTAGAGGTACAACAGCATCACAGCACACACACGTTTCTGAGTTACCAGATAAAGACAGAATGATTCACCTACACCTTTCTCAAGTCTAAAGATTAGACTTTTTAGAAGATCATCCAAGAACAACTGGCAATCAATATTCACTCAAAATGGAAGGGATCTTAAAATCCAAATCAAATATTAAGGAGACTAAGAGTCTAGAGATTGACATTTGCTATTCAATTTCCTGTTTCTATAAATACAGCTCCTTTGTATAATAAACATTTGGTCATAAGATTCTTTGATTCCAATTTTTATGTAATGATTTTTAATAATGTAAAACTAAGTTTACCCACATCCACACAAAATCCTATTAAGCTATTTGTACAGGATGTGTGCTAGTGAGCAGTTTTGCATGTATCCTTAGAGGCTAAGAAAAGTGCCAAAGCACATTTGCATTATTGTGTCTGTTATCACCCTCTGTTGAATTTAGATGACAAATTTCCTACAGGCAACTGTTAATGCAGCAGTAATAAAAATCTAAAACAGTAATCATCACAGATTTGAAATTACTTTTAATAATATGCAAAGTCAAGTCATTAAAAGAATATACCAACATTAGAAATCGGCAGTTACGTTCTTTGTACCCTCACAGCAAGATTTCCCAGGTGAGTAACAAGGTATTTTGCCAGCACAGTGGGCTTGACCACTGGTACCAGCAAAATGTGTCAAGAAGAGATGTCAGTTCTTTGATGAGAGAAAGATGTAACAGGTGGAAACATAAGGAATTCGATGCACGTGTTTAGCCACACAGTTACTAAAATGTTTACTGCTGGTTTTCTTCCCCCTGTAGGCACAAACGGTATACAAGAAAAGCTCTAACAGAAAATTAAGGCAAAGGGAGTTGCATGGAACAGCCTTCCCAATGGATATGTTTCAGTATCTCAAAACTGAATATAAACAGAAACAGAAAAGTGCATATACAAATGCACCTGAAGAAGTTTCCTTATTGGATGCCAGTACCTACGGTTTATCATGTGTTATTTATTATTCAGTGCCTCAGAAGAAGATTTTCTTCACACTTTTCAGCAAAAAGTAAATTTACCAGAAAGTGCTACTTTTAAGCAGATGTGCCACATAATTAGCAACGACAAATCCACTTACTTTTTTCTCCTTCTCATGATGTTTATCCTGAGAGTGAGAGGAAGAATCACTTAAACTTTGATCATATGACCTATTAGATCCCCGTTTGCTCTTTTTCTAAAAAGAGAAAATATATTTATGGACAGAGAAAAGGAATCATTTGAATAAATAAAAAGTATAAAGCATTTCCACTGACATGATGCTTTATTGCTTGAGGAAAAAAACTTCAGTGCTTCAGTTACTGGAAAGCTGACACTAAAATTCACAAGACTACTGAATGTACACCAGGAAAAAAGCCTATCCTTGTATCAACCTCTACACGTCCCACAAATTTGCAAGATATGCTTTCCACAGAGAAATGAAATACACCACTTTTTAAAGATTAAAAGATGCTAGACACATTTTCAAGTTTTCATAACATAAAACAAAAGACACTGCTCAAATGAGTATCACGTGAAGCCACAGTGATGCCCTGACACATGCTTGAAATGCATTGTAAGGTGACTTCATCACTTATTTATTATTCAAGCAATCTGTCTGGTATATTTTCATTAAAATGGATTAAAAACCAGGATACAGAATGCTACAGTCATGTCTGTGATTATAAGTGGCAGTTGTAATTGCCTGCATTTCTGTAATGTCTGAGAGCCTAGTTCAGGACCGCAAATACTTTATGCTGGGCCAGTGTTCTAAATGTTGGTTTTTTCATAACTGAGAAAGTATTTAAAGACACTTCAGGCCACTCTTTTGTCAACAAGTTTTCAGTAGAATAGCAGATGTAGAACACCCACCATCTTCAGCAGGAAATACGAAGCACCTGTATTTATCAGGCATTAACAGTCACAATAATCCTAAAGAAAAAACTGAAACACTTAAAACAATCTTGCCAGTCTTTACTATTCTTACCACTATAACTTCATAAGGGAAAGCTAATTAATTACATGTCCAATACAAAGTTCTGTCTTTATCAATGAACTTGTTTTTTAAATAAACGTACCTGCTCTCATCATAGCAGCACTACAACATTCAAATCAAAGGCCTAACAGTGTAAGGGTTTGCCTTCACTACTAAGTAAGAGATAATTTTCGCTCTTTTTGTGTATACTTAGCTCAAGCCAGTTAAAAAAAATCCTAGCTCGGTAAGGGCCTGGAAAGCCCTGACTTATCTTCACTATGAAGCAAATTTCATCAGTATTCACAACAGTACAAAACTAACCTCATCAAACTTATCTTCTAGAAACTAAAATGGTTGACTGGTCCTGCGTTTTTACTTCGCTGCAACCTAAGTCACACCAAGTATTCAACTTTTTTAGCATTGAAAATAAGTAATCTGCAAGTTAAACTATACTTACAACAGTATCTGAACATAAGTCTGTATATTTTAGTATTAATAAATAACGTTTTTTAAACATCAGTAAGCCCCTCAAGTCCATACACTCACACATGTACACAGAAACAGATATCTGGAACTGTCAAACTGGTAAGAAATGAAAGACTCCAGAGGTCTGATCCAAAATCTACTGCATTAACTGAGAAATTTCAATGTTTCTAATTTCTTGTTTACTTTTTAAAAATCAAACCTCAAGTCACTTCCTTAAGGTTGTGTTTCAGAGAACTTACAAGGTGGGAATACTCACTGGCTACACAGTGAGAGATAGAACAAAAGAGGTTGGGCAGAAGAGTAACAGAAGCAGAAAGAAATTGAGTGCTTCTTTATTCTCTAGAAGTAGTATTTTCTAGTTTATTCCAAAATTGACTGAATTCCTAGAAGGTACTTAAACAAATAGCAAAAGAAAACATTCCAGGAACTCAATGAAAAAAAACCACTAAATGTGCATGCTATTTCTGGCAGAGGGGGAAAACCCACACATCTATAAAGTAACCACTTATAAAAACATTTCCAGCTAGTACTTCTGTAACTGTGATTAAAACATTGTTTTAATGAAATGCAATCTACTTTTTGAACTACATGAAAATATTATTTCTAGTTCTAATGGCAATTCAGAATAAAAAAAATAAGTCAGTAACATTTATTTATAGAATTTAATAAATACATACCAGTTTATTAAAATGGTATTTACAGTAGCCACAGTATTGGACGTTATCTGCACCATTGCCTTCCTCTTCACAAAGAAGTCCTGCAAACTGTGCACTAAAAATAAACCAAACAACATTCAAGGAAAACCATTTTACACCAGTCTGTACCACAATATCACACCTGATAACATATGAATGCTTATATCTGCAATTAATAGGAGATTTCCACACAAATAACTTCCAGTGGTATTTGAGCACATAACCAACCTTTGTAGCCCAGGAAAAAACATTTATAATGAATCTTTAATCCACTCACACAAGATTACATCTTGCAAATCTACATTTACTATGCAGCTACTTGCAGAAATAAATAAACAAAGCAATCTAGAATTACTTTTTGCTCAAATTCAAGCAAAAAAAAAAATCTATCTAAGGAAAGAACAGCTTTTAACAAAACCATACTATGGCTCCAAAGAAGAGTTTTTTCAGAACTTGAATATATGCTTCTCTGATTTACTATGAAAATTACCGGGTTTTTTTAATCTAACTTGAATTGCATAGTAAATTAAACTGCATTTACTAGTTTAAAATATTGTGGCAGGCTAATTTCTTTTGAGAAGACCAACAGTTACAGTTCGCATTGACTGGACTAATTATTACCTTATTTTACTACAATTTTTTCAAAACAATTTTCTTTTTCACCGTTTATAATGTTGATATATTTTCTTTATCAAAACCAACTTAGATATTGACAACCAAATATTGTTACGTCTTCCATATAATTTTCATTCCCGTATGTTGGGGTTTAGGATTCTTCCTTTTGTTTCTTCCTCTTAGGGAATTTACTCCCATATGTTGCTAGGAGACAACAACTACTGGGTACTTAAGGGAGACAAAAGAAGTTGCCAAACTCAGGGGAGGCGGGCAACTGGCTGCACTTCTCTTATCAGAGGGTTTCTCTGGGAGGGGCAGAGATACCCGAGAATGGGGCTGGGAGAAAGGGGGCTGGGGCAGCTGCTAGTTCTGGGCACGGGGAGGGGTCAGAGGCTGGGCTGCTGCGGGGTTCAGTCTCCTGCTGCCTTTCTTCTACCGTGAGCGCTCTGCTCCTAAGAGCGGCCGCTGCACTGGGCCCTGATTAACACCAAACAGGGCTCGCCATTAACTTCGCCATCTGCTCAGGTGCCTCAGAGGAAACCCCAGGATCCCCGAGCCCCATCCCGCCCCAAGGGAGCGTCTCTGCCCTGTTCGGGAGGCAGACTGCAACTGCCGGGCCGCCGGCCCCTTTTCTCTGCCATTACTCCTCGTTTTTGCTACACTGTAGCCCCAAGGCGGGGACATCGCCGCGGCTCCAGCTACAACTGATGAGTTTCGGATACATCTCATCTACCGCCCCGGTATTGTGCTCCTCCCCGCCGTTCCAGCCTGCGGCTCCCGAGGGTCCTGCTGGGGCACCAGCATTGACTGCCCCAGGTGGTTCGTGCAGCAAAGCCTTTTTATAGGGTCCTGCCCCACGGGTTCATGAAGCAAAGCCTTTCTATAGGGTCCTGCCCCACGGGTTCATGAAGCAAAGCCTTTCTATAGGGTCCTGCCCCATGGGTTCATGAAGCAAAGCCTTTCTATAGGGTCCTGCCCCACGGGTTCATGAAGCAAAGCCTTTCTATAGGGTCCATCCCTTCCCGTCTCGGCCCAGCCTCCATCACCGCGTGCTCCCCGAGCCTGCACCACAGCGCCCCCTGCAGCCGCGGGGAATCACCGCACCCGCCCCGCCGGCCGGGAGCCAGCAGCGCCCCTGGCGGCTGTGCCCGGAAATGCACCAAGGGGAAAGGGCTCAGAGAGAAGAACTGCTCCCTGGGGTTTGCAGTTCGTGTTTTTCCTTTTTGTTTGCTGTGCCGCCATTGGTACTGTTTGTTTGCCTTGTTATACACATACATGCCAGTAAAGAATGTTATTCCTTTTCCCATACCTTTGCCTAAAAGACCCTTAGTTCCAAAGCTAAAATAATTCGGGGGGGGGTGTCATACTCTCCGTTCTAAGGGAGATTCCTGCCTTCCTTGTCAGACACCTGTCTTTCAATCCAAGCCACCATAATGTTACAGTCAAAACTATACACAGGAATATTTAAATGAAAGAAGACTATATAATGTGGCTCATTTTCACACATTTTAAAAAGTATGGTCTTGGAAAACCCAGAAATACTAAAATACATGCACATCTACAGCTGATATCAACTAGAAAAAATAATTAAGAGGATGCTTTAAGCAAAGACCTATTGTTTCTAAACTTCTCTTACAAAAAAAAATGCACTCAAGCTCATTTTTCATTAGACAATAGTTCTAATAATCCCAACTTGATATACCTTGCCCTGGATTTCTAGTAGTCTTCACATTTTTCTTCCATTTTAAAAAAATATTACAGAAACCTCTAATTATCTCCAGTCCTACTACTCTCCAGCTAGACATCATTTTGTAGTATAGGCCATGTTTTTGAACTGAAACATTCTAAAAAGTGGCAAGATAGCTGTTTTAATTTTGAACTTAAATCTCATGCTCTTCACAGTATTCACTGAAAACAGGGTTTTGGAATAAAGTAAAAAGATGAAAAGGACTCTTGTATGTATCCAAGTGTTTGAAAGGAAAGAGACTTTTTCATACAAGCCCTTGGATGTATACATTTTTTCACATCTGTAAGTAATCCCTTTACATGGTATGCACGCTTTGAGGAACACAATCCATTTTCACCATAAAAAGAAACTTGACATTGATCACATCCAATGAAGAATTAGATACTTGTAAAAGAATAAAACCTGTGAAGTAGTCAAGCAATTAAAAGAAAAAAATAAATTAAGAGTTGCCAAGATTATCAGCACCAAAACAATGGAATTAAACCCTTCAAGATCTCCACATGACATACAAATTGTCACTTGGGTACACTGAAGAAAATATATTTAAGTGATTTAAGTTGATGTGCACATACCATTTCCCTGACTAAACTGGTCATGAAGCAGCATACTGAGGCAGTCATAAAATAGAAAGGTAAATCCATAGATTATGTAGCTAGACAGCCTATATAGATCTGTCCACTACGGTAAAATAACTCCAGCTGAAATTGAAAAAACAAATAATGCCTGCAAATTTTGGAGTGGAACTCTTTGCTTCCTTTTACCTGTTAACATGTGGTTTAAAAGAGGCTGGATAGTTAGATTAGAAATCCATAAAGTGAAACAAGCATCTCCTGAATGCAAGGAAATCTAAGTATCTTAAAGTGGAATGAATCAGATGGTGGAGAACACAACTTTTTTTCTCCAGCAGTAACACATGAAATCAGAATAGTTCAGCATGATCTGTACCACTTAGATAAAACCAGTGAAGTGAGTTACTCCCAAATGTTTGGAAATCCGGACTGGCATGGGTGAGTCTGGTGCATTTTTATGTATAGCTCAGTAATTTTCCCACTGATTTACCAAAAGTAAACACCAAAATCAGTTAGAAGGCAACGCTAACAAACGGTGTCTTCACACTCCCATATCCCATTAAACATCCTCTAAGAAAAATAGCCTAAGACCAAGAAAAAACCCAAAGTCCCTTTTACTCATTCACAGGAGCACACATCATTTAATACCACCCAAGGGAGTACTATCAGACAGTTCTTGCATCTCACAGCAAAATCTATACTGCCACTGCCATATTGTTAGTAAATAACTAATATTAAAATAAACCACTTTACTGTACTTCTTTACTCAAGGATGTACTAAATAAGGAGTTTATTCATTACACTCTGCGTACTGGTTCTTTCTGGAACATCAGAGATATTAAATAAAAAAATATACTTACCATGTTACGTGAAAAGCTTGTCGACATCCATGTTTATTACATGTCATACAAGCACCAGTGGCTGCTTTACTTTCTCTGCCTTGTTCATCACAAATATAGCACGTCTATCAAAGAGAAAATACTTAATTTGATAAGAAGCATACCAATAAATTCTGTGTTACAGGAGATTCTAGGTTGAGAACTATTGCATTTTGCAGTTAAGCCGGTGTAAGAACTTCTTTATGAAAGTCTAATCATGCTTGTTAGTAAAAAGGAGATCACCTGGTAGACTCGGGATTTGTGTAACATTTCAGCAATGTTTAGGCAGTACAAATACTAATTTGCTTACATTTCATACCACTGTCAGCCAGCCAAAGGGTTAACTAGCCAAGGGCTAATAGCATTAGGTTTCCCAACTGTCCTTGCTTTCAAGTTTGTGTCTATGTCCTTTTAAGTCTCAATCATTCTCGTACTTATTTAACATAACCTGTATTCGTGGCATTCAGAAATATCAGATGAGACTAAGTGCCCAATGGTACAATATGCCCTAAGGTATACATCTATATCTATACAAAAACATACAAAAACCTGCAAACTTGAAATCTTATTTGTACATTTGATGCAAAGAATTTTCAGAAGTGTCATAGCATGTTTCAGTATTCATATGATGCTGAGCAACTTTTAATTAAATTAGTGTTTAACAGGACTCTGTTTTATCTGGATGACTACTTCAGCATGACTTGGACAGCCCCATAAACATTTTGTAAATTAATCCAGAACCTTCTGTAAAAAAGCTTAAATGAGTATACCAAACCCATTTCAACCTCCAAAACAAGCTAAAATGAAAATAACCTATTTAGTACTTGGAAATCTTTTCATAGCATTTTTCTCAATTTTTTTCTATTTCTGGGATGCCATGGAAATTTTTAATATTTTCGAAAACATTCTTAGTAAAACAGAAAAAAGATATTAAGACAAAAAAATCCAAATTCTTCCTCATTATTCAATACTTTCTCTTTTTTTTAACATGTGGCCAATAAATATGGATCCATACTGTATGGAAGCTCACTACTATAGTAGGTGTCACAACAAACTCTCACCAGCATTCCAAGGAGAAACATCAGGCAAAATTAAATCTCTCTACACTTTTTGCTGTCCTAATTACTGAAACAGCATTTAGAGGGATTCTATATCATATCACGTTCATGTGTAAAATTAAACAATTTAAGAAGAGATTCTTTATGAAAGTATCACCCAGCACTGAGGTGGTTTAAGTGTTTGTTTTCATATGAGAAAACCTTACTGAGCATTAAACATTAAGGACACTCCTACCTCTATGGAAACCCCATTATAAGATCCTTAATGAGAAAAGAGAAACTTCTTTATGCCAAAAAATAAAATTGTCTCTATTTTAATTGACTTAGAATTTTATTCACAACCTCCTTTCAGTGAGGCAGAGAATGAGTAGAATAATAAATAAAAATAACATCAACCATGGCTAGCAGAAAACACAGTGGAAAAACATGGACCAAAAGACCATTGAAATTAAAAATAATTATATAATGCAAAACCAGTATTACTTAGGAAAATGAGTGAAATTCAGAGATCAGAGCAGCTTGTTACAGAGGTTTTTAGAACAACATTTAACAGGAGGTGTCAGCTAACTAAAGCATTTTTGTTAATATGCAAGACTTTGAGTGTTATTCTTGTACAGTTTCCACACTACTTTAAAAAGCTAATAGATCCTAAAATCATACCCTATAACCTAACATTTAAAAGACCAGAACGAGGATAATCCTACTTAATTCTTTGCCTTGCTTCTTTTGTACATCAAGGTGGTGAATACTGATAATTCCATTGTTTGACAGGGTCTGAAACTGGCTGCTTTTTACCCTTCCATACCATGACCTGACACATTTAGATTTTAGGAAAAACAAGGTCATGATCTATCAACCTCATCTGAGTCAATATATTAAGTAAGTAACTTCAAAGTAAGATACCTCTATAAACAGAGAGTTCCACAAACCCCATAAAACTCAATTTCCAGTTACTTTCTGTTTTTTTCAGAGTTTTGTTTCATGTTAAATATTTCCTCACTGAAGCTCAGAAAGAAAAGCAATACAACCATTCCACATATAGAGATGTAGACTCCATTTTTCAGTATTTACCCTACATGTAGGGTCTCTGTTTTGGGACCTCTTTGAGCAATTTACAGTAAAATGACTGAAAAATGACTACAAACTACATTACGAACAAGTTTAAATGCAACATGGTGGACTGACTACTCATTTTAAGAAGCTCAAAGAACTTTCCTACAATAGTCATGAGAAGCATTAAACCTGTTTCCTAGTATTCCAGATGAAACAGGGACAAAGAAGGTTCACTCTCCTGTTCCAACAGACAGTAAGCTCTCTACAGCTGAGCTTCTCATATTTGTACCTTCTCTTAGCCACACAAACGATTCCAGAAGCCTGAGAACCCGTGTCTTTCTTTCCCAAAGGAAGACTTGCATGTATTTGCAAATCCATACGAACACTACACCTCTGAAGCCTCTGAAATGTGGAAGTTTAAAACTCTGTCCCACCACCTACAGCTGTGCCCTTCTTCAAAGCTCTTAAGGGAAGAGAGTACTCTCCCAAATTCACTGGAAAAGAAGAAAAGCTTTTGACTCAGCAAGGAAATGTTACTCAAAACCACAACAAATACCTTACTTCCTTTAAAGGCAAAATATGTATTCTGCACAGCTGTCTTTATGTTTCTGTCAGTATTCTCCCTTCAAAAATTCAAAGTGCAAACTTTCTTTGCAAAAGCAAAGACAGAAGGGAAGATGATGCAAAAAAATTTATAAGGCAAAAAGTAATTTCAGAAATAGTTTACTCATATCAACTACCCAGTGGCATTCCTTGATCACAAAATCAAGCCTAGGAATTGTACAGAATTCTCATTGTTGCAGCACATACTGAAAGAGAAGTTTGGCAGCTGCATTCACTACTAGGCAAATCAAGAAACTCCAAACGCACTTATCTTTTAATCAGTTCTTAAAAGAGATTCCTAAAAGCAGTAATTATATACAATTATCACATAGTTTCAAATGAACCTGAAAGAGACAAATAAAGCTGACATAAAATAAAAATATTATCCATGCATAACCATACAAAGAATAAGAAACACCTATTTCTGTAAAGAAGAGCAACTAATAGTCCAGGGTTTTTTGGAAGCAACTGTGTAAGAAGAGCTTTCCTGATAGCTAACTTATTAATTAAATAATTCAGTGGATGTGTAATGTGATAGATTTTATCCCAGAAGCAGGCAAACTTTAGGGAAATAGCAGCCAAATGTCTCTATATGGATAAGCCCCATGCTTTCGTATCTACAGCATTTCTTCTTGCATTTAAGATTACTGTACTTGGTAATATTGCATATTTCACAGTGTTTAGTAAAGAAACAAGTGCATAGGGAAAAAAAACCCAAACATTAAATTAAGCACTATGTCCTGGCAAAAATTCAACAATATTTACTTTAAAGACTACAGTATAATTTCTCCCTCATGGTAATTTTCCTTGGCTCCGTTTTCCCCCAGTTCCATATGCTAGTGTTCTATATGTATCCAGCCATGCACAGAGAATTATTTAGAACTTCGCAGGAAATAATATCTTACTTAAAATCTCCTATTCCAACCTGAGCTGACAAACAGAATGAAATTATCACTAAGCCTCTCTAAAAAAAAAGAAAACTACTCCAGTCATTTTTTCCTAATTACATTTGCATGTTCTCAATATGCAACAAATGTTTCAATAACTGTTTGTCATATCTACTTCTCAAAAAAACAGCTCTTCTTTCCCATTTTTAGGCAAATCAACAAAGTCAGAGTGAAATGCTTTACAAAATATCTGATCTAAAAAAATATCATTTAAATAGCCACAAATTATCTTGAATAGCAACAGGAGTAGAAGGTGAAACTATTGCAGGCTACATGAAAAGGGAACTAATAGTTGTATTGGTTTTGGGAGGTATTGCTCAAGAATAGCCTACTCGGGGACCCATGGCAGTTTAACCACAGCAATACTGAACTGAGCACCAGACCTAGCAAGAGTTGAGTTCCCTGTCAGACAATACTTCTTAAATTCAGTAGTGTTACAACTGGACTGCTGCTGGCACTGCAGTTAGACAGGTTTCAGAAAGTTTGCTGCAGCAACTGCAGTACAGCCATTACTTGGATTCCCCTGAAACCCACAGCCTCTATCTCCCTGACCCAAAAAGACCAAATAATGACAGTGAAACCTGAGTTCTGTAAAAAGAGAGAACAAAAATAATAATAACTTGCAGGCTAGGAGTGTGATCCCAAACTTTGATATTTCTGACACCAGTCTCATTGTACTTCAATAAATTAGTGGCCTGATAAAAGCAGTTTTAGGCTGACTGCTAACATGGAAAATAAGCCTCAATCAGAACACCTGCCCATAGCACAGAGAACTAAGAGCTGGACAACATCAGAACTCTCTCTACATTAACTGTATAGTGCTAGTAACTATCTAGAGAGAAAAAAAATCACAGTAACTACAGACCAACAAAAATTAAAACTGGAATTTTAGCAGCAAAACACAACTGTATTGTCATATATTTAGAACAAAAACTGTTTGAGAAAGAAGCAACTTTAGTTATGATGAAAAGGAATTAAAGACTAAAGACAGAGACAGACAATGGATTTTGTCAACAAGTAATAATAAAAGACGCAGAGTACATTTTTTGAAGTTACAAGGATTAACTCATCCAATATCCAATTACCATCAATGGAAATGGTGCGAGATAAAACAATTCATGAAATTTTTGATGTACATTAAGAGACAACCAATATCAATTAAAAGAAAATTATGACTGACTACTACCAAGGAAAAAGAAAACTGATATTCTGTTTCCTCAGAGGTGGGGAGAGAAAAAATAAATTAATTTATTATAGCAAATCTCTGCTGCTTTGTGTCCAAGCAGAAACATTTTATCAGTTCTGTACTGAATCTCACTGTGGCATGTTCTTGACAATGCAGAGGGAAGTAAATAGTGAGATGGCAATAAAGATGTTTGGGTAATAATGAGAAAGCTTGAGAAAAACCTAGACTTTGATTCCTGGCTTTTCAGCTACACTGGTAAATAAAATTGACAAAATGTATTGACAGCAACTGGAGAAAGTGAAACAGAAAAGGAAAAGACCAAAGAAAGAAAAAAGGAAAAAGGCTAGAAAAATGGAGGGGGAGCCCATAAATCAAAGATGGAAACTTGGAAAGGGATGTGGGGAGTGTGATAAGTCACAGAGGCAATATGAACAGGGACTGGTCTCCCTGTAGGGAGAACATAACATGTGATGCATGCCTTTTTCTTCTCTTTTTTATAACACAGTCTATTCCTACTTTACTCCAGTGTCCACAAACTACCATAAAATAAAGTAAAAAAATAGAGATGAAAAGAACAACACATGAAAAATATGTAACATGACTCATCAGAAATTCAGTTTGCATCTGCAGAAGAGAACATATTAAGACCAATGTAGTTAAATGAGGAGAAAGTAACACAAGTGAAATAAGGAAAATGTAACTATCAATAAAGAACACTAACAAGCTACTGGTTTATTGCTCTGCTTTTAGGGTTTTTTTTCTTTAGTCTCACCACACTTTATAAAACATTCCATCTCACTGACAATTATTTAGGAGCAGTTCTCCTGTAAGTAAATAATCCCACAAAAGTGAATGTTGCTTACAAAGGCAAAAGTCTGCAAGCATTTGCCTTAATATATTAGCATACCTTTCTGTCCTAAAATAAATGTTTATAAACATGTTTATGTTAATATCAACACTTAAAACACTAGGACTTTGTGGTAATTAATAATAACTTCTCATATAAGCTGCAACAGTATTTTAACCTATGGAAAATATTTCAGATTCTTTTAAAAATAAACTGTTATTCTAAGATTATGATATTTTTAATTAACAAAACAGTCCCTAATCTGTAAAAGACTAGTAAGACATGGCAGACAACCTTACAACTTAATTTAATAATACAGCTTTCTTCATTCTTCAATTTACCATAAAGACATTGCAGAAAACTTACAGCATTACTGCACACATTTAGGAATTTTATATCAAGTGCATTCTAAGAAGGGTAGTTTTATATTATTAAAGCTCACATGTTTTAAAATAAATACATTAGATATAAAAAGACATATAATTATACCTTATTATAACGATCATGAGGAACAGACTGCAACACGATAGGCTCCATTGTAGAAACATTTGCAAACTGCACCTCGGGAATGTACAGAGCACAAACCACATGAGCCCAACCTACAAAAAGTTATAATTGAATTTAATGTTTTCTAGAAGCTTAAAGGACATTTCAGTGTAGTGCAATTATAGTGCAAAAAACCTTTTACAACGCTTTTCTTTTTTCCACAGACATTTTAAACATTTTAACTGTTTAGAATATTAATGACATAAATTACACTTAAGTCATGTTTACATTTCATTTTTGTTATCCGAAGTTTAGATGATCAGAAATACATTTTTAAATGTAGTCAGGGAGAATTTATATGAGTAATACTCCATGAAATTCAAATACTAATGATTTATACAAACAGTAACACACAAACAGAAAAATTATTATTTTTTGATTTCTTGGATTAACACAGCCATTGCATAAAAACTACACAAAGTCCTGCAAAAAGGAAGCAGCATCTGACCAAACTGGTATTTTTAAAGCATAGCATCATAGAAGACTTCTGTGTATAATTTTTATTGTAAAAATGTCATTCTGATTTGAATAGACTCCTGTTTCTTTCTGGAGAAAGAAATGGCAACACATACAGACACCCTCACATCCTCTCTATGAAATCTCTTGCTTTTTCATTTATAAAGTTGTGGCCAACTCATTTTTTCATAGGAATACAAACACAAATCCACTCCTATTCCAATTCATTAACTTGGTGTCATCAATAAATGGTTAGTTACTTACCATACTGTGCTTTAACAACATTTTGAGCAAGCCAACATTCTTAATTGTCTTAACATTTAGTCGGATGGAGATGGGGGAAAACACGAAGTCAGAGAAAAACCTACTAATTTGAAGCCTTTTTTCAACACAGAGATTCTGAGAGCTGTTGGTTTGTTTCAGTGGAGGACCATATGCTATAACTGTAAATTTAGCAGAAGCTGCTACTTAGCTAACTCAACATATTGCTATACTGACATTAATAATAGAATTATTAAAAGTATTATCACCTCATCTAAAAGTGAATTTGGTGCAGCTAATCACTTGGTGTGAATTCTGTTCTTCTCCAAGAGAAAAACCGAAGTCTCTTGTCACAAGACCCTCAGTATCCTTTAAAAATAGTTCTGTTTTTCTCCTACCCAGGCTTACTTGTATGCAAACATTAAGGACATAAAATGTCAGATTTACATAATTAGGTAATCTAGCAGATTATTGGATTAGGCAAGCAAAGTAAACAATCAATGTGCAAACGCATGCTATAATAAAAACAACAACAATAATAATAATAATAATCATCATCATCCCAGAAAAATATTAAACACAAAACACACTATATACTGTCCCACTGTAGACCTTTATGAGCTTTTATCTTGGATTTTCTTTTCAATTACTCTACAGAATCTAAAAGTTCTTAATTTCTTCACCAAACTGTACTCTGACTCAAACTGAGCTAAACACTAAGGTGTGCTTGCTCACAGTAGTACTGTTGAGACTCTAAAATGGTATTTACAATAGAAAGTGCATATGCAATTCCAGACACTTTTCTTAAAAAACAAATCTTTTCCAGTTTTTGCCAACGGATCTGGTGTCCCCCCTCTCCATTTACTAAATTGGTAGTTACAATTTACTACAGAAAACAAAAAGTGCACACATACACAACAGTTCTAGTCAACATCCACAGTCAACACCACACATATTGTTCTAGTATTTCAACTGCAACTAAAGACAGTATCTCTGCTGCTCCATAATTTTATTCACAAATCTTTAGAATTACTCCGTACAGAAAAGGTATGAGACTAATAAAAGTGTAGGGTAAAAAACCGTATAAATTGCCAACTTGAGCTGCTTTTAAAATCCTTCCAACAGACCATTTTAAAATTATCATTAACAGACAGACAGAAAAAATAAAAACCACAACCTTTTGAGTTCACTTGTCTACTTGAAATATCTTCAGGGAAATAATGTTTATAAGGGCTTTTCTAAGAATTGCAAACTGCTTTAAGCCAGAATCATCTTACTAAAGACAAATAAATGTTAGCATGGTGCTAATGGTGAATATTTATCTTTAAATCTTCTCTTAAAAAATTAACTTAAATAGAAACATCATTCCTCTAATAAAGCTATTAAACCAATAAAAAAGTGACACTGAATTTTTGAAAAAAATAAACCTTCTTCAGTTGGCTACACATATTCAGATGGCAAAAGCTTTTACTTCAGATGTAATTAAGCCAGTTACACTTACATATAATGGAAAATTATTATGAAAATACATAAAATATACCAGAGACATGAGGGGGAAAAAAATCACTAAATGAACTGAAATTTAGGTAGGTAAAGAATTTTTATTATAAGGAACCAGTTTCAGGAGTAGCTTTGAATAGTACACCACCACAAAAAAACAAAACAAACAAAAAACCAAACACACAACACTTTTTCTAATTACAAAAAGAAAGTACACATCCAAGACAGCTGTGGCCAGTAGCAGGCTTTTAACTTTCACGAGACCAAAACCAGTGTCTATATAATGAAACAAATGAAGCACCAGAGCACTAAAACACTTTTTAAACATGGGTTAATAAGTGCCCATGGAATTGAGGACAAGGGATATTTTCCACTCGTTTCCATCTGACACCTTCAGATCCCAGATCATCTGACCTTGCTGGAAAATCACAATAATACAAAATCACAATAATGACCAACAATAATTTAACCAGAAGGACGGTTGCAGCACCCTTATGTTACCAGTCTCAAATACCTACACCCAAAAGAAGCCTAACTCCAGCACCAGCTTCCACTTGGATTCAAGACACCCTGTACACAACTTCTTAAATATCCTGTTCTCCCAAGTTTAACTGGTGAAGAAACACAGAATTGTTAGACAGCAATACCCAGCTGACCAGGAAGTGTCAAGGAGAGTTCCCTTTAGAAATAAGGAAGATACTTTTTCAGAACAAATGTGGTCAAGAACCAGTTGTCTAAAGGTGCTGTGCAATCTCCACCTTCTGAGAACTCAAGGTCTGTAGGCGCCTCCACAAAACTTTTATAGTTAAGGGAGGTCAAGAAGATTCCATTTTGCAATGTAAGCAAGACACCAGACAGCAGGAGGAAAACAGGAAAAAAGCAAACAAGAACCATCTTCCAAAGCATCAAGAGACTAGCCACTATTGCTACAAAGCATAAGCACGGGAGTAAGGATACCTACAGCCAAAGTGAGATAGGTCTCCTCCGTCTCGCTGATGAGAGAATGAGCTACTAACCTACCAACAGTTTAACTTGTCATGTTTTGTCCAACTGACAGTGTTCCTGACTATTTAACACAGTGCAAAAACACCTTCTGATCCTCTGCTGACATGGTCAGGCTGAGCACAGAGCTCAGAGTCCCCGAAGAATAAAGGACCTATTGCCACATTCAAAGTTGAATGCTTCTGTCTACTGTTTCCTGCTGGATGATAAGTGCCTTCTTTGTCTGCAAGGACAACGAAACCTTTTAAACACAGCCTTCCAAACTGTACATAGAAGCCCATATGAGAAGCAAGCATTTAAAAGAATGTGTGGTATTTAAGGCTACCTTAAAATACATATTTTCCCATTTACTCCATCTAAGCCATAAAATTTGCACTACAAACTTCCTATTAAATTCACTTACTACATTATTCTGGAGCAACTAAAATTTCATCAGCAGCTATACACCTTCGCCCTCCTTCTCAGCCAGGAATAAAAAGCCATCTCTAAATCCAGTCTTTTCAAGCTTTACCAATGTTTAAGTGTGAAAAATACCGTTGTGCAGCAATGCACATATTATCAAATAAAAACTTGCAACAGCACTGTTCTACACATTCAAAAACATTCAAAACATTCTCTCTAGTTTCTGTTGCAACTGAAATTCTTTTATGAGCTCTCCTCTTCATCCAAACACCACACAGAAATAATAGCAAGATATTCCTATTTTTTCTTAATTGTTCTCTAACTTTAGCCAGGAACTCATGCCATTCTCATGCCATTTTTGAGACCACTTTTGTTCCAAATGAGTTCATTAAACCCATCTCTATAACCATATCATTTACTCTCGAAGTCAATGATAAGCTCCCATTCACTATAGTTGTGTATAGTTTGAATCCAGACAAATGGCCACAGATGTATTACTCACTTTTTAAATTTTACTTAAGAAACTCACAGTAATTGCTAACAAACTCTTACTAACCCCACTGAATTCCTTATATCCAATTTACTTTTGGTTTCATCTCACTTTCAGAACAACTTTAACTGGAAGAGAGGGCAGGACACATATTTTTGCAAATAGGGATACTGGCAGCTTACAAAATGTTCTTAAAAATTTCCCTTATACTCAGATTTTTTAAATTTTATTTATTTTTCAATCTTTGAGATGGTAGCCTTTTGGCATACGTGCCTTCTCAATAATAGTATTTTTACCAGATGATATTGCTTGCCTTGCTTACTTTAAAATGAACTTAATTTCCTTTTTTTAAACTAGAAAGCCTAAGAAACACATCATAAGGATTCAAATTAGCCATCAAGTTTGCCTGTTTCTGTGAACACTTATTAGAATTGTTTTCTCTGAAACTGCTGAAGAAAACCCCTCAGGCTACAAAGGGCTGACAGATTCACTGCCTCTTTTACTTCAAAAAACCCCAATATTCTACAACAATTAGTGCCTCCATCCAGAAATTGTAAAACATCATTTTAAATTTTTACTTACTGGTGATAGACAAAGTTAAAAATATTTAATTCAACTACACTTTCAAGTTCAGTAAGTAACTCTGGGAAACGCTGCTTACCTTTAAAAAAAAATCCAGTGTGTTTTCTAAAAAAACATCACACAAATATAACTAAGACATTTTTCTCTGGGAAGATCTTAGAAAATAAATTCTACCAACTTTAAAACAACACGAAAAACCACACATAAAGCAACTCTAAGATGTATTTTGGTAACAATAATGAAACCAATTTTTTCCAATATCAAAAATAGGAAATTCATGCTGAGAAATCTTAAAAGTTTAAATACACCATGAGACTTGTAGCATTTCACTTAAATGAATTTTTATTTTGATTTATCTCGTAGAAAGACACATCACTGAGTTTTGCCAATTTTTACGTTTCATTCTAGTTCACAAAATTTTTAATTACCACCATAGAATCTATCCAAATGTTAACAATCCTTCACTGAGATTTTTATTTCTGGTGCCTTACTGATTTTTAACTCAGTGCAAACCTAGCAGTACATACTTAGCAGGTATAATTTTAATGTACATTGTTCACTAACGTTCAGAGTATTAAAGCTCAGACTTCAAACTCTAGCTGAAAATAGTTGATCTGCTATCCCAATGTGACAGAGAAAAGTAATTCCTAGCAATTTCACCATCAGCAAACACAAGACTGTTGCCAACAAAGAGCTCTATAATTAGAAGTAAACTCTACTGAAGTAAATGAACAAAGAAAATCAAGGAAGGTAAATAATACACAGTATGTTACCCATCTAACTAAATTTTTGCCTTTACTTTACTGCTTAATTGCCCAAAATTTGATTCACAAGTGCCTTCTCCGTAAATAAACTCACAGTACTTTTAAACTGCCTTCCAGTGCAAATTTTCAAGCCTTGTTTCTTATAGTCTTTGACTTCATAATAAAATAGCAGCAACAAACATATAATCCCATCCTACCATCCACAACAAGGGAAGCCCATGTCTTGCTGATGAACTAAGAGGCACAGAGCAGGGACTCCACTACAAGCCACAGTCAGTGCTGAAGCTGTGCAGCAAAGCCCTAGCACACTGTACAGACCAGAATCGTGAAGCCACACTGAGCTCCAGCCACAGCACCAGCCTGGTAGCACAAGAGTTCTGGGATATTATCACCATCCCCTAACCATGCATCAATCAGCGCAACATTTGTTTATGAATTCTAAATTCCTAGAGTCCATTATATTTTATTAAAGAAGTCTTACTTTATTTCTAACTACAGTTCAGTCCCAAACCAAGAGAATGTATTTATTATTCTAGTGTGGAAAAATCTTTCTTTGTTGAAATGTTAGTTTCATATGAGGGTTGCTTCAAGTTGTCAATTAAGGATACACCTCAATCCATTTCAGCAGTAAACTGTAAGAGAAAAGCAGGATCTCACCTTACTCTTTGCTTTTAACTGCACATTCTTGCCCTCTCCTAGCAGTATGAGTTTGCTATGTAGCAGGGCAAATAATTTCTTTTTCAGCTCTTTAGTAAATTTGCGGGAAACTTAGTAGTTTGCCTTTGAGTAGAATCCGTCAATGGCTTGAAGCAATCCACACTGAGGCCACATGATTACCATACACAAAACCATCAGTGCAGGAACACCCAGCCAGGGAAAAACCACAGTCCCCTCCTTTCAGCAGAGGTCAACAGCTGTCCTAGATTACATGAAATTGCACCCTCCATTTCCACAACTATCAGATCTGCTGACTGACCCAAAGGCTGAGCTCTATCCAACCCTGCTGGATTCACCTTTCAAACATGTACTTAAGACCATTACTGTTACTCTTTGCCAAAGGGAAAGATTAAGTACTATTTTAAACCTTTAGTTAAGTGTCTCTTCATTAAGACATTCCATATACTTTTAACCCTGAGCTTCCTTTCCTGCAAAAACAAGAAAACTTGCAGATAAGAAATCTGTCAGCTGAAGTTACTGTCTATTCCTTTCTCTGTTAAATAAAGATTTAGAGTTTGCTATGAATAATACAGCATTATTCATATTATATTTTTTGATCCACTCTTTGAAGAGTGGTAAAAAGAAGGTGCCACACTAACCACTAGACCTCTCACTGTTGTGGTTGGTAGTCAACCTCGTCATTGATATACAATGGACAATTTGTTTAAAAGGTAAAATAAATACTATTTGTCTGTGAAGAAAAAGGCTTCATCCTACAAAGTTCTACTACTGAATTTCACTAAATACTCAATTTAGAAAAATCTGCTCGTCAAGTAAAGAATTGATTAATTTTGAATCGTCATTCTGCAACAAAACAAATAATTGGTTTTTGAAACAGCTACAGATGACATTCCATTGGTCCACTGAGTAAGCTAATAGCTTTAATTATTTTATCTGGCATGCTATGGTATTACTGAGTTTCTTCCACCTCTCTCAAGAAATTCTTTCATACAACAAAAGGAAGAAATGTATAAATAAGCACCCAAAACTCTAAAAAAATATTTCTACATATACACTGTGATTAGCCGTAATGTAAATCATAAACATACAATATTTTATATGGTAATACATGCTTTTATATTACTGCAGTATTTTAAATTTATTATCTTTTTTCCTTTCCCAGTAAAAAAAAGAACACACACATTGCTGTAAAATCTGCTCGAAAAGGCCAGAACATTTCTAGGTAAGCACTTGCAAAATGCATAGTCTCAGTGTGTACATATAACATTATACCATCCACATTCTTAGACATTAACACCAAGAAAACTCATCAGAACAGTAAACCAGACAGTGAGACTCTAATAATAACAACAGCAACAGGAAAACCTAGCATATAATGTTTTTATAGACTTGGGAGATCCTGCCACTAACCCAGGGGGTGGGAAGAGGGTCTGGACCATGACATAAAACCACCACATTGTTAGCTGGCCTTTCCCCAAGCAGCTGCATGAAAGAAGTCTTGGTGAAAAGTCACACAAAGAATGCTGTTACACAGCATTCCTGATCATCATCCACTGGAATCAGATTTCAAAGTAACAACTTGCATAGCAAAATTAAACCTTTTAAGCTTACAGAATTTTTTTGGGTAGATTACTGCAAGAAAAGATTACTGCAAGAAAACTATTTGAATGCAAGATACGCTGTATTAAATATAAGTGAACAATTTGCTTAAAAACCAGAATGCATACTCAGTATTATGAGAAGATAAAAGAACTGAGATTCAAAAAGCTATAATCAGTCCAAATGGTCATGATTTTATTTCCTCCTCACTGAGTGTCAGAAATCCAAAGGAAATTACTGCAACAGTTAAGGAAATATTACTGAACTGAAAGGCCCAAAACTGTCAAATGCCAACAGTTCTCAAGTATCTTCAAACTAACGCTCGCTTGCTACTTCCCTATTTTTCAAAAAATGTGTTTGTATTTTCTCCAGCTACTAATTCACTTACCAATCCATCAAGCTAAAATTAATCTTTCAATAGCCTTCTTACACACAAGACAGAAAATCAATAAGCAACTCATATACATATCAGGTTTTCTCATTTTAAAAAACTTCATATTCAGTCATGTTTAAAACCACAATGGTTCCCCTACAAGAACATGAATACCAAATTTGTCATGGAAATCTGTAAACGAATATATTCAGAGAGAAAAGTTCTTTTTTCAATTCAATCTTAGTTTTCTACTTTTAATATCAATAAGAAAAATAATTTTATTTTTTAAAATAATAAAATAGGTAATAGCCTAACGAAATTTTTGTAATTCCAGTCTCTGAACACTGAAGAAGTTCTAACGATTATGTAAAAACTAAGTCCACATGCAGGAAATATTATTTTTTGTTCACAAAACTTAACCATAGGCCTAAGACAGTCATAGATACTAGGCAAAATATTACAACTTATTCAAACCTAATGTCTAAAATTCATTACAAATAACCTGCTCGTAACCGTGTAATGTCCTATTACTCTTAGAAATTAATTAAATCAAATGTGTAGCTAAATACAGTCAACTCTTAACAATTCTTAGGACAGAGACCTGTTGAGAGATAAGGCACACCACAGACACTAGTCCAGACTCCACCTGGCTAAATGCAAGAATATTGTTTCCAAGATCTGGGCACGTGCAGGAGCAGAACAGCCATTTTCACACAGAGCAGACACTGAACAAGCACAGGCAAATGGACCTCAGCTGCTCCTGCTCAAGGCCAGTCCAGGTCTCTGACAATGGACAGCACAGGAGGGACACTGAAGCAGACTAGGACATATTCCACAGAAATCCAGACAGAATTCTCTCTTTGGGCTCACTTCAGGTTCTGATTACAGCACCAGTAGCTACCATCACCAAACCAAGAACAGGCAGGCATCGGTGTACTCTGCAGTGTACCCAAGAAGGTTACAGGAACAGGAAAAGTGAGCACAGAATAACTGAAATAACTGACCTTTGCCATCCCAGTGTGCAAATGCCAAGTGGCATCAAATAAAACCATGAGGTAACAGGTTCAAAAGAAACCCATGGACACACCGTACTGATCAACTGCAAAATGCCTTGCCATGTGACACTACAGATACTAAACTTTATACAGAAAGGAACACTTCAATAGTGTGATGGACTCATCTTCTATTAAACACAAAAATACCATGTCCAGAGCAAGAAGTCCCAAAGCATAAATGCTTATAGGCTGGGAAACTATTCTGAGAAGGCACACAAGACCCTTCAAGAATCTAGCTCATAATGAAAAAGAGAGCTGCTAAAGACAGCAGGACAAATGTTGTTTGGCCTCCATTATATACTCCTCTTACTATCTCAGGCTGTCATTTTTAAGTTCTCTGTAAAATCCATGACAGTATAGCTCCAATAATGCTGTATTTAAGGAATCACTGAAAATTGTAATTCTGTATTTGCCATAGATGACACTAGAGGACCCACGTTAACCTGATAAGCACAACTAAGGCAGAATCAAACAGACTCCAAACAGAAACATAGAACCTAAAAAAGCAAATCTAAAGAAATGGTGATCTCCAAAAGGTCAGATAAGCAGCAACAGGCCTATAAAAGGAGGAGGAGCAGGAGGAAGAATGCACACAGAGGAACCTTGCACTATGTGGGGAGGTGGGAGGAAGGGACAAAAAACTCCCAGAATACCAACACAACCACACCATATGCTACCATAATATACAGTCAATTAATTATAGTCAGTTAATAATACTTATGAACAACACAAGTTTGATTCCCAGACTACTGTCATACACATAGTGCCCCAGAGTTCTTAAAGGCAAGATAACACCATCACAGAAGAGCTCTAAGATTAGGCTGCCTTCAGTTACAGTTGTGAAACTAACTTAGCACAGCTAATGTACAGGCTGCTGCTAAAAGAAAACTCCTGACCATTCCTTCTATCAGCATTAGCACGGGCAACTGGGTCAGGAAAGTATTCACTTAGCTGAAAAAGAATGCAGGGGCAGAAAAACAGGAAAGTTTTAAAAGCTAGTACCACTACAAAGGACAAGGAAACAATGTATAGCAAGGACCCTCACTGCAGTAACAGCATCTTACTGCAGGTTAAGTAAAGCACTGAGCACTATAGTAACAGCTCAGTAGCCCGTTAATCTTCCAAACATAAAAGAAAATACAGTACCTTCAATGCCAAAACAGTCCTTCACCATATTATAAAATAAATATCCAGAAGACTGTTAAAAAAAAAATACAGGAGGAGCAGGCCATGTACGGGCTAAGCTATCTGCATATTCAAAACAAAAAGCATACTGTTTTTTTCAGGCTACGAAATGAAGTTATTTGTTGCCAGAAGGCAGAAAGATGAAAAACCTTATACCACTGACATAAAATCAGCAATTTCTTCTCTTGTTTGAAAAGCTAAGACCATTTAAGTATTTCTAGACTTGGAGAAAGACTGCAAAATTGCAAGTTTATAAAGTTAGATCCTTACAAGGTTTTACCAGAAATGTTTGTTTCCAAGTTTCTTCTCAAATACCTGCATCTTTTTATGATTCCCTTGGCAACAAAAGGTGTAACAGCATTAAAAACAATTAAGCATTAACCTACTGAAAATGCCATTTTCAACTGGCAAGTCCCTACTGATTTTTAACAGTATTTCTTTAAGTCTAAAAATCTGCTGGCACAATCTTTTGTTAGGCAACTCTTTGAAAGGAAAGCCTCAGGTAAGAATGCAGATTTCTGAAATGCATCACAAGTCAAAGTATTTTCCAAGGTGCACATCCTTCTGTAAAGCTATTATCTAGAGTACATTTGGTCCACCAAGTAGAATTTGCTGTTTTCAACACCACAGAAAAGATCTGCTACAGAGGCTGGATATTTTCAGAAGAAAATATAAATTCTTAAGCCTCTCAGCTATGAAATTTTCAGTATGAAGCTTTCACTGATGAAAACACTTGGGCATTAAAATTATAGTGCAGTGGTATATCTTTGCTATTTAAACTTAAAGCATTTCAATCTTCTATAGTAATTCGCTTTCAAAACAAGAATTTATAATTCCAATTAACAGAGCCGTAAGAGAGATAACTAAGAGGATGCTCACATCTTTCATGCACACTAACAAAGCAAGTTCTCAAGACTTCATGCAAAGAAAAAGTTTCAGGGCCATCACAGACGATAGCAAAGCATTCCCAAATACTAATTTAAGTAAAAAAAAACAGAAAACACTTCAGATACTTCATACTTCAAAAATTTTACTGTATATTTCAAGATGTTTGAGGCTTTCTATTACTATTTCCTAAAAAGAACGTGTCTAGCTGCCATTTCTAAAGAAATTAATTCAACACTGCATGTATCAGCATGCGAAGAATAATAAAGAAGATTAATAAGACTTAAGCATCTGGCACTAAGTTCAATGATGTGTTTGAGTCAGTTGACATTAAAATGGTAAACCTAGAGCATAGATATATGAACATATTAGTCAAAGGTACATAAGGGAAAGGGTAGATCAGCACAAACATGAGCAGGCCCTGTGTTCCTGCAAATGAACTGCAACAGAAAGAGCAAAGCTGCATCAACACCAAGCTAAGATTTAATTAGTCAGAATATTATGTACACAGCATAGAATCTGCAGAATACAATTTACATATACTGTCCAAGTGAATTCCAGAATATAGATTATAATTTCTCCTCTCACAAGAGAAAGGGCTCAGTATCAAAATGACCAGGCTATTTACAGATAGATGATGGATAGGAATGTAGAAGTATCTACTAAAGAGAGAAGGTAGCATTCCAAAAGTGATTGAAAAGTTAATTGAAATTTTTCACTCATATCACCCAGCTAGTAATATAAACATAATCAAGACAGTATATTCAGTGGGGACTTTCTCTAGCAGTTCTACTCAGCAGGAGCAGAACTGATGATAACCTGAACAGTGAAATTAGAAAGATGTAAGGGAGAGGCAATCACTACTGCAACTTTCCAGCTCTAACTTCTTTGTTACAGAACCTATTAGTAAATCAGGCATGAAAGAGTCAACCTTTGAAAATGCACTGGTGCATTCAGCCTAGGCTATAGACATAAAAATTCCACTTTCCTCCATGAATGGTGCACTTTCAACAGCTTTCTATAAATGCTCAGGCTCCAACTAAATACACATAAAATTCATCCATTTTAACCATTACATCTTATGTTAAAATGCAGTTTTTCTATTGCAACTTTTTTCCTAAAAACGAAATTAAGAATAATGATAGATGTCCTCAAAATAAATTGAACCTAAAGTGGACAAATAAGGATTACTGTAAAATAGTTATCTCTTTCCAAAGCAGTCAGTGTTTTCTTTTATGTTTAGGATCCCTATAATTTTATTTCCACAGATTTATTTCCCTCATACAAAATAAAAGAGTTCACAAAAAGCAAGAATAAAACTTACCCCCATTATCTGTTCTCTTTAAAGCACCATCCTTATGAGGGCATAATTCACATCTCTAGGAAAAAAAGCAAAAATAAAATAAAAAAATGGAATGATCACAGAAGCATTGAAAAAGAAACCATACACATTAAAACTGTAATCTGATATTAAGGAAGCAACCATTCTTTAAAAGTGAATGGGTGTGTTTTCACTTAACCTTTACTTGAATGTTAATGTTAGTTTGTGAAAAATAAAGCTTTCTCCTCCAGATCTTGGAACTATGACACACATTAAATCTACTCTCCAAGATTTTCTTCCTGGATTCCACACCGTGGAAGTCTGGAGACAAGCCTCCAAAAACTATAGCATAGGGTAGACTTTAGTGCCAAGAAGCTTGGACACAGCCCAAAAACTCCCTACTGTATTTCCTTCTCCTAGCCCCTCTGTATTGACCAAGATGGTCAGTCACAAAGAAGTGTTGCAGGTATGATCCACACAGGTGCCCATAACTGAGAGAAGAAAACCAACTTCACTTTCTGTCTCAGAAAAAGGAGGTCAGAATTATCAACTGTAGTAAAACCACATGTCTGGAAATAAGCAGTCTCATCACAGAATGACAGAATAAACTGAGTTGCAAGGGACCCACAAGGCTCATCAAAGCCCAGCTCTTAACCCTGCACACCACCACCTCACCAGTTATCCCAATGTGCCCGAGAGTATTGTCCAAAAGCTTCTGGAACCCTGTCAGCACTCTTGGTGCTGTGACCACTTCCCTGGGAAGCTTGTTAATTGTGCAACCACCTCCTGGGTAAAACACATTTATCTAATATCCAACCTAAACCTCCCCTGACAGAACCTCGGACCATTCCCTTGGGTCTTGTCACTGTCATCACAGAGAAGAGATCAGTACCTGACCCTCCTCTTCCTCTCATGAGGAAACTGTAGACTCCAATGATGTCTTCCCTTAGTCTCCTCCAAGGTGAACACAACCCAAGAGACCTCAGCTGTTCCTCACACAGTTTCCCCTTAATGCCCTTCACCATCCTCATGGCCTTCCTTTGGACACTCTTAACAGTTTAATGTCTTTTTTCATATTGTAGCACCCAGAACAGCACTGGAGGTGAGGCTGCCCCAGATCAGGACAATCCCCTCCCTTGCCTGGCTGGTGATACTGTGCCTGATGCCCCCCCAGGACAGGGTTGGCCCTTCTGGCTGCCAGGGCACTGCTGGCTCATGTCCAACTTGCCATGGACCAGGACCCCCAGGTCCCTTTCTGTGGCCCTGCTCTCCAGCCTCTCATTCCCAGTCTGTTGGTACATCCAGGTGTGCCCCAGGCCAGGTGCAGAATCCAGCACTTTCCCTTGTTGAGCTTCATGTGGTTGGTGATTGCCCAACCCTCTGACTTGTTGAGGAGTCTCTGCAGGGCCTTTCTGCCTTCGAGGGAGTGAACAGCTCCTGCCAGTTTTGTATCATCTGCAAACTTGCTGAGTGTCCCTTCCAGTCCTGGGTCCAAGTCATCTATGATGTAATCTTCTTCCAACATACACCAGGATCACAACAGAACAGTTTTTCTGCTATCACTGCCTCCCATCAAGTTCCTAATAGCATGTTTATCTCTAAGTATCCTAGAGCATGTGAACCAATTCCAAATCAGAGATGACAGAAATTACCAGATTTGACACACATTGCACTTCAAGTACTCCACATTGCAAGCACAGGAACACCACTATACAGGATCCTATACCTAGGAATCACCGTATTCCAACCTTTATATATTCCCAGATTAGGGACAACTCACGGCATACAAACCTAATAATCTTCTTAAGCAAATCAAGATCATCAGATGCAAACTTAACACATATCCTTCAAACAGAGTGGGACACCTGCTCTTTTTACTGTTCCGTGAAAAGTGCTATTCTCCTTTACCAGCTAACTGACAAGACAGCAGATAAAGGAGCCTATGATGCTAGAAGTGCCTCAGAAACAGATTGGGTAAACTTATTTAAGGAACTAGAAATTCCATTCCTGAAATTCATATGGCTAAAGTATATCTCAAGGACTATCTTAACGTGTAAGAAATTTGTAAGACTATCTTTCTTAACCTGTAAAAAAATTTATATTAGCAGCAAAGATGTTTTCATGGAAGGTAAAACAGAAAAAAAACTTTTTTTTTCTCAGTGTACTGGTATAGAGAGCTGCATATAGAAAGAAGAATCTTTAGGATTGTAGCCTTTTGTCCTTTGCTTCACTCATCTCTCTCTCACTAAAATGATCAGCAATTTATTGAAAGTCAACATTAAGTCCATGGTGAAATCTGGATATAAAAGTGATCTTAATCATTCTGCAGGTTGTCTGCAGACTTGGATCATTGCACTTTTTCTTTTTTTTAGTCAAGATACTGAAATGAACTGATCAGCTCATTTTAAACAAAATTCTACGTATGCAGTACATTTGTGAGCTGTATCTTAACACTTCAGCTCTCCAAATATTAAATACTAAAGTGCTGAGAGAAACACAGTAGCAGCAGTTTCATTTCAGTGAGTTTCTCATATACTGAACCAGATTCTTTAAAAAAGAAGCCTGGTATGCATTGATGGTCACAGTGCAATAAAGCTTGCTCCTACCCCAAAGCTGCAAGCTGTCAGCTCAGAGCAAATGGAGAAGCTGCTAACAGCTTCTACCTTGCCCCACCTCTGCAAGCCTATGGAAGGCTGACATACATTTTCACTAGTGGCAAAACCAGTTTAGGAGGTTCTCTTCTTCTCTTCACCTCCCCCTTATTTTCCCTCCACCACTCGCTCAGCTACTGACACAATTATCTGTAGGACTGCCCCTTAGAACAGATAAATGAAACAGAATGAAATAAACTTTTTAACATTTTTAATTCAGCAATGATGCAATTTAAGTACAATCCCACAAACAGTTTCATCAGCAAAACAGAAGGCAGGGAGCCATAGCACTGCAGCACCAGTAATTAAAGAATCAGCAAGCTTCTTGTGCAAACTTTACCACAAAATAAATCAAAATGATCACAGGACACTAAGATGCAATGACTTGAGTCAGTCTTTTATGCAGAAGAGTTAAGCATGCTCCATTCAGTCTCATCAGCTTCACCTGATTTATTTTTGTCTCCTACATCTACAAGGACCCAGGTCCTTCATTAGTCCTCTGCAGTCCTGGCTGCAACCGGTCAGAGAAGATGCAAGACAGAAAACTGAAGTGGAGGAGGAAGCTTTGACAGTGGAAGAAAACTTGAGTGCAGAATTGCACTCATCTCTCAGGGCGCTGACAATTGGTAACTCTGCAGAGATATTTCCAGCGAGATAATAACAGAGCACTTCTGGTGCCACGAAATCTGGCTACAATCTGCAATAAAGTAGCACCCCAGTAAACGAACAGAGCACACAGCCAGCCGGAGCCCTTCTACTCCCTTTCTCTGCACAAGGAACCCAAGTCCTTCCCAGCCTCCACGCTCCCAGATTGTGTCACCCATTTCTGCTTGCCAAGTTTCAATACACGCCACGTAGTAAAACCAGGAGCTTTGCCAGGTAGGAACAGTGAATCTCATTTCTGGAGACAAGTAGCTAGCAGAGAATTTTTTTCTTTAAACTAACTCTTTATTGGATGGAATAACATTTTGATCTTTTAATCATGTATATTGACGATGCAACACAGTACATGGAATAACCTGATGATCCATACAGATAGTCTCTAATATTTGAGCACATGGACTATGACAGGGCTCTTTTCTCCAGTTGTGTGTTGTAAGCCTTATCTCTGCCAAAGGATTTCTGAAACAGATTTATTGTCTGAGCATTCAGAAACACTGTGGGGAGCTTCTAAACCAGCTGTGCAGGGCAGACAGAGTAAGTAGCAGGGGCAGATACAACACCTACAAGATACCACAGCACAAACAGGTCAATCTGCTATGACTGATCAACAATTCAGATAAACATCATCAGGCTAAGGAGTGCAAATATGAACACTACAGAGGCTGATCGTGACCCTAGAGAATAACCACATTCTTTGGTGTGCTAAAGGGCACTAGTCCAATATAGCAGGTGCAGCAGCAGATGTGGTGCTATAGGTACATGCAGCTGAATTAGATCTGAAGAGAGCGAAGAGACAAATACTGGCTGAAGGAACACAATGAAGTCGTAGAAAACGACATCGTCCTTTTCCTTCCTGTCCTTATGGAGTGTAAGGACATTTCACTTTTGCAGCTCTTTGGTGGAAGTTCATGGATCTAGCTTCTGTCCATGCAGAATTGGGGCGAATTCTCAACAGGAATGGCTTCAGACTACGAGGTCTCCTGTAGAGGACTAAAGCGAAACCAATCTCAAAGCTGTGAAGCTGGAAGAGTCTGACAGCATGACTGTCACAACTCACTTCTGAGCCACATAAACAGGAACTTAATTAAATAAACAAAGACTGATCCTATACCTTTAGCACTCAGGCAAATTGAGATTGCCTGAGTCTGATGAAAAACCTATTGCCTCTTGAGGAGTCCAGTCTTTAAAACATCACCCAGCATAGACCTAAAATCAAAAGCATGAGATATCCATGCAGAAAAAAAAAACTTTTTATCCCCTTAACATTATTTAAAAAGTAAAAGCAACCAAGAAGAAATAAAGAACTGAAATGATAACATAAAAGAACAGAGGTGTCCACTCAAGATACCCATCAGAAAAAAGCTTCAAGAATGGAAGACCAAAGTAAAACAAGAAGCTAAACAATTCCAGCTTCCTATACTGAAGCAGTTACAATCCAGCTTGGCTACACTGCATTGTGGTATAAAGTGTTCTTCCTCTATTCTAGATAAATATACCTTCCCATTTTAACCAGGACTAAGAGCTACCTTATGCAGCATTAGGTAACAAAATATGTATTATACAAATATAATTTTCCAAGTCGTTTTGGTAAATCTAGCTCTACCAATTTTTCAACTGGAAAGGCATAGAGAAATTGATTCAATCCAAGAGACTACCTTATTCAGGCTGAAATGAAGGGAAAGAGCAAAAGGCACATGGTAAATAGGGAAGATTAAGAGAGACAGGGACAAGACTATACAAGCAGGAGAGAAGAAGAAAAATAGTAATAGGAATATAGCATTGTTTTTCCCTCAGGGTTCTGAAAATTTGGAGCACATTCATAAAGCATCATCTGCAGACATCCATTATATGCTGTCTCTTGTTATAAGAAAACAAAGGTCAAAGAATTCTTGTGCAAGTAATTTACTGAATTGTCGCCCAAGCTAGGCCATTGGAACCATTCACCTGAATAATGACTGTCAACCAAGTAAAATCCTGCAGGACTGAATTCCCAGCATTGCAATGAGGCAATAAAATGTTTCTTTCAATGTGACCTGTTAACCTAAATAACACAAGATCTACAGCAGATCAAACAGACCACAGTTCCTTAAAGTTAGCCAAGACATAAGGCTGCAGTTCCAGCTGACTTGACTACAGGCTCACTTTAAGGTAGCATAATTGCACTGTGCAGCCAGAAGAAGATCACTGACCATCCCCTGCTGTGTCCTTTCTACTGTCTTCCTTACTCTGGGAAAAGAATTCAACTGACTATATGGAAATCCTAACCAGTAACCTAAAAATTTTTATTTTTTTTCAGTCAGATTACTTCTTTGAGTCACCTTTACATAAGGCTACATGAATAACGTCAGATAACAAATATAACAGGAAAACAGACAGGTGGTCAGGAAAAGATATAAAGAATACAATCACCTTATTTGGGAGGTGACATTATCTACACTGACTAAAAATCAGAGTGGAAGTCCAACCAAAGGCCTTACTTTAAATAATAGAGAGAGAGAGACAGAGAGAGAGACAGAGAGAGAGACAGAGAGAGAGACAGAGAGAGAGACAGAGAGAGAGACAGAGAGAGAGACAGAGAGAGAGACAGAGAGAGAGACAGAGAGAGAGACAGAGAGAGAGACAGAAAGAAAGAAAGAAAGAAAGAAAGAAAGAAAGAAAGAAAGAAAGAAAGAAAGAAAGAAAGAAAGAAAGAAAGAAAGAAAGAAAGAAAGAAAGAAAGAAAGGAAGAAATACACCATACACTTGAAACAGACTAATTTTATGTTGGTAGCAATACAGCGAGATATCTTGCTCAATTTTGTTTTGATATTTCCCTGACATCCATGTATTTCACGATTTTCAACAGGCATCAGCCATATATGCAAGATGTTGCATTTGGAAGCTTAAATTTGCTGTCAAGGTGCATATACCCAGCATGACACACTTCCACAACAGTTTTTATTCTCCAAAGTACATTTTGATCACAGAATTACTGTTTCATACTGTTTGACAATAGGAGAAAAAAACCAAAACCCCAAGCTCCAACACTATTTAACTGAAACAACTCTATGATATATGATCTATGAAGCTACAAATAACAAAAATAGTGCGTTGCATACAATCAACATAACAGCTCTTGAAAGTCAACACTCAACCTCTTTCAATTTTTTTCACCAACAGGAGTTAAAAGTTATCAGACAAAATATTTTATCCTGCTGCTCCTGTAAATCATTAAACAAACAGAAGAATGGTTAAATTCACTTGTTGCAATTTTAGTCCACATTTTAGTAAAAACATGAGCTGGAAGACAGAAGCAGAGAACAGAATGGAGTCCCCATAATCCAGGAGGAAAACTGTCAGTGACCTGCCCTGCCATTTAGACAGCCACAAGTCTATGGAGCTGGATGGGATTCATCCACAGGTAATGAAGGAGCTGGCAGAAGAGCTTGCCAGCTCACTTTCAACCATTTACCAATAGCTCTGGCTAACCAGGGAGGTCCCAGCTGACAGGAGATTAGCAACTGAGACACCCTATCCACAAGAAGGGCTGAAAGGAAGATCCAGTGAATTGCAGGACTATCATACTGACCTCAGTGCTGGAGAGGTCATGAAGCAGATCACCTTGAGTCCCATCATAGGGCATATGCTGAACAACCAGTGAAATCAGGCCAAGCCAGCCTGGGCAGGTCTGTTTGAATGACCTGATCTCCTTTTCTGTGATAAGATGACACACTTAGTGGATGAGTGAAAGGCTCTGGATGTGCCCACCTGGACTTTAAGAAAGCCTTGGACACCATTTCCCACAGCATCTCCTGCTCATGGCTTGGCCATGGCTGCTCTGTTGGATGCACAGAGAACTGTTGGCATGGCCGGGCCCAGAGGGTGCTGCTGAATGGAATTACATCCAGTGCTGCTCCCCAGGGCTCAGTGCTGGGACCAGTTCTGTTTAATATCTTTATCCATGATCCATGTGAGGGGATGGGGGACACCCTCAGGCAGTTTGCAGACACACTGAGCAGGGTGGGAGTGTTCATCTGCTGGAGGGCAGGAAGGCTCTGCAGGGCCATCTGGACAGGCTGCATTGATGGGGACAGGCCAGAGAGGTCTGAGCTTCAACAAGGCCAAGTGCTTGTGCCTGCTCTGCCCTTGGGTCACAACAACCCCTGCAGTGCTACAGGCTGGGGCAGAGTGCCCGGGAAGATCCAAGTTGGAAAAGGTCCTGGGGATGCTGGTCAACAGCAGCTGAACATGAGCCAGTGAGTGCCCAGGTGGCCAAGAGGCCAATGGCATCCTGGCCTGGATCAGCAACAGCGTGGCCAGCAGGACCAGGGCAGTGACCATCCCCCCTGGTGAGGCCACACCTCAAATCCTGGGTTCAGTTCTGGGCCCTTCAATTCAGGAAGGGCATTGGGGTGCTGGACAATGTTCAGGGAAGGGCAATGGAGCTGGGGAAGGGTCTGGAGCACAAGCCTGATGAGGAGCAGCTGAGGGAGCTGGGGGTGTTTAGCCTGAAGGAGGCTCAGGGAATAGTTTATCTACAACTCCACATCTCTGTACTTTCTGAAAAAGGGTGTGTCAGTCTCTTTTCCAAGTAAAAAGTGACAGCACAAGAGGAAATGACCTCAAGTTTCACCAGAGGAGATTTAGATTGGATATTGGGAAAAAATTCTTCATTGAAAGGGTGATCAGGCTGATCAGAACAGGCTGCCCATGGAAGCGGCAAAATCATCATCCCTGAAGTTCTCAAAAGGCACATGAGAGACACAATTTAGTGTTGAATAAGGTGGTGCTGAGATAACAGCTGGATTCGATGATCATAGTTTTTTTCCAACCTTAACCATTAGATAATTCCATGAATCCTTTAAATTCTTATGACTTCTAAAATTAATCTAGGAGGAAAGATTGCCAAGCCTTTTATTGCTTTACTTCTGAGTTTGCTTTCAAACACATGTAGTTTACAGCACACCATGCTGTGGGTGTTTCTGTGCATATCAAGATGCACTAACTCAATGCATTTTCCCAAAGCACGTGGACAGATTTACAAAGGTAGGCAAAGCAGCTGATCAGAGGGTTAGTTTCTAATTGATGGCTTTCCAACTAGCAGCCCATGATGCTCTTAGCAGCCCTAACTCCCATTTATCAGAAGCTGCAGAAGCCTGAAGCACAGCTGTGTCCAGATACTCATATCCCAAGTTCTGTGGTACAGCTTCACTTGCCTTCACCAGTATTCTGTAACATTTTGTCTCGCCCTTGGGTTTCACCAGAAAAAAAGGCACCTGTAGAAGTCACCTATAATATTCTTTATTATATCTAAGATGATTTTTCCCAATCCTACAGACTTCAAATTTGCTAGGTAGTCTTAAATACTACTACTTTAAATAATACCTTAATAATAACCTAATAATATCGTAATATGGGTTTAAAAACTGGTTTAGAAGGGTAAAGATCTTGATATAGGTAGTTATTTTAGTTAAAGCAAAACAATTTCATGCTGGCAGACACATGCCTAATGCTGTCAAAAATGTAAATATTCTGAGAAGAAAAGACTATTTAGAAAACTGCTGTGAACACAAAGTTTATTAAAAATCACATCTAGAGTTTCAGTTATGCCAAAGCTCTACATACGTCACCCAACCTATACATAGCTATTTGAAGTTTATTCACTTCTTTCAGTCAAAAATTATCTTCTAAGCTCAAAATGTTCTTGTTATTCATTTTCCTTCTTCCCTAAAGGATCTGAAATTAGTATTTCATTTTCTCCAGGGGAAAGAATCCTGTATTTTCTATTTTTTTTCTTACATTCGACTTCCTCCTCTTACTCTGTGTTTTCCTCAATGGAAAAAAAAAAAAAGTAGAAATACAATACATGTATATTGGAATGAAAACACTGAAGTCAGGAAAATTTCTCCCTTCCCCCCTAATACATCTGAAAAAAAAATTGGGGTAATTTTAGTGATTAATTTGTTTTAGGTTCAGAAAAATATGGTACTGAACAACCAATGTAAACACAGCTCTGCCTAAAGAGACACCATATTCTAAAGACACTTCCATGAAAGTGTGCTAATTAAAATTAAGAACCACAGACAGCTAGATTATAGTTAATAGAAAACCTAACTCAAATTCAGCTAATCAGAAGCTATCTATAGAAAAAAAGTATCTTAGAGCCTACAAGGGAACAGTTTTTGCAAGACTAGACAACAAAAAGAAAAACCCACAGACAATTTGCAGAGTAGGGCAAACCAGTACACTGCTACCAAGACATTTTTATCTGGAAATTTAAATCTTTGCATAAATTCTATCAACAGATGTGAAGTTACAGGCAGTTAACACAAGAACAGACCCAGCAACAGGATATGCACCAGACTGACCATATCTACATGTGCTGGCAACCCCCAGCCTTCAGAATACAGTGACATCTCATCTTTCTATTCCCTGCTTCAAGCCATCTTCAATGAAGCAAGATCACTACCGACAGTGGACAAAGACTAACCAGGGAAGATCTCAGCCCTTGAAGCCTCCAGAAAGTCCAGTAAAACTCATAAGCGTTCCCAGCAGCTGCTGAAAATTAGTGAACATCTACTTACACCAAATTTAGGCTATCTATTCATACCAAATGTTTTTACTCTGATATTTTACTGATAATTTTTTCGTGGTTTTTCTTTAAAACTAATTAGGTACCATGAAAATTCCCATTAGAGTTTCTTTCTACTTTAACATCCATGTTTTATGACACTCGCCAGAGTCAAAAGTTCCTTTTTCCTCAGCTCCAAACAGCAGAAAGGATGCACTGCTTTAGGAACATGTGGCCCAGCCAAAGAAGAGACTTCTATCCACAAAACCAAATCCACACTTTCTTATTTATCAGTTTCTATAGTAGAGTGGGATAACAATATACCTAATCCATGTTCTTCACCTATGGTATCTTCAGACGTTTTAAACTCTATATAAACCTTAGAAACTCACAAAACACCCACCTACACTATTTTGATCTAAATGATAGCTTACAACCATGCCAGGATTTGAAGCCAAGTCAGCAAGGAGCTAACTACACAATTTTTCAACTATCCAAAAAAAGGCAAATTAAAGTTGCAATGTTTCACTATGGTTCACACCAGGCTCCAGTGTTCACAAACCACAACGCAGAACCAACAGGAATCAAAGTATCTTCTGCCACATATAAGAATCCCCAACTGGCTGACATCACTAATAGAGTAAACGAATGTATGCTGTCAGTACTTCTCTTCCAAAGTGCTATGTTCTACAACTTGACAACTTAAGAAATTAAGTCATCTTCATCTTAAAATAACCATTTCTCGATGCTGACAAATTTGCCAAATCTCTGCCCCATCTCTATTCAGTCATCTGTCCCAGGAGAAGGAAAGAACTTTTTTTTAAAGCAGACAGTTGACACATAAAAGAAAAACAGACTCGCTACCTGAAGCATTTTGGGGTTTATACCTGGATAAATTAAAAAGACTTGACCTAGTTCTTTTTATCAAGGCAGCAGATAAAAATATATGCAGATTCAGTTAGCTCTGTCAAAAACATCTACTATAGATAATAAATCTGTAGACTATGACAAGAAGATTAGAGGCACTCAACATGCAAATCAGCATTCTTCCAAGACCATCCATTCAGTAAGTACTACAGGTGACATTTAGTCATACTTTCACTCAGTGTCTGTAAGGTAACTGGAAGTGAGATAATGTAGAGTACAATGTAACAGTGCTGACACACAGGGTGTATCATGATCTGGCTACTGCAACTTTGGAAGTCCAAAACCATAAATCTCCTACCATATACTTAAGACTAGTAAACCCTGCTATATGTTGCAAGAATCCAAATTATACATAAAGTTTAAGATTCACACACTGATCTTCAATATAAAGCATGAGAAGAGTATGAGAAATGCCTATCACATTTGGCTGCATTTCCAACTAAATACCAACAACTTTTTTTATCAGCCTGAAAGTATGTGACTGACCCAATTCAAACTACATGAAGAAAATACAGTATGCAATGGTTAATTTCAATGGTCTTCTGCAACATACCATAGCTTTATCCTAAAAATTCCAAGCTATAAAATGTTAGCATTAATTCTAAGCAAGGCTTCTCACAATTTGAGGAACTCCTTGTTTACTTTAGAGACTTCTTCTGCCAATGAATACAATGAAACAAACAGTCATAAAACATTTCCACATAAGGATTATGCAATTCCTGTAAGGGAAAATATTTTGTTCTAGCCTCACTTTGGTTAGTAATTTTGCCAAAGAAACTTTCAACTATTTACTGAAGTACCTGTTATATTGAAATCTATGTTTAAAAGTTTTTGATCAAGTAGTACTTGAGTCATGTAACACTGTTTTAAAGACTGAATACTGTATGTAACCATAATTTGTATAATGTAATTATAAACTACTGCACAAATTACATGTACATTTCAGTAAACTGTAGCTAATCAAAACTTAAAAGCAGCAGACCTTTACTGCAGGAAAGTGCTTCAGATAAGTTTATGAACTCATCTGTGTGTTTACAAACCAAGTAACAAGTACACATACAAGCAGGGAAAAATGTAGCACAAAAAAAAAGGAAGGAAAAAAGCATGAAGGAAGCACAATCAGAAACAGCTTACTCCCACTTTGATACGTCAGGGAAGCACACAGCAACTATACTGCACTTCTTGTACTCCTAACCTTGAAGGCCAGACACTGATGCTAAACAATTCTGTCATTTTCTGAGTTGCAGTACAATAAGGTTTCAGGTCTGTATTCACTACATACACCAACAAAATGTGCACAGGAAAAATATTTTCTCATACTCATGAAACACAAAGCAAACAACACTCACCCATCTTTGTAATGGACAAGAAACATCACTCAATCAACAGCATTTCAAAAGAACAATTTTCACCTTCACCACAAACAGAACAACACAAAGCCTCCACAATCATTTCACTTTTCTCTCTAATTCTGTTCAGTTCAAGTTTTGGCTGCTACCTCCCCAATGACTTTCCTTATCTTGACTTCCTTACGCCCCACCTGTGGCACCAAGACACACCATGGTGAGTTGAACCTGGCTGGATATTAGGTGCCCACCAACGCTCTCTGTCACTCCCTTCCTCAGCTGGACAGGGGACAGAAACTGACAGGAAGGCTCCTATGTCAACAAAAAGACAGGGAGAGATCACTCACTAGTTACCAGCACGGGTAAAGCAAATTCAGTTTGGGGAAAAATTAATTTATTACCAAGCAAGTCAGAGTAGGATAATGAGAAAATAAAAACTGAATCTTAAAATACCTTCTCCCCACCCCTCAATTTTTCCCAGGCTCAACTTTACTCCCCATTTCCACTACCTCCTCTCATCCAATAGCACAGGGGAATGGGGGCTGTGGTAAGTTCATCACAGGCTCTTTCCTCTTCCTTCTCAGAGGTAGAAATCCTCACAGTTTTCCCCTGCTTCAGCATGGGGTCTCTCCCACAGGAGACAGTCCTGTACCAACTTCTCCAACAGAAGTCTTTCTCATGGGCCCCAGGTCTTCACAAACTACTCCAGCATACCCCCCCTCTCGCTGGGAGTAGTCCCACAGGAAGACTGCTCCACTACAGAATCTCCATAGTCCCCAAGTCCTGCCAGCAAACTTGCTCCAGCATGGGCCTCTCTCTCTCTGCCAGGAGCCTGCTCCAGCACGGGCTTCCCATGGGGTCACAGCCTTCTTCAGGCACATCTACCTGTTCCAGCACAGAGTCCTCCACAGGCTGCAGGTGGGTTTCTGCTCCCTGGTTGGCTTCCATGGAGTGCAGGGGGACAGCCTGCCTTCCCACAGTCTTCATCATCAGCTGCAAGGGAATCTCCACTCCAGCAGCTGGAGCACCTCCTCCCCCTCCTTCTTCACCGACCTTGGTGTCTGCAGAGTTGTTTCTCTCACACATTCTCACTCCTCTCTCCAGCTGCAGTTTCTGTACAGCAGGGTTTTTTATCTGCTCTTAAATATGTTATCTCAGGGGCAGTGCCACAGTTGTTGATTGGCTCAGCATTGGCCAGCAGCAGGTCTGTCTTGAAGTCAGGCTGGCATTGGCTCCGGCAGACACAGAGGATGTTTCTGGCAGCTTCTCAGGGAAATCTTTCCTCTTGCCCCTTTATTAACAAAACCTTGTCACACAAACCCAATACAATATGTTCACTCTAAGTATCCTTAGGCAGACTTTTTAACTCAAGATATCCAGCTACAAACTAATATTCAATGCCTTCTAGACCACACAATCATTCATAAATAACAGACAAATAACAAAAGCACAAAGATCAATTTTTCTACAGTGCTCTCAAAACTAAAGCAATTCTTCTAGTAATGTTTGTTACAATATTCTTCAACTAGCTGTAGTAATATTCTTACATGAAGTGTCTTTTAAGGAAAAATATGGATACACATATGAACATGGATACACAATGAATGCTAAAGAAATTCATTTCAACATTTTTTTCAGAATTATTTCAAGGGATATCTTCAAAGAGACTTCACAGTATATTAGTCCTTATTGATGGACAGCATTCAAATTGAAGACAAAAAAACCAGCAAGTTTCTTCTTCTAAAATAAAGTTTACCTGTATTGTGACCGTATTTATCAACATTCATTCTAGTTTACAGAGACAGGTTTTAATAAGTACAGATCCCACTCCCCTGCAGGCAGCCTTTTGAGCCAGAGGTGTCAGAGCTCTGACCACAAATGTGTCTGCATATCAAAAGGCTGCATTCCTAGCTCCTCCTTCTTTGCCTCTTTCTGTTTAGGCAAAAGGAGAGTAATACTACACCTTTGCTTATTTTATACTACATAAATGCTGGAGATGAGATGCAAAAACATGGATACATCAAACAATTCCTATGAGCAATTCCACAAAAAAAGTTTGTAGATGAATGTGATTAAACATTTTTTTAAAAGAGAATTTGGAGAGAGCTCCAACTCTTGTTATATTAACGACCTTTTTTTTTTAATTAAAATTTAAGTGTTCAGACTCTGGATCATCTGTGCAGCAGATGCAGGTGCAGCTCAGGTCTCGTAGGATAACCAGCAGGAACCTATCACTATGAGCACACACCATACCTGAACTGGATAAACAGTATAGCTGCATTTCTACTGCTCTGAACCCTTAAGCACTGAGTATTGAATGGTCAAAATTTACTCTGCAATGACAGTCCTTTTATCTCCACACCAAGTTCCAAAAAACACATGTGCAAGCACAGAGACTTCAGTTATGCCAGACTGAGATACAGATGGATGTTATCTCAAGTCTTAGGTAGCTAGCTCCACAGGGAGTCACAGCTCCCTCAAAGCACATTTCCCAGGACTAAAATGCAGGTGGCTTATTAGACAAGCTGTAGTGTCACACAAATGTGCTGATTCAGTTACGGACCACGACTGCGTTTAATTTCATAAGCCACACCACCAAAAAAAAAAAAACCACAGAAATGCCAAGTGAAAAAATACCACTGTTACGACATTAGAGTAACTTGTACCAAGTCCAAACTGATTCTTCTAGATGCAAGGACAGGCTACAATAGTCATATTCCAGTGAAAAGGATCAACAGCATAGTGATTCACCTGCAATGCAAGCAATCCGACCTCACATTTAGCATCTGAGCTACACTGTGAGGTAGCAAAACTTCCTGGAATTCTTAAGACCTAAGTTCAGAGATCTCCTGGTCTGTCTGAATTAAGTTGGATTCAGAAGAATAGGACCTACACACAGTTAAAAAGCCTGACCAAGCTACCTGTACAAATGGTGAACTCCTGCCTGGTATCTCTATCACACAGATTACTGCAGCTCCCTCATGATGAGTATGAAGAGTAGTAGCTTGTAATAAACCATAAACACATGGTATATTTTTACCCCATTATATACTATATTTAAATTATTCTTAACATAAGATCATCAGGGAAGACACATAACAAGATTATGAGGGGGAAAAAAGTATTTTTGAACAACAATTGTGCTACAAATCCTAAATTTCTCCAGTCTTTCTTTGGGTACCAGAACTATCACCCCTTGGACAACACACATGCATCATCCAATTGCTTAAGCCAGGACTCAAAAGTCCTTTATGTAGCAGTCCATATACATACAACCTCAAAATCATTTTTTCTACATCAATATGTATTTTCCCTGTTTTTTGACTCAGAAGTTCAGACACATCTAAGACACCAAAAACACTATGCAGGGTTGTAACAGCTGGTGCTGACACTGGCAAAGCTAGGAGCAGTCACCACCCATCTTGAAGAGACCTGAATTTCAAGCTCACTGTAGGTCAGCTAAGAGAAATGAGCTGATTTACAGAAAACTAAGATTTTTCAAGCAATAGTTACAAACTTACGCAGTGATGTAAAAAATGAGTACTGGAAGAAGATTACAATCTTCAATTATATACTACAGAAGCATGATTAAAAAGTAAGACAAATAATTACCAGCCACCTCAAAATACCCATTATCCAAACAGTTCAGGTTTATGAAAAGTCACACTTCCTCTCACAGAGAAAACCATGACCCTGCTGGAACCAGAATTCAGTATGACTTGTCCGACATGGAGCAGTGCTTTCCAACTAATAGCTGACCATTCAGCAGCCATGACGCTGGTTCCCAGCTCCCAACAAAAGCACAGAAGTCAACCAGCCACCACTTTGGCTCCCACCCAGTATGCACGAGTCTAGAGGCAGCACACAAAAAGAAGAGAACACAGTACACAGCACGAGTCTAGAGGCAGCACACAAAAAGAAGAGAACACAGTACACACCGGTGCATAACACTTGATAGTACATGGGAAGCCGCCTGTCCTGGCCTGCTGTTAAGTGAACTTCTCTGGTGACCCACCAGCTTGCTGCTCCACCATCATCTGCTCCTGAGTTAGCCCATTTCTTTTCATTGTTAAAGCAAGACTAACATTAGTGTAAGCAATTAATTGCAGTTGCTTATCGGAATGAATTTATTTGCTCAGCAACTGAAGCTTAAAGAAGGAAAACAACCAAGAAAGGCACCCCAAAAACACACAACACAGACAGCAGCAGCATGGAAAAATACATCTTGAGCACAACAGTGAGGTCTTGTTAAAAGATTAAAAGTAAGCAGAAGCATAGTCAATGTAATACGGTTAATTTAATTCTGGTTTGTTTATAGGCAAAAAGGCCAAAAGAAAAACTAAGCTTCAGTCTCATACAGTAATGATAAGGATGTTTGCTTTTGTAAGCAAGTGTGTTAAAACTTCCAGGTCTGGTAAATTGGTTACTGTAAAGCTCCAGTTTCCATACTGAGGTCAGGGCTTGAATTTAGTTTCTGAATGTCAAGAGTTGATCCAAGACACTGCAGATACAGCCACCATGTTTCTAATTCACTAATATACAAATAAAAGTTAAAACTTCAGCTGTTACACCTCATATGCCATCGATTTCACCTGAGAACCACCTAAACCTACACCACATTACAAATGGGATTTCTTTTTTCAAAACAAAATCAGTAATCAACATGTTGAACTAAACAAACACTGTTTGGTGGAAACAATAACAGAACACACTAGGCAGAAAATTCAGTTATCGCTATTCCTTTTTCACTTCAAACAGCAAAGTAAAGTAGTCTATCAAAACTATTCCTTGGTCGACTCAAGAAATTATCACAATGCAGTGAGACACTGTTTATTATAGAACTCTGGACAGTTCTCTTTCACTTTTTGTGTCATGAGAAGCCAGGATTAACTACATCCCAAACCACAGAGATTCCCCATCATAGTCTTGGAAAATCCTCTTATAGTCACCAGCTGTCTTTCTCTCTCTTCTGTATTTTTAACTTTGCTATCAACCTGTACATATCAAACTCAGCAAAATGCTACTCTTAAAACTTTGTACAGCTGATGGTCTCCCCAGGAAAAGAAACTGCCTCTCTTTAGAAAGGGCTTTGATTTTCTATTGACAAATACTTGAAGAGCATACAAAAATCAATCCCTTTTTGCTCCCAACAACACGTTACTGGAAAAACTGGGAAAAAGCAGAGGAAAGAGATTCTTTAGATCTGTGCCAAAAATTCATTCAACAGTAAGTGTTGCCACCACTTCTACAGCACTTTATATTAGAGAAGGAAATAGGTGCAGCAAACAGGTCATGTAAACACACTGATAGTCACTGACAGTAACTGAAAATTTGGTCTCTGACTCCTCATTTGTTTTAAGATATTAAAGTTACAAACAGTTTACACACTGCTCTAAGATGCTGCACCACCTTCTCTTCCAATGAAACTTTTTTCAGAGGCAAAGGAACAGCTTACTCTTTGTAATATTCTCACTTCCCTCAGTTTATGTTTTGCTGGAAGACAAACTAGGAAGTGCCAAGTACAGAGAAATGGGATTCTCTTTTTCTAAAAATGCCTGACATCACCCAGTTTCATCTAACAAACATACAAGTCTGACCTAAACAAAACCTCATGTAACTATGGGAAAAAAAAAAAGAAAAGCATTATCTGAATCCCCAATACCTACTATAAAAGAATTAGAAAAACAGAAAGAAAATACTTCTTCAATTCTAAGTACCACACTCCAAGTAAGCATTAGTTTTTGAAATGAACACCACTACTTATTGAGAGTGTTCCTAGACTGAAGCTCTCAACTGGCAACCTAAGGCTGCTGTAAAAGCAAATTAGACACAGATTTTACTTACTGCCTGTACCTAACTATGTAAGCGTTAAACTGACAAAATTAACCAAAACCTTCACCATGGACAAAATAAAAAGACAAAAAACAAATAAATAAAGAAACTAAACCTAAAAAAACCCACCACCTAAAAAAAAAACCCACAGCCTGACACTGTCAGAATACTTCAGAGGCAGTTACATATTTCCACTTTAAAAAAAGCTGAAGATAAATGGTCTTTCTGAACAGCATTTAGATAAATTACAACAGAAAGCAAAGCTCTCTTCTTTTATTACTGTAACACTTGGATAAATATTATCCACACAAGGATTACAACTGGCATTACTTAATAAACAAAACACATACCACTCTGGCTGCTCTTTCCTGAGATTCACACTTTCTGCAAAACCATGGTCCAGTGGGTACTTGAACAATTCCATAGCAAGCTGTTTTGAACAAGACAAAACAATTCAGCAAACATAAATAGGACTACAACACTAATATGTTCTAAAATAAATTATCAGTTCATCTCACATAATTTTAATTATCAAGAAACTTATCAATTGCACATGAAATCCTATCACAGAAGTACAAGAAATTAAGCATGAGCTTAGACTTTAAAAATTACGCAGAATTTTTAATTCTGTTAATGTTAAATGAATTAAACCCACATTAGCTTGAAAAGTAACATAACCATTCAAAAGCAGCAATATTTCATATGTGACCTGTTTTTCTATTGATTTACCTGCAAAACAGGTGAGACACTTCACTATAAATGACAGATGCTTGTTATTATGAGGTCTTTTTAAAGAGAAAACTAAAAATAACTAACAAACCTGAGTTCTTCCCAAGACATTTATTCATACTTACTTTCCAGTTTTCTTACTCTTTTAAGTAAATTAAGTGGTCTTAAGCAGAAAATCCATAGTGAACAGAACAAAGTTTGCTTTTTTACCCCAGAAAATTCACAGAGCAGTAAATACAAACTGAACTGAGCATCAGGACTTGGATTTGTTGCAACTTAAGCCAGACTACAACAAAAATCCTTAGGAAAGAGATTTTCAGGCATGCAGATTTATCTGCAAAACAGTCATCTATATTTTTGCAGTATATAAAAGCAACCCCAAGAGTTTGTTACGAAATTCCACAGAAAAGAAGAGTTTAGCAATTTGGCGACACTGCTCATGCTTGAAATGCACACATCAAGCAACCTTAAAAACTACAGACAGAATGAAAATACAAGAACACAAGTGCTGTGAGTATACTCTAATATTTTAATGGGTGTAGCAAATAACAAAGAACCAAAAAGCCAAGCATTTTGCTCAAAGATAATCCCAAAGTATTAAAGATAAGTCAGACTCAATTCTCAACAATCATATGTTATTTAAATCTTAAAAATCAGGTTTAAGCATGTAAGTAGAAAAAAAAATTATTAATATAAAATTATGAAGAAAGCTGAGATTAAATTAGTAATTTCTAGTTGTACTATACAAATATATTGATTTTGTGATAGCTTGAAAATGAAAAATAATAATGCAACAGTGATATAAAAACATCTGGCTAATACACCTTCATTTCCATGAAGGAAAGTCAATGAAATCATTCCCTATTAAATACATACACGTAGTCATATTAAGATCAGCTGTCAGATTTTCAAATACTTTATTCAAGTACCTACAGTCCAAACTATTCTGATAAGCCCTTTCTACTGTATAATATAATTCTTTAACATGAGAAAAAAAGAAAAACAACTCATTTTCATTGCATCAATATTAACGACAGACGGGAGGACTCAATTTCTCATTTCTCTTTAGATATTAAGAGGGACATTTTAAATGCACAATCATACATTTAGGGTAGCAAGTGACAGTGCAGAATAGGAAACAAATATAAAATGCAACTCAGAGACAGGGCTGGCAAGTAGATCCAAAGACAACACGAGTTGGGCAAAGACCAAAATTGAAGTGAAGCACTTCTATATCTGCCAGGGTAACAGAGCACTCCTAGAAGAGTCCATCACAGGTTTGTGCTGTGATATACCGTGATACCATTTACAGTATCACTTCCACTACTGTGCAAAGCTTCTCTAAACACATGAAGAGATCTTGTCCTTCACAATTTGCCAATGACTTAACAACTGAAAAGAAGTTTCCTCTGAACTAAGAATAATTGTAATAACAAAACAAAGCAGTTAATAAAGTTTTATGGATAATACTGCTGCTTGTACCTCAAATGCAGACTATGAGCTTTGACCATGAGGACTACATTTACTACAGAAAGTCCACAAAAAGAGTGGATATACCTCCTCTACCACCTTTGTTCACATGATGTATCAAATCCAAAATGTAAAGCATCAATGGTACAGTAAATCAAAACATGAAGTTTTTCCTTTCTTAAGATCTCTATAACAGCTTCTGGATTTATACCAAGCAGTACTTTGCATACTTCCTGACAGATTCCAATGCAGGCTAGGATATAACTTTAAAAAAAAGTTCATTTTCTTGTACCTGCTGAAGTGTGTCTCTCTTTACTAGGAATACTTTCTATAACTGACTTTTGTTCCTGCTATTTCAGCTCCAACTGCTGCTATCATCCAATTCTTTCACAGAAAACATCAGCAAGGCTCAAAATACAAAGGAAGATGTCCAAGATAATGCAAAAGAAATAGTTTTCTCAGGTATGACTTTTAGAAGTATTCACATTTCAGTGTTCTTCTTCATGATCCTAAGATTCCACAAGAGCAGTCAACCTACTGATTAACATTGCTCAGCTCTTAAGACGACAGAAAACCAATTCAAAACCAGATTAATTTCAGAGGTCCTGTCAGCTCCCCTCTGTGTTCAATGTAATGTTAAGAAAAATAACTTCATTATTTTGTATATCTCCTTAAATCATTACTATTTCTCACTGTTTGTCAACTTACAAGGGAGCATATACTTGGAACAATCAACTACTGTATTACATCAGCACACTTTAAGACCAAGCATGAGACACACATTAGTAGCAATTTCACATGCACTAGGCATTCAGATTAATGAATTGGATTTAGGATTTTCTGTCTCCTCCAATTTGTCCACCACCTGTAAGTAGCCAAAATGCCAGTCACTGAGTTCATATGACTGCTTAAGAGTTGGTACAGAAAAATTACCATCTTATTCCTTATTTCTGCAACCATAAAGGAAAAGTTATGATGACTTCCATTCTTACAAAGTAAGCAGCAGAATCATTTCTTCCTCTGCTCTCACACGAAGGGTCAATCCACTGACAGAAACAAAACAATCACACAGAGGGAACATGCCAGCTCCTGAACTGAGCTGGAAACCAACCAACCAGCCTCCACTAAGCCAAACAAATCCAGCATCAGCCATTCCAAACAGTACCCTCCCCCTGCAGAACCACAACAGGAAGTCTCTTACCAGGGAACATCAGCCAAATGACATTCAAGGAAAGGCAGGCAGAGATAGAAATCACATGACAGCTAAGTCTTTCCTACACACCTCTCTCTTCCAATCCTAAACTCTCCTTGTCTCCTGGCTGCCCCTCAAATAAATTTTTCAAACTTGGGAAAGGCAGGGACAACAGGGATCGCATAGGGGAAAAAAGAAATACAGCAATAACTACCGGAGTACAGTACAGGAACAAGTTCTGCCAAGACCAAAAGCAATTTTAGAGAGTCTTTGAAACGTTGCAGCTGAGGTTGTTAACAGGGCGCAGAAGCAGACTGGGAAGCACAGACATAGAAAACATGCAGGAGAAGAGGAAAGGGAAAAAAGCTGGAAACGGGAGTTCTTCCTTTCTCACAGCCATAACGCAGGAGAAGATACTATACTAAGTCTCATGTGAGGGAAAAGACAGACGGGAAGGAGAGAAAATGACAGAGCAAGTCAAACCAGAAAGCACGTGGCCTTCGAAACAGGGAAACAGGCTTCATGGGTAAAAAGAAGGAGCTGGGAGGGGGAGGGAAAAAAAAGGGGGAAAAACGGCCGGGGGGTGGGGAGGAGAAGGAAGCATGGCCAGGGGAAGAAGACAGGGAGCACCAAGAAGAAAGTGGGGAGGCTGGAGGCCGGAGCGGGTGCGCTGCCCTCGCCTGCCCGCTCACCTTGATGCACTGCGACATTGCAGCCGTGCCCGTCGCAGTAGACGAGCGGGTTCTCGGCCCAGCCCCGCTCGTCGGAGCACACGCAGCAGCCGCCGATCATCTCCTTCATGCTACTGGAGAACTCGCCCTCCAGTGACACCGGCAGCAGCAGCGGCTCGCTGGAGACCATCTAAGGGTTAAAAACACCGTCGTCAACACCGCGCACGCCACACGCGCCTCGCCCTCCGCCTGCCCCCTCCCCCGGCGGGGTCTCCCCTCAGTCACTCAGCCGCAGCCGCCGCCACCGCCGCCGCGGCAGCGCTTCGGGACCCATGACCGCCGGCTGAGCGCCTCGTCTCGCCCCCGCCCGACCAACCGGCCAGGCTGTGTCGGTCGGGCCGCGGCGGCTCCCGAGGCGGACGCGGCTCCGCGGGCGGGCACGGCGGCGGCGCCGGCGCGCAGGCGCACTGCGCGCGCGCCCGCGGGGCGGGCAGGCCTCGGCCCGGGGCCTCCTCGCGAGGGTTCGCGCGCCGCCCGCGGAACGTGAGCGCCGCCGCGGCGCCCCGAGCGCGCGCCCCCTCCGCCGCCGCCGCCGCCGCCGCCGCCCCTCCGAGAGAGCGCGCGCCGGAGCGCGCGCGGCGCCCCGCCGGCGGCGCGCGCCCGCCCCTCGCCGACCCCGCGCGCACCTGACGGCCCGCGCGCGCACCCACCTCGGCGCGCGGCCACGGCCCGTCCCCCGCGCGGGACATGGCGGGCCCCCCCCCGCGCGCGCCGGGGCCGCGGGACAGCCCGCGCGGCGCCGCGTCCCGCCCGGCCCTCCCCGCCCCCGCCGGCGCCGCACGCGCCGCGCGCTGCCCCCCGCCCGCCCCTCGGCCGCGGGGGCGGGGAGGCGGCGGACATGCGCCCCGCTCCCACCCGCGCCGCCGCTCCGCGGGCCCCCTTCAGGAAGGCCGCGGGACGCGCCCCATGCCCAAGCCCTCCCCACCCCCCCGAAATCATTTTTACTATCTTGTTTATTTTCCCCCTGATGTGACTGCAGGACTAATGCATTCCCGCTCCCAACTTTTATTATCCTGTTTATATCCCCTCGGTGTGCCTGCAGGACTAATGCGTTCTCGCTATTACGCCACTTGCCTGCCCTCACCGCAACTTTCAGTATTTTGTTTATTTTCCCTGCGATGGGGCTGCAAAGCTAATGCATTATTAATCCCGCTCTTTCCTCTTCCCTCAAAACTCATGGCGTGGATGCAGCGCTGCCTGGCTATTCCTGCCACGGCAGCGAAAGTGATGCTGAACGGGCGATCTGACAAATAGAGAAACCAGGGAGGCCGCAGACACACAAAAACAAACATGTTCTTCAATACAGCTGCTCTCTACTTTTACTCAGAGGTGGACGTGTCTTTCTAGAAGTTGGGAGATGGGGGTTTTTTTTTTTGTAAAACAATTCTGTAATTCTGTTGTCTCTCTAGATTAAAAGGGGGGGGGCAAAAGAAACAGAAACGTAGGGGCGCGAGCTGAGGTGGTCAGCAGAGAGGAAAATCTCAGCCTATTCAATTCTCCATTGTAAGCAGGTATGCCTGTAGCAGAAGGAACTAATTGTGGTGATTGTTAGGAGCATAGAGAAATTAAATGCAACCTTGCAAAATCCTGGTCACTCACTTGCCCCCGGCCTAGCACTTATTTATTTATTTATTTTATTTTGTGTTAGTCAAGGAAGAGATCATTGATTCATCTTCATTATCATGCTAAAAGGCAGAGAAGCAGAATTTGTGCGTGGGCTGTATTTTTCACTATGATTCTGCAAGGGCAGCTTAGCTGCTCTCTGTACAAATCACTACCGATGTATATTCCTGGACGCAGCACTACCTAGACCCACACGTGCAGATTGTATTTTATACACTGTCACAGTCCTGTACACAAGTGCAGATGTTTCATTAGTTAACAAACTGCTACGTGGAAGGGAGAGGTGGGATGTGCACAGCTCTACCCCCTGCAGACATCCGAGTCTGCAGTTTATATTCAGGATATCTTAGGTCAAGCTCTTTTCTCTCCTTCAAGTTTTAAGTGAAATTATTTTGATAGAGGAAGAATGGCAGGCAGGCAAAAAATAATCATGGAGGTAGCTTCCTACGTGCAAGGCCCAACCAAACATGAGATTATTGCAGCCATTTGGGACGCATTCTAAGCATTTCTCTGTAAATATATGCTCCAAATAGCCATAAGAGTTTAGAAACTTTTAAGATACGTGAAAAAATGGAGGGGGAGGAGACTGGAATGTCGTACGTTTCAGTTGTGCAAAATCAAAGATTGCTCTCAAAAAAAAACCCACCCTGCACCAAATGTCCTATCAACACTGAAAACCACAAATTTGATCATAAAACTATTTGTTATAAAACGTACTTAAAACACTATTTTTATTACTTTAAAAACTCATAAAAATACCCTGAAAATTGCAGGTACAAGCAATTACTTTGTAAGAAAATAAAGCAATTAATATATATGTTTTGAAAAAACTCAAATTATTTGAAGCTGATACAGTGTCGCAGCCCTTCTTCATTCTTGTCAAGAAAATGGCATCTAATTTAAAAAACATTCTCAATGATTCTGCTAACCCCAACAAAAAATAAAAAAGGGGAAAAAAAGTCACGGTACAGCAGCAAATCTATCCTTTATTTCCCTGAGAGATAAATTTAAATAAATATCCTTTTAAAATGAATATATATTAAATAAATTTTGATAGATTAATTCATACATTTACTAAAACGTGTAGTGAAACAAACAATTGTAAATTCTTCTCACCGCTTTTTTTTAATTCATTGAGGTCTTCCTGTAATTTCTTCTCTGAAAAGCAACTACTACAATCAATTCCCAAGCGCCTTTTTTTTTATGTTAGCTATTTTAAATCTCAATCTTTAGTTTTATAATGAAGCATCACCAAAGAAAAAAAAATTACTTTGCAACAACTTGATTAAAGCTGCACCATAGCAACACGAGTATATTTGTGAAGAACCTACTGTATAGTTTTCAAATAAAAATACTGTAATCTCACACCATGTAACACACCAGCTCAGTATTGAACAGCCCGAAATTTTGCTTTGGTTAAAATTCAGTCAAGCCTAATACATTCAATTATTTAATGAGACATTTGTTGTCTTCTTATAGATTTCTATTTAATTCTATAGAAATAGAAAGAGTATACATGGAGTGGAAGAAACTCTATGACTATCACTTTGTGGTATTGTATAATATTTGATTGAAAAATTTAGATAACCTCTTGTTAGTTCTGCAAAACAATCATTTAGCAAAGACCTTTGAAATGCAAAATAGGAAAAGAAATGCATTACCACTAAATAAATACTGCAAACACTAAGCCTATAACAGCTATGGAATCAGAACATAAAATCTTGTAGCATATATGTTCTTATGATTGTAGTATTTAATAAGCACTGACATGACACAGAAGGCCAATTTTCTTTATTTAAAAAAGGAAGCCTGTCCTTCTTATAGTGATATATAAGAGATTAAAATAATTAGAGAAGAATATAATTCAGTGAGTAAGAATGAATAATTTTATTGTTAATCTAAATGCAAGGAGAAAATCCAATTCACTTAAAGGAACCTACAAAATCTAGAAGCTAAAGAAGTTAGAATATAAGAAACTTACAAGAAGATTCTGTGTTTCAATTTTTCTTAGATACTTTCACAAACAGAATAAATGTGTAAGTGAAAGAAAATTACACTCTCCAATTGCAAATTGTTTTTAAAAGTTTAAGGCATTCCTCAAGAAAACATTAGCATATATGAGTGAATAGCACTTCAGTTTCATGAACAAAAATAAAGACCTACTCATAAATTTTTACTACAAAATAATCAGTTGCAACAGTAAAACTAAGATTTTTGAATGGTTGGTTTAAATGTCACCTTTTTTCCTTAAAATGTGCAAAATCATATTGTAATTTTAGTGAATAAAACAAAGCATTGAACAAGAAAAAGTCTTTAATTTACAAAGCCACATTACCAGTTGAATATAATCATCAGAAGAATGTTCCAAAAATAACAGAAAAAGCACAGACTTGATATAAAATGCATACTATATTAGAAACATAAATCGATATTGGGACTTGGAGCTGTAGAGCAGGGAAACTCACTTCCTTCCAGAAAGCAAACTTCTCACAGTAATTTTTACTCCATTTTCAGATTAGGTCTTTGTTGAGAAAGCTGTGATCTTTACCTACATGCAAAAAGATACATGCTGCAGCTAAACAGATCCAACTGAAAACAGAAAAATTGCAGTAGCTTAGTGATGTTCAATAGGTAGAATGATCTATCTCTTGATTATCCATTTAAAATACATTGATGCTTGTCTGTCTTTTGTTTATGTGGTTTTAAATCATTAACAGCATTCACTGAAATACCTTCTAATCGTGGGTATTGGCTTCATTTCTGGCAAGGCAGCAGTGAAATGGTCACTTTACACTAAACAAAATGCAACTCTTACGTGTTGACCCTTGCACACAGTGCATTTTAAATGGCAGTCTGCCTTAGATCCAACAAATTCTTTCTATCCATGTTCAGTTATGAAGGATACAGCATGTCTACAGAACCCACATTAGTAGAGTAAATGTATCTTTACATGCTTACTCCTAGATTGTATTTGAGGAAGAGTAAAGTTTTCTTTTTCCTCTTCCTCCTCTTTAATATACTGCTAAAATCTGTATCTAACACCTATCAAAACGCAACGTACTGAATAATTTAGACGTCTCAACATTTAACATGTAGTCACTTGGTGATGAGGAATTTGCATTGCTCTGTGTATTTACATGTCATGCAAGCACAGGTAGCAGCGTTGGAGGTCATGTCAGTGCATCTCCTGGACACCATGCTTCTTCATATGTTGTGCTATTTTCTTTTATGAGAACATATTTACAAGTTTTGTAGTTCTCAAGACTGCAAAAAAAGGGGAAAATAATTCCACCAACTACTGCGTTCCTTTTCTTGCTTTTAATTGTATTATCACCTTTGGAGAGTTTGGTAAATTCCACTTAGCTAGCAGCAATGGATAAAATTGGTGGTTTTCAAGTACTGCTTCTTTTACTAGTGTTGGCATTTAAATGTTAATTTCAGACTGAGGTTTACAGTAAACATGAAACAAGGGATTTTCTTTGAATGAACAAACTCAAATCAAAATTCTAAATAAAGGAAACCTAGCACAGGATGCTTTTAAGTGCAGTGATTATTTCCTTTTAAAGATTTAACATTCCCTAAGTGATAGAAGTTAAAGAAGTTAAACGTGACAGTTAATTTATAATACTCTACATTAAAAAAGCATTTAAATGCTAACCACATTTTTATATGAGTTAAGTCGAAGTAATGATAATTACAGTATGATACAAAAGAATCTCAAATAAACTTCTAGCAAACCATATTGAATATTAATGCCGTATTAAGCCCTGAAAAGCTGGGTTAGTAAACTCTGGAATGTAGATTACATGCAACTTAAATGTAACACAGGGTTTTTCTTCAAAGAATTCTTCGTTTCAAAGTTGGGATTTTTATGAGGTATGTATTAATTCATTGGATTTATATTAAATACATGTACATAGCATCACTCCAAGACCAAGCCTTGGATTACTTCTATTGGCATATTTCTATGTAGGATTTGCTAAATTAACATTCCATATAAATTAATAGTCTTCTTTTCATGTTTGTTGTGTTACAATCGGCATTGTGATGCTGTGTTGTGTCACAGGTCACATTTATTTGATTTCAATTCAGGAATGGTATCTATACTACATATTAAATACGAGAAACAACATGCTGAATTTCCCATCAAAACTCCTAAATGCAGAGCTATTTTAGATGGGTTTGTATAAACAAAACACATATATCTAATATAAGCGTGGGAAAGGAAAAGCTGGTTTGTTATATGCTAAAGCAAATTGGAGTAAATCAACCGCATCCGTGGGCTGGATAAGCAATACTACTCTGCTTTTCCCACTACCATTTGGACAAGACAATGTTACTTTTTTATTTAAAGTGTTTTCTTCTCAACAAGGGGCCACCACTTCCCAATCTCAAAAACACGCCCCAGAATATGTTAATTAATTGTATTGTGTCTCTGAAAGAAAGAGGTTGCCAAATGCAATAAAAAAAAAGAAAAGGTCTTTCGATCAGTGAGCTGCATTCCCACTGCTAGTTACCATCTCATTTCAATTCCATATAGATATACATGGATACATTTCCTCCAGGTACAACTTTGACCATTAAAAGCTGTCTAAAGAGCGAAAGTCTAACTTGACCACATAGGGTGTATATGGGAAGCTTAACATTCCTGGTGAATTAAGCGCACAAGCCTCGGATCATTTTTTGTCAATCCTACTACGGTACTTCAGAGTCGGGAATGTGGGTAATTTCTATAACATGGTACTTCCCAATTAAAAGTAACAACAATGCTCCTCTGTGAAAAAAAAAATTAATACATAAAATATGTCAACACATTCCACACAAATACAAAATAAAGAGTAATGAAGAATGGCAACAAAAGGTCTCTTCCTATTTTTTTTAAATCTTCCATTCCAATGAATTAGTTTTCAAATAGAGATATACTGTTTTAGCAAATATAAGAGTATTAAATGTCCTTTTGAATGATGCCTTCTAAATTTGTAGTAACCCTCTGAAAATTCCCAAGCAGCAATCAAGAGCAAATACATCTCCGGAATACTCAAGCAGGACAAGTAAAACAAAAATCTTTCTTTCCTCGATCTTTACAGCTAATGCCTTTAAATATTACCAGAGTGATGTTTTCTATATATTACTTGCATCTTCAGCTTTTGAATAATACACGTGCTTTTAACCATCTAAATTGAACTGAGTTTTCATTTGGAGGAGTCCAACAAAAGCCTGCAAGTTTTCCAAGAGTGAAAGAAAAGTCCCAAACGGTATTATCTTAAACAATGACTGCAAGCATGCAACTTCCCAAGTGTGCACGGGGGAAGAAAACTCACTTCAGAAATATTTTCAGCTAGGTGATATCCATAAAAATCGACCTTTAATTTATTTTACTTACTGATCACCATCTATGATAAATGCTAATTTTTTTGGCATGTATTTATTCTTTTTTTTTAAGTCTAGGCATCACTTCTAATATTTTAAAATAAATTTACAAGCACTCGGCAGTAACTTGCTAAAAATAATCACAATTCTCCTAGAAAGGATTTTCTTAAAATAACTAGTTCTCTAGAAACTCTTTTGTCATCGCAAATATGAGTCCCTACACGTTTTAATTTTATCTGCCAGAAGCAATGTGCAAATATATTTTGGTTTTTTTTTTTTTTTAGATGATTAAGGGCACTTGTTGGAAATTTTCTTGAATATCGAGATAGTTAATTCTTCCCCTATGGAAATACATGAGAAAGTTCAGTCTGAAATGGTGTACCGAAAAAAATTTAATTTCTAATTATTTTCAAAGTGGGGGAGGGGGGAATGCAACAAACACTTTTCCTATAAAATAAGTCTTTTAAATTCTCAGCCAACATAAAACAATCACTTGGGGGGGGGGAATCCATCATGGTGTTTATATGAAAAACAGGATAATCAGATGAATCGTCGTTTACATAGACAGTCTTAAGAATAGTTTCTTTTAAAAATTCTCTTTGGCTACATTTACTAATCCAAATCCAGCGGGTCGGAGCAGTTTTTCCCAATTTCTTTAACAAGTCCTGCTCTAAAATCCACCCAGAAACAGATGTTATTTTATGTACAATTCCGTTGCGGTAGTTGGGGGGTTTTTACCTTTCAAGTAACACGTGAGCTACAGCCTCACGGAGCTCCCTCAGTGGATGGCACTTCTAAAGGCTCCTCTCTACTCATGAACCCGATTTCCCGGCGGGTCCCCCCGCGCCGCTGCCTGCGAGCACACAGCGTGCGGGGCCCGGGGCTCTCCCTCCTCCCCGCCGGCGGAAAGCGGCGCGAAAAGAGCCGGCCGGGGAACAATGGGGAGCGCCGGGAGCAGGGGGAGCCCCGGCCGCGCTTCCTCCGGCCCCGCCGCCGCTTCCTGCGGGCCCGCGCTCCGCTCCGTTCCCTAGGGCGGCCTGCCCGGAGCCCGCCCCGCTGACGGGAGACCCCCGCTCACCCTAGGAATGAATGCCCCGTGCCCGCGCCGCGCCGCCGAGGGCACCCACGAGTTTACTCTCGCAGCCACTCGCTCGCCCCCGAGCTCTCCCGCCCCCGCACGGCGAGCGGGGCTGCCCGGCTGGCGCGGCGCCAGCCCCGCTCCTGAGCCTATCCCGGGGTCGGGCGGGCGGCCTATGGGAGCCCTGATCCCGCTGCCCCGGGCTCCTGCCCCGCATGCCGCGAGCACTGCCCGCAGGAGAGCGGCCGCACTACAGAGGCGCCGCGGCCCCGCTGCACTGCGCGCTCCCTCCCTTCAGGGGACGGTGCTGCGCACAAAGGGCGGCTCAGCATTGTTCTCCTCCCTGACCCCCAAATCCCCTCTTCCCCGCCGGGAGAGGCGAACGGGAAGGGCCGAGGACGAAGGGCGAAGACGGCGAGAGGCCAACTGCCCGCGGCGCCGGCCGCTTCCCAGCGTATCCTGCCTGCCATCCTTTCCCCAAACTTGCCTTCGTGCTGTGCCTGCCGTCGAAGCCCGCCTGCCCACCATCCCTCGTTCCCTCCTCGCGATATAATGGGTCTTTCACATGTCAACTCGCCTAAAAATCCCACTGAGGCTGCAAAGGAACCTCTGCCCACATCTCAGCCACCCAAGCATCCTTGCCGAGCTTGTGCACGGGATCACCCGCTTCACATACCCACAGCGGAGGAAAAAACACCTCAACTGTACCAAGGCAAGGTATTATTTGAGGATTTTGTCCTCAAATTCGTAAAAGCGCCCTTCTTTTTAACCTTGATGGGCCTGGCTAGGTGACCAGGCGATATTTAAGCTACAGTCCTTTGCCACCTGCAGCCCAGTGCATTCCTGTCGCCGCGCTCAGAACTCCGTGGAGCAGACACCAAGACACCGGCATCCAGCAGAAAACTCAAAGCATGTGAGGAAGAGAGTGGGAGCTACAACATGACACCGAGGAAAAACCACGGCTCGATTTAAATAATTGCATAATATTAGGATTTAACTTATAAATGTTTACATTTGTGTGATTTGATTAATGTCACGTTTGATTTCCTTAAAGCCACTGACAAGGTACTTTAAAACACGAGATTAACGTCTACCAGCGACGAAATTCAACAGGCAAATCCTCTTCCCAGCGCCCCGGCTCCCAACACGCGGGCAGGCGGGGACCTCAGACCCCCTTTCTGCCCCCCCCGCAGCCCTCGGCCAAGGAGGCTCCCCGCACACCCCGTGGCCAGCGGTCCCCCTCCCCCGCAGGTGACAGGATTCCCGGCCGGTGCCTCCCCCGGCACCCGCCGCGCTGCGCGGGGCTCCGCCGGCGCTCCCGTTCAAACGCGGCCGAGCCCGCCTCTGCCCCGCCCCCACCCGGCCGTTACCGCCGCCGCCACAGGGACACCCCGATCCCGCCCCGGCGCTTCCCGAGGGAGGCGCCGCCGCTCCCGGGTTTTCCCGGAATGCCGGGGGAACGGAGCGGGGGGAGGGGGAGCAGCGGCGGGAGGCTCGAGCGCGGCACGAGCGCGGCCGGCGCGGGGGATTGTGGGTAGGAAGGTGGTCGGGGTAGCAAAGGAAGCGGCGGGCGGGGATGGGGGGGGTGAAAGGTCAGCGGCCGAGAGTCCCCGCGCCAATGGCGGCCGGGCCGGGCCGGGCCGGTCCCGTACGGCCAGTCCGGGCCGTGCCGCTCTCCGCGGCCGCAAACACCGTGCCTGCCCGCCTGTGTCCATGCGTCTGTCCGTGCGTGTCTGTGTGTCCCGGGCCGCCGCCGCCGCCCCTTGTAACGGTCCGCGCGAGGCCCCGCGCCCGCCGTGCTTGTTCGCCCCCTGCCCCTCCCCCACCGCTCTTCCACGCGATTTATGGGATTTGCAAATAATTCCAGGGGTTTTTTTTCTCCCTCCGCACCCCCTCCTACCCCGGCTCCTAACCTCCGCTTCCTCTCCCGCCGTCTCGGCAGTCACCGGGGAGCTCCGTCGTCGCCGGCAGCGCGGGGCCGGGCAGACCCCGCACACAAAGGTCCCGGCCCCGATCCCTGTCCCGCCGGCCGCGGCTCGCGGGGACTGTCCGGTGAGTCCCGAGCCATGAAATCGGCAGCTCCTGCTCGCGGCGGGCTCCGGCGACGAACGGGGGGTGACTTGAACCGCCCCGCAACTTTCTCCCCGTGCCCCGCACCCCCGACCCGCCGCCAAAGGTAAAGCTGGAGCGAGTCCCCTCGCCAGCCCCTCGCAGTGAGGCTCAAACGGAGGAGGAAAATGGGAAATGTTCGCACGGAGAAGTGGTTCCCTTTGTTCTTTCATTGTTTCTACCCGAACTGGCGGATACAAGGGATAAACACTTACCTTCTCTCCTTTTTGCTCCAAAACACACACGTTTCCATCAGCTTTAAAATGCACGGTCCACTTTGGAAGCGACTACAAATGTCGGGAGAGTTTCTATTCCATTCTTTTACACTCTGCTCTTTTTAGCGTAAGATTAAGTTGCCGAGCACGTTGTTGCAAGCCCCCCGCCTTAGTGAATGGTCACGTTTAGGACCCTCCAAGTCCATCCTAATTCTGCCAGTAGAATTGAGGGTATTGGAGGTCTAAACTTTCAAAAGGAAAAGGGCCTGCATCTACCGAGCAGACCTGAAAATGCACTCAGTTCCTCACTCACTTCCACAAAATGGATATAAACATCTCACCCCAGACAACTCAATGAAATATACATTTTAAAGCTTGAATGTAGAAAAGCTGTTCCCTCGGCTGAGATAAGCTAAAAGCAAATTGGCGTGAAGAAAATCTACCTCAGTGTATTCCACAGCAGGAATAGTCTCTGTAGTTTAAAACAAATAAATAAGAGCATCATATAGAAATGTTAAGCGTAAAGTTAAAAGGAAAAAAAAAACCTCTGAGAGGAATATGCTACCCGGGGTGGAATGGGGAGAATTGCAGTTTTTAAAAGTGTCCCTTTTTCGCAAAAATTGCTGCTTTTCTTTTTTCTCCCCACGCAACCAAGGTGGGGGGAGAGGAACCCATTTTCTGCTCTCTTTGTAGTCCAGTCGGCATTTTGCGCCCAGAAACACAGGCAGTTCCCCCCCAAACCTTGCTTTAATCTGATTACGATGAGATTTGCTGATACAATGAATATTTGAAATGATCCTTGTGTCTTAGTGAGTGGGAAGCATTTCCAGGCTCCCGTTTCCAAGGCTCCCTGCTGCAGAGGGAAGAGGAGCGGTGGGGAGACCCCGCTCCCCGAGGCCCCGGCGGGGTGGCAGCCGGAGGTGGGGGGGACAGTCCCCTCCTCCAGTGCCCAAGGGCGCTGGATAAATTTAGCCCAACTCCCTCGGCCGGTGGTTGGAGCAGGATCTTTAAGTGCCTTTTCTCCCTCCATCATCGCGCCTTTGCCAATTGAAAAATAAACAAATAATAGCAAAATAAATTTTAAAAAAGAGAGAGGATGCAGACGACCCAAAGTAATTGTGGGACCGGGAGTGCATGTTGTCTCACAACCCCCCTCCTCCTTTTCCTCCCCGTCCTCCCGCTATGGCCTTAATGGCAAACTGGAAGGCCAGTTTATTTCATAGGGCCATATTACAACCAACAAGGTAAATAGGGAGTCGTGGGGGAGAGGGAGGGAGGGGGGAGGGAGCAAAAGGGGCTTTTCTTTGATAGCGTTTAATTGGAATTGAAACATTCTGGGGCTGTAAACATTCTTTATTTATTCAGCACACATAAGCGGGCATTGTTTTATCACCATCATAATTATGGTGTCCTTTAAACTGACTGATAGCAAAGGAGATAAGGGAATGCGCCTGTAGCTCCAGATCAAATCGCTGGCTCGCCCCTCTCCCCGGGTCACCAGGATCCACACGGTCCTTGGAGATGAGGAGCGCCGGAAGATTGTGGCCTGGCTATCCCTTACGTCATGAAAGTGATTTGTACCACATTGCTAATTTGGTGCAATTCATAACCTCCTGATCTCCTTCGTTTGCAACTGCTTTTCAGTTTGCAGGGTATGTTTTTTAAGATGTAGTTTCCCACCGTAGAAATTAAGAGTGATCACCTATGTGTAGGAGAGGATCTTGTTTCCCAATGTTTGTTGCTTTACCTTTGTCTAATTAAAAATGCAAACTTTTAGGATCCTTTCAGAACAAAGCCTCACCAAATCCCCTTTACGTCCAAGGATTTGCAAATTTATAAAGGCTGCATTGAATTCAGCATGGGTCAAGGGGCAAAAAAAGGGTAGAAGGTCACTGCATTTTGATTATGGGTCAGTAAACAACATGGCATGTAGTATGTGTCCAGAAACTCCTGCTAAAAAGTATTTTAAAACTACTATGGGTATTAAATTCAAGAAATAGTCTTCGACCATAGTGATATAAATTGCACAAAATTCTAGTGTTCAAGAAACACTCCAGCCCCCATGAAAACAAAAACTAAAACCCACAAACTTAAATAGCAGTTAGAAGAACTCTGCATTGCATCTCTGTTTTCAAAAAAAAAAAAAAAAAAAAAAAGAAAAAAAAGAAAAAAAGAAAAAAAAAGAAGAAGAAAAAGAGAGACGAAGAAAGGGGAGAAAAAAGCGGGGGGGAAAGGGGGGGAGACAAAAAAATCAGGAAAAAATTTTTTAAAATTTAAAAAAAAACTTATAGGTATAAGACTGTTAGCCATATTATGATTTTTTTCCCCAGACTGATGGCTGGTATTTCTTTGTCTCACACATTTAGGAGATTTAGTTATACATTCTGATACGTTGTCTGACTAGAATTTATGGCAAATTTTAGTTACTACAGTCACATTTGGCTGACTTTAAAATAGCAGAAGGATCATATTATACTATTCTTTGACCCTATTATATTTACGTTACTGGACTCTTTGTGATAGCCTCTAGCTGCTTTCTATCTGTGTCCTCCTTGAGCAAAATATGCCCAACAGCAACTAGAAGCAGAGTGTAGTGTTAGAAATCAAGTTCTCGTATGAAATATGTATTTCTGCACAGCACCATGAAAGCAAAAGGTTTATTTAATACTTGTCAATACCTGAAGACATAGTCCAGCATTAACAAATAATAATAAAGAATAATAATACTCTAATAATGTGGCAATCCTAGTGTGAAAACGCACATGACCCTTAGGTTTTCCTGAAGATTTTCAGAATTCTCCCCGTTAGTACAACCAGTGGTGGACATTGCTGTTGCATTTCCCAATGAAACGTTTAAAAGACTGTAAATGGTGTGTGCATTACTACATTGCAGAAGGAAGAGGTCAGGCTAAATTGCACTGGTATTTAAACATAATCATACTATGAAAATAAATCAAAACATCACGTAAAAGGAGTATTTTAAATGTTACACACGTTTTCTTTCTGGAATGACATGGCCAAGCAGTTCCCTGTGAGCATATATATATTTTAATACAAGTTTACAAAAATAAAAGTATATGATTTTCAACAAATGGGAATAGGTCTACAGCAAAGTATTATGAATATTATTTTGCTCTTTTTTTCCTAATGAGGTTTATCCTTTGGCCAGACAGTTTTAAGACTGAAATACTACTGACTGTAGAGTATAGATTGCAGATTGCACGCTACTCAACGTGAAAAGGAGCACGTTTGATTGATCACCTCTGTGTGTGTGTGCGCCCATACACACAACTCTCTGTAGTTGCATGTGTATGTATTTGGCAAAACTGGGCATCTCTGGGCGTCCTTATCTTAAGAAATGTGAGACAAACATCCATTCCTTTAATCATGTTCATCTTTGATCACCAGCAAGGGTGACACAGTCCACAAAATTAACAAAGAAACTCCCTTGCTTTTGAGAGATAGCTACATGTACATCTGGGTCTGCACACACATGCACATGGACACACGAACACACAGGCATACATCCCAGTAAGTAAATTATGGCATAACTTTTCATGTAATTGACACCAGACACCTTTAATTTTTCATTTTCATTCTTTTGACCAGCTTTCACATTAACAATCTAAGCCATAAATGTTGGTGGCTATTGATCGCAATCCCCTGTGCGCGTGCAAATCCATTTTCAAGTCCCCTGCCTTTAATGTGCGTGTGCAAGGGGCCTCTGACGGCTGTTTATCAGGATCTTCTCCAGCCTTGAAGACGACCCCGGATACACAACGTGTGCCGATGGCCAAGGGAAAGCACACACACACACACACACACGCACACACACACACAAAAAGAACCAAACCAAATGATGGAGAAGTAAAGAAACAAAGCTCTCTTGTGTGAGATGCGGAAAAAGATATGCAACCGAAAGTGTGTGTAAGTATACGGTGGGGATGTGTAGGTTGGGCGCCTGACATTTCCCAAGACTTCTCGTGGGTTTCTCCCTGCCGACATCTGGCGCTGCCTCGACCCCGGTGCTCATGGCCGCACCTTTCGGGAACCCGAGGTTTGCCGAAAAGCCGTCACTAGTTTTAAACGTTTGGTAGCACCGGAATTTAAAAATAAATAAATAAATAAATAAATTTTTTTAAAAAAAAAAGAGAGAGAGAGAAAGAAAGAAAAAAAGGAAAAATTTACAAAAAAAAGAGGGAGGGGACGGAGGACATTTTTTAAATAGTTGCCGAACCCTACTGCCAGGCTATCACCAGCAGCGCGTGGGTGCGGGTCTGGGTGCTCGTGGCTCCCTGCGTTCGAACACACGCGTGGATTTCCACGGGAACCCGACCCAGCTGCACTACCTGACAAATAAAGGACTTTTCAGCCCATTGGGGTTTTGGGTTAACGTCTTCTGAGCAGCTTTCTCGGAGTTTACTGTTCCTTTACTGTTGACTCCATAGCCTTAACCTTAAAGCAGGGGGAGGAGAGCAGTAGGGAGGGGGTGGGGGTGTTCGCAGCATATAAGTACATCAGGAGGAATTTTTAAACGACCTTATTGTCTCTAGCTCTAGAAAGACCACGATGATTTCTCTTTAGCGCCAGCAGCTGTTTTCTCTCGAAACTTTGCTTTTTTTGCCTCTCACACGAGCGAGCAGAAGAAAGGCAAGGCTGGGGGATCCAGATGCGAGGAGAGGAAAGGAGAACTCCGCGGATGGTCTGAGCTGTGCCGAGGCATTGTTCACTGCTGCCTCTCGGTTACGTTTAAAGGCTGAAATATCACGAGATCCACTCAATGATCCTTTTCTAATTCGAGGGACAAAATGTAATTTGCTGTAGCTCTGCTTTCTCGGATGGGAATACTATCCCTAGGTTTCAGAGGGAAGAACTAGGCATCGCGGTTCGCACACACATGGATTAAGTTGAACAGCGGCGATTACATCTGCGCTGAGAGCAACAGTAGTCCAGGGCTGACTTTTCAAATCTCAGCCCTCCGAGTTAGAGGCTCCCTTGAATAGACTTCCTCCATTCCCGGATGCACTTCTCCAAATTCCCACTTCTCTCTCGAATTCCTGTGAAATTGGGGGCTTGCCTGCATTTCGCCTTGGCATGCAAAACGGCGTTTTCACAGAGTGATTATGCGCTTTCTTTTAGCTGTACCTGACGGGGTAACACGAACTCCACGCACCATATTGCCAACACGCGGAGTGGATATTGACGTTCGGGATTGAAGATTTTTTTTATTTTTTTTTCCTCCGTCGATTTTTTTGCCAAGTCACAGCAGTATGAGATGTCTCATTAATCTCGCGGATGTGTCTAATTCTGGATGTGCAGTGATACATAAAAGTGCTGGTGTTTGTATCCAGCGGAACACTGGATGCACGGCAGAGATTGGTGATTTTTTTTTTCTCAGCGCCTAACGTGCAAACCGCAAGCATCACTTTAACGTGACAAGGGAGAAGCATGCAGCTATCGCAACATTTGCGAAATCCTCGTTCTTGACACTCGAATAATTTAACGTTCCTAAGAAGAGGTTAAACCTTCATGCTGCTTCTTCAAATTGATTTTAAGGGGCTGATATAAATGGAGCATCAAAAAGCTTCGGCAGGGCTACTCCGAGCGGAATATGCAAACTGCGAGCCAGAAGCATCCTAGCCCGATGCAATATCGTACATTGTGTGTTCCAGCACTTTTTTGTTATTACGTAAAGGCTCCAGGAAGCACCTTGGATATTCTACATTCTCCTTTCTCTGCTGGAAGCAATCAGGACGCAGGAATCCTGACGTGGGCTCTGGGACTATAGGACATTCCAGCTCGTGATCCAGCACGGTTAATCGTGAAAAGTGTATACATTTCTGGCTTATCTATGCTTTGTTATGGGTCTGACGTGAGCTCACGTCCTCCTCCCCCCCTCCTGCAATATTACAGGCAGAATTTCAGTTAAAAGTGTTATAGTATCACGGTGCGGGAACCCGTGATATTCAGACAGCAAAAATAACCGTAGTACTCGGCTATAAAAAGCTAATTAAGCAGAAGAGGAAAATCGAGACAAACTCGAAAATGTAAGTACTCGCTCTCGTTAACAACCGAACATTTAACTTTGGAGCCTCAGAAGGGGAAATACCAGGCTGTTCTTCACGTTTTCGCTAAGCTTCATTTTCCACACAATGCAGAATAAAACGCTAGTTTAAAGCGGCTACGTTACCGGAGGATTTTCCATCGCTACGATCAGACTTATGTCCTTTAAATTCACGGCATGCACAAAAGAGCAACGTTTGTCCAAAACAGGCTGAAAATATACGGAACGATAGGGGGGAAAAGCATACAAATCCTTCCTCCGAAGCTAACGACTAGGAAGTCTGAGAGGGCTGAGTGTGTTTGGGCTCGGATTGTTTAATAGAAAGATTTATATACTAACTGTATTATTTACTTTGGGAGGGGAGGTGGCAGTATAAGGGTATGCTAATTAGTGGGAGATTTTTTGGGGGAAGGGGTGGAATATCAATTTTTATTGCATCACCTGTCAGGAGTGTCCAATCAGCGTTGGCTTTAGGGGAATTAATTGATGAAGGTGTCTCCGGACGAGCTCACTTCACTCTGTCATTTTATTTGTAGCTAAAGCAGCGGCGGGAATAGCAGCTGCATTTCTTTTCTCTTCCTCCCTTCACATTCCATTATCATAGTTTCCAATGGAAAAGCAGGGAATGAAAGGGAACAGGTACTGATCTTCAGCAGCAACTTAGAGAAACACTTTGGCAAACCTGATTTTTAAGATTATATACTGATTGTAGTCTCACGGTATTTTTTAATTTATTTTTTTTAAATTTTGTCTAAAGTTTGGCACTTCATTCACCAGGAATAACAGCCTTTGTTATATTTTATTAGCAGGATGCCTTGAGACAAATACAGCATCTGGCTGAGGATTGTGTGTGTGTGGCTTTTTCTTTTTTTTTTTTTCTCTTTTTTTTTTTCATCTCTCCCTCTCTCTGCAAATGCTGGGAATAATTTAATTCACGAAATGGGAGACCTGAAGTCGGGTTTTGAAGAGGTGGATGGCGTGAGGCTCGGCTACCTCATCATTAAAGGAAAGCAAATGTTTGCACTCTCCCAGGTTTTTACAGACCTGCTCAAAAACATCCCGCGAACTACTGTGCACAAGCGAATGGATCATTTAAAAGTAAAAAAACATCATTGCGACTTGGAGGAGTTGAGGAAACTCAAAGCCATCAACTCCATCGCTTTCCACGCCGCCAAATGCACCCTGATCTCCAGAGAGGACGTGGAAGCCCTATACACATCCTGCAAAACCGAACGGGTTCTTAAAACGAAACGGAGGAAACTAAGCCGGGCGCTGTCTGCCACGGATCTCCGGCCGGAGCTCGCTCCCGCCGACCCCTTCTCCGGCTTCTGGAAGGAGAACAAACTTTGGCTGGGTCTGAGCGACTCTCCTCGGCCTCTGCTGCCCGTCCGGAGGAAAGCCCTGCGCCCGGGGGACACAGCCTTGCTACCGGCCGCTCATCTACCTCACATTTTTAGTAAATACACTGGCCACAGCTACCCAGAAATCGCTCGGGCGCCTTGCAAATCCCCCGTAAACTATGAAACGGCGCCGGCGGTGGGCGGCTGCGTGCCCCTGCGCTCCCGTCGCCCGCTCGCCGCCGCGGCGCGGCCCCGGCTCCCGACCGCCGGTCCCCCGCCCCTGCCCGCCCGCTGCCGCCGCCGCCGCCACGGGGCGGCCGCCGCCGCCGTCACGCTGGGCCCCCCCGGCGGCGCCCGCCGGCCCCTGGCCCTGCCCCGGCCCTGCCGGCCCCGCGGCGCCCCGCGGCTGCCGCTGCCTCTGCCCCGCGGCTTCGGGCCGCCCGCCTTCCCGGAGAGCGGCAGCAGCGACTCGGAGTCTAGCTGCTGCTCGGGCCGCGCCGCCCACGACTCGGACTGCGGCTCCAGCCTCTCCAGCTCCAGCGAGGGCAGCTCGGAGGAGGAGGACGAGGAGGAGGAGGACGAGGAGGGCAGCGGCGCCTCGGACTCCAGCGAGGGCAGCTCGGAGGAGGAGGAGGAGGAGGAGGAAGAGGAGGAGGAAGAGGAGGAGGAGGAGGACAGCACCTCGGACTCCGACTCCAGCTCGGTCTCCAGCCAGGTTTCGGTGCAGAGCATCCGCTTCAGGCGCACCAGCTTCTGCAGCCCGCCCGGCGTGGTCCACGCCAACTTCTTGTACCATCTGGCGGCCGCCGCCGCCTCCCGGCCCCCGGCCCCGGCGGAGCCCGGCGGGCTGCCCGCCCTCCGCGGCGCTCCCGGAGGAGTCAAGCCGGAGCTGCCGGAGGAGTGGGGCTGCCCCGGCTGGGCTCCCGCCGCCCCGGCGCTGCGCTGCTCCGGCGGCCTGGGGAGCTGCTTCGCGGAGATAAGAGACGATAGGGTATCCGAACTCACATTCCCACACTCTGAATTTTCCAATAATACCAAGAGTACTGACCTAACAATTAACTGTGTTGCAAAGGGGGCCTCTTCACCTAGCCCAAAGACAAACAATGCATTTCCACAACAAAGAATACTCAGAGAGGCAAGGAAATGCCTTCAAGCAACTACTACACACCGTGCAGATAACAATACAATAGCTGCTAGGTTCTTAAATAATGATTCTTCATCAGCGGCAGCAAATTCAGAGAAAGATTCCAAAATCCCTCATTGTATTGAATTTGCCACGGATTTGCCCTCTTTACAAACTGATCCTGCGGAGGATGCTGCTTCTCCAGGGGCAGCAGCAGCAGCAGCTGAGCTCCAGTGCACTGATACAGGCAATAAGGCATTGCCATTCCTGCACAGCATTAAAATCAAAATAGAGGACAGCAGTGCGAACGACGAGTATGAGCCTGATCTTACAACACATAAGCTAAAGTGTGAGTGCAATGATACTAAGGATGAGTTTTACGGTGTGACTGAGAGTAATAACCAGGACGCTTTATTAACAGCCAAGGAAGATTCTGCATGCACTGAGAAAGAAACCACTTCCTTAAACCCACTGACTCAGAGTCAGGTCCTCTCATGCACTTTAGGTACTCCAAAACCTGAGGATGGGGAGTATAAATTTGGAGCAAGGGTGAGAAAAAATTACAGGACACTGGTTTTGGGAAAGCGACCTGTACTGCAGACTCCTCCAGTCAAACCAAATTTGAAATCAGCTCGAAGCCCACGTCCTACAGGTAAAATCGAGACACATGAAGGAACACTGGATGATTTTACAGTTAACAATAGACGCAAAAGGGTAGCCAGCAATGTAGCATCAGCAGTGAAAAGGCCATTTAATTTCATGGCAAATTTTCCCTGTCCACCATCACTAATTATTGGCAATGATGGGGATTTGTTGCCAGCTTATTCCTTAAACACCACTAAGGATTCCCAACCACCTCACAAGGCCCATCCTGTATGGAAATGGCAGCTGGGCGGTTCTGCAATACCTCTTCCACCTAGCCACAAATTCAGGAAATTTAATTAATAAAGTAGTTTGGAAAATATTTTCTTGAACCACCTTTAACTTTCTTACCTTTTTTTTTTTTTTTTTTCAAACTCTGCAGCATGGTTTGTACAAACCCATTAATGCTATACACTTTTGGAATCCTGTTTTATCACATTCTGAAGACAGAAACCGGATTACTATTTTATTTACCATTGCAACAGTGGGGGTTTTTTTCCTTGTTTTGGGGGTTTGGTGGGGTTTTTTTTTGGCTGTTGTTGGTTTGGGCTTTTTTGTTTGTTTGTTTGTTTGTTCTGTTGCATTGTTTTTGGGTTTGTTTTTGTTTTTTGGTTTTTGTTTTTTGTTTTTTTTATTATGTTACATTCCACAGAGTACTTCAGGCTAAAGACTCAAGTTTAACTCAGTTATTATGGTAGAGCTGGAACACTTTACTGTTTAAATGCTAATAATGCACCAGTACCTCAATTCAACTGCTGCAAATAAATGTCAAAAGGTTGAATAATAAATATTAGAATGAGCCATTAAATTTATGCACTAGATTTTGAAAATGGAAGTCTAACTGTTAATTCAGTTAAACTTTGTTAAGTTACATGGTTGCACAGTAAGGGTTCACTATAATTCAATGTGGCAGCAGTCTACTTTTCGGGAGCTTTGTTTTTGGGTGCAGGGGTGTCTTTTTCGAAGAGCAGTTGCACTTACTCCTTTTTCTCCGGTTTGGAAAAGACTGGGGTCTGCCTGTGACCCCAGCGTTGGGAAAAGCTGCCTCATTTGAAACCAGTAAATAAATGTGGAATTCTATTTTTGGTAAAAGGGTGTCTTTTTACTTGTACAGCCACTCTTTGTAATTGGGAAGCCTTTTTGTTTCACCCAGAGGTCTTAAATAAGGTTACTGTTATCCACTAATGTCATACTTAAGTTGTGGTCTGAACATGCCCCTTACAAACTTGCAAAGCAACTAAAATATTTGCCCGGCCAGCAGTACAATTTATGGTCCAGCCCCTCATGCTGGCTGGAGGAAATGGCAAAGCAGTAAATACAACACAGAAAGTGAAATGAGAGGCCGTAAGTGGAAAGATTATACAAAATGAGAATACCATGTTATTCATAGCTTTTTGGCAACAAAACTCAGGCGATTCAACCATGGTACACTTCCCGGTTCTATCCTCATCTCTTGAAATTTGCTGTCGTGGGGTTTTTTGCCATGCCATCCTCTCTATGTAGCAGAAACATTTCTACTGCACGTGACAATCAGAGGCAATTATCTATATTTGCACTTAATATCGAAATAGTCGAATAGGCAGACTTCTAGAGTCTAGCCCTCGGTAAGACATGCTGGTATAATATATTGTGATGATGGAAGCAGTAAATCAAAATTATGGAAATTTGCACTGTTGAAAAGCATGCTTTAGCTTTATTTTCAATTAAAAACACTGTTTTAAAAAAATCCTGATTCCAAACACTTTGAATTATTGCAGAGTTATCCGTGGTTTCCTCTCCGTTTGTAAGTTCACTGTTTTTATTTGGAGGAAATACGCTTCAAGAGGTTAACTGTTTCACTCCCTCCCCCCCAACCTCTGCAAAAGAAAGGGAAGGAGAGGAAAAAAAAAAAAAAAAGGAGAAAGGCTGGAGGCCGAGGTGGACGCAGAGCTGAGGACGGGGGAAGGTGTCTCTTGTGGGGGGAGGACACATACAGCAACTCTGAAAACAGCCTGAAAAGTTTGCAGCTTGAGAAAGGCAATAATAATTGAGTTGCTGAATCAGCAGAGTTTAGGATGAATAATTGGTGGTTTCTTTCTTTGGATTAGCATTTTATTTATACTAGATCATTCACAAATTAAATTTTAAGGATTCCACTCATCGATCAATCCCAGGAGAATAATTTATCGCAAATCAAAAAAGGAAAACAAAGCAACAATGTAATGTTTACTGTGTGACTCAAAGTCAACATTTCTGCTGGCAATCCACTGCCTGGGTTTCAGTTTTTTAATTCCTGCCTTTTGTGATGCCCTGTCCCAACCCCTCATGTCTCCAAATATTCCAAGCAGTCACTAACTGATTTCAGCTCTGTGTACTATATCCACACCGGAGTTTTCCTCTCATTGTAAAAGGCCTAGTCTAAGAATACCTGCAGCCAAATATATTTAGAAAGAGTAAACAATTGCCTTTCAATGGAGTTACCCTCCCCCCCTGCATGCGCGCACACACACACACACACACACACACACACACACACACACATCACTTTAAGCTGCCAATTGCAAAAGGTGCATTGCATACTTAACCGCTCTGCTGAAATTACGATGGTCATGAAAAATCTGCTTACTGAAGTTGTTCTGAGATGAATGTTTACATTCGTGTGTTTAGAGCTGCACAGATTACAGCCTTATTTCCAGAGAACTGTAAGTACGTACAAAATGTACTGCTCAGGAAAGACCCCCACTCTGTTTGAAACCGTGTCTGCCTGACAAAGGTCTTCCATTGACCAAAAAAAAAAAAAAAAAAAAAAGAAAAAGAAAAAAAAAAGAGAAAAAGAAAAGAGCCAAAAGCTGCAAAAGTGCAATATGCAAACTTGAAACCTAAAATTTCGCCTTGTCAGTTAAACAACATATCACTTTCAAAGTAACTCTGTCCCCTGACCCTGTTTACTTCCAATTAGAGATATGCTGATTTGGCCAGGAATTGTAAATTACAGAGGTGCCTTTTCAGGTTCCGAAATAATCCGGGGTGGGGGTTTGGGGGCTGGAGGGGGAGGTATAAGCATAAATTTATACCAAATAGGCTCTGCAGAGTTGAGGACGTGAAATATGGCGCCCAGCCTTGCCAGCGGCCCGGGAGCTCCAGGCACCCCCGGGCATCCCCGGCAGGCTGCTCCGCTGGGCTCCCCTCCATCCAGGCAGCAGCAAACGGCAAGGAGTTAAACAGCCAAATAATTTTCACACGTGCACACCTCAGTTTAGTACAAGTCACTAGCAGGGACATTCGTGGTTTTACTACCGCTGGAGAAATTAGCCAGGTACAATAACTCACCAGGGGAAAAAAAAAGGAGGGGGGAGGGGGATGGGATGGTATGCTGTTCAATTCTGGTAGTTTTGTAACTGTTTCTGACGACATTGTAATTATTATTGCGATCAGAGTTCATGATCATTTCAGCCTTTAACATGTGAGGTTTTATCATTGAATTACACAAAAATAACCAAATTTCTCCCATAAAGGTAAGTTCTAATAATGAGGAAAACACAAGGTTTTCCAAGGGAGACAGGCTACCATTTTGTTGCAATGTTTACATGAGATAAAACTTACAATGTGTTAGTAATTGCCACCATTTTCCAATTCCCGATATACACAAAAATCAACAGAATTTTCTAGAGGAAAAAGCAATTGAGGAAGTGCATGTACTGTAAGAACTATACTCTGTAGGTATTTGCCACAAATAGAGTTCACCAGTAAATTTATTGGGAATATTTCTGCTGCCAGATGGAAGACAAAAGAAAGTTTTGGACTCTGTTTAATTCTCTAGAACATTAAAAAGGGAACACGTGTAATGCCTTCAGCAATGAGGTATATTGCCTTAAAAGATGTAACTTGCCGTTTACAGCAATTTACTTTAAGAAGCAATTGTTCTATAAGCTACATTTACTTGACTACAGTGGGATAATCTCTTTACTGGTTGTTTATTTAAAAAGCCACTACTAGCAATAATGCAAAATAGTGGTAGCTGTTGTATGAAGTTTGCTGTTTAATCAATTAATATGGTGATTTTTTACATGGTTTCTGATCCTTTTTACTCTAACAGATTTAGTTGCCAATAAATTAAAGTTTCTGCAGAAATGAGAGCAATGTTATCATGTTTGTGTTTGTCACTGTTGACACGTGCGAGTGGTTGAGACAGAAAAGGGTAAAAAAAGTGGCATTTTTGACACACGGCGGTAATCTGCAGGAAAATATTCTACATATGCAGTATGTTAGAGAACATGAAACACAGATAACCTTGTTAATTGTGGTTTTTATGGTTAAGAGGATTGCTGGGAAGAATATGTAATGGTTCATCCTGGGATCTATTTGGTCAGCTTGGAAGCACAAAAGGAGGGCTAGCGCCTGAAAATGAAAAGCCCTGGCTAGCAAAATCAGGAGGGAGGCCTTGGGATCTACCTTCCCGAAGTCACGCTTGCAGACATTATCCATTCCCTTGGTACTTGGCCCTGCAAGCCGCGGTCTAGCAGCTCCGGCCTGACCAAAAACCTTTCGGGAAGGGACAGAGAGCCGGGTTTAGGCCTTACACGTTGCATTTTTTCACTGCGCTGATATAATTATTTCCCGTGCCCTAGGCCCCTCTCTCTCCCCCTCTCCCTTTCTCTCCGAGGCGGCCTCACAAGCCCCCGCTTTAAAAGGCCCGAGATGTTTTGCATGAGGCGCTCACAATAGGGGTTGAGGGAATTGACAGTTTCAAAAACAAGGCGCCCTGTCCTTTCCAGATGCCGAAGACCCCTCTCCCGCACCATCTCTCGTTTGCTCCTCGCTGCTGGTGGCTTTACCCCTAGTATTGCAAATACACTGCAACAGCTGTGTTTGTAAACAGGGGGGAGTGCGGCGGGAGCCCCCTCCCGCACCGCGCTCCCCCAGCCTGAAAATCACAAAAAGAAAAAAAAAGAAAAAAAAAAAAAAAGGAGGAAAAAATTTAAAAAATAAAAGAGGGAGGTTAAAAAATGCGGGAGCGTAGCCGGGGCCCCCGAGCGGCGGGGCTGCCCAAGCGCGGCGGGCCCGGGGCATAGCGCGCCTCGGGCCGCCATCTTGCCCGGCGCGGCGGAGCCTTCTCGGCTCCCTGGCCCAGATCCACGGGCCGGCTCCCTCGCTCCCGGCCACGGTCCCTGGCCCGGCTTCCCCGCTCCCGGAGCGGCTCCCGCCGGCGGCGGGGGCGGTGCGGCCGTCCCCGGGGGCTCCCGCTCTTCAAAGAGGGGCCGTGGCTCCCACCCCGCTCCCCCTCCGGCTCATCCGCCGGGGCGTCCATCTTCCCGGGCTCTCCCGTGGCGCGGCCCCGCCGCCTCCCGCCCAGCCTGCTCCGCGCTGGGGGCGAGCCAGGGGGCAAGCCCGTGGTGGTTCCGCGGGGCCCTCGGGGCAGATGCCGGGCTCCGGGCCAGGAAGCGGCCGGGGGAGGCCCGGGGCTCCGGGCTCGGCCGTTCGCCGTCCGCCCCCGCGGAGTCGGCCCGGGAGAGGACGGGGAGCGGGGTCAGCGCGGAAGGTCCAACAGGGCTGTTTGCTCTTGCGTCTAAAATGTAGCTGGGGCTGTAAAGCGTGTGAAATTACGCACCGGTCTCTTAAAGAGTGGCTAATTTATAGTAAATAGCGAGGGCTTTGTAAATGGATTTATTATGTTGTTTCTTGTTAATTGTTGAGAAAATCCCCATTGTTGAGTGTGAATGGCTTTATGGGCTAACCCGGGCCGCGCTGCAATTCCGGGGCAGTAAATGGCCGCTCCACTAATGTGGCCCGTAGCGAGAAGCCGGACCAGCCGCGGTGACCTTTGGGCGGTGGGGCCGGACATGGACGTCCCGCAGGCAGACCCTGCTGAAGCCTGGTCCCTCGCCGAGGGCCGCGCCGGGATCCCCGCCTGGAGGGAGCCCCTCTCCCTGCCCGACAGCCCGGGGAGCAGCGGCGCGGCCGGACCCTCCCTGTGCACGGCCGAGCCCGCCGGCCCCGCCGCGGCAGCGCACACGTGCAGGAGCCGCTCCCGGCCTTTGTTCGCGGCCGCGCTGCCCCGGGTGCCCCTGCCCGCCTGCCCCGCACCCCCCGGCCCGCAGGCCGGCTGGCCCTGCCCGCCGAACGGCACGTCCGCATGGCGAGGGGGGCTCCAAGTCGGCCCTCGGCCTCCCACGCCGCCGTTCCCCTTAGACAAATAAACGGGAGCCAGCACCTCCAGTCCCTTCTCCCTCGTTCCGGAGGGGCGGGGGAGGGGATGGCAATAGGGGTATCGCAATGAACTTCCCCAAACTCCACACCGTGGCCCCCCTTCCCGGCCGCGGGTAAAGGCACGCCGGTGTTCTCGGCGGTCAGAAGGACCGGGACGCGGGGACTCCCCGCCGATGGCACCCAAACCCCTCCCGCGTGCACGCGTCTGCATATTGTAACATACAAATCACGATGAAATGTAAATTCTACTCTAGAAACTTATATTGGGCTATTCTCTTTCCTGAAATCTCTCCCCCTCTGATTTCGCTATTAGGAGAAATCCCCCTGGGTTTAGGGCACTTGTTCCACGGATTTCTGTACAGCCCACATCTGTTGCCTTCCCCTCTGCGGCTCGAGGCTCTACCCCTGCTGCAGGCAGAGGAAGGAGCGGGTCTCCCGGCGGGCCGAGCCGCGGAGGGGCCTCCGCAGCCCGGCTCTGCCCCTCGGAGCTCAGCGATTTTCCAAACTGCCTTTCAGGATCGGGATTGAATTGCAATCGTGTCGGATGCGCGGCTCCCTCTTCCCCGAGACTTGTGCTCGCAGCGCTTTTCCAGGCTGATTAGTAGTGTCGAAGCTGCTAGATAGGGCTGTACAGTCCATTTCCCTCAAAACAGGATGTTTCCATCAACCTGCGTTTGGTTTTCCCCGAAGAGCAGCGGAGAGTTTAGCTGGGAAACACGTCCCGGCTAAGACCTCGTCTTCAGCTGCCACTCGGGTCACTTCACATCTCTGTATTATATTTCATCTTGTCATTCCCCTTTCTCTACCTTCCTGGGGGAAAAAAATAAATAAACTAACAAACAAACAGCCTTGGAAAAGCAGCTGGTGATGGTGAAGCTCGGGGACACCGTGCGGGCAGCGCCCGGCGAAGCGGCAGGGCCGACCCCAGCCCCTCTCCGAGGCCGAGGCACGGCTCTATCCCGATCGACACACCCTCCGGGACCTCCCGGTTGTTTGCTGTAGGTTGGTGTTGCTCCCGGAGCAAAAAACCCCTGCTCTCCTGGACCACCTCTCGCCTGGCTGCCCCCAGAGCAGCGCTTTTGCTGGGATTTCTAGGGTCTTTGTGCGTTTGTGGAGATGCGTGTGAATGGGGCTGCGAGTGTTAAAGCTGCCACATAACCTGTGCGAACATATGTTTTATATTTACCCGCGAGGCTTTTGCGTTCCCGGGATTCAAGGATAAACTGCCCGGGACAATCACAAACCTAGAATTATTATCTAGTAAAGTGCATGGGGGAAAATATTAATTAAAAAAATAAATAAACAAACAACAAAAAAGCCACCACCACCACCCCCCAAAAAAAGAAAAAAAATCGGGTTTGTTCTCTTTAGGAAAAGCTCATTTCCATTTTCGTGGGCATGACATTTTGGTAAAGGTAAATAGCAATAGCGTGCTATTCCTTGTACAGTTTTCCAGACTGTTTGGAAAACTTTACTGTGTCTGTTGGGGATGATTGAAGTAATAATAACATAATAATCAGAAGAAGGATTTTTAGGCTGTTTCCCGCTATGACATAATCGTCCTCGTCAAAATCGGGCGAAGTTCGCCTGAGGGAAAAAGATGTTCATGCTAAATGATGTAGTAGAAGAAAAGAGCGAACGGCGTTTAATACGCCATATAAAATAATGTCAGATCTCCCCGGCTGTGATCTCGCAGTCTCTCTCACATTTTAGAGTAAGTTTATAAATGGTTACCTGGGGTTTACAAATTTTTGCTAATAAAATCTCATTAATTCCAATATGATTTCTGTATCGTTTTCCCGTAAAGAGGCCTGTAAAATATCGCCATTCTACACAAGCCCTGCCATTCACCAAGTCTGTGTACCTCCGTATTTCCCTATCTAGCTGAGTAGAGGCCGATAAATAGAAAGGCTCTCCAGATAATCGCTGATATCTCCTGCCCTCCACGCAGAGTACTTGGCGGTGTTTGTTCCGTCTCGGAAACCCAGGCTTCTGAAACAGGCTTGAAAGTAGGTGAGCTTTTTAAAACACACATGAAAGTTGGGAATCTTTATATACGTGTTTGCATTGCTCGTGGGGCAAAGAGGAGTATACCCGGCAGCAATTCCTCATCAGCGGACTTAAAAGAGTCTCCTGCCTTTCCCGAGGCCTTTCTGCCTTCCTCTCTCCCTCCCCTCTGTAAACACCCGCGCACAGATGCGGCGAGGCTTCCCGGGAATGCTCCAGCCCGGAGCCCGGCTCCTCTGCCTGCTCCTGCCGTGCTGCTGCATTTGTTCCTCCCGTTTTCCGCAGGAGACGGATGACACCAGGTTTAGGAAAAAGCTCCAGAGGGTAACTGAGAGTTCAGCGGCTCCCAGCCCCGACGCCGGCACAAAACTACAGGATGACTTTGCTGCGGCTTCCTGCGAGCTGCTCCGTCTTCACAAAACCTGCGAGCCGGAGCCTCCCTCGACGCAGAATTCACTGCTTGTGTTTGGTTTATCAACGCCGATGGCGTCTGATCATTAAGAAAGACGAACTGCATAAACATCTGATAGTTTGTATTAGAATCATGCACAGTGACAATTGCACAGAACTGGTTTTAATTTTATTCCAAAGTGTTTACACATCAACATATGGTGAATTTGTCTTCGTTGAGAAAGTTAAGAATCAATAGCGTTAATAGCTTTGCATAGGTATGATAGCGATTAACATTTTTGCTTCCACCAGCCCCAGCTTTCTGAAGAGGAAAGCTTGCGTGCTGAAAGAAAAGGAATTTTCCAATGAGACTAACTGGCTCTGCCCGCTAAGGTGCTCAGGATTTCCTCGCAGGCATCACCGAGTTCATCAGGACTCGCTGTGTCTCCACTCACGGACATGGAGAAGCAGCAGCTCCCTTGCTCCGTGTTTATCTCTCTTTTGCAATTACTTCGCTCGCCAGTACCTGCAAAGCTCAGCCTGAAAAAACAACTCGCTGATTCCTGGCGAGAAGAGCTGGTCCTTGATAAAGGGACGGAGCCTAGTTCCCCCGAACTGCGGCTATGATGAGAGCTTTTTCCCTCTCTCGCTCCCAGGGAAGCGGGAAAAGCAATGTTCCCGAGCTCTCTCCCTATCCCATATTTTCTATCAAGGTGCTGCAGATCCTTTGGCAAACTCCCTGGTTTTCCCAAGGGCAGTCCAACGACATCCAGTCGTAACAAACTGGGGTGGCAAAAGCTTGGTTCTACCGGGACATATGCTACAAATGAGGATGTGGTCTCAAAGAGATCATTAAACTATGTATATATGTGAGCTGAAAAAAAGAAAACTCATACGCAAGAGTCATTGACACTTACAAACCCTGCCAATGGAACAATTTTCCCCAACATCGAAGGACTATTATTTTTACTTTTCAGGTGTTGCTTTACAAAGATCATGAAATCACGTAGAAACTTTAAGCCTAACCCAATCCACAGATGTCTATGCACGTCTCTAAGTCAAACAGGTCAAATATTTTTTTAAAGACGCATTTACCAAGAGTAAAAAAAAAGGCATCTAAGCTGGAAACCTGTGGGGGCATAACAAAAGGAAAGAGGCCACAAAGAAATATCCCACAGTGGATTACAAGGTTATGGGACAGGTCACTACAGGAAAGTTAAACAAAAAAATGAAGGGTACATTATATAAACCTCACATAATTAAAAAATAGTTAGTTCCAATGTTGTAGTTATACCTTCAGATATTTGTTGAGTTTGTTGTTCAAGTGCCTGTGAATTTATTGGGAGATTATTCTGTTAATATACCTTTATTTACCCGGCGTTTGCTTTTCCACATAATTAGAAAACTGACCGCAGCCTTTAACGACTGTGTATTTAATGAAGACTACGATTATTTTACACCGCAGACAGATGTATAGAATGTGCTATTATAAGAGGGGACGTAGTCAGACAAGAAATAAACCCAGTCTTACAGAGAAAGAGGACTGTAAGACAGTAATATGTTAAATATTGCAGCGATCGATTTCAATACCCTGAGTGGACACGGGAATAAAAATTCACCCCCAAGATGAACTGATTAGAAATTCTTTGTTGTGCGGGGGAAAGAAAGAAAGAAAGAAAGAAAGAAAGAAAGAAAGAAAGAAAGAAAGAAAGAAAGAAAGAAAGAAAGAAAGAAAGAAAGAAAGAAAGAAAGAAAGAAAGAAAGAAAGAAAGAAAGAAAGAAAGAAAGAAAGAAAGAGAGAGAAAGAAAGAAAGAAAGAAAGAAAGAAAGAAAGAAAGAAAGAAAGAAAGAAAGAAAGAAAGAAAGAAAGAAAGAAAGAAAGAAAGAAAGAAAGAAAGAAAGAAAGAAAGAAAGAAAGAAAGAAAGAAAGAAAGAGAGAGAAAATAAATTTTTTCCAGATCTTTTTTGTTCAGGTTAGAAGAGGGCCGGGCAAGCATCTTTCAAGCTCTTGGGTCGCGGTTTGGGATAGAACCCTAGAGGTTAGCCGCATCTCAGTGGCGTTTCTCCGTGGTAAAAAGATGGGTCTTTGTCCGAAGAGAGACGGATTAAATACCAAACCCGGCTCCTGTGCGCGGGACAGGAGCAGCCCCCCGGCAGCGGCTGCCACCCGCGGCAGGGCTGCGCACCGGGGCGCCTGGCGGGGGACAGAGAGGGGGTCCTGCCGCCGGGAGCCCGGGACCGGCGGGGATGGGGCGGGCGCCGGGAAGGGAGCGGGTCCGGGCGCAGCCCCTCTGTGGCCAGGCCAATTAAGGCGGCACACAAAGCTGCGCTCCAACCACCCTCCGCTCCCACCGCTGCCCCCAGCCCGTTCTTCCCTTTCTTGACTGCGTACATTCCCCCTCCCCAGCCACAGCCCTTCTCGGTTTTAATTAATAATTAAAAGACGGAATGAAAATTAAAGAGTGGGCAGAGGAGGAGCGAGAGTCCGCGGGAGCCCGCCTGAGCTCTGGAGTCGGGAGAGAAGGTGGCCGGGCGTCACGCGGGGCTGCCAGGCGGGAGTCCTCCCACACCCTCCAGGCCACCTCCCTCCCCCATTCCAGCGGGATGCCGGCCGGGGTGGCCGCCCGGCACAAGGCTGTTTGCAGTAGCTGGGTCTGAGGCTTGGCAGGGCAAGTGGCCGCGGGCTCGGGTTTGCTCCACTGCCGTTCGGCTGCAGGGAACAGGAATTACATCCCAGAAAATGCGAACCTGTTGACTGCCAGGTCCCGAGTGAAAGGGCCGGTAGTCTTTTACATTCCCAAACCTATGAAGCTGGGACGCCATCGCTGGGCCCCTGGATTCACCTGTCACTGCAATCACTGCCCCGGAGCACTGACAAATATTCACAATAAAAGAGTGAAAGGGTCTCTTAAGGTTCACTGATTTGTGTGTAGAACTTTGGAAAACTGCAAACAAGCGAGAAAAATTGTCCATTCTTGTGAAGGGAAATACAAGTTTGCACTTAACCGTTCAGCGACAAAACCCAAGGACTGGCCAAAGAGCCGGTGACATACACTGTAATCTCCATAACAATTTCATTTCCTCTCTTCCCTCTCTCTCTCTTTACTGGTTAGCAAAGGGGAAAATCTAAGGGTTTAATCCCGAGGAAGGCTTTCCATTTATTCCCACTACAGGGAGAAGGGGATATTGAGAAAAACCAACAGATCCCGAACAAAATGGAGAGGGAAGTCCTCAGGCTCCGCGCTGGGAGAGGCGGGTTGGGAGCATCCAGCCAGAGGACACATGCGAGTCAGAATGAAATAGAAACTGGCGCTATTAAATTTCCTTTTAAGTGTGCCTTTGGATTAGTTGTACACGGAATCTAGTAATTAAGGCCCTTCTCTTTAGAGAAAACCTTTACGGTTTCGTATTCCAGTATCGGGCGTGATTGCTGCGTGCTCGAGAGAAAAAACATAAAGGGCCAGTTTTTCCTTTGAGCACAAAAAAGTTGCTGCCACATAAGTGGTTTTTACTGAAGACGACATTAAATTGTAGGGTATTAGCAGTTATCACCGAGGGATCTGTTTTGTGCCGTTTCAGGCCTCAGAATCTGCTGTTCCCGTCTTGCTGGGACCGGGGAAAAGCGCTTCCCGATTAAATTCTGCATTAATAGAACTTGGCAACCGGCAACAAAAACCTTGCTTAAGTGAAATGAAGAGACAAAAGGCACTTTAAATGCTGAGGTTGGGGGCTGGGGAGCTTATGCCACTAATTTTAAATGAAGACGACGTTCACGCCTTGCGGCCAGCGGCGAGCCCCTGCTCGGGCTGTGTGAGGGATAGCACTAATTCTCCTCCGTGGGCTCGCTGCGAGGCTCCGGGCAGGGCTCGCCGCTCCGCGTCCTCCCTCGCCTCCCGCGGACACATCGTTGGGATCTGGGAACTGGGAGATCTGCAAAAGCAACGCCGTCGGCTCCCCTCCTAGGAGGGACCTCAGCTCTGCTGGCCGAGAGGAGCGCTGGCTAGGGGATGTCCCCACGCACTGCGGAAGCGTCCGAAACGTGGCATTTCCACGCCCTGATCTGGGGAAGGTTGTTTCGCCCTCATTTGAGAGAGGATGGCGTTTCCCACGGGGACACGCGACCTCAGAAGCCCCTTGCCGATGTCCGTGAGCTCTGTGGTGCGGTGCGGTGGGTGGGAGGCAGCTCCCACGCGTGTCCGCCGCGGCGGGACGCCCGGCCCCTCGCTGGGGAGACGGAGCCCGCTCAGGCGGGGACTGCGCGGAGAGCCGAGCGGGGCCGCAGCCCGTGCCGCGGCCGGCTCTGGGCGCGGAAATAGAAATGTAACATCTCCTCAGACAAATTAATTTTTGACGGATTTATGGCACGGTTTGCTTTCAGGATATTCATTGGCTCCTCCGAGCTGTAATAAAGTCCAGAGTGCAGAAGTATAAACACGCACCGTCTGCTCGGCGGAAACCCTCCAGCAGTATCTGCCAGCCAAAGATCAAGACACTTTGTGCATTTTCCACAGATAATGCCCATATTCCGAATGAGTGATCAGAGAACTCCGGTATTGTTAAGTAAAATGAGAGGAAGGCGAGTGACGTAGGAGTCGAACAATGGCATTTCTGAATCAGTTTGGTTGATTGACATTTGGGGGCTTCATGACCCGAGGGAATAGGACTCATTACCGTGAATACACCAAAACATCAACCGAGATTAGAACTCTGGATCTTTTAAAAATCCCATTTCATTCTAAATTATAGTGGGAAAATACCAATTCTAAGAAAAAAAAAAAGCAAGAGAGAGGGAATAAATTACTCCTTTATGCCCCTTTAATTGCTCAAAGCTCCCAAATAGACTAAGAAATAGCGTAAAGATTTTAGGTAGCATTTAAGAAGAGAAAATTAACTTTACAGACTAAAAATCTGGCCGCTGACGGAATACCAAATACGAGGAAATAGGTATTTTTGGGACCTTCAGATCTCGCGCCGAGCCGGGTTGGGAATGGGTGCACGGTGCAGTGCAGGAATAACTTAAGAAGGATATTTGACAGATTGATATGAATAACTAATTATATATGATTCCATTCTCCTTTGCTACACGTTTTATATTCTCAAATTCTTAGGAGAAGTACCGGAAGGCTGAGAGGAAAAAAAAGGGGACAAGTAAAAGCGTGAGGAAAAATGTTTTCAAATCAGCCTGGAGAATCAGTAGAGGGGTGATATGGGAGTCTGTTCAGAAGACCGACTGTTTCTGAACAAAGTCAATTTCTCACAAAATTGGGAGGAAAAGGAGAAGTAGGCAGGATATGTGGCAGTGTAAGGCAAAGTCTCTGAGAGCCGCTGACCGACCTTTCCCGGCGGAGCAGTCTTAGTCAGAGTCGGTGGCCATCAAAATTTGACCATCTTCAAACCCATCTTCGTGTCCTGACACCGAAAACACAGTCCTTGGGTCCAGCACAGGGCCAGCGTGTCTTAGAGCTGTGTTGGCTCCTTCCTATCTTTGGGAAAATAAATGCTCGCTGGGCTGCGATACTGGATGAGAGGGTTAACCAATACCATTCTCAACGTGGCTGCTAGGGGAGGCCGCCCTGTTATCAAATTTTCGATCAGTTATCAAAGTTGTGGATTGTCGAGGAGGTATTGCTTTGTACAATAGGATGGATGTATTTATTTATTCACTGACCAGAAATATAATTAAGATACTGGCAATCCCACCAAATGAATGTAGTGCTTTCAGGTTAAAACACAGACACACAAGCAAACCCAACGATTATCTAAATGTTCAATTATACATTTGCTAATACGGCCAGTGACTAGCAGCCTCCGCACATCCAGGTATCTTCTTTATACGGAGACATCTTGGTTTTAATTATGACAGCTTTATTCCCACTATTCTTGGGAAAAAATAGGTGTCATGTCACATTAAAATTAGGATCATTTTAATTTATTTAGGTTCTTATGCAAAAATAATTCTAATTGTATTTCGGATTACGAGGGAGAGGCGATTGAGCTGGTCGGGGGGTCCGAACAAAGGCAGGGCTCCGGTAACGTGCATTGCCGAGCCAGTACTGGGGGAGCCTCCCCGCTTCTCCCGTGTCCTCCTTCTGTGCCCCCCGGAGGGAGGAGCGGGACGGAGCGCCCGGGAGGCCCCGCGGAGCCGCAAACCCGGGCCCGGCCGAGACTCGCGTGTTGCGGCAGATGGGCCGGGAGAAGGGAAACCCCGGGCGCTCCCGTCCGCCCGCGCATCCTCGGACACGGAGGGGACAGACTGGGGAAGCGGAGCAGCGGGGACGCGGCGGGGACACCGTGCTCGGCCGGGAGACGGCGGCGGCCCCGGCCCCGCACCTGCGTAGGGCCCCCTTGGGAGCTCCCGGTGGAGCGCAGCGTCCCCGGCCGCCGGGGGAACAAAGGCGGCAGCAGGAGACGGCGGGGGGTGCCTGCCGGGCCGGGCCGCCGGGCCGTGAGGGACCATGAGGGATCGTGAGGGGCCGTGAGAGGCCGTGAGGGACCGTGAGGGACCGTGAGGGACCGTGAGGGACCATGAAGGACCGCCCCGCCGAGCCCCGGCCTCGGCCCGGCCAAACGCGGGCCGGCAGCGCCCCCTGCAGGGCCAGGGCGGCGCGGCGGCTCCTCGGCGGCGGCACCGCCCCTTAAAGGGGCAGGAGCTCTTAAGGTGGAACGGCTGGGGCGGCGGCGGCGGCCCCTGCGCGCCGGGAGCCCCGTCCCGCCCGACGGGACTACCTCTGTCCGCGTCCAGAAACAGCCTCGGTGCTGCCGTCGTCTCAGCCCGTGGCTCCTGCTCCCTTGAAGGCACCGCAGCGTTTGCCGTGCGTGTCAGTAAAGCGCGCAGTGCTTCAGCGGGTGTGATTTGCCGCGCGAGACGCGGCCGGTACCGCGCTGAGCGGGTTTGCCAGGGCCAGTGGTGCCAGGGCATCCTCAAAGGAGGTACGGGTGGGTCTCCACGGGCCAAAACGGCCTCCCCGGCGGCCGTGACGCTGCTAACGGGCCGACCCTCGGTCCACCCGGCCCCCGGCGCTTCGTGCTTTGATTCCTGGCGGGGGGCACCCCGCTCCTCCGGGATACTGACAGGCTTCGCTGCCCACACGTCATCCCGCGGGACTGGCGGCTGCACTGGGCTCTCTGTCCGCTTGGTACCACTGAGCCCGAGGAGGGGTTGGAGGGGAAAAAAAGTGGAAAGAGGGAAGAGAGAAGTAGCGCCCATTCAAGTGGTTCTGCCCTACGGTGAAACGTCCAGAATTCCTGCCAACTCCGAGCAGTTTTGGCGAAGGATTCTCCGAGCTGCCAGGGCAGATACTCTCCCAAAGCTCTGTACTCCCGCAGTGCACACAGGCAGAGTAGCAGCTTGATTTCGTGGGAGGCTGAGTGGAGCTGAGCAGGGCGCTGAACGGGACGTTCCCGGCAGGCTGTTGCCGTGGAGCATCCACTCCATGCCCTGAGACACACGTCCTAAGAGCAAACCAAATAGACTTAATTTAGGGGAAAAAAAAGAAAAAAAAAAATAAAAAGAAGGAAGAAAGGGAAAAAGGCCGGGGGTAGGGTGAGGTAAAATTCTCCCCTATTCTCCCTTTGCGCGGTATTTCGCAGCTCGCCACAAATACCCTGCCCGGGGCAGCGGGGGATGGAGGTGCCGGCATGAGCGCTTCTCTGTGAAGCCCTCCCCATTCACGAGCCACACCGAGCAATGATTTTATTCTGGCTCTTGGGGTTACGGAGAAGGCGCAGTGACAGCGTGGAGGGTTCCCAGGGAAGCGCAGGACCTGATCCCCAGAGGGGCCACATCATACGGGGCCCGGTGCCCGCGGCGGGACCGGTCAGGGAAGAGGGACCCTGGCAAACCTCTCCGGGGACACCCCCATCCGAAACCTCTTTTACCGTCCGAAACGAAGCCTAGAAGGCAGGGGCTGTGCCAGGGAATGCCTCTCGGTTGCGTCAGAGCGCGATCGTTGTGCTGAAAATTCAGGACTGAATTACTCATGTTTCCAGACGGGGGATGGGTTTTTGGGGGGGCTGGTGGTGATGGAAACTAATGAAGACAAATCTGCACTAGAGCTACTTCACACGGGCCATCAGGCACGAAGAGGTTTCCCTCTCGTGTTTTTAAGCGGTGATTTGCGAGCTCCGCGCACGGCGGTAGCGGCGGGGTGGCTCCACCGAGCAGCGTCCGCGCCCTCACGGTGGCTGGAGACACCGAGCCGGCCGGAATAGCAGAGAAATGTTTTCAGAATCAAATCAGTTTCCTGCGCCCCCTTCCCTCCCCGCTTCCCTCGCAGAGAAGCTGAGCGGTGACGGCCGATGTGCCCCGCCGGCTTTCGGAGCGCGATAGCCCAGCCGAGCTCTGACACAAGGGGAAGAAGGGGCTGCCATGTCCTCCATGCTGCGCCCCCTGATTTTTTTTGTTTTTGCGCTTGAAGTTTCCGCGGGTTAGCCAAGAAATTAGCCCTGGGGTTCACTCGGCCGGAGAAGAACCCCAAAATTTAGCATTTATGTGTTTAGGCTTGCTGGTAAGATTTCTAAGCTGGGATCTTTAAAAATATAGGCAAAAATCTGCGCTCCCCGAAATTACCCTAGACAACCAAATGCTGGAGGGGGAAGCGGTATTTCACCCCGTGGTTCACACACAACTGAATCTAAAATAGTACACGGCGAGTTATTGATCAATCTAATGTTGCAGCGGGTGGCTGTAAAATCCTGAAGGGGTAAGATGTACCACGAGAAAGCAACAATCCCATGGACTTCAGCGGACCGTGTCACAATAAGCCATAATAACCGCGATTAAAGCGGCAGCAGCAAATCAGGTACCTTATCTCCCCTTTTTATCTAAAGCATCAGCGTATTCTGTCTTCCCTTGACAAAGAAGCCCTCATCCAAAGCATTTTGTTCCCCTTGACAGAATGAAACACATTTTCCTCCCCAAAGTAAACATAATGCATGTGACTAACACACTGGCAGGGCCAACAGCAGGAAATTTAACTTTTAAAGAAACCGATCTCTGCCCGTGATTGATGCTGTGTCGCTCTGACAACAGAGAGTGTGTAGCTAATTGCCTCTATAAACGAAAAAGATATTGCCCTCATTTTATCAAACACATTCTTTGTCCAGGGCTAAAACAAGTGTCACAGTAAATGGACATGACTGTAGAGATTAATAGTTTCCCAGCAGTGAAATCTGAATAAGAACCACACGCTGGCAACCAGTGTCTAGTTTAAACCGGGAAAGAGGCTTCATTAACTTTTCAGGTACAATTCCCCTTCCAAAGATCCACCTATGGAGCTACGATCACTACGATGCTCTGGACAGGTTAACCCACAGCTCCTGTCACCAGGATCTCAAGGAACTCCTGGAGGCCTCTCCAGTCCTGGGGACCTCCCTGTCCCTTGGAAATTCCGAGGGCACAGCTTTGACCACAGCTGCCCAGGGCAGGCTGGTCTACAGGCTGCAGCTCTCCCCCCCACTATCCACAAGGCATCACGGAGAAAGGTCTGCAATAGGTTTCTTTTGTGTCTCACTAAGGGACAGGGCACTCCTGACTTTGTTGCAAAGGGACTTCAGAAATTTTCTTAGCTCCTTAAGAATATTGTATTTTCTTTACATCTTGAAAGCCAGTATTAGGAAGAAAATGAGAAAGCTTTACTGCAATATTTATTCAAAAAAGTAACAACAAATTCTGTGTAAGCATCCAACAGAATAAAACTTCAGCCAACAGGCTTCTGGGATCTTTCTCTCACAGCTGCTCACTTTATACTTTTACTCCTGTTTTTCCTATCCAAGCCATTCCCTCAACCTTATAGCCAGGCAGAATAATGATGTCCTGTTGGACTCTAATTTTTCAAGGAGTATTGAAATTTTGAAGAACATGGAAAAGAAACCATCCTCTCCCAGCTTTATGCTTTGAAAACCAAAAATGTGTACAAGATGCTCTTGGAGCATATAGTTTCTTAAGGGACTAGGTTACAACAAGAAATACCCTCAAGAGGTGGAAATATGAAGTGTAGAAGCTCTCTTTAACCTACTCGGGAAAGGAATAGTCTAAACAAATAGCTAGAAACTGGAGCAAGACAAATTCACATGTGAGGAAAGCACACATTTGTGGGATGCTGTCCAGGGAAATGGCTGTTTCACTGTTATTGCAGGTTTTAAACTTTCCTGCAAATCATGCTTTTGTCAGACACAAGATCTTAGGTGAAATTTGATGGTCAATCTTGAACAAAATGTATTTTTGTAGATTCATAGAATTTAACACTGATGGTCATAGTTTCTTCTGTTTCGTCCAAACTCAGTGACAGGTCAAGAAGTACGCACAGCAAGAAGCACGGGTACCTTCCCCTGAGGCTGCTGTTGAGTTTTTTATTTTCCTTCAGTGTATCTGGAGTTACTGAAAAAGTACATCCGGAGTATAGCATCTTGGCATGATTATTTGCATTCAGGTTTAAAGTCTCAAATCCAGGCCTTTTTTTTTTTTTTAATTTTTTCTTCCCCTTGGAGTGTTTGCTCCTTATTCATGAAATAACAAGCACATTCTCAGTGCTGATATTTTCCCTGCTGAACCTGCCTTACAGATAGCATGAACAGTGCAGTTATGCCTATTAGTCACAGTGCTCGGCCTTGGTGTTAGACTAATTTGGAAAGACTTCCTGCATAGGAAGAAACAGCAGGATTTGATCATAGTCAGAGGTGCATTACAACATGCAGCAAGGCTCTTTAAGGAGCCCTTATCACCTGGGACGTTTAAAAATTACGCTCATGAGACATCAGTAAAAAACACAGAAAGAAACAGTACATTCAAAAGAAGCACGATTGCTCGATCTGCTGAATCTTTTCCATCACTGGATTCAAGGACAGTGATTTGATTAAACAGGAATAGTAAAAAAAAATCTGGCAAAACAGGGAGAGAACGGACAGCAAATATTGACTCTTTAACTGCACTGTTTTGTGGAATATTAAATTAATGTTCCCACATGATGTCCAGGCATCAATCCTGCTCTCCCTGGAGTCAATGGTGACATTTCTATTGCCTTCTGTGGAAGAGGACTATTTATCTGAGGGCATCTTGATCAAAATAAACACAATGAAAAAGATTGTACTCGAAAATATTTTGAGCTTCCTTTTGCTTGATTTGAGCAATTGCTTTGGTCCTAGGTTATTAAATCTTGACTTTACCCCAAGAGAGGTTGCTGTTGTATTACTATCCTCTTTCCTTTGCTTCAGGGATAATCAAACATTTCAATAGCTTTCTGTTGACTGCGAGACTATAGTTACTTTTAACCCTTTTTCAGCCTAGTCAAACAAAAATGTTAATGAAAACATCTCCAGACCACTCTTGGTCAATCTAAATATCAATCAGACTTAAAAAACCCCTAGTGCTCTAGGTACCCCAGGTATTTTACAGAGAGGGAAATATATTGATGCACTTCATACTGAAAAGAAAATCATGTGAAATTTGAGTGCCAGAACCTGGCAAATACGCAGATTTTGATAACATCTTCTGTCTTAAAATGCCACCCTGAAGCTCACAAATCACATCTTGGGCTCACAGCAACTGACATCTTCTTTTTTAAAGGAATGAAACACACTGATAATCAAATGAGCACTACGGGGGTGGAAAAGTGCATCTCCCCTGGTTTACATGTGATAGGTTTTTTCCCCTGCCTTCTTGTAACCTTTTTTTATTTTTTTTTTTGTCCCATGAAAACATACCCACAGTAAGATTCACAGTTGTTTAAATGAACGTCTAACTCTATTAGCTGCAAAAAGGGACAACTCTGCACTTACCCAGTTATTCTTTGGTTTTAACTGGTAGTGTAGCTATCACTGATTTTTTCCTTTAGTTCCCACGACAAAAGTAAGTAGCGCTGAAAATGTGGTTGATTTTCCAAATGTCTTTTTGTAGGATCCTGTAAATAATAGTAGTCAGAAGTATGCAAAGTGTGAGTCCTGTTATATGATGAGACCTCTCATAATATATTAATATATGTATATTAACGATGTGCCTTTATATTTATATTATTTATATTATTTATACTATTTATATTATTTATATTATTTATATTATTTATATTTATTTAGGCAGTCAAGTTACCAATGAATACAGATCAACACAACAAACTCAGAGCAAGAATTTTTCATCTGTGTCTTAGTATAAAACCCTTCCCCAATGAGTGGATAATTGACTTTCCTCATTCAGTGGTATTAAGCCGGGTGATTAGAGGCCCCTGTATTTTATTGAAATTTCCAGGGGTGGAGAAGGCAGGGAAGGGTTAAGTCGCCCGCCTCCCAGCCTCTTCCGAGGGGGTGGGTGCAGGGGAAGGAGCGTGGCCTTTTTCTAAGCCGAGAGGGGTGCGAAGGGAAAGCCCACTGGCTGTGTCGACTGTTTGGTCAGAGGAAAAAGCTTTGTTTGGTGTTACTTTGTGTAATAATGAACCATGCCTTAAGGGAAGGGCCTACAAGAGATTTGGGAGTTTCTCGGGCAGGCAGGAGTCTCCCCGGGCTGCGAGGGAGCCCGGCACTCTGTGGGGGATGCTCCGGAGGGATGCTGAGACCCCCGCGGTACGCGGGCACAAAGCAGGCAGGACGCGGTTCAGTAGCCGTCCTTCGCGGGGCACAGGTTATCCCATCAGGACTCCCTCGTACGTGTCCTTTCTCCAGAGCAGCCTCCTTACGAGCCTGCCTGCTGTGCCATCTCCATCCCCGGCCTCCCGGCCCCTGCCCAGCCCCTCGCGGGGCGACAGGGATGCGGCACCGGCTAGCCCTGCCCCGGGGTAGCTCAGTCCCGGCTGTCGCCCGTCTCTTACAGGAACATCGCGTCTTTACGGTGGCGGGTGCCGTTTTCCGAGGACGGAGCTGCCCACGCGTGGGAGCTCCAGGCAGCGCTCGGCTCCTTCCCTGCGGAAAAAAGGGCTCGAGCCGCAGCCACCGGGTTCAAAGGCTGGAGCGGCTGCGGCGGCTCGGGGGCGGCTCCTGCCGGGACCGCTCCGTCGGTTTGACCCGTGGGCTTAAAAGCACAGATGCGGGAAATTTCGGCCCCGTCCCCGCCTGTCCCCGAGCAGCTCGGGTCCCGAAGAGGCTGCCTGGGGCAGTTTGGCTCTCCGGCAGGAGCTGGTGCAGATCAGCTGCCCCTCACCCTCTTTCCCCCTCTCGTTTTTCTGCAGAACCTCCCCGAACCCACCCTTCGCTCCTTCTACGCACCCAGTGTCCTGAATGCTGCGAATGAACCCGCAGTACCGGATTGTGGTATTCACTAGCGGTTCAGAAAACTCCTTTTGGGAAACTAAGGATGACAGAAAACTGGGAGTTACCTATCCACAGCTAAATCAAAACCCCGAGTGTCAACGAGATAAATATTTCCCTAAAAAGAACCTAATTCATCACACAAACCTGATTAGCTGCTTTAGCTGTTTAATGACTACCAAATCAAGCCTTGTAGAAAAAGAAAAAAACAACCCAACAAATCCTATTCGTGATTGTGCAATTAAAGACTGTCTAACAGAGTGCGCGCATAAACAGCTAAGCAGTCTTATTCCAGCATCCTAACTCTTCGGTACCTTTCATTGTAGGCTGGGTTTTCTAAAGGTGAAAACAATCTTAATCTCTCTCTCTCTCTCCACCCCCCTCAAGAGGAATACGCAGCGACGGCAGCAGCAGCATTCCTCGTTAGCGAGATCTGAAACCTGAACCTTTAGCCCAGCATCACAGCTTGAGTCACAGGACGAACCATCCAGGTTCGTCCCATCCAGGACCGCGGCGTTCTTTGGGATGTGGAGAGAAGCTTCCCTGTGTCCCTGGGCTGCGCACCCTGTTCCCCCGTCATCCTCCCGGCTTGCCTTCACCCCGCGCAGGGAGTGCTGCAGCTGCTCCCACAGGAGTCTCTTGGCCTGGCCTTGGTTGAAATGTGCAGTTATTTTTGGTGTGTCGCAACAATTTTTGTTGAGAATATGGCTGACGCAAATGTTTGTAGCTTTGTATTTTGGCCAAATCATAACATGAAGTCTTGAGACTGAGAAAAGTTTTTCTTTTTTTTTTTTCTGGTTCTGAGTCTTTTATTTTGCTAGAATTCTAAAATCTTTTGCAAGCAAGTTAAAGGTCTTATAAATTCCCCGAAGTATCTTATAAAGCAAAGCATTTGGCAGCACAAATACTAAGGTGACCACTTAATTAGTTTACCAGTAATTTAATTTAATTGTATGAATTCCAAGGCACAATTGACAAGGTGTTTGCTGCTTGTGGGCTCCATTCTCATTTTAAAAGCGTTACCATTTCTGGCATGATAAAGGACTGATTTTATTATTGTTGTGTGTGTGTATATGCGAAAATCTACCACTAGAATGATTCTTGTTTTTAGAGAAACAATTAGGGAAGACTGTTTCTATGTGCTCTTTGCAAGAGGTCTGCTTTTTCCTGACAGATTTCTGCAGACTACTGCTGATTTTACTAAAACTGAAATGCTTACTTTGGCTTCGCATTGTGCATTATTTTAATGGCAGAAGATGGCATATAAACACCTTTTATCTGCTTTCCCTCCTACTGGGCTTGCAACATCAAAGATAGTCCCATTCATCTTTGTCTCAAGGCAGGTTGTAAGTTTTCATCTGGCAGGGTTGTTGAAAATCAGACTGACTGTACTTGATCACAGTGGGATCTGCATGAAAATCCATCTACAAGTTGAGTTGTAATACTTACCTGTCTAGGTCAATTTGAGAACAACAAGGATGATAAGCACATAAAGCTGAAATACTGTTGTTTCACAGTGGGACTGTTCTACCACCAGTGTGGCAGATAAGGCTAATTTAAGTAACTGTGGAGACACGTGCAAAGCCACATGATTTTATCCCAGAGGTTCTTAGATGCAATTCCTTGTGGTAATTTGTCCTTCCACTTGTCCTGACTTGGTATTCCATATTTCCTGGGAATTATCCCAGATAAAGAAGGAGGATTAAGTATGTGAAGGAATGTTGTGGAAGTCTCAACAGAGGCTTCTTTTAATCAAGGGAAGAGCAAAAAAATCCATGCATGTGTCTTGATGCCATGTGAGGAAACACTGCTGTTTTCCAGTGGGGCTCAAGTTGTCATTGGGTGCAGGGTACAGCCACCATAGGCACAAGCTGGATGTTCAGCTTCAGCCTGTGGCCAGGGAGTCCTGTGAATTGATGTCTTATTGTTGGTTGTAGCAGCAGATCCAGCAGCAGATCATACATTTATTTACACCTGTTATTCTATAAATGATATAATTTATATATGCAGAGTAGTGAAAAAATAAGAGAAATGCTCTCCCCTCTCAAAATGAAATGACAGTATTCTATGATTTTTTGCCACTTTTGTGAACTCTATCAAATAACCTAAATATATTAGACAGACAAATAGGCACAATTCTTTTCTTCCCCAAGAGTCAGCCTTTCTTTAGAAAAAGCATTTCTTTTGACTTAGATATGCTGACACTGCATAGACATGAGTAATGCTAAAGTAGTTACTCCCATGAGTAAGTTTTAGACATCGTGTATTTATTTGGAAATTCAGTCATTAGCTATGCATTTTCCATAATTGAGAAAGTTTGCCAGATATATGGGTGTTTATACGTGTTTTAGTGGCTGAGCTAGTCTTATTGCCTATAACTTCAGCTTTCTGAATCTTTCCATTATATGGCTATGCTTATACCTCAGCCAAACTTTAACTGCTGGGACCGAAACTTTCCAAAGAAATATTAAGCCTGAGGCAGAATTTGTGATGGAAAATTTCAGCTAAAAGACTTCAGATTTCTCTAAAAAGAAGAGAAAGAAATTTGTTAATTTGGCTCATGTTAAAATGCAAATAAAGAAAAAATCTTACAGAAAAGCTGATATTTCTTCTGTAGGAGTGTCACAAGCCAGTATTAAGGAGAACAACAGTATCTGGAAAGACACTTCTAGCTGCTCCTGGGAAAATGTGTGGGAGTTTAGTTGAGCCATGATCCTCAGGGCAGTTACAGCTTGTGTGTGTTTGGGCTTTTGTGCTCTGGTCTCCTGAGGATTTGACTGTAATCCTTGTTCTTCCTTGCCTTAGAGGATGCCATGGAGCTGAGGTCTCTGGACAGGCTGGGACAGCACCCCAGAGCATCCCATGTTTTTGGGACGGGTTAGGAGGAGAGGGTTTGTGGGATGCTGCTATCCTTTCCATGAAGGAAATTTCCATTAGGAAATTATATACAAAAATAAGTGGGGGTTGTAAAGTCAAGCGCTCAGGAATTAGGAAATGCCAGAGTGATGTTTCCTGTGCTGTCTTCCCTCTTTGTCCCCTTTCTGTGCAGCCGTTATGATGAAACTTTTGAGCACTCAAACTGCTTTTACAGGTTTCTCGTTTAAATTCTGCCTAAATTATTTTCTTCCGAAAATTAATAATAATTGAAAAAAGTGTTTAGCAGTGGTAGTCTGATGGCTGTGCATCTTATAGAATAAAAATGGATTGATTTTCTTGAGCAAAATGTGGCTTTTTCAAATCAAGTTTTAGTGCTGTTGAAACTGAGTGTCCTGTGACCCTAACAAAAATAGACGTTAGTAAATGAACTGGATCTCTCAGAGATGTTGTCTCTCTTCCTTGTCTTTTATTTGCTGCTCCCTTGTAATTTTTGTTCAGTTTTGGTCCTTATCTTAATGTTATGGCACGGAGATCAGTATTCAGAAAAAGAAAAAAATGCTAGCGAAAATGGAGCAGTTTATGTTGCCCTAAAGAGGAAGGAAGGATGCCTCTTCCTGCCTAACCGATGGCGTGCTCTGCAAGGCGTTACTTATTGCTCTGCTTTCCCCTGCCTGTTTCCTGGAGGAGGTAGAAAGCAAGTGATAAACGTCCTTGGCTGAAACTTGCACAAATTAGGTTACAGAGACAAATTACTCCCCAGATCTTCTTATTATACATCCTTGTCAGGTTTTTTCTAGAATTAAAAAATAAGAATTCTGTGTATTCCTGCTCCATTATTGCCTGCAAATAAAAATTCAGCATATCAAAGCAGAACAGATTTTAATTGTGTCAGAAACATGCTATACTTTTTTCCAAAAATAAAGAAGTCTGAGTGAAGAAGATATAACAGCAGTGGTGAAGTTCCTAGTTTCATACTACATCATCACAGATGCAGCACTGTGGGCTGAACCACAGCAACATGCATTTCATCAACCTGTCTTTAACAGTCTCAAGCTCCTTTTCATGTTTCAGCAGCTCTGCTGTCACCTATTTTCAGACAAGTCCTGCACAAGAAAGGGGCGATTTCCAGATTTTTAAGTCCTTGAAATTAATCTGTATGAACTCCATGTGGTCACTTTCTTGTACTATGTTTGAACTGGGGTCTCTTTTGATAGACATTGTTGTACATAAGAAGTAAATTGGATCCTCAGGTCAGTCTTGTCCAGTGCAGGGAAACCAGAGAGAGTCTGTGCACACTTGTGCCCTGCAAACAGCAGTCACGTTTTCCTTTTGTTTTCTCTTGAGCTGAGAATGTTTATCCAGCTAGTTTGTGAATCCAGCTCCATGGATGTCTTGCTAGGCTGTGCTTGATAAAGGGTTGCTACAGGCTGTTGGGAGCCTGTGTACACTGAATTCCTTATTGAGTAAATGTAAATGAGAGGATTTGAGGACTTCCACAACAATTGAACTCTTCAGTTCTGTAGCAACCCTCATTTAATCTGTGTGAAACTCGTCAAAGGACACCTACCAGCCTCACCAGTTCTGGATGTCATCAGGAGATTTTGGGGCATTGTAAACTCCTGAAAATTGAGGGGTGGTTTTGAACACCTGAACAAAACATGTCTCAGAAACTATTAATTTGTTTTTCTCATCAGTTTTTCTTCTTTTGGCTAAAAAACTGTGTTCTTAAATAACAAGATAGTGCTGTTGGTTTCGAAAGTGTGATCAAAGGCTTTGTAGATGTGGTGTCTTCTGTGCAGAAGCCTGTGGTTTTGCTGGTTTCTTTCTTTGTTTTGTACTCCTTCTGGTGGTGCTGTGAAACCCTTAGCTGGTCCTCACTGATGTCATGCTGAGGATACAGCTCCTTACAGGCTACTCTTTGTTTCTTGAGGTTTAAGTCTTTAAAAGCTTAAAGATCTTAGCCATTTTTAATGTGTCTTATGAAATATGCGAAGGCTTTTTTAGTACTCAGAAACAGTACCTTGAAATGAACCTCCTTAGTTCTTTAATTTAAAAAATTCTGTAGATCCTTCAGTATTTCTAAATTGTGCCTGATTTGTTCCAGGTTCAGAAGGACTGAAGTGATCCAAAGATGCAGTTTATTTTTTTGGTCCTTTGATTCCCTCCTTATCTGAGATGATACAAATTAAAATTGCTGAAATGTCTTACTCACAATATTTTATCCATGTGTTCGACTTGCCCATGTATTACATCTCATGCAGCCAATGCATGGTTTTATGTCTCTTTTGGGCTTTTGAGGGTGTGCAGGTAGGGATGTCCAGGACTAGGCATATTGTCCAGTTAGACTAACCTTGAGAATATTACTTTGCTTCACTGTTACCTGCTATTCAGGGAATTAAAACTGGAAACTGCTTTCCAGGACCACTCCTTAGTTTAGCAGCAATCTGGTATTGCACTTGATCATACTTTGACAAGCTGCCCTTTATTCCTGGAGGATGCACTGGTGTGGTGTTGGTGTTACTGCAGCTGTGCTAACTGCTCCCTTTCACTGCCTTGCACCAAGGCTTCTCTTAAATCAATTTCTAGCTGTACTGGTCAGGCTGCCTCAACATCTTCCTCCTCTGCTACTATCAGAGTTTTGAGAGGCTGTCTCCAGAGTCTGATTATGCACTAGCTGCACCTCCTGCACAGCCGTGGTGATGGCTCCTGTGCACAGCATCATTTCTTGCTTCAGCCTGTAACATTCTAGTGCTGGACAGCAGTCTCTATCTTGTACAAGAACCCATATATCATCATGTTCAGAAAGAGCTTGATTTCCACCGTTGCCAGCACTGGGTGCTCAGCAATAGCCATTATTTTCATTTGTATAATTAATTCTTTCTTTCCATTTGTATAATTCACTCTTTCTTTCCTTCCAGCACACCAGTGTATCTGAGAATTGGAGTAATTTCAGATGTCTGAGCCATCACTGTGGTATGCTAGCTACTATGTCCTCAAATCCAAAGGAGCAAGCACAGCTCTTTGCATGGATCATACCAGAAGTTCATGGCAGTGGCTCTTGTCTACCAGCAGCTTTGCCTTTGCACAGACTGCCTTAGTGCCTGCCAAGCATGGCCTGTAGGCACAAGCTGGCCTGAGACCCAGTGGGAAAAAGTTTCTTTTATCCAGTGTAGGTCAGAGCTTCTGGCCCATTGCCCTCTGTAATGGTAATTGTTCCTCTAGCCACTATTTCTCCAAGTGCATAAAAGTTTGACCAAGGAGCCCTCCTCTGGCAGAGAATTAACAACAAATCTCTCTAAAGTAACTGCATTTCTGTTTTTACACTTCTAATTCTCCAGCAGTAACCTGGACCAGGATCTTTGGCTATAGTAAGTTAACAATTGCCAGGGCACTAAACTACTGAAGACTTGCAAAATGGTCAAAGATTTGCAGCCTGCTCTGCTGTGGTGATTTAACACCAGCAGGAAATTAAACTCCAAACAGGCCACTCTCCTTTCCTACCAGCCCTTCTGGAAAGGGAGAGACAAAAGCAGAGGCGGGGTATGCAGGAGCCGATCCCGAGCCCCTCCTGCTGCAGAGAGGGAGGCAAAATGATGCAATTCCAGCGGTGTGCTCAGTGTTACCTCCCAAAACCACGTCCCCAGGGTTGATGTGGAAATTATAGAAGAACATCTTATCCCTTATCTTCTGCAACCAGGACATTTGCTTATACCAAGACAGGACACCAGGCTGGTTTCTCTTCCTAAGGGAAAGCACAGGGGCTCAGCTTGGGCAGGGTGGCTGCTCCTCCCCGTTGGATATCAGCAATCCAGGATCTGGGCTGCTCTCCTGGCTGCTCCAGCCACCTCTGCCCCTTCCCAGTAGCCCCTTGGTGCAGTAGGATCCTTGCTGGGCTGAGTTGGGCTGCTTGTTCCCAGAGTGCAGAAGCTGTCACCTCCCTCCTGCCAAGTGCTAAGCTGGCTCCAGACACTGCCCTGGCCCGCTGCCCTCCTGTTCCAGGGGTGATGCAGAACCCTCAGCAAGGTGGGCCCTCTTCTGTCAGGATCTTCTGCCACCCTGGGGGCCAAGCCCTCTCCTCCCAGCCCCCTGCTGCTGCCTATGGCCATTCTTTGTCACCTGGCAGGGCCTGGCAACCTGGTTGCCTGTCACCTGCAACCCCCTGGTTGCTGCTGGCTGTCTTGGAAGGAAGGGCACCGGTGTGTGCTAAATTGCCTGAAGGTGATACAAAACAGCTGGGTGGGTATTTTAAACAGAACATTCTCTACATCTGTAAATCTGTAAAAAACAAATGCCAAGACAAACCTTCAGTGAGTTTATAGCCCTCTTTTGTGTTTCCAGCCCTTCAGCTCCAGCTTTTCCTGCTCCACAGAGGGGGATGCTGGTGGCACAGGCATATGAGCCCTAGATACAGTCTTCACCCAATGGTCCAAATCCATATGACATAACTTTAAGATTGAATTTCTTTTTTAGTTTGGATGACTCCTCTTTCTTCTTGTGATTCAGAGAATACATTTATTGTCTTTTTTGTGTGGGAAGAAATGTAACCTGTGCATTAATGGTTGTGTTCGTTGTCCACTGCACACACTGCTGACTTCCTGGATATACTGGGACTCTCTTTTGAGAGCCTGCATTACTCCAGATTACATCATCATGTTGAAATGCATGTATTCAATCTGCTGATCAATAGCAGGGAAGTGGAAGGTGTGTCCAAGTCACAAAAGCTTTCCAATATATTCCTCACAACTCATGGCTCCCAAAATACTGTTCTTCCCTTTATCCATATTAATTCAGCTTTCCAAGGCTCTTTGCCTTAGCTATCACTTCAAATACATTCAACAAAATCTATTTACTGTAAAATTCTGTTAATTCCTGGAGAGGGATTATTTCTTTGTTTCATACCTAATGAACATGTTACACTGTCTTTTTGCCCAGGGTAGAAATGAGAACTGTGGTCAGAGCCTTATTGAACAGCTTGTTGTAGGCAGGAGAAGGGTTTTCCCTCCTTTTTACATTGGCTTTTTCTCCCACTGGCTGGGTCAGGAGATGGTAGGACCTGGATTTCTCTCTGTCACTGACACAGCCAACGTCTGTGAGGGGTTTGAAGACAAATGCCAGAGGAAGAAGAGCTATTTAAGAAAACAGGCAGTGTTGGGTCGAGTGGGGCATAGACTGCCAGTGAATAAATCTTACATTGAAATTAAAAGGTTTCTCACCATTAGAAGAACACAGTTTTGGAGTCTAGATGGTGCTTCCTGAGGTTATGTGACATGATGTCACATCCCACCTGCAACTGGGAACTCTGGTTAATTTAAACTGTATCTTCATTCTTGACCTCTAGTTATAACATAGGAACATGTTTTCAGGAGTTTGCAGATTTAATGCTGCCTCTTTTGATGTCAGAATAACTTATTTTCCATTAGGCTAAAACTGAGGAAAGAGAGGAATTTTTATGTCTTATTTGTCTGTTTTTGCACTCATGTATCATTATGTCAATAAATATGGCACAACAATAGGGTATAAATATTAAGTACATTTTATACCTTTGTCATATTTAGTGTAATAATTACTTGGAAAGTTGAAGCTGCTATCTAGTATGGATAAGAGTTTGTAATACGAGCTTCCAGAAGTGAAGAGATGGGGTTTTGCTGGTAGACTGCTGAAAAAGGATACCCAGAGCCCCTGCAAGTTGATTTCCCTCTCCATGCTCCTATCTTTCTCTTTGAGGTGAGATGTCAGATGTCTGAGACTGGTTGCCATAGGTAGGCTGAGGACAGTCAACCATGAATTATAATTTATGTGGTGGGAGTCCCTTAACTCCTATACTGAATCCACTTAAACGCTTGGAAATGTTAAGCTAATAAAGTTGCAGGCTGCCACTGAAATGCATCCCAGGATCTGTCTTCAAAAGCCTCCTTGTAGTGATTAATGACAGCAAGCCCGTTGCTGCTTGCAATGAAGGATTTGCTTGTATCTGTCTGCGTTTGCAGATAGTGAAGTTTCAGATAACGGATTACAGTTCCTGCGGTTCTTTGTGGCCTAGAACACGGCACAGAAATTTTACACCCCTGTAAATTGTTGTCAAATGATGCTATTCTGGTTTAGTTATCCACGTGTTCACTTTGCATAGCTGTAACCAAGGAGTTATGGTAAAATGGTGGGAGGAGAATTGGGATCTTTGATTCCAGCGGTGTATCAGTAGTACAGGCAGTTTTTCTCCTTCCATTTCTGGGTAGATGTACACTAGAATATTTTTATAGATTCTGGCAGCTCAGGGAAAAAGAATTAGCATGATGATGACTAGCAATTTGCCATTGACAGCTTGTTTTATTTAAAAAACATCTGCTCTCAACAAGTTCTCTTCTTTTAAATTTTTTATCATGCTTATACTCAAGGCATTAAAATTTTTGATTTTTTTTCCTTAAAAAAATAATGACATGAAAGTTTCTCAGGTATAAGTAAAACAAACTCTAGGCATCATGAAGTTATCAAATGTTTTCTATGTAAGTATTAATATTCATTCTCTAATTTCATTTAACGTTTGAAATACTCTTTGGTTATTGGTAGGAAGAAGAGATAGAAAAACAAAAACAAAACAAAACAAAACAAATCAAGTGATCAAAAGACTTCCCAAGTCCATGTCTTGGCTGTTGCCAATGCTCTTGATGCTTTGAGGATGTCCTGTTTCTCATGGTCAAACCTCAGAGAAATGGACTTGATGAAGTTCCCTCCTCCTGCCTCCCTGCTAAAGCTCACACCGGTTTTTAGATTTCTTCAGTGCTTTGTAGCACTACTTTGCAGTAGCCTCAGGCTTTAGCTGTGTCTCTCAAGTAGAAGCATAATGTTAAAAGTTTTGACTGTCAAAAGCATCCCTGTAATTTACAATATGGCTGTAAGCTCCAACTTACACATATATATGCTTGCAAATTGAAAGTTGCTTTCTGTTTGGTTTCAGTCACAGTGCATATGAGCACACAAATTTAGTGTGTTCAGCCATAGGGCATTTTTCTTTACTTTGTTAAAGAAAATACCTCCCATTAGACTTGGGGAGTGAATTAAAAAAATCAGATTTCTGCAAACAGATTTCATCTGTTTCATCTTACAGATTTCACTTGACTTTGAGTGGTCAAACCCCACTTATCACCATTTTCTTCACTTTCTTTCTAATTTAATGTTACATTTGTAGATTTTTTTTTTACATTATATCCTTCCCTTTGGCTACTTCCAGTATCTTTCCCATCAACATCAATATTGCCTTACTGGATGAAGGCAGGGACAGGCAGGAGAGCAAGGGTGAAATTCTCGTTCATTGGTTCAGCAGTACCGAGGAAGCTGAATGAAATATTTCCACTCATCCAGCTTCTATGGCCTAATATTCACCACCCCGTGACTTCTTGGCTTGTGCTCATGGCACATTGAATGCCCAGATGGTCTCTGCATGAAATGCCAGCCAGGCCTGGGACTATTCAGCTTCCAAGGCAAGGCAAAACTGGGTGCATTGAGTCTAGCATGGCAAAGAGCCAACCTGCACCTAACCATGTAATAATTTACAGATACATATGAGTCCTTCATATTCTGGAAGATATTTTTCATTTGGTGTACATATATATGTCCCATTAAACTGAGTAGCAGCTATTTGTGTTCTCAGAGAGGAGAATAACTTCTGTGTTTTCCTTCTTACAAGGCATATGCTGTTACGATATATATTTTTAATTGATTAAGAGGTGGGAACAGTAACAGTGTATCTGATCCAAGTTTTTAGCAAAAAGACTCTTTATTGGCCTCCACACTGTGAAACATTATTCTAGGCACAATCCCAAAGGCATTTTTAATCATCAGGATAGATGAAAAGAATATATATTTCTAAGTATCCTGGAAGTACTAGTAATTTAAATTACAAGTTTATCTTCTTAACATTTTGTTTGCTGGGCAATAATCCACAATTCAGAAAAGTTAAACAAAATCCTATCTCTTTTAGAAAAATTCATTTCAGGGCTTTGGAAGCTTCTCCATTCTCAGTCCTTTGCCATTTTCATGGCAGGATCTTGAACCCTTGTCATAAATAATCTCCTTGTCACTAGCAGAGGGGCTGACCTTGCCACTGAGACTGGGGTGGCTGCAGCAGCTCAGGTTGTTGTCTGGCACAGACTCACGTGTGACCACACCATGAGTACCCTGAGACCTATCAGCCTGCCCTAGACACTGTGTGACCAAAAGTGATGTCTCATATCAAAAGCACAGAGAAGGTGTCAGACCTTTCTGGTATTTGCAAGGCAAGTGAGTGGCTGTGGCTGGAACCACAGCTCCAGCTCATACTTGCAGGTAATTGTGGGGTTACCTTGTGCATGTGTAAATTCTCTGCTTGGGTCTGTAGCCCTCACTTCTCCTGTCCTCTGCAGACACAGCATACTCTTGGCAGGGCTTCCCTGAAAAGTGGTCTCTGGAATTCCCCCTATCATTGTATTTTTGTGTTTTAAATAATGCTAAAATATTTTAATATGAAAGGACAATGTAAATATTTATATATACTTAAATAACCTAAATGAATATGCATTTCTACAGACTCTTTTCTTAGAAAACCCCCCACAATAATATTTCTTTCCTTTGCAAAAGATTTATAGTATGAGATTCTATCACTATTTTCATAAGCTCATACCATATGAAAGTATAGCATGGACTATCTCAGAGCTATTAAAATAGGCGATGAAAACCATAAAGTTATGAAAGTACACAATTTTATGATAACTATTCATATGTCCACTTTGAAATAAGAATATGCCACGTAAAAGTTAAGTTTTATGAGCAGACATGTTAGCACGACCTCTTATTAAGGTCTTCTGTTAGTTTCTACTAAAAGACTTGGTTCTCAGTTGTTTATAACTTTACCATCTGTTATCTGCTTAGACTGAAATTTCCCTTAGCATGAACGTGGGTTGTGCTGTATTAGTTTGGAAAACTTCAGCCAGAATTGTCCATTCAGTAAGGGGAAATGGCTTTAGCCATGGTAAAACTTATTTTTGAATAGTAAACAAGCTTCTTCCTTTGAAAGAGGCTTCTTGATAAGGGGATGGGGTAAGGAAGGTCTCAGAGTAGGATTTTTGTCTTACTCTGAAACTGAAGACCTCCTCAAATGGAGTTTATAAACCAAAGCCATATTATACAGTTGCCCTGTGGACTCGTCTCTATACTTCCAACTAGAATTCACATGCATGGAGAGCATCTCAGATCCCTGGAAGCTCACGTGTGTGATTAGAAATCATGCTTCTGGCAGCAGAGGAGGACGACAGTGCATCCCAGCTTCTGTAGGAGTAGGCCTATGGGCAGCCTTGCATGGTGTTGCCATTCCTGAGCAGGATGGAGTTTGATGAGAAAAGCAAAGACCTGTCTGAGCAATCATTTTGAAGAGATGGCAGGCAATGCCAATATTCCAGAGAGTTCATCTTGTCACCTTTGGTAGCAGCGTTATGACCCCATAGGCTGCCACAATGCCTTAACATGGTGAGACACAGGAATTTTCCATCCTTCAGTGGTCGTGGTCCTACTCCTGGATGTCTTCCCAGTGCAGTAAAATAAAACAAGTGAAACCAACTTTTTGGTAACAAAATCTCACTGCAAAACTCAGTTTACTGGGGCCAGGGAGGCACTGCCGGCTGAACCTGCTGTTCCTTGCCTTGTTTTGGTTTTGGTGTATCTATTCTAGCTGAAGACTTGAACTAGATAGGGACTCCAGCTTTTGAAGGAAATACGTTTATGAAGGAATCTCCAGTTTTTACCAAAGATTTTTTACTCCATACTTCAAGTTTTGTTATGGCTTGAAAAAAATTTATGTTGAGCTTTTTAATGTACAGTGAAATTATTGAAGAGCGTAACAGATTGACTGAAATTACCAATTTCAGTTAGAGTTCAATTAAGTTAACCCAAATACTCCTTACTACAGAATAGTAATCAGAGATACCCCCAAACAAAAGGCTAAAATATCCCAGTGAATGGAGGTGACATTGGTCAAAACTCTACTCCTTGCTGAGGAATAGATATACAAAGGAGAGACTTTTCTTAATGTTTGGGTAGGGAAATAAATACATCCAGTCAGGGATGGTGAGAGCCTACTCTGGCTATCTGTGCCCCAGCCCCACATGTGTGATGTTTACTAAAAGCAGAGTCCAGTCCTGAGAACTGATATCAAGTATCAGAAGTGAAGATCTGGCCCAAAAACTTTACTTTTTTTTTACAAAACAAGAAATAAGACTCATGAAAGGAGGGACTCCTGGAGGGAAGCTCAGACTGTGCTCGATCTGGGCTGAAGACCAGAGAGCTGCAGAGAGGTTCATAACCATTTTTCTGAAGTGAACTTTGAATTATGAAGAGACTTAGAAATAAATCTTTGGAAGGATGAAGACTCAGAAAGACAGAAGATAGTCTCTAGCTGAAAACATCTGTAAGGTATTTACTGAAAGCACAGCTATAAAATACAGCTTGTAGGGTCCTGTTAATCTATACAGCCTGGTAGGGAAGGGCATTTCACACAGCAATAGCAACTGGGCAGCAAGGCTTTAGACAGAAATGGTGAAGAAAGCTTTGCTTGATGTGATTAAAATAAAAGGCATCAACTTTCATATGGACACACTCTTGCACATTAGTAAATAAAAATAATTTTATATTTAAAGATAATTACTGTAAACAGGGAATTTGCTGAATTTTAAAAATGGTGTTACATGGGAATTATTTTTTATGAAGACTATAAAGATGCAGTTATTTGATTTATGCATCATGTTACCTTAGGTTAATTGGCACTTATTTCAAAAGAAGAATTCACTGAGATAATATGATAATCATGTAGTCAGTTAACTGGTTTTGCAAGGAATGATTGTATTGAATATCAATATGAGGATCGTGACAGGAATGACTATCAAATTTAAAGAAAAATAGAGATGTATGAGAAATTAATTACTGGCATGAAAATGTAGAATTATCTTTCTCCAAGCTCATCTGTAAATTCAGAATTTTCAGCCCAACACTGGACTTCATAAAGAAAAAGTGTTGTTTTAATTTACATTATTTTAAATCTCATATAAAGCAGCAGTTCCTAATGACATTGGGGGTTTTTTTATTATTTTCAGTTACTTTATTCTTTTAGGAGAGTTCTGAATTTTTAGTGTTTATTTTGTTTATGTATGTGGTATGCATTGGAAAAAAGATTGAATCTCATGATAAGGTTTTCTTCAGCTATTAACCTTCTAACCAGTCTCAGATTCTGGGGTTTTTTGCCAATTTTGCAGTAGGGCAGTATTTAGACGACATGTGTTTTTTTAGTGGTAGAGTAGAAGAACATCTAAGAACAAAGCTCCTCTTTTATCGGCCTTTTGCTTTTTATCCAAATTTGATTCACGTCACGGTGAATCGAATCTGCTCTTAGCCAAGAGGTACAATCAGTTAGCGGGACTGGGAGGGGGAGATATTCCTGGAACGTCCCTTTACTCTTGCCCTAAAAGCTGAGCCCACATGCTCTCATTGTGTTTCTAAATAAGTTGGAACCTGGCACTTGTTTCCTTGTATCCTGGCTGTTAGACCCTTTTTCCATTGGCACAAGACAGACAGCTTGGTGTGTTTGCTCAGCTCAGGGCCCCATTTATACTGACAAATTTACTGTGCCAGAAGTTACATTAAAGAGTCATACTGCCCTAGTTGTTTTAGAACAGGATTCTGTAACATGGTAAACTTTCCTACATAAACATTTACCCATGCAGAATTTATGCCTGTACAGTTTTACCTTTTAAAAAAAATAAAAATCACATTTTTCATTCTTGAAGTGGTGAAGACAACTTTCACATATATAATGCTACATTGCCTTTTCCTGTTTCTAGAGAAAAAAATTGTCTACTCTGAAGGTTAGACCTTTCCTTTAGATTTACAACATTGTCTGCACACTACTCAGCTGAAAAGGATGAAGAGGTAGGAATCAAATAAATGGACACTGCTGGGCTTAAAAAATAAAGTCCAGAAAATAATAATGAAGGAAAGCAGCCCTCAATGTATTTTATTTCCCACTAAATGATCATAAACATGACATAAATTAGCTCTCCTAATGACCCTGTTGTATGTGAGCATTTGGTGCTCCAGCATGATTGCACCACAGCCTGTTACCAGTCCTTGTGACTTTGCAATGTTTTGCATATAAGTTGTGTACATGTTGACTTCAAACACCCCAGTGAGTGAGGAGCACATGTTTAAGACAGGGCTTTAGAAAGCTCTTCATTGGAGTGATTCGTCTATAAGTGACTGGGTATGTGTGCTGAGGCAGTGAAGAAATTTGAGCATTACTGTGAGGCATAGCTATGAAAATTTGCTGAAATAAACAACTGAGTATCTATAATAACTGCATTCTGAATTGTAGAGGTGTTTGACTGTGTGGGATTTTGGAAGTTACTACCTGAAGAAGTTATTGAAACACTGTTGTAGTGATGTTTGTAATGAAAATGGGTATGTTGCATGTGCATTGAAATGGGATTGGTGCTGGACACACTAAGTCATTGGGAACCCTTTCTTCCATTCACTGACTTTGGCCTGCAAGTCATCACCCAAGTTGTGAAAACTTCAACCTCGTGTTTATATGATATTGATGCACGCTAACATTATTTAATTGAAATAATAGTAGTTATAGTACTATTATATAATAATAATAATAATAATAATAATAACAATAACAACAAGAACAACAAAAACAACAACAACAACAATAATAAAATTATAATAGTAATTAAAAATAAAAAAATAGTAATAAATACTAGTAATTATAGGACTGTTTCTTCTTTATGGTGTTTTGACTTTATCTAGTGTTGGGGAATCCCCTAGGGAATGCATCTAGTGGCTGGGTGGTCCCCAGGTTGCTGTTGGTCCAGCACTGAGGAGCAGCACAGGCTGTGTGGGTTTGGGCAGGAGTTCTGGCTGCAGCAGGAGGGTGTTAGTGTGGCAAGGGCTGCCTCTTCCCAGGCAATGCCTGTCCTGGATAACTGCTTGGGAGATGCAGCTCTGCAGCTCCTGCAGCTCGCAGGGTTGAAGTGAGCTTAAATCTCTCTGCACCAGGCTCCACTGAGAGGAACAGAGTGGCCCTGGAAAGCCTTGGGATAATTAAGTTTTACTTTAGAAGTCTTGCCCCACTGAACTCCATGGCAAAATTGTAGTTGACTTCACAGCGATAAAACCTGTCTCTTATTCTTGTTAGATTTGGACTAGAAATTTCAGCTTCCACTACAGTTAATGGAAGTCACATGCATGTTCTGGGAGGAGCGCAGATCTCTTTCATCTCTTGAGTACCATGCTCCTCTGTGGCACTTCCAAGGCTGCATCAGTTATCACAGGTCCGTTTATTTTAATGATGCAGCAGGAGTGTCCTAACTTCCTATGAAGGTACTTTGTTGTAATTATCTTGTATGTCTAGGGGCACCACAAGGGGTTACATTTATTTTACTGCCAAAGAACTGTTGTTTCAGCTGCAGTTCTATGAAGAAACAATCACATCTCCAGCAGTTTGTTAGATTAATCACAGGTGTGTAATCCCAGCACATACCCTAGAGGGTATATCCTTTGACCCGTTTCCTTTTTTAAAGGGGAAACTCTGAATTAATATCACTTGCATTGCTTATCACCATTCACATTGGGTTTCTGCAGGATGCTGCAAAAAAACAAAATAAAAGCTTCTATGACCTTTATTTTATTTCTGTACAAGTAAGTATTGTAATTTAACAGACCTGAATTGATCATTGGCAGAATTTCCTCGAATACTGAAAGTTAATGATAAAAGCTTGAATGTAGAACTAGCTCAGGAACTAAGTAAAGCCTCCTGAAGCAAAGAATTTGTCCACCTTTAGCATATAGCTATGCTCCAGTGTTTTGTTCCAAGGGTATTGAAGAATTAGTTCATTGACTCATCATTTATTACTTCTCAGTAAGCAATCCTCACCGGTCTAGGTAGTCACTGCACAGGTTTAAAATAGTATCACCTTTGATATTAACTTAATAATTATTTTTTCAGGTTAACAGTAGCATAAGGATGCATTATTTCCCATCTCCATTTAATGCCTTGTTCTACAAACCAACATCGAGTAAAGGGTAAGAGACTTCAGAGACAAAGCAGAAGGTTTTCTGGACTTTTACATTTTAATCATGTTACTATGTAATGTGGAAACAAGTAAATATCTAAGAACTTGAACTTTTGTTGACTATAGTATGTTTAAAAGCCTCATCTGGGGAAAATTAAATGAATATGTGAGAAAGGATATGCGTTTACTTTTGTTATAAGTTGAATTCTTACAATAAAACAGCCCTAGGAATAGAATCTCTGTAGGGGAACGAATTTCTGTACATTAAAAAGAAATACAGCCAATGATTCATAGAAACATATGAACTGTTTTACCCGGGAGTATATTTTAAAGTAATTTTGGCTGCTTAGTCCTTTGGTTTTTTTTGGAAATGAGATTTTTGTTTTACCTGAAGCAGTGGGTTGGTATCAGTGTCTAACACAGCACTCCAGAGACATGTGTGCACTGTGAGAAAGTGGGATGAGTTATTAGGGCTTCAGAATAACTGTATCTGTACTTCTGAACTTCCATGTTGAGTCCTATCCTGAATCAAATTCAGGCTCAACAAAAAAACACTTCTGAAGGATTATTCCAGGACCCAGCTTCACAGCAAAATGTGGCACTATATGAATCAGTGAACATGCACCCGAATAGGTATTTAATTAAGGTGATGAATACAAACGATGAATGACTATTGGCATGGATTTTGCAAGGGCTCTTGCAGGAATGCAGCTCTTTCCAAGAACAGAGCCCTGTGGGCTGCAAGTCTGTGGCAGTGCAGATGTGCAGAATTTGTAAAGCAGTGAGGACATTGGTGGAAAAACACCGTTTGGGAAAGGGTTAAACCCAAATTTTCCTGCTGTCTGTATTCTTTATTCATGTTTCCTGAAAATTTAGAGTGACTCTTGAATATTTAATAGCTGAATTGAATACAAGCCTTTTGTATGCCTTAAGGATCTATTCAATATGTACAGTACATTCTTACTTCCCAGATTTATCACTAAGCACAGAAAAGCAAGCTTGCTATTGTTTTAGAAGTCTCTCTTGGAAAGGAGTGGTCTGGTGAGTCTTGCAGAATGAGGCAAAACTGCAGTCCTTCAAGATATTTATATGAAATACATCCAATGGGGACTCATATTCCTTCTGGGATTTCTTTCTGGGATAGAGTATTGCAAGTAATAACCTTTAACTGCTATTAATAATCTATTAACTCCTTTGATGGCTCTAGTGAACACAGCTGTGTGACAGGAAATCTTGTTTTGGGAAAATGGATGTACAGAGTCCACCCTGAAAAAGATATTTGTGGGAACAAGAAAAGGGATAAAAAGACAAGTGCCTTGTCTCAGCTGAGTGTTTGCTTCTCATACTATTGTGCTTTATAATAGAACCGACTTCAAAGCCAATTAACACTTTTATGAACACAGTATGACTGGCGAAATAGTTCACATGTTTTTTGCTAAAAACAAGGTTGTTTTCTGCTAGGGTGAATTCATATGAATGCTGTCTCCAAACAGACTTGACTCGAAACTTAATTGAAATGAGACATGATTCCACAGAAAATGCAAAAATGAACATTAATTTCTTTTTTATGTAAGGTTTTTTAGTCACTGTGATTGGGCTACTGACAAATGTCTGCTCTGCTTCCTACATGAGGCTGCTCTGTTGCAGCAGTAGAAGATCAATCAGAGAAAATGACTAATACTGGGAATATAATGCTTCGTTTTTCAGGCACTGTTAATTTGTTAAATTTGGCCTGCAATGATCCAAACTATTAACGGCCAGTGTGTTGTAAGGGGAGCAAGAAACTCTGTTTGTTCCTACTGAATAATTTCATATGCTCTTTGCTTTGAGAGCTGTCAAAAGAGTATGAACAGTAAGAAGGAAGCATATTAACTTTATAAAAAAAGAATAAGCCTCCCACTTCCATTGCTTCCATTGAACGTTTAGTGATGTAATTTTACCAAAAGACCACATAAGAACTGAATAAAGTCTTCAGGATTTCTCTACGTGGTGATAACCTGGACTTGTACCAAATGCTTCTTTTGCCAAATCCTGGGAGTACTTTCACTCTGTGTAAGTCTTGGCAGGAGAAAACTGTAGCAATTGCCACCATCAGGCTGTGGAATAAGTTTATTAGTATTTACAGAGAGAGGAAATGCAGTGATCATATAACCTAGTCCAATGGGGCACTTTATGTTGTTATTTGAATTTTAAATTGGGAAACTGTAACATATGAAAATCTGATTTTATTGAAATCAAAGGGGGAAACCTGCCATGATTTTAATTAAGCAGAATTTCATTCAAGACCCCTATTCAATTTTTCTTTTAATGAGAACAGTAAACACTGAATACTTTGTAGGGGTATTGTACAGAGAAAGCTTCTCCTCCACTTTCATATACGGTATAATTAAAATTCACAGCTCTTCTGGATGGGGAGGTAAAGTCACTCCACTTCGAAGGAATTAGATTACTTAAAACAGGATAGAATGACGGGAAATGCATGCAAAGACTGGGCCAGATATGCCTGATTTATAGATATACTTATGTATACATAGCATAAAGCTATATATTACTGACAATCTCACTTGACCCAGCAGATGACTTACTGCTGTAAATAAGTCGTGTTACTGCTGGTCAACATTCCCAGGACTGATTGACCATGGCCCTCGGTAGGAAAGTGAGTATTAAAAGCTGGATCTCAGGGCTTAAACCCAGTGTGTTATCCATAGGCAACCCTTTCTCTGACTTTAAAGGACAGCCCAATACTAGAACATATTAATACAATAAATCTTTTTTTCTCCTCTTTCCCTTCTTCCCCCTTTCCCCCCCTCTCTTTCTGATTTAAAACCCGCCAAGTGTAAGGAATACTGTTAATATTTAAAGTTTTGAAACTCCTTGAAACCAGGTTCCCCACGCTCCCGCGTTCCGCAGCCGCTGGCTCGGCGCGCAGCGTTCCCGGGGACACGAACAGAGAGAGGGACAAGGAGAGGGACAGACATAGGGACAGGGGCAGGGACGGGGACAGGGGCAGGGACAGGGGCAGGGACAGGGACAGAGGCGGCTGGGCTGGACAGGGAGGATGAGCAGCCCCGCAAGTCCTGGCTCCTGCGGGATGCCAGCCGAGCATCCCTCTCTGTGTGTGCCCACCGGGCATCCCTCTCTGTGTGTGCCTGGAGCAGAGGGAACAGGGAGGATGGGGCTGGAGACCCCTGGGCTGATTGATGCGGGCTGGAGGCCGGTCTGGCCAGGCGCCAACACCTCCACCACTTTGAAAGACTTCTTTGAACCACATCTGTTTTTTCCAGCAACTGAAGACGAGTCAGTGCTAATCCAAAGACTGGCCCTGCTACCAGTGAAGAAGTAAAAATTTGTTGTTTGCTGACACGGTTCTGATTTTTTAAATTTTAGAGGATTTTTTTCATCTTAGCTGTGTGCTCCAGCTTGTAATGCATATCCATTTGAGAATAAAGGCTGTGATTCTTGTATATTTAGAGTGCTGCTCTGTTTTGTAGGTGCTTCTCTAAGCAGTGAGCTGTGGAAATGGAAATGATTGAACTGTTGCTATTTAGTGTAGATACCTAAATGAGAATGAAAGAGAAGGAAGAGGAAAGGGAAGAGGAAAAGGAAGGGAAAGGATCTACCAACACAAGATTTTATAATTTTATGATTTTATTTTCACACTATTTGTGTATCCAGTCTATTTTTAGGTCTGTTTTTGGTTTCTAGTGTTTGACATGCATGTGTTTATTCAATGCAACCAATGGTAATCTCTCTGAAATGAACTGTATACTAATAACACCTGTTTGCCAGTATTACATGTAATTGCTCTGGAATTTAATGCTTCCTGGAAAAACAGAACTGCCTCCTGCTTCAGCAAAGACTTAAAGTGAGAAGGAGATGTAGTGGAATTACAGAGGACATTGATTCAGTGTCCCTGTTCTGTGTAATTTTTTTTTAAATCTAAAAACTTAATCTGTTTCCCAGCAGAAGGAAGGACTTTTACTCAGAGAATGAAGACTTAAGATATACTTTAATTTCTCATAATTCACTCCCTGCTATATATAAGTTAATGCATTCAAAGACATCTGAATTAAAAAATAGTGTCCAGGTCTTTGCTAAGATTGACCTTATCGCAGCATCAGTGTTTTATAAAAATTATTTGTCTTTACACCACACGAATGTCTAATTTTATTATTATTATTAATGCCTCAGTGTTGGGGAGTTGGAGCTCAGGAACATTATTATAGAAACTAAGGGGACCTTTATGAGATTCCAGGACCTGATCTTTCAGAGAATCCAGAGAACAGATTCATTTTTGTGTTCAGAGGCCAACTCTGATTGACTTTGGCTGAAGGTGGGAGAGTTCAGGACCCCAGCCCAGGGTGTGGGTTTGGTTTGCCAGAAAAGAGGAACCTACGGTTGGTGACAGTGTGTGAACCCCGTGCTTTAGGCGAGCTCTCGGAGGAGCCTGTGGCAGAGGTGGGGCTGGAATTGAAGGGCAACGCTCAACTGTCTTAACCACAGCCCCAATTCTCTCTTCTTGCAGCTCCCCAGCGGGGCCAGGAGCTGTAGATTTACCGCTCAGCTCGCTGCTGCTGCTGCAAGTAACGGAATAATATAACGGAATGGTTACGGCAGCATTTCTGATCTTCCTTGCCCTGGGGCAGTTGTCCTGTGGCAAGGGCTTCCAGAGCTGCAGGAGTGGGGATGGCAGCCCATATTGCCCTGCAGATCCCTGGAGCCCTTTTCTTGGGCTTTGCTTTCTTCAGCCTATTGCCTCACATCTATTTCACACTCATTCCACTTCACTGCCAGGCTCCCTGCCTTAAAATCCTCTCTAGGGCTCTTCATCCCGAGCATCTTGCTGAGCTGGTCAGAGCTGTCACTGCCTGTGAGCCATAGCCCAGCCTGGGACTGCTGCTCCTGCCCAGCTCCTCACTCCAGCCCTGTCATCCTGCTCCCCACGTGAGTCCCTGCACTGTGTCACTGCCAGGCTCCAATGTCTCTTATCTCCCTCCCAAAGCAGAGCTCTGTCCTGTGCCCATTCTCAAAACCAATCTTTACTGCAAATACAGAATTTAGTTATTATTTCTAACAAATTACGAATTTCAGGTTTTTATTTTGAGGCACACAATTCCAGTGTTTCCCTTGCTTCTGCCCCTTCCCAGAATAGCAAGAGACAAAGCCAAGACACTTAGATAACTGCCTGCACAAGTTTCTAGTTCTCTACTCAGAACTACAAAGGCTCTTCCAAAGCAGATCCAGATTTTTGGATCAGTTTTGTCCTTCACTTTTGAATATGGCTGAGCTCTTTTCCCTGAAGTTTTCAAGTTAGTCAAGTAGAGGCAAACACTCTGAATGAAAATTTTAGCCTGGAAGTTCAAGTGAAAACAGAATCTTGTAATAGAAAGTGCCAAGACCACCTTCACTCAGGCAGAACGATCAGCTTATCCTGTAATTCTCCTTTATTCTTTCCATACCTTCCTACTGTTGGTCCCCATTATGAACTGCTAATCAAAAAAGTTTGTGAAATGAGTTCCAGGAGAAAAACCCCAAAGTATTCCAAAGGACTGATTTTGAGAGAACTTTACCAGGAGAATTAACAATAGAGTACAGCAAATAAGGCAAATTAGTTTTAAATGAATAGCACATGGAAGACGTACATAATTAGTATAATCTTACAGTGTAAATAGAATAATCTTAATACAGAAGTTCTTAAAAATGTATGAGAACACTTGCAGAAGTAAAGTGGTCAGACACAGCAGCAGGTAACATGCAAGCAGTCAGTGAGGGCTCAACCTGGCCCAGGCATGGGGGTCCAGCTGGGGGGGGTCTCACTGCACCTGTGGGCAGAGAGCAGTGCTGCAGCAGAGCTCAGAGCTGGAAGAACCAGCTGCAGGGCAGAACTCACCTTTTACATCTGATTGCCAATGTACAACTGCATTACTGTAAATAAGTACATATTGCATCAAGAACAGCGTGGCCAGCAGGACCAGGGCAGTGACCATCCCCCTGTACTCAGCCCTGCTGAGGCCACACCTCAAATCCTGGGTTCAGTTCTGGGCCCCTCAATTCAGGAAGGGCATTGGGGTGCTGGACAATGTCCAGGGAAGGGCAATAGAGCTGGGGAAGGGTCTGGAGCACAAGCCTGATGAGGAGCAGCTGAGGGAGCTGGGGGTGTTTAGCCTGGAGAAAAGGAGGCTCAGGAGGGACCATATTGCTCTCTATAACTACATGAAAGAAGATTGTAGCCAGGTAGGGGTCAGCCTCTTTTTCCAAGTAACAAATGATGGGACAAGAGGAAATGGCCTCAGGTTTTTCCAGAGGATGTTTAGATTAGATATTTGGAAAAATTTGTTACTGAAAGGGCTGTCCATTCCTGGAATGGGCAGCCCAGGGAGTGGTTAAGTCACTATCCCTGGAGGGATTTAAAAGATGTGTTAAGAAGTACTTAGAGACATGGTTTAGTGTTGAATATGGGGGTGTTAGGTTAATGGTTGGACTTGATCTCAGAAGTCTTTCCCACCTGGATGATTCTATGATTCAATGGAAAGTAGTATATGTACTCAATGTACCACTTTGGTTTTGGAGAGCCTAGATTTAATCCTTAGCCTGTTTTTAACAGCCTGTGTTTACTCAGGCAAACCTGATCTGGTCCTGGTAATTCCTGTGATTATTTTTCTTATTGCTGCTGCTTCTTTTGCCTTCTCTTTTGATCTTAGGCCAAAAGCTTAAGTGACAGAAAGATAGTAAAGCTGTCAAATTTCAGTAGACCTGTGTCCTTACTGCCATCTTCATCAATATTTCCTGCTTGTTCTTCACCCTGTAAGTGGGCTCTGGATGCTGCTTTCACTGGGCCACATCTGGCAGAGCTGTGGAGTAGAGCTGGTCTCCCAGAGGTTGCTCAGGGGCTGCATGTGACACTGGGGACAGTGCAAAGGTATCTGTTTTGCCCCAGATATGCTGGAATGTTAGAGCATGCAGTAGTAACAGCCTGGGTAAGTACAACTATAAAACTTTATCACGTGTCAAAAAGATGCTGTATGATCCTCTGGCCTGGGTTTTTATGAGGGGAAATGCTGCCTGCTCTTTTGTGCTGCTGAAGATGTTTTACTAATCCTTTCCTACTTCCTTATTTGCCAGGGAGAGGAATAGTGTAAATGAAAGGAGTGGAGAGAATTCAGGTTTTGGCAGTATTTCAGTTAGAGGAGGTAAAGGAGCCAGTGTTTTGTTTAAAGATGCAAGGCTTCAGGAAAAGCAATTTCTCTTTCCAGCTGGCTGGAAAACTTCTGCAGTCCTGTTAAAGCTCAGGACTGAGCTGGGATCCAACTGCAATTGTTAATTCCCAAGTAAATTTCATAGGAGTTTGGATCATGTTTATCTGTGTCTGATGCAGAGTTTCTGCTTTAGGCAATTTCATTCCTCTTGAAAATTATGTTAAAGAATACCTAAGTCAAAAATCCCTTCTGGTGACACCATTCAAAAAAGACTGAGTTATATTCTGTCATAATAGCTACTAATCACTGTTAAACTATGGTACCCAAACCTCAATGTTTTTGTGAAATGAAAAAATGAGTAATGTTTACATTTGCTTCAAAAGTAGATCCAGTACCTATATCTGCAACCAGAATCTCTTCTGATAAATTGTTTCAGTCAGAGAGCAGCCTTATGAGTGCTGAATTTGAGTCCCAAACTTCCAGGATTTCTCCCAACATTTAGCTGTTATATGCTAGTTAAATGAAACTTGATATTTGTGCTAGTAGTGCCTTCTAGCCATTTGCAGTAGTATTACTCCTTTCAGTCAGTATTTGGTGTCTTTTATGTGATATTGTGATTGACTTGTGGATGAAGAGTGAAATAAGTGGAAATAGATTTCCTTGGGGTGATGGCTTCTCAGAAGAGATAGAAAAAATTCAGCACCTTTTAAGATAATAAGTAATTCTTTGGGAATAGGACAGTTAAAATAGAGATTAAATACATTTTGATAGGTTGCTTCCTTAGTGGTTCAGCTTCAGTAAATGTTTGGTTGATCTCCTGGTTTGGTCTCACTGGAAAAGTTACTGATCTGGATAGTTTCATTAAGTACTTGCCTATCACTTCAAGTCACTCACAGTCTGATTTTCAGCAATTAAATGTACTCAAAGCCTGTCAGCAGGTAGTTGCCTTATCCCTTTTAGTCACTGCCAAAGCAAATGACAACAGGCCAAAACTTATCCTTTTCTGAGCTTTGATTTTTTTAAAAGAAGGTAAAATGAAGACACAAGATTCACTCAGAGTTATCTCTCCAGGGCTGGCTGAATTCCAGGCTTCACTCAGATCACACCCCTGGTCCCCCTGTAATAGTCCTAAACGTAAGGGTTGTAACAAACTTGGAGAACCACCACTCCTATTTTTAGTGCGGCTGGAAAAACCTGCCTTGTCCATTCTGAAGATTTCCCCCAAGCAAAGGCAGCAGTCCAGCTGGGATGAGACATTTGGGACCATGCTTGTGGATGGCCCCAATTGGAAGTGGCCTCTGGTTCTGCATTTGGGAATGGATGGTGATGGATGGATGGTGGCTGATATGCACAAACAGCTGTTTTGGGCACGGTGGGGTGACACCTGCAGTGCTGTGCAGCCTTCCCAGCAGGCAGCACTGGGGCTGTGGGGTGAGGAGAAGTGTCTTCAATGATTCTTCCTCTCTAGGGAATGTTTGAGTGGTCAGATCAGCTTGTATCTCTTAACACGGTACACAGGAATGGTTTGCAGCGAGTCCAACTATTGGAAAAAGTTTTTCATATAAATGAAAATAGTTTACATACCTGCTTGAAGAGAAGAAATCTTTGCCCTTTATGGAGTGTCAAGATATGTCAGTTTTGCTTGATTGTCATGGTTTGCCTTTGGCGATGTTCACACAGAGGTTGATGCTCTCTAATTCAGACCCTCAGAGCTCTCACTTCACCTCAAGACTTCTCACAAACACAAAAGCAAACACAGACCAAAGTATCCGTATGACTGAAGCAGATAAAACACCTGGAAATGTTTGCAGGATTTTAGCCCAATACCACTTCAAGATGATAAACTGAAATAATAAAATATATTTGTGTAACTGTAGTCACTTCACTTGTAAAATTTCACTGTTGCAAATCCGGGTCAAGAAGACCTTTCTAACAGGAGATTGCATCGACAACTTCTCTTAAGAGAGAAAGAAAGAAAAAAAGAAAGAAGGAAAGAAAGAAGGAAAGAAAGAAAGAAAGAAGGAAAGAAAGAAAAAGAAAACATTTTTGCCATGTAACCATCTTCTATTTTTAAGTTTGCTTAGGTGTAGAAACCTACTCTCAGTCAGAGCTTTGTATCTGGATATAATCACCCATCTTTGCTTCCAATTCTAAAGCAAATTTAAGAAGATAAGAGGAGAAATTAGACAAGTGCTTTCCTTCCCCCTGGAGGCTGAAGGTGACACTTCTGAGCTGTAGCTGGTCTCTTCTAAATCCTGGCCCTTGCAGCTCAAGGCTTTCAAAGAGTGAGGGTGTGTCACTGCAGCTGCTGCATCAAACAAAATCAAAGAGATTTGATTAATATAAACTTCAAAATCAGTGCCATCTTTCCTTCACAAAATACTTCAAACACAGCAAGAAATGTCATCTTCCAGATGATGGAGGTTAATCTACCTAATCTCCTTTTTTCCTTGTATCTGAATGCAAACTACTGGAATATACCCAATTACCTCTCACCAGTCAGAAGAAATTCCTCATTCCAGCAATGTCAATCAGATTTTAAGAGGAGATTTACAGTGCTTTTGTAATATCAACATGGCTTCTGAACCTGCAAAGTAAAGCAGGACAGACAAAACAGCAAACACAAACTCCCACTTGCCATTGTCAGAGTGGGTGTTTAAAAGATCCTGGGAGAAATTTGCACTTGGATTTGAAACCTCTGTTCAACGGCAGGGTCTGGAATCAGCAGGATTTGACCAACTGTCTGTAGTGACAGTGTGATTATATTATTTCAGACAGTAAATTTTCAGACAGTAAATAACACCATGAGGTTTTTAATCTAGGAATTCCTTAAATTTACAGATGAAAGGCTTTTTTCTAGTGTTGCTACTCATTGCTTACAGGAACTTTGTGCAGTCAATGAATTTTAAGACTGAAGCACATACATATGCATACAACAAGCTCAAACTCTTTTCTTCACAGAAATATACTATCTACTGTTTAAAATTGCTGATACCATAGAAAGCTAAATTTTTTGCCATCATAAGAGATTTCCAACCTCATATTGCTCAGCAAGTAATACTTCCTTGTGGACTAACCATGTTTTTTGTTTCATGTTTTCTAGTGGGTTTTTTTTTTTTACTACTCTTAACCTATTTGCCTTCTGCTCATTGTTTTGAATCAGATATTCAAACTATCTGAGGATTCAGTGAAACTGTGCACATTTTTCTCAATCGTCTGACAGTGCGGAAGTGGTAATTCTGTCCCCCAGTCCCTGTGAAGCATTAAACAACCAAACACAACAGCAGGATTCTACATGTGGTCTGTTTCATAATGTAGTACAAGATTATATATTAAATGTTTGGCTTTAAGCTTGGAAAAAAGGAACAATTCAAAATCCTCTGTGAGGTTGTGTAACAATTTGAATGAAATTGAAACGAAACAAACCTTTCCCCTTTCTGCTTGTACTTGCATCGTGCCTGGAGATCAGTGCAGTAGTACACAAAAATCCACGTGTCACAGTGTAGTCATATTTTCCAATTCAGTTGACACCATTTAAAAACTCATTATAAGTTGATAGTCATACTAAGATAATGAATGAAAGTATTACCCCTTGTAGAATTAATTAACTTGATGTACATATTGAAATGAGAGGCAAATATAATCATTAAATGTTTCAGTTAGTATTATTTTAACTTGATGATTCATACTTAAAAAAATACTTTGACTATAGAAAATTTTTAATGAGTCTGACTTAAGTGGTTATTTTAGAAAAGTAAAATCTAGGCTCTCATATTCCTTAGTACTTTCCTGTATTTAAATAGTCCATTGGAACCAGTCATGGTGAGATCGCTGCCAACTTTCCAATTTCTAGTGAATTAAACCGAAAAAAAGCAACCAGTTGCCAGACAGAGCAATAGTCCGATGCTTTTGGCATTAAGAAATACGTACATGAAGTTTTGGTATTGGGTTAGCCAGCTGTAGTGTTTGAATGGAAATGGAACTGAAGACCTCAATGGAATTGTTTCAACTTCAGCAGTAAGCTCCCTGCTGTCCCTGCAGGCACCTCCTGGTGAGCCGTGCTGGGACACAATGACCTGGGGAACAAAGGGACAGCTACTAAAAAAAACTACTGAAAGAAACGTTTAACTCCTGTCCATAATCCCAGGGTTTGAGGAAAGTCAGGTGCAGGGCTGCATTTTGGCTGAAGGGGCGAGGAGGGCAGGGCAGAAATAAACTCGGTAAGGTTATACTCTCCTTTTTCAAGAAGGAAAGTAGGTGAGGAAGAAGATTGGGCTGGGACCAATGCTGGAGTCCCCCATGGTCTGAGCAGCTGCCTGAAATGGAAATACAAATGTTCAGAATCCATTCTGTGACATTATTAGGTTACTTTAGGTGAACTTTTCTGCATCAGGATTTCCCATATTTTGTATTGCATCCAACAGTTATGTTGGCCAGTTGACAAGAACCAATGAGAGCAATGAAAAATCAACTCCCATCATGGTAAAATTAACAGCAGAATGCTTTTAGATGCCATGCAAACTCATCTGCTGTTTCATGTATTTGTTTGTAATCTGGAAAAAAGAGAAACAAAAGGAGAGAGAGGACTTGGAAGACAAAGTTATTTATGTAGATTAATTGCTACGAAGAAACCTGTAAGGGAAGTTGGCTAAGATTTAAACCGACTAGAGAAACAAGAAAAATATGGTAAATTAACTTCAGTGTTGGTAAATGCAAAGAACTATACCCTGGATGGAAAAATCAGAATGTTTCTGTTCCTTTGAAAGACCCTTGACTGTAAGAGCTTCATGGTGTTAGATTGCTTATGCACAGAAGAGAGATTATTATTGTAATACCTTTACAGAAACACGAGTGTGCTCCCCCTTGGGAGAACAAGCACCTTCTGCTCCAAAAGGGTATTCCTCAATTAGAACATGCAGAGCTGAACAAGACTGAATTACCCACATCTAATCACAGATATAATCTATACTGAGGACAAAATCAGTTACTTAAACATAGGTGTTGGTTTAATTTCGGATGCAGTAGTGCACTGTTGCATCCCAGAAGCATATGAATCTCATACAAAGCCTTTGATATATATTACAGCTTCATATGGTAGTCCTGGAAATGCAAGACAATTGAAATGGCACGGTGTTTAGGAAGATTAATTTACTTTATAAAGTTGTGGATTTTTTTTTTTTTTTGGTGCCCTGTTTAGCTTCCAAAAAATCTCACTTATGCCTAGAGAAATTGTTTCCCTCTTTGGTGCACAGTTGAAGAAAATGCTTATGATGCTATTTCCTGTTCTTAATGGAAAGCTGTGAAAACCAGCTTTTGGTTAATCACTATGTAGTAACTCCTTACCCAGTGTTTGTGTGGTCTGTTTGCTAGAGCACTATTAAGAGAGTTCATGATCTTGTCCTTATGGCATGTTTGAACTGTCTGTTTCATTTGACATCCCCGACAAATAGAACATCCTCTCAGTATAATGTCATCTGTCTGCCCAGCTGGCAACAGTGTAGTGACAATAAGCATGGAAATTTATCTAGAAAATTATAGAAACAAGCAAGAAGGAGAATTATTTTGTTGTTTCTTTGTATTTTTTATTGCTAGGTGACAGTAGAACTGAGCAGATCTTTGATATAACTGCAGTAGTTCACATTCAGGGAGCCATTTTCACAACTGTGAGGGCTGGATTTTCCCTTTTATCCTTAAAAGAGAGTTTAAATTCTGATTAAATTGCTTGGGGTCACCTGCAGTGCACACGATGTCGCATTAGTAAGTAAGCATTAGTAAGTTAAATATAAGCACTGTTAGCTTTGTCTGGCCCTGCATTCAATCACTTGTCGAGGAACTGCACTGACCAACTTCTTTCTAATCCTTTGTATAGTTACAGGGAATTAATCTAATGCACCTGACATCCTCTCCCTTCAATGCAGTTAGTGGTATTTTCCATATTTACCTCTGGGTTTTCATACTATTTATAGCACAGAACTACCCAACACACATTGGCAGTCTGACATGCAGCTGACCATGCTCAATTAGCTGGAAAGCAGACATCCCAACTGCAGGCATGACCTGGCACTGTGCGAGGAGGTGAATGAACACGACACAGAAGTCTGATGGTTATTAAGATGTTATACATATTTCTCAACCTTTCCAAATTTCTTTCTGAAGTAAAGTGCCTCTTTACATTATGGTCATCTTCACCTGTACAGCCTCACATACTCATGGTGTCTGCTTCTCTTCTTGTTGTGGTCTCCTTCACCAGCCACCAGCTCGGCCATGCTCTGAGCTGATGTGCTGCCTCACTGCCCATCCAGCTTGCCCTGGTGTGGCTGGACACAGCCCATCTGCCAGCAGCAGCCTCCTCTCTCAGCATGACTCCTCTCCTTTTTCACAACTCTGTGTTAGATGTTTCCAGGCCTGCTTTTCCCATTCCTGCTGGCTTTCCCAGCCCAAATTGCACGAACAGACCTCACTGCAGGGAGCATTCCCATGCACTCTGGGGATACTGGTGCTGGGGTACTCACTCTCAGCACACCTGGGGAAGGACTGCTGGGATTGAGGACCCCATGGTTTCCTCAGTTATGGGCTGACTTGCTCCCAGTGTAACACACTCTATTTGAAGGTCACAAGCTGGGAAGAGCCAGCAGCTCTGGCTGGATTCATCTTCTCCTTATCTGGTTGGCACAAACCCTACCACTACCCAGTGCAGTTCCTACCTTTGAGACCTTGAAAAAACAAAATTTTTCTCTTATCATCCAGTGTTTATATTTTGTAGACTTGCAGGGTATGAAATTTTTCTTTGATGAAGCAGATGGCTCACTCTGTCCTCCCATTTGTTTATGATATCTTGACACCTGGTTCTTTCATTTGTATTTATGGTGAGATGCTTTTCTTCCCTGTGAGTGATCAGAATCCAGATTCCTTTTTTTAAATTCTCCATTTATCCACTTAAAAACCTGACTGGGCAAGCTTTTTCTTTAATTTTCTTGCCTGTTGGTGAGATTTCCCTTACAGAAAAGCTACAATATTTTCTTATATTGTAGTGAAGCACTACAAGTGACTAGCTGGGACACGGCAAAATGTGGAAGTGGTTTTGTGTACATGTACATTATCTACAAGTGGTTTTTAGTGTGCTTCAATACGTCTTTGTAGTTTCCAAAACTGACTATTAATGCTTTATTTCTGTGAAGAAGCGAATCACAAGATAAAAGTTTGACCCTGCCACGTGTACCCTCATGTCTCTCATTTTAGTAGTCCAGTGACACAATTACCATTCTAACACTGAAGTTGATTTGTTGTCAGTTTTGCTATTTCTTTTCCTTTATGTTCTTTCATTTATTGCTGTTCTTGTATTCTGTCTGCTTTCACTTTCTCTCCTCTTCTCTGCTTCCATTTCCTTTTCCCAAGGTTCCTAATATTTAGTTCCTGCCTTTGGCAGCTACATTAAAGCCTCAGCTGGCCCAATTCAATGTCATACATCAAGACCAGCTTCAGAGAAAAAACTGGAGGCTGCACAGTTAACTTTCAGTTCCCTGTAGAACCTCGTCAGACTAATTCCCTGAAGAACAAGGTTTATAGCTTCATTCTTTTAAATAAAGTTTTTTCCTTCTAGTTTGTGAATGATTCCTACTGCATACATGTAGTACTCCTAAGCAATTTTTTTCAGCTTTCCTGAGCACTTTACTTGTTCTTGTGAATGAATTTCACAAACTGGTAATACATGATATTTTTCTGAGTAAAAAGGCATTTTCTTTCATCAAATCCATGTTTGTTGCTGTCACTGGTTGCCTCCTTGCAAGAAATCTGAATCTGAACAGAAAGTGCTTAAGTGCTCCTGCCAGAATTCCATAATGGTCTTCCTTCATTAACCTCCTGTGGCAGCAAGTTGTGCAGCTTAATTATAGACATTGTTTATTAGGAATGTATTTTTTGCATTGCAGTATCTCATAATCCCATCAAATTTTCCTTTATTGTTGTATTTGATGGAGAGATCAGAAATCTCATCTCTGTACTACTCTTCTGAATCTACATCTTTTTACATTCTCTCTTTTTTATTCTCTTTGTAGGGTATTTCCAGAGAAAACTTCTTTGGAAATCTTTCCATTTCCATGTAAGAGGGTCCTATCCTCTTGATCATTCCTGTTTTAGATGAAAAACTCCAAATAAGCCCAAAGGCCGCATTGGTGAGAAGTATTCCTGCTGTATTTAAATAAATGAAAGGACAATAATCTTTAGTAAATATATATATATATGGTATAGGTTATCCTCCTTCTGAAGTAGAGAAATAGCAATTATAGTATGGAAGCTATGGTATTTTGCAAATCAGTGTTTCACAAACCAGTGAAGGCCTGGCAGAAGCAGAGAGCTCTGTGTGAGCTATGGATGGTCAGCTGTGGCCAGGGCACAGAACGAGTGTGTGTGGCCTGGGAGACATCCAGGTAGAGCCCCCGTGGTAACATGGCTCAGGCACCAAGCTAATGACTGGAATGTGATTATGCACTTAGTGTCTGGGTAAAGTAATTAAGCAATTGAGAAATGTATGATGGGCATACAATAAAAGATAATAACTAACACGTGATACAGCATAATGGACATAATCAAATACGTGTAAGGGGAAACCAGGGTCACTGTTGAGGCCAGCTCATCATTTGGAGTGATCCAAACCTTTGGATGGATGGGATCATGAAAATACAGCTGGGGCACCTGTCAGGGCTGTCTTCTCAGCTCCAGAAAGGAGCCTGAGAGTCCAGTGCTCAGCTGACTCTTGTCCAGCAGGTGGTTGAGCTTTGGAAGAGTAGCCCAAGGGATGAGCAAGAGTGTAAAGGAGCAGGCAAGTTACACATTTGATTTTACATAAGAATATGTAAGATCTGGAAAGATTTGGAAAACATGTGCAGCTGTCTCAGTATATGACTTTGAAGCTTTGGGAAGGCTGGTAGTGACTCTTTTCATTTCTGCAGTGAAGTACTGGTTGCATTTGTTTATTCTACAGTGACATTTGGAAACCTTCACTCCTTTATTTCTTCCTCAGGTTTTTCCGTCAGACTGACCTGGAGTTCAGTTTCAGTACTGAATTGTGCTTCACTGTGGTAAGTGCTGTCCTTACATTAACTTTTGTGGGTTGATTGAGAACAATATGACAAATGCATTTAAGGAACTATTGTGTTTCAAGGGTTACTAAAAAATGTTCTGAGGTAGAAGAAATATGTACATACAGGACAGGCTTAGCACACAGGCTAAAAGACTGTAGAAACTTTCAGAAGTCTGAGTTCTAAAACTCTCCTAAAATTGCCTCTAGCCACTACAGTGTAAAGTATCCTGCATAAGCTATCTTTTTAATAACTTTAATGAAAAAAAGCATAAAACTATCAAGGAAGCATCTACTTTACATTTATGTTTGGGATTGATTTCTACATCAGTATGAGAAAAGAGCTAAGTGAAAGGCATGTGATTGCACGAGTGAAATGGCAACAGCACTGATATATTAGGTCATGAGGTTGTTCATCTAAAGTCTTCAAACAGTTGGCTCAAAGCCTAAAGAGAAAGTACAAGCTTAGGTACAGATGAGTTGTCTTGAAATCTTTGTTGCCTCTAGCACAGATTGTGTAGATAAAGGGAAGAGAAAGAAAAAAAGGGGGTTCAGTAATATTGCTCTTTTTGATGGTGAAAATTTGTTTCACTCCTTTGGACTGAATGCATAGAGTCAGATATTCTACACAACTCTCTTCGCTTTTTCTTTTAACTTTAAGAGTTCTCTATTTTACTACAACCATTATCAGGAAATGTCAAGATTTATGATATTTTTCAGAAATGCAAAATTCTTGGAATCAAATGCCTTGTGACAATCTCAGATTTTTATCTCTGATGATTTCTGAAATAACGTTTGAGAAGAAAAGCTTGTGACTACAAGAAGTAGCAGGAAAAGGAGTAATAAAACCTGAATGTTAACAAAAAGAGAACTTCAAATAGTAGAATTCTACTTCAAAATTTTCCCCCTCATTGTTAGCTTGTTTTAGTAATGTGTATTATAACATCTCTAATAATTTACTTTCAACTTAGTATGCTGTAATTCTGCAGCTCTACAGAGAGAGTCAATAAGAGATACACATGGAAACATTGCCCTCTAATTAATTAGGTTCACAGCATAAAACTGCATTTTTTACAAACTCAGACCTATCTAACTCTGACTTGCAAACTGATTTAAAATATACAGAGGAGGGACACCAAGTTGATTAGAGGGCTGGAGTATCTCTCCTATAAGGAAGGATTAAACAATTGGGATTGTTCAGCCTGGAGAAGAAAAGGCTGAAGGGAGTTGGTGAGCATTTTCTAGTACCTAAAGGGAACCTGCAAGACAGCTGGAAAGGGACTTTTTATAGTGACATGTGGTGATAGAACAAGGAGAATGGCTTTAGACTGAAAAAGGGTAAGTTTAGATGAGATATTAGGAAGAAATTCTTTACTGTGAGGGTGGTGAGACATTGGGGCAGGTTGCCCAGAGAAGCTGTGAATGCCACATCCCTGAAAGTGTTCAAGGCCAGGTTGGATGGAACTTGGAGTGACCTTGTGTAGTGGAAGGTGTCCTTGCCCATGGCAGGGGGTTTGGAATTGGGTGATCTTTAAGGTCTCTTCCAGTCCAGACTATTCCACCATTCTATTGCTCTGTGACAGAGCGTAGCATCTGTATGAGCTTTAGAACAAAGCAGCGTGGTGGCAGAGGAATAATCCAACAATATTTGTCCTTATTCCTCTAACATTACGGTGGCAGGTTCGGCAGCAGCAGGTCGTGCCTGCGGTGACAGCGGGTAGCACTGACACCCAAGTGAGTGACACGGACAGTGGGTGACACCAACAGGGGGTTACACTGAGAGCGGGTGACAGGGACAGAGGGTGACACCCACACTGGGTGACCCTGCCCGCGGGACAGCGGCTGCTCTGCAGAGCTGCAGTACCAACTGCGCCCAGCAGATGGCGGTGCCGTGCAGCGCAACCCGCCGCTCTGCGCGCCCGGAGGGAAAGGAGCGTTCCTGTATCCCTGCCCCATTCTCCAAGGAAAGGAGCGTTCCTGTATCCCTGCCCCATTCTCCAAGGAAAGGAGCGTTCCTGTATCCCTGCCCCATTCTCCAAGGAAAGGAGCGTTCCTGTATCCCTGCCCCATTCTCCAAGGAAAGGAGCGTTCCTGTATCCCTGCCCCATTCTCCAAGGAAAGGAGCGTTCCTGTATCCCTGCCCATTCTCCAAGGAAAGGAGCGTTCCTGTTTCCCTGCTCCATTCCCCAAGGAAAGGAGCGTTCCTGTTTCCCTGCCTGCTCTGCAAGGAAAGAAAACTTTTTCTCTCTTTTCCAGCTCTGCCCACCAAGGGAATGAATGTTTCTCTCTTTTCCCAGCAGCAGAGTTCAGATTCTCAGATGCACCTTGGCGTCTGTGACATGCCATATTTGTGTGACAATCTACAATAACCTGTTTGGTTTTACACACTTTTTCCCCCCTCTCCCTGAGTTACCTAAAATATCCATCCTGCTGTATGGAAACTGAAGGGAATAAGAACCTTAAAAAAATCCCAGAGAAGCTCTGTTACACAAGCTGCCTTCTTAAGTGCTGTCTCCATCAAGCACTTCATACTTTATTCTATTTTCCACCTACATTTACCATCGATATAATTTTTCACTTTAAAAATAATATGTGCACTACTGGATATGCAGACGGATTCCTTACTTTTATAAAGAGTAGAAAACTCTTCAGTTATATTCAACACCAAGAAATCAGAGCCTGGGGAGGGTGGGCCTTCATAGTGAACTGATATTTCACTAATAACTGATTATCTGGGTTAGTAAAAAAAAAAAAGAGAGGAACTGGTAAAATCCTGAAGAACTATACATGGATGATTTTTCTAGTTTTTGAAACTCTATTTTTAAAAATTATCTGTCTTAGCATGAGAAATTATTTCAGGTTTCTGTCCAATGTGGCTATTTTTTACAGCACAGCACAATTCACTGTTGTGAATCAAAAAACCCCATTAAATTGTGAAGATGATCTTCAGGGAAGCCCTGTGTCCCTTGCATTCTGTGTGAGTCAGCTTATGGCTACTCCCTCCTCACAATGTTCATTCAAGGCATGGGAGAAGTGTCTGGGTTACAGGAAGAACCATGTCTGGAGCAGCCCCTTCACTCTCCATCCTTCAGTGCACTGCAATGCCTGGGGCTTGGATAACCCCTCCCTGCTCTTCCACCTCCAGCACTCCCTGCAAAAGCTTCAGAGCAAACTGCTGATGGATTACACTGACTGTGAGGAAAGGTGGAGGGAATTGGGACTGTTTGGCCTGGAAAAGAGAAGCTTTGGGGTGATCTAATTGCTGCCTTTTTGTACCTAAAGGGAGCTTACAAGAAAGATGGAGAAAGACTAAGGGGCAATGGAGATTTAGGTGATTTTTTTGTTTGTTTTATGTCCAGGAGAACCAGATCTTCAACACAGAAGAGGTAGCTGAAGCTGTGCTGAAAAGAGAGTAGGTTTAGATTATAAATTAGGAAGAAATTCTTTACTGTGAGGTGGTGAGGCACTGGACCAGGTTGCTCAGGGAATCTGTGGCTATCCCTTCCCTGGAAGTGTTCAAGGACAGGTTGAATGGGGCTCTGAGCAGCCTGGTTTAGTGGAAGGTGTCCATGCCCAAGGCAAGGCAGTTGGAACTAGATGGTCTTTTAGGTCGTTTCCAACCCAGGCCATTCAATGATTCCATTATTCTGTTACTAACAGCAGGATTAGAGCATTTTAAAGGAAAGCTTTCTTCCTGACCACTACTTCTACTTGGTATTGGGTGGAAAAACAAATATTTATTTCACTTTAAAGGGAATAAATATCATAGCTAAATATATGTGTGAATGAACACCAGATCTTTTAACTTTAATCCTCATGCAGTTTCTCTCTCCCAATAGCCGGAGTCCTGAATTAGTCATACTTGCTTCAAGCAGTCATCAAGAGATTTGCTTTTGACAGTAAAGACAGTGGCATAAAAAGGCTTGCACAGGCTCTCAGTGCCACACACCATATTTCCCAAAGGACTGGGACAGCCACAGCTACCAAAGAATGATCTGTAGTTTCACTGACCAATGCCCAATGAGCAGCCTTCTTTTATTCACAAAAAATGTCTGCAAATTACTCTCTCTATCATTTTAATCGCCTCTCTGATTAAAATGCACATATAATTCCCTCCACATCATTCTGCTGGAAACCAAATAGCTTATGAACCTCTCAAAGCTGCAGTCTGTGAATTTCCCTGAGCTGGCCCAGCATTGACAGGAAAACATCACCAGAGAATATTTCTGCATGTTGTGATCTGTCCCAGTGATTCCAAGAGCCAAATATTCAGTTACATGTTTCCTATGGGTAGCTTACCATCATCTCACCTTAAATAAGAAGTAAATGTGGATAGTTTGGAACACATTTGTAATACCATTGTTGTTGAAAGGGCAAAATAGAGAAGTAGGTATTTCTAGTGTTCAACAAAATTACATTTTATCAGATTTTGTAATCTTAATCAGCTAATGTCGACTTTGATCAGACTCAGCCACTGACTGTCCTTTTGTTCTGTTCCAAAACTTACTGGATGTTCTGCTTTAAAGACCACTGCTGTGATCTGAGGAATAGTAGGTCATAGCTGCCTGAAGGTGCTGCTTGATCAAAGTCAGGAGACTCCATGTTTACCTTTCTGCTTTGCCCCTGGATGAGCACATTCACTGGCTTCCACACAAACTCCGGCCTTGGTTTCTTTCCTTTAAAAGGCTCACTGTTTATAATGTAGTGCAATGTTGTAACAAAGTACAATATAGCATGGAATGCATTTGAATATAAAGACATATGCCCTGGGCTAGTAGGAGCTACGAATGTTTCTATTTGCTTTTGAACGACTACAGTTTGTTTTAATGCATTATTTTAGAAATACTGCATATAAGATGTGCACACACAGTTCCTTATGTTTGCAGCAGAAAAGATATTATGTGGTATTTGCTGTAGAGAAGTAGCTGAGATATTCTGTAAAAGTAAAGTATTGTACCTTTTGTACTTATTTGAAATAAAACATTTTTTTTTTTGGCTTCAGTGTAAAAAGCTTTTCATGTTCAAAACATTTAATTCTGATTTGAATTTGAGTTGCCACTTTCCCCAGCTATTTATCCTGATCCTCATGAGCTGTCAGGGATGAATCACTCTGCCAAGAAGCCATCCTCCTGGAGGATATAAGCAAGGTTTTCCTCTGAGCCAAGAGCTCCAGGGTGCACAGGAATGAAGCAGGCTCTGTTTTCCCTTTGCAGACTCACAGTGCTCCTGGATGCCACTGACCCAGTGAGAAAAAGTCATGAACTTGATCCAGAATCCTGAGACACCTGGCCAGCCCCTTCAGCCTTTTCAGTGGGGCCCTTTAAGCTAAAGAAATTGTTGATAGTAATATTTATCCCTCGCAGACATTTTCCTGGGGCGGTCTCTCTCATACTTCTGCTCATTTGATTAGTTTCCATAGTGACACTTATTTGTAGAGTTTAGAGTTGCTCATAGCAGGTTTCTGCAAATGCCAGCCACATGCATGCCATGTTAATAAGACAAAGTCAGTCCTATTTCTTTCCCTGTGAGCTCTGACTTTGCTTTACAGTTAGGATCATCCTAAAAAGAAAAGGGTGGTTAGGGGCTGCTTTGGACACAGGATCCAGGGCCTGTTAGTTTATTATTCTGGTGTTTTTGTGTTTTTGACTGGACTTGTTCTGTCTGAATTGCAGTAGCAGTCTCTGAAGGACTGTCTGTCTGCGTGAGCTATTGTATAAACTGGGGAAACCTTCCATTACAGCAAGGCCTCTAGACTGCTCCTTTATCTAAAATGCAGAATTATGTGAAAAAGCAATTCACTTGAGTGGTGCCTTGTAGGTTGCCTTTTATCCCATGATGAAGTAAGATTTTGCTGTTCTTGTAGGAGAGTTGCTACTATTCTAAAAATAGAAGAAGGCTAAAATCAGACACAAATTCATGTACACACACACATAGACACATCTTACCAGTGTGCCTGTCTGTGGAAAGGATAAACAAACATCTGCAATTAGTGAATGAAAGGAGATTTACACACTGACAATTGACAAGCAATTTCAGGATCATGGTTACATAAAAACGTGCTGATTCTCTGGAGCAATCACAACAAATTCACAGCAGAACAGAAGAGATCTAGGGAGAAAAGTAGTTACTGTTTATGAGATATGGATAGGTATCCCCATCAGACAGGCATCCTCAAAGGATAAATTCCAGAATTTGTATATTAGATCATTGCACATATTTTTTTCTCTAATTCCGGGGAAGAATAAGAAATAGACTAGATTTGACAAGCATTTTGTCACACTGCGTATTAGTTCTCTTGGGTTTCTTGTGAAGACTGTGAGGCCTCCCAGGTTAGTTTCACACATTTCTTTTTGCAAGACACTGCAAGGTTGTTTTACCCATGGATATTTATGCACAAAATAAGGCTGCAGGAGTTCATAATAGCATATGGGTAGAGGAAAGACAAAAAAACCCCCCACTCCTGGGGGACCAGAGGAATTATTCTGCTCTTGCACAATGAAGAAAACAAAGAACTCTCTGGAGCCACAGAAATTAACCTGGGCTAAATGTGATGTGAGTCCTACTGGACTCTGGAGTTCACAGCAGTTTTGAATGTACTGCTGAGGTGGAGCCAGAGGAAACCAGGCGTGTGCTGAAAGGACTCTCCTGCCCTACACGAGGGGAAGTGCCGACTTCCATAGCACATCCCACATCAGCCTTTAACTCTCACTAATGTAGAAAAGTACTTATAAATTTTATTCAGATAAATCAATAAAATAATACTACAAATTAAATGTTAAAACTGGTTGATTGTTTAATAAAAAATGAAAATAAGAGAAAAACCCGTTTTCATCAGGAGAATTTTAAGGTAAAAAGTTATAACTGTAGAATGAGAGCTAAAATTTTAAAGACTGAGTTTTCTCCCCCTCCAGTCTTTACAAAAAAAAAAAAAGTATTTAGTGGAGGAAAAGAAGAAATTAGGTTTATAAAAGTAAACCTACTTGATATCACATCAGCATGTGACAGTTTTTAACAGCTAGGCAACCATGCCCTGTGGCAGTTCCAGCATCGGAAAGGAGCCATCAGATTCTGAATTCTGTGTGATGCAGTCAGCCTTCAGGAACACTGCAAAGAGGAGGAGAAAAGGTCCTCAAAATCATCCCATGCTACTCGTTAGGATTAATAGGATTTGCTGGGGAAAATCTTCAACTCTGTCTCAGTTAGCCAGATGGTGGCTGCAGGTGAAATCTTTCCAAGAAATCAAATTAAATCTCCTTTGAATATGATTACTGGTCTAAGAACAGCTCTCTATTTAGGTTGCCTAATTCTCCATTAAAAAATATTTATGAAATGTTTTGGGTTGTAGAAGCCATTAGAAGTTTGAGAGGGAGAAAGTCCTGTGAGTAGAGAAGTGCATTGTCTTTGCCCTATGAATTTCCATTTAGATTTGATTGAGAGATTAAGCCTGACAGGAAGGAAATGATGATTTTTTTTAGTTGCATAGTGAACAAAATAATGGCAGCGTGTCAAAAACAATAGGTTAAGATAGAAAATCTTGTTTAGGACTGAATCTGTGCAAGCATGAAGCAAAGAGGCACTGAGAAGAGCAGATGGTCTCTCTGGAAGCAGGCAGGGAGAGCATGGCCAAGCTCCTTGGACTCATCCACCCTCCAGATAAGGTGTGTGCATCCAGAGCCAGTGGCAGTGGCTGTGCTGGGCTTGTGGTTGCTGCGTGGCAGCTTTGGCAGACAGTCAGTGTGGTGTAGAGCAGAACACTGGTTTGCAATTCAGGAGGTATTCACTTGAAATCCCGTCTCTAAATCAGGTTGTATCTACAGATATTCAGCTCCTTTTACCCATTTGTGCCATCGAACTAGTGCTGTTCTTCTCCTGTGATGGAGATGATACATTTGTGAGGCACAAAGAAATGTGAGTAGTGCAAGAAAGGCCTTGAGGAAACAAGTAACTCTGTTTTAATTGCTGGCAGTGAGTGGATCACTGAAAAGAAATATGCTCTACTAATTAAAAGATAAAGGATAAAAATATCAAATGTCTTTCTCATTATATGAGCATCAGTCAGAGAGATGAGTGGAGGCAGGGAAGAGTAATGATACACAGATGTAGGCTGACAGTGCCTATAACTGTAGGTTTTGAATCTGTTCCTGTTTACCTTAGTTTCCCAAGGAAGTGAGATTCGTGGAAGTGCACTGTCAGTCTGTCCATCCATCAATATTTCTATAATTTCCCTCCGGTAACTTCTGAACTTGGCTAAATTCCATGAGTTCTGACAGGAAATCTGTCAAGGCATTTGTCAAGGCAAAATCCAGAGTCTTTCTGACTGTCCTGGATTTAGCAAGGACTGCAGTGGGAACTGGAGAGCTCCTTTCTCAGTGCAGTTTGCCATGTAGCTCATCAACACAGGCACTGTGTGGCCTGTGGATATAGATATGTCAGACACTGTGTGTGCTGACTCTTTGTGAGCAGGAGCTTTACAGACATGAGAAAAACATGAAATAATGGACATGGGGCTTTACTGAGTTTGAAGGAGAGCTAGAAGCACTGGAGAGAGGTCATAGCTATTTTGGTGGGATCTGCTGAGGCAGGACACACATCTCTGGGAGACCAGACATCACTAGCTCTTGGCTGTTCATTGATTTCCAATCAGGAGGTGCATCTATATAAAGAATACAGATTTAGGAGAAGATTTTATTATAATCTAAAACTGAAAAGACAACATTATAATTTTTTTCAAGGCATTTTGGCATTTGTATCTATTGACTCATGGCTATTGACTGATTCATGGTTGTTGACAAATTCAATGGGCTAAACCTGCAGTGAAGAAATGATTTAAACTCCTCAAGCCTATCATGGTCAAAATCTTGTTCTTTTATGAAACATTTAAAAATTGAAAATCTGATTTTGTACATGGATGTTTGAAAATATTCCTTTCTGAGTCTGATCTCACACAGATTGAAGATACATTAAGGGTTCCTAATGACTTCAGAGACAGGTAGATATATTGCTTTAGAATGAAATATACTAAACATAATAAGATATCTGACAGAAACTAAAAAGTTAAATTGTCAATTTGGTGTAGAACTCCCATGGCTGCAGAAGGTATCACTGCTTTAGTAATCTTGGCAGTAGCAAATCTCCAGGAGTGGCAGACTGGCCTCAGCTAATGGTGGTACAGGTTAAGACTTGGTTAGGACTGCTGGTGACAAAGGTCTTTTCTCCCTTTTCTATTTTTTAAGAAAAGTGATAATAGACAAACAGAAACTCATACAATAATTTTGACAGCATTCACATGTTGTGTGCCACTGATCTTACAAACGTCCCTTAAAATCAGTCTGCTACCTGATTTTTTTCAAAGATATATTGAATTCTTCACTGACACTTGCAAACAAGTCAGAACTCTTATCTTCACAGGTCACATATTGTAAGACATGGTCTAGAAACCCATCTCAGGAACCACTATTTACTGGGTATTCTGTAAATACTTCATGCTTGTAAAGTAGTTGCTGGCTTAACTTTTTTTTTTGTAACATAATTGTTTCAGATAATGGATTTGTCTTGAATTATCACTTTGTTTTCCTTGTAAGAAATTAGACACTGCAAAAATGGACAATTACTTATCTTTCTTATGTTAAGGCCACAGACACACTTATCACAAGATGAATCAGTATCCAAAACCGTAGGGTTGATTCTCACAAAATTTAATTTCACATTTCATAACAGGTCCAGAAATATCCAGGAGGTTATAGAAAGTTTTGTCTTTGACGTCTGTCTTGTCTCTTACCATCTACACAATACCAGATGACTCATTTCTGGTAAGTCCTGGTTGTTTCTTACCTGCTCATTGTGTTATAATAATTTATAATATCTTATAGTGAAGGTCATCATCTTCTTTAATAATTAAGTAGGAATTTACTCCATCTCTGTGACCTGGATAAAAAAATGCATTCTAATGCATTTTGGTACTCAAAATGACATTTTGATAGCAGAGTAAGCTGAACAGTGTATTAAAACCAAACTCAGTGTTTGGCACCATGCCACTTATCCACGCTGCTAGGGAGAGATATTGAAGGCATGCTACAGACCTGAGATAGGTCCCAAAAAATCCATCACGTGGGTTCAGACCTCCAAGCCTCCTACCTGCATTACCCCCAGCTTCTTTATGACTCTCTAGAGCAGCAAACAGACCACACTGCCTCTTTCCTGAGCCTGAACTCATCAGCTGATACTGTGCCTGAAGATTTAAGTGCAGTGTACCTGCCAGTACCATGCAGAGATGTCAGAGCTGCCTCTGAACCAGGGCTGCTGGGGTGGCAAAAGGAACTGTACTAAATCATCCCCTCAGAGCTCTGCCTTTCCTCTCTGAATGAGCTGGTCCAGCTAAAGCTGCTGTGTGCTGTGATGGGGACAAGGTTACTCCTGCACTGCCCTGCTCAATCCTGCAACCCTGCTCAGTAGAGTCTGGGAAGCTTCTTCCATTCTACCTAAAAATGGCTTCTGTGTATGCCTTCCACATCTTTAGTTCTCGTGCCATGATTGACAGCGCTGGACCTTTATTTTTAAATCTGCAATAAAATTTCAATGTAACATTCGGTAACATTTAAGAATTTTAGTTTAGCTTAATAATTTTCTTCTGTATGGAACTCACAGTAATCCTCCAGGCTGTTTTTACCCTCCAAAGAAAAAGAAGCATCAATATTTAAAGTATTTATTTTCCTCCTCCAAAAACTTAAATCACACTTTCAGTTGTAAAACCTCCAAATCTAGATTAAGTTTTGTCCTTGGCCATTTAAATTGTGCAAACATTTTATTCAAGGGAAAAAGCTGTTAACTACTTTTGGCTTATCTAACAAGTAACAAATCTGTAGTAAATCAGCCAGTTACCAAATCAAGCTCTGAGGCTTAGAAGGCTATTGAAATACCAAAAGGAAACCCATTAAAAAATGCTTATAAGTGGAAAACCTTTTTATAAAACATAGTAAGTTCGGAATATTTTTTCTCTGCTTCTTCTCGAATGAAATGATTTCTTCTCATAGTAAACTGTTTCAGAAAAAAGATTGATACCAATGGATGCACTGTACTCATGTAATATTCATGCTAATATTCACCTGGGCTTTATCACTCTTTGCAGTGTTGATGCCTACAAATACAGGCATAGATGATAAAACCTGATATCTGACTAAAAAGCTGGTCAGGATGGACTGAAGTTGTTGATGACTCTAGATTTCATAACAATTAGAGAAAGGATTAAGGGATTAATATGTGCTAATCTTGTTATCTATGAGGTCCTGAAGCTGAAAATTTTATATTGAAGCTAAACTGGGATAATGTGTGAGGTTGAATTTACACTTTGTAATAAACTCTGGGTAATGGCAGCATAACACTTAGTTTTGTCACCTTCGTTTTGATGATTAATTACAAATCCTTCAAAGAAAAGAATATACCATGCAGTGTATAACCCAAGGCATGGACTTCTAGATCCTTGTGCTGTGCAGTACGTTCCCTGCAATTACTGTCTGCCTGCAAGGACAGCCTGGCTTAGAGTCCAAAAACATAAATTGTGAAAAAGAAGCAGATTCTGTGGAAATATGAAGATCTAGAATAAAAGCGTGATATAAGTTCAAAATAAGAAAGACTGTTTTATACTTGATTTCAACTTTTTCTATTATATTTATGCAATTCCTATAGTTATTATCACTAAGAATTCTTGTAGAATTCTTGTAGAATTCTTAGTATTCCAAAGTCATGAATCAGAACATGAGATGAATACACAGGAAATACAAAAAATTGTTGATTTTTACTTTCTGTTTTTGATATCTGCATAACACAAATATTCAGCGTAGTGGACTAGAACTTAATTAAAAATTTAAAATTAAATCAAATTGAAATTATTGCAGTCTTGCCATCCCTGGATTGAAGTTTTAATAAAGAAGACACTAGCATGCCACTTCAAAAGAGGTTTTCTTGCTAAGAAATAAAAGCATTGCCTTTAATTTTAACTATATTACCAGTATTTCCCAGCTGTGGACTATCCATGAACAGTTATCTTGTGTTTCAGAGGTGTTGCTCTTTCTTACAAATTTGATCTCTATTATCCTGTGAGTGAAAAATGAACTGTTGTGACCCAAGCAAGTGCCCAGTGAAAGGAGGTGGCATAGGCAGTGTTGCCAGTCCCTTTGTGACAGCGTCCTGCTGGCTTCCTACATCAGACAGGAAGGCGACTTCACTGAGATGAGGGCAGGGACAGGAGGCATTTCAGGAGTCCTAAAGAATGAAGAATACAGTCCTCTGGATGCAGTGGTGGCCAACACTGGCTTCCCCTCGTGTCCCAGTTTTGGGTAGAGTGTGTGGGAGGAATATGGAAGCAGGGCTGCTGATTTGGAATTGGATCACCACTTTCTGCTATATTGTGCTTCTCTGTACGAACACCTGCTTTAAATTCTAAAGGGACATTTAGTCCTTAGCATTTTTAAAGTGTGCCACACAGTGATTTGCTTGCTTCAGCGAGACTTCACTCACAGCTATTTTGCACAGTCAGAGCAATTTAGAATAACACAGATGAAAAAAAGAATCTCTTGGGGGATGGGGGTGCGTCCTTTTTTCCTCATTAGATGCATTATTTATTATGGCTATTCAATTTTGGAGTAAATCTTTAAAATTCCTAATCTCATTTTCTATTGATTCAGTTTAAAATTGGTTCCTTTTATAAGTAAATTTCAAAGAAATGTCTTCCTGTTCCTGTCTGGATTTTTATATCATTAGGATTTTCTTCTTCTGCTGATGATGGTAATGTTATCAATGTGTGCAAGTGAAAAATGGATCCTATATCCCAGCCTGTTTGTGTAGTGGCTGACCTGGACACCAGGAGCCCAGCAGGCTCCTCTGTCATTGCCCTTCCCAGTGGGATATGGGAGAGGAAAATCAGATGGAAAACAACTAGTGGGTTGAGATAAGGCAGTGTACTAGTGCAAGAAAAAAGCAAAAGTTTGTGTGCACATAAGCAAGGGAAAAAACCCTTAATCTCTACTTCAAATCAGTGGCTCAGCCACTTGCTGGGAAACAGGGTTTCAGCACTCATAGCAGTTGCTGCAGAAGGCAGACATTATAAAAAATGAACGTCCCTCACAAAATCCAAAATAACATAATCACAACACAAACCAAAAAATGGATGATTTATCAAAAATCCACCCCTTGACCAATCACCACAACTACAACAAAGATTAGCCCTGAATATTCTACTCTCTAACATTGTTCAGCGCTTATTTTGCCCATTACCTCTCCCAATTACTACCTTTATTTCAAAATCCTCATGGTTTACCCACATTCTGCACCAAAAAGACTGTAGTGGGTTGATGTTGGTTGGATTCCAGGCACCCACCAAAGCCTCTCCATCGCTCCCCTCCACAGCTGGACTGGTGGCAGAAAAATACAATGAAGAGTTCATGAGTTAAGGACTGAGTGAGAACACTCACCAAATACCATAATGGGGAAAACCAAATACCAAAAATGGCTAAAATTAGAGATATTTGAATTTATTGCCAACAAAATCAGAGCAGGTCAAGGAGAAATAAAATAGAGTCTTAGAAACGCTTTCTTCCTACTCTTAGAAACACTCCTTCCCAGCACTGTAGGGAGACAGAGAATGGAGCTTATGGTCAGTTCATCACACATTGTTTCTCCCACTGCTCAGAGAAAGGAGCCCTTTCCTCTGCTCTGTCCTTGGGTCCCTCCATGGCAGACAGCTCTCCATGAACTCCTCAAACATGAGTCCATCCCACAGGCAATAGTTTTCTGCAAACTTCTCCAAGATGAGTCCATTCCATGGACAAGAGTCCTCCCCAGACTGCTGCTGTGTGGGTCTCTCCTTCATGGGTGCAGTTCTTCAAAGACAGGCTGGTCTAGTGTGGGCTCCTCTCTCCATGGACCTCCCATGGGATGGATCACAACCTCCTCTCATGGGATCACAGGCATCCATGCTCTGGCATGGGCTTCTCCATGGGCTGCAGGTACATCTCTGCACCCACATTTACCTCTATGTACTGCAGGGGCACAGCAGCTTCACCATTCTGTCACCATGGGCTGCAGAGGAATCCCAGCTCTGGTGCCTGGAGCACCTCCTGCCCCTCCTTCACCACTGACATGGGTGTCTGCAGAGTTGTTCCTCTCACCTATTCTCACACTGCTCTCGTCTGGCTGCAATTTCATCTGTGCAAAAACTTTTTTTTCTTCTTCTTAAATCTGATGTCACAGAGGCATTACCACCATTTCTAATTGTCCCAGCCTTGATCAGTGGCACGTTGTCTGTGGAGATGACAGAAACTGGCTTTGTCAGACACGGAGGAAGCTCCCAGCAGCTCCTCACAGAAGCCACTCCTGTAGACCCCCTGCTACCAAAGCTTGGTAAGGAAAACCCAATATAGGATGAAAAAAATGCATATGCTTGTTTGAATGCGATTTTTAAGTACACTCATTTGTAAATGTTAAAACCCACTGACAATTTAACTGGAATGCTAAATGGTGAGTGACCTCAACAGATGAAAGAAGCTCATGCTGTGGGAGCAGAGGGAAACTCTCTCCACAGAATTATGAAACAACTCTGTGGAAAGACTACTGAACAATTTCTGCAGATTACCATGCATAGAAGGTTTTCAATAGCTTGGGGAGGATTCCCTAGCCCTGAATCTCCCATGCCCCCTGCCTGCTGCTGGGACAGACCTGCATATCCAGTGATGAACTGCACATCCTCAAGATTCAGAGGACTGGATATCTCATCTGATGCCTAAAAGGCTTACAAAATCTTCTGCATTTGCCTTCAAACAAAAAATTGGAGTTTTGGATTCTTGGAAACTCCAGTTTAAAAAATAAACTCGCTTGGAATCACTTATTAGAATTAGGTAATGGGCTGTGCTGGATCAATGGGTCTTTCAGAAGATCAGACCTGAAGCAACAAAGAGATGTTTCCAAAAGAACTTTAATGAATTTACTGGAATTTTCTCCAGATTCTATTAAAGACTTCTAGATGGAGTCTCTCAGACATGTGCCAATGAATCATTAAAATAAGGAGAAACTCATGCTTAAAAGAATGTGCTCCAGTTATGCAGTTTGCAGGATCTGGGTCAGCTTTTCACTTCTGGAGTACAGAGCAGTGCTTCATCCACTCTGAAATATCTGAAAACAGGCATCAGTGACAAAACAAGACATACTTATTATGTAGTGAGCTACATAATAAGTTACTTTTCTTTGCTGTTCAGGTTCTTCACAGCCTACTCCTACTCTACTGTTTCTACTAGACTGCATATGAGCCTCTGAGCAATTTACTGCCCTTGTGGGCCACTTGCTTTTCAAACAAAGTTCCTTTGTTCTTTCTCTCTTGCTGGAATGAAGCTCACATAGATATTCTTAAGGTCAGCTTTTCTTTTCAAAACATTTCTTTCCAGTAATATCTAAGAACTTCAGTCTGACACTGTGTGTGTATAAATTATTACCAACATTTCATTGTTTTTAAAATTTCTTTCATGCCTCTATCTACCTCTTGTCTGTTGCCTTAGATTGCCAAGTACCTTTGAAATCAAATGTCCTTTGATTTCTTTACTTGTTTAGAAATTCATAAAACAGAATCTAGAATACTAAATTGCATGAATATATATTGCAACCACAATATATATCACAATACTGTAGTCACAATCACACATGTAAACATTATCCCCTTGCAATGTGCTGCATATTCTGATTGTGCATTTTCTGAGTGTTGGACTGAAGACCAGCTCAGAATTAAACCACAGTGTTTTACTAATTTTCTTAGTCCTTATTTTAATCATAATTCTCAAGATTCTTCATCCCTTAAAAAAGTGTGCAGGCTGTCTGCAGCAGATATTTAGATCTTTGCTCAAAGGCAGAGAAATCCTCTTAGACCTAATTCTTCTTTAAAAAGAGGAACTAATGAGCAAACACAATCCTTCTGGATTTAATATACATGACTGTATCCCTGCTGAGAGATAGGTTCCCTAACTACAGCTTTCCAGACCAAATAACTAGAATCATAGAAGATCCTGAGTTGGAAGGAATCCACAGGGATCATCAAAGTCAACTCTTGGCCCTGCACAGGAGAGCCCCAAGAGTCACACCATGTGCTGAGAGCATTGTCCAAACACTTCTTGAACTCTGTCAGGCTTGGTGCTGTGACCACTGCCCTGGGAGCCTGTCCCAGTGCTCAGCCATCCTCTGGGTGAAGAATCTTTTTCTAATATCCAACCTAAACCTCCCCTGACACAACCTCAGGCCATTCCCTCAGGCCCTGTCACTGTCACCACAGAGCAGAGATCAGTGTCTGACCCTCCTCTTCCCCTCATGAGGAAGTTGAAGATTGCCATGAGGTCTCCCCTCAGTCTCCTCTTCCCCAGGCTGAACAGACCAAGTGACCTCAGCCATCCCTGGTATGGCTCCCCTGTGCCTGCCAAGGCTCTACTTCTGTGTTTCCATGGTTTTCACATTGGCATTCACGTTTGTCTTCAAGTCATCTGGATTCTGGGATTCCTCAGCCAAACTGAGAGGTCCATGCAGAGAATTTTCTGTGCCCCTGCCATCTCTAGGGCAGAACTGGGATCTCTCCAGAATCTCCATTTGAAGCAGGAGATCCAGCCTGCCCAAGCACCTGGGTACAGCCAAGAGCCCTGAACGTCTGTGATCAGCAAAGGGCAAATCTTTGAGCCACTGAGCCCAGGTACAGACTTTTCTTGTGCTGTTTGTATTTATGATTGCTCTGTACAATTTATGTCCACAGTAAGATATACTTTTAGCTTTCAGTCTGGGGATAAGATTTTTTTTTTTAATAAGCCTTCTTTAAAATATGATTTATAACTTGCTGTGGTAGTGTTTATGTCCAGTACAGTATCTTATCAAGCCTTGATGAATATCCCTGCCTCTCCACATGTTGACTAATGAGAAAGCTTTACTCAACTTTTGGGAGCACATGTTGCTGATTTGTTAGGACTGGGCAGGATTTACACATTGTACCACTGCCTGGGTGTCTGTAATTATATGGTTTTTGAAGAAGCATTAGCAGTGACATTCTGAAAGCCTGCAGCTGCTACCAAAAATGAAGCATTTGCATTACTTCCAGTCCAGCACTCTGAAACTAGAACTAACCCTCTCAATCCCACTCCTTGCTGAGCACACATGCAACTCCTAGTGAAAGGATGTGCTCTTGTGTTCAGGGGCAAAAGGCACCTGAAATGGATGATCTCAGCCCTTGTGTTGAGGTACTGCATCTGTATTGGCTCACAGAAAAGAGAGGGAAGAAAACACAAGCATGCACATCCACCTGTCTGCAGCACAGCAGTGTAGCTTCCCTTTGGCCGTGTAAGCGTTAGGGAGAAGCTGCAGGACTGTTCAGCACTATGGGAGCCACCAGTGTTGCAGTGAGGTAGGTGAAAAGGAGTCAGTGACAGGGGCTAAGGTCTTTTCAGCCTTGTGCTTGTTTTTCACTCTTCAGAAAATGTACAATAGTATGAATTATTTACATGGAGATTCAGCATGGGCACTATTACGTAAGCATGGGCTGTCTTCGCTCTAACCTAAATTTCACTTACAGAGAAAACACAGAAGGATTGCAGATACACACGAATGAAAACATCCAAGTGTCTTCAGCCATCTAAGCACTACCAGGTTCTTGTCAGCTTTCTAAGACTCTTGATTTCATCTTCCTTTCCATTCTTTGGCTATCTTTTGGCTGTTCTCCTGTCCTGTTTGATGAGGCAGAGCTACTCAGAAAAGACCTTATTCTGTTACAGCTTCCTACGCCTTTTTCATCATCCTTAAAGCTTCCCCTAAGGATTACTGAGATTTAATGAATTTTTGAAATTTACTATCAACTTGACATACAGACTCAAAAATGTGATTCTTGCAGCTTAACCACCCCTTGTAGTCAGCTTCAACTGACTGTGAAGAAAGACAGTCCGCTTTACAGTTGTAAGAGTTGATAATTCTGCAACATGGTTTCTGTGCAGTCTGTGACAGTTCCTCTAAGCAAATGGCTGATTCAGTCCAAGTGGAAGCATTCAGTATTACAGAGCTTTTATAAAAACAATAATAATTTTTGGCTGATAGATAGATAGATAGATAGATAGATAGATAGATAGATAGATAGATAGATAGATTTCCTGCTGTCAAAAAATACTAAGAAAAGGATAGTATTTTTCTTAGAAATTTATTCAGGAGATAATGATTTTTAACAATTATTTAAAGACAGATTCCATGAGGCAGAAATTTAAAGCTCATTATTTTTTCAAAGGCTTCCAATAAGCATGAGATACCATGACAGTGGAAGCTGATAAATCACTCTCTGAGTCAGTCTTCGAGCAGTCAATCCAACTATTTGGAGCATGTTCCATGGCTATTTTGCATCCATCAAAAAATATATTACCTAGGTTGCAAATAATAGGCTGATCAATTCAAATTATTGCAATAAAAAGTTGGTTCTGCATCCACGATAACTTTTTTTTTGTGAAAAAACCCTTTCCCAAATTTTGTATCATTACTTTCTTAGAACAAACCTAGTTCAATAAAACGATAGGATCAGCAATTTTTTTCACTCTTTCCGTAATTTGTCTACACTAGTCTGTAGTGTTTACTACATTTTAGATGGAGGCATTTCCATACTATATAAATTGTCCCAATCGCTGCAGACTGATGAAATGAGTTCCTTTATCCAGGACACAAAAGAAAAGAAGAAAAATTTCCTCCCTCACTTTCACTTGATTTTCACCAATGTTTTAATTTATTAAGGACAAGAGCTTTATATATCACAGTAAAATCTAACTGTGAGTGAAATCTAATGGCTACACATTTTCTGATAAGCAAATAATTAGTGTACTTAAATCTATGTGTCTTTCCCAGTTTATTCAGGACATCTTATGCAGAAAGCACTCACTGTTTTAGGATGAGGTAAATAAATTCATTCAAGTTCCATTATGGACCTTCAATGCAGAGTAATACTATTACTACAATTTCTCCTTATTTAGAGAGGATACTCAATTAATGTTCTCTTGTACCACATTTCCTTTGAGTAAGTGCTTTCTGTTAAAAAGCAATCAAAAATATCAACCAGCCTTGAGATGTTAAGTAGTAGTGTTCCAATCTGTCACTAAAATGGCAATGTTGGGCAGTAGCAAACCTGCAATTTTCAAAGTAATGTGAAATCCTAAATTATGAGTAGTCATTCATTACCTTCAGTGAACCTTGGAAGCTGCTGGAGTACTGTAAACATGAATCATTATAGTTATAATGTAAAAAATAATATTTAAAATATTTTTCGCTCTGAATAAAACGTTTTTATCTTTTCCAGGAAGACATAATTTTTAAAACTCTCTTTACACTTACTAAAGCTTCCAGAAATGTAAACATACCTTTAGGATCACCTAAGTAACTTTGCCACTTCCTCCTTACAACTAAAAAAAAACCCCCAAAAATAAAGGAATAGTAATAATAATAATAATAATAATAATAATAATAATAATAATAATAATAATAATAATAATAAGCCAGCAGCCTGCTAGTCCTCTCTTCAAACAACTGATAATCTTCACTGCTTCAGTGACTTGGAAAATTGTGCAGCTATCTAGCTGAACCTCTACACGTCTTGTTTACAGACCAGCTGGGTTTTAGGCTCTTCTACTATTTAGATTGAATTTCACTTGCCCTTTATATATAATAGAGCCAAATACTGATGTAATCTTATGTAATTAGGTAAAGTCTTTTAAAGAGAAGACAATATTATAGCAATTCATTAAATAAGGGATATTCGCATTCTTCATTCCAATGTAGACCACTTTTTCTTGAGAAATGCCCTTTCCCAATATCACATTAAAGGTAAGTTTTGCAAGGCAGGATCCTGCTTCAGCCCAGTTTTCCTTTCCTGTGCCCTCAGACTCTTGTTCTGCTTTGCAAAGAGCTCTTTGCTCTCCTCTGGGATGGCCCAGGCTTACCCTGGCTCACTTCCAGCAGAGAGGCACGAGAATTGCCAAGGAAAATCCCTCCCATGGAAAGCTGACATAGTTAATACAAGGAGCCATCTAGTCAAAGCACAGGACTGAAATGTAATTCAAAAGATTGACCAGCCCCAAGTTCTTGTCTCAAGGCAGGGTCAGTACTATCTGTATTTTTCTTGACAGTTTTAAAACAATGTAGGTTGGAAGGGACCCCTCTCAGACTCTCACCTGAGGTGTGCTGATTTTAGCAGTGGCTAAAAATTTGTAATGCCTGGCAAAGACAGTGACTCCGTCATGAGAGTTTATGCCAGGGTGTTACTGTCCCCACTCGTACACATTCTTCTTAACAACAAACCTAATTAATTAATAAAACCATAAAAAGTTTATGACCTTTTCTGTCTTGATCCAAGAAATCACTGTTGACAGGAGAGGGGAAAAAAAAATCTGTTTTTTGTGCTATAAGAACAGCCAGTTCCACACAATGCAGCCCAAAGCTTGCCAGGCTTAGACATTTCTTAATCTGCTGTGTTCATGAGGGCTGGATATCAGTAAAGATTTAATTATAATTAGTTCTCATTATTTTCTAACAAATATGTTTTAACTTCGTACATATTTATATGCCAGAACTTTCTGTTATTCTCTATTAACATTATATATGTATATTTTAGCTCTGTAGGTTACCTTTGATTATTATTATCATTTTTGGGATTAAGTTGCCCAAAGTAAATGTGTGGCTTGTATTTCAGGCTGTTTGATAGGCTAGCAGAAGGTTTGGACTTACATTTGGAACAGTTTGCAGATTAGTTTGTAGGAATAGCAAGAAGAATAGAAGAAATTTCACATGACAGTTATTACATGTAATTATGAGGATATACTTGACAAATTTTGGTGTAATTTTAAAATCTGACAGCTTGTGGGTTTTCTGATCTATCATTAGTTGAGTGGATTAATAGTTACAACTGCAACTCACATTCACCTGTGTTCTTCCCTTAATGATTTTGCATATTATTTTCCTTTCTAGGACCATAAAGAACTTTGCAGAATGCTGTGTTAGAAAAATTATACTTAGTAAGAGGAACATATTTGAACTGAAAACGAATTAATTATAACAAATTTCCAAATATGGATTCCCTGATTTTTTTCTTTTCATTATGCTTGCAGTTGGATTGTGTTTTTTATTTTTTTCTAAAAATAGGGTTGTGATCTCTTACTGAGTAGGACTGCAGAATAATAAGTGATATGCTAGATCCATCACACCAGTCACCCTCCCACTGCAGAGGCACTCAGAAGTTACAAGAAAGAGCACAAAGACATGAGGTAAAAATACTTTATGGACTAAGTGACTGATTGGTGTCAAGATGATTGTGATGTTAGAGTTGGCCCTGCAGCCTCACCAGTGCAGATACACAGGTGCAATTTCAGTTTTACTTATGAGGAAAGTTTTCTGGTAGGATATAACTTCTGATCTGGAGTGCAATCCTGCTTTATTTAACTGGATTTATGGAGAGTAGATGTAGTGTAGCTGCAGCAGTTTTTCATCATGATATTTATATATTGACCTCAATATTTACCCCAGTTGGAATACATCCTGAGCAAAGGAAATCTGCCAAGTTCCAATCCAGAAAAGTCTACAAAATGTGGCTTTTGCTTAACTTACGGAGAGCCAGACACAGAAGGTGTTGTGGTCCTAAGTATGTAGACTGAGAGAACATTTCTGAATGAGAATTGGTGGGGCACGCATTTTTTACACTTAAGAAGTGTAACTGTTGTGTTGTCATTTTCCTCTTCAAGTAATTTGATAACATCAAATTGGGGAAATTTACTATTGTTTTGTTTGAAAGTGTTCCTATAGTACAATTTCCAGGGTGTTGCACTATTAAGTTTTCTGCAATCATGAATAATTTTTTTTAAAATTAAGAATCTCTTTGAAAGCTGACTTGGAGTAGTTAACATCTATTTATCTGGATCTTATGGATAAACAATTCTAAAGCTTTTCTAAAGTAATTCAGTACAATAGTATTTGAAAAGGTCCCCAGAAATAACAGAATCATAGAATCCTAGAATGGTTTGGACTGTAATGGGCCATAAAGATCACCAAGTTCCAACCCCCCTGTCATGGGCAGGGACTACCTCAGGGCAGGGTGACTACACCAGATTGTTCTGAGCCCTATCCAACCTGGCCTTGAGCACTTTCAAGGATGGGGCATTCACATCTTCTCCTGGAGACCTGTTCCAGTGTCTCACCACCCCCACAGTAAAGAATTTCTTCCTAACATCTCATTTAAACCTACCCTGTTTCAGTCTAAAGCCATTCCCCTTGTCCTATCACTACATGCCACTGTAAAAAGTCTCTCTCCAGCTGTTAGGGACTAGAAAATGCTCCCCAACTCCCCACAGCCTTTTCTTCTCCAGGCAGAAAAGCCCCATCTCTCTCAGACTGCCATCACAGGTGCTGGAGAGGTGCTCCATCTCTCTGATCGTCTTCATGACCTCCTCTGGACTTGCTCCAATGGATCCATGTCCCTTTTATGCTGGGGCCTCACAGCTGGATGCAGCTCTCCAGGTGGGGTCTGACAAGCCCAGAGCAGAGGGGGAGAGTCACCTCCCTCGACCTGCTGCTCACACTTCTTTTGGTGCAGTCCTGAATATTGTTGTCTTTCTGGGCTGCAAGCACACACTGCTGGGTCATATCAAGCTTCTTGTCCATCAACACTCCCAAGTTCTCCTCAGGGCTGCTCTCAATCCAGTCTCCACCCAGCCTGTACTTTTGCTTGGGAATGCCCTAACTCAGTTGCAGAATCTTACACCTGCTCTCGTTGAATTTCATAAGTCTGGCACAAGGTCACTCCTCAAGCTTGTCAAGGTCTCTCTGGATGTCACCCCTTCCCTAGAGTATGTCAAGGGCACTGCACAGCTCAGTGCCATTGGTGGACTGGCAGAGGGTACACTCAATCCCACAGTCCACGGGATGTTAAAGATGTTACACAGAGCTGGTCCCAGTACCAACCCCTGGTCTGCACTGGACATCGAGGCACTGACCACAACTCTTTGAGTTAGTGCTGAGTTATCTACTGAGTGTCCACCTGTCAAATACATCTCTGCAGTTTAGAGACAAAGATATCATGTAGGACAGTGTCAAGTGCTTTGCACAATTCCAGGTAGATGGTGTCAGTAGCTCTTCCCTCATCCACCAACACTATAATCCCATCATAGAAGGTCACCAGATAGGTCAGGTATAATTTGTCCTTAGTGAAGCCATGTCAGCTGTCACAAATCACCTCTTTATTTTCCATGTGCTTTAACATAACTTCTAAGGAGCTGTTCCATCATCTTTCCAGACAATGTGGTGAAACTAACTGGCCTGTAGTTCCCTGAGTATTCATTTTTCCCCTGCTTTTAAAAATGAGGGTTATGTTTCCCCTTTTCCAGTCAGTGGGAACTTGACCAGACTATGATGGCTTCTCACATATGATGGATAGTGGCTTAGTCAATTCCTTCACCAGTTGCCTCAGGACCCATGGATGCATCTCATCAGGTCCCACAGAGGTTGGGAGCTTGTGCATCCTCAGGTTCCTTAGATAGTCTCAAACTTGATCTACTCCCACAATGGGTGGTTCTACATTCCCCCAAACCCTTCTGTGATGGGATTTTCCTTTCTCTTCTGTGATGCAGGTTGTGTGGCTGGAGCACTTGCTAGTGAAGACTGAGACAAAAATGTTGTTGCATACCTCAGCCTTCTCCATGTCCTGTGTTACCAGGACTCCCATTTCTTTTTAGAGAGGGCTCACATTTTCCCTAGTTCTCCTTTTATCACCAGTGTACCTATAGAAGATTTTCTTGTTGCCACTGATATCCTTGGTCAGGTTTAATTCTATCAGGGCTTTAGCTTTCCTAACCTGATCTTTAGCAGTTTGGACAATCTAGCTGTACTCCTCCTGGGCTACCTGCCCCTGCTTCCACCTTCTGCAGCTTCTTTTTGTGTTTGAGTTTGTCCAGGACTCCCGGCATTTTTTCTGAACTTCCTCTTTGTCAGGATCCATTTCTCCCAGATTTAGAGGAGGGGATCTTTGAATATCAATGAACTTTCTTGGGACCCTCTTCTCTCCAGGGCTTTATACCCCATGGTGCTTTATCAAGCAGATCCCTGAGGAGGCCAAAGTCAGCTCTCCCGAGGTCCTGAGTAGTGAGCTTGCTGTGACTCCTCCCCGCTGTCCAAGGATCTTGATAATTTCATGGCCACTGCAGCCCAGTCTGCCCTTGAGCTTCCCTGTCTGCACCAGTCCCTCTGGCCTCTCTTTGATCAGAGTTAACTGTGATGAAGAGAAAGATAATACCTGTGCAAAACTCCATCTCAGTAGCTTCCTGTCACTTGCATTAACTGGTGTGTGAACGGAGCTCATGACATTAAAGGTGGTGTATGGAGCCAGCACATTAACAACTACTCAGTTTTCTGTTTATGCTGAAACTCCTCCTTAGTGCAAATTAAATAGTCTATTGTATTTAAACTCTAATCTAGCACACACAGATGTTAGTAAAAGTGCTTCAGTTGATTTCAACATGCATTGAATCAAATGCCAGCAGTTCAGGAACATCAGGTGCTGTAGGCACACTGATTGATTTGGGAAGCTCTCTTAGAAAGACTGGGCTGGTAACCAGGGCTGTGGTGCTGATCCTACGTAAGAGAGTTCTCTGCTCTGAGGCAGGAGATTGACATGCTGCCTCATACAATTGCTGCTGCAGAAACGGGGCACCCTGGCTGCTTGACAGTCACACCAGGAGAGGCTCTGAAAAACAAGATCTCTGGAGTTTTCCCTCCTACCCTTGATGGACCAAGTATGTCATTCTTATGACAATGTGAAATGAACTCTGTGGCCAAGCCAACCCGATTTGGGTTGACTATTTGCTCTGCAGTTTACAGCAAGGAGAGTGGATTCAGCAGAATCCACCATAGTACTTTTATAAGGTGGATGAAATGAATGAAACATTCTGTACAGTGTAACTTCACAATAATTCCCCCTGGATCATGTTCCAAACCAGTATCCTTCACATGGCAACTCACTTGCTGCTTGCCACTATGTAACTTTAGAACCATCTAACGATGCTGTTTTACTTTATTTTTGGTTCAGTAGTCAAAAGAAAATTAACTGTTGTCTTTGCAGTGTACCAATATTTGTGCTCTGCTTAATGCTCCATATAATAATTGCATTTCCTAAGATAACATTTAGGATAATTCACAGAAAGCTGTCAGGGAAAAATGAGAACTTCACACTGAAAATACTCAATTACGTGTTAGAATATTTAATTTACATCAAATGTTGCTCTCCATTTACTTTTTGAGTCTAAAGTTAATGTGCTAGCTGCAATTCTAAAGGCTGAAGGAAAAGGAGTTAAGTAGTCCCTTTTCAAAGTTCCCCTTTGTTTTGTGTGTGCCCTTGTATCATATATTGTGAGGTTTTGAACTCTAACAATATATAAAAAAGCTCTCCTCCAAAAGGCAATAATATTGAGAGTCTTCCTTAAGGTCCGAACTACTCAGATGAATTTTTGGCTGAACAATTAGTTGTGTTTCATGTCTTCTAACTTTTTATTCATGAGCAAGTGCAGACATATGATGCAAAGAAAGGCACATGCATCTTTTCCATGACAGTGACATTGGGTCTGCTGCCTCCTATGCTGTCTCATGCAAAGAGGAAAGAAATAAAAATAATAAGTTCAGACTAAAAAGATGAAACAGATTTAATAAAGTTCCTATATGTACAACAATTTCTATTCATAGCACAACCATATCAGTTAAAACAGATGAGATATTTGAAAAACTGACATGGACTATTAATTTTCTATTGTAGTTTTACTTAATTTAAGATAAACAACAGAAATAAATTGGGAATTTCCCTATTTAAGGCTTATATAACCCCATATGATAGTTCTGTCTTTAGGAAGATGGTTAGAATAAGAACTTGTTCTGTTCCCAGTAAATAAGCCTATGAAAATACAATCCAAACGTTGGAGAGAGGACGCTTTGCTTCCAAGTTATTATTCATGGCTTTTCAATGAAAGCAGCAGCACACCAAACCACAAATGGTGCCCTTTGGGTCACAGAGAGCCATACATGGTGAGGGTGAAGGCTGGATCTCTGTCTTGGCTGTTTGTTCCCAATCTTTCCATCATTTGATTTGTTTTTAAAAATTCAGGTTTTTAAAAATTCACTCCAAAATAAGGAAGAACTCAGTCACATCTTTAAAGTGTCTGAGCTGAGCTCAAAATGAGAGCTTTGCTAAAGGTGCTATTGTTGTGCTTTTAGCAGTTTATCTCCAGGTATGTTCAGGAAGCTGAATTTTTCTCAATTCTTTCTCTTACTCTTGTTAGCATATTCTGCACGCCCAGCACCAGGAATGGTGCTGCAGAAGCCAAGTTATTGCTGGGAGAGGAATATCACCATTCATTGTCTTGCTGACCTATACCTGTAGTGTGTCTGATCTGGTTTTTTTTTTTTTTTCATTTATTTATAGATTATAATGTTAATAGTTTGTAATATATTATCTAATAGCCTTAGAACTCATAGTCTCTGTGTTCAAAACAGAAAACTTAAAAACTAACATAAATTGGAAAAATTCTTACATTGAACTATGAAGAGATTTTACTTCTTAGTTTCGGGAAAGGGATTTTGCTAGTATCCCCAGGAATTCCCCTGGAATCCTTTGTTCTTTTCAGCCGTACTGCACTGTACATCCTGCTCCTCTTTGCAGATCTTTTCCTGGTACCCCCCAGTAGCTGGAAGTGTTTGGCAGACTGCAGCCTGGGCCATCCAGCTGTGCCTGTGGGGTTACAGAATGGGAGAGCAGCCGTGGCACAGCGCTGCAAATGAGTGTGAAACAGGTCGAGCTGCAGGGGAGGGAGTTTGGGAGCTCAACGTGTCAGACTCCCTCTTGATGTGTGAGATTTGTCAGGTCTGCACTGTGAAGGCAGAATTTAAAAATCTTTCTAGAAGAGTTGGAAACTCGATTCCTTTGAAGCCCAGAGTTAAGCTTGTTAATGATTATGTATCTTTATTACAAGAGGCTATTTCTTCTGGCAGTGGAGGGAGCGTGTTCCCTGTGATACTTCCAGGCCATCTACACAGTAACTGAACTGGTCACGTAACCTTTTAAAACATTAACTTAAAGAATCCGGGCCAATCACAGCCCAACCCTTCCTGTATTTCACTATGTTGTTCAGCTTCAAAAAAAGGAAACCTTATTTTAAAAAGCTCCATAGCCCAAGTTCTATCTATGTGAACTGTTTATTTAGGCAGGAAGCTACTCTACTATTTTTGGAAATAATGGGAAAGTGGTTGCATAGACAAGAGTATGAATAAAGGCATTGTTTTCTTTTATTCAAAGTTACCAGAAACCTCTCATTAGGTTTTAAAATTCAGTTTAGGGCCCTAACTCTATCTCTAAATTCCTGTTTGTTCTCAGGCTAAAGATAGAGCAATGAACAATAACCTTTTCGTTCTGTTTAATCTCCATAAGCAAAACCAAGTAGCTTTAGTAATAGTAATAGCCACTGAAACAGAATGAGTAATTAACATTCTGTCCTTCCTTAGCCTACAGTTCAGCACAGAGACTTTTGCCTCTTTTGGATTTTTGTCTGTAGTGATAAAGTTTTTGAAAATCTCTTTGAATTGAGATAAAGCGACTAGTTTTAATTCTTGGCACAGGATGTAGGGCTGACAGAAGACAATCTTCTTCAGCTTCTCCAAGAGCTCTGATGATAGCTTCTCATTCCTGTATAAATTACTTGACGACAAATAGTTATTTTATCAAGAAAAATAAGTAGACTTTAAATTCGCCCAAATTCTTATTTTTTATTAATTTGTTTTTATTCCTGTGAAACGTGATAGCATTATGTTTTTCTGACTAGGAAGGGGCAATAATGACAGAGCTGAGAAAAAAGTTTCTAACACATTCAATGCAATATACATAAAACAAAAATATTAATTTATGTGTCTAGAACATCTCTGAGCTGTAACTGGGTTGAAAAATACAGACTGCAACAAAGAGGAGGGAATTATAAAAACCACAAAAAGTACTAATAATGTATATATATTCTACGCTCTGTTGCTGAATGTGGAAATCTGGTTTGGAGGCTTACAGATTTCAGACTCCTTTCTGTGCAAGCACAGTTTTGTGTCCTGCTCGTTCCTCACCTTGCTGTGTAAGTGGAATGATGGACTGAAGGGCTGAACTGAGGCACTGGGACCAGCACAGCCCTGGCAGCGAGGAGCACTCCTGGACAGGCAAGTTTAATGGGAAGGGTGTGCAGCTCCCCAGCCTCTGATGTTAGAATACAGTACTGAACCCTACACCAGACTGACTGTTTCTACATTCCCAAGTCACTGAAGACACAAATGACAATGTATTGGAAGTACAAAGCTTCCTCTGCGTGTTCATGTGTCTCCCTCTCTGGGCATGCCTGCCAAAGCAGCTAACTCTCATGCATGCACTGCCAAATTCTCAAAACACCTTGTGTATTGCTATACATAGAGCCCCATCTGCTTTGTGCACCTGAATTATAGAGACTGTATGCTTCACTAATGCCAGATGCTTTTTAAAAACACATACATATTACCAAAGGTAACAAGACTTGCACCTGAATGAAATCTTCAATCTACTTTTTGTCCATAAATCAGCTATTCTATGGTCAAACAAAACCAAAAGAGCTAGGTAACAACTTTCTGCTCAGCATAATTCAAGTACCTCGCCCATTTTTATGAAGCTTTTTTCATAACGTGAAGTGAAATTATAATTCAGGAATCCTGAAACATCCAACTGATAAGGCCAAATCTTGCCCTCACACATAAAATAATAGAAATTTCCACTGTAACATTAATACTAAGAGAATAAGAGCCCCTTCTTCTAGGCAATTCTATAGTCCATCCAGAGGGTGGTTGGGCACTGAGACAGGCTTCCCTGGATATGGTCACAACACAAAACCTATCTGAGTTGAAGTGTTTGGCCAATGCTCTCCGGCACATGGTGCGATCCTTAGGGTGTCCTGCACGGGGCCAAGAGTTGAATTTGATGATCCTGATGGGTCCCTTCCAATATTCTATTATCCTGTAAGTCACACTGACTTGTCATTATCATGTTTTTATATATTTTGTTAAGCATAGAGCTGCTGTGGGATGCAGTATTCAGTTTGAATGATTTCTGAGTGAAGAAAGGAGATCCTGAGAACAGAAGGCGCTGCTGCTGATTGAATAACCATTTTTGTTCCAATATTTCATTGCCCTATTAGATTAATCTGAGCAGCTAAGAATTGAGTAATTCTGAAAATGCACATTGAAATTGCACTGCAGAGTGGATTTTGAATCATATTGCAGAAAATAATAAAGTCTAACCATTGTTGGGTTCGTTTAGGTTTTAGTAGGAAGATTTTCTATAGCTGAAGTTGAAAACATGCTTCCACCAACCCTTGCATATCAAAGTATAAATTACCCTTTCACAGTAGAGAATTTAAAAGCATGTTTCTCTAACAGCACCCTGGGCAGCTCTAAACAAGGTCACATTAAAGTTACATTGTTTCTATTTGAAATGTAACCATGCAGTTTCTTCTTCTAAGTGGCTAAACCTAAGCTCAAACAGTAAGGGACAAAAATTTGACAGCAAATTCCTGTGCCAACCAACATTTTGGTTTAATGTTTTCCGTTCCTACATAATTTAGGACAGGCACAGAATTTCACAAAACCTCTCCCAGCATTATTTATCTGTACTGCAGTACTGCTTAGAGACTTTATCTGCAATTCCATCCTTCCATTTAAACATGACACAATGTCTATTATCTGCTAGAACTAGTACCCAAATGTTATGAGCTTGTTACAACAATCAGATAGTATTTTTAGTACGTTATCCTCATTTGCCAGTTAACCCACTTTTTATACCTGTTTAAAGAACAGACCAAGTGTGAAAAATCAGTGAAATACATGAAACAATATTTTTAAAGCTGTCCATCAGGGTCTAATTATGTATTGGCATATTTATTCAGAAAAAAGACTGAATAATGACACTGTAAGGGGGTGCATGAGAGGTTAATTGGGGCATACTACCTACAGCATTTTTTCCCCACAAAATATAAATTAAAAAATATGTTTCTGAATGAAAAGAAAACCATGTTCCTTGCCAGGGAAAGAAGATACATCACAATGTTTACATAAACTCCTATTTTGCCCAACAGAGTTTTATACAACCATAATTTCATGAACAGATTCAATTTGTAGAAATTTGGGTGAAAAAACTATGTCTTCATGTGATCACCAAAAGTAGTAAACATTTTCTTCGAGCTTTTATGTGTATGGCTTATGAAATGCATGGTGACTTGCAAGACAGAAGGCTTTGTTTTCATGCTTTAAGTTCACTTGATGGCTCCAACAACTCTAAACTCCAGCTGTAGGAGATGGATTATATGGAATCTAATTAGTGGGAAAGAAAGTGGAGGAAGTTCCAAGAAACCTTTCAGAAGAACTAGAGATAAACCTGAGATACCTACAAACCTCTATGGGTTGTCTCTTTCAAGACGTTGTGAAGTCACCTCCAATAACACAGGGTAACTTTCTAGTTTGACAGGTTTTTGAAACCTTTCTGTCTCAGGTAAAATTCAGTATTAACATGTGAGAATACCTCTCACTATAATGGTTTAGGTGTTTTTCTGCAGCACATATTGGTATGTTTATCAACTAAACAAACTAAATAGGGCACCAAAAACCTTCCCCTCAAACAAACAAATACAAAATGCAATTGATGAGGGTATTATGCCATAGAAATAGAAACTTTTGTAATCACCATTGTACGTAGTCATAATATTTCTAATGCTGTAACTCAGCTGCTCCAGAAGGTCTTTTGCACTTGGCCACTGTAGGCATGCTGAAAAAGCATCTATTTGCAAGTGTTGGTAATTCATACTGCTCAGCTAAACACACACTTTTCAATTATCTAGCCTAGATAACAGCCCTGAAAGGCACCAGATGAGAGAAGTATAATAACCTGAAATCTTGGGATGCCACTTACAACTTGGCAACACATACCAGCTAGGAATCAATGCTGGAACCTGTCTAGAGATCCACCACCTACCACAGGCTCCATGCTGGTAGCAGCAGTTCTTTAGAGTGCAAAGTCTTTGCCTCTCTGTGCTTCACAGTCTTTGGTTTACACCCTTAGTCAGTAACATCACAGGGTTGTTGTATTTTGTTTTGCTGGACTTTACCATTGCACCATTACCTACCCAGAAAAAGGAAAGTCTACTAATGGGTAACATTTCACTGTTTTCTCACTATCATGGGTGAAGCAGATTTTTCTCTCCTACTGGTTTATATTGAGCAAAATAACCCATTTTTCACTACAGTAGCAGCATAGAAAAGTTGCAATTACTGGGAAAGAGATCTGTACTGTGGAAATGATGACTGTGATTCAGACACTAATTTCTCCCCTTTCTGGAGAAAACTAATAAAAGTTAATAAAAGGATCCTGAAACAATGAGAAATAGTGGAATGTTTTCATACTGCTGAAACACTAAATTCAGATCCAACTGCAGGTATTCCTACTGATGTTGCAATTCCATTTTTAGTGTTGATATTATGGCTAATAGAAGTTTTTCGTTCAAGAGTAAGGTGAGGTATTTCATTATAACATTGAGAGTGAGAGTAATGTGCAAATGATTTTTGTCTGGGTGAGAAGGCTCTAATTGGGATTTTAATAAACTGGAACTTCCAGGAATGAAGCCTCTATCTCAAAGACTTCATACTTGCTGACTGGGTAAGCTGTATGCCTCTAGTTATTTCCAATGAGCTACAGAATCTTTTCACATACAAGCCATCAGCAGAATCTAAGCTAGGAAAGAATTAAGTAATCTAAGAAATATTTTTTTTCTGTAAAAGTAACTTACATTGCCTTCTATTTGAGATTAATTTAAATCAGTCTCCATCCCAGTCCCCAGTACAGACTTGCTGCTCCTCCATGCTGTGTAGCCTTTGCAGAATGGAGATTGCTTACCTATGTGTTGGGCCTGATTCAACTCGGATGGGATTTCAGACAGATCCCCAAAAACAGTTCTCAGAAAAAACCACTGAGTTACCATGTATTCAAGTTTCCTTTATCAGCATACTCAGAAGCCTAGCATTCAGAGCTCCTTGAATTAAAGCCATTGTTCACAGCCAGTCAGACTGCTCTGAGAGAGTGTAAGGTAATCTGTACAGCACAGAGGTAGCAGAGGATGAGAATCACTCCATTGGCACTGCAGGGTGCCTATGCATCTATTGGGAAATCTTAGGCTGAGGCCAACTTGGCTTTGAAGCATTTGTGAAAAATTATCATGCTATTGTCAATGAGGAACAGCGAGAAGACAAATCTTAAATTCCATATCAAAGGTAATTTGGTTAAGAACAACAATTAAAAAAAATTGCTTCATGATTTTTGAGAACTGCAAATTGTCTATTTGTTACTGCACGAGACAGCCACAGGAGACAACAAACATTTACAGGACTACCTGCAAATCTGCTTTCCTGTTGCTTGCAGCACAGCCAGCATCTCAACATTGAGTTTCATTTGGTGCCAGATGTTTCAAGCTAGATGAGACAGAGGCAGCTTTACAACTTCCATCATGTAATATTTAAAGCCTGATTAGGTGTTTCTCATTTAATCACATATATTATTAATTTCAACTAAATTACTGTTTCTCCCTGTGCCTTTAAACAGCCAGTGAATAAAAGTTGGGTTGCTAAGGCAGAATTATAGCCAACTATTCCAGTTTAGCTGACTGCATTCTGATTACTTAATAACACCCAAGTATGTGCAGAATTTGTCCTTGCTGTGAGCCCTACAGAGTGTTGCACTACTGAAAAAACCCTCAGAAAAGGCTGCGCTGCATTGGCTTAAATGCTTTCCTCAGCGTGGTTTATATTCCAGGTAGTTAAAGAAGTCCTCAGCGAAGAAAAACCGCATGGGTTCTTGCTGTACCGCTCAACAGCGCTGCAGACAAGTCAGAAATGACTGCCCAAAGCCTGCTCCGAGGAGCGTCATTTGCCATTCCGGCTGCGATTCGGCTGCCCCGCGGGACCGCTGGTGAGACCCGGCGAGACTCAGCCCCGGAAAGGCCGCAACGCCGCGCCCAAAAACTCATCGAGACACAGGGCCGGGGGAACGCACAGACACAGACGTTCCGCACCCGCCGGTGGCTGCGGGGGCTGCGTGTGCAGCGGGCGGGAGGTGCCCAGGGGCGCACGGCCAGGCCTTGGCCTCACTTCGGGGAGCTCCGAGCTGCCGCTGGCCCCGAGCTCTCCATCTCCGTCTCTACCTCCCTCCTTCTCGCCGGGCCGAGCCCCGCCCCGGAGAGCCCCAGCAGGTGCGCCCGGAGGCGCAGCGGGTCCCCCGCATCATCTCGCCCCGCTCGGGGCGGCTGCGGTGCGGGGCTCGCCCTCCCGTTCTGCCCTCCCCTCGCTGCGGGCCGCGCCGGTGGGCTTGGCTTGGCTTGCGGCTGCAGCGCGGGGCTCGGCGTGAGTCACGCAGCCCGCGGCGCGGCGAGCCGAGCGCGCAGGCACACGGGGGAGGCGGCGGGGGCGGGCGGCGAGCGGCGGGGGCGGCAGCACCGGCTCCCCGCCCGCCCACTCGCACATGCTGCCGAGCCGCAGTCAGCTGGAGCGCCGCTTCCTCCACAGCCGCCGCCGATGACCTCCGCGCCAGCCCGCAGCCGCTGAGGACCCCCGGCGTCCCCGCCAGGGCGGGGGATGATAGATCGGCCTCCCGCAGCCCCGTCCAGCGCAGCCCGCCGCACCGCAACCTCGGCCGCCGCCGCCCGCCGGAGCCGCCGCCCCAGAGGAGCCGCAAAATGAACCCCCAGTGCGCCCGCTGTGGCAAAGTGGTCTATCCCACCGAGAAAGTCAACTGCCTGGACAAGGTGCTGGGGCGCGGGCGGGCGGGGACGGCGCCTCCCGGGCGTGCCCGTCCCGCTCCCCGCAGCTCCGGCGGGGCGGGCAGGGCAGGGCAGGGCAGGGCCGGCGGGCATCGGGGCGAGCCGGCAGGTGGCAAATGCAGCGTCTCGGGGGCCGCCGCTGCGCCGGCATCCGCGCTGTCAGCGCCGGCGGGGGCAGCCGCCGTGTCACCGCGCTGGCGAGCGGCGCCGCAGCGGCCGGGGCGCCCCGCCGTGCCCGCCCGGCACTGACGGTGCCCCGGTCCCGCGGCCCCCCGGCTCCTCGAGGGATGAAGTTGTAGGCAGCCCTTTCCCGGCTGTAGTTGTCGGTGCCTCCCCGAGCTGGGGCGGCTTCTGCTGCCCCTGGCACCATGGGGCGGCGGGGCGGCCGCAGCTCCGTCCCGCGGGGCCGTCCCCGGTGTCCCCGGTTATCGCCCGGCGCGGTCGCTCCGTAAAGAACAGCAGTGAGGCTGTGACAGATGCGCCAAATTACCGTCCCCGGAAAGGCAAGGCGAGGCGATGGAAGCCACCGGAGGAAAATGCCGTATTATGTGCTAAATTTAGTGTCTGTGCGGCGTACCAAAAAGCCAGCCGTCACATTAGTTAGTGATTGCATTCGAGTGGTATTGCATTCTTAGCAAACGGCGTGGTTTTTAATTTATTTATATATTTATCAAGGAAAACGTCAAACTCCTGCCTCACTTATCTTTAAAATTATCTTGGCAAGGTCAGCATGCAGGGGTCTTAGCATTCACCTTAGCAGAGAATTGACATTTCTGGGATTGTTTCAGAAGCACCTTTGGTTTCATGTGAAAGTAATTATTTTGATTTAGTTAAGAAACCTGTAATGCATAACCAAAATATTGACAAGTAGTTGTGTTTTTACGTTTACCGTACCCTAATGTTGCTTTCAAAACATCAGTACCGTAAGTAATTCTACTTTACATTTATTTACAGTACTGGCATAAAGGATGTTTCCACTGTGAAGTTTGCAAAATGGCTCTGAACATGAATAACTACAAAGGATATGAAAAGAAACCTTATTGCAATGCGTAAGTATTGTAAATGTCAAGTCTTGCAGAAATGCACATGAAAAGAAAACCTGGCCGTGGATATTGTCAAATAGGTATTGTCATGCTGTAAAAACTTAATCTAGAGAGAGCAGTGCAGTCTAGAGCAGCTCAGTATCTTTTTGTATGGAGTATTCTACTTGCATTGATGAAAATATTTGTGATGTGTTTAGGCAGTGTTTTCCTATCAGATCTGAGGATACAGGTCTTTTTCTACCAAAAGCTGTTGGATCTAGTACTGACTCCTGCTCCGTTCATTATTGGCAATGCTGGATTACAGTTGTCCATTATGCAGTTCTCTATTCAGGGTTATGGGACCTGATCAGAATTTTGTAATAAGAAAACAAAGTGTTTCTCGGTTGTGTAGTTTACTAGAGACAGTGCCCTGTTAGAAATCATGACAGCCTGTTTTTAAAAGTGTTAGTTTTTCCACATATCTCAGATTTCTAAGATAGATGTATATATAAAATCCTTGCTTCTACTGCTTCATGCTATTTTGCTATTCTCTTATATTTTGATTAAGAAAATTGATTCATTTTGGTTTGATTATTCTCTAGTATACTCATGTTGCTTTCAACTTCTGGATTTTGTTGTGTGGATTTTGAAGAGTGCTTTGATATTTGGCTTGCAAATACTGCAGAAGAGCAATTGATATGTGGAGAAAAAAAGTTGCTTTCTATTCTTTGTACCATGCTTCTAAAATTTGCTAATTGCATTTTGGTGTGTTTTAATCTTTAGAAACCATTATAATATGCTTTTTTAGAAGGATAGCTCTTAAGATTTTGGAATCAAATGTGATCTTATATGTTATTTGTATATAGTTGTTATTTTCACCTTTATGTACTTCAAACATATTTTGAGAGACATAGTTTTGAAGCTACGGACATGTTTTATTTTTCTTTAGAAATATTCTCCTGTACTTAAAATATTTGTTTGATGTTGAGATAGACTGTCTATGGCTGGCTGTAACAGAAGAGTTCAACAGCATATGGTCATTCCTTTCAGGCTAAAATTGAATCCAGTCAGTGTCTAAAATACAAGTTATGTTATAAATCTGCTGTGCTGCCAAAACCTGAAACACCTGTTCCAGTGTGCACAGTTGTACTTGGATTGCTTTAGAAGCATATGGAGTTACATATGTAACTTCCTGGCTTTCCCTGAAGTGCTCCACACAGTGTACCAGGGTGACATTAGACCTCTCCTAACAAAGTGGGTTCTGCTGCCAGTGTCACGGGCTGTGTAGGAAGGGAGTCATGCTCCAACAGGTGGTATGCTACAAACTGAGACTAACCTCGAGTATTGGCCCTGCATGGGACCCTGCATGTGCCACTATTTCAGTTGAAGTACAGGCTTACATCCTTTACAGTAATTATAACTCTGATAGGTGCCTTCAACTTATATTTTTGTGGTTAAATTTCAGTGATGATACTTTGGTTGCTTGATCATTCTCATTTAATTAGATACTTGTACTCAGTAAGATTGTTTGTTTATAAAATCTTCTCCACGCTAACACATGAGGTTTTCCAAGCTGTGCATATTTAACTTCTGTTGCAGGAGAGTTTTTCATACATGCAGTTATGGCTTATGGTGTGTCCTTCTGTTGATGGATGAGGAGGAGTAAGGATGATGGATGGATCTGTTCTGTACCATTCAGGTGCTGTTCTTCCTGGCAGTTGCTTTAGTGAGCTTTGTGAGAGTGAGCCTTGAAAAAATAATCTCTACCTTTGAAATGTCTCTCAAACCTGATGTATGAAATGAAAAGCAGCGATGTAAAACCATTAAAAGAATTGGAGATTTTTTCATTAAAAAGGAGATAAAATGTAATGTGTAACATTAGCAATGTGCATTTTGTTCTTAACTTTTGGTAAACTAAAGTTTGGTGGGTTTTTATGCCCCCTTGTTTTTAATGAGAAACCTTTATCATATAATGTAATAATTTCAAGTGTTCTGAGGAACCATGAAGGGAAGACTAAGGTGTGCTTTGTGGTTTCAACAAACTTTAATATTCTTCAAAGGACAACTAAGATGGTTTTCCAAAACTGTGTTTTGAAAATACAGTTATTTTTTGAGAGAGAATCCTTGCATCTCAAAGGTAACTAATTTGCAAGGCTGACACTATTACAGTATTTCAAATTATGATGTGTCTTATTCTGTTTTTATTAGTAAGAAGCAAATCCATTTTTATGTTAAATGCTGCTTGATCATAAAACCTGCGAAGAAAATAATGTAAATTTACTCATATAAACACCTACAAACACTTGACAAAGAGTAATTACTACTGAACTGTTTATTGAGGCCATCCATTGATAAGAGTGCAATTTGTAGATAAAAGTGAAGTATGCACTAATTTGAATGGGAGAGGAATATCATGAAGTTGTTCAACAGGTTTAGAAGCCATAGAAGCCATAATTAGTTTTTTTATAAGGATAAGGTGGAATGCATGTATCTTTAAAATATCTATATGTGCTTTGGTAGTTCACAGGTTTAATTTAATTGTAAAACATAGGGTTTTTTTGTTAATATAATAAAAATATGCTCATCTGTGATTGTTCAAACTATATTTTTGGTGGTGAAGAGTCAGGTCATGCATATCAAAAGGAACTAGCAAACCATGAAGGAATATATTGCGAAGTACTTTAATTCAGTGACCATCAGAAAAGGGTAGAACTATCTCTAAATGCAGGATCCTGCTTTTTTGAAAAGCAGTGTTTTGTTGGACATTTTGCCATATTTCCATCTAAATGATTGTATCACCTTCCTTGTGATAAAGACACACGAATACCAAAGGTAATGACATGGCTGCTGACGTAGCTTCTGTAAGTTGTAGATCTATGTAAGATTTTACACGGTTAAAGGGAAAATTTTGTCTCTATGTGTGTGTGTAGTATGGCTTTAAAAATAATAATCTTTGGATCATGGAGTTTTCATGATCTGTCCCCTTTAAACCTTTCAGTTCTCTTACTTGTAGAGAGAAGCTTAAACAACTTCGTTTTCTCTTTTTTTATTATTTGCATAATTTGTGAACTGTTTGAGTCAGGATAGTTCTGCTTGTTTTGTAGTAGCTTGTTTGTTTGCTTATAGTATTGTGCTTTTAGCTGGGGCCTCTGAGCAGTACAGTGCTGTAATAACTTACAGTATTGTGTTTCTCACTTACTTGCCCTCTCATTTCATCTGAAAGGCCTCATACACAACATCTTAAGGCTTGTAGATGCACAGCACATGGACACTGCTGGGTTTGCCTTAACGACTTTAGTCTTGCCTTTTATTTGCAGTCTGATTTAGATATGCCATGTTTCTGGATTGCTGCCTGATTTGTGAAATAATGTTGATGAAATGAAGGGCTCAGACAATTTTGCAGTTCAGCCAGGTGCTATGCATTGCCTGAAGCAGGTGAATGAGGCATTCTTTATTTCTCTGAATGCACATAAAAGTTGTAAAAAAAAGGTTAAGACAATTAAAAAGTCTTAGGTAATCTGATTTCTCAAATCACAGTGGCTTAATGCAGATCTGAATCCCTATTCCACCTTAATATCTGCAGATAGATGTTAGATAATCTGCAGATTAAATACTTGTTTAATATATGTGGAAATGTCAAGAAGAAAAGTTGATATTGTCCTTTGCAAACTTAGAGCTGACCCTTTCCACCTGCAAATAACTAAGATGATGCAAGGAAAGGAATGGCATTTTGGCAACTAATCATTTGTGTTCTCAAACTTGTTAAATGATTGAGTCATGTGGGATGATGATATGGTAACTTATTCTTGCGGATGTTCATATAAATTCTTCTTTTGACAGATTCACTAGACCAAAACACAAGACTACTTTTTATGCAAAATGTAGAAGCTGAAATGCATATTTTTTGAATATGGTCTCTGCATTAGCTTTACCTGCTGATGCAGACAGAGTTTCCTGCATGTATGAACACATCCAACAGAGATGCACTTTTTAATTTCTACAAACCTAGTAGGTTCGAGTTCCGTAGATCTGATACCCTCTTGCCAAAACAACTTCACTATTGCAATAAATTCTTCTGAAATACTTAGTATCTAAAATTTTGCTACTTGCCTGCACACAGGGTAATTTCATTCAAGTTTTTATATATGACAGCCACCATATGGAATGGTTACATAACTTAAAATTTAAATCTACTGTCATCAGTCTTAGTGTGAATTATTGACATGAAGAAAAACTCATAATCACTTTTTTTAAGAATTAATTTTTTTGTAACTGGTGCCAGTAGGAAATAGATGTGCAAATACATTTGAAATATTGTGATGTTATTAGAAGCACTACATCTTCAATGTGCAAGTGCAGTCAAACCCTACATTTTAGGATTTTACTTGTGGAGAGTCACAAGGTCTGGAAAATGGAAGCAGTTGCTTTTAATCAGTGGATGAATGTGGCCATTAAGAGGAATTCATTGTCTTGAAAGATGAACTTTTGTATAGAACTTTAATTTTAGCTGTGAAACATTAATGTTTTTTATTATTTTTTTCTCGACCAGTCAGAAAATTTCGAGATGGCAGCTAGGAAAGTGATGATGTTATTCTTACTAAAAATAGCTAGCATTATCTTAGTTTTCAGTATCGATTTCAGCAAGTGGTTATTTCTCAATTTAAATATGTCAGGAAGAAAGAAAATTATGTAAGAGGCAGTGAGAATAAGCCTGAAATCTGATGGGGTGACTTCTAAGAGTTGCAGTAAAGAGAGTGCACAGAATAAACAGACTTATCAAATTCTTCATCTTCTACTGGAAAAGGAACAACTCATAAACTCCCTTGCAAACCTTCCTAGAAAGAAAGGATCTACACTTTTTCACTTTATTAGTTTTATGTATTGAAGACTTTCCTGTTAGAATGTAATATTAAATGGGTAATGGAAATAACAGAATTGCTAGAAAGAGCTGGTAAGGGTCTCAGCTCAGAGCCAATTACACTTCTATCTTTAAAGCTCATTACTTCTTGTTCAGCATCACATTAATATGAACTCCAGTATTTGAAAACATTTGTCCCTCCTCAGCAATCTTTTCTTTAAACAAAACAGCTCTAACTGTATCCTCATCCTGATGGATTATATTTTATGTTAATTCCTGTTTCTTTACCTTCAGTTATTTTCAAAGTGTATATATCTCATTTCAGTGTCCAGTGGAACGTTACCAGAGCTGGTACAGCAACATGAGTACTTGTACATAATCTTTTTCCTAAATCCCAGTACAGTCTTTGCTTTTCATTTTTTTTCAGTTGTAGAAGCTGAACTATTGTTAAATTATATTTGGATTCTTGTGGGCTATGTTTTATGCAGAATTGCAACCTCAGCAGTGGTTATTATCCATTATCTGAGCAGCTAATTGTTCTTGGCTAAACACAGAATCTTCCACTTGATTCTCATTGAACTAAATTTTCTTTTTTTCCCCAGGCTGCTTCTCCAATTTGTTGAGTTCATTTTACATTCTAATTTTGTTCTCTAGTGTGCTTACAGCCCACTCCTATCAACCTGTCAACCCTCCCACCAGAAAGCCTGTAAGCACATTGCAAATTTAATAAGTATAATCTTTATTTCATCACCCAGGTTGCTACCTGAAGGCCTGGAAGGGTATTGGGAGCAATATGTACCACCGTGGTCTGATGCAGCCTTCCCTTCTGTAGTGAGCAGTGATGAATAAGAGAACTACTTTATCTTCTCTACCTATTCATGGAGTGCTAGATCAAGCACTGAGTTCTGTGTGAGAAAAAGTAAAATTGTGAAATAGCATATTCATGGATATTTATGCAGACTCTGCTTAAATATAAGGGACAATTTTAGTTAGAAGAAACGTACATTCCTGCTTCTCAGTTCTGTGTTACCTTTTTTGGTTAATTCAGTATTCAGTCCAAATTACTATTGGTATTCAATAATGTAAAGAAAAGCTGAGCCTATTTTCTAGAACAGTTGAAGGAGCTTCTTAGGCAAAATATATTTGGGTCTCTTAAAGGTGTTTGATACATATCTTTAAACTGTTCCAAGAAGGCACTTAGAACACTTTGTCAGAGCTGCTGAATAACGTGCAAAAGGCAGATGGTGGTTAGTTGCAAAGGAATTACTAAAGAATAATCATCACTGGTACTCCGATCTCGGGAAGAGTTGGGCTGCTTTTTATTGCTATGACTGCATCTGAATAATGGGATGCAAACCCGTTTATTGGGTTCTGTTTCAACATGTTTAGCTGGCCATGTCCTGATTTCGTGTTTGGTCAAGATCTGCATATATTAATTGCATGGTGGGCGTGCAGGGACTCACAAGACTCTGTGAGCTGCAGCAGGTCCCTTGGTTTTCATCGGGGAGAGCACCACGGTGACCTGCAGCCGAGTGCAGCCAGCGTGCTTCCCTGCTGCTCCAAGTGGAGTAGGAAAACGACCCCGAGGGAGATGAGTTGTTACCTTTTTCTCTCAGAGCAGATGAATTCTCTGATTTTATTGAGCCAGTTCTCTCATGTCTAGCTCCTGATATGAGTTTAAGGTCTGTGGAATTAATGTTTTAACATCTTGCCTGTAGGTAAAATATTGTTGCCCTCGTTATAGCTCCGAAGCACAATTACAATTTAGTATTACTTAGGGTGTTGCTGCAACAAGTAAATAAAAAAGATGCAAATGAATGCAATACATTTAATTTTACTCAATTTTATTTGATTAAATACTGCACTAAGCATAGACAACTTTGCTGTGTGGAATCTTGATCTGTTGTCAGTTGATGTCTTGGCTCAAGTAAATGTATTTTTAATATATATAATTATAGGTCATTGTAGATAGCAGATGATTTTTCCAAGGAAAAACGCATGTATATCCTCAGCACTTTTAGTCATAAAATATACTAAACGTATTCTTGGGGGACTTGGATTATTGAGACACAGTTTCAGTAAGTGCGTTTTTCTTTGCTGCCGAGTCTTTTATCCTCTGTTGATGCTTAAAATAATCTTCAGTTTGCTAACTGTTGTTCTCTGTACTCAGTCCTAAAGATGGATGGAGTTAATTTCATTATATTTATTAAAATATTAAGGCAACAGAACAAGAACCATAGATGAAATTTTGTAATTTCACATAATTTGCTTATTTTCATTGCATAGCTTGAACTTTGGAACCAGTTGTAGCAAGCCTGTGAAGTCTTGATGATATGGTTTGATAACAGCTTTGTGGTTCAACTCTTTGGGGTTTTGAATGTTCTAAACCATAGAGTTTCCCATCATATTTGCCAAAAAGCTTAAGAAAAGTATTTTCACCTGGTTGAATTTGAAGTTCTATGCAGCTCTGGTAATGTTGCTGTTGGTAGCAAATAAACCTGCTGTCCTGAAATGCTCTCTCTGCTTTATAAAGCTTGAAGAAAACGAAGTGTATGTTGCAATCTCTCGTACAATTCTGAACTTTTTAGAGCTGGTGATGGCCCGTTGAGAAGGACAATATCATGTCAGTCAGCTCAGTGTCAAGAAGCAGGTGTTGCTGTTTACATACAATGTCAGTGAAAGCTTACTGTAATTATCCAGACAATAAACAATCTTGGCTGAGTGGTCAGTTACTTTTATTTTATTTTAATAATTTTGAATATTGTGGTGCGCTTATAGAAACTTGCTAAATTTAGGGACTGTAGGAGTTACACTGAGGGCAGTGTTTGCCTGTGTGATTTTGAAGTCCCTTGAAAAGACAACAGTAGGCAGGACTCACAAGGGAAAAATTTGCTCTAAGAAGAGGTGGGCGAAGTATTTGTTGAATAACTGGTCTCTCTCATTATAAATGTCACCAGCCAGTTCATTCTACCTTTCAGTTATGTCATCTCATATTGCAGTTTTTTGCAAACAAAACCCCTCCAGTTAATTCTGCTTGATTTGCATATCAATCAATTTCTTCTCTCTCTGCCTCCCTCTGTCTTCTGTTGCTGGAGTAGATGTTACATCAGAGCTGGCCAAGCTGTTTTCCATTGCTTTCTTTTCATGTTGTCTCTTTAATTTTCATTTGTACTAGGGGGAAGAGTCTGGCTGATAAGTAGTGCAGAATTTTTAGGCTTTTGTATTTCCTCTTCCCCATGTCTCCTGTTTTCCTTCTCCAAAAACTTCTATTCTTGGTTGTGCTGCAATTGTGTGGTGGTAACTGATCCCATCATATCTTAGTATGAAGAGGGCACAAAAATGTGCCAGCAGTATCACACTTGAGAGGAGACTACAGCAGCTTAAGAATGAAAAAAATGAAAAACTAATTATAATTTGGCCAGTTGTCATTTAAACATACATTGCAAAGGCTTTTCTGGGAAGTGCATAGTTACTCTTTAAAGAGGATTTCTAAAAATGTACAACTATATGGATACTGGACAACTTTCCTTTCTTGCTTTACAGTTTCAAAAATTCACACTGTTTTTTTCCCCTCTTAGGAGAGCAAACTTGTGGAGGTAGTCCATCATGTTCTTCCTCTCTAAATGGCAGCTTTTTTCATGCAGGTGTATTGATGTAATGCCAATTTCACAGATTTAAAAATAAAGTTGTGCTGCATTTTAATTTAGTTATACCTCAGGTATTTTTTTTAAACCTGACAAACTAAGTGGTGATAGCTTTTTTCTTTTTTTTTCCTGTTCCAGTTTTACTCTGGAAATACTTGCAATGCAATTCCTTTTGATGAGAAAACTGTGTATGGAAATACTTAGGGAAAAATTTTAAGCAAAAAAGATGCTGATTTCAGACTTACTTAAAATGCAAGTGGCTAAGTTTGTGCTGGGGAGGAGTGGCAAGAGGAAATAAATTGACTGAATAAAAAAGCATGGACTATTTCTGCAGAACAGTGTAGAGTGGCATACATTCAACACAGTGGGGTGTTATGTTGCACAGTATTTGTTATGTGTATCTGCAAATGCAGAAGAGAAGACATTTCTGACTGGATTTGCTCAGTCATCCAAAAAGAAAAGGGACCAGTATGAGGATTTCTAGCAGCAGAAGTGCTCAGTAAGTGGTTGATCAGGAGATGATGAACACAGTTAGAACTGGCAGCATGTTTGGTGTGTTGCTGCTGTAATGTAGGTGCCAGTAGATGTTTTAAAGAACCTGCCTGGAAATATATATGTTGCAGAGCAAAGCTTCTTAGAGGGCTTGGAGTTACAATTACGCTGTACCATAGGAAGGTCTGAGAGTTATATTTTGAAGTAGTTGGTAGGAATTTGTCAGGCTATCAGAAAACAGAGGTGAAGCTTGTTGGAACAGTTATTAGCATAACTTGTTCAAATACTGTGTCATTAGCACAAAAATGTTAGGAATAATGGAGAAAGGTAAAAGCAGTTTGAAAGAAAAAATGTATCAAAATATATATTTAGAAGAATAATATTGTTTGAAATATGGCACCTCTAGTAATTTTCTCAGAATTTCTCTCCTTTAATGGTGATGATGTCTGCTTACACAAGGGGAGAAGAAGAGGATGCATGCAGAGAAACAAGGATAGATGGGAAAGAGAAATTTATAAAAATGTTGGTTGAACTTTTCAGTTTAGTAAGCAAACTTTCTGAGATGGTTGCACTTTTGAGTCTTTGATCAGGAATGGGCAGCTATCATCATGAATCCTGTCATGAGCTTTTGGACTATTTTGTTCTGAAGATCAAAATGGAGATTAACCAGATATTTCCAGATACCTCACTATCGATACTGCTTGGTTGTGTCAGAAATGTTGGAAATCCATATTAACAAGAATGGAAGAAGCTGGAAGGATAAAAAGGAAGGCCAAATAGATGAGCTTGGATTGAGTTAATGGTCAGTCTACTCCATGCTGTGCTTCACCACAGAGTCAGGTCTCAGTTCTTGCAGAGTATTTGCTCAGTCTGAGTTCCTTTAATTCTATCATTATCTTAATGATAAATTAATATTCAGAATAGGAGATACTGTTATATGAAATGTGACTCAGTTTATTGCCACTGCAGGCACAGATGAATTCATCCTGCTTTGAGGAATATACAGTGAAGTGATTGTTATGAAGTTAGGAATTAATGAAAAATATCATGAAAATTGGGAAAAATATAGTTTCTCAGTTTTATGTCCCCTGGAAAATATTTCTGTACACTGAGCTAGGTTACCAAATAGTGTCCCTAGAAAGATGAAAATCTTGAGGGGAAACTATGAAGTGCAGCGAGAGTTACATGAAAGTGAAAACATCATGTGCTTAGTTTTTTTGGTAGTCTAATCCAAGCAAGGGTAGATTGTCAACATTATTCTTTTTTTTTTTTTCCCATTGAGATGAAGGTGGATATTCTGTGCAGTGATAATTTAGATTGGTGCTTTTAACATTTTGTTTTTATTAATTATGCTTAGCATAACCAAAGACTTATTTTTTAAATTTGTCTTGAAAGGCAAGAGATCCTTTGGTTCTATAGGCTACCAAATTGCTTCAGTACAAATGGATATTTTTGTAAAACTTGAAAAACTTAGCCCTATTTATAAATAATTTTTTTCTCCACTAGTTACTTTAGGAGACATTCTGAAGTCTGAATACAAGCTGGTGAAGCTGTGCATTTATTCCTATGTTGAAGAGCTTTCTGGACGACTCTTGTCTTTGTGGACCTGAGACTGGAAAGAGCAGCATTCAATTTTTTATACTGATGAAATGCTTAACTTTCATGACCATGCTACTGCTGCTGTTTCAAGCCTCATTTGGGTCAGCAGCAGGAGTCTCCCTTACTGCCCAAAAGGCAATGACAGATGATGTCTCTTATGCAGAATAGTACTGTGGATGCAATATATTAAAGGGAAAACTTAGGCTTGTTAGGCTGGGTGTGAATGAGAAGGAGATAGTAATGTGATTTTAGAAACTGAAGGAAAACGAGTAAAAATGATTATTTTTTTCTTATTACTTACTTCACCCTGAGGAAAATGGCAGTTCCCCATTTTCCATAGCCTTCATCCTGTCACTTCTGTTCTGAGGGGGACATAGGCTTTGACAGAATTAGTTTGGTGAGCAAACAGGCCACTTTTGTTTTCTTCTGCCTTTTTTCTTTGTGCATTGGCAAAGCTACCTGGCAGCTTGGTGTCAGATCTCTGCAGCAGGTTTCTCACCTGCACTGCAGACCTCAGGTGTGTCAGAAATTTGGCATCTGATGTGCTCTGATCACTGCCCCTGGTGTGATCAGAGCATCTTGTTGCACATCTTGGGTGTGCTGTGTAAATGTTTAAGGACCTCTTTGATGTGTTTCCTCAGAAAGACTGCTACCAAGGCAGCACTTCACAACTGGGATAACAGATAACTAGTACGTACAGTTAATAGTAACTATGACACCTTAGACCAAAGAAATAGGAACTGGATGTTCAGGAACAGACTTGTAACAGATCTTTAAAGCTGACAGTCTAGTAGATTAATGTTTCATAGTAATAATTAATACTAATTAATTTTATGCCTATTATTTTTTTTCCAATGCAACAATTTCTTACTAAGAGACGTTTTGCATGAATTTGCCAGTTTGAACAATTTCCCCCCCCCCCCGTAAGACTCTGTATTTTATCTTTGTTGGTTTTGTAGTAGTAGAATGCTCTCAGGGACAAAATATTTAATTTTGTCAGTTAAACTTATTTTGCTTATGTGTATTTCACCGAAACAACTACTTTGTAATTAATACGGACAATATTTCAATATTTTAATATATTAATTTTATTATAGTTGTATTTTACATTTAGTGTTATGGTGACAATTTACAAATAAGAACTTTTGAATGTGGAAGCAGACAAAATACATTATTTTCCAAAGCATGGAGTTGTAATATAGTTGGGGTTCTTCCCTATAGCTTGTGAAGAATAGTCATTTTTACAGAAAATGTTCCTTTTGAAGGAAAGTTTGATCACAATTCTTCTCAAAAATATAAGTTGTTTCTCAATCACACATGATATTAGGAATGGTGTGTGTATTCATGCAACTGGATGTTAGAAACTGCTGTTTCCTGAGGTGTGGGAAAAAGTTAAAAAAAGTTTGTAGTAGTGATGGCCTTGTGGAACACTTTAACACAGTCTTTATAGCTGTTGTAGTCCCCATTTTTTATTTTCTTCTTCTTAGGGATGTGGTTTTAAAATTTTATTTGGGCTTTATTAATAAATGTGTTGTTTCTTTTTTATAGAGACTTGAATTAATATTTTGTGTTCTGCCCCCCATTACTTTAACATATTAAGTGTGATTGAAAGACTGTCCAGAGCAAGTGTATTGAATATTGCCCTGGGAAGCAGTAATGAGTCATCCAAACAATCCCAAGACTGTTTAAATGCTTACAGAGTCTTTCGGTGTGGATCTAACTTATTTTGAACTTAATTCCTTACCTTCTGTGGTTTGTGTTTCCTTTATGATTGTTCTAAAAGGTTTTGTCTCTCTCAAGCTCTAGAACTGATGGTGTACCTGCCAAAATTTTTAGTCTTGCTCTGAAGTTGCAAAATCAAACTTAGTCTTATAAACCAAGTGACATTTGGAACTCAATATCTTCTGTACTCACATGTATGATGAATATATTGCTAGAATGGAGACTTTAAACAAAGTAATTTAAAATTTAAGAAAAATGTTATTTTTTCCATGAATAATGCTTCTTTTGTTATATGCTTTTGAGAGAAATCTTTAAGAGGAACTGTCTTATTTGCACAGTTTTTTTTTTTATTACCCAATATAGAGATTAATTTAAAATTTTATTATGTTACCAGGAACATCTATCTCTCTTATATACAGCAACAGGAACAAAAAAGGATACTGCTTTGACTAGTTTCTTGATAGTTTTAGTGTAGACTGTTACAGTTATGGTTATTTTAGATTTTTGTCCTTCCTGCTTTGTTGTTATTTCATACTAACATGACCAGTAATGTTTTTACTGGTTTTTCATATTCCTGTGCAACATAATTGCATAGGAACTGTGAAAGTTAAGGTTAAAATGATTCTTTCACTTTTCCTTCCAACTGTACTCATGCCTACTTTCATATTAACCAGTTTTAAAAAATTCTGGATTTGCAAAAGTACAACTGTAAATGCAAAGCAAAAATGGTTTTGTTTTCCCATCTTTTTTTGCGTATTAATTGAAATGTGTTTGTTCTGGAAAGAGCTACATAGGTAATTTCAGTATATATTGCTTGCAATTTTTATTTTGGGCAGTTTAGGTCAATGAAACAATTTAACAGTAGCAGATTTTTTTTCTGTCCCAATGTAACTTGTGAGAATGGTTATATTAATTTTCAAACCTTTTTTCTAAAGAAAAATAAGGTCAAATAAGTAATCTGTCATTTTTCTTAGCAGCACTGGAAACCTTCATGGCACCCCTTGCTTATCTGCTATAAAGCAACTGTGCTAAAAATAATCTGTTTTGGTCATAGTGAGTTAAGTAAATGGGCAAGAGCTGGGAAAGCTTCAACATTTAGAGCTCTACAAATAGTCAGACACCTATCAATTTCTCCAAAGAAGTGATGGGATTATTCTTTAATAGGGGAAGCTTAATCACATGGTTTTGTATGTGGAAGACACTGGATATGAAATTATTGAGTAATGTTAGAAATATACATCTGAGCTGAAAAGATTTTTGCATATGCCACAATCTTCATGAAGGCTGTACTAAGCAGAGGTTTGTAAACAATTCTGTTGAAGCACAGCAATTCATCTCAGCTGTGTTAGCCTTGCAATAGAGATGGGTGAAAAGCAGAAAATATTTGCAGTTCCCCCTAGAAAGTCACACCTTAAAATAGGAATACACTGAACACTCAAAAGGAAAAGATCCTGCAGAATCAGAATGTCATTTCTACTGTCATTTTTAAAGTGAAATACTTGCAGAGTATTATCATCCATTATATAGTTTGTTTGTGGAGTGCCTGTTATTGTTGTAGCTGAATACTTTTTTACCCAGGGGATGTTAGTTATGTAAAGCTGATGGGCCAGTGTATTGTAAAACAACACATGCCTCTGAGGGGGGGCTGGGATTCTTCATGTCCTGAAACATCATTTTGAGGACTGAGTAGTAAAAGTGAAGACAAGTAACTGAAACAGCCTTGCCATAAGTGTAAACTATTGAAGGAAGTTTGAAAGAATTAAATACTCAAAAATACCGTGTGAATGGTAGTATGGTGGTAGCTTTTTTTCAGATGTTGTATTGAAGGGGACCTTTTAAAAGTTCAAGGTGCTTTTTAGATGTAGTTGCAACTAGTCGTCTTAGAACTGTTGCTTGTATCTCCTAAACTGCTCTCATTACTGGAAAACAGAAGTATAGATGATGTCTCTGAAAAATAAATAAAAAACTTGAAGTAGGCCACTAACTACTCTACATTTTTGTTTCTCAATGGGAGGAATTAAGAAATACAGTCTTTTGTACATTTTTGGGTGTTCAAGTTGTCACCCTTTTCCCAGCAGGAGAGATGTGCTCAGTGGAATATCTTGTGGCTTGATTTCATTTATGCTGTAAGCAGAGGAGCTTTTATTGACCTTACAAGAAGATGCACACATTAGTATGGTGGATTATGTAGTTAATTTATATTTTGACTTCCATAAAAATATTAAGACTCATAACCATTTCTCTAGGAGAAGAAATACATAAAGCAATGGGGAGAGAAGTATTTACTGCGTGGTACCTCTGGCACAGAGCAGTGCTATATTAAAATGCACTCTTGGTGAAGGATGAATGGGGAAGTAGAGAAATGTGCCATTCCAGCAAGGCTAGGGTATGGATAAAGTTGTCACTGCAGGAGAATTTAGAATATAAAGGGCTCTACACATTATATGTTCTTTAAATGTTTAAAAGAGGCAGAAGAACTTAAAAGCCACAAGTGAATAAAGCTGGCAAGTTTTCCTTTCTGTTCCATCCCCACAGTTTGTTAAATGATTCTCCTTGCTCTGGTAGCAGAGAGCCTGCCAGGAGTGCATTAAGCATCGTGATTAATATCTGTCACATGTTTGTTCTCTCATCTTCTCCCCATCAGGTGGTGTGTACATGCAGTGCACTTTTTAAAATTTAGGTTTAAAGAAAAGACTTTTTGCAAAGATGCATATATGTGTAAAATGAGGCAATGTCAATTAAGTGGAACATGTACTTGGAGCAGAAGGGGCTTGTGATACCCTGAATTCCTGAAAACTGGACTGAACAAGGAACCAAGTATCTCCAGGAAGATTCTGTCTCAATTGCAGCTGATTTCTGCTTTTGTTCTAGAGATGACTTGTGAGCCAGTAGTAAAATAACAGTGTTTGTCCCTTAAGATTGGGTTAACACTGGAGGCAGCCTGGACTATAGCGACCACATCCTGGTGGATCTGGGATCTCAAGCACCAAAGTCATGATCCTGAATTTTGGAAGAGAGAAATTCCAGTTGTTGAAGGAGTTGGTGAATGAGATCCCCTGGGAAATTGTTCTTAGGCACAAAGGAACTGACCAGAGCTGGCAACTTTTTAAGGCCACTTTCCTTAGAGCGCAAGAGCTCTCCAAGTCTGTGTAGGAAATCAGGCAAGGCAGACTGGAAACTGGCTGGAAAAGTGTTCCTCTCACTGAGGAGTAAGAAGGTAATGCAAAGCTCATGAAAGCAGGTCAGGACTTGTGGAGAGTATAGAGGTTTGGTTTGACCGTGTAGGGATGGGGTCTGGAAAGCCAAGACACAGAAGGACCAGGGCTTAGCAAGGGATGTGAAGAATAACAAGAGGGGATTCTGTAAGTGAGAAAAGAAAGGGTAAGGACAGTATACCCCTCCTGAAGAGTAAGAAGGGAGAACTGGCAACAATGGATATGGAGAAGGCTGAGGTAGTCAATGATTTTGCCTCAGCCTTTGCTGGCAGCCAGACTTCCCATGTCACTCAAGTCTCTGAGTCTCCAGGCCAACTCCATCCTGGGCTACATCAAAACTGGAGTGGCCAACAGGTCAAGAGAACTGATTGTCCCTCTCTACACCTCACCTGAAGTGCTGCATCCAGCTCTGGGATCCCAAGCACAAGAAGGATGTGGATGTATTGGAACGAGTCCAAAGCAGACCATGAAGATGATCAGAGGGGTGGAACACTTCTCCTGTGATGTCAGGCTGAGAGACTTGGGGTCATTCAGCCAGGAGAAGAGAAGGCTCTGAGGTGACTTCACTGGGAACTTCCAGTAATTCAAGGGGATGTACAAAAAAAGTGAAAGTGACTTTTAAATAGATACATAGCAATAGAACAACAGGGAATGGTTTTAGAGGAGATATTTAAATTCAATGTTAGGGTGGAATTCTTTATTCATGGTGATGAGGCACTGGAGCAAGTTCTCCAGAGAAGATGTGGATACCGCTCTTTGGAAGTGTTCAAGGCCAAGCTGGATGGGCCCACTGGGTCACCAGCCTGATCTGGTGGGTGGCCTTCCTGTCTATGCTGGGTGGGGGTTGCAACTGGATGACCTTTAGGATGACCTTCCAGCCCAAAACATTCTGTGATTCTATGTTTAAATTTGGGTTGTGTTTTAAAATATGTCGTCACATTTGTTATGAGTTCAGATAACTTGAAACTCTGGGGGAAGGCAGAACTGACAGTGTCACATGCTTAAACAATCTCTTTTGCTTGGAGTGTGTTCTGGTCCACTCTGGAATTGGAGCTTCCTCATGTTCCTTGATGAGTGCTGGAGTGATGGAGGCATGCCTGCCAAGTGCAGCCAGTTATTAGAAAGGTGCTTATACTTCCGTATTTATGACTGGAAAAAAGTAGTTTTTCCACATTGGAAGTGCAACAAAAAAACCCCTTAATCATTGTATTACAGCATTTTTCTTTCACACTGTGTATGTGAGTATGATATTGTCTCTTAAAAGTTGTAGTAATGACTATTAGTAGATTATTTAAAATACTATATTTTTATATAGCTTGGATACTGTTATTGGCAGAATGAAATGAATATGATGAATAATGAAATTATTTTGAAAAAAGTTTTTAGTCAATTTGTGTGAAAAATACACCATGATTGTTAGATCTTTGCAGGCTGCATTGTATGGTGGAAGGGCTTACAACTGGGAATATATTTACACTTTCTCTGTATCTAAACTATTTGAGCAAACATAAAACTAAGCAGTCATTCTTCCTTTAATCTGAACATATTCTACTCTCTTTGGCTGTGCAATGTGAGGTGGTATTTGGGTACCGTTACCTTGGAATTTTAATCTTATTTACACAAGGTCTTGGTTACAGTTGCTTAGTAACACGCAGTGGAAAACGGATTTGTTGATTTATGATAATATATCTACAATAACCTTATAATTAAAGATGTTGAAAGGAAAGCAAGTGCACAATATGGGTGTGTATTCCAGCTGTGTGTACATTTCTAATAGCTCCTGTTTTCACTGTGTATCTTACAATGAGTGTCTTTGTAGGGCTTGGTGTTTTATATAACTCACCTGACTCACACCATTGTACCAGGTTTCGTGGTAGCTTTGGGTAATGTTGTATTACAGCATTTTTAGGTGAATCTGATATCCTGAGATGTAGCAAATACCTCCACTGGAGTGCAGTTCCACCATGGCAGCTATTTTCTCTGACTTGCATTGGTATCAGGAATAAATCAGGAATAACTGTGTGTGAGAGAGAGAGGCATGGTGTTGCACTCACCTTCCTAGGAGAGAGAAGTGTGTTAGAGATTAAGCATCATGAAACTTGTAAAATATCTTTTTTGACAGCTAAAGGAAGTAGCTAGAGAAGTGTTGGCTGTTGTGTGTTACATGCCTTCAAGTGCTTAAAATTACTGTATTTTAAGTTTTTCTGAAATGTTTAAGGTATTTTGTTTCTTTGCAAACAGGGCTCAAGATTTCTGTTTACCTCCTCTGCAATACATTGCAGAAGAATTTAGAAATTGAGAAGTTTCTAACACTAGCTAATTGTTTAAAATGCCTGTGAGAGCAAAAATTAAGCAAGGACCTCTGGGACAGATGGAGTGTTATTAAAATCCTGGAACCTACTTTAATCACAGACCCAACTCCATGAAAAAATGCAAATTAATTTAACAAATTTATATATAAACCAAACTAAAAGTCTTGTATGATGAGGCCTGAATTTAGTCTCTTGTGCTTTAGAATATAGAACTCAAAACATTTAAAAAACTGTGAAGCCAGATAACAGGATGTTTTGTGCAGGGCAAAACATGTCGGTGTTATATAATGAAATAATAATAGTTTTGCCTTTCTTTGTGAAATGAAGTTATTCAGGTTCATATGAGGCTGAGAAAATTTACAAAGGCCAAATATATCTAATTTCTTCAGGTTTCTTCTGTATGTAATGCAAGAATACAGAGATTATTATTATTTTAAAAGTGCCATTCACAGGTCTCAGCTCAGTTGAATGTTTCACTTCCTGCTTTGAAATGGTTGTTTCACTATTATCATATCCCTTGACTGGAAAACTGTGGGTGGCATTCATCTTGCCTACCTTTGACATATCCCACACCGATGTACGTAAGCCAAAATTATTGTAATAGTTCTGTTTTTGTAGCTGGTGGAGAAATAAATGCTTTAAGATTTCAGTTCATCTGACTCATTTTATGATAGATGAAACAGACTTTATTCATCATTAATTACAGTAACTTAATCTGCATGAGTTGGCTCGGATACAGAGGCTTATCTCTCATGAAGTGAATCTTCTGTGAGAGACGCATTTCACAATGGCTGTCCCTGGACAGCTGTCAGAACCAAGTATCTTAATTTTCTGGAGTTCATACCAGCTCAGGCTTCCAGTCCTTTGGTGATTCACAGGCATTTGAGCATGTTTGTCGGGGGGGAAAGATTTCAGTTGTTCCACTGCATTTTTAAGCCTGTTTTTGAGCTCTGCCTGTCACCTCACTGCACACTGCATCCCTGCACCATTGCCTTCACATTCTGGTGTTAGTCAAACCCACATCATAAATGTAAGAGCAAAACAAAAAAAATAACTACCAAAAATTCCAACATTTTGTGCCTCAAAATATTTATCTCATGGTTTTAGGAGAAAAACACCATTTGTTCTGTGTTTGGTGATCTTTTCCTGCATCTCCAGGCCTCCACTTGAAGAATGTGTTCACCATTGGTCCCCACAATTCAACAAAGATAAGGCCAGACTGGAGAAGGTCCAAAAGAGGGCCACAAAGATGATCAAAGGGCAGCAGAAACTGTCCTTTGAGGGAAGGTTGAAGGCATTAGGGATTTTCTTCCTGGAGAAGACTCAAGGAGGGCCTCACTGCAGTGTGCCAGAATTTACAGGGCAGCTACAAAGAGGCAGGAGGCTCTGTCTTTGCAAGGAGCCACATGAAGAAGACAAGGGTACAGGTTGCATTGGAAGATCATTTATCCTGACATAAGAAAGAATTTATTTACTATAGTAAGATCATCTCCAGGGATATAGCTGAGTCTTAATCACTGGAAGTTTTCAAAAAATGCAAGTGGACAGAAGGGTAGGTAATCTCACCTGGCATGGCTGTTCCATGAAATGCTGATCTGGATGGTTTTTGGGGTCCCTTCCAACCTGTTCAGTGATTGTAGGATAGAGCTGAAATTTATGTCAGTATTGTCTTGGGTCTAATAACCAAGGACAGCTGTGAATTTTTCAGGCATGATTATGAGGAAAATTAGACAAATTCAAACAATTTATTTTGTATTGATGAGTTTATGGAGATTTGATTTGTTATCAGCTCTCTTAAAACTGACAGTGCAGGGCTTATTCAACTCAGATTTATGAATTGAGCTACACATTATGCTGACATTTTAAAAAAATATGTCATATAGCCTGAGGAAAAAAGATCTCACAGACAATTAAAAATATTGTAAAATGTCTGAATTTAGTCATACGCCTTTTTAAATCTTAATGAGAACTACAGAGTAACTCAGCAATAAGCATCTCTGCTATTTAGAAAATTTATTTCTAAATGCATCTCTTAAAAGAAAGTTACATGGAATTGGATTAGTCTCTGAGACTACATGCAGAGGACAGTGAGGTAAAAGCTTCTATGACATCCAGAAATACATCATGACACTGTATGGTAGGCTCTCCAATGAGCTGTGACCTTTTTCTTCCAAGACACAGGACTCCAGTCGCTTGGGGCATCCCTGCAGCTAGACAGCAAAGAAGGGCCATACTCTTTCATTTAGGATGTGATGGAGTGCTGGTTTATTTTTCCTTTTTTCCCCACAGTTTATTTTTTCTTCTTTCAGAATGATTTGATTAATTGGTACTCAGTGTTTAGAAACCCTTTTTGTAGTCTTTCATTCAACAAAAAAATTAATTTGCTCAATCGAAGTCAGCAATTTCTCTTCTTTCCAAGCTCTGTATTTGTTTTATAGTCTCTTGTGTGCTTTGTCAGTCTTTTATTAAAAAGGAAGACATACAAATTGTTGGACAGGAGATCTGTGTGCATGGAACTCTATACATAGTAATTCTTAAATTTGTAGAATAAAGATCTGTCCTTAATGTTTTCACATATACAAACACTATTCAATGAATTCTATTAAAATGTACCTTTCTCTGGTAGTTTCTAAGCTCAAGGAAAAATTTTGCTGATGTTGGTGATAATTCTGTAGGCAGTGAAAACAGTACTTTTGGAATACTCTGCTGGTTAGTCACAAGCCTTTATTTCCCAGGCTCTTGGAGGTGGTGGTTGGCATTAGGGTGCTCCTTAGTCAGGGCTAAACACCAGCGAATTCCACTGACTGCACATCTCAGAGCATGAAGCAGTGGTTGGATCTGCTGTGGATAGAAAAGGGGACCATGTCTCCATGGACATATTGTCACCATATTGTGACACTCTGCCTGTACAAGGACCAGAATTCTCCCTTTTTTATCCAGGTGCATTTCTGCCCACAGCAAAGCATCATACTGCCTTTCTGGACATATAATCACTCACTTGGTAATGAAGTTCCCATCAAGCAAGAACCCACTTGTTCAGTCTTTCAAGTGTTCCCAGTTGTGCTGGCACACAGAGGCTGCTTTCTGCTGTTGCTTTTAGGTGTTTTCCTGGGCCTGCTGGACGATGTGCTTAGAAGGTTTGAAAAAGCAAGATTCAAATAGCTGTTATCCCTATGATATTTTTTTTCCTGTTTGATTAACAATGGTGAACAATAACTATTTTAGGGTAGGAAAAAGCCTTTACTAATATTTTAGCAATGCAGGTCCTTCTTCATTACCTTTAGATTTCCTTCTACATCAGTACAACTTGCACTGATGTGAATAAAGTATTTTATTAAGAAAGAAACACTGTCACAGCATATTCTGTTTGGTTTGGTGGTTGATGCTATGGATTTATTACTAACTAGTAACATGGAACTGTATTTCATAGAGAAAAAGAATTCACAATTTGCCCATGTATGGCGGTTTTCTGACTATTTTTACTGACACTCACTGAAGTTTGATTAACAACTCACCAAGTTGTTGATTAACAAACTTCTGAAAAAACTTGAGACTGGTGAGCTCAGTAACCTATATATAATCTGTCACAGTGAGAGAACCCACAGAAGTGCTTTCTCTGAAAGAAGATAAAATTCCTTATTTAAAAAAAATGTTTCTTAAGAATTTAATATTTAAATTGTTACACAGATATTTTAATGGAAAATATTCCATTTGATTTATTGTTACTTGTTCTTTTTTGAGGGATTCTTTGCCTTCTCATTTAGTCGTGGAGTGAAATTTTGTGTAAGATAGACATTTAATATTAAATTTTTGGCCTAGTTATAAATGTACCCACAATCTCATAAATATTATTCTAACATTAACTGGGAAGTGAAAGGGAAGTTACGAATACTCTTCTTGTTCTGTCTTTATAATACCTTATGTAAGATGTAAACTTCAGACTATATATGAATTAGCATTTTCTTTTTTCATAGAACACTTCCAGTATAATGAAAAATTAGAATTTGTGGACATTTATGTTAATTTACTTTGAATATTGGTTAGATTTTTGCCCAGCAAGGATATCTGGTGGAAATATATCAGTTTCATATCAATATTCTTTGTAAATAAAATACATGGAAAAATAGTGAGTCTGGTTATATAGTGAATGTCATATTGGTCTGACTAGCATTTAGTGTTGATTTTCATTTTGTCAATTAATACAGTAATGTATAAAGCCAGAAGAGAGCTCCTCCTTAATCCCAAGTTTCTTTATTGATGATAAAATCCTATCTGTTTAAATATAAGGTGCCCTTCATGTTTGGGTGTTCCCTTAGGTAATGCTGAGAGTGAGCAAGCCCTGTACCTGTGGTGTTGAGCCCTTTCTTAATGCACTGCTGGGGGGGCTGTAAATGGTAATGGGGAGAAAAGCCCAGGGTGTGAGAGTTGGAGAGTTATGGATGAGCCGGGTAGGGGAAATTCTGTGGAAATGGGACTTACTGTTTTTACAAGAATCTTTATGTTATTTCTTACAAGCGAAAAGACACCAAAGACTTGTCCTTGCTTTAGCTGGTTTGTAGGAGTAGGCTGGGCAGGACACAAATTGTTATAGTAATTGGCACACAAGGAAGTGATGTACCCAGCAAAGTGCCTGGGGCTATTTCAGCTCTCTGGCACAAGTGACCAGGCATGTACCCAATGCAGGTCTGTGGTAAGAAGCTGTGCTCAGCACACACCAGTAAGGAAATAAGGTAATAATACCTAGCGGTAGAGAAGTGCCATTTTTTTCTACCCTAAGTGGAAATAAATTAATATTAATGAAGTCACTAAAAAAACCTAAATGAAAAATCAATGTAATTATTCCCATTGTTCTGTGTGTCTTTTTATAAATATATAGCTAATGCATGTGCTTGTCTTAGTGTAGTTCATGGAAGAGCTAAAGACTGAAAACCAACTTTGTGTCATTTTAGTCCATTTTGCACTGCAGCAGGACTGTGTTTACCTAAATTATGCTGACTATATGTTTTTCCAATCTTCTTAAAATTTAGTTTGCCTAAAGTCCTTGTTGTGTTATGTCCTTATAATTCTTATTTTTTTCTGAAATTCATCTTTTTTTTCCTGTAGCTCTATCTTGAATATTTTTCTTCTTTCCTAGTGGGTGTTGAGAGCAATTGCTACCTCTGGGTTTTTTTGTGATGTTTTATATATGTATTGTAACGCTATTCCCATAGATCACATCAGACTTTGTGTTCAGACTGAAAAACCCCTAAATTCCTCTAGTCCTTTTTAACACTTTAAGAAACTCTTATAATTCCTGCTGCTTTCCACAGATTCTTCCTAGTTTGTCTTTTTTCATAGTGACATTTACATTTTAACAACAGGATTGTATATTTTATTGCTGACTTGAATTTAGCCTGTCTTTTCTTACCACTTCCAGAGATTCTCATCCCAACTTGTTGTATAGACAAAAACGAGCTCATGGGAAATGTGACACTGAAAACTTCTGGGAAGGTACCTAAAAGGAGGAATACATGTCAGGTGGCTCAAACAGGCATCTCCAAAGAACAAGTTGTTTACTGTCTGTAGGGAGCTGATTATGTGAATGCTTCTGTCATATTAATTTGATTTCATAATGCAGCTGATGCCAGAAGTTGTAATCCTCTCTAGTGGGTATCAGTATGGCAGCAGGCTGTGGTATTGGTGGAGTCAGAGTGCATTAGGAAGAGCTGTGGCTGCCCAAGGTGGTGGTCCTGTCCAGCTAGACAGCTGCTGGGATCTGAGGAGACCGAATTGCTGTGCATGTCTTCTTGGTTCTGCTGGATCTCAGAAAAATTTGTTTCTTTACACCTGACTGCTCTTTTATTCTGTTAAATGAGGAGCCCTGATTTGCTATCCTCATGAGAAGCTTTACGTAAGAACTGATTTGTATTCTGTTTGTTCTCACGAACATGTTTTGAAATTATATGGTAGGATACTATTCCATATTAAAAAAAAAGGGTATACTCTTGAATACTTATAGATTTATTACATTGCTTCAGTCATTAGGCACCTGTATTTTCTGTTTAAAATGTACATTCATTGATGAACTATTGGAATATTGTGAGGGCAGCTTTACTGCATAATTGCATGATTTGTAAAAGATGTGCCTGAAATTAAAGGATGTATTTGGCCCTGTATCAGCTTCCTGTTTAGTTCTGAAAAATGTTAAATCCCTCCAGACATTCCCCCAAATTCCCTGAGAGAAACAGCTCAAAATGCTGGCAGGATTAAATGTTTCAGCAGCCTTCTGATGAGAATTACAATTCACTTCATATACTGAGTAATTAGGGATCAGACTGTCTGTATAAGATAAAATGTCAAGATACTTTAAACAGAGCCTCTGTTTCTGAGGAAGAGAACTCTGCCTGTGTTCCTGGATACCCACATTCAGCAAAGTATGCATGAAAACTTGGGAAATGAAGTGAGCAAATATTTTTTTAACTCTTCAAGCTTTCATGATTACAAATATAACAGTAGTTATAATACCTTCAATGTTCAGTTCAGCCTCTCCAGTCTTGTAACTTGCCCAGCTTGTCTCTGTTTTGTGATGAGGAGTATAGGTTGATCAGCAAAGTGTATGAGTGCTCTTAGATTTGTAAGAGTATGAAAAAATTTTGATGTCATTCAAGCAAATTCTGGATTCACTTTGTAGACCAGTTTACATGCATATATGGGTATTAAGTATTAATGTGACAACATATAATGCCAGTGCATTACACATATTTTCAGCTTTACTCTCTTTTGCCTAATACACAGGACAAATGTGCAAATAATGCTCTTCCTTATGTGATAGATACCTTGCTGATAACTGCAAAAGTCAAGAAAAGATTTATCGTGAACAAGACTTCCCTTAGCAAATCTTCACTAAATCCAATAAACTCCTTCAACTGTCATGAAAACTTTCTCATCTTCTTAATTTTCTTTGAATCTTCTCCACTGAAAATATCTTAGGTGTAATTTAAAATGTTTTTTTTCCTCTTCTGTTAAACATAGCATCTCTTTCCATTTAGCTTAGTGACAAAGTAAGAGGTGCTGTCAAGTCTTCTCTGTGTGTGGTCAGCCATCAGCTGACTATTAGCCAGTCTTGGGGCAAAACAGAAACAGGGAGATCAGGTCTTCGTTTCTGGCTTCACCTCTGGTCTTTTACTGTAGGTTTGTACTTGAAAGAAACCTTGGCACTGGTATTTTGCCTGTCTGTTCATGTTAGAGAGTAAGTTCAGTAATTCTCTGTAGTGTGTGTTCCAGTGACTTGGTGTGCAGAGGCTGCCAGGATGAAGGTGTGAGCTCCACCCATAGTTGTTGTCTGGTCTGAGGGGTTGAGCTGCTTGAAATCCAGAGGTGTGCATCCTGCCGTGATGGCTTCCCAGGCCAGTAGTTTCTGCTTGTCCACCTCAGCACTTGAACATTCTCATCTCACCCACCTGAATCCAAAGGAAAATAACAACACTTGAGGTACTGAATATGACTTGGGCCAGGGAGATGAAGTGAGGGAGTATATGCCACTCAGTGATAAGGCACGGCCAGATCAATGTTCATCCTCCTGTCTCTTTTCTAAAATGGATATCTGCTATTCTGGACTTGGTACCAGGTTGGTATCTGGTATTTATGGTTATTAGTACAGCAACCCATGAAATTAATTTCAAAAGTATGGGATCTGGGGTGTGGCTCTTATAACATATAGGTCTTAATAGCCAGGTAACCAGTTACAATTGAGATTTGAGAAGAACTCGGAGAGGACCTAGGAGTTGTGTCTGGATGGGACAGGGATAGTACCACCACTGGATGCTACCACAGTGGAGATCTTGTAGCAGGGCTGTGCCCTGCTGTTTACCTGTGCACATGTCCAGCAATTTTGAGCATACTTAGGCTAGTTGTAATTATGTCACTTTACCCAGCAGGCACAGTATCAAGGTTGCACCAAGAGTCCAAAATGCACAGGATCTTCTTGTGCTTGGGTTTAAACAGACTGGGAGAAGGTCAGGTGCAGCTGCAAAGGGGCAGAGAGGCTGCCTAGTTTGGTGAGCTGGTTGTGAGTGGTTGATAGTTTCGGTTTTAATGATATTTCTCTCTGACATTGAAAAAATTTTTCCTGAAGTTCTTTAGCTGAAAAATACCACTCATCTTCTGGAGATGGGAATACTGTAGAAGGGGCATCTTTGGGAGAGCCTATTTACATTTTTCTTTTAAAAAATACAATATACTCTTGCCTCTGTCCTCCTACGCACCTGCAGGAAGGAGCAGGACTTTGATCTTGCTGTGAGGAGGTGCTCGGGCCCCTGGTTGCCTGCAATCCAGGGCACTGCAGGAGCAGAGCTGAGTCCCAGTGTCTCTAGCACGGTGCTGGAGAGCTGCTTAGCAACGCACATCAGCGCCAGCGGCCGCCCCAGCCCGGGGACGCTGCCAGGGGAGACGAGTTTTCAAAGTGAGATCTTCTATTTAAATATTTCTTACAGTGTACAGATAGCTGGAAAAGAGGGCAGCAAGCAGAATGAAAGCAAAGAAAGTGCGGAGGAGGAATGAGAAATAAAGGAAGGGTGTCAAGGCTCTGAGTGAGCAAGGATCCAAGGAAAAATAAGAGAGTAAAATTGGCAAAGGAAAACTACCGGATGCAGGAGGGGATGTGATGAAGTATACAGCAGATATTCAGAACTGAAGCTGCTAGGAGAGGGAGGTCTTCATCTTCAAGATGAATGTTTGACAATAAAATATTATCAAAGTGAAATGATATTGAAATAATATCATTTTACAACAGTGATGATAGAATTTCCGTGTTATTTTTCTTTCATTGACTTCTTTTCAGAATGAATTCAGAAACTGTTAAATACAATTATGCAGTAACTATGCTGTGTTAGTGTTCACAGTAAAATGGCTTAGTAGCCCTTATTAGGAGAGAATTAGAAAAAATGAGCAAGTTCTGTACAAGTTTTTATGCTCTGAACTTCACAGAGAGTTATTTCTCTTCGTTTAAGATGGCAATGAATTAGTCTGTATCACTAGAAGTGCTTTCTCTCGTTTTCTGTATAGACACAGAAAAGTTAAGTATTTCATTTGTCATTGGAATTTTTTTGATTTGATGAAATGTTGGCAACGTTGCCTTTTTCTTCCTAGTTTCCTTAGCAGCTGCAATTGCCCTTCTCCCTGATGCTTCTGTGCTGCTTGAAAATTCTGTCTACTCTCTTATCCTTGACCTTACTGCTAATTCTCTGACAGTCTCTTCTTGGGTCTCCTTTACTCCCTGGAAATTGCACTTCAGACTTGGTAACAACAGTTTTTACCTGGCCACATCAAGAGAGACCTTTTAAATTTGATGTACCTGGGTATTTTTGATGACATGAGAACCATTAGTCACATGTTTGGAAAATTATTTTCTTCTTCAGGCTTCAAAAGTTTGCTTTTCTTCCCCCCGTCAGCTTTATTTTTTTCTTCCCCTCACCCCGGGTTTGGGCATGGATTTTTGTCAGCTTTTGTGTCATCTTCTAGCACCTTACATGCTGTTTTATTTATGATGTGGGGAAAGAGAATTCCATCAGGCCTCTTCTTGTCTGACTTAGTAACATGCCTGGGTAACTGTTTTGTTTTGGAACTGTATGTGATGAGTGTGTCTAAGGGTTTACGGATGAGCTTCCCTTCTTATCTTAGACTTTTCCAGTGGCATTCTGCTAACAAAATGTAAACTTGGCTAAACCTGTCCACCTCCTTTCCCCAAACCTTGTCCTTCCTTTTCTGCATTTCCTTGAGGGTCGCTGTCTTCATCTTCTGTCCTGTGTAAGCAAAACAAGTAGTGTGTAACCTCCATACCTCTTCTTTCTCCCCTAGCTTGATATGCATTTCACTCATTGCATCTCCAGTAGTGTCCTCCTTGTCTCTATTTCTTTTGAAATTGTTATCTTGGCTTTGATGATTTGTTTGGTACCTTTTATTTACTTGCTTGTCCATTTCCCCAGCTCTTGCTCTCTCCAACCTCCTCTAAATGTGACCAGGAGCTGTCCTGCTTTGTCTCTGGTTTTGACTTTACCTCCTGGATGGTATATAATTATTAATTCTTTTTATATTTCCTCCAATTCCACCCTTGTCTTTATAGTCTTGATTCCATTCAAATTGCCCTTTGTGAACACATTTTCAAAAGGACTTTTAATTCCTGTTTTTTCTGTTGCATCTTCATTAAAGTTTACTTTAAGAAGTAAACTGGGTCAGAAGATAGCTTTTGCTTACTTTCTCTAACTCCTAACCTTGACTACAACATTCTGGCTTTAGTCTCTCTTCCAACTGCTTTGACCTTCATTAATGCTTCTTCTTGTGTAGTCTATACAGATTATAAACAACTGTAGCAAGGACTGAGTTTTTCTTGCACAGTACTGGCACACTGTGGGTGTTCTATAAAGAGAAGATGGTGACAAGGATTTAGCAAACTTAGTACATTTTGAGATTTTATTTAGCATTTGACAGATCCATTTTTTTTAGTATTTCATTAGCATTTTCTTAATCTAATAGAATGACTCCTGCAGTATGCACCTTGCAAATACAGTCTATGTATTTTAAGCTCATTTTGTTGTTTGGAATTTTTTTAATAAACAGAATTTTCTGTCCAGCTTGCTATTCATACCAGCAAACAGTATGTTTGAATTTTCCTAAATCACATAAAGTCCAATAACTTCATTATTGAACTCTGAGATGTCCTTGTGTGATATATGAAATAGTATTTGACTTCCAGACTGTATCAAGAAGGGAAGAGCTTCACAATAACTTCTGTTTGAATGGCTCTCACTAGATGTGGACATGAGATTATAAGCACTGTGGTGTGGTTGAATACTTGTGTTTGTTTCAAAGAGCAACTCCTACTGAAAGCAGAGTATCTGCTCAGAGTTTGGGGAGACTGGAGCAGGGATTCTGGGGGAAGGCTACTTCTAGACAGAACATCAAGAAAGGTTAGAATAAAGCCTGAGGAGGATCACAAAATTCAACTGGTTCATGAAGCTTGAAGTTAATGAAGCTAATGAAAATGGGAAGGTCATCCACACATTCTCTGCAGGCATTACAACATGCAGAAGCAAGATGTGTGTATCAGAGGTCAAGACAGATGAAGCTAGAGATAGATTTAAAAGATTGACAAGGGGAGAAACAGGTGAAAAATCAGGCAGAAGTGGAGTCAGGCTGCAGCATGTGTGAGAATAGTTGTTTTAATCTGCATTAAGCTGTGTTGACATGCACTTTTTTTGTCAAACACACATTAAACATATATTTTTACCTAGCCAGTGTTCTGTGTGTGCTGTGGCTGTAAAATATGTACATGGAGAATTATGGAGGGGTTAACTAATTCTTAAGGCAAAACCAAGGTATTGATTTAACTTTAGTTTCTATTGGTACAGGTACACAAACTGAATTTTTTTTCCAGTTCTGAATACTTTTCATGTATAAGATCCAAGTTTACCTTTAAAGTATGCAGGGAATGGAAATTTCCACTGTCAGATTCTCCTTGCAGTGAAATAGCTTGCCTCCCACACTCTGTAGTAGTATTATATTCACAATCCTACACAGGGTATGCCTGATCTGTTCCTTCACCACATCATGCTCAAACAGGGGCTGAGGTGGAGCTTCAGATGTCACTGTACAAGTACATGTAGATTTGCATTGTTTCTGTGGCTCACTGAGTTGTCCATTGTGGAAGAATTGAAATATTGTGCCAGTATTTCAGAACATAACTATGGAATGTTGGAAAACAGATTTGCTAAGATAAAGACCTACAGATTGCATTCTGTGTTTGAGACCCTGTAAAATGTAGGGCCTATTATCTTCATCATACATGGAAAAAAGTGCACCCCCAGAGGGAAATTACCATTAGATAGTCAGGATTTGAGTCAGCAGTGACTCAAACAAGCTAAGATATTAAAAGTCTTGTGATTTGCGGTTTTGTATTGTACTCCAAGGTAACATCAGCTTTTTTAAAGATGGTAGAAACTAATTTTTTCCCTATCAACTATAGATGACTATCTGCAGTGTTGGAAAATTCTGTTTAGTTTTTAGTGTTCTCATTCTGAAAGTGATTTTGAGTTGACTTTAAACATGCAATTGTGTTTTTTAAATTTCTTCTTAGTCCTAGATTAAAGCTACCACAGCCTGGGGAGAAGACAAAGCAAAGAGAGGCAGACTAGAGTACAATTAACTCTATTTTTGAATGTGATGTTTGCATTGTAAGGTTAGACCCTGTGTATGTGCAGTGGAAGTTCTTGGAAAGTCTTGGCAATTGCTGAGCTGCCTTGAATGGCAAAGGTTTAGAAAATGTGGGTATGTCTATAGCTGCCCTGCTATGAGAAAAGCTGAAAAGCTCCTGCTGGGTTTTGCTTTACTGCTGGGTGCTCAGCAGCTGGGACAATAGGGTGTATTATTTCAGTAGGGGAAGAGCATTTGCAAGAGTTTCTAAGCCACTCTTACTGCAACAAAAACTGAGTTCCTTTTGTTTCATTTTTTCCCTTGTAAAAATAGATGACGTCTTTCTTTTCTTAAATTCACTTTGAATACTTATGACTTTGAAATCTCATAACTTTTTGTCTGCTACACTCAGAACTTATTTCTGCCAATCTTTAGAAATTATTCTGTGTGTAATTGTAATCAGCTTTATTGTTGGAAAACTTATGTTAAATGTTGCTTGCTGCATGGCTGTGATTTATGGTGACTGCAACAATTCATGGCTTGATACTGACTGTGGGTAGCAATGAGAAATTGCAAGGGTGTTATTTCACTGAGCTGCATTTGACCATTTTCCAGCTACTCTCATTTTCAACTGATGTCAGAGGAGTACAAGGTTTCTCAGGCATGAGATAGTGTTACAGCCTTGGCATAGTGACTAGGCACATGGGCTAGACTGGCTGCTGCATTTTCCCATGGAGAAAGATGCAAAATTCTGTCATCACACAATTAACAAAATGCATGCACAAAACTGATGGAAACCATGCATGTTCCTTTTGGGGCAAATGTTGGTCTGTGTGAGTATTCAGTGATAATTGTGGTGAGATGGCATGATTTTCTGTTAGGAATCTGCCACCGTGGAGTAAACTGTAATGGCTGCAGTTTAAATGCTTGAGTTGTCTCTGTATGTTTGGCACAGTTTTAGTATTACTGCTTCCAGCTGTTTAGCATTGAGCATTAATTTTTGAGACTGTTAGATGCTGTAAATTAGAATGCTGTCTTTCTTGTTTGAAATGGTTACAAAGGAAATGAAGTATCTCTACTGAAATGCTTATTCATTAAGTTAATGTAATTTAACAACACATTATGCAAAAGAAGCCAAAAGTGAAACTAGAGGATTGTTTAACAATTAGTAAATCTTGCATGAATAGACACTGGGAGAGACTGGGGAAAGATAAGTGTTGCTTCTCTCTCAGATTTCTAGTAGAATGGTTTTATGATGATTTAAAATACAAGATCAAATCACTTCTTAATTTGGATGAGTTTGAAAGAATGAAAAATCCGAGAAAGTTATAAAACAGTTGATGACATCCAGAAAAAGACAAGCACAAAAGGTCAGAGAAATTTTGCATGATTCAGTGTATGAATAATACATTATTTTCCAGAGAATATTTTATGAAGTGATTGTCCTTTGTTATGTTTATGTGTGAGAATTGGGTTTTGTCACCAGCAAGAAGAATTCATTTTCCTGTAGCTTTTTCTTAAATGCTAATTTATTGCAATGAAAGATGCCAAAGTGACAGATCTGAAGAATGAAGCCCGCTATTTATCTTCTGAATGGATGGAGCACGGGTAGCAGTGAAGCCTTTCTCATGCTCTTTTGCCAGTGCGCCACAATCTTTTTACCATATCCTGAGCATATTTTTACCAGTGAGAGGTGCTTATTCATTCCATAGTTTCCTTAATGGACTACCAAGGGTATCAATTAGTGACAAGTGAACAGTAGCTTTACAGCTTGGATACCTGCCCAGTAGGAACAGAAACTACCAACTCTTTCACACAGGCCGTAGGACAACCGTCAGAGCAGTGAATTAGTGCCACTGCAGATGGGAGCTGCTCGCAGTTGTGCACAAAAAGGAGAGAAAGATCCTAGTCTTACCACCAAACATCTGAACACTTAGCTCCAGTTTAGCTCACTTGTCTTTACACTGTGCAATAATTTTTAAGATACTAATGTTGCCGTACTACAGATGCTGCTGTAAAGTAATAGGTAAATAATAAATGAAATAAGTTTTTTGTGTGTGTGTTGTCTCAGTGTTCTTTTACCTGCCTGGTATGAGCTTGATATGAGTAGTACCAGTGCTTTTAAAAACCTAGGACTAGAAAATAGGATTAGTGTGGCTTAGAACTAGCGTGTACATTCCAGTTTTAATTGCAGTGTTATTCTTGGTTTGGTTGGGGTTCCTGAATTTAATTCCTTGGTCTTACATACATTCAAATAGAAATAAGAAAAAACATTGCAGAAAAGAGCACAATAAATTGGAATCTTGTATGAAACATGAGTAAGATAAAAGCAAAACTTGTTTACATTAGTTTGCTTGAACAGTCAGGTAATACAGCTTTCCATGTTCTTAACAATTGTTCCTGTCTCTAGCACTATATCACACCAGTTATTCTACAGCAGATTTCTTCCTGCAAGTCTCGTCCTGGCTTGTTAAGACTTGCACATTGAGTTGGAAACTCTCCTGATTCCCTCCTACTTCGGCTCCCTTGTTGTCAGCTGTGTGCTCCAAATGCAGGCACAGTTCTGTCCCCTCACATTGGTTCTGGCTTGCACAAAACCCAGTGCCTAACCCAGGAGAGAAGCTCACAAGGCCTGTGTTTCACAGCCCTTTGCAGAGTGACTGTATGGGCCTGCTCAGGAAAGTGAAGTTTAATTAACCAGGGGGTGAATTTGTAACATATTAATTAAATCAGATTAAACTAGGCCACTTTACTTATGAATGAAATTGTCCGCATGGGGGGTTAATATGTCTTAACTAATGCATTTTGAACTCACACTTGAATTCAATTTGGCTCAGCATTCACAATTTTCCCTGTGCAGACATGCCCATAGAATTTTAAATAAGGAAAAGATTTGATGCAATTTCTAATAAAGGTCCACCCCTACTTCACCCCCAGGAATTAGATCTGCAAGTTTCATCTGTCAGAGAATGGAAATAGTCATGGAAGGTAGATGCTGAACAGAGTTGTTGTGGTGTTCCTTATGCTCCAGTCAATTTCCAATCCTGACTAGGATTGTGGAGCCCAGGTATCTGTGTTTCAAAGCAGGCTGATCTATCATATTTCACTGTTTGTGCAGTCCAGGTACCAGGAAGGGAACATTTGGGATGCCATACTTAAGTACTGTGTGTTTTTTTCTTTCTTGTTTTTTTCCTACCTCCCAAGTAAAAGTCTAAAACACAGACTCATTCTGTCTGTGTTGATCTCTGACTCAATGAATGTTGAAATACTTCATGAAAAGTCAGGTGTCTCTGAAGAGAGAGAGAGATTAAATGAGACCTCTCTAGAGTACTTAGTGATGCATCAGTGAAGGCAAGACACTGTCTAATAATGCTTTGTGTCAAAGAAAATTACAGCTTGAGAAGGTGAGGCAGTGTTTCTTAAAATAAAAATATTTACATCCAGTTTACTCAGAAATTATATTTTAAAAATTGACTCTTATTGAAATGAAAAAACAATTTTTGCAGTCATCAGTTTTAGTGAAGAAAGTTAATAGATTTAGAATGAAACTAACTTTGCTCATAAGACACACAAGCTGTAAACCTAACAATTTTTTTTCTGTTTTAAAAGCAGAGAGAGGGAACAATTTACTTACTTTTTCTTAACTTGTAAGCATACAAATATTGAATAATTTTTGCATTTTTATGCAATATCCGAATAAGATTGACATCGAGGATCCTGAATAATACTACTGATTTTTTATTTCATAGATATAGCTAGTAAAACACTTTAATATGATTTGTTTGTAGTAACTGTGGTTAGAATTATTCTAAAAAGAATGTAAAGGATTTTTAAATTGTGTGAACCCTTTTAATACCGTTTTTTAAACATTCTTTTTGTAGTTATCAAATTGCACTTTCTTCGTAGTCACAAGTAGCCATTTTTGTCTGTTTCACAATGACAGAAATTTTGAAATTCCCTTTCTGCTGTCTTTATTGGCCCCTCTTTTATTTCTCTGTTCTGAGAAGACAAACATTTTTTGGGGACTGATTTTCCCATTATTTATATTTGAGTGAGTGAAACTCATATTGGCAAACTCTGTTCTAGCAGCCTTCTGATTAGCTCTACTCTTGTTTAAAAAGTAAATAACAAAACTTTTTATTGTTTAACTATGTAGGATCTGTTTTTCCTCATATAATTGTGAGGAAATTGAGCTATAATAGTGGGCTATGCAGACAACATCAGCATTTGTGAATGTCAAACACTACAGAGCACGAGCATCTGTTCACTGGAGCTCCCCAACAGTGTTTGCATCTTTAGACTATTTAGACATTAACTGTCTTGTTTTTCCTAAATATAATTAAATTTATAAAAATTCCTATGCTTACACATATTTTAAGAGTTTTTGCTGTCGGAAGTTGGAATTTTTGGCTTTATATTTTTCTAGAATCATTGAGCAAATTGTTTGTAATCCTGACATTAGTTTGGGCATTGCTTTGTGATCAGTTTAAGTTGATCCCAGACTTCATTGCCATTGAAAACCTCAGTTCTGTCCTCCCTTCTTCTATTTCCATCACTTTCACCCTTTTTTGGGATTAGTGCTGTGCTTGTGGGTAACATTACTGGCAGTGCTGAAAGGAGAGGGACGTGGGGATTGCACAACAGGGTGGTGGGACAGAAGTGGAGATGGATCCCAAGTTACAATGGTAACATGGTGTCATGTTTGTGCATTGATCTAAACTGATTAAAGAAACCAGACTTTTGACCTATTTAAATGATTTGTAATTTCAGCTGTTTATGTGGCTTATAGTTACTCACCCTGATTTCAAGTGGAATAGTGGTGCAGGTAACTTCAGTACATGTGAAGATGCTTTAGTCAAAGTGGGATCCTTTTGGCCTTCCTGCTATTCATTTCTGTGTGCCTTTCAATTATTTCCTACTTACAGAAAGCATGTACTGTGTTAGCAAGGAGTAACTTTTTTACAAGGCGTGTGCTGGACACCCCACCACCTGCTGACCAGGTTTTTGAATTACCATATTGTTTCTGGTTCTTTCTGAATTGTTTCCACATTAGGAGATTCTGTGTGGAGTGAGCAGGTGGACAGGATTTTCCAAACAACCTCAAGAGCAGCTATGGTGGAGTACAGTGAATGTAAAGGATTAACATTTAGGAGATCTTGGGCTCTAACTACTCTGCCTTCTCTTACTGTGGCTTGGCTTGGTCAGATAAACATACCTTAATAGCAGTAATAGTGGAAAACGCTGGGATGATGGCACTGCTTTGAGCTGTCATGATAGGCAGAATCCTCCTTTTTCCTCCTCCAAATCCAATTAATTCCATTCGCAGTTTCTTCAAATTCCCAATGGTTTTTATGAAATAAAATCTTAAGTTTCTAATCTAAGAACTAATTGTAAATTAATAGCTTCAGTGTGTAAGAAAAAGGAGGATTAATGCAGGCCCACACATTCACTTTTCCTTTTTGATTACAGTTCTGTATTTGATGGATCTCTCAGGACTTCTACCAAGATGTAACATAGTCAAAAAAGTGTTTATACAGTAATGAGAGAGGTTTTTTTCCATACTCACAGCTTGGCTAGGTTTCTGATTTTTAAAAAATTCTGTGTTATTGTCCTGCTAACAGTTTTATTACAGTTTTGATGAATTGCAGTATTTGTTGTTGGGGACATGGGAATGATTTAGAGTAACTGTAGATAGTTTGGCAAGAAAATCAATAACGTTTGCGGTTTTTTGTTGGTTTGCTTTTGTATTTGTGTTAACAATTACTTGTAAAATGTAAGACCTACTATTGGAACAGTATTCATGAACTGTATTTTCAATTTTCAACTGAATTTGTTACATACTATAAATTCTTGTGCCTTTTCTATTTGTTTAATTGAAGACATTTCTCTTATCAGCTTTCTAAACATTCAAGTGTATTTGCTTGTAATGCATGAATTTACATTCATCTTGGAAAGATACTGCTTAAGTGGTAGTCTTATGGTAATTAGTGTGTTTTCTCATTAATCAGACTGTGCTGCTTTTCTCTTTGTGTATCTCTGCTTTTCATTAGTGTAAATCTTAGTACTCTATGCAAGCTCTGCATGACACTGGGGGAAATATCTGCAGCTTGGCTCTTGTTTGCTCTTAAATCTTTTTTTGCTCTGCTGTTTCTTTGGCCTTGTAGGAATGGTCCTTCATAATTTCCTATATTGTCCATATGCGTTCAGCCATCCTTGATATTAGTAACAGATCAAACCTTCACTATCTGCCATGAGATCTTCTAAATAATTTCACTGGGATTAACATTCTACTGAAGAAGAAAGAGAACTTCTTGAATAGGGAGAAGACTGTTTACAGAACTGGAAAGACAACAAACCAAGGTTACTCTTTTGTGTCTCTCTCTGTCAGAGCAAGAGATGCTAGTTCATTATCTTTCTTCACACAAGAGACTTTGCAAGACAGAACTGCTTTTATCTTTTCAGCATTGAGCATTTTGTTGGCATGTGGCATAAAAAAACTCGTGCAAATTTGGAATTTAAGCTTAAGAAAAGTAAATACTTCCTTGAACTGGAGTATTTAGAATTCAGTCCCCTTTCCAACTCTTCACTGTCATGGAGCTAGTTTGAGATCTGTGCAAATAATTTTTTGACAGGACACCTTAAACTTAATGACAAAATACTGATCCTCAGCATCTGTACCATGTGTTTTCTCAAAGGAGTCACAAAAGTAGATGCAAACACTGAAACACATTCAGTTATCCTGTGGCTTGATTCTGACTCAGTTGATTGTCTATCACTTCCCTGGAGCAAAGAGTGGTGTCTGGTGGGATTTGCTGCTGTGGAGCTCCTGAGCAGTGGAGGATGGAGTTGTTTGTGTTGTCTCTTCTGGACATGCGTGGCAGAGCTATGCCAGGAGGCAGGGAAGATGGGACTTTGAATTTGTAACTTCCAAGTAATTCCCAGCTACCATGCTGGCCATGTGAGTCTCTATACCCTGGATTTTAAAATAGTAGCATCATGAAGACCTGTTAGGATAATTAGGAGCAGCCAGACAGCATTGTTTTAAGCTTCCTAAGCTGGAAGTCAGCCTTGAAGTTAACTGTCCTGTTCAGCCAGAGCTATTGGCTTTTCTGAAAGAGAACATGGGAATGGTTACGAAGCCTTTCCTGGGTGCAGATTTGTCTATAGTAGTGACTCAGACAAATGTCAAACCAGATTGGTTTCAAACAGATTAACAAATCTTTCCTTGATGGACACTATGATGGACAAATCAGTCACTGACTCTCTTCAGATCTATCGAATTGAAGCCAGTACCCTTGGCATTAGTATCATCAAACAGTGCCACTAGTGAATAGTGGACTGCTGTGTAACTCTCTGACTTGTTTAAAGAATTTGATAATTTATTTGGAATACTGATGAGTCTCCTTAATCAGAGTAAGTAGGGCTTTATTTTTCTTGCAGTAGGACATTAATATGAGATGCTTAATTTTTACTGCTAGATAACCAGACCAACTGCAATTATTAGATTCCAGATCACCTCTTTACCTGGAAAGCCATTAAAATGAAAGTTTTGAGAAAGGAAAAGCCTATCTTGCTATTGCTGATTTTAAAGTGCATAAGTTACAAATGTTGCCTTATAAAAAGATGAGAAGGCCGGACACTGAATTGGTATTCACTCCTTACACCCCGTTTAATGTGTAGTAGATGGAATAAATGTTGCTGGTTATTTATGACAAGCTTGGCACAGCAGCAGTATGGATTAGAAAGTGAACACTTTTGCTGAAATACATTAAACTGCATTAGTCATTTAAATTGACTTGTAACATGTAATTTAAAAATATATCTAGTCGGTATCTTCTTTGTAATACAAAGCAAGCAATAAATACTTTTGTTTATAAAGATGCAACATAAACACTTGTAATAATACAATTGATTGTACTAAATATATATACCAGGCAGTTATCAGAAATTTTCATTTGTTTTGCTGTGTCAAGTGAAAATATAAAAGCGTTTGTGTAAATTAAGGTGGGGATGATCTTCAGTCTGTTGTGTCAAATTCTGTTTCACTGAAGGTTAGTCCACTTCTATATCTTTGACTCCAGTTGTCAATATCTTCTACTGGATTATTGTTAGGGGCTTACATAGGCAGGTGTAAATCTCTGGCATGTGCCCTAGCATCTTATTAGTTGGAGACTTGAAACATTATACGCAAAATATTTTTGAGAAGGGTGGTTAAATTTCCAAAGGAGAAATATTATTTCTTGAACAGCTATGCCATTAATATTGATGCTTAGGCCCTGGTATGTCGTTCTTCTGTAAGTAATGAATCCTTATGATCCTTGTACACGTTCACAATGACAAGCAAAATGACTTTCTAAACATGGAAATTAGCCTCTCTATCATCTCTTCTGTGCTTGCTGTTCTTTTGTCATGGCACAGGGCTTTTGGAATTGAGTTTATTAGAGCTAGATTTGTGTAGTTTTGTTTATGGCTGTTTTACATTTTTCAGCCCTCTTTTCTAAGCCACTGTCTGGTTCAGGGTCTTTTTGATTCATTTTCTCTCTCTCTCTCACATATTGCTCATAAGGGGGCTGGAATTATACTCCATCATTTGGCTCTTCATTGTACTTGGCATCTTCGAGGAGTGAGCCCTAAAATAGCTGGTGAGAGATTTTGTTTAGCACAATAATAATAATATTTCGTCCACAGACTTATTTTCTGCTTTTAAGAATTCGATATGCTCTCATTCCAAAAAAAATGCTTATTTTGGAGACCGTATTCTGTTTGCTTTGAGCAGCCACACGTCTCACTTCATCGGTTAATAAAAAGGGAGTGTTGAATTTTGATGGTTAAAAGAAGCTGAACCACTGATTGAAGTTGTCATTTCTTTAAGAACTCCATTCACAAGCTTCAGAAGGCAAAATTTTAGTGGTAGTGGGAGTTAGAAGGAAATGACACAATTCAAGAGAGACATCATTTTGCAAAAGGTGCAAATTGTAGGTGGCTTTAGAGTTGCAAATAATTGCTTTGATTTGTTGACTTAAAATTGTAAGGCGGGGGAGAGAAAAGCACTGCTGGTGTTTCTTCATGCAGCCTCTGCTGGAAACTCTTGGTGGCACGTTGTGTGTGTCTCAATTGACACTGTTCTACTGCTGTTATTGTAAACAAGCAAACTCAAACCAGCTGGGACCCTGCCCCTATAGGTATTGTGTACAATATTACTTTGTCTCATACTAGGAAAACAATTGTTTCCCTATTTGGCTTTGCATAACAGTGAAAGATTTATGCTTCTTTCTGTCTGAATGAAGATTACTTATTGTGCTTTTTCCGGAAAGGAACCTGAACAGGGTTCAAATTGCTGTGTGCCAAAGGAGTTAATTAAGTGAGCTAAACTCAAAATTAAGGACATCCATGAGAAATAGTTTGTGAAAATATCTGTTTTACTTGCATAAAAAATTTATAGAAACTAAAGACAATATTGAAACAGCAACCTGTATCCACGGCTGAGGTATTAAACCATACCAGTTCTTTTAGCTGCCTGTTAATGAAATAGAGACTGTGTGGAGGTCCCAGCTGTATTTTCTTCTGTTTATCTGTCACTTTATAAAGACTATTCATATTATGTATCCTTTCCACATGGCTATATTTATAAATGGGAAGAATACCTCCAAACCTCTGCTTGTCAGCTCCTGTATTTCACCAAGCCGTGCTTTAAAAGTTGAGCATTACAGTCTTGCAAGGAGTAAAGAGGGGCTTGTGTTGTTACCTAGGATTCCTCTTTCCCTGGTAGCCTGTACTAAAATGCTGAGTACAGATCATAGAAACAGCTGTATGGGGTCAAGCAGACTCCATGTAGTGCATATCCTATTTGTAACTGTAGCCCTAGGGAAGACTGAGGAAAGAATGCCTGAATATGACAAAGACCCTGAAGATTTTTGTCATATATTCCTAGTTTCCAGCATTCTGTGATATGGTACTTCCTCAGTTAAAGTTCTGTCTTTATGTTAAACAGTTCTGAATGGATTTATTTAAAAAGAATTTGTTTAATAACTTGGTAAATCCAACATCTGGCTTCCTTTATATTTTTTCCAGCACCAACCCTATATTACTTATATGGGAGTTAGGGGTGTGTATGAAATTTTTGAGAACTTGGTCCCAGTTTGTACTTGCTTCTGGGATTCAGTGGTTGTGCCTGATCTTTTCCAGACATTTCCTCATTTTAATTCCTCATCATCTTTTTAAGGATTTCGCACCCTACTGAAGTAAGAACTATTGTCATTATTATTTTGTGTAAAACAAAGCTGAGAGCAAGTGTCTTTAAAAGTGCCTAGAAGATGAATATAGGCAGCCAGTTTTCATCTCGGAGCTGGTGCACAACTTGAAGGTGCTTATAAGAATACAGCTCTCAGAATATGTCCCTGAGGCACAGTGCAGAGAGGCTCTCAAGAGGCCCTGAACAAGCTTGTTCAAGTACTAAAAGCAATACTGCTGTGTTAGCACAAAGATCTGCCCAAGGTAATTAACCCTGCAGTGGAACTAGGTAAAATAAATGTGGTAGACTGCTACAGTTACCCTGCAGAGCAGGGTTAGTGGAAAAGAATAGGCTATTAGATAATTTTCGTAGAATTAAATATATGTATGCCATAGAGTTATGCAGTAATAATGCAAAAAGAAAATCATGTTTCTAGGAATTTTATGAAATAAAGTCACAGGTAAAATGTGGTCAAAGACTATAAGCCATCCATCTTTCATCTAGACTCACCAGGCATAGTTTTTCTCATGACGGGAGGTAAAGCAATTTTAGCCCTTCCCTGAGCATTGCACTGTGCTGTGTATGAGATTCAAGTTGGGTGACACAATTAGTATAGTTTTAATGCACCTCTTCTGTCCCTTTCTTCCCATCTGTTTCACATGGGCTGTAACTGGAGTTGAACAGTCTTTTATGTGCTTACAGTAAGGCATATTTGCTCTGTGTGCAAGCAGAGTGACTCATGGCTGATAACCAGTGACTTAACACCTACCCTATCTCTGAACTCTGCTGTCAGATAAGAGCTAAATAGTTGCAGGAAAAGTTTTGGGTCTGTATATCCTAGTGGCTAAACCATATTCACATAAAACAGTGATGTGTGATTGTAGTGACTGACAATTATTGGTTTTTCTGACTGCTCCTTTCAGACATGCAAATAGAATTGCACAGTGCAGGTGTTGATATATGGGAAACAGCAGCAACAAAACCAATTGAGTGCTGCCTTGAAGCTGATTCTCAGAGCTGCATTTCATGTCTTTTGCAGCATGAAAAAGACGTGCTGACTTCTAAGTTGCAGAGATCCTCCATCAGGGAGGGATGGAGCCAGAGGGTGGCTGGGCAGAAGGACAGCCTGCCATGAGGAGATGCACATTTGTGCTGGGCTGCTGGGGCACAGCTCCTTGTGGTGGGTATGAAAGCTGCAGGGAAAAGGCAGAAGGGAAAGGCTCTAATAGGAAAAAAAGGAATAGCAGATGATTCATTACTAAATTATTTCAGGATCCCAAAATTACTGAATTCTTTGATATTGCTATCAACTGCTGGCATGTCACTGAAACAGTAAGCCTAGCTAGAAGGGTCAGAACCAGAACTAGAGATGTGAGAGAGTTGTATAACCTGCCTTTCACAAAAATAAATTCTGATTTTTTTTCTAGAGTTTTAAAGTAGAGTACAGTAAATTTAAATTAGTAAGTCTTTAAAAATAAATTACTGCTTCAAGGAGTTGATGCCATTATAGTGACAGATGACCTGGATTGTTTTGCTGGGAAGGAACCACCCTTCCCTTGAGAAAAAGTCACAGCTGCTTATCTCAGATATGCAAACCCAAAAAACCTTAAATATTGAATTATTTATGTATTTTACATGACGAGTTCAGAGAAGAAACATAATTCCTTATATATACAACAACAGTGAAATAATTCAGGATATTTTTATTTTTTTCCTTTGACGATTTGTTCTGGATATGAAAAATACCTATGGTGAGTTTGCAGTGATCATTGACAGGCCTCCAAACCTAGCTAATGGAAAATTAGTCATGGCTGGCTAATTTCCGCAGAGGCTAATTTTAAGATCTTTGTTTTTGTGCTTTAATCAATGATATTCAGAAAGACTGGCATGAAAAAATGTTATTTGTTTTGAGACCATAGGAAGTAGACAGCAGGGCGTGTGCTTTTTGTCTCCCTGTTCTTGGTTGCCTCTTGTGTGTGTGCTGGGCAAGACTGCCTTCCATGTATGCTTGAAGGTGTTTCTTGCATCTTACAGAACAAAAAAGACTTGGAGATGCCACTGCAGAATTGAGATTTACAATTATCCCCCCCCCATCAATTTAAATTTAGATACATAAATTTGTGTATTTTCAGAAATGGCTTCAAACTTTTTTCGTTACTTGGAGTATATCTTGCACATAAGGTTGAGAAATTTTATTTTAAAGTGTAAAATGATGTAATCTTAAACACAGAACAATGTATCTCTAAATCTCTAAGTCCTGTCACTTTCATGTAACTTCTTGATGACATGCAATCAAGCATGTATTAATCAAAGCAGAACTGAATCATGTTAGCAATTTATAACCAAAATATTGTTGTCTGTGCACATGCAGTGATGCCATGAGAAATACAACTGTTTGCTGAAAGCATGCAAGTTGTTATGTTGGCACGGTGTTAAACAAGCAAGGCTGAATGAGGCACAATATGACATTTTGGAGTTCATGTTGGGAGTAAACATGCCACAACAATCAACTATCTTGTCAAAGAGCTACAAAAATAATTTCTTTCCCCTCCAGAGCAACTCCTAGGGAAAGAATAGTTAGTGTATTAGCTGTCTAGGAAAAAATTAATATGCAGCTATGAAAGAAGAGAGTGTTTGGATTATAAGAAAAAAAACATTGAAAGCTGTAGTTTGTCGAGTCTGTTTTTTTGAGCACCAAAGCGAACAGTTTGCCATAATTTCTGTTTAAGCCTGTTACATAATGAAGCATATCCTACCAGCAAGATGTATAGATGAAACCACCATTTGAATATAAAAGACATTCTTGACTATTTGGCAAGTTCTTCCAGTATTTTCTTTGATCTGTTTGATTTATGCTAAAACTGTCATAAATATACATGAGTGTATAGAAAATATTTCTGTATATGATAGCAGATATTTTAAAATCTAGTCTTCTTTGTAGGTGTTGAATGACCTCAAACACAGGAAGTTATATCTCTATTTTGCATTGGCATCATAGTAAATATGATTTTTATTTCCTCCTCGAGCTGTCCTCTGAAACCAGCAACAAGACCTACTTAGGAAAACTTCTTCATCTGATGTGTTTGTGCAGAAAGCAGAATACTGACAGGTACTGTGAAGGACTTTTCTGCAAAGTGTAAAGACTTCTGCAGGCAGGATTTTAGGAAAGCTGCATTTCTTGGCCTGTGGCAGATGCTGAGGTCTGAGTCCTTCCTGTGGCACTTCACCATTACATTATATTGTCCCAGGTTTCATTGTGAATCATAAAATGTTTTTTATTTCGTGTGGAAAACAGCTCCTGAATTTAAGGAATTAAAGAGAATCTGAAAATTAATCTTTAAACCTCATTCACAGAAGTCTTTAGCAAAACTTTAAATCATCACAGTAAAGACTGCAGTGTTGGACATTGTGGAGATTCTTTTTTTTTTTCAAAACATTTGGGGGCACTAGGAAATAGGTCAAGGAATTTAAAGGACTAACTTTGAGATTACCCTGGACTGCAAATATATAGAATTTTGTGACATAAGAATGCTGTTTCAGATGACTGATGCTTTTTTGACTTTTTAGGTATGTCCTAGGGTGACTTTAGGATGCTGAATTATATCAACATTCATCCGTTTAGCCCAGAAATAAATTTTGCATCTTTAAAACTAGACCTGAGAGTAAAAAGGAAGTGAAGGAGAAGCAGTAGAATGTCTGACACCAAGACAAGGTGTACTGTTGCTTTTCCCTTTGTTCAGGCAAATGTGCTGCCAGTCTGATTTCTTCCTTATGCTGAGCACATACCATGTGTCTGGTCATTCCTCAGCAAGTTTTAAGTTTTTGTTTGGTTTCAACCAGATTTGTTGGAAGAATTAAGTCAAGTTAATGGTTTGTGTGAGTTTCCCAGAAAGACCCATAGAGAAGAGGGAGAAAATAGGTAAAAGTTTACCTGGATAAAAGCATATAATAAAGCAAAAGCCCAAATTCACTGCCTCTCATCAGGATATCTGTGTGCATTATTAACTTCCAAAGATGTATCTCTAGAACCCCAAATGTCAGCTGTCATCTACTTGTTTTTGGTCATATTTCAATGCTGCTTTTCTATTAAACTTTTTTCATTGAAAATCTTCCTTTGGTTTTGATTTTTACACTAAAAAAAACTTCATCTCAAAACTGTCTTCTGAAATATCTGTGTGTTCTTTACCTTAGTTGCTGATAAAGGCCTTGGTAAAATTCAGACTATAATAGGAGATGCTGTGACCTAATTTCTTAGATTTCAAGGGAGTTTCTTTGGTTAATTTATTCTCTTTCTGGGGAGAGTGGTGGTGTGTCTTTTATAACAGATTTTACCAAGGAGCAGTGTAAAGTATGTATGTGGTACTGTTTGGGTTGGGGGAAGGGAGATGCATATTAACATGATTACTTGCAGGATGAAAGATAGTGAGGTATTTTAACTGGTTTTGGTGTTAGACCAAAGTGAAAAATTAATGGGCTGTATGTAATGTTGTTGGCTTTGTTTGATGAAGTGCTTAGTGAATGTTATTCAACGGAAGAATAAATATTCTTGATAGTTGTTGAAAGAAAAGAAAAAACATCACAGCTCCCTGTAACTTGGTGGAGTTAAGCATTCATTTAATCAGCATGTTAATCATTAGCTTTGGCTTTAACTTTTAAGTTCTGGAGTTAGGAAAGGCTGTTCACCAAAGAGCAGTGGAGAATGTGAGGTGGCTGAATCAAAGAGGCTTAATTACTCACCAGGGTTTGTTTCAGTATCAATGTGATGTATTGCAAAGGGCTGAGATGGTGAAGCTTTGCCTGACTTCTCTAAATTAGGTCGGGCAGTGCATTTTCATTGCAGTGCCCACAAATTTCTGTTGCCTCTATAGCGACAGGATCCCTCTGTACACTTAAGGTTATTATGGGCAGCTGTTATGGCCAGTAAGTGCAAGATAAATGGATATGTGACTAAAGAGGTAATCTAGCAAGGATAGTTCCATTGAGGTTACCAGTGGACTGATAAATAGTTGAAACAATTTTTAACCGAAGCAGTTTGTAGTGAATACAAGGCATATAGTACAAACAAATATTTATTTAAGCCATTGCTGCAGCACTCTTCTGCATATATTAGTGCTGATCCTCCTATAGAGTAGCACTTTGCAGGGAAGGGTATGATGGAATGAGGGATATTTGTTTGCCCTTTGATGTAATATTCTTGTGTGCAGGTAATACAAATAATTTTTGCATGAGAAACAGAAGTTGTGATTGAAATCTGTGATAAAATATCTGGTGGATGCTTAGGGGAAACTCATTTTAACTCATTAGCAGAATGAGGGGAGGAAGCTTGGAAGAAGTGGCACATTTCTTATCTAAATATGAGATAGTGTCCTGTTGGATAAAATATTAAATCATACAACTTGTTGGCTTTTCTTGGTAGTTTGAAGCTTCAACTGTTGCATAATGTGTAATTCAAGTTTAGAGGGTCTTACTCAATTATTTTTATATTTTTTTAATGTATTGTAAGAGAGATAGTGGTGATGGAGTTGACAGATATCTCTGAACAACACTACCCTCTACTATTGTTCCAATATTGAGTTACTCTTACTAGGTTTTGTTATTATATAGTTAGGCTAGAAAAAAATTTTAAATTAAAATTCATTATTCTTGTATGTGCTACATCCATTTATCTAATTTGGTGACTCAAACTTAAGAAAAAGTGAAGGTAATTTGTATTATAAAGGGGCTTGGTTATTGCAGATATGATAGAATAATACTGATAATGCATAACTTAAACCAGTAACAAAATAGGATAAAGTTGTACAGATTTTTCTTTTAGTAAATATCTCAGGTTTTTGTGAGTCGTGAAAGTTAATTTTTAGTGCTTTACAAAAAGGGTAGAGAGTTTGCATTGGCAATTAAATCTAAGAAAGGACCAGAACAGTTTTAATATTTTCTGGAAATGAATTTCATATCTCTTTCTCCCTGCACAAAGCTTTTGAAGTATCTGTGAAAAGTTTTGGTAAAAGTGCATTTTATGTGCAACATGGAGTTTTTTCAGTTTTTTAAGGTGGAAGCTGCCTGTTAGATCAAATTCATTTTTTTTTGCAGGGAAACTATCTACAGTGCTGACTGGGGGGGAGATTGGTGTGTATTTTGAAAGAACAGGACCAATGAAATCCACTTGGGTGGTACATTTCATAATCATGAAATTTATTTTGTAGAGTAAGGGAAATTCCCTTGTGCTGTGCAACTGCTCTGTTGTTGTGTTGCAGATTTTAGACACTCAGTGAAACCACAATTCTTCCTGCAAGGGCAGAAGATTCCTAGAAATGTGACATGGAGTCACACACGAGTTTCTCGTTGGTATGAGAAACCCCAGGAGTGCTCGGATCTTTTGGAACAGCAGTAATATTGGAGATGATTTTGTTTAAAGTAAATTCTCAGAATGCAGGTGTTCTGGATTTAGGAAACTTCAGTCTTCAAATCCTGAAAGTATAATTTGGTATTTGATGCTGCCCTGTATCAGAATTTACCTTTGATACAGTACACTACAGTGAACTTTAAGAACTGGATTCCTAAGGTCAGGATCCTGTCAGCTGCCCAGGCACTGCACTGTTGTTTCCTATACAGAAATGAGATAATAATACTTGAATTGAATAAAAAGCCTATCTTAAAAAAAAAAAAACAAACCATAAAGAAGTTATGCATAAAACTTGTCTTTGATGGCAAAATGCGGTTTTGTCTTTTGTGAACCAGAAAGACCAATGAAATTCATTAAAATGACTGAGAGTGGACAGATAGGTCAAACCAGATTATTGATTTTTTCAATTAAAGTTTTTGTAATTTTGCATACTGTGTGAAATTCTCAGAGTATTTTGATCCTATGGAAAGTTTAAAATTGTAAAGGCAAGCTTTCTGTTTTTAAACTAATGATAGCAAAAGAAGCCCACTGGGGTAATGACATTTTCATGACACTGCATTGTAAGATGGACACAGAGCAAAAGAGTTTCCATTAGCGAAAGTACTGTTGTGCTTTGATGGAACTTGGGAAGAAACTCAGTGAGGCAGTAAGTGGGTGACCCATTCCAAAGGTATAACATTCTGGAAGTGTAATATTTCTTCCTTTTGCTCTTCTAAGGGACGGTTATAGCAGTTCTGGAAGGAAGCCACTAAATACTTTTTCATTCCTTCCATAGTTGTGTTTAGTGGATGATCTTCTGCACAAACACTAATGTAAAACTTATCCAGCACTTTGAAGAGCAGAGCAGGAAAGTAAAATTAAACATTATCATATCGTGCTTGGAAGAGTTAAACTGATGCCAGGATTTAATGCCACATTTATTACCTATTGCATAATAGAGCATTACATTGTACTGCAGTTTATCCTTTCTCTTTGAGACACAGAGTGTTTGTATTGATGATTCTCATGGCCAACTTTTACTCTAGCAGTTTTTGAGTTTAGAGATAGTAATGACTTGGGGCATCATAATGTTCTATAGCCTAAAGTCTTGTGGGAAATGAACATTTTTGAGCACAACAACAGTATTTAATCTCAGAATATTGTCTTCAGCAGCACAGAAACCCCCTGTGCAGCAGAATTTCAGTGAAGACTACAAAGAGTAGTCCCCTTCTGCATTTTTCCCCTTACTCTCCAGCTGGCTGTGAAGTCTCACAACACTGAGAACCTGGATTGCAGAGACTGTGGCAATGAGAGCAACTTGCTCTCACACGTGATTATCATATCCCACAGCTTGGTCTTCTCTCCCATCTCTTCAGACCTTTCCTGGAGCTAGAGCTCAAGGTGCCATTCATTCTCTCACTCCTCCTGCCATCTCTTAGACATTGTTTCCTGCTCTTCAGGTCACAACAGAGAAGGGCACAGTTGAGAACTCAGTGCTCAGGTGCAGAAGGACAACCCAAGAATTTTCATTCCATCCTTTAGTCCTCACGATTTAAGGAATGCTCTCTCTTCCCACCCTTGCTCCAGCTGCACAAGGAATAGGTTGTCAGGGGTAGTGCTGGTGGGGGATGCCATGGAGTCTCAATGACTAGAGGATTTGAAGAAGAGTTGTTTGTCAGAAACAGGCTGAGTGGTCGTTCTGAAGCAAGAGATAAACCAGGCAGTATCTTGAGCTTTGTTGTAAGCCCCTGTTTCAGGATGTTGTCTATAGTCAGTGACTATACTGGTTATCAAAGTCAGATTTACACTATAATCCTTTTGAAAAGAAGCTCTGCTTTTCTAAGAAGTAAAAAGACTGTCTACACGGGGAAAGCCAACTTTCCTTGCTTTCCTTCCTTTCCTTCCTTTCCTTCCTTTCCTTCCTTTCCTTCCTTTCCTTCCTTTCCTTCCTTTCCTTCCTTTCCTTCCTTTCCTTCCTTTCCTTCCTTTCCTTCCTTTCCTTCCTTTCCTTCCTTTCCTTCCTTTCCTTCCTTTCCTTCCTTTCCTTCCTTTCCTTCCTTTCCTTCCTTTCCTTCCTTTCCTTCCTTTCCTTCCTTTCCTTCCTTTCCTTCCTTTCCTTCCTTTCCTTCCTTTCCTTCCTTTCCTTCCTTTCCTTCCTTTCCCTCCCTTCGGTGGTTGGTGTGGAGGAAGACTGAATTAAAGGAATATTGGAGAGAAAGTTTTGGTTGAGAAATGATCTGTTTACAGGAGGAATTATAACTGAGCATACTGCTCCATGCTCCTCTCAAAAGTGTACTTTTGCTAATTCCCTGGAAGACCACACATGCACACAGCAGCAGCACCTTGACTGGCTTCTCACACACTTGAAATGGGTTTTTCTTTAGCTTGGGTCCAAATGACTTGCAGGTACAGATTTTATGCCAGTTCTTTTTCTGCTGTTAGCTTCTTCCCCTTCCAAAGCATTGAGATAGTCTGGTATTAAGAGCATGAAAAATAGGTCATATGCTGTAGTTTATTGAGCAGGAGATCTTCTGGTTTTGTTTTTTTTTTTAAATATGTCTTCTTACTGTGCTGTTAGTAGCAGAACAGTATTTTTTCCCCCTAGTCTTTCAAACAACCTGTTTGGTTTAGGGACCTCTGACCACTCTCTGAAAGATTAGATCATGACAGCAAAGTCACAACTGGAAGTTTTGGGCAGAATGGAAATTTGCTTGTGTAAATTGTGTAGAGAGAGGGAGGAAAAAGGGCCAGAGATGGAGATTGCCATAAGATTGAATTTGCCACAAGGAAGTGGCCACTGCCTGGTGAGAAAGTCCTGGATGGAACTTCAGTAGTGTGTTTAGAGGGTAAGGAAAAACCCCAATAGCCTGGGTGATGGTTCCAAAAGCAAAATCAGATGTCACAAACTCTAAGTGACCAGAAGTTGGCAGCATCAAGGATGATTTGATTGCTTGTTGTTGATTGTGATTCAAAATCTTTGGGAAAATGTTCTGCCATTCTAGATGGCACTCTTGTAAGATCTTCTCAAAAACAGATTAGAAAAATACTCCCAAGAGCTCTTCTACAGCTAGAACATGATGGACAACTTCACAGAGGGTGTGAAAAATAGAAAGAACTAGAGAAATTCTGTGGATATAGTCATGCATTTTCAGCTGGAGAAACCAATTTAAAAAACTCTAGACTTCAGCCATAAAAATGAAATTGAGATTGTAGTGACCATCAAATAATCTGATGCTAAACCAGAAATTTTGCCAGTGTGAAAGCTTTATAATAAAGTTGGTGGTGCTCTTGCAGGTACTATGAATCTACAAATAGATGAATTTCAGTTGGTTTTAAATTTCAAGCATGTTACAGTAGGGCTTTTCAATACTTCAGCAACTGAGGCTTCATGGCTATTCTGCATAATGGAATAAGAGTAAAATATTGTTAAGAAAAATTGGTTCACTTCTCTGTGATCTGACTCAAGAAATGTAACAGAAACTGTTCTGTCCCTGTTTCTCATTTTATCAGACTTACTGTCAACTGAAAAAGGGTTTATCAGAGAAAAGCACATGGAAATTAACTGAAGTGGTTCAAAAAACTCTAAGATACTGCATGAAATGCATGATAAGCCCTCTCTACTTTTCTGTAAAGGAAGTAATCATTGTCCTGAAAAGTTTCTTTGCAGTTCTCATTTTTTTTTAAGAATAGCTTTATTGTCACTTATATTTGGTATAAAAATAAATATTTGGATTTTTTTTTGCCAGAAATGTGACAAAAGATAAAACATTGATTAGCATTTTGATTTATAAAAACCATCTGGATAAACAGAGTTTTAAAATTCTTATTTTCTTAAACTTAAAAAGAGTTCTTTCACACAAGAGGGGAAACAAATGTTACGTGTACACTAGGCCTTTGCTTTCTTGTGATGAAGACTGTCATTTTCCCAAGTGTAGAAAGTGTATAGATTTTTCCAAGTCAGGCAACATATGCTGTATTGCATTCAATTTGAAGCCAAAATAATATTGTGCAGCATCATTCTTTGCTAAAAAGCAAGCATAGGTGATAAGATCCAGTGATTATTGCTTAGGAAGGAGTGTCAGGACTCGTTAATATCTCACTCAGGTTCAGTAACTGCTGGGCTCCCCAGGACTGCTTGTACCGATTGCTATCGACCTGAACTCCTTCCCCTGTTTTTGCTGAAGGTCAGGAACAGTTTGTTGCAGCAAGAACCTTGTTTGTTTTTTCTCCTTGATGTGGAAATCTGAGCTAACAAACTCAGTTTTATACCATCTTGCAAGTATTTGTATTAATAATACATTAACTTTGAGGTAATTGTTGCACTAAACCCCATGAATTGAAATCCAGTGCCTTTCTGTAGCTGCCTAAGAGTTGTTTCTGGAAAGATGTGCTCCATTTAGTGCGTTTTTGGGCCTTCTTGATTTGAGGCATCTTTGTTGTGAAAAGTTTGTAGAACACATTAGAATTTAATATAACCAAGATTAGCCACTTTTAAAATATCATGGCTCCTAATAACAGTAATATTTCCACTTACTCTGTGTGTTATAACTCTGCAGCTAGACTGTCAACAGCTATAAAAAGAAAATTCTTCCTTCTTAATGTATTTTTTAACTTCCGTTTAACAGCAATGCTCTAAAGTTCACTATCACACTTGAACAAAAATTACTGAGTGAACTAGAGACATAAATATTTTTTTAGTGTTTAGTATATTTTTCACAAGTGAAATATAAATATCATTGGTGCCTAGTAATAGAGGAATCTTGAGTAGGCTGAGGCTAGGGGAAACTCCTCTATCTGCTGTATTTCAATAATCTATATACATGTGGAAATGCTGGTCTATTCTTTCTCAACTATACTTTTCATTGTCTTCAGCCATTTAGTGATACTCAGGGTGAGAATAGCTTCAGGTTTCTTTCTGCAGTACAGTTACTTTGCTCTCAATGGTTATGAAGATTATATCATTAACTAAAAGTCAGTGCTCTCAGTTCAAGGCTTCAAAGTGGGAAAAGGTATGTGCAGAGAGACTGGATAGGATAAATGATGGCCTGATGACAGTGGAAGAGGAAACTGAATAGTACTTTGCAGTGTTTTGACATTAAATAAGATTCTCAATAAATAGTGCTATCTGCTGGAAAATTCTCAAAAAGCTGAGTGGTATCCATTGACTGGTGTGAGCCACTGCCTTCCAAAAGGTTCCATGGAAGGAGTGGTGATGGGTTCTGGCTTTTTTTTGCTGCTGAATCTATCTTTTGTACATTAGCTCTTAGAGAATGCAGTGGGTCACCATTTAGAGATGCCCGTCTTTCTCCATTGATGTGTTGAGGTAGTCTTGTTGGTTACTGAAATGAGATTGTTAATTTAAATTCCATGCTGATTGTGACAAACTGATTGCAGTCTGTTATTTTTTTTTGGAGGAAAGTCTGATTTTTGTCACCTTACAACTCACCTATCCACTCCTGTTTTAGTACACTGATCCTGCTACTTACTGTACCATTAGTGATGTACTGGTCAGGAGATGCACTTGGGTGTGTCTTGAAAACTCTTGGCAGAAGGGTTATATAGCCCAAGTAAAACTATTGCTAGAACATTGTTCAGCTGAAACTTGACTCAGTGTCAGATTTTTGATTAGAGATCACAAAGAGGGAAACAAAACATAAAAAACCCTTAATTCTCACATACCCATGTACATTGAAGATGAGGAACATCTTTGGGTGAAACAAATTCTGTATTTGTTACAGAGGTTATTAAGGTTACTTAATTTTCTCGACACATATATTGTTATGCCTTTGCCAAATTTGATAGTGAAATCAGTAAGAAGTTTGTGATATCCATGTGATGTTTTTGGGTGGAGCACACATACATTCTTGAGGCTGTATTACAGATGGAGTCTGTCTCCAAAACCAAAATATGCACTGGCAGCATTTTACTAACACAGACCGAGCTATACATTTTTACTGAGGTGTTTGTGTAATGTGTTCAGGTTTGTTCACTTTAGTTTATGCCCCGTGTGTAATTTTGCCATGGTTCACATAGCAGTAGGCAGCATGCCAACTTCCAGGCTGGCCAGGACTCTGTCTTTTTGACTGGAGGCTGCAGATAGTCCCTTGAGTGGGTCGATTTATCACAGATCCCATCAGCAAAGCCCATTAAGCTTTCACTGAAGAAAGCATAAGCAGTGCATATGCTTCAAGATGGTCCTTATTCAAGCACAGCTATTGGTGATTGGTTTAGATATCAGCATTGGGGATCTGTCAGCAAAATTTTGTATAGTTGTTGGCTGTTGGCTGTAACAATGTGAGTTGTTTCTTTTCATTGACCTTAAAAAGTGTTAGTGATTTTTTCCATATAGTGGTGTCTAGGCAGTAGACTGTACCCATTATGGGCAGCAAACCCATCATGTGATTCATTCTCTGGAGAGGAGAGAGCCCAAGCTTCAGCTCAGCAACAAACTGACAGCTGCTATTTACTGTGGGGGCAGAACATCACTGTATTTGTAATTGGCTTCACACCTCTTAGAGAGGATAATCATTCATCATCAAAGTAACAGTCTAAAAGTAAAAAACAACCACTGCCCACCCTGCCCCTCCAACCAAACAAAACCCCCACTGCATATTAATTTCCTGTCTTTCTGCTGTCCAGTGAATACCCGTAGTCCGTATTCTGACTCCTATTGTCAAGGATCAGCTTGTGACAATTTTTCTTATTACACTTTTCTCTTTCTTTTTCTTTTTGTGCTCAGCCAACAGTGGTGCTGACAATGACACACTTTCTTCTTGCTCCTGCTTCAGTGCTGCTTTTTGTTAAAGATGATTGTGCCCTCCTCCATGTTTCCTTCTCTTCAAATCTTTCTGATGCAGTTGTGAGGGAGTAATTTACCCTGCTATACAGTTCCTGTATTTGTGATTTCTAACCTAATCGATATCTTGAAAGATTGAAAATAATTTGCAGGCTCTGGATGGTAGGCCCACAGAATGCTGAGTCATTTTCCCCAAACAGCAATAAAACATCATTTTAAAATTTCATCTGCCTTTTCCCCTCACTAATTTTCTCTTTTCCATATTTTTTCTTCTGTCAATTCATATTTATGAAACTCTGTGTGTGTGTCTGTATTTTAATTTCTTGGCCTGACTGTCTTTGCCTGCTTTATTTTTTTTCCCACTTTTTTGTTGCAGATTTCTATAGTGACACTGTGTGCTATTGGTAAAGTTTCCTTTCCCCGGTTCTGACTTCTGCAGGTCTACTGTTGCCTACCTGCAGATATCAGGCTCTTTACCCAGAACTCGGAGCTGTAGTTAAAAAAGACAATTAAAAATGGTAGCAAAGCCTTTACAGAGCAGGGAACAGTGACCTTGCTTAGGGTATACATCACAAAAAAAGTGCAGATAGAGCAGGTTTGGAATTCCACACATGATTTTTTTGAGTATCTTTTAATAAAAAGCCTATTATTTCTATGTTATCTTCTAAAGGGGAAGTTCTTTACATCTGATTTAATGCACTTGAATTATAAAGGATATTCTGAATTCCTGGGGCTCAGCTAAGGAGTCAGTGGGTAACTCTTCAATTGCATAGAAAAGTCTTGGGTCTGGTTCTGTTTGTTTTAAATATCTTTAAGCTAAATCAAATACAGACTGTAACACTTGGACACCATATGGATTCATTATGTTTATGAGAAGAATTAGGAGGGATATGAAATTCATAAATCAGGGAGTGGCTCCCATTGATCTGTAAGTGTATTCTCTTTCCTGATGACAGAGATAGATAGTCATGTTCAGATCTTTTGACATTTCAGGGCAGACTGTATGATAGAAAGCATGAGAGACCTGCTTGTACTGTGAGTGCATTTCGTGCTATGTTTCTAAAAGACCATCCTGTCCTCTTTTCTTTGGGACAGAGATAGCAATGTGGAGTTTCTGTTCATCTAGCATGGTTGACCCATTTTCCCTCTCTGTCACTGTCTGCTAATAACATAATGCCAGGAAAGAAAATAGTTTATGCCTTATTCTCCAGTTAGTCTTCCACTTCCCTCTGTTACGAAACATTTTTAAGACTCTCATTTTCTCCAGCCTCTCCTTCTTTTTTTCCTGAGATACAACTGAGTACTTTGTCACAGTGCTGCCTTTTCCCCATCAATATTTCCTTGCATGCTCTCAATTCAGATGGTTCTGCCTCTCAGGGAAAGGTTAGTTTTCTAATCTAAGTGAAATGTATCTTTTTAAAAGCAGACAAAGATCAAATTGAACTGATCAACTCAAATAAAAGAAAATGGAAAGCACAAATCTGCTTTAACTCAAACCCTGTACCTAAGGCTAATATGGATTAGGTCACATTTGGCAGTGTGTATCTCTTGAGTTGTTTCTATTAACTGGGCCCGTGTTCTCAGACTCGCTGGAAAAATAAATAGAAAAGTAATTGGTGGAACCTAAAGTTACAAAATTGACCAAAGACGGGAGATAATGTTGCATTTGCTGTTCTGGCTGTATATACAGGTTTAACATTTGAAATTGGTTGAGTTTTTAAAAATTTCTGCTGCATCAGTTTGGTTTTTTTTTTAGCAGAAGTCAAGATATAAAAAGTTAAAAAATTTTCCTTTTAATCTTAAGAGGCCTGTGATCCACATTCAAAGCAGAGTATAACTGAAGAAGTCTTTCAGTTGAAAGACTAATTGTTTTAACTGGTCAGCCTTTTAGTCTTTGAATTATTGCATGTTTCTAATACTTTACCTTTTGCTTGCATCTTGGGTCTGTTACAGAGCATTAATAAGGTGCTGTATAAATATCTGATGTTTTAGGCTGTTATACTTTTGGTATAATGAGGTTTTTTCTTAGGCCATAATCTGCAGTGAAAAGCTTTAACAGGCCTTCCCAACCTTAAGCCAAGTCCTGTTAGCAGAATAGAAAGCTATGGATGGGAAGCAATGCTGTGTTCCCATTGAAGTGTTTCTCAGACTATTTGGAGCTGTGTTGTGGTCTCATACAGCAGACAGTCCACTTTCATGTGCTGACCCAATTGTTTGCTGTCTTTCTGTTCCAGTGACAGCCCCTGCTGCTTGTGTGCACCAAGCTGCTGCTTAGCCTGGCTAACCTTTGCTTCCTTCAAAGGCAATTGTGGCTTGAGTGCTTTTGGACTGATGGGGGTCTCAGTGGAGTGTTTTGTAGTAGATGTGTTTAAGACAGTAGCAATGTAGAAGGAAATGTGCTATGGACAGAAATGAGGTGGACTATTCAGTGTAAGGGTAACAGTGACATGTGAAAACACTGAGTTGCTATAGCCTGGGAAAACAGAAAAAATGTCCATTACCTTGTAAAGGATGTTGTAATTTTTTCCTATGTGCCATGTTTTGTGCTCAGTCCAGGTTTTTACTGGACATTTCTGTACACTGACAAGATTCCTGCTGTGGGCTACTGAACTGGAGCAGGATTCAGGAGTGCTCTGTAGCATATTTCCTGAACTTGTTTTTCATTATACCAAATCTGTTTAGTTCAACTTGACTTTATCTGTGAGGTTTGAAGCACATGCTTATTCATGTGATTCCTGTATAAATACATACCTGGATAAATTATCACTGCTTACCTCAGGTCAAGACAGCTGAGGTGTTGGCATCTCCTTACTTCTGCACCCATTTCCTTGTGCTCAGTCTGGTTGTTGCATGTCTGTCTTTGACTTTAATGAAACTCAGGGAAAGCCCAGCCGAGGGCTGATGCACTGGCACAGGACATTTCTTGTTCTGATACCTATTTCCTTTTCTAGTGTGCTGAGGTACAGTGCAAGCAGGTGCAAGAAGGAAATAAGACTCAGATTTTACCAAGTATCTAAAGTTCTGCTGGGCACAGACCCCCTGTAATCAATGTAAGAGCTCACCTGATCAAAGGTGTCTCTACAGAGCCTGAGAAATCTGAGTGGCTGCTATCTTAGGATCATATGATAGTTCAGACTGAGGGAACCTCAGGAGGTCCTGCTCAAAAGAGAGTCAGCTGTGACCATTCAAATCTTGGAAACATCCAGCAACGGAGTCTGTATAACTTCTTTAGGTAATCTTTTCCACTAGTTGACTGTCCTTATGGTGGAAGGGTTTCTTCTTATATCAAGCCTGAACACTTCTTTTTTCAGTTTGTGCTCATTGTCTATTGTGTTCCCACAAAGCACCACTGTGAAAAGCCCGACTCCCTGTATTTGATACTCCTTGCAGAATTTCTCTTTCTTTCTTTCTTTCTTTTCCAACTCCTTGCAAGTGTTGGAAGGTTGCTGTTGGGTTGCTTCAAAGCCTCTTCCCCAGGCTGAACAAGCTGTGATTCCTTAACCTGTTCTCATGGGACAGGTCTTTAGCCAACTGACCATGTTGGTAGCCCTCACTGATCTCTGGTTTATTGATCTTTCTGGTATTGCAAGCCCAGTGCTGGATGCAGGATTGTAGATATGGTTTAATGAGTGCTAGATAGAAGGGGATAACTGATCCCTTGATCTGCTAGCTGTGTTCCTGTTGATGCAGCCCAGGCATCCTCCTGTGTAAGGGACTTGCCCACACAGGGCATGAGCAGAGAGAGGCTTAAGGCTATGTAACATAACAAGGGTGTTTGAAACTACAGCTTGTATTGTCATGCAAGTAGCAGGAGGCAGATGGTTGAGCCTTCTCTAGTAGCAATCAGTATGTCACCATGGTGTGTCTCTTTCAGGCTCCAACTGTTGTCAGGCTGGTGATGGAGTCACCTCTGGTGGCACATATGCAAGGCTATTATTGTATACAGCACCACATAGAGAGAACTGTACACTGAAGGCCCTCCGTGCAAGAATTACTGTTGGAAACAGAACCCTCTTCTGGCATGTGAAATTCCTTGTTCATTTGTTGCTTCCTTCCCAACACTTTCAGCCAAGAGCTAATAGGCAGAATTTTAGGGGTAAGGATTTAAGACAAGGTCAGTAACAAAAGAGAGGGACAAGAAGTGAAATAGACTGGGAGAGTGAGTCTTGTTTCCCTGGCCGGCTGCAGTGCTGGCCATTGGAAAGACTTTGCCTTCATTGATTATGAACGTTTGCAGCTGTCCTTTCCTTACTTAGCAATTTTTGACTTTGGGGAGAAAAAAAGTTACCTGATTTGTGTATGAGAGTTCTCAGTAGCAGGCAATTTACCATTAAGGTAAATAATAGTAGTGACAAGAAACTAATGACCATAACAAAATTTGAGTGTTTAAATAGTGTCTTTTTCTTTCTCGTTTAATCCACTACTAGAAAAATAGAGTCAAATAGGGCAAGTCAAGGAAAGTGATATTTTACCTCTACTCAGCCCTGCTGGGGATCTGGAGTGGAGCACTGAGACATACTGGAGGGAAGTGAAGAGCCACACAGATGAACTTGAGGTTGACTTTCCAGTGTGAGGGTGATGGAACACTTGACACAGGTTACCCAGGGTGGGTGTATCCTTGGAGATACTCAGAAGGGGACTGGGCACAGTGACAAGCAACTTGCTCTAGTTGTCTGTGCTTTGGCAATTTTCAGAGGTCACTTCTAGCCTCAACTCTTCTGTGGTTCTGTGATTTAGAAACAGAAATGCAAGAAGGTTTGGAAAAGCTGCACAAAAAAATGCACATTATTAAAGCAGTGGAGCAGAAGTTGTTGAAGGTTCTTCCTGGAGAGCGCAGGGCGTGGGAGTCCAGTGGTATAGAAACTCCAACTCAGACTTCTTTGTTTCATCTGTATTAGCAAATTAGAGATATGTATGAAACTCATGGTTAAATGCTGAAATGCTGACAGGCACAGTAACTTAGCCTGTGCTTGTTCTCTCTCCCAGCCAGCTCCTGGGTATGGCTCTGTTCACTCACAAGCCAACTTCTGCTCTACTCAGGCAGTCACCCTGTTTTGGACATTAGGAGAGTTGAGCAGTATGGCACTCAGCCTCACTACCAGAGGCTGCTCCTGGATTTTTTTAGTTTGCTAGCACAGATGTATAAGTCTAAGTGCCTGGAACCAGTGCTGGAAACCTGAAGAAATGTCTTTTGCCACAGCTGTAGCTCCTGTGCTTTTAGGCTTGTGGATCAACTGGATTTTCAGGGCAGGACCTCATCCATCTTTTATTACTGCTAGGGAGCCATGAGACTAGACACTGTGTCTGAGCCAGAAACTCCCAGAGATTGAGCTCCAAGTATCAGCATAATTTATTAAAAATTCAAGAACCTTAAAAGACACAGGAAGATATTAACAGGCATATTAAAAACCTTGGGGGGAAAAAAAAAAGGAGGCTAAAAGACATAAAAGTATTTGCATAGTGAAGGTTTTAAATTCTGAACAGCAAAAATAGCTATTCTCTGTTGTTCCATTTTATTTCTTATTAAAGCAGAAATTAACCGCTCTACTGACAGTAATCCCTATACTTATTCTTTGTATTATATCCAACTTCTCATCAAAATGGAACATTTAGTTTTTCTCTAGTGAGCAATGCACAACTTGTGTATTTTTAAGAACTTTGACAAAACTGAGTTAATTCATTATGCCCTCAAACTTTCTTCTTTTTTTTCCCCTCAGATTTCTTTTTACTCCATAGAATGTCTGTCTTGTGAAAATTATTCTTTCAGGTATTTATTTTGGACTCCACCATAGCCTTTCACCATTTGGATTTCAGTGAAACTGTGGATGCTCATTGAGTCTTCAGTGTGGGTTGTCATCAGATATTTTACTTTTCACTAGGGCTATGGTGTGCAGAGGTCTTTCTTTCTTGGCTTTTGTTAACCACTGCAGTGCTCCACAGATGCCTTAGCTTTCTCAGGGGAGGTCTTCCTACACCTGGGTAGAGCAGAAGTGACAATGCTCAGCACCTTGGATGTCTGGGTTTTGATGTCAAGGCAGACAGAGCTCTGTCAGTCAGAGACTCACGTGTGCTGGTGCAGGAGGACAGACAGGTGAAGGGACCTAGTAAAACTGAGCTTTTTTGCAGACTTGAGCAATGTGTTTTAAGATTTAAATCTGTTTTGAGTTTTTGCAGCATTAAGGAGATGCTTAAGAGTTGCTTTAAGCATTTGGAAATGCTCTAGTTTGAATATTGAAAGTATTTTTATTTTGTGCATTTGTTCTTGTGTTGAAAGCTATTTACAGTAGGAACTCTGTGCTCCTGTCTGGTAATATATATCCAGCACAGTGTAAATATCCATATGAAGCTCCCAGGAGTAATCTTAGTACAGGCAAGGAAATGTAATTACATATCCAAGAGACATTTGCAGCACAGTTCAGTTTTGACAAAAGGCTTATGGCTTGTTCAGCTTTAAAATACTGGGTATTTTTTTCTGAACTATTCAGAAAACATAGTTTTTGTAAACGAAAATATCTTTTTAGTGTAAATTTCAACAGGCCTGTAGAGGAAGCAATGTGCTTTACCAGTGACTTCATGTGACTTGCCTGGCACTCAGGGAATGTTGAGTTGCAAAAAAATTGGTGGAAATATACTTTTAATTTCTATGACTGGATCATTGCATACATAGATTATTAGTAGATTTGTAGAAAACAAAAATAATATAACTCCCAATGGAAAGTTTTGTGATTCTCTGGAAATTGAATTAAAGTTACTAATAAATAATGAAATAACTAATTGATGTAATCTTCATTTATTTTTATAAAAGAATTATTTTATTTTTACATTTGTGGAAGACTTTATTGGTAATAATATGAGTAATTTTTGTAACAAAATTTGGAGACAAAGTCACTAACATTGTTGTGAAATAGCATTTTTTTGACAAGAAGTGTTTTTTGGTCAAAATGTAATTTACCACCAGTTTAGAGGAATCTCTGTGGTTTTGCAACTTTGATTTATTGACTTGTTAAGATGATAGTTTAATGGTTTTACTGCCTGTTATGCCAGCAAAGATGTGGTACTGATCATGCACTGACAGGATAAATAATAGTTTTTGAACCATAAGACCAGTTTCAGGTATTCATGTGCAAGCTTCAGTTGTGAACATATTTCCTGCAATTGTGAACTTCAACACAGCAGCTACAAATAGTTTGCTTTGCATTTCCTGTCATCTCTCTTTATCTGTTACTCAAAGGCACATATTAAGTTTTATTCTGAATGGGTTCAGTTGCCCTCTGAGGGCTCTGGCCGTGGAGGATGTGGCTGATGGGTTTGCAGAAATGTAGTAATAGGTGTAGAAGGGGCTCAGACAGTGACATCTGACAGATCTGTGGCCTGCAGCATTTAGGAATAAGGAAAGGTAAGAGATATTTTGCTTTCTTTTTTTTTCTTCATGGTTACGAATCCCTTCCGAGGTCTTCTGTGTTCCTGTGGTGTAAATGCTATTTAATGACTAAGCTGTGTGATCTGAAGCATGAGCTTGTCCTTTCATCTTACACATATCACATGGCTTTTCACTATTAGTTCAGTGACTTCCTTTCTTCTCCATCTATCCCATAATTCACCTTTTGCATTTGATCTGGCAGTGTGATAATGTATCTGCTCTGACATGCTGAGTTTTTACATATCTCATGGAAATAGCTTTTTCTCTGCATTTTGCTGTAGTTAAAATACTTGGTTTATGCTTTGGGCAGGCCATTTCTGTAAATTAGCTAAGAATTACTTGCATTCCTCTTATACTCGATTTTGTTTGTGCCTGTTTTATATCCTAAAGTATTAATTTTTTAGGATATCAGCAGCCATTTATCAGTTGCTCTCTTCTGTCTAGATGGGGAGATGGAAAACATTTCTTTACCTTTTAACCTGAAGTTGTTGAGGAGCAGATCTTCAGCCTAAAAGAAGGAAAAGCTCGGGAGATGTTATCAAGTTCTGCTTGTCTGCAGAGGAGCTGTGAATGCCCTGTCCCTGGAAATGTTCAAGGTCAGGTTGTGGCCTTGAGCAACCTGATCTAACGAGTGGCATCCCTGACCATGCAAGTGGGGTTGGACTAGAGGATCCTTATGGTCTCTTTCAGCCCAAGCCTTTCCATGATTTTATGATTCTATGGTTTGAATAATTTTCTCTCTGGAAACTTTTGGAAACCATTTGGATGACATGCAGTACTTCAGTCTCTGGAACAGTATTTGGGTGGAATTTAGGGTCTGTGTCCAAGAAAGTGATGAGAAAGCCCGTGCTCTATGAATTTATGAATTACATAAAGCTCATTCATTTGCCTAAGTCTAATTGAAAATACTAAGAGCCGTGACGGAAACCTCTGTACTTTAACAGGAAGGTACATGGTGGTATTGTTTCAAGCAGGGAGAAAAGAGAGAAAGCAAAGAAAAGAGAGGACAGTCTTTGTAACAATACTGATGGAGCATTTAATTAGCAATGGCAACTGCACCTGGTTCTAGTCAAAATAATTTACAGTCCACGAGGAGCTGAGAGCATAATATATGCAGAATTTCTGTAGGTGTTTGCAGGGCATCAGTGAAAAATGTGACGCGGTTGTTGCTTTTTCATCATAAATACATAAAAAGGAATCTGTGATTTGATTGAATTACACAGGCTTTAGAATTTGGAGCTTACAGACCAGATCGTCTGTGAAGTATGACATCCTACACCACATCGTGAGTGGTCTGTGATATGTTGTATAGAACAGTATTAAATTAAACTGGTAATACATTGACTTTTGCCAAGGATTTACATTAAAAATTAGTGTTTGTTTTTGCACTCTTGCACCCTTTCAGCAGAGTAAGCCAAAGCAGGCTCTGAGAGTATTCTTCATTTGTGAGCAAAAGCTGAATTTATCATTTAATAATTTTGTATAGGCAAATGTGCTGTAATAGGAAATTGTTTTACACTATACTAGCATAAAATGTCTTTCATAAATGAAACTTTTTTTCTATTAACACTAATACTATAGAAATGGATGCATTAAAGGAGAGACATTTTATAAAGCTGCATAGTTAACATAGCTGCTTAGAATTTACAGTATGTGAATAATCAACTAGTAAAATTTTCACTTGACAAAAAACCAGCTTTTCCTTTTTTTTTACTCCAGCACACATGTAAACATAACTCTGTTTAATGTACCTTTTTTGACTCTAACTTGGAGTTGCCAATGATGACAAATGCTTAATACACTTTGCAGTTAAAGAGAAATTTTTAACTGTATTTGCCATGTCTTGAATGATAACTTTGGAATTCAGAAGCACCAATGAATTGTCCAATGAAGCTTGGTTCTGTAGATTTCCTAAAGAAATGAAAAAAAGCATAAAGATTAAAAGCTAGAAAACTTATACAGAAGAGTTAAGAAGTAGAAAACTTGGAAGCTAGGAACTAGCTCATATTTAGTTTCCCAGGTTTTGGCTTATACCTTCAGTTTTAGGAGAGCACAACAGCTAGACTCCAGTTTCATTACACCTGTGATCCAGAGCTATATGGCCTAACAAGTTTTGAAGGAATAAATGCATGGATAAGAATTTCAGTTTTTAGTAGCAAATATTCATTCTTTCAGTCAGTACTCCCTTGGAAGAGGAAGGCTTAATACAAGTGGTGAGCAATAGATAATCACTTGATCCAAATTTTACTTCTCTTTTGTCTGTGTCTGCTCTTGTATCTGAAAGCCATACATTTAGAAGTCATATTTAAATCCCCATACTGAGTGTTACCAATTGCCTAGGAGCAATTACACTCGTATAATTTAGTGTTGTGCTGTTTGAAATACTGATATATTGAAGGTAGAATAAATGATAAGAAAATTTAGGAATTTTGTAAGAAAATTTGCCATTGCTATATGCATGAATGATACCCCTTTCTGACATCCTTAAAAGAGGACAGCAACATGTTGATGGGGTAAGCTATGGGTCATACTGTGTGTTTCTTTACTCTGCTAGATCAGCTGCTGTAAACTGACAAATGCAATTAGTGAGAAACTCAGCTTCAGTCTGTGTTTTTCCTGCTCATATTTATGTCCTTCTGTCTCCTGGATATTTGGAAAGAAATAATAATCACAGTATCTGGAAGAAAATAGTATAGAAATATTGAATTATCAGCCTTTTGTTGTGTCACTCACTGGTGACTGTGAAGTTTTTTCTTAAACTTCAGTGAAGTTTTCTGTGTCTAGGGGATGTATAAGCCTGGGTGAGCTCACTGGGTGATAACCTGGGAGCAGTGACAAATGTTAATATGTGTGTGCATCTTTGGCAGATTTTGCTGTTGCAGTCAGATTTTTGTTTATTTTGTTTTGCCACAGTTGCCTCCTCCTTTCAAGTTTCTCTGAATTTTCTGTGCATCTTTTGTGTATCCTTCTCCAGCAGTGGTTCTTACTTTTTGATCTGTTGTCAATACTTACTAGTGTGCTGGCAGGGAATTTCTGCACAGCTCCAGGCTATGCTGTAGTTCTTGGTCTGCTACTGACTGATTTTCTTTCCCCAAGCACTGGAATCCAATAGCTGAGGAATAGGTAAATTATTGAAAGGATGAATGCCTGGCTCCACTGAAAATTCTAGCAGTTCTACTTTTGAAATCTGTGATGCTTGGAATTTAGTCTTCTTGATCTTTTTGCTGAGTCTGGACTTTACTTGGCTGAGATTTGTATCATAACAATTCTTTGTATTATATTATAAGATATGAACTTTGTCCTTCTGCTGTATTTTTTCAAATCTTTAAAATTAAAATGTTTTGACCTAAATTTCTCAAGAAGCAAGACCTGCCTGTCTCCTTAACACTCTATCTTTCTATGTATAATAAATATCAAATTGCATAAGAGAGAGAAAATAAAAATGTAAGAAATGGGGGAAAAGCTGGTATCACCTGAGAGCTGGGGTATTTTTTAAATTCTGAGACAGTTGCTGGGAGGAAGCAGGAAGACACCACGCCTTGGTGATTAGAGCATGGGCCCAGCTGCCTGTGTGACATGGCTGGTGTTGCCCTAGTGGCACTTGACCTTCTGTCTTCACCAAGCTGGCTCAAAGCAGTTTCCAGGGGAACTACTTGAAATCAAAATATCAATATGGGAACATTGCAAATTCAGACAACCCATGTATCTGAAAATGTATTTGGAACAGGTTTCTTGATCATCTTGATATTGTAAGTACAAAGTAATTTAATGTTGTGAACTTTATGCTTTTTCTCTAAAACTTAGCCAATACTGGCCTCATGAGTAATGTTAATGCTTTTGGATACATACTGTGAGAAAGTTGGAAATTTACAAGATTTCACTATTTTCAAAAAGTAACTGGCCTTTTAAATTTTAAAATAAGCTACTTCAGGTTCCAAGTCTTCTATCTAGACCTGTTTTCCATTGCTGTCCCTTCTGCCAGTGATTAAAATCTTACTGTGCAGTCCAGTTCTTTGTTCTTTGGGGTTCCTCAATATATGCAGAGCTAACTGCTCCTCTAGGTTGGTACAGCAGAATTTATGAGTGAAATTTCAAAATGGTGAGAGTCATGGAAGTTGGAATTAGAGTTGTCTACCCAGTTTTTAAACTATTTTGTCTAAAATGTAAACATTTCTTGCCTTGTTGTTTTCAATAAATAGTTCATTTTTTCAGTCTCTAACAGAGAACAGTAAGGCACTAACCTGTGTCTTGGGAACAGATAGAGTCAGAATGTTTAATATGGTCCTTAACCTTAAATTTTGAAGGGAGCCCTAGGTATGGGTCTCTGTAAGTAGTGTATCAAGTGCCAGTCTGGTAGCACAGTGCACAATGTGCAGCATGTGCTTGGTTTTATGGGATATGTGGACTTTCACTCACTCCAGGAGCAAGGGTGTTATAGCCTACCCCAACAAGCAAGTGGAATATCCTTACATAAAAAATTATGGACCTTATTGCTTGCTAAATCTGCAAATCAATACAAGCTCATCGCTCTAGGAGGTTTTTCTCATAAAAAAGGAGATTGCATTTAGCTAGCATGTGGGAGGAACTTTCTCTTTTACTTCAAGTAAGAAGTACAGATAGAGAAATTAAATATTTGAAAAGTTCCTTGCAAAACAGAAGGCAACGATTGAAAAATGTTTCCCAGAGCAAACTGATTGCAGCCAGAGTTCTTCACACAGATTCAGGTAGCCAAAGAGAACACCATCTTTGGATAATTTCTGGAGAATTGTGATGTATTTCTTGTTCACTTCATTGCCCAATTGCTGCATACCAAAGCTGTATTATCCACTAGTTACATTATTCCTACTACAAAAGCCTTTATAATTGCATGCAAATAAGTGATCTTGCACAGAAAGCTCAAAACAAAAGAGAAAACCCAGAGAATTCCTCCTGGAGCTTCAGAGCTGCAAGTGCAACTCAGCACGAATTTCATATCAAGGAGTCAGCTGTGGGCAAGATTTCCCTCCTGCTGGTTCCTTCTCTGCTGTTGTGCATCTGACATGTCCTTCTGTGAATGACACGGTTTCAAGGTGAGGAGGTGAAAGCAGTCCTATAGCCTCTTCAAGCTGCCAGTTTAAACACTCCCTAGCCAAGCACAACTTAATGCCTTGTTACCTTTATCCTGGAAAAATTATTTTGTCTTGTGTCATATACATGACACTTATTTGGAGATCTATGTTTCTCCTTTCTGTTTTTGTGCTGTTTGTTGGCATGGGCTCAGATCACATTTACCAGATTGGGCCCTTGCAGGTCTGAGATGGAGCTTCCCTACCTGTCTATCGTTTGTGAGCTTGGGTTACACCCAGACTGCTAGATAATTTTTCACTGTTTAATTTCAATTTTTGCATACTTTACTGAAGTGCTAGTTTTAGAAACATAACTAATTTTTATAGTTTTCTATAATTCTTGTAAGATTGGTTTAATTTTATTATGGTATCTTACAGGTTTACTTTGTTCAAGTCTGCATTACTGCAAGTGAAAATAAGTTTGTTTTTGTTTTTTTGGTTTTTTTAAAACCCTCTTCTCTTTTAGAGTTTGCTTAAATTAGAAGAACAGTTATTTTGGACAAAACCTAGGACAGGACAAATAGCCCTAATGTGACAGCCAGTGATGGCAACTGGTATTATGAAAAGAGGTGATGGAGCTGACCCTCTGCTTAGGAGACTAATTTTGATTTGTATATTTTGTACCTGTTCTCTGGTTAAAAAATGTCATTAATTTAATGTTACAGGTAAATACAGAATATGCATTTTAGGGGAGACATAACTCCATAGAAATCTAGAAACTCTGACAAGGGTTATAATTCTGTAACTGAACAGGAACAGTTTATTTACAGTTGTAAAACACACACACATATCTCTTAATCATTTGTAAATAAATGTTGGTTAAGTCAGAGTGAGGTATGAGGAAGGTAATTCCAGTAGATGTTTGAATTTATCTCAATCTTTGAATCAGACCTTTTACAGAGGAGACAAAGCTGAATCTTCATCCCATTCTCTCTCACAACATTTTTCTTTCCTTTTGTTGGATTGAGAGTGTGGAAAAGCTGATGAAAACTTTACAGCTAAGAAAGCATTTAGGAAAATTTCTATGTTTAGTCATTGGAAAAGCTAGGTAACTTTCAGGTGCTTTCCTGAGTTCTCCGAGGCTTTACTGATCCTATTTTCAAATATCAGAAGTGAAGGGAGTCCTTTCAGAAGCAGCAGGAGATTGAGTTGTGGTTTGATTTATTAATCAAGCTGTGCAGCTGAGGCAGGCAATACAGTAACCCGCAGCAGAGACACTGTACTGTGTATCCTGATTTGTTCTGGAACTTCTTGTATAGATCTTTATACAGGATTAATCCTAATAGCATTAGTGTGGTAAGACATATTGCTAAGTAGACTTAGACAACTAACAAAGACTTAAAACAAACAAAAAAAATCCTTTGGACGTTGCTGTCAAATAGCTGACCTCCTTAACCAATTCCTGGCTCTTTCTCAGACATCATCTTGAACAAAAGGGAAACTGAGCAAGGGATTACCAGGGACCACTGTCAGCCTTTTGAATTAAAGGCTGTTGCCATCCGGTTACTTATCCTTATTCAGAACATTTTGACAAAATGCGCTATAGCCCTAAACTGATAGTTTAAAAAGCAGATTATTGAATTTTAACACTTGCGTTTCAGCCTTCTATTTCAGACAAAAGTATCCAATGGTAGAATGTATCTTTGATAGTTTTCACATAATTTAATATCTTAAATACTGGTAATTACCCTGAAGACATGGTACCAGTAAGCTTAAAACAAATGTGAAAAGCCGAAGATAGGATTTAAATTTAACACTGGTCTTTTTAATACATTTGAGGCAAGAATTTCCATAAATTAGAAGGGATGTATCTAAACCCATGTCTTTCTGGTTTGAAATACCATGTGAGTGGTTTCATAAATCAGCTGCAGTTGAAATGACAACCCATAGTAGAATGCACTGCTAATTTAATTTTGCTAAATGATTCTTATTTTAGCCACTGTAATACATTTTGATGAATGGTTTAGATGATCAGTTTAAAGACCAATTTAAATTTCAGCAGTTTTGTTCACTTGTTATATGTATTGTTTTCTTCCATGGCCAAGTGTAAATACTTTTCATTGATAAAATCACTTTATATAGTGTTTTCAAGCATTTTAAAGCACTGTTTCTTGAGACTGATACTGAGTCTTGATACTGAGCATACCTTTTATATTTGAAGTATGGAGCTAGTGCTTCTGAAATAAATAATGATCTTAAATACATTGATTCTCAAGTGATTTGCTTGGAATGCTGAAATATCCCTGAGTTTCTGAATACTAATGGTGGAAGAAAGCATTTCTTTTACAAATGATCAGAAGTAATAGCTGGTGAATGATAGGGACAAGGTGTATGTTTTTTATGCTTCAGAATAGAGAGGTTTAATTTGAGAACCTGAGTTTGCAGTTGTCTGCTGCTGTTGCTCCCAGGGGCTGTGGCTCAGACCTCAGTGTTGTTCACACAATTCCCAAGTGGACCAGGCAAAAACCCCATGTGAGCTGGCTGCACTCTCTGTTCTCCATGTTAAAAAGGATGAATACATGTGATTACTGTGATTGTACTACCAGGGTCATGATATGTAACCACGGTGTAAAACAGTGCAATGAAAGTTTATGCTTTCAGCATTCAACATGTGCATAATGTAATATTTTAATCGCATGTATGGCAGATGATATTTTTATAGGGATAGAGATTTTGTCATCTACAGGAGCTATCCATGGATATCTCATGGCTGCTGTGTGGAAGGCTGCTATGCTTTAAGGTGTGAGTTGTGCATCATTGGTGCAATCTTCCTTGGGTATCAGCAAGCCCTGGCTGTGAGGTGGCTTGTTGCCTTCCCCATCTGCTCATTGCTGCTTTCCAAATAGGGCTTATGACCCTCCTTGTGGCCAGTCTGGCATTTTAAATTTTTTTTTTTTTTTTTGCCTCTATACAGAAGAATGAAGTGTGAGATAGAAAAAATGAAATAAAGAAAAAAAAGAGAAGCCCTTCTGGAAGCATCTTCCTTGTCCCAAGAAATTACACAATGCTGACACCATCTGCCTCGTGCAAAGCCTCCCTGTGTGCTACTGGAGCTGTGGCTAAGCTGTTCTGCTGGCTGGCCTTGGCTGGCTCTGGGGGGGTGGTGGGGGAGCCCCTGGTTTGAAAAGGGGGGAAGGGGCAGCAGCATATGCAGAACTCAGTGCTCTCTCTGGCCAAAGCTCCACCTTAGGTGGGACTGTGGGAGGACTTGGCTGTAACTCCAAAGGAATAGTCTGAAGGGTGTCATGTCTAGAAATCTTGTTTGCTAGTTCTCAGTGACATGATCTCTCTGAGACAAGTGGCTGACATAATGGGTGGGAGTGTGTCTCACCATAAACTTAGAGTAGCATTGTTTGTCCATCTGCTAGTACCCAATCTGGGATAGTTCTTACATTTCTGTGAGGAAAAGCTTTCTTTCATCAAGATGTTTAATTTTTTTCTCTTTCTATACACTTATTAGCCCTTGAGAGCCTGAAATCCCAGTGTGTTCTGTATTTCTCCTGTTTCCCTGTGTAACCACACCATAAATGAGGGCGTGTTCCTCAGCCTCTTGGTGCAGGAGTCTACTCCATTGTGCTGTGATGTAGAAATCTGGCTATGCAAGGTATCATCTGATGGGGAAATCAGGCCTGGAGCAGTGGACTGTGTGCAGCTCAGGCAGCAGTTCTCATCAATTATTGATTTTGCATTTCTGAGGGGGAAGCATTCAGCTTTTGGATAAAACCAGAAATCCTATTTCTTTTTTATGCTTATTTTTTTCAGATAAGAATAATTCTTTTTTTTACTGAAACAATGCACTTCATGGAAATAGAACTTGTACACAGAAAACTTTCTAACAAAATACAATTTTGAAAGAAAATACATATCATGTTTACACAGAATGGAAATTTTATGATGAAACCATAGCAACAACATACAAGCAGCTGCTGAAAGAGTACATTAGAGGTAGCCTGGAGTTTGAACATGGAAATGTTTAATACTGCATATCCTCTGTCTTCAGACACTGCTTTTTCTCTCTGTGGAACTTATGCTGCAAATGTTATTGTGTCTGTAACACTGTGCCTGTTGTCTTGTACTCTGAAATGTTGGAGGCACAAATGGGGGAGCTGGCAGACATGGGAAGCTGTGAGGGGTAACTGAAGACATGAGTGCCTCACATGGTAGTAAGGTGAACATTTAAGTTTTAGACTGAAGATGATGGAAAGAAACTAGTAAGAATCAGTTTCCTCATAGTGTTTCTGGCTCATAATATTATGTCTGTTTAGGGATGTGCTGTTTCGTTTTGTTATTTGCTTCTTTTTGTGGCCTTTTCTATTAGGGAACTTCTCGTTTGAAAAATTGCAGGATAAATCCATAAAAATTAATAAATAGTGGTTCTGTAAATGAGGAGGGTTTGACTGCTATAGTTCACAGATGCAAAAATTATTAAGATTGGAAGAGGTCACCAAAGGCCATTTTATCCAATCTCCCTGCTCAGGCAGGCTCCACTAGAGCATGTTACTATAAAATGCCAAAGCAAATAGTAGGAATGCATTGTAAAGGTGTAAAATTTCAAATGGAGAGAGAGATGCCTGATAGATTGCAGTTCTGAGACACCATAGCCTTTGTTACTGGATATTTTAGTACTGTATTGATTATTTACTGTTAAAGCATTTGACTTTCCTCTACCCAGCAAGTATCTGCCTTGATCCTTCTGGTTCCTACACTAAAGGATTAAAGACTCCGTGGTACTCCAGCTGTGCTCTCTTATGTAGCATCAGTTTCTGTAAAACAATTTCATTTTAAGGGCATTTAGTTCAGTCTTTGTCCAGCACATGACAGTACCAAGACAATGCAGTTAAACATAGTTTTAATCACTCTATTGAAAGCAAATTTTGGCTGACTGGTCTTTGAAGTCAGTGGTCAGGATGAATGGGTGAGATTTAGACTCCTTACAGGAACTCCTTTGTGTTGTTTCTATGAGGCACCTCTGACACAATATTTTTAAATACTTGTAATTCATAGCAAACTATGAAAGAATTCTGTGCACTGTAGGAAAGAGTGCTGGGATGGACTTGACTTTCTAGCATGTGCAAATATTTAATGTTTGGCTTTGTGCTTCTTCTCCTTCTAGACATTACCCAAAGCAGTCCTTCACTACAGTGGCTGATACACCAGAAAATCTTCGCCTGAAGCAACAAAGTGAATTGCAAAGTCAGGTAAATAAAATAATTGTTTTGTCTTGTTAATATTAGGCATCAGTCCACTTCTTGACAGTTTTTTCAAAGTAGAAGTAGTATTTCTGTGTACGTACATAGTAGCACTTCAGCGTAATTATAAAAAATATTCGTAAATTGGCATAATGCTGCAAAACTCAAGGTTTTATTTCTGTTCTCAGTCATACTAGTTACCATACTATTGAATCATACATTGACATCACTAGAATCCTTAATTTTCATCAGTACATGAAGCATCTAAATAGTTTTTAATGTTTGAAGTAATATAGTTTAACTCAAAGGGTTCATTTCCCTTTGACAAACTACCATTGTTAGCTTGCATTAAACTTAATAATAAAATAGCATGAGATTAGCAAGCAATGAATTTGTCATTAGCAGATATTTAGAAGCCTTTAATATTTATCAGCAATGAAGTGAGTGAATAATCTGTTTACAGATCTCTTACAGCCTCTGTCAACTAATATATGAAGCAGTCTGTAAGCTAGTTGTGATAAACACATTATCAATCAAAACTTATGTAGATTAATAAGAAATATACTTAAATTAAAAATGTAAAACAAAAAGGGGAAAACAAGAGAAGAAAATGGCAAAGAAGACTTAGGTGACCCAAATACCATGCTGGCTATCTACCATAATATAAAGTTCTGATTTATATTAATTCATGTTTGAGGGCTGAAAAGCCCTCCTCTTCCCCACTCTCCAGTACCACTTTATACTCTTTTAATTTATGTAATGCTTGAAGTTATTATGTGTAAGACAATTTACAATATTTGATTGCATTTTATTTTATGAAAATTCTGGGGTTTTTTTAAAATCTATTGTGTTTTAATTGGGATCTCTCATTATAAGTTCATAGCTGTCATTGTCATAAAAAACTAAAAACCAGATAGTAGACAAAAAGAACTTTCTTTTTTGGGAAGGTCTCTATCGGTTGATGGGTTAAATTGAAGGACTGATAAATAGAAAGGGTAGCACATACTTAGCATGGTGTACAGTCTTAAAAATTCTTTACCTTTTGCCATTATGGTTATTGCTTATAAAACTTAGAGAAATCATTTCATGCTGAGATTTTGCCATCTAGAAAAAGGACAGTTTGTGGACCCTGTGTTCTCTTGACTTGAGTGGATTTCAGATCGGAGTCTGGTTCATTTTCCTGTAATTCAGTGGTTCTGTGTACCAGAGTCACTGTTTTGTCACAAAGAGGAACTTAAAACCAGTACTTTTTACAGGTCTTTTTAAAAGAGTGTAAATTCTCAGCTCACTTTTTTTAGGAGTTTGACAGAAAATGTTGGGATTCAGTAGAATAATAAAATGTTACTGCTCTTTACAGAGGATATAGGAGAAATGGCTTTCCCTAACTGCTTTCCTGTTTGAAATATGCTTTGGTGGCACTATGGAAGCATAAGGAAACTTATTTTTGGTATTCTCTATTTTTAAACTGAGAACTTAGTATTCTAGGATACTGGATAAGCAGTATCAGCAAGAAACTTGGAGTTTGCCTGTGAATAAAATTGCTGCAGCTGTTTCACAATGCACTGTCATAAAATGTTAGACAAAGATCTACTCAAAACTTGGAAATTGAGAGAAATCCTTAATTTTTACAATGTGCCTTTTCCCCAGCATTATTAGTCAGCAAAAGACTTGCAGATCTAAATTATAAGGACACAAAATTGCATACTTGGAAGAAAGGCCATAATGTTTTTGGTCATCATTTGCTTCCTGATTGATTTACATCTAGACTGTGTTAAGTTGCCTAGCATGTGAGTCATTTCAATGCTGAAATAAAGATTCCAGGTGCTTTTCCTTCTCCAATTTAAATCTTGTCCTAAAATAGGACTGTAGATTCTGAATACTTTCTGTAATACTTTGAAGAGTATAATTGTAGAGGAATTGCCATCCTCAATCAGTCCTGTTGGCCATCTAGTCCCTTGTTCTGTCTTTTCAGGGAAAGCTGAAAAACTCCCAACTGAAAAAAATACATGGGGTATAATTTGACATTGTTTAGGTCTCATTCTGTTTCAGCCCTGTGCCATAGAAAAAAGTGTGTGCATGGTTCAAGAAAAGCTTTCATATCAAACCAAACTGGGCTGGATAGAATGACATTATTACTACCTTCCTGTATTCATCAGAGCTGCTTGAGCCTCCTGCCAATGCATTTGACAATTTGGGATTGAGCAAATTCTGTGTTAGGTAATGTAAAAATTATGTTGACTACTGAATAAGGAGAAATGCTTTTCTAAAGTAATAGCTGCTTCCTGGTTTCTAAGTAAACGTCTTTAATGCTTTTAGTTCTGTAGAGGTACAACCCTGTGTTTAACTGCAGGACTCCAAGTGTTTTTTCAAAATCTATGGCTTTAGAACTACTTTTTATTCTGCTCAGCAAAACATGAAGAATTGGTAAAGGAAACACCATTAAATACTGTGTAAGCTAAAATACACATTTTTGTAAATCTGTTGTTTTTATTTTCATTTAAACAGAAATTGGCAGTGTTTTAAGTTGCAGTGCTGGGTCCTTGGTCAAGAATCCATTAAGGTCAGCATCAGGTGCCAGGGTGTCATGTTGACATAACACAAGAACAAAACTAACAAAACAAAATACTGTTTTCTGGTGGGGTCAATAGAAAATGGATAGCTCTTTGGAACACTTGAAAAATTAGGTTGTTAAGAAGTCAAAGGACAGCATTTAAATGATTTCCAGAGAACTCTGTTCTTCTATTTTACATAATATCAGAGCTTTCCCCCCTTTAGGATTTTGCTTCCATTGGCTTTTATTCAGCTCTGTAGTTGGAAGGAGATACAAATGCATTTTAGGAGAGACTGTGTTTGTTTTCCATTCTGGAAAACTTCACAGTACAGTATTCCTCCTGACAGGAGAAAAATGAGTTTGAAGGTCTTTCATCCTCTAAATAAAGAGTTGAGACAAAGATGCAGTGTCTCAAACAAGATTTTTCTTTATGCCTCTCTGATGAAAAATCCCTGTCTTTTTGGGGAATAATCAGTGCATTCTCTTACTCCATAGTATGCAATGGAGTAAGAATGCAAAATGCATTCACTTGCCTCTCTTAGATAAACTCAGCTATGGAAGTTACTGATATTCTCATCTCAACTTTGTTTACTTGGGAATTTCCTTCATGTACCTTAACTATTGATTTCTCTATCTTTATAACAATGTAAATTGCTCCATGGCCTTTAGTCTTCATCTGTGGCAATGCTGTGTACATCAAAAGCAGCCACTCCAGTTGAACTTGCAAAAAGAAACAGAGATGTTCTGTAGCAGTTCTTGGCAGGAAGAATATCAAAGTGTCAAATCAAAGAGAGGGATGATGTTTAAGGTGTGTTCTACTCCAGCACTTTCTGAGGAAATGTACTTTCCAGTAATTCATGGGGAACTTGATGCAAAATCATGGGTCTTGTCCTACTTTCTTCTTGTCCTGGCCTGTGGTGACACACTCTGAGGCTGCTGTCCTTGGAAAGTCCAAGTGCTTCTTTTCATAGGGGGGAAAATTTCTTGAACTTCTGTTATAGGAGCTTGGATAATTGAAAGTGTATCTATGTTTCTTTAGGAAGAAACATACTTGCAGTTTTTCGTGATAGAGTTCATGAGTGTTGATTTTCAAGAAGTGCTATAATGTGGTATGAGACATACACAGTTGAATCAGACTATTATCCTAACAATATTATATTTTAACAGTCCTTACTTTGTCAGGAATTGCTTGTGTTTGGATCTTTATCTGCCAACTCTCACCAGGATAATCATGGTATCACTGAGCACTTGGAAGAAAGTCAGCTCAGAAAAGGGATTAAAAAATCTTTATGGTAAGATATTTTCATCTAGGATGGCCACGTTCCTCTTTGTTCAGGCTGAAGAAAGACTGACTCTGGTAGCATTCCATGTGAAAGTTCAAGAGATGACAGGTGTAAATTGCAATACAGAAGACTGCATTTATGCATAGGGAAAAACTTTTCCAGTGTGAGGGTGACTGAACACTGGCAGAAGGTGCCTGGGGAGGCTGTGGATCATCCTAGGAGATTTTGGGAGGAGGACTGGGCACAGTCCTGAGGAATCTGTCGTAGTTGACTGTGCTTTGAGTAGGGTGATGTAACAGATGACCTCCAGAGGTCATTCCCCTGCATCTTCAGCTCTTCATATTCAGTGATTTCTCTCTATCCTGTCCTTCCTCAGGTTCTTCTCGACCACTTCTCTCATCTTTTTGCCTTCTTCTCTTTGCTCATCTGTTTCAAAAATACCTGTTAGCAAACTTCCAGGCAGATTATTAACTTGATTTTTATTAGCTTGATTTGTTGAAAAAGCCTTTTCAGTTCATATGCACCTCTTTTATGAAATCTTTGGAATGAACTGCCACATAGAATGCTATAGGATAATGAAATGCTATATGAATTATTAAAGCAGACATTGGATGGATTTCCTGGGGTACCCTGAGTGAGCCCGTTGGAGAAGTCATGGAGGAAACAGTTTTTGGAGCTAGAGACAGAGATAAAAATATGCTCTTTCAGCTGAGAAAAAGAGGAAGAAGTATGATATGGCAAGCAGAAAGACTTTGTTATACCTTTATGGGTGATTTTGTAAGAGGACCCTGGAACATATTTTAAAGATGGGACCTTTCCAGGTAGCCATCAGGAGCTGATTATTTATATATTCCTTTCTCCAGTTATCTGAGGATCTGAACCCAATCCATCATATGTGTATGAGGAGAGGGGTGAGAGAGCCAGGAGGGTGCAGGCTTCTCAGGCATCTTCTTGCTATTATATGTGAGTGACAAGTCCTGGAGATGTTGATTAGGTTGATGCATTAAAATCAACCCAGACTGCCTGCAGAAAGCTCTGCCCTGCTCCCCTGTAAACCCCTTCACAGCAGTAATTTGTAAATCATGCTCACCTACTAAATGATTATTTTTTCAGCTCCTGGTTTGTTCCTTCTTTCCCTCTGAAGACCATTTAAATGACTTGTTTTATCTGTGTGAATCAAAGGCGTGAAAATCATTCTTGATGTGAATAATACAAAGCTCCAGCCGAGTGCAGGAGGCAGAATGACTTTCGGTTTTCTGGGAAAATGGTTGGCACCTCTTCTGATTTTTATCTTGCCAAGTATGTGAGGGATTCTCTGTACATCCTGTCTGCACTGGACTGGCTCCTGTTACTGTAACTCTGTATACCTACACTGTTTCTGTTTTGTTGTTTTTATTGTTTGTTTGGTTTTTTCCCCCTTGCATTTACTTAGGCTGCAAGATTCAGAATAAGACATTTCTGCTTTCAATCCTCTCCTGTCTGCCACTCTTTGCTGTCATAGATGCTGAACCAGCATGTCGAGATGAATATGCTGTAACCCTGTGCTTGGGAGACACCAGAACATGAGGCAAAGACACCAAAGAGGGTGTAGTAGTAAAAGATAAACAGATTGTGCACCAGAGAGGGACTTTCTCCGTGGAATACGTTTTTGTGTTATGGACACATTTGTAGCACTCTGAAATTCTTTGATTTCATATATGAAAATACAAATCTTCTGCAGGGATGCAAGACATGGTTATGGGCTGCTTTTTGAAACCAGAGTTGTTTGCCTTAGCTTTAAGTTGTTAAGACTGAAGTCTTAAATCTGATTGCTGGTACTGACTGCATACCCTAATTAAAAAAAAAAATTAAAAGAAAATCTAATATAATTAGCTTGTGTAATTACAATGGTAATGTACTGATCAGTGTAGGAAATATTACTGGTATAAAGGAGTTTAGAAAAGAACTATTTTTCTTATAATATTGACTGTTCTTTACCCTGTTGTTTTTTTGGGTCACATCACACCTTGATAATCTGTAAATTAAGCTGTGCAGGTAAAAGCAGTAAATTATTTTTCTTTTTTCTGAACCTGTGTTATTATATGTAGCTGCATTTTTATCTAAGGACAAAATTACAGGTTTCTGTGCCTTAGCAAAACAACTGCTTCAGACTACTATTTTTGTACTGTTTCCTCATTTCTCTGATAAAAGATCTGCAAAGATAATGGAAAAAGGAACACATTACAAAGCAAAGATGAATACTTGCCCAATGTTCAGAAGAAACTTTAGACAAACTTGCACATGAGCATCTATGGGAAACGGTAACCTATCAGCTTTTCATTGTTGATTCGATGATACAAAAGTAAAAGTGTGACAGGTTTTTTTTTTTTTTTTGCATAAGTTCTTGCCCTGTTGTTATTAAACACAGTGATGTGAAAACCTTATGTAATTTAAGAGAAGAAAACCAGAGCAGAACTGCATTTAAGGAAGCACAATAGTATCTGCAGAGTCTTGGAAGCAAGCAGTGCAAACTTCCTGCTGGCTGAAAAGTTAGGAAGTCTGTAAAGTACACAGTCACAGGAGAAAAATTGCATCTTCCAGTGCCAAGACTCAGAAGTAAGCTGCAAAATATATTAATATAATTACATTGATTTTTCTAATATATGTCAATGAGACAAAAAAAGCATAGTACATTTTCTTTCACATATGTATTTCAGATGTACATAATGTTTAACTGTAAAAAGTGAAGGGGTAATCTATGTACATGAAATAGAGGTAATTTTTGTGGTAGCATGAGGGCAGAGCAGTCATGATTTATTATTAATAGAGTAATTAAGGACCCATCTATAAACCCATTTTTATAGACTTTTTATGACATCGAATCAATGGCCAAGTAGGACATCCTTAACAGAAAATCTTAGGATCAATGAAATCAAAAGTGATTCCCACTACTTTTACTTGTACAATCAGAGGTAGTAGAAGGGGAACAAAAGAGAGCCACAGAATTCACAGCAATTAATAAAAATAATAACTGAAAATTTGAGGTATCAGAATTTCTGATTTAAATATTTAAAAAATATTAAAATCCCTAAAAAAAGTGTCCTTTTTGTTCTAGGTGAGGAGAAATGGAGAACATATATGTTCTTTTTCATGTCAAGTTTCTCTCCAGATTCTCTTGAGCTTTTTTCTGGTTTTTATATTTGCAACTAGATTTTTAAATGGTCACTCTGTTGCTTGCAGCTGTGTTGCAGGTAATTGGATGCTGTGATTCTTTTTAGTTATGTTTTTGTTGGATTACTGCACAGCATTTCAGCCCACGTGAAGGATAATTCAGTTCATTCAGTTTTAGAGAATTTAAAATAAAGACTGAGAACAGAAGAATTGTCATAATAAATGAGGCATCCAGGGAATGCAATCAGGTGCTGAGGACATACCCGTACTGTAGAGTGCAAGTGGGTCAGGAAGAAGTTCCTGATCCCAAAGATAAATAGAGTGTACTGGCTTATGTCCACACTGTGTATGGCTTTCCCCTCTATAATATATAATTTTTTTTTTCCCATTTCGTAGTGTTTGAGATGGTGTTTAAGAAGCCCATCAGAGTGACATTGGATAAGCATGAAAATGAGCATGTGTGAAATGTGATGGTAATTGGGAGTTTGTGGGGTCAGTGTCCTCTGGGCTGTGTGCAGTGACTGCTCAGGTCAAGAGGAGCAGAAGTGGTGCAGGCATGTCCTTGCTGCCTTTCAGGAGTGCTCCCTCCTCTGAAGCAGAGCTGAGCTGTGCCAGGTCTTGCCTTGGGAATGGCTGGGGAACACACCCAGCAGTGTGGGTATTGAGGCTGGCAGTACTGAGTTTGTCCCCCTGCCCCCTCGTGTTTAGCAGAGTATTTGTACTGAGGAAGTCTGCCAAAGCCAGAAAACAAGATCACATCACTCCTTCTTTCCTTTCTGTGCTTTAGATTTGCGTGTTTCAGACTGCCACATTCAGTCAAAGGGGGTCCATGGAATCCTGCTTCCTATTGCTGACACTGCTGTTTTTCACAAAAACTGACAGTACTTGTGATCAGCAAGAGGAAACTTGTTTCAGCAGGTGACTGGTCTGATCCAGTGTGGAGTATTGGTAATGTCATCATGAAAAAGAAGGACAGTTAAGGAGCATGCCTTTGCTTACTCACTCTGGGATATCAAAAATGAAATTTTCAGGAATATGATTTTAGTCAATGTACTGTATTAGAAGAACTTGTTTTATTTTCTTGATGTTGCTAATGTCTTCCTCCAGAGAGTTCTTAGTCTTTGACTTAGACTTCCATTTGTGTAATGGCTGGGATGAATTATCTCTTCAGACACCCCCCAGCAAATTGTAGTGGCTGGCACATTTGATAATTTGAAAGTGGTATGTGAATATTTTTGTTAATACACTTTTACCCGGAGTAACAGCCCAGCATTTTTTTTCCTGTGTGAGATTATAGGAGTGAATTGTACATCAAAGTATTTGATAAATCCATTTGGCAGAACACATTGTGGCAATTAATGATTTTCATTTAGTTCCTTATTTTAAGCTCATATCTTTTCAGAAGTACTGACCTCTTTGTTACCAAGGAACAAAGTTAGTTATCCATCTTGTTATGAGACCAATTCTTGTCTTTATCTGTATCGATATCTTAACAAACTTCAGAGGTTCTGTGCAGAGAATTTATAGAGGCAATGTTAATTTTTCCCTTAATTTTTTTTCTTGTCCTTAGTTTCATGGCCTTAAATGCTGAAAAAATATGATAAACAGCTGTATTTTTCCTAATTTTATTTGCTCTCTGAAAATGTTTTTATTTTGGTCCTTATCTTTGATCCTTATCCTCTGTATCTTGTTTCAGTTTTTTTTCCACAAGGTTGAGCCACTTTTACTCTTTAGAGATCAGAGTTTCTTTTTCCTACTGATGCTAGAAGCTCAACATGTCATGAAGAATTTCTTCACTGAAAGGGTGATTAAGCATAGGAACAGGCTGCTGGGGGAAGTGGTGGGATCACCATCCCTGGAAGTGTTCGAGAAACAACTGGATGTGGCACTTTGTGCTGTGGTCTGGTTGGGATGGTGGTGTTTGATCAAAGGCTGGACTTTATGATCTTGGTGATCTTAACCAAGCCTAATGATTTCATGATTCTATGTCAGATTTTGTAGTTTGAGGGATTCTTTAGAGGGATCATTGTTCACAATATTTCATTGTTTGGCAGATATCCATAATTCCCTTTCAAAGGAAAAAGCAAATTGAAAGTTTTAACATATATTAAAGTTAACATATATTAAAGTTTAATTTCAATAGATTGAGAGAACAAATCCTTTGCTAGCATACCTCTGGAAATTGCCTCAAATACACTGTTAGTTTGTCCAATAGCTGAGTATTTTTCCAATAAACTTGTTACATATTTGTATGTGATGGGAGTGTAGGATTGGAGAATTTCCATGATCATGATTATATTTATTCTTATTTGATGCAGTTTTTTTTTCATTAGAATGCATCCAGTCTTTAGATGTATACTGAGAAAAAAGGAGAATACTGATTTACCTATGTGCTTCTCCTATGTGATTAGCTGTGATTTAAGTCTGCAGAGCTTTTATAAGTATGCACTTTGTTTAGCTGTTATTTATATCTGCTGAAGTATCTTAAATTGATGAAGATTTCTATGTAAAGTTGAGAGTGGATGGATTTCTTTACCTCTTTTTTTTTTTTTTTTTACTGTAACAAAGAAGTCAATCCAGATGCATATTTTTACTTTGTGTTAACCAGCTGTTCCCATTGTGTGCATTGGCTACTGAGTAGTATCCTTTAAATCCATTATTAATTCTGTTTTCGCTCAGCATTTGTTCTGGAGGTGGCCTTTACAAAATGACCAGCAAAGCTGCTTAATAGGAGAAATCCAAGCCTGGTGAGAGTGTCACATTCTCTTAATTGGAAGTCTTACAAAGCAGAAGCTTTAAGCAAATGAAACTATGAAAAGAACTTTAGCTTTAGCAGAGAAGTTTAAAACTAAGTAAACAAAATCTCTGTCATTGCCTGTGTTTCCCAACAAAATGTAATATTCTGGCTTCTGGGTTTTCAATAGCTGCAGAAGGGCTTTGTCTGCTCCAGCAAAAGATGCTTTTTGTGCTTTGAAGCTTTGAGGATATTTTTCTCAGCTTGTCTCACTCTTTGAGTTTGTTTTTCAGTTCTTGATAATTTCTGACCAGTTTCTGATAATTTCTGTAGCCTGAGCTATCTGGCCTTGGTGCACTTGTTATATGCTGAGTGTGACTGTGAGAAGGAGAAAGGAGAAATTTGCCTTGGCTTGCCTGATGGTGCAATGCCAAAATAACACATGAATCCAAGATTGCATAGTATTAGGCCTTTCAGGGTATTTGGATGAAGAAGAAAGGCAAGAGGGATCCTGGGCAGTCCTACCCCTTGACCCCAATAAAAGGCCATGAGCGTTCGTCAGCATTTTAGTTGGTCATTTTCCTGATGCTTAGGTTACTTATTGATGGGGCTGTTTTAGATCCAAGAAATATATTGTCCTCCTGATTTATTCTCAGATGGTGCAGGGACCATTCAGAGTTCAATGATTTCTTGTAACTGCTGCCTTGCAGGATGGATTGAGGTCTATTCGGGGTGATAGTTTGTCAGGTAGTGCTATGCTTGCAGGAGATTATGTTGATGGGCTTTCAAGTGAAAGGGTCAGGAAAAAAAGAGAAAGGAAAAAGAGTAGGATTAGTATAATGTTTAACCTAGCTCAAAATAAAGCGAGTGGAAGAAAATACTAAATGCTTTAATTGCACCAAATGTTAGAGCTTTGAAGGCATTTGGTGGAAACATTTGGGGGGTAGGGGGGCAAGGATTTGACGTTAGAAACTCCTTGGAGCAAAGGCTGATTTTTTTTCCCGTTGTTTACTAGACTCAAAATTTTGAAGGACAAAATACATGTTTTCTTAAAAAAAAAGGCAAAAAAGATTTGTAGCTTACTGCTAGAAATGACAAAAATTTATTTAGCACTTACAGTTCTCATTAGTTTAAAATGTAAACACTTCTATATAAATATATCTGCATTTAATATGTTATTTTTCAATATCGTGTGAATTTAAAATAGTTGAATTCTACTTAAAGGAAAATAATTTTACTGAGTAAAATGAAATATAAATTTCTTGTTTTAAATTTTTTTTAGGAAGTATAGTTGAATTTCTTTAAAGCTTCGGGAAATGTGAATGAAGCTACCACATATATTTTTCCAATGTAGGATACATTTTTAATTGTGTAATATATTTATCAGTAAAAGAATTGTTGATATAAACTTATATGTGTAAACATGGTCAGAAGAAAGGTCCAGGTTGCTCAGCCCTGTTAAGAAGGGAGTGAGAGGGATGTGTGTTGAGGACGGGATGCTCCAGTGCACGGGTGATAAGGCTGGAATGCAAACACCTGGCACAGAGTCAGGGTGGGCACACGGTGCAGAACCATTTGAGATAAAATGGGAAATAGGTTACATTGCTTGTTCTGATTAAAGGAAAATGCTTTCATCTGTATAAGAAGAGAATAAAAAAAAGTCATATAATATTGTATTTGACTTGAGTTGTGGCTTTCTGGTGCATCACAGGTGTGTGTATCCTTACACTGTCAGTACTATGCCTTGTGAGCATGGTGGCCTTTGCCACCAGCCTGAGCCTGTGGTCCCTCCTTGTGGATTAAATTGAACACTGGAGCCTTTTGATACTGCTGTTGTCTCCATCAGCTGCTGCAACTGAAGCTACTCTTTTTTTTGATCCTTTTAAATGTAGCTCCTTCAGTTTAGTTCCATCCTTTTCCAATCTCTTTTCCTATTTTACAGCCTAAAGCCCCGCTCTTGCTTTTGGCTTTGCTTTTACTTTGTGTTAGTTCTCCTTTGCAATCTAACCCGACAGATTCTTGTGACAAGATGTGAATTGAGCATGCAGGAACTGGAATATTTTGAAATGGGTGGTACCAATGAAAAATGGAGCTGTTGCCCGGGAAGGCTGTCAGCAGTGCACAGCAGCAGGCGTGGCAGGGCTCAGTGTGTGAGCAGCCGTGGGATGGGGGTGTGGAGGGCAGGGCTCCAGGGAGCCATCACCCCTGTGCTCTGAACGAGTTATAGTTATGAATATGTGTTTTGATGGTAGATCTTAGTGGGTGAAAACTTCTAAAATCCACTCTATTTTTGTAGATGTCACGGCAATAAGGTAGTGTTCTTCTGCCACCTGGGGTGAAAAATGATCTAGATGGATTGGAATATCTAAAAGGTTGCATGAATAGTGCCCCTAAAAATGCCTGTTTCTGCTAGTGTTTAGTGTTGTATAAAATGTCATGGCTGTCTCAGATAAAGACTTGCAAAGTAGGGTAGAATCTGATGCCTGGTTACATAGAAGGCAGTGTTTGAGTACTGAATGATAACTAGACCAAATTTGGCTTTTCAGGAGACTGGAGTCAAATGTAAGAAAAAAAGACTGAAAAGAGATGGGACATATGAGAAGTCTAGTAAAAAGTACATCTGCTGCCCTGAACCAGCAAGATGTGGAAAATTATGCTGATCATCTAATTTTTATAGAACCTTGTTGTTCTGAGAAGCGTGGTGACAGGACTCAGCAAAAAACCTCTTTCGTTTAATGTTTTACCTCTGCTGATTTCTTCTGTTCAGAAATAATGGAAAGAAACTTCTTGGTGGACCATAAGTATTGAAGGTGTTTATTTTAAATTGCAGCATAGGATGAGCAGAGATGCGTCCTGAACACTTTTCTGAGGGAAGTCTCAACCTACTGCAAAGAAGTGTATGTTTAAAAATGGTTTTAACAGGCATTTCTATTTAATTTTACTTGTTTAGTGCTTTATCGCAAGCATAAATTCCTGGAGTGTTTAAGTGTTTCTGATTCATTATTTCTGTCTACTTGCAAGAAAATTGTGTTTTACTAGTTAAGAGTTTATGTACTTTGGGGACTTCTTCTCTGGCAAATAATCAACCTTATAAACTGAAAGTTAGTTTTCTTAACTTTTAATCCTTACAATATAAAATAAATAAAACCGATTAGTCCATTCCCAAAAAATGGTTTTTGACGCTGTGAATCATGTGAGTTAGTCCACAGTTATTTTTAGTATCTGTAAATGTTGTCTTTAATGCAATTGAAGCAGAGATCTTTGGCTAGAATGGCGTGTTTCAGTAACAGTCAGCTTTGTTTCTAATATATGCTGAAAGAAGCTCATATTTAGTTTTAAAATAACACAGTTTTAATTTTTCATTCATTTCTCTTTGCTCCAAGACGTTGAGTGCATCACCGATAATGGGAATTGCTTGGAATTTTACTGAAATCACAGGACAATATCATTTTGCTAAAACAAGCTGACAGTATAAAGTCACAGCCAGGAACTTGCTCTGTCTGGTGAAGTCATCTGTAGCTGCTTGGGATCTAGATGCAGTGTAGCTGCTGCTGTGGGTCCTCAGCTAAGTGAATTTATTCAGCTGAGTATTTTGTATTGCAAAGAGACTTAAACAACAGCACTTCAGTGTCTTGGATCTCTCTCTCTGAGGCTCGATGGAGCAATGCAGACATTGGGTCTGTCAATAAATTGACTGCAAAAGCCTTCTCTTAGAATCATAGTTAAGTGGCTAAAGTAAAAATATCAGCTAGGAACTTCTTCATTTATTGGGTATTTGGTTTGCTAGAAATTTTTTCCCATTGTGTGCTTATGCTATGACAGGTCTCAGAAATGCAGTGCCAAAGAAGTCAAGTAAATAGCCTTTGTTTTGACAGTTTGACAGTATTAAATTATAAATACTTATATTGTAAGAAAAACCTAAATAAATGCAGTTTTATACTGGAATTTCCTCACTATGAGGGGAAAAAAGTTAGCAAATATAATCCCAGGGTTAAACTGGACATTTATCAATAATGTTGCCTTACAAATAAATAGACCGTTTCCTTTCTGTAATCTTTGAGGTGACAGCAGTAAATTATTCATCTGCAAACTCTTTTTCTGTACTGAATTGATGGCCGAGGTTCATTGTGTTCACCAGACTGATTCATGTTTGCTGTGGAAATGGTAGAGTAGCTGCCTGTTGTTACTACCTTGGTAATGAGCTACAACAGCAATGATGAGATGTTGTCTGTCTAAGGGAATAGAAAGATATTTCACCTAGGAAAGGAAAGGAAGGACTAGGGAAATGTATTTCCTGCTTGATATTTTGTTTGAAAGAGCAGATCAGAAACAAACACGTGACTTGCAATTGCTTTATATCCTATCTTCCCTTACCAGGTTTTTCTTCTTGGAGGCACATGTTCTTGCAGGAGAAATGAAACAAATATTAGCTACTGTCCTGACCCTGATTTGAAAATAAATTACTGAAGCATATTATGTCTTAAGGGTGTTTGCTTTGTGTATATTTCAATTACAGTAGGAATGTATGCTATTGAAAGGCAGAGGTTATTGCCCTAGTTCTTTCTTAGCTCGCTTTCAATTAAATCTGATTTCTGTTACCATAGCATTGCCTGCTCGTATGCTGCTCAGTCCAGTGCTGGTCATTTGTGCATGTTTTCTATTTTCCTGTGTGGCTGTTGTTACTGTTCCTGAACTAACAGCTTCTCTGTCGAGTCTTTTTGGTCTGGGAGGGGGTGCTCAGGCAGCTGTTTTTCACAACTGATGCAATTGCTAATGTTTCCTATGCAAGAAGGCAGACTTCTACTCAGTACCCCTGGGGAGTGTAAACATCATTTTTATCATGTTGGAACTACAGGCTCTGTCAGCCCAGTGAAGTTGTTCTCAATTAGTCTGAGGCAGTCCAATTCAGAAGGGAATAGCTGCTCCTGTTCGAGCCCATTTTTCTTTGAGTGTTGCCTGTGCTGATTTCCAGCTGTTACCTTGCAGCTTTGGGGAGCTAATGGGGTTCATTTGGAACATCTATCTCAAAAGGAAATGCCTTAGTCAGTGTCTAGTTGAATGATTGGAGATTTTCACACACAAAGCCCCGGTTAATACCCACTTAGCTAATTATCTCTCAATGTACCCGATCATCCTTTTCAGTTCAGTAATTAGAGAAAATTAAGTGGAACCTTGCTAATTTGCACTAATGTTAGGAACAACCTATTGCCAATTACTGAATTTTGTGAATTAGTGCAAATGAAAACAAGCACTTTTTACAAACTATAGAGTAACGTGTGCTGAGCCCTGTGCAGTAGTGCCACCTTAATATTCCACTGCCTAGAACTCACCTGTACATGCAGGGGAAGTTACTATGATGTAAATTGAGAACAGAATCATTCTTATGCTGAAGTTTGCCCTTTGTTAACTGTGTATAAATTACTACACTGAGGTCTAAAGTCACATGATGTGTCATGAACACCATTCCCCTGCTTTCTGATAGAGTTCAAGGAGACCTTTGGAGATCTCCTTACAAACACAACTTAGGTTTCTCCTCTTTCAAAGCAGCTGCAATTGTCACCATGGCTGCCTGAGTCAGCACGTCTTGCTTTGATCCTTTTGAGCTCTTGCAAGGGGCCAAAAAGCTGGAAAAATCAGCCCTTCTGAAAATCCGGTGCAAATGAAAGCTCTAACTGCTGTATTTTCAAAATGCCTCTGTTTTTTTCTTTCCCTCCATGAAAGTAGTTTTGCTGATGATTCCCTTGTGTGGCTGCATTGCAATCCCAGTCCTAATCTTTCTTTCAGAAGGCTTTTTCCAATCCTGTTTATAGTGCCAGAGTTAACCCCATGTTCCCTGGATATCCAGTTTTTTCTTAGACTTAGTTGGGAAGTGCCTAGAAGGCAGGCTGCCTTCTTGCCCTCATTCGTTATACTAAATCACCCATTGCTTTTGGCATGATCACTGTCCAGATCCCAATAAAATCCTGAAACCCCTGGTGACCATATGCAAAGTAACTCCTGGCTGTTGCCAAATATTTAGGTGCCACTTACAAACCAGATCATTATAGTGCAAAGGGCTGTTTTGGCATATTTTGAGATTGCTCTACCATCTCATCTGAACTCCAAATAATATCAGTCTCATGTTCAGCTGTAATTTTTCGCCATGTTTATGTGCCTGATCTGAGATTTAGTGAGAAACAATTGAGAATACCTTGCAACAAAATTTGTTATACTTCTGTTCCCTAGTTTCAGGAACCATCTTTTCATTGTGTTCTATTACTTTTGAAGATAGCAACAGCAAATCAGAAGCACTTCTTCCTATCTGTGTTCTCACCTGTCTTTGGGAAGCTTCCTCTTCTGAAATTAGTAAAATTTATCTACGAAGCCAAAATGATTCCTTTGGAACTTTAGCTTTGCAGTCATCCTTTGTAATAGCTGTGCATCTTTCCAGGGCCTCTCTCCATCTGGTCCGAGGTGGTACGTGAATTTCTTTTACTGGAATCTCTCCAGTCACAGTAACACAAACTGATGAAAGCTTGGATGCCTGTAACTTTCCAGAGCTTCAGCTTATGGATAGGAAGGTGAAACACTGTATGTAGAGCAGCCAAATCTGCTGTTTATTACCTAATGGCAAGATTATGACAGTCTATCAAGATGACCTGCTTTTTAGCCCAGGCTGCCTTTTATTTCTCTAGTTATAGGAAACTGCCTGTTAGCTGCAGGAGCCAAATGCATCAAGTTTTTAATTTTACTTGATGTAAATTTAGGAAAATAGCAAATGGGAAACTAATAAAGATTGTATTTCTTTGTTTGCATTCTACCAGCTGTCCTTTTTGGTGGTGAAAGAACTTTTAAAGAAATAAAAATGGTGATTGGTAACCTTTAGAGTTAAGAGGAATGAAACATAAGGTTTTCTTTTATTCTGGCTCCTTTACATTTGGACTTCCAAACCAAGACTTAGTTCCCTCAAGTGCCTAAGCCCAATTTATTTTCATCACAAATGGAACACCTTAATATTTAAATCAGTCCCAGGGATTCAAATTATTAAATTGCCTTTTGAGACTTAGTCTTCTAAGTCATGTAATGGCTTTTTGAAAAGCATGTTCTGCCCTAAGTTGTCATTAAAAAATAAAACAAAATCCAAATGAATTCCACAAAGAACTTCCTTTTAATAGTCTTATTTTGTAGTTTTGATATAAATTGACCTCTGGATTTGGGTAATTAGAAGTAAGAAACAATACTAAGATAACTAGAATATAAAAGTCAGTGTAATCCTCTTCATAAAATCAGGTATTATGTGCTTGGGAAAGGTGATGTCTTAAAAGGAGTATTTTGGCATGACTGCCTGTTTCTCTCTCTTCCCAAACTGTTTCACACCCTCAGTCTATTCATTGAGGGTGCAGATGGAGGAATATTCAAGCTGTGAAACTTCTATGACATTAATGTGTTACGAGCATTGTTTTGGTCACATACCTAAACCACAGGACAATACAATCTGCTATGAAGAAAATGAATTACATCCCAGCCAGCCACAAGTACAGCCATGAAGATGTTAAAAGGGAGGGAGAACTTGCTGTCTGAACTAGGACTGACAAAACTGGCTTTCTCAGCCTCAAAAAGACTAAGAGGAAACTTAATCAGTGTCTTCCCAAGTCCAAAGATAGGTGCAGACAGAGTGGAGGTTCTCTCTTGGCAAGGTTGCATGGTGGTAGGAGAGGAGGCAATAGGAACAGCTGCTGCAGGAGAAATTCTGTCCTGGAGTTAAGAAAAAGTAACTTCACTTTGCAAACAACTAACCATTGAAATAAGTTGCCCAGAGAAGCAGCGAAATCTCCCTTGCTGGGAATATTCAAGATTTGACTTGACAAGGCCCCAGTAACCTGGTCTAAACCCAGGCTCTCAACAGAACATTGCATGAGATGATCTCTAGCCTGCTTTGCAATGATTCTTCATGAAACACGGACTGTTGTTTTGGGGATTGTTTTAAAAAACAGTTTTCTGAACACAGCTGAAGTGTTATAAATACCTAAGATACCATTGTTTAGATTTAATGGGATTTTAAAACTAGTGAAATTCCTAAAACTGGAAAAGAAATATGATTCAGTAAGCAGTGATATAAATCAAATTCTGCTCTGGTAGCTGGGGTGTGTAGTTTCTCCTCTTCTGCTAGTTCTGTGATCTCTAAAATGAGGAAAATGTTCTTATTTTTATATACCAGAAAAATCAAATCCAATAAGCATCTAGGAATGAAAGTGCTGTTTGTGATGCCAGTTAATTCCTTTAGCCAAGTGCTTCTTGAATTTAGCAGATATTCCTCAGGAACAAGGACATTTTGGGTTGAAAAATATTGGTGTTTAAACAGCAGTGAAATTTCTAGGTTTTTTCTGCCTTGTAAAGTAGTCTAATTTTAAAACTGAAATAGGATGCAAGCTTTCCTAGGGCTTCTGTCGTAGGTGTATATTTTCTCTTACTGCTTATGTAAAATTTTTGTAGCTGCTTTTTATTTCTTTTAAGGGAAATTGCTCAAATGACGCTTTAAAAAGATTTAGTTTTGAATTTTTGAAAGAGTCAATAAAAGCAAGAAATAAAACTATATTCCTGATTTTGATAGATATATATTGATTTTTAGATTGCAGTTCAAAATAACACTGTTCAAAGGGCACAGATTGAGAATGCAACAAAAACCATCCTACAAATATTGTCAGGAGTGGGAGGAGGAGTTCACTGGAGTTCACAGAGAGTGTCATGAGGAAAAATTCCCTGGTGTTGACTTTTTTCCTTCAAAATATGATGAGTATTTATTGTAACCCACATGTAAAAATGTAGCTTTACACGGATTAATAGGAGAAACTAAAACCAAAAGCTGTGGTGAAGTAATTACATGAAAATCATATGTTTCCATAAACAATATCTGCTGTAAACATTTGTCTTAGTTTAAAATACAAACTGAAGCAGGAAAATAGATCAGGTTCTGTCCTTCATCAAAAGAATAGTGGATTAAAACATCTGAATTATGCAGCACAACAGTTGTATAGGGACACTTAAAAACTGCAAAAGTCAAAATGAAGCCTTTCAGAAAGAAAGAAAAGGAAAAAAAAAATCCCCCAGATTAAAGCAAGTGTTTTAAAAAAAATTGTTTTAGTCACAGTAGAAATAAAGAACAAGGAAGAGAGTTAACTGTTGCCTTCTTCCCTCCTGGGAAATATATCAGACCATATGTTTGAAAATAAGAAAAGTTTTTCTTCAATTCTGTAGCAGCTGATGTTGGAAAACTCTTACGATAGTGCAGTACTGACCTCCTGTGTTTCAGGATATAACAAAATAAGTGTGTGAGAAAAGATTTTGTAGTTATGAAGTAACATATTGATGGCTTTTTGCTGACATGTAGGAAGAAAAGAGAACAGCGTCTTCTTGTTCATCATTATAAATACACTCATTTGGGATTTCAGATTTAGCTTGCTGGTATCAGGCAGTATATGGATAGTAATTTTGCCAGGAAATTTCATATTAGTGCTTGAATTTTCCTAAGAATGGGTTTTGGATCTTCCTTTTTCTTTTAAACATTTGCTATCACAATATTACCCCTATTATTATCCCATTTTCTTTATTCTACAGTCCTGGGGGGAGTTGACTCACTGAATAAAAGCCCAAGTTGTGAATTAGACAAGGGAAAATGTACTCATAAATGAGAACGATACTGAGAAGGATCTGAACATAGTGCATCTGTTATTTATTTTATATCAAGTTTTTTTGTCTTGCCCTTTGTTCATTTTTCTTTCAGTTATTTCCTTTTATTTCTACAATCTTCCATTAATGATTTGCCCTTCATTTTATGTTTTCCCCTTATCACACTTTTCAGTCTTTTAACTTTTTCTCTGATCTCTTCTAAAAAAAATTTTGCATGTACTCAAATGACATAGTTATCTATCAAACCCATAGCCATTTCATCCCTAAAATTTTGTTCAAAGGTTCATGTTTGCTTTTGTAAAACAAATAAGGAAAGCTTTATGTTGGACCCTTTTTTCTCTGGAAACCCGTGGTTGTGGAAGGTAATTGATTGTTATGTCAAGATGCAGTGGAATCCAGCTTGGGAGGATTGATTATGAGCGTAAAGAAAAAGGCTCCATCTCTGGTGATGGGTTAGGGGGGGAAGGGAGATGAAAAAGAAGAAAAAGCAGGAGAGCACAGGAGAAACAAGAGGTTAAGAAAAAAAACTTTAAACTTTTAGACATTGTGAAAGTGGGCCTTGAAAGATTGCAGCAGACAGACTTTTTTTATAGGATATTTTGTGTTATTGCTAATTATTGTGTGAAAATTGTATGCCAATGTGATAGGGGCTGGAGAAATAGCTATAATGGAGCTAAATCCACCTTGTGTTATTCGCTCAGTTATTCTCAAGGATCTGTGACTTAATGTGTATTTAAAAATAGTCATAGTATTTCTGGCTTATTATAGAGGTTTTGAAGTCTTTGCAGTGTTAGGTTTTGGTTGTGAATATAATTTATAGTTGTAATTAGTTAATGCTGTGAGCAGTGCTTTCTGCCACTTGATAAGGGAAGCTCAAGCATTGCATGTGCATTTCTAACCTATAGATTTAGGAGATGAATTGGATAAGTGAATTACAAGAATTGTTATCATTCTTAAGCATGGCTTTTACCATGTGTCTATATTGTTTTCAGCAAATTAAAAATAATAAATAGATGGTATTTCTGAATGTGTTGCTAAAAGGTATCCAGGAACAAACTCGCTCTTGCCTTCAGCTTTCTCCACATTAAGGGTCAGCTAATAACGTGACTGATGGCTCAGCAGGGGTCTGAGAAGCCTTTCTCAACCTCATCTAGAGTTCCTGTGCATCCCAGTATGGATGGAGGTAGCACATCTGGCAGTATTTGCTTTGAAGCAGGAAGCGTGAGTTTGGGATTGTGGCACCGTCTCCATTGCTCTGGCTGGCAGAGCAGCTTAAGCACGTGAAAAGCATACACTGCTTCCATTCAAAATGTGGTTGAGCATCTGTAGCTGTGTATACTCCCTAGAATTCCTGGCAGAAATTCCAGCTGAATCAGCTAGAATTGCACCTGGCACTTCCATCGCACTATGGTAAAAGAAACGGCTTGACCTAACAGCCAGATTTATGTGTATTTAGTTATGGAACTCTCAATAAAATCAGTGCTAACTTTAAGGGCTGTATATCACTTTGGAGTTGATAATATATACTGTGCTTGGGTGATTTTTGCCTTTTTTTTTGAAGGGAGAGAACAGTGTCCTGTTTTGCTTACTGAGTCTTTCTTGGTTGTGAGATGTGTATGTAATTACTGGAGTCACGGAATTGCTTTGGTGTGAGCTGAAGGAATCATAAAAAGATTCATGGGAAAGATGGTGTTTCTCTGGGCTCTGCTGAAGCTTTTTATGACATTTAAAGAAGCAAGATGTGGTGTGGAGTTCACAGAGGATTTGAGGCTGTAGTTAAAAGTAAGTTGGAATTTGTTTGACCTTTTTCCCTGTACATTCTTTTCAGAGCATTGGGTGGCTGAGGTCAAACTGAAATGTGTCACTGGTCAGTGTCTGAATTTAATTAGTAGGCAAGGACTTGGAGAACTCTGAAGTACAAGATGCTTGATCATCACCTTCCCTTTTCAAATAAAAACAGAACATGATCTGTTTGTGTTTTCCTTCCACCAGCTGGTACAGTTTCTTGAATCTGTTTGTACCTAAATGTAAGATTTAAATGTGGGAAACGTTACAGAAAACTGTTGTACTACCAGGCTGGTTGTTCAGCCTGCTTTGTGACATCTGCAAGAGTTTATGTGGACAGTCACTACTATATATTACACTTAATGACAGAAATTATGAACAGTTTACCATATTTGCTGTGCTGATTTCCTGACTTCCTAGTCAAAATTGCCAGCTTTGTGTTGATTTATAGATAAATATATAAAAACCTGAATTCATACATTTTACTCTTAAAGAGGCAGAGACTGTTGTAGATGAGTATGATGAACTGTGATATAAATACTCAATGACATTTAAAAAAAGCAATACTCAGCTGGTTGAAAATGGCTTTCCCAAGCCAAAACACAGTAGCAGCACTCTACATCTTGGTAACAAATTTGTTTGCGATAACGCAAACATTTTTTTTTTTTCTGGAATGCAGCCTGTCTAATTTCTTTATGTACTTTTCTTTATGTACTCATTTAAAATAATGTCAATATTGAATAGTTTTGAGAGAATGACATGCCCCTAGTTTAAGAACAGTTTGTAAAGAATTTTTTTACATTTAGTCTTTTAATAGTTATCACATCAAAGAGAACAGAAGCAAGAAATTCTAAGATATTTAGTGTGTATAATAGGGAGTCTTTATAAAATAATCCACCTTCGATATGTATCAATTATTTCCATGCTGCCAAAATGACACTCTATAAATCCTTGCCAAAATACAATTTAGATAGGGCCTTTAGTTTTAAGTCTTGATGTATTTAGTAACAGTTTCGGCAACACAGATTTGTGTCTAATTTTTTCAGTTAAAACTGGAATATCTTTTATATTGACTGTTACAGAGTGATAGAAAAGGAGATGATGTTTTTTCAGGAAATTCTCAGTTCTTTTTCTGTGCTGTCTGCGTCATCACTTAGTCATGAATTTTCTGTGGTGTAATTTTGAATGTTCTACTCTCTTAGCAAAGTGATGGGCAGCTGAGAAGAGACAGGGTCATTGATCTGTTAACCCATATTTCCACAGTGTAGTTATTTTAGTCAGGATTTGAATAGAGTATATAGGGTATTGAGGCTGTGGTGCTCTAATTAACACTTGAGTGCTTTTGCTAAAAGATGCCATTGCAGAGTCCTCAGTACCAGGTTTGAACTGGAATCCCCATGGATGCTGTGGGGATTCAGCCCAGTGGTCATATCTCTGTATTTCTAGGGTTCCTGGTGTTTAATGGGGGTTCTTTCTTACTTTCATCCTGGTGTGTCCTTCAATGTGTGTTCAGCAGGACTCCCCTTATTAGGCTGAACCAATAAAAGCTTCAGATGTATCTGCCCATAATTAATAATTTCAGAGGATAAAGTATTTGTCAGAAATTTAGCTGACAGGTGGAAATGGGGGAAGCAAGTTTCTGAAAACAGTGCTGTTAAAAATTAGGAGAAGTTAATAAAAATAAATAATTAAAAAATCAAGACTTGTCAAGAGTTTTCTTGTGGTAGAGTAGTGTTTAATCTTTACGCACAATAAGATTGTGATAACAAGTTTCTGCACAAATAGCATGATAAATAGATGCTATTCTTTGATGGAAATGATTGCATTGTAAGCGTTGGCATTTATGGGATCTTGTTGCATTTTTTTAGAATATTCAATCTTCTCACTGTGTTTTCATCTATTGTTTTCTCTGACAGCTGGAATATGACCATGAAGTCAAGTGGCAGAGGCCAGGAGGTCTTTGGTTGCTGAATTGCCTTTCTTCTTTAATTTTCAAATTAGATTTGTTTGCTATAGTTGCTATTTTTCTGTTTCTACTTTCCTTTTTTCCCAGTTCTAAAATAACAAAGCAAAAACTTTGTGCCAAAACTCTTCCTGCAAATGTAGTATATTAGTAATGTGCAAAAGCAGTGTCATGTAATTGCCCACTGCATGTGAGCAGACAAGAGGTTTTACATGGAGGCAAATCAACCTGCAGATACTTTTTCCTCTCCTTCCATCTGAAAAATTAGCCTTACACACACTTCATATTTTAAATAACTGATTTTTTTTTTTTTGGTCAATAACCACCATCTTGAAGAATGACACTTCAGAGATGTCTTAAATTCTTTGAGCACTTACCACTGTCTTTGACAAAAAAGTTCCATGTGAAATTCAACTATGGTTTCCTTTAAATTTAATTTTAATTGACAGATCAAGAAATGTGGGCCTTTAGATTGCTCCTTTGTAGTAACATACAGCTTTGGCAGTGCTGCTGTTTCCCTCTTCCGTCTTGTTTTTTCTTCTGTGCTGAGTTGCCTTCTTCATAATCTGAACATTTCTGGCTGCTTCTGCAGCTCTTCTATTGTATGATTTGTGGAGGAACTGGGGGGGAGAATGATGAGAAACTATTAGCAAAAATATAATAATTCTTGTGCGATATTACAAGCATTAAATTAACTGCAACTTAGTTCTAATTCAGAGTGGCTGTGCCTTAATTCTTTTCTGTTAAATGGTTTGCCATGTGTTTTCACACTGCTATCCATTTGCTGGATTCTCTTTGCTTGATGGTAGCTTTTATTTGTCTAATTGTGTATATTTTAAAAGTTAACATTTTCTATTTCTGTCTCATTTGGTGCTGGTGCTACTAACAAAGAGAAAACTGAGACCAGATGGTTGCCAAACAGTGAAGCCACCTGGTATTCTTGCAATGCCAAATATATTTTCCCCTCCATTTTTCTTTCAAAAATTACTGAGACAGATCCAGGATTTTTCGAGGATCACAAGAATTCCTTCATGCAGCCAGAAAAATATCCCAAATCCTCTCAGATTTATCCTTGAAATTCTCTTCCCTTCTGTTCTTCTCTTTTGCTGGTGATTCCATCCCACACTCTTTCACGGTACCACTTGGGTTTCCCACTGGAGCTCCACACTGCTGACTCTCACACACGTGGTTTGCAGACCTTGCTCCTCTGGGGAGCCTCTGAGGCTGAAGGTGGAGGCTTGCCCCGACCTCTGCTTGCTCTGCAAGCCTCTGCATCACCTCTGCAGCCACCAGCACTGCCAGGATGGGACAAGGAGTTCCCACTGCAAGCAGAATCCAAGAAGGTGAATCTGCCAGGAGTGCTACAGGAGCTTCTCCCCACCTCTTGGGTTATTATTAGTGTGTAGCAAACACGTGATAAGCCCCCCTGAAGAGTAGGGCATTTTGGATGCACAGCCATCTGATTGCCATCTGATATGTTTTTGATCTGAACTGATGCTGCTATCAGGGGCATGGCAGTATGAGCTGGGACTGACATGACCATTGACTGAGGACACAACAGTGCACACACAGTGCACAGTTTGCTCAGAGTAGCAGAAGTTAGACTAAGCTAACAAAAAATATTATTTCTCTGGTCGGAAATCTCATCCACGCTCTGGTCCCCGTGCCAGTGCTGTATGCCGATGTGAGCCGCACCATGTGCGTGGTGACAGACAGACAGACAGACATCCAAGAGCCACTTGGACGTGTGCTTCTCACACTCTTCAAAAGTCTGGTATAGGCAATGCCTGTGCCAGTATTGATACATCTCTGAGACAGGCATAAGCACCATATTGACGCAGGTCTGGGTCACGGAGTGGAGTGTAACTCCTCACTTAACTGCTACCTGTCCTCTGCGTGTTCTTCCTTCCTCTGCCTTTGTAGCTGATTTTCTGGACCCTGCTGGTTTGTAGACCCCAAACACCTTGAATACCACTGACATGAACCCTGTGGCTCAGTGGGTATAGGTGTGTCCATCTGAACACCCTGGCTGAATTCTGGCATAGAGAGCAGCTGCCACTATCTCAGCTATCAGCACATACCCAAATTACTGCAGTATTTAATGGCTGTACTCTTAGAGTGCTTTGCTAGGAGCTGTACAAATTCAACACATAAAACCTGTATCTACCTGAAAAGAACTTATATTCCATCTGCAAGAATCAGGAGAGGGCTGTAAATAGATGAGGAAATGAAAACAATATTTGATATTTTTTGATATCAAACAGTAGTTTGATATTCAGTAGTGTAACAAATAGCTGTCTCTAATGCTATGTGTACAATGTACCTACATCTACTAATTTCTTGTAATTCCTCTTGCTGTTATCTGACAGTGGTTGTGGTAGCAATGAACTTTCTTTTCAGCGCCCTCTGTCTTGTGCTGAATATATGGTGTCTCTATTTCTTTGCTCACTTCCCTTTTATATTATGTGCCTGTTTCCAGGATGTTCTACAGGTGTCAGAAAAGACTACCATCCTTCTTTTGGCAGGTTTTGGTCTTCTCTGTTGCTCTACCAGTGGCTGCTTCCCTGCTAACATGGTGTCACCAGATGGCTGCAAGCCATCATGCAGAGCACACCCCTCCAAACAATGGCTGCAGCTGAAACTGGGTTTTGAGAAGTCCATGTTCCTGCTGGTTACAGCAGGTTGGACACAGTCCCATTACAACACACACAGACCAGTTCAGCAATATCCTTTCAGGGAGAATACATCAGAGCCGACTCCCTTTAAAATTTCTCATGCTTTGGAAAATGGAAAATACTCCTTCATACCTTTCCATCAGGCAGGAATTATAATGTGCATTTAAGCTTTGTGACAGGAAACTAATGTAAAAACAATATTGTGGTGGAAATAATGGCCTTGAAGTGCCTGCCCAGAGTTACTCCTATATGGTCTGTTTAAGCAACAAGACATAATAATTTGAATGTGCTTTGCAGCGGTAGATGTATGGAGTGACAAGGACGTAGCTTCTCTTGGTTTTTCCATTGTGAAGAGACTGTTTTTCTTTGAATTTCTTTTCAGTATTATACTAGAAGAAATTTTGCAATATTTACCATTTCTCAAAGTCTGTAGATTGTAATTGACAGGAAGCAGAAAGATCAAACTTACTGGTACTTTTCCCCACAGCAGAAAATACTAAACATTTTCAAGGAAAAAGACAATCGCTGTTTGAAATCTGGGAAGCTTGTTTCTAATCTCTGTAATTTAAATAAGTGTGTTGGAAAGCACATCGTGCAATTGCCACAAGTTGTGTTCCTTTACTATTATGCCAGCACATCAGGCTACTGTAGGCATTGGATGAAATTCTCTGCAATTAATGAACATTAAATTTAAATGCATCTTTTATTCAGCTTGTTTGATTTGTGCAGGCTGGCTCTGTTACTACTCTCAGAAGCAGTATTTGCTTTCTGTAGAATATTCCTCCCTGCACAAGTGAATTGGACAGGGCAGAACAAAATTCCTGTTGCATCTTACCTGCAGAATATTATGTTTCCAGAGATATTAAAAAGGGGATATAGCATGCTGGCTGAATGTAGGCTGATACTTTTTCCTTCTAGATATAGAAATCTCTAAAATATATGCAAATCATATAATATCCAAGAAAATGAGCATATTTCAGAGGTTTTTTTTTTTTTTTTTTGATGTAATGTGCTAGTCAATTTCTTTGCATACAAATGTCACATTGAGTTTGTATCACTATTGTCAGGTAGTCTCTGTCGGTAATCTACCTCCCCTAAAATAAAAAGATTAGGTTTTACTGGGAGGGATAAGTTCCCTCTTATTGGAGGTGAGAAGGAAAAATAAACAGCATCGAAAGTTATGAATAAGTTTACAGAATCAGTCTCTGTTTCACAAGTAGAGTACTTTACAATAGTGATAGAGCTCATCCGTGTAATGTTTTCAAAACGTGAAAAGCAATCAGAAGGTAGGATGTATCAGATATAGGAATGTCATTTGTCTCTTTTATAAGAGGGAATGGCCTCTTTCCTAGTTTTCCCTGATCAGTAAATAAAAAAACTCCAACTCCAAGCCTGTGGCTTGGAACTGAAAAATAGTTGCTTTCTTTACAAATTTCTAAGGAAGTTTTGGAAAAGCAGCACGGGATAACATTTAAATAACAAAGACCCTTCTTTAAATTCTCACCTTCTCTCCACTCACTAAGGGCCACTTCACAAAGGGAGCAGTTTTTACAGCTGGGGTGATTTGCAACTGTTCTCCTCTTTCTCTTCCCTCCCTCCCCTACTGCTTGCTCATTATTGCTAGCTAACATCTCTGCTGAGAAATGGAAAGTACAGCCCCTGTCTGCTCCTTTGGGATGCCTGGTCTTCCTTTCCTGAAGTACTTGTGTTTTTGGTTTTTTTCCGCCTCCTACCCCAACACTTTTCAGTTAATTTCTGGAGTGATTCCTTGAATTTGTGGACTCTTTCTTTTTTCCTATATAAGCAGGCCCTGCTGCTACACCCCACTTTTTGCTCTGATCCCAGCCCAGCCAACTGTCACTTTTTAGCCTGCAGGGAACCTTCTGGTACTAACATTCCTGCCTTGTTTTTATTAGAAGGGCATCTCTCACAACATATCCCTCGCTGTTTGAAGCAGAAGTCATGTGTATTCAGTAGGAATGAATAATGGATGTATTTAAAGGGTAACTTGCCCTTCTCGTTCCTTTGCACATCATAAATAACTACTCTTTTAGTTGGGTTTTACATATTGCTCTACAGTCACAGTTTGAAAAAATCTGGTGATTCAGCTCTCGATTTAAAAACCACTGCTGTATGCAGCTGATAGTTTCTGTGCGTGAAAGTTGATCCCACACCAAACTCAGTACTGGCATCTGTGTGCAGCTCTAGAATTCTGAACATTTAGGAGACTGCCCATGAATTTATTTTGAAGTAGCTCACGAAAAAAGAGCATCACAGAAGATATAATGGGGAGTATTGGAGCTCCGGACATAATTCATTTCACCTGGCTTTATGTGTATTTTTAAAGATATCTTTAGATATTGTCTCAAGATACCAAAAGGTATTTTAGGTAGTTTTAACTCATATTTTTGCATTTTAAGGTGTTTTTAATATAGAGTTTTTAAAAATGTTTTAAGTACCTTCAGGACGAGCCAAGTTCTCTAAAACTGTCTTTTCACTCGCTGTAAAAGAGAGTTGGTTGATGAGATTGTGTGTAGTGACGTCTGCCTTTTGTCCAACAAGGCACTGTTTCTGGCCAGGTATCATCATCTGAAGAATTTCCTGGGATAATGGCATGAAGGATAAACTGGATGTAGGTAGAATTTTCCTACTAACTATGAAAAGCTTTAGCTGAGGCACCCAAAGAAGATCCTGAAATTGAAGGCCAGGTTTGGAGGATGATTTAATTGTTTAATCTCAGTTTAATGATGTTAAAGTGAGAGTCTGAGCAGCAAATGTTTTTGATGGAGGCGGGATGAGGGAACTGTTGTATTTTTATTGCATTTTGCTTAGATAACTGACAAATGGAGCAGCCTTATTTCCCTGTTACCATCAACACCTCAAAAATAGCCCCAAGTTACCATGTTGTCTGTAGAGGACTTTCACCTTGAGTATGTGGCTAAGATTTTTTTGTATGTATCCCTTGGGTCCTTTAGTGTTAGGAGATGAGGATAACCTGTATCTCTTTTCCAGTGAGTTGTGGTGGGACTGGGGTCCAAATCCTGATGAGCATGGGGAAATATGAACTCGAGCCAGGCACTCTGGAGTCATGCACCAGTATCATCTTTGCAAATGAGGTAGATTTGCCAGTGCAAGCATTTTCTAGGAGGAGAGGCAAATGATTTGGAGGTTTTGGAAATTGTATATTCAGGTGATTTGAGCATCAGCATTTGTTAAAAAAAGACAGAACCAGGTTGCAACTCTGATTTTACTGGTGGCCTTTGACATCTTCTGATTGGAGTTCGTCTGGCTATAATTTTGAAATTGTATGAGTTTCCCATCTGTCTAACAGTTTCACTCTATTTGTTGTTATCATGCTATTTGAGAGGCTTCTGATGTAAATATTAGATTAGCGGTTATAGGTGGTTACCTACATATTGAATTGCATAAGAAATTATTCTCCCAAAGAGATTCAGCTAATGAACTTCTTCAAAGATTAACATTTTCAAAGATTCAATCCTCTTTGCAAACATTTTCCATATGATAGTTTTCGGAATTTTAGTTGGGACAAAATATTTCTCTTCCTTCTGCAGCTGAAATGTATTAAGACATTCAGACATGTGACATTCAGAGTTGAAAATTAATGGAAATCTAAACATAAAAGGCTTAACTGCCCACTATGTATTTTCTGGTATGAAATTACCTATCGTTTTTCACTCACCTTCCTTTTCTTCTTGCTTTAAAATTAATGACAAAATAGAGAATTTAGTCCTGAAAAAATGGAGTTTACAGTCAAGTTTTGCCTAGAGTTTAACTAAGATTAATCTCTGGGTTCCAAGCCAGTATGTATTAACTGGAAGCTGATTTTATGGACTTCCATGTTTTTTTTCCCCTTTTTCCTTCCAACTTTGGAAAAGGAAGCTCCTTCTAAAGCCCTATGCTACCTTCATGGTGCCTTCAATAGCTTTGGCTTTATCTTCATAATTTAGGGAATAAAGATAACTTGGAAGACAAAATTTTAAGGATTTCAGAATTTGCTTGCAGTTGAGAGGAAATAATGGGTAGCCCCTCTCTCCTGGCCTTGGTTGGACAAGGACAGAGGAACTCGCTGCATGAGACATCCATCACTAATATGGCCAAGGGGGCATAGGTTGTGTGCAATGTGCATGGATTTTGCAACCAGGGTTGCACTGCAGACTCCCACTTGATATATCAGTTTTCAAGAAATAAGCCATAAGTGACACAACAAAAAGTTGTGAGGAGGTTCCATAAGAACACCTGAAGTCAAATGATCTATTATGATCTCTTAACTCTGTGGAATAAGAGATGGTGTGTCTTTACCATGGAAATAAACAAGAGGAACTGTAGCTGAATGGGACAAGAGGATATTTACTAATGTGAGTGGTATATAAGGTTCCAGCTCCATGGTGTCTGAGTGACAGAGAGACCCCAAGCTTGTTAAGCTGTTACCAGAGGCCAGAGGGTATAATTGCACTGTGTCCCATTATTTCCTGTGACTCCTGTATGCCTGCACATCTGCATTGCTCAAATCTAGATTTTGCGGTTCCTTTTCCTCTGCAGTTTTTTTCTGGGCTACATTCTGATGGCTCAGTTGGACTCATTTCAGCCTCTTTCTTCTGCTACAGCAGTGAACATTCCCTGAGTTTTTTGGCAGTTTTTCGTTACAGGTTCTTTTTCTCCACATGTCATGTGCTTGCTTCTGTTGCCCATTAGTGTTTGTTTTGATTACCTTTTGTAGCATGTGACTACAACTTGTGCCCTTGGTCTGTATTACAATTTTCTGAGGTCAGTCTTCTTTACAACCCTTCTGTGGTTAATCTTCTTTACATGACATGCTGTATTTTTTGGTTCAGCTTTTTGCTCGATTCTTTGTGTAAATATTCTGTACTCCTCGCATGAATATGACCATTGTGTTATTTGGAATATTTATTAAGTAGGTTTTGTGAGATTTTATTTGGTGGGGCTTTTCAGGGAAGGGAGTGTTTGCTGCTTCTTTTTTTTAATCCCCCCAGAATAGCTGTAGCTGCCTGTCTTTTCTGTGGATGTGCATTTGTGTGTTAATATCTTCCTGGTACCCGGTGGCCAGATGCCTCTGAACTCTGCTAGTACTGCGAGCCAACTGTAGGCTGCTGACCGTGGTTTGCGTGGCGCTGAGCCCGAGCTAACACATCCTGCCTCTCAGCAGGACTTGCTAGCTCAGGCCTGGTGCCTCAGCCAGCCAGCAGCTACGTGTTTTCTGTCTGCTGTGGAGGGTAGGCATAGAGCAGCTCACATGCTTGTGATTTACTGCATACTTCCTTTAGAGTACACAGCTCATGAGTTTACAGTTGTCCTGGTGGTTGTCTGGCCATTCTCTTTCCCAGTGATGAAAACAGCAAGACAGGGGCTATATGTTTAGTTCAGACCCTGGAGATAAAAGCAATATTTCAGGATTTAACAAATCTATACATGAGACATTTAAATGTGTTTCCTTCCCACCCCCCTGCTATGTTGGATAATTATCATTCTGTTTGGAGGAGTTTGCTGTCAGTGGTTTCACTTTTGAGGGTATTATTAAAATTTGTGGTAATTTATCAGGCTACATTTAGATTATATATATCAATCTTTCATTTTCTGCCTGGAGATGAGATATGGTAAAGTCAGATTTCTTTCTGTTGTGGTAGAATAAGAAATCTTTCACCTCCCCAGACTTCTGTTCCTTGGAGATAAAGTAGTTCAAACACAGCATATACCAAATGATAGGGAGTGGACAGAAGATCTGATGCTATGTCTCTTCCCTGAAGGTTGCAACCTCCTATCTCCTCAGCTGCAGTTCTGCACAGAATTTGTTTACTGCTTCTCAAGTGTGGATGTAAAGTTTGTTGCACAAGTTAAATGGATGATAATCACTGGTGGACATGGGGGAAAATCAGCTTGTTTGGAGCCTGGCTCATTCTCTGTGTCATCTTTGTGTGTGCAGCCTTTGGAAAAACACTAGTGTTACATTTTAATAGAAAAGAGTAGAATGTCACTGACTTCCACTTTACCAAATAACAAAACAAGGTGCAAGGCACTTTAGAGCATACTTAGTAGCACAAAAATAATTTCTTGGGCAGAAACATCTATGTAGTTTCAGTGGAAGTGATTTTTGATGGAGTGGAGCCTAGTCGACTTGTTTGGATGTAAGCCTGTTGAAACAGTATCAGATTGCACTCTCTTCTGCCATAATTTTACTTGGATCACAGCTACTGTTCGCATGCTGTTGTCATACATCCAAATGGAGGACTCCCATCTTTTTCTCATTCTGAAATTTTTGATCTCTCACTGCCTCCAATTTCCTGTCCCTGCACATCCTGGGGTATGGAATGCTTTTGCCCATGCGTTTTCTCTGAGCCACTTGCATCATCCTCTGTATAAAGAGACCACATTGTAGAGACATTCTCTCCAGAGCTACTATTTATATATTTTAATTTTCCCCCACCCAACATTTTAACTGTTCTGACCTGGATTCCAAGATTTTTGTTATTTAGCAGTAGTTCCCTACGAAAACTGCTGAGATCTTCAGGAAATTACAGTGCAGATATTTGCATATGGTTGGAGACTTGATGAGGCTGTACTTCACAGGGTGGCACAAACAAACTTGCCTAATTTTTAAATGAGGTATGTAGAAAGACAGAATATTTAATGATAGCTATGGCACTTTAAATTTTTACTCCGTATAACTGCGAAGACTTTTTGTTGTGTTGGAATATTGATGCTTTGAGTTTTACATTATCTTTGAATGAGAAACTTCCTTGTCTCAGAAAGTTTCAACTATTATGATGAATACTTCAGCTATGAATTGTGAAAATGGCTTTTTTTCTCCATAATAAAAGGTAAAAACATTCTAAAATATGACTTTGTGCATTCTAAAGACCATTTGAAAAAATTGCAAACTTCAGTCTTGGGGAATTTTTATTTTGCTTTATCTGAACAAAGCGATGAAATCTGTAACCCTGCAGTCCCCTGTAATGGCAAAACTCGTTCATCAGTGGCCTTGGTCCATGGCTCCTTGGCTTCCCTAAGGAATGCCCAGCCTAGAGTTTCCAGCTCACATAAAAATTTTCAGGACAGTTTGGGCTGCCCTATATGCCGTTCTCAATTCCTATATTCTGTTTAGATTTACTGTGGATAATAGTTCTAATTGAGTGACAGTGGAAAGACCATGTTTTACTGCCATTAGGAGATGCAATGCTTCAGCTCATTGGGTACCATTGTTGGGTATTAGATGGGAATTAAATGTGCCTCTAATATGAGCAGAAGATTAATGAGATGTAGAGCTGTGGGCAGTGTTAGAAGACAAACTACACCACGAAGATTGAAACCTGACTTTGTCAGATAGGGCAGTGTCTGAGATCCTCCCTAAGAAGGATTAGTCAACTAAAAATGTCTTACTGAATTTAGTCTAGAATTGTTCCTTACATTTGATTTACCTGTAAACATTTATTTTAGTCATGTTCATAAAAATCTAATTTACAGACTAAATTTTGTCTTTGTCTTGCCATTAATTTTGTAAGAAGTAAGATAAATTGAGGCAAAATCAACGGTCTATGTGGTCTATGGAAGAAGCAGAGCCAAACAAAGGCATCTTTGCCAAGATGTGCCTCTAGTACTGTGGGAGAGGATTTCTTGCCAGTCTGTAAAAACCAGTGTCTTAGCAGATGGTGACCTTTGGGAAGTAGTTGTCTGTGCTGGGCACAAAAGGAGCAGATGGCTCTGGGCAAGCCTCAAACTCAGCATACTGAAACAAATTCATAAATATTCAGGGTGTGGTAAAGACTATGAACATTCCTGTCAGGGCAAATGTGGGTGTGAAGGGTCCCATCCTCTCATTCTGCCTTCATATTCCTTCCTTGCTGGACATGAGACATGATGATGCCACAGTCTGTGGGGCTATGCCGTGTATCAGATAAGGAAGGAGACTGAATTCCACATCTACCCAGTCTGTATGCGAAAGTGAAGAAGGGACTGTTCAGGAAACTGGCTTTAATATTGCCATAGCTTTAGGGGAATTAATATTTGCTCTGTAGTGGCTGAGTATCTTTTTGAGGTGGAGATGGAATTAATAGTGTTTCTGAGGTCAGCATTATTCACAGCTCTTCAGTGATGAGAAGAGCATGATAATCCACCATGGTGAATTCTTTCTCTGATATTTCTTCTTTGGTGTTTTTGGACTCCTATGGTGTTTGTTCAACTGATATGTGCTTTTGGTATTGTAAATGAGGCTGGACTATGGGTAGGTGCCAAAACCCCCAGGAGTACAATCAATCTTTTATGCTCCATTTATATTTTCAGAGTATTTTTCTCAGGAAAAATTAATCTTGTTATCCTAATAGGTGGCTTTGCTGTCAAGTGCCAAGTGTACCTGCAAAAAATTATGAGCAATATTTTTTCCAGCATAATATTTTATGTAGAGAGTAAGGTGGACCCTCTGGTCATGCTTCATGTCCTGCTTCATGCTGACCTCGAGAGTAGCTTTACACATTCCTGTCTTTGGGTCTCTCAAAGATCTCTTGCTGATGTCACAAATCTGAGAAGTTTGATTTGTGAACGATCTGTTGGATTACTTAGTCCTTTCACTGTGGGTCTGTGCAGAATTATTTCTCATAAGGTATTTTCACTTAAAACGTTTTCATTTATGGTGATTTATTGCAGTTTAATTTCTAATGTTTATGCCACACATTGTCTCTCATGAGATCAATTTTTCAGGGCAGACATGACTGAGGGTGCTCTGCATCTGTGAGGCTGCATTTTAGAGCCAGTGAGAAGCATTATGAGACACTGGCTGGGATTTTGGTGAGGAGTTACTAAAAATCATCTTTGTAGGAAATGACCGAATTTACGATTCAGTCATTAGGGGTTACACATTTCCATTTAAAAACTAAATTTTGAGGGTTTCAGTTTGTGATGGGTTGACCTTGGCTGGCTGCCAGGTGCTCACCAGGCTGCTCTCTCACTCCCTCTCCTCAGCAGGACAAAGGGGAAAAATGCAAAAAAAACCCAAACCCCCTTATGTGTCAAGGCTTTTGGGAAAAATGCAAGGACTGCATTCAGAAACAAAGCAAAATAAAGGTTTATTCTCTACTTGCCATCAGCAAGCAATGTCCAGCCACTTCCTGGAAGCAGGGCTTTGGTACATGTAGTGGTTGCTTCAGAAGACTGCCTTAATTGCTCATGTCCCCTCTCCCCTTTTCCTTTTGTTGAGCATGATGCTTTAAGATATGGAGTATCCCTTTGGTCAGTTTGGGTCAGCTGTCCTGGCTGTGTCACCTCCCAAGCCCTCATGCACTCCCAGGCTACAGAGATGATGTTGGGGATGATGCTGTGCAAGCACTTCTCAGCAATAGCCAAACACTGGTGTGTTATCAGCTCTGTTCTGAGTACAAATACAAAGCACAGCACTATTATGGCTGTTATCAAGAAAGTTAACTCTATCCCAGACAGCCCTGGTGTGCAGTTTAATAATTTCTTGTAGTCATGTTTGCAGCTCCTATACAGAATATTCTTTTCAGTTCTAAATGACTGATGGCATCTTTATTATTTAACATTTTCTGGAAACTGAGGTCTTTTTTCTTTTGAACTTATACTGACTAGGAGTTTTAGTGGGCCACATTTCACAGAGCTTTGTTCTTTATGAAACATTACATTACTTTGTGATTTTTATAACTCAAACCTGCATTTTGAAGTTAGGTAGCAAAATCCAATAATGCATGTATTAACTCTGCTAATATTTTAAATAATTTACTTTTTTAATGGTTTCAAAGTAGCTGCTCTGGGAACTGTAGTTAACCTTATTCATGTGAAGTGATTTATTAATAGACAGTAGGAACCCTTTTTATCTGGCTGAGGGATTAAAATAATATTAAGACTATCTAGTTCCCTCCCTCTCGTCTTCTGTTCCTTTGTAAGATGAATAAAGGTCGTTTGTAGTTAATGGCTAGTACATTTGGAACTAATAGCAGGAAGTGCTCTTTCTAACAATAGGTAATCTCTCTTTTAGGCAGGGCTGAACCCATTTCTAAGATGTGTTCACTTGCTCATAATTCTGGTAAACTTCAAACAGTAATGCTGAACATTTCCATGTCCGCTGCCTGCTTCAGGCCAAATTTGAAATTTTTGTGCAAAATACTCAGCTGTTTCCAAGGCTGAGACTATTCCCTTACTTGGAATTATTGACAAGTTGTTGTCTTGTGCAATTGAGTTCAACTGAGTTGAACAGCTCTGTTGTCTTAGCATTTAGGGCTAAGGAGTTGAAGCTTGCTGAGATGAAAGAGTCTTTTATGCTAGCCATGTGTCCTTGGCCATGGAAGTCTGTCCAATGTGTTTTGTATGACTTCTAATATAGAAAGTTCAGAGATACTCCTAAGATGTCTTTCCTGGCACCAGAAAGTCCTGGAATAGCATGTCCACCCAGTATTGTTTAAGGAAGCCTGAGAGTCAGTGTGAAGATGGAGAGCCATTTGGTAGAAGGGAGACAATTGGCAATGAATATTGGAGTGCCTTGGGTAAAAGGATTTAACAAGAAGCTGTGAAGAGATGGACTAGACTAGTTTAGAAACTCAATATGAGACAAAGTGATACCTGAAATATAGTGGTCAAATGGAAGGAAAATTGCAGAGGGGTTGAACCTGGGGGAAATTAACAGAAAGGTGTGGGCCAATCAGCCCATAGTTTGCTCAAAAGCCCGAGTGGAAGGGTCTGTTTCCTTTGTCTCAGGGTGGCATGAAAATATTAGACTTGTGTGAAATTCACAGCCAGCTCTAAATCTGGAACACAGGAAAAATGGTAGTTGGTTGATGTGGTCATTGCTGCCGTATCTCAAGGATTTGTTTGATGGGCTTATATGTGAGCTATATTAAAGAAAAAACAGAAGTTATTGGCATACTGATTGAGGTTTAGGATGGGGAGGACAAACTATCTTCTATAGCCTTGTCAAACTTAACTTTTGTGATTTAGAGGTATTTCTACCTGTACATTGCCATTGTAACATTAAGTGCTTGTTAGTGACATAAGCCTAAGCCAGCCTTGAATTTGGTGCATGCGGTGGGTGTTTCCTGGTTATCAGCTGTGTGAAGGAGAATCCTGCTTTGTCTATACTACAGCTCTACCAGGTGTTGCAAAATCTGGATGTGTGTAGTAAGTAAAGCAGCAGGTATAGGAAGTAAAAGGAAGTTGTTATGGGTGAGGTAGCTGGATGCATCCGTGGAGATGTGGGTCCTGACTCTCTCATTGATGCAGAGTTTTGTCTGTTGCTCAACAGTGACTTAAGATTTTGAAGATTTCATGTTGTTTCTTTATGTTGAGATTGGGTACCCCAAGACTGATTTGTAGAAGTACTGAGTATTTGTAGAGGTAACCCAAGCCTACAATTTGAATATATTCAACTGTTAGGAATCAGAGAGTGAACACTGATTCCTAACAGTTTTTGGAAATTACGCTTATTTTACCTCAGTTTGCATGTTGTCCTAGTAGTGTGGATATTGCCATTCCCACTTTCCAGGGTGCATTATGAAGATTGATTAATGGCTGTGATGAGAGCTATATAAAAGCTTCTGAGGAAACTAATGCTCCTACCTTGATGGTAGGATTTGGGTAGTCTGGGCCAAAAAAAGGACACAACCGCATATGGAACTATCTCTGCTGTGTACACAGTAAAGCAGGGGGCCTTGTCAAAGGATAATATATGAATACCCCATTAAAGACAATATCCAAATGCATATGTGCAAGAGGGACAAATTAAGCTTGTACAGGCAGCCATTCCATAACTTACAAAGGTTTGACTTCGTGATATTCTAAATACTCTTTTCATGCAGTATTTTTTTAATGTGTAATTTATGTTTCAGCTGGGAAAGAGACTGGTAGAGTAATCATGAATAGAGGATGAAATGTGAAGTTGTGTATTAGAAGACCTCCAGATTTAGCTATAGGTATTTTTCTTTGTGCAAGAATAAGTTCGGTGGTAACTGGTTTGAGAATGAACTGACCACAGAGAGTGATATTTCCACGGATGCAGTGTTCGTAGAAGTGAGCCCATGGCACCCCTGGAGGAGGCAGTTGCTTGGACACTGGGAAATTTTGCCCAGTTACTCCCTGTCTCAGTTAGTGGATAAAGGCAGGCTTCTCATTTAAAGGCTGAAAGCCTTTCACAAGTGCTTTATTTACACTAAAAAAAAAAAAAAAAAAGGTAAATTGCTAGGGGCACAATGTGGATGATGAAAACAACCCTGTTCTTCTGTATTTTCTATTCTGTAGGTAAAATACAAAAGAGACTTTGAAGAAAGCAAAGGAAGAGGGTTCAGTATTGTGACCGATACGCCCGAGTTACAAAGACTGAAAAGGACTCAGGAACAAATCAGTAATGTATGTGACTGCAACCTAAAGTGATTGTAGATGGAGAAATAGTGTGTCTAAGAAAAGGTGTGTTTGTTGGTGTTTTCAATGAAGTCTGTGTGAGTGAACAATCTGATTTTGGTGATTGATTTGTGTATGTCAGATTTTGAAATGCGTGCAACTGTATACCACGGACTTGTACAGCACATTGGCAACGTGTGTTCACCTCTCCAACTTTCAGCTAGTATGCTCAGAGTATTTTCTTTATTAAAATTATTTTGCACTTTTTACTCTTTTAATAGATTTGTTATCAAGTAAGAATACTTTTGGAACTTTAAATTTACTTTTTATTTATACGAAGTATATAGATTATGTAAATTAAAAAGTTTTGTCTCTTTTTTAGCAGGAGCTGTCAAAATTAGCATAACAAACAAGATGGCATTTTCTAGAAGCAGATAAAATTTTGATGCTGGGTTTTAAAAGAAAAGACATGCAAGACAATGCTCTGCAGGATGGCAAAGAAATGGCAAATAGCAAAACCTAACATATTTAATTAGCTTACAGGAATGGGATTTTAAAAAATGGGACTTTTCCTTACGTTTTTGCTAAGAAAGTTATTTATTTGTACTGCATTCTCTTGCAGCATGTTTAACTCACTGCATGATGGAATATTGAGTGATATGTAGTGCAAGTTCTGATATGTATAAGATAGGTAAGAACTAGTGTGAACTAGAAAAAATGCAGAATCAATACTATTCACTTGTCTTGGCTTCCCTTCTGATTATTCTTCTGCTGCAAGAACTCGTCCCTATGGATTATTTTGTGAAAATGTTTTTGAATCATTCTCTGTAGTAATAAAATAACAGCAAAGCATCAGAGACACCCAGTGTAAGTATGATCAGAAGAAAATAATGGGATTTATTTACTTGAAAGAAAAAACTTATTTTTCAGGCTGGGATATTATTGAAGAAAAAAGTCACTGAAAAATACTAGTTTTTCACAGCAATGGAGGTTTACTATTCTTTTCAAGCATTCACTAGTTAAGATTTTGATGTCCAGAGCCAGTCTTTGAGATGAAAAATGTGGGCTCATTTCCTGGAGCCTTGGCCAATGGAGACGACAGTTAATTTAAGAGCCATGCAACTGCTCCTGTATGTAGACAAGATGAGAACAAAAGCTCATCTCTTATGTTCATACTGGGGCTAACTGAAATTACTGGCATGTAAGAGAGAAAAATGTATTCTTCAGAGCGGCGAGAAGCATGGCCATTAAGACTTCCATTTGGGATCTGGGAAACTTCAGCGACTCCCTGGTTTTAATCAGCTGCATTTTTTTATTCAGACCAGGAACTTTAAATTAGATCCTCTCACGACCTACATAGCTTCCTCAAGCAAGAGTGATTCCTTTGTGTGGGGTGGCTCTGGAACGCATCAAGGAGATGAAACGAGCAATGCTCTGGGGAATACTTAATCCCTCGCACGGGTCTGCTCTCGAAGGAGAGAGTGAGAGGAGTGCCCTGCAGCAGGCCTGCAGTGCTCACTTTGGGATATTGGCCTGCCAAGAAAGTCATTCAGACCTCCCAAGCCCAGTACCCTCAACATCAGACAACAGAATAGTATGATGCAGCTCACTTGCGTGCTCTTATCTCTCTTGTTCAAAGCACACTGGGTTTTCTGTTGTGGGAAAAGGAGATAATGAAAACAAACAAGTAGTTTTGGGACATGGGAAAGAGCTTTCTTCCCATCTCTACTTTTGAGTGGATCAAGGGAGTTTCTGTCCTCGTGAAAGATCTAGTTCCATGATTGATGATATTATCTGGTTCCTGAGTCAAAGATACTTGCCTGCCTTTTCAGATCCAGAAATAGCTTTTTAAAATGGGAAAAGTGGTTTTGTTTCAGGTTTCCCCCCTTGGTCATTGCATATAAGACTACTTTCTCTTCATTTCTAACCACCCAGTTCTTAACAATGTAGGTTTGATCTATCCAGTCTTGACAATAGAGAGTTGTTTTCTTTATGTATGTAGTTGACAGAGATTCCCAGTCAGGGACCTTATTAGAAATAATTAGACTTGAAGGGTGAAATGGAATTTTAAAAAATGCATGATAAAAGAAGTTGCATTTTATTTCTGTTTACACTGAAATAATTAATTTATTGCATTATATCCTAGAAATATAATTCTGCATAGGCCACAACTTCAATTTAATTAGAAAGCTTCTGTATTATAGAAATGCCTTCCACACAGAGTAGTTTCTGTATTTGCCAGATAAGCAGTATACATCATGGACTAAGGATCTAATATAGGTTTCAAGACACTGAAAGGTAAGCACTTTACTAATTCTGAAATAATTTTAATTTTCCTATACAGAAAAATGGAAGAATACTAATATATCTATTTAATTTTCAGTTTAGTTTTGATTTCACCTTGAAGTACTAGAGACTTCTCAAAGAGCCTATTTGAACCAAAATTGTAACTACTTCATTGAAGGGGTAAGTGAGAAGAGTTAATTGTGTAGATATCCTTGATGAAAATAAATAGCAAAATAAGTTTTGTAGTAATAAAAGTTAAGTAGCATAAATATTTTTAAAAGATTGTCCTTTTTGTCCTGATATGAAGTTTGGCAGCATATGGATATTAGCACAGTACTCTGACTTTTTAAAGAATCTCTTGTACTATGAATATAAACCTTGTAAGGGGAAAAAAATCATGAGGGGAGTGGATGGATAGTGGGTAGATAAAGGGGGTTGAATTTTGGTTGTTATTTTGCCACCAGCAATCCTTCCTCTGTAGATTTAGACCAAACTTGAGGACTTTATTTGTGGCTCTTATGGAGGTATCAGGACCAGAATTCAACTTCTTAGATAAGAATGAAATTTAATCTCATGATTTTTTAGCATTTAGAGCCTAATTCTGCAGATATACAACGTATTTTGGCGTTGAATATATGTAGTCAATACACAAAAAGATATGCTGTTCACGCAGAGAAATGTGTACATTTTGTCAAAGGATCTTGTAGTATTTTTTGTCCATTTTGAACTTCGAGAAGATTTTCAGAATGAATGCAAATGTTCTCAAAATGAAAAAAACCCCAACCCCATGTATTTTTATAGGTGATTTTGCAATTAAGCTAGCTGCAAACTGGTTTTGCAAGGAAAAGGTTAAGGTGGCAAAAGGAACAGCATAAATAAAGATGATGGCAAAAACTATTGGTCTATCATGACACAGGGCTAAATGAGGAAGTAGAAACTCAATCTAGTAATATTTTCTTTGGGGAAATGGAACACTTTCAGCAGTCTGCAGCAATGAGCTGCAGCTTACTGCCACTGCACTTTTATGTCTAGATATATGACTTGAAGCATGTGTTATCCTATGTGAAATAAGTTGCTCTTTCTTAAACATGTTTCTGGTAAATGTCTGAAAAGTATAAAAGAAAACAGGTGTCCATACAAATTGATGGAGTGAGAAGCTTTCATTAAGATAAAGGCCAGTTCTTGGATAGTAGAGGTTGCTGGCTTGGTTGTATGGCTGGAAGGATGCATGGAAGCTTTCACAGTGCTTGTGCTCATTGCATTAAGAGCCCATGTAAAAGCATTCCTCACTTGGGCATTAATGCTCTTATGAACATGAATCACGTAAGAGCAAGAAGCACCACACATTTGTGCCCTTCTTCTCTTGGACACACAACAAAATGAAGTCATGCAGTTCATTTATTTGCATGTGACTCATTTTCCAGTAGGTTTGGGTTCTATCTGAAGTGAAAACAGTACCTTAATCCAAAGAAGGAAAATAAGAAAACAGACTAAATCTTTTAAAAGCTTAAAAGCTTTTAAAAACCCATTTCCAAGATATCCTATTTTGGTGAAGAACTTAGGAAAGACAATAGAGTTAAAGAAGAGGTCACTGAACCACCCCTCTATGGGATAAGGGAGGGGTTTCCCAAGTATCAGGAGTTGAACTCCTCACTGAAGGTAATGAAGCCTTTATTGGATGCAGAGAGTGCATGAAGATCTTGTAGCATTCTTGGAATTGTTTGGGCCTTTTAATTATCAAGGGTTGCTTTCCATGTCCAGTTAAATTTATACAGCTTCAGGGGATGCAGAGAAGGACAGGAATTCCCCTGTAATTTGAATCAACTGAGCACCTGCTATCTGGACAAAGACATAAATGATAAGAAATTGGGCACTACCTCAGATGTGATAAAAATACATTTTCAGTAGCAACTAAAGGAGGACACAAACCGCATTGCTACTGTAGTTGTGCACATCTGCACATCTGAAATTAGAAACTGTCCCTAACAGACACTGAACCATGGCTCCCTATTTGGAAGTTATTGGCAGAGTTGTTCAGTCTGTTTACTTGCTCAAACATAAAATGATCTCTTAAATTGCCAAAACAGATTGTAGAGAAAATTGGCAGGAGAAGATGTTAACAACGTGGCCCAGAGCTCCACTTGTAGGATTCCCAGCACAAAGCCTTCAGATACTTGACTCTAAGGGCTTTTTCCTTCCATTGAATTCAAGTGAAGGAGGAGAATAAGAAAAAAGAAAAATTAACAGCAGCATCAATGTCTGCATTTCACAAAACTAACCCTGACACATCAATGAAGAGACTGAGCAAGCATTTTAAATCGTGTGCAAAACGAATTTATGCTGTTCTAAGCAGTGCTGGGGTTTTCCTGCTTCTGAAGTAATTAATACTTTATTCCTAAGCCCTTATATTCCTAAGTGTGATTTTATCTTACTATTGTTTCATTGGGAAAATAAGCATTTATGTATGTATGACAATTGTGTCGACTAACATAGATGGAATAGCACTCGTTGAGCAGTGCCCTGGTGCTGCATGTCCATGTCAGATGTGGTCAGCCAGATACACCTTGGTACCAGTTGCCTTCTGCTGCCCTTGGTACCTCTGACAGTTTAGCACAAACTACAACTCCAAGAGGTATTCATTATTTGGTGTGCTGTAGGCTTAATTCCACACAGCTGCACTTCAAATATCTGCACATAACTCATGTGATTAAGCATCTATCAATTGAGTTTGATAGCATTTTTTCTGCCTGGAAACAAGGTTGAATGTGTCATTCCTATTGCTAACATGAGTGTACCTCTCCAAGAAGGTGGAGCTCCTGCTGTGCTCCTGTGTAGTGAACATACATGCACAGAGTCACATCCAACCTTGTTCTTTCTGTGGATTGAACTAAGCTTGTTTTTTGTAGATACGTAGAAATGGAAATTCTGAGAAGTCCTTTGACTTTCTAATAGTTCTGTGTTGAAATTTGACTTCTGATTTTTAGAAATCATTCTGCCTTGAAGTGTAAAGTCCTAATAAATTATTTAGAAATTACTTAGCAAAAGAATTACATTGATTTTTAATGACCATGAGTATTTTTTGCAGATTTTTACATAGGCTTTACATTTTTAAGCTTTCAGAAATTTTAAAAATGCCTGAACACATTCTTAAGAAATAATTAATCTAAGGAAATGTAATTAATATTTTAGATAGAACTCGTGTTAACTGAGAAGATAGAAAGCTTTGGGAATTCATTTGAAACCAAAAGGTGTATTCTACTTAAAAATATTTCTTTACTAATCATTATCAAAATATGCAAAATTAGAGACAGCATTAAATTAGTTCCTATGTATATGAATTCTTTACATATACTTTCAGGAAAAGTTCTGAAGATATTTAGTGGCATGCTGCTTCATCACGTCTTTTTGCTGTGATCTCTGTGTAGAGCAATAGTTACCAAGTATTCAGCTATCTAATATTTTCTTTCATTTACTGTTTATTTACTGTATGTCTTGTACTCCACACACCATAAAATGTGGCAAAAAAGCCCTGTAACAACTTTGTGGAGTTTTCATCAAAGCTTCTTTCTTACTTCTTTAACTGTATTCATTTGCATTGTTTCAGAGTTGTCCAAGAAATAAGGAGGTATTGGAATCCTCCTGTATGGAGGATGTGGATATGGGGTCCTTATTTAAATGAAGAACTAAAGCACAGACATTATTCATGCTAATGGAAGTAGTACCTAGAGTAAACCCTTATCCTCTGTGCAGCCTCCTATTAGAAGTAAAGGACGTCACAGTCATTGTTAGACAATTTTACAGTTGTTTGTTGGGGAGGAAAAGATTGCTGAGAATCCAGAGCAGTGTGTTCATGATTCAGCTGGGGTGGCATTGACTACTCTTTCTGTTCCCATAACTTTTTCAGATTGTCTTTTCTGGTCTCTCTTTCTTAATACTTGTGATTTACATAACAACAGCTCCCAACATGTGGGAAGAAACTGTATTTTTAGACCCCAGAATGCCAACTTGGATACTTTTTGGAATGTCAGTCATTACAGTAATTCTATATGAAACTGTCAGTACAGGTGGAACTGAATAATTTAGATGACTTAAACTATGGTTAAATTTCTGTTGAGCAGGTGGACGTTCAGCTTTCCGCAATGTATAATTCAGTTATAGGCCATATTCCATGGGGGTAGTAAAACAGATATCCCTAATGAGGTGACATTCGTCACCTGCTAAAGGTCAACATCCTGGTCCAAAACAGGAGAAGCATTAGAGTCTATCAGTGATGTTATAAAGCTGCTTCTTTTGTAGCACAAGTGGAAAGGTGCATAACCCTTCTCTAGAAACAGCAGAAGCATTTTGTCTTCGAGAAGCTGGAAAACAAACCCCTGCCCGAGGCATAACTGCATTTGGAAAAATTGTTACCATTAGAAATAAGGATTTATAATGCTGTTTGTGGGCTGTTTATTATATGTCCTACTACCCACAATAGCATTAGATGTGTAAATTCAGATAGGCCTTTGGGCAAGTCCACTGAAACACAATCTGCGAATCTATACTGAGGTTCTGGTAAGCTAAAATGTTTGAGAGAAACACATTTTTCACAAATTATGTAAAATGGAAGTTCCTTTCCGTTGCACACAAGTCTATTTGGATTTGAATGGCATGTTACCTTGGGACAATTTCTGCCTGGGGAAAATTCCCTTTCAGCAGCCTTGCTGTGAGGATGGTAAGCAACCTCAAATGAAGCTTCTCATATGTGAATCCTCAGAGATGCAGGGGGAAATATTTTAGGTTAAGTGGATCTCTGATAGTCAAAGCAAGCAGATGTGACGCCTACATATCTACTTCTTAATGATCTTATTCCATCTGGCTTTATTCTATAGGGTTGCATAGAAAAAATCTTTTTTATCTCTTTTGTAAAGCAAGTATAATATGATATTTATTATTGTGGTTTATTATATTTTTCTAGGGTTTCAGAAGTCTATTTTATAAGTTTAAAGAAGAAAGTATTGTAACTATTGCTTTTTTTTTGTATTAGTGCTTTCATATGAAATCAGTTGATTGCAGAAGTATGTAACCTCAAAGTTTCAAAAAGTTTTCCATGAAATTCCATAGGGAGTAGTATAGTCTTTCTGATTCTAATTTAAATAAATAAATTTGACAGGATGACTGTAACCTTGCTCACAGTATTGACAAAATAAAATGAGTTGTGTGGTGGAAATAAAGCAAGCAGTCCAGAAAAATCCCCAAAGGCATGGATTTACTGCATATGTAAGTGGGTCAACTCATGCATGAGAAATGAATGCTAAATGTAAATTGGTTGCAAAACTGTAGACTTTTAGCAGAATTGAATCAAGTGATAACCTAAATATTTTGATAGGGATGTCCTATCATGCTTCTCTTTCAAAAACAGCAAGAAAGCTCTGTGTTACAGAGAAATAAATAAATCATGTATTTGTGTAAACTAGAACAGTGTCATTGCACGCCAGAATCAAAAGCATTGCACCATATATATTGCTGGCATAAGTAAATTTTGAGTTGAACCTGTATTTGGTTAAACCTGTATTTGTGTTGATGGGTTGCTTTATGTGATATACACTTCAGTTCAATCAGACTGCTCTATTCCTTGATGAGCGAAATGTTCAAAGCATAGAAAACTACTTCTTGGGCTTTTTCTGGTTAAAATAATAAAATAGAATCAACTAGTTAGGGGATACAAAAGAAAAATATAGAAATTTCTGTCTTGCTGGTTTAATTTTCTCTTTGTGATAACATTCATATTGCAAGGCAAGGCTTATATGAAAGGCATCAGTAGTTAAAAAACCTACTACATAATATTCAAATATTTATTTATTCAAATATTCAACATAGCATTTCATGGGCTTCATTTTTAATCTATACTAATTGCCAGCTTGTTGACAGATGAATGTGTAACAGATACATATTGACCTAAAGGCTTACTTCTGTACTTACTTATAATACTGAAAATCCTGATTGAAGGCTAAAACAGCTGTAGATGCGAGGAATAAATTGACAGGTATGCTAGTTCCACATTTTGTATTGATTGTATTGCATATGCCTCTTTGGGCTGCATTTTATGGAATGAAAAATTCCAAGCTCTAATGAAGACAACTATGAAGTGTTTTGTGGTAACTGTGGTAAGCATCTGTCCATTGTCTGACTAAAGGACTTTAAACACTAGTGACTTCAAGACTTAATCTAGTTGGAAGGTTTCTTATATTTAAATATATGACTCTTTTTTTCTGTTGTGGTACTAAGCAACTAAATTATGACAAAACCCCAACAACTTACTTTTCCGGCAACCTTGTATATATTTTAGTGGTTTCTAAATCACTAATTATTTTTAATGAGTATGTACTTTTGAAGTCAGTCTTTTTTACATATAGAAAAAGAGAATGAAAATAAAACCTCTTCATGGCAGCTCAACTTGGGAGCTAATTAAAATGAAGCTTTTAAAATGGGAAAAAATTAATTAGCCAAAAAGTCGAGAAGTAGGAGTTAGCACCTCCAGAGATCTTTTGGTAGCTAAATGCTTGCAAGGAAAATATAATTTTTAATTTCCTTGTTTTACTTCATTGTCCATTACCTGCTTATCATTTTACCCTTTAGTTCTTCCACCTTACCTGATGCTTTTGTGTGTGCATCAGTTGCTAGGGCACCATCTTAGGCATTAAACCTCCTGCTGAAGAACATGATACTCTGCTTCTTTTAATACCATCTTTAATCTTGATCCTTGGAGATTTGAATGTCTCACCCCTCAGATGCTCACAGGCTTCATTGACTTTGACAATAGGAGTATCTGATCCTCTGTGGCACTCAGTTTTTTTTGTTGTTGTTGTTGTTTTTTTAGGTTTTTTTTGCATGTTAACACGTCTTTGATTTTGTGTTTTGTGTTTTCCTTAGGCTGTCAGTAGATATATCACTTGTGACAAAGCCAGCTGTGATGCTGTGATGAGTATAATTAATGATTGAACGTTTTAACCATCCTAACATGAGAAAAGAAGGAGCAGAAGTTTACATGTGCCATTTCTGCTTGTCTAGAGAGATCTGAGAGGATAAGGGTTTACTTGTCCAAGCAGTAAATTAGAGTGACACAAGATTGCTTTCTAACCCTTTCTGTAATTGTTAATAATTACACAATAATTCTGAATATTTGAATAATTACTCTTGTAATTATTCAAATAATGATTCAGTTACAGAAATATTTGTGTACTTTTTTTGGAAGGCTCTTTGTCTTACACTAACACAGTCTTGTTTAAAAACATACTTTAATGGAAAACGGAAGGATGTTTCTTTCCCCTCCCACCCCCAGATCTGCTTGAGTTTCTCTCTCTCCTGTCTTTTCTCAGTTGGTAAACAGTGAACTGGTTCAGTCCTCCCAAAGGACAGGGTACGAATGGGGAGATGCTGAATATACCACTAAATAAGCCAGCCACAAGCAGAAAATAGAGGGGGTCTGAATGTCAGTCCCTAGTGGATTTCGGGAAAATCTAGTCTGAAGAAAATATAATTTCAGAAGTGGGTTTTTTGAATGTCAGGTCTTTTCTGAACTTCAATTATGCCCCTGCTTTGTATTGCTTTCCTTCTTTTTTACTGGGGAACAGTGGTGTAAAGTGAATCCATATCCACTTTGGCCAGTCTAGCCCTTTTCTAGCCTTAAGGGGAGAAATTTACTCCAGAGTGTGTGACTTCTGTTGCCAGGGTTAACTGGCTTCTATGGGGTTTGGCATAACAGGAGAGCTGTTCCCAGTTTTTACAGTATTGAGTGGGTGAGTAGCTGAGGAGGGCAGTGTGGCCGGCGTGGGTTTTGGCACAGCAGAGGTGGTCTTTGAGGGAAGACTGGAGGATTGTCTTAGGAGCCTGTGGCAAGACCCAGAGTCTGTACTGGGACAAGGTCTGGGTGTCTCAGGTTGTGCCTCAGCGTGCCAATACTGAGCAGGGGTTCTTGTCCCTCCTCTTATCATTGATAAGTGGGACAAAGGCACTTTGTCACCTTTGATCCCAAGTGAGGTTGGATACCATTTTGTTGCGGAGCTGGAGCTGCGCAGTAGCGCAGTTCCCTCAGGTTCCACTGATGGAAAATGAAGGATTCAAAGGATCTGTGGAGGCACCTCAATCTCATCTCTCATGGTTTCTTGCCTGCTCAGCAGAGATATTTGCTCTGGTGTGGGCTGGGCTGCCCTTGGCTGCAGTGTTGTGAGAACAAGAGGAAGGACCAAAGGTTTTATTTGCCTGTGCCAGCAAGCTGCAGACATGACCAGGGCAAGGGTAGCAGGCATGGAATGAGGTCACTTGTTTGCCATTGCCTTTTGTTTAGCATTCCTTTCTGCACATTGCATGTTTCTGGCTCAGATAATAGCTGACATGCTGGCTTGAATTGAGTTAGCAGTCAGGGTCCTTTTCAATAGAAATGAAGTGGATGAAAGGCTCAAAAAAGCTTGGTGTTGATGGAAAATTAAGCAGCATGATCAATGAAGGTTATGGCAAAAATTATAGAAAGCTGACTTTATTGTGAGATTGGAGATTAGATGATCAGCCTATATTGAAAATTAATGGAAAATAACAGAAGATACAAATGAGGGTTGAGCTTTTGTATGAAAAAAACCCATTAAGGGGAATAAATATATAAAGTTACAGGTAGGATACAGCTGCAGAAGTTAATGTGGTGATGTACAGTTTCTTATAATAGGAGCAGGAAATGTAGTAGTCAGGCATCATACTTAAAAGAAAAGCAAATATGTGGCATAAAATAAAAACATAATATAAAAATAATATAGGAGCCAGGGAAGACTAGAAGTATAAAATACGTTAAAAGAAAGACTAGACAAGCTTGTGAAAGTTAAATTAATCAGGAAATATTAACTATTGTTATCCAAATACAATGACAGGGTCGGTAAGGCTCTGGTATGCTGATAGCAGGAAACAGAAATGACCTTAGTAGGGGGAGGTTGTTCCACAGGTACTCGCCTTGGCATGTGTTACTGAGCAGTGACAGAACTGTGATGGTTTCATCAGTGAAACAAATAAGTCCATCAGTGAGCTCAGTACCTTGTGTTGTGGCTCTGTCCTACCACGTTGGGACCAACCTATTGTGTCGTTGGTTAAGCATAACTGGCTTGAATGTATAGAGTTAAAAAGGATTAATAATTATGCACTTGACCCCAGACCCCCTCTGATATCAGTGGACTTTGTTCATGACATCTGATTGTCTTCACAGGCTTTCTGTTACACACCAGAGAACATGTCTGAGCCTTGAATGGTGAATTTTTGAAGAGGTGGCTGAGATGCAAAGGTAACTAAAATATGATGGGTATTCCTTACATGCATTCAAGTGTTTTTGCATGGCATGGCAGTTGACAGATAAGGTATTAGTCATAAATAAGATGGCTTTGACCCCATTAGCATTTTACTGGTTTTCAAGTGAATCTCCTTATCGTGTTACCACACTTGCCTTGGCAAGTCAGGACCCTTCTGAAGCACACAAAGCGAATTCATAAACTACATGATGTGCTCCAACCACCAAAGTGTATCCAGTCCATTGGGCTGCAGTAGAGCTAGGCCATAGCTGCTTCCCCTTCTTGTAAAATATGGATTTTGTGTCCTTAGAACCATTTCATCCTAGAGATCTGCTCTTGTTACACTGCAGAACTTTCTAATGGAAACATTGCTTATGTTATCAGGCTTAGAAATGAGACATCACCTCGAAGCTGTGTTCCCTTGAGACCCAAGTGTGATGCTAACTGCAACTCCAAGCTTTAAAATTCAGAAAAAGGAAGGCTGGAAATAGTGGGTGCTGAAAATCAGATTGTTGCATGACCTCTGTTTGCCCTGTCAAGGGGTCACTGAGACTTGTCTGGTGCATGCACTAAACTTGTAATTTATGTTTGTGGAGGATGTCAGGAGGAAGATTCATGCCTGGATGTGCAGGTGCTCCATTAGGACTCAGAAAGACAGGGATTGATTAGGTGGTTATTGCCATCTGCAAAATTAGCCTGGTCAGAGACCCCTGACAGGGAAGCTTGGTGCATAACCAGTGAGTCAGGCTGTAATTGATAAAGCCTCAAAGTGTTTGCAGTAAATAACTGAGATATGTGAGAGCTATCACATCCGGTATGCCGGCTCTGAAGTTTTGGGGATGCCGTACTGCCTCTGTCTGATGTTGGAATTGAATTTTGACATGGTTTTTTGTGTCTGGATCTGCAGAAGATAAGCATGTAGTCCTGTGTGTGTGAGAGATACAGGAGGGAGGGTGGGTAGCCAGAAATTTAGCTGGTTTCTGTTGCTTTTGGTGTATAAATATATGCCAAGTGTATAAATGAGACTTGGGAATTGAATATATCCCACAGATATTAATGAGACTTAGGAATTACCTGGTAGGCCTGTGTCTGTAGGAGAAGATATTCCTACGCTTCAGAACAGCATGAGAAACTTGGGGAATTCTAGGAAATCTGCTCCATGTGAGCAATTTGTTTATATTTTGCAACATGACCTTTTCTGACATAACTCTAGATATAATGTGAGGATTGAGAGCTGAGGCACACAGTCCTTCTCTGTTAAGCCAATAAAGCTGGCTGTTAGAATGTATGTATCTATCACCTGTGTATCCTGCTCAGTGTTTGGTTTCTATTCTCAGATATGTACTGCACAGAAACTGAACCATTTTCTCAGGCTGTTTCTTACTGGTTTTCAAGAACTGGCTGGAGAGGAGAAGGGTTTCAGGAAATATTTCCTATTGAATGAGCACTTTGACTCACTGCACTAAAGAACATTGTATTGTAAGGGCCACTGAGGCAGGTCCTTAGCTGTCATCAGTATTTTCTCACAGAAATCTTGTCATGCATGTTTTGAACCTGATCTTGAAAGCCTTCAGATTTTTTTTCTTCAAATGTCTATCCAGTAGGTATTTCTTATTTGTCAGACAAATTCTCTTAGACATGATTGAAGGTATGGATCAACCATCACTGATTTGTACGAAGACAGGGCAATGCATCTTATTACTGGACTGGATTTGGGGAGTCTGTTCTTTATTCCTGATCTTTCTGGTGGCACTCTTTGCTGCCTATGTCAGGCTACTTCAGTTCTGTTTCCTTTCCCATAAAACATGTATAATTGTGCCTTTGGAAACAGAACTAAAGGGCCTTTGGAAAACTCTTTGAAGTTATAAAGAAAATTGCAGAACAGCTGAATGATATGGCTGCTGATTGTTGTTACTTGTATATGTAAATTTTGTAAGTGGTAACTTGGAAATACAGGAAACAGTACAAGAGGGAGTGTCTTGAGTCATCAGCTCTAATCTTGTCTTTGAGAAAGGCATATCATACAAAATTCTCAAAACCCATGTCAAGCTGTCTATTAATCTAAATACAGCTTTAGCATACTCTTTTTGAAGACAGTTCCCTAATTTCATCTGCTGCAGGTAAAAGCAGGTTTTCAGAAATAGTTCTTTATGGCAGGGCGACCATTGTCTTTTGTTTGCATGGCACTCCTGCCTCTGTGATGTGTTGAGAGAGGTGTCATTCTGTCACTTCTGTTATGTGAAGCTGAACAAGTATGTAGTATTCATGTGCCTTTGCAAAAGCCTCACTGTTCCACAAAGTCTTGACTCTGCCTGTTCTGATGGGAACTTGCTTTTTTTTGAGTACAGAGGCTGAGAGTATTTTTCATGCAATTTTAAGTGAGATTTAAAGATACCTTTCCTGATGAATTTCAGGATTATATTTGATTTTCTTCATAGCTGTTTTCATGGCCCGAAATTACTGTGTAATTAATTTGGATGTGCAAGTACATCTCTTTCCAACTATCAAACCTGTAATTTGCAGCAGAAATTCTCAGAAGAGCATATTTTTGCATTAAATAATATTAATTTCCCTCTTATTGCTCCAGACCTCAAACCTGATTAGTTTTACATAGAGAATCTTTTTTACAGCCATACCTCATTAATAAAATAATTTAATTAAATTCATCATGGTCATACCCTTAAGGTATTTACTCTTGGTATCTTTCAGCATCATGCTGCTGTTAGTACAACTTGTTAAATTATTTGTGCAATGAGCTGGTCTACCTGTCTGAATATGCAATTGGATCAGTCAACATATTTTCTAACTTAATACATAAACCTTATTTTTTTTATTACTTCTCTGTGGCTGCCTTCCCCAATTTGGTTTCCTATGTTCTTCCAGGTTGGGCACATAGAAATCTCCTTAATAACAGACATGCTGGAAATTTTGGTGAATATAGAAAATACCAATGAGAAACTTTTGTCACAAGGATTTGCAGTACGTTGCTTGATAAAAGATTATTAAAAATTGTTTTTGAGAGAAAAGGATCATACATATGATATATGACATATTAGGTATGGTGATAGGCTTGAGATATTCCTTGCCTGCTGGTTTCATACAGCTTTTTGTAAAGTTCAGGTAATTTTATTTCCTTTCTTGATGTAAGTATGTGAAACAGTGTAAAATTTAAAGGCCTTGTTAAAAGTCTCCTTATTTTTATTCACTATAGATGTAGACGTAGTTATTGGGTTTGACCTGTTGTAATAAGAATTTCCTGGATACTTTTAATTTGAAAGATGTTGAAATTTTGCAAATGCTTTTGCTGCAGTGTGGAGCCTTTCAAAGTTATTCATAACAGAAATGAGGACACCCCTATTTCTGTGCTCAGAGTGTGCAATATACTATTGTGTGGGGCACTTGTTTGACATATAGATTTGCTGTCTCTCTGTGTTGCCTGTGTATCTCTGCCATTGGAAATCTCACTTTGCATACCTATTTGCCATAAGTTGAAAGAAATAGGAAGAAGAGAGAGGGAAAGAGAGAAATCAGAATAACTAATACAAAGTTTCATAGACCCAAAGCAGAATTCAGATCTGAGTCCCAATTTGAAAATCTTGAACATGGGTCATGCATCTGTGTACATGATGCGTTAAGCCAGTTTTATACAGAATTTTGGAAATTGCATGGGAGTTTATAATTTTAAAGGAAAGTGATGTGGTGATCACCTTCAGTCCTTCTGGATATATGGATAAAAGGACCAGTTAAACTGGTGTGCATTCAGAAAGAGAATGGAAAGATGGCAGACACTTAGATTTGAAATATCAACTATAACTTTAAATGCTGCATTTGTACATGAAAACCAAGGAGGGTCCAGGTTTAATGTGTGAAGGACCATAGCTCAAGGTCTCATGTATCTTTTACTGCTGAGATCAGACTGGAGTTTTCTCCCTCCTTCCCTTTGTCTGTTTCCAACTCCACCAAGAAGACTGAAGCTCTCTTTCTGCTGATGCCCAGCATAAGAAAAGAAATCTAGACAGTCACATCAAGTTTGACCTCACAGCAAAGTTCCTTTTTGCCACCTTAAGTCTATCCAGATCATTAATGGGTTGTAGAGTGATTTCTTCTCTGGAGGCAAACACCAGGAGAGATCTGAGTTAGTCATCTTTGGCCAGTTTTGCCAGTGAGACGTTCTGATGTGCATCTTACTGTCCTGCCTTCCTTTTTATCCTGGGGCTGTCCTCTGCCAGCTCAGTGGTTGGTGACATTCTCCTGAGACTCTCTGGTCATATCTCACGGGGGTAGAGTGTGTTTCTTGGGGCATGTATTAGCTTGTTATTTTGATTACAAAAGTGCCAGGAAATGTAGAGGCCCAAGTGCATTCTCATATTGGTGTACTGGAACAATGAATCTGTGCATTTGTTCCAAAGATATTTAGTTATCAGGGTAGGGGAGGCCAAACCCCTTGGTAGATCTGTGTGACCAGCTCCAAATGCCTTGACAGTGGGTTGTTAAATAAAGGGAGATCCTGTAACTTGTGTGTAAGCCTGAAAGTCAGGGGATGTTCTGCTACTGTTTCTGGTTTTATTTTGTCTCATGTTCTTCAGTGCTACACTGGATCCACATTGCTTCCTCTTCTGTGTTCATTGTACAAACCATTTGTTAGGATTCTGCTTCAGCAGACAAGTAGCAGTCTAAGCCTGTGTGCATGTGCTTGGCACACTAAGTATGAACTGTGACAATTTCCCTAAAAACCTATAGAATATTTTAAATGTTTTTAGGTTTTTCAGGAGCATTTTTGCACTGATACAGAAGGACTGTTGCATTTATATGCTGTTAGAGCGGTATCAAACCAGACAACAGAAAGCATGGCTTATTTATTCAAATGCAGTCATGCAATCCTCGCTTGTCTAGAAGCAGACATATTTTTAATTGCTAAGCAAAGTTTATTTATGTTAGAATTAGTGCTCCAAATGACCTTGGCAATTTGCAGTCCCCTGTAGTTAATAGCTTTCTGAATGGAAACAGTGGACCCTGAACTCTGGAGGTGAATAAAGTAGTGTTTTGCTGTGTATTAAGAGGAATTTTCAAGTATGCTTTTTGTATTGTTTGATAACAACGCTATTTACTAAAATACTAAGGTACTAAAAGCTATTTAATCTTTCTTATCAACAGTTAACCTTGATAGACCTTGTGCCCATAGACACTCAGCATTTTTAAAATCCTAATTTCTTTAGTGTGCTCCCTTCTTAAGTGAGTAGCTAATTTTAAAAAATGGTGCCCTTTTCCCTTTTGTTTAATGATAATTCTTTTAAAAGAAACCTACTGCCACATGGCTAGCAGTAATCTGTATTTTTGCCTTATTTCCTTTTCCTTTTTTGTTATGTGTTTCCTTGGTTACATTTGGTTTTATATCTAGAATTGGAAAGTCATTGGTTATTGAAATGGTGGTCTATAAAGACTCCTTTGTCTTTCAAACCAGATTTCTTCTTAGTGTCCTGAATCTTGTTCTTGTACAGGGTTTTGCTAACATCTCTGCTTTGTCTGTGCTTTCCTACACAGATCCTTTCCACACTTCCCCATCATACATCTTTAACTTTGGCAGATTGTTTAGGAATAATCTTAATTTAGCACAAAGGAAATCAAGGCATTTTAAACACTATTTTTTTTTTAAAAATTTATTATTATTTAGTTTTTATTATTATTTAGTTTTTATCCTTTACCAGACTTTCTGGCTCAACCAGTATACCTTAATTCGTATATTTTGGTATAATTCTATTATGGAAATTATGATAGTAGTGATGATGATAAGTCCCAACTCCACTACTTTGTGGGAACCTTTTTGACAGAGAATTAAAAAGTAGCCTTAATAAAAAGAAAATAATTCTATTGATCAAAGTGCTAAAAGTCAATGTGATGACAAGCTGTGCTGTCTTGAAAAAAAATTAAAACCCCTAAATCACAATATAATTTTCTCAAGGCTTTTTAATACTGAATTCTACAAAAACGGGTTATGTATATGAAGAGTAAAACAGCATGGAAAAATTTCACTTTGCAGAACTGAGAGGAGATGTCTGCAAGTAAACTTTACTTTGAAAATGTGTTTTAAGAATGGAAACGTTGATAGTGTGGGATTTCTCTGAGTAGTGAAACAAATCTGGTACGATTTAAAAAAGCAGTGCTGTTGTCCAATTTTGCCTGTTTTAGACCCTCACTTCAACATCTGCACACAGAAATAACCATTATTATGCTGTTTAGGTCATTAAACTGGTTGTAAGGCTGTGCAGAAAGAATGCTTGAACAAAGTATCATTCGTCAGTATTCTACAGTAACTATCTGCCAGCTTCCTTCTGGCATTTTCAATCTGTTTCCTTCTTAAAGAAAATGGGATCCTTCAAGGTAGGCTTGTCCTTGATGAAAAAGGTGTAAAGTGTCTTAAATTTTTCAAAAATGTTATTGTTTAAAAGCTTGCCAGAATAGCTTTTTGCTGCTAATTTTTGGCCAATTGGCCAATACTGAAAAATTGAATACTAAGAAATAGTCTTAAGAATTAAATAAATGTTTATTGAGAAACTTTTTGGTTAATTGAAAGCTATATAACTGTTTGGAAGCAGATTTTAGTTGCCGACTTAAAGCTCTCTGAGGACAATTTATAAATTTAACAGATGACAACTTTTGAACCAGTCCTTTGGTCAATAGAAGACTTGATATCAATTTTTACTCTGATAGAGCAGAAGGATTAACTGGCAATTTAAAAACTGGGAGTTATTATGGCTATGATCTGATTGAAGTATATATGTGTGAGCACACCATGACTCCCGGCAGTACTGTGTTTATTTGGACTTTTAAAAGGCCCTATTAACAAATCTTAAAACAATTAACTTAAATGTAGCACAACTGTGACCAAATTATATGAAATGCAACATGACAATAAACAGAATTGGTCTTGGTTAAGAAGTGATAGTCATGAAAGACCTGATAAAGGGGATAAGCAAAGAACGAACACAATTTTGTGGTAAGTTATTCAAGGTGGGGCAAGGATAGAATGTGAGTAACAAAAAAATAAATTATAAGGTAAGTGAAAAATGAAATTTAAAATGTCATTGTAAGTTCAGATAAATTTATATGTACAGCTTGTATCTATAAAATAATGGCCTCTGCACTGACCATTACCTCTCATAAGCTACTTCTCTGAAGACACAATTTCCTTGCTTTGTAACAGTCAAAAAACCAATTTGAACATCAGTAATAAATAGGAAAACAATAGGAAATGAAAGAAAAAACCCTTGATTATATATCTGTGGCAGTCCCTTTCTCATGCAGACTTTGAATAATTGGTTCTGGTATGTTCAAAAAAAAAAAAAAGAGCCAGTTCTATAGGAGTCTTCAGAGTAGACAAAAGGGGTTTAAGAATTCCTAAAGGTATTATAGAAAGCTCTACACAGTTATCGTAGAGAGTCAGAGAGTGACTGCTATCTCTGTCTTCTCATGGAAGAACTAGGAAGTAACAAATGAAGCTCATTAGAAGGCAAACAAACCAAGCAGAAAGAGATGCTTCCTTGTGGAAAATATTAAATGACATATTTTTGTACTAGAAATCTTATGTGAGTGCAAAAAAATCTAGATTAGTTCAAGGATAAGGCAAGTGGTGAGAAAAAATTCTGCTGTGGAATGAGAAAAGCCCACACCAGGTTCAGGAAATACACCAGACTGGAAACAACTGGAATCAGGGAACATGTATATAGGGGAAGTATCATATATGTTTATCCTGTCCATACTGCTTCCAGCTAGTGCTTGTGGCCACTCTTGGATAAAGAACACTAGGCCAGATGGACCTTTGTTCTTAGCCAGTACTAGAGACTCTTAAATTATGTCTTTATATAGAAGCAGTGATAAAACTTTTAAATGAAATATTTTTATAAAAATATAAAATATAAAAAACACTTATATAATAGATGGAAAGAAATTGATGCTGAATATGTTACTAGCTAAATACAAAGGATAAAAAAAGGTGAAAGAGTCCATTATAAATGGCTAACAGAGTTAAAAATAATAAAGCCTTTAAAATAAAAGATCATTATAAAATGTAGTTTTTAGTTATAGCCAAGATAACTTCTGCCAAAATTCTTATTTCAAGTCAGTGGGATGTGGTTTCTAATCCAATCCTTTCCAAATTTTCAAAGTGTTTTTACATATTGAATTTGTATTTGAAATAACTAAGCTTTTATTTCACATTTGGGATTTAGGCTTTCTAAAGTTGCAGCAACATATAAAAAGTTACAATATTTTTGGAATGAAGCTGAAAGATGTGTCCATCCCACTTCCTCGAGATACCTGAAGCTGGACCACAATACTATTTAAAGAGGGTTTGTGGTCAGTGAGGCACATTGCAGATGGCTAATGGCAGATTTCAAGGTGTAGCTGTTATCAAAGGGGAATCTCAAATGGGGAATGCTTTTAGTAGTTTTCACAGTGGCTAGTCCTTGGTTAAGGACTTGAACTAATTTTGTAGGTGCTCTAGTGGACAGGATGTTTGCTGGGAAATTAATTGTAGCTACAAAGTTAGATAATCCCAGAGGTAAAAGGAAACTTGGTGATCTTTCAACAAATACCATTGTGGAGTGATTTCAGATTCTGGGTTAAATGACCAAAGTCCGAAAATACTTATTTTAATAGTCAGATGTCAAATAATCAGTTTGTGAACCAGAAAGCCAAATGATACTTATCACAGGATGAGAGAGCTGGATTTGAAAGCCAGAAAAATGTAGGAGTCATTCTAGTTGTTTTTGTCACTGTAGCACTGGGGCAGGTAAGGTGATACCCTTGGAGGTTCCGTGAGGACACCACTGGGTAGCAGAGCACGATGCTCTCAGCAGAGGTTGTACAGATGCAGGGCTGATACCAGAGTGTGGTGTCCCCAAGGAAAGGTGGATTTGAAACAGCTGAGTAGAGTTCAAGGGAGGACAACAGAAATGATCCTGGGGATTGTAAAATAATGTTAAGCTGTTGGAACGACAGCTATTCATTCATCTGTGATAAAGAAATGGTTTTAGTATTGCACAGAGGTATTTGCACAAGGAAAAGATATCAATAAAGCTGGGACTTGACAGCAGTCCTGACAGAGATGTGACAGGGTCTCCTGGCTGTGGATTTAAACAAACTATATCTTCCTAAGGTAGTTAAATGCAGTTAATATTCTTATTTAGAGGCCTGGATCAATGCTGTTAGATGCTTTAGAGAACACTTCTAAAATGTAATCCTGTTGTGTCCTGCTTCTTTCAGCATCGGGCTAATTGGGTGTGGGACCTAGAGATGTTTTCTCCCACTGGTATTTGAAAGGACTTGAGACCTTTTCACCTTTTTTGCAGCATGACTGTATCTTATTCTGTGCCAAACTTCTTACAACCCAGAGACTGAAATTTTTTAATGTACTTGAATTCAGTGAAGGGCTTTGGAATACAAAATGCCATTTTGTGCTATGCAGAGAGATGCAAAGAAACTGCAAACAAAGTGAACATCTGTGTGAGAAAAAGATGCTTACAACTAGAATTGAATCATCATGGTATTCAGTCTCATTTCTACAGTGATTTCCTTCGGTTTTCTTGACATCTTTCAAAACTTTTATGTATGTCTTCTCTGCGTGTGCTCATGGTGGCTTGCATATGGAAAGTCAAACTTACTCTTCTTTCCTTATTGTCACTCTTTTTAACTCTCGTTGGTGACTCACTACCATGTAGCCACTCACTTCCTGCAGCCCTCACCAGTGAGATAGGAGGGAAGATCAGAACAGGAAAAAAGAAAAACTTAGGGGTTGAGATAAGAACAGTTTAGTACTTAAAACAGAGTAGATAATAACAATAAACCCAACAAAGATAATGATAATAGTAGCAGCAACAACAACAAAACAGTAGCAACAACAATGCAACAGTAGCAATAACAATAAAAAGGAAATTAACAAAAAGAGAGAAATAGATCCCAAGAAAAATGAATGATACCCAGTATAATTGCTTACCACCTGCTGACTGCTACCCTGCTGACCAGCAATCACTCCCTCTCAGCCAGTTTCTCTCAGTTTATAGACTGAACACGATGTTCTAGGGTGTAGAATACCCCTTTGGTCCTTTTGGGTCAGAACTCCCTCCCAGGTTTTTGTGCTCCTTCTTGCTGCCAGGGCATGAGACACTGAAAAATCCTTGACTTAGGGTGGCACTACTTAGCAAGAACCAAAACATCAGTGTGTTAGTAACATTATTCTCACACTGAATCCAAAAAACAGCACTGTACCAGCTACTAAGAAGAAAACTAATTCTATCCCAGCTGAAACCAGGACATGATCCTTATGTAAATAGGAAGGATTGTAATTGTGTTCTCAGAGTATCCAGCATCCCTGGAGCAACTTGTGTTTAAACTGTCCAACTTACTCTTGCCTTTTCCTATGCTTTGCTTCATTGGTTTGTAATCTCTACTGCCTGTGAGACCAGAGAGAGCTGGAGAAATGCCTGCTATTGATAAAGTCTTCCTACACCAACTGCTGCTGGGTCTTTCAGCACATAAACAATTGTCAGTGTAGAAGTGAAGTGACATATGAAGGGCTTGCACAGGAGAATAGTGTCTGTGATGTCCAAGTATTCTTTCTTTGGACATTTTCAAATAACCCAGGAGAAATGAGGCAACTGCAGAATGTGATAAAAAAGCTAAACTACTGTTCAGAAAAATCACTGTGTCCAGACTTACTGTCATTGGTAAATCTATATTTTTGCCATTAGATCAGTTTCCCTTTTGACTTTGTGATTGACTTGTAACATGTTCACAGATATTTTAAGTGTTCTGACCACTGAGCAGCTGAGCTGGAATTTGATTGTTTTGTATTACAAATTAGAAAGTTCTTATTTTTTGTTAAACAGCATTCATGAAATGAATGCATTTGATTATAATATGCTGCTTTAAATTTATATTCTGCTGTAAGGAGTGGTAAACATTGCAGAACTACTTTGAGAATATATAAATATCTGAAATTCATTTTTGTTTCTTTAGGTCCTGGGGTAATCTTTTTTGGTCCTGAGATTGTTCTCATATTACTGGCATGACTCCATAGATAAATGAATATTGCCTTCCAGTTCATCTTCTCTAAGATAAATAATAAACAAAGCAAAGAAATTGTAAATAAACAGATTTAAATAATCTTGATATTTCTATGATATATTCTTATGTAGTTGTTCTATTATTTTATCATTCTTGCATAAGCAAAGCAGGCAGATTACTGTGAAGTAAGACTTCCTTTACCCATTCACTATTACCTCTATTTTTAATACACTTTTTAGTATTTCAGCATTTAAGTTAGAAGAGATATCCATTTCCCTCAACAAACAAATAGGAAATCTAACAATATGATGCGTGAATGTGAGTTTGGATGTGACTACTTCAGTAGAGAAAATAGTAAAAATATACCCAGGTGGGTATCAGCTCCTTATGCAGGGACCAGAAGAGTTCCACAGTCCTTACAGGTACGAACCTATAGATGTCATTGTTTGTCTGTTCATATTAATATTTCTTTGTAGAAGCCAAAGTTTCAGTTCTGATGGATGCGTTTGAGAAGCTCAACCAAGTAGAGAGGGTTTTAGTCCTTAGGCTAATCCTTTTTATTTTTTTGTTGTTGAATAAAATATTGAAAGGATTTCGTGGTTTTGAAAGATCTTGTGAAGAGAGAGGATGTTTATTTGGAGAAAAAATTGTGTATGTTGAAGAAAGCAAAACTAAGATCTACTGTCTAGAAGATAAGTTTGAATTAAGGGGAATGTTTTCAAGAGCAAAGATAATTAACCACAAGGATTTTCAGAAAATGTCCATTTTTGCATGAACTTATAAGGCTAAGTAATGGTTATATTTCTCTGGGCAAAAGTTCATATTTTACAGCAATTTGTGGATTCATGGTAAGAAAACTGGTCAACATGTTACATAGCAGGTAGATTGAAGACAGACTTACCTATACTTTCCAGGAGTTAGGGGTGGCAAAGAACAAAATTTGTGGAAGTGGAACACTTGCAGTTCTGCAGGGTTGATTACATATACAGGATTGATGGCTGACCATAAGGATGCATTTCAGGCTGTGGTGGGACATTTGTCTTGGGATGATCTAACATAATGTTGCTTCTTAAAGAGATGCTACTGCTATCTGCTGTGACAGTGCCAGGGATGTTCCTACTCCTCTGTGCAGGAAGTTAACACTTGTGAGTTGTGTGGGAAGACTGGGAGAGGACAGGATTCTCTTTTAAGTGACAATGAAGTTCAACATTAAGAGAATTGTGAATCTTGACTCATATGTGTAATGTCTATGAGGAAGTTAATGGAGATGAGTAGTAAAAGTACTTCTTATAGTGCTGATTTAAGATTCCCCTGCAAAATGTTTAGCTGATGTAATTAGATTAGGTTTTACTTCAGTTTAAACTAATACAATTTCTGTGTATCTGGAGACAATTTCATGGAAGGTGAGGTTTAAGAAGATTATCTAGTCAATTTCTGTAAGATGTTGCCCAAGAGGCTTATCAGAGAGTTTGGTGCTCCTCCACCCTTAATTTTCATCCTTGATTCCTCTGTCTTGAGAAATTGTTTTATGTTAGTGCCTTGATAATTTTGGTTCAAGGCGTGCCAAAGGTTTGATGCATCACTGTGCACAGAATTAATGCTGAAAGCGAGAAATGTGTGTCCTCATGTAGAGTATTCATCAAGTTCTCCTGCAATATGGTCTGGTCCTTTTCTCATTGGTCTATATATAGGCTAAAAGTGGATCCTGCTTGTAAGGGCTGTGAACCCCTAAGATTTTCCTAGTGGCCTTTCTTCTGCCTTTTCATGTAGGTAAAAATCTGCCCCCGGCATGAAACTGGAGTTTTCCAGTACACCAAGAGCACTTTGAAGTAACAGTTTTGGACATTTCTGCAACACCAAAAGTCTTTATGGTATCCAAGCCCCTGCTTTGTAGGGGAGATATCAGCACGTCAGTGAAACTGCTTCTCATGGCTGCAGGGCATATAGAGCTGTACAGATATCTGAGGATGGAAATCTTTGGACAATGGAGACTGGGATATGGGAGAGCAGAGGTAGGGCACTCAGGAAAAAATTCTTCTCTGTAGCTAAGTCATTAAGGATTTCAAAGGGCTTTAAAGGTGCAAAGGCATTTTTGAAACAATTCCTAGCTTGTTATGCTCAGAAAAAAAAAAAGGAAATTTGTGAAAAATTGTGAAGCAATTTGTGAATTGCTTATATGACTAAAAGTTGCTGGAAAAGTTAAGAAGAATGTTAAAATGTTGTGTCACACCAGTCACATGCCTTTATTCACTTATATCAGAATGGACACGGATTCTTCATTCTGCTTGCAGAAACCACTTCCGCTTTTCTACCTCAGTTTTTAAAGCTGGAGTTATATGGGAAAGGTAAAAACATGTCTCTTCCCTGCCCCCTCCCCCGGCCATGAATGGTGAAAATAAAGGAGATATAAGACAACATACATAGAGGCCAAATGTTTTTCCATATTTTAATTGGTAAAAGTGAAAATGTAACAAAAAGTTAGCCAAAGGCTTTATTAACATAGTCCCTTTTTGCACTTGGTTTTGGTGCCAGTCATTAAAAAAAGACAGAAGAATTTTAGTGCTTAATTGGTCAGTTCAAAGCCAATATATGAGATAATACTGAAACTGTATTAAACTTCTTAAATGAAAGTTACACTGCAATTTAAGTGCCTTTTGCTAAAGAGAAAAATGGTCCTATTATAGTCTGGTTTTATATAGATAATGGATGCAATTCATTTGAAGAAGCTTTGTAATTTTGTTTTGGTGTATGAAATACCATTTCATATATGCCTTTTGGCATTTTCATGCAAATTACTTTGTCATCAAATGCAGTTTTTGTAGTACTAGCTCTGATTTTCAAAAGATTAACATTCAAAATAAATTGATGCATAAGTATTGAATTTGTGCAATTAAAATGTGCTCCGAAAAGAGAGAGGAAATAGTTTAAGAGTCTGCTGAGATGCTTATTGTGCTTATGACTGTTGCAATGACAATAGATGCCAGTATTGACCCTCTGTTACTAATTTAATTGCTCATAGGGATATAAATTTTCCTTTTGAAAGCAATAAAGACAATGTTTTTATAGAATCAGTGGTGAACATTGAGCCATCCATTGTGTTTTGTCCGTAATGTAAAACATTCTCTCATAAAGATAATTAAAAATTGGTTAAATTCCACATGGTAGTGACTGGCATAATTTGTTCCTTGTGAGCTGGGATCAGAAATGGGTGCTGGCTTTTATTTTCTGCACAGTCAGAGGATGGCTCTGAAGTCCCTGCTGGTTGGCACTCAGGCTGTTTTGTGCATAGCTGCTGCAAAATGCCAGTCATTATTTTGTGAATCATGTATAACCTGTTAGTTATTTTAAAAAGTAGAATATGAGTCTTGTGTGAGGTTTAAATCCGGTCTGTTTCTATGCATGGGGTAATCTCTGGGTTCTTCAAAATTATAAAGTCAATTTCTAGTGAATACCACTTAGAGACATGTATTTTTTTCCTTTAGATACATATTTTGTATTTAGATAGGTAATTAAGACAGGTGAATTAGATAGGTAATTTGTATTTATCATCTCCTGTTGTGTACAATTTTGGTCACAGTGCTCCTGTGAAGAAATTCATAAGGGTGCATGATTTTTCTGGTGCTATGAAGTTTTCAGTACTTTGAACAAAGGCAGATCTTGACCTGTGTTGAGCTCATTGCAGGACTGTAGCTGTAGAGACTGCATTAAAAAAACCTGGAAAGTATGGAAACAAAAGTCTTATTATTCCTATGAGAAAATTATATTTTGTCACTTTCTAAAGACAGAGCTAATTAGTTACATGTCTTAAGTTACTCTAATTGATACTTGGGCTGTATTCTTGCTCCATACGTGTTGATATGATTTCAGTTAAGTGGTAATTAAAGGTAATTTAATCTCTGCTGATGCATACACTTCTATATAAAAATATATATGTAGACTGCTCTACTGACAGTAATGGAAATCCCGAGGGATGTGAAAACTCGTTACACAGAATTCCAAGCAGAATTAGAGCCATAAGTTCAGTTTCCTCTTTATGAATTTTTTTTTTTTTTTGCAAAGTAAATACTGGAAAATGAATGGAAATAGATTGAGATTGCTGGAAAATATGAGGACCGTGCCACAAGAAGTAAATTTCTCTTGTTCTCCCCCCAAGGAAAAACTCTGTAGTAATTGAAATAGACAGAATGAATATAAATTCCTCAGCCCTAGTATTCTGTCTAGCAATGCTGTGGCCTGTGTCACTGCCAGGTCAAAATTTATTAAATGATAACAAAATAAGGATAGATTAAGGCTTTTTAATTTCAGATGTAATTACAGAAAAATGTAGTTATGTATTTGTGCTATATACTGTGATGTAGGAATTACTATATGAAGTGTATGAGTTTTCATAGGCTGAAAGTAAATATCACAGTGGTCTCTTGGCTGAAAATTTATGATTTTAGGACTTCTTTCTTTTTAACTGTATTTCTGAATATTCTGTGTTTGATTTATTTCAGGAAAATTAGATTTTTTTTTTTTTTTTGTAATCAGCCTGAGAAAGGTGGATCTGGCACAGCCTTGGCTGTAGTTGTTTATGTTGTGGATGGGATGTAGGAAATGCTGGGGTAGATCCAGAGGTGTGGGATTGGTGTAGAGACGTTCAGAGAACCAATGTCACAGCTGGCAGGGATTGTATGCCTGAATAACAGAAGACAATGGAAATCAAACTTTGACTTTTGTGACACTGGTGAATAAATTGTTTAACTCCTAAGTTACTGATACAAACTTTCAGTCTTAACTCCAGTTTCACACAGCTTTACTTGGGGCCCTGAGGCTTCTGATGCTATATTTTTTCAGTTTTAACCTCCTTTAGGTACTTTGACAGAAGACTGAGAAAATGTAGTAATATAATTTACATTTCTAGGTGAAGTTTCAGTACTTAGTAGAACAACCCCCACATAAGTATTTATTTAATTTTTATTAGTGCATGTTTACAATGTCTTTCATGTCTGTTACCTGAGCCTACATTTAAAGCAGTTCTGATTGCTCTTGTAGAGCTTTTCAAAACTTGAAAAGCAATTACTTTGAGGTGCATCTATACCAATTCAAAAATAAAGCCCCCAAAATAGAATTTTTATTTGCCTTTTCAATAGTGTTTGTGCTGACCATGTTTTTGTAGTCTTTTGAACTATGAATGAAATGGAACGTCTTTTTCAGTATTGACCTTTCAGTTGAGTTTGGCAGCCTGTAGTCACTTACTCAGTGTCATTTTGGCATCAGATGGCATTTCTTTGGAAAATGTCATTACCAATGACTCTGTTCCCTTAGAGAGATGCCTAGAGGGGAATGTAAGCTTGCATTATAAATTAAAGAAATTACATTGATCAATACAGAGTTCTGGTATCAGTGTGCAGAACTGAATGTTGTATACGGTCCAGATTTTTTTTTTTTGGAGAAAGCCTAAAGCAGGTTCCATTATGAAGGGGAAGGACTCAATTGCTTTTTGGGCAATGTGTGCTACTTATGTATAGACAATTCTGTGGAATATTAATAAACTGCACCTCCTGCTTGTGGGTGTTCCAGAACTGCTGATACGATTGCTTCTGAAATTAAACAGTATTTTGAGACCTGCAGTTTACAGATCTTAATTTTAAACTTTAACTTTTGTGACATTTCTCTGTTTGAGTTGGGAGAATGATTTTATATATACTTCATGGGGGGAAAATGTAGTGTAAAATTATGAAGGAAAGAATTGGAATTGGTTTCATATGCCACTGCTTATATGGAAAAATGTTTAAAAAATGTCAACAGAGACCTGAGATTTATTCTGATGGTCATATGTCAGGAGTATCTTTTTTTGCCTTGTGTTTTTTTTTCCAAGGACACCACTGAAATGATGAAAAGGCAGTCAGCTCACAGTCAGGTTTGTTCCATTGGGGTTTTTCTATTTGTTTTTATTTTCTCTTTGCATAGAGTTTACAAAAATTTAGAAATGTAAAAGGAGAGTAAGTGGGGAAAAACTTGTTTCAAATTCATAGCAGAGTAAAGACAAAAAAGGATCTCAAAATAGTAGGTAATGGGAGGTATATAGGTGGAACTTTGCTCTGGGAAATTCTGAATACAGCTGTAACTGAATTTAATATTGTGTTGGTCAGAAAAGATACAACTGGAGAAGAGGATGTACAGTCTCATGTTCAAAGACTCAGATATTTTTGCTTGTCCCAGGGACTTTTCTGTGATCTTGGACAACTCATAATCTTCCTAGGGAAGGGAAAAACCCTGTATGAAACAGAAGCTGCCGTTCACATCTGAGGGAAGTTGGCATCCTATGACAAGGACAACTATAAAAATGTAAATGAATTATTACACTTTCATGTTTATTTTTAACAGAATCCAAATTGTGCAAAACAATTACAGAGCTGAGAATAGAAAAATGGTGCAGTTCAGGATTTGATACACATTGACATCAGTTTGTATTTAGAATATTAAGCTGTTTGGGGGAAAAGAAGTTTAAGGCAGGTCTTAGAACCCAGCACAGTGGAGACATAATCACAGAGCTTGACCACTCATCAATGCTCCAGTAAACTCTGGAAGCACAGTTTACAATTCAACCAGATATATGATATCAATTAAGAATATAAACATAACTGGAGAAACAGGAGTGCCAAAGTAGGAAGATTAACCATATCCACAGATACTGTGGTGGTCTGGTGGCATTCTTGGTTCATAACTTTTACTTGATTTTTTCTTTTAAATGGACAGAATGAAAAGAGAGAGCATTTAATGAAAGATTCAGAGAGGAAGTGGAGAAGGAGATTTGGAGCAAGAAATAAAAGAGCTCTTGGGTTAGAATTAGATTAATCTTACTCTGGTCTATTTCTGTCCTAATGCTGCATTTGTGCATTGCAATAGGACGTACCCAGGAAGCACAAATGTGTCCAGAAATACAATATTATTTTCTTGGTTTAAATTGAGAACAAGCCTGTTGTTCACAAGAGAAGGTACCTTTTGGGGTTCTTTCTAAGTACAGCGTGATAAATGAAATACCCCTAAATCTCAGTCATTCTTACTATATTTCAATATATCCAGTAAAAGAATTTACTTTTATCCTCTCAAAGATTTCATGTGATTTACTAAAAAGATCTTGAATTAAGTCACAGTACTGGCCAAGATTTCATTTCCACTGGAAACAGCAGTCATGCTAAGTAACGTGTTACTGCTGGATACACTGGTTTGGATAGGAATGGACTCAATTCATCATGTCAGTAACTCAGGGAGAACTGAAGACAAATACTATCTTTGTTTGTTTGAATAAATGTAAAGTAAAAAAATTTGTTTAGTGTGTTTGTTCAGAACAATGATGGGCAAGTTAACTTCTAAAATCAACAATACTATAACCTTGAATATTGTGTGCAGTTTTGGGCACCATAATATGAGAAAGACATTAAGCGATTGGAGAGTGTCCAGAGGAGGGCATGAGGATGATGAAGGGCCTTGAGGGGAAGCTGTGTGAGAAGTGACGGAGGTCACTGGGTTTGCTCAGCCTGAAGGAGACTGAGGGGAGACCTCATGGCAATCTTCAATTTCTTTATAAGGGGAAGAAGATGGTCAGGCACTGATCTCTTCACTCTCATGACCAGGACTCAAGGGAATGGCCTGAGGCTGTGTCAGGGGAGGTTTAGGTTGGATATTAGACAAAGATTCTTCCCCCAGAGAGTGGCTGAGCACTGGAACAGCTCCCCAGGGCAGTGGTCACAGTACCAAGCATGACAGAGTTCAAGAAGTCTTTGGACAATGCTCCCAGGCACATGGTGTGACTCTTGGAGTGTCCTGTGCTGGGCCAGGAGTTGGATTTTGGTGATCCTTTTGGATCCCTCCAACTCAGAATATTCTGTGTCTGTGGATACAGATGAAAGCAGTATATCTCTTCAGTAGTGGTGGCTGTGTACCATTGCCATGTCAAAAGTTATGGGTAGATGGTAATTTCTCATGTTCACTCTAGTTTTGCTACAGTTACCTGATTCCATTACTAGTAACTCTCCTTTCTTTGTATAGAGAGTTTCTCCACCAAGTACAGTAACTTTTCAGCAGTACTTGCCAGGGAGTTCAAAGATGAACTCGGAGGCACAGGTTTTTACTTTTGGAGCTGATGAAGCTGTCTGTTGCATTGTTTAGCAATTACTTTTGTCAGACTGCTATATGGAACTTAAAATATCCATGCCAGTAGTCATCCTGGAACAGCTCTTTCAAAGCTAAGGAAAACATATAAATTACTTTGCTTATGTTTTAATAAATTACCCATTTTTTAATAGCTTACATATTTTTTTCAGCTGCATTTGCTATTGTTATTAAAAAAGAAAAAAAATTAAGTAAGAGAGGGGGAGGATTTGTATGATGAATGAGTGTTTGTATTTTGGTCTGTGTCTAATTTGCTTTAGGAATGTAGCGTGGCTATAATTTGCTATCTAACAGGTACTCAGAATTTCCTCCACATTTTCGCCTGGATTTTGGACTTCTGCATATTGGACCAAGCTGAAATATCTGAAACAAGAATAGGGAATTTCTCCCTTCTGTACCATCAATGCCTCAACAGTCTACTGCCTGCAAGTGATTCCTGTGTAAAGAAGACAGAAAACAAACTGTGAGAAACTGTAGAGGATTGAGGAAAACTGAAAAAGAAGAGCATTGAAGTTCGCTATTTTTCAGTGAAAATGGAGGACATTAAGCTATTAGGACAAGGAGATTGGGCCTATTAGTTTGTAAAGAACCATTAGTGTTTGGGGGAAGATAGAACTGTGAACTTTGCCAGGGGGCTATTTTGAGCCTGGTAAGACTGGCAGACTGAGATGTTTGGCAAAGGACATGAAAATCTGTTCATTTCTCAGCTCAGGCAGAGATCTGTGTGATGGATTTAAATGCTGCTACCTGAGTGGAGGCCATGTGAGTATCAGTACAGGAATTCCTGCTTTCTTAGCTTTTGGGAAAATAAATTAGAAAATTACATACAAAATAGTAGAGAAAATGTTACTGTGATGACACTGACATACATTTGTAAGGTTAGGTAGGAAATGTCAAATTTCAGTTAGTCTTAGCATCCTCAGTAGAGACCATATGTGTGGTGATATAGTTCTAGATCACATTCAGATGTTTTTACACATAATATTTAATTTTTTAAAATAACCTCACTACTGTATTTGCTGTATTGTCAGTGTCCAGCTCTTGTCTTTCCACTCCATGATTGTGTATCCAGGAGTGACCTACAGTTGTCAATCTGAAACATGAAGTTCATTCCAGCTTCTGACAAATCTTGGCCCACCAAAAGTATCTGCCATAAACTTCCCTCTTGGGCCCATAATTGCTACTCTGACTCCTCACCAGAAGACTGCTTTTTCTTAATTCTTATTATTGATTTTGTGTAGTTTTATATTAACTGATTTGAAAGTTGACTAGACCTCAATGTGTATATTTTCTGAAGAAATGTATTTTTTTACACTGCTTTTGTGAAGGGGTTTTTATTTGGTTCTGAAAGTAGAGCTCTTATCTGAGGAGTGACAAGCTGCAATCTCCAGATCGAATGCATCTGTTTTTTTGTGTACTTACAATAATTTGCAGATTTAATTTGAAAATGAATGTTCACTGCTTCCTATCTTAGTAGTGTTGGCCCTGTTTTATGACGTAGAAAACTATGAATTTAGTTGGGCTTCACAGAGTATGTTTTTTATGTATGTATGTAAAGTAGCCTGCTCTGGTCATGGCCATATGCATTCATTGTAGGAGTTGTCTTGCTGTATGCCAGCATCTGTTTGGTAGGGCCAATCTGAAAAAGGCCATTGACCAGAAAACAGTAGAATTAAACTACCCTGGTTGGCTTTGCACTGCTGAATATTCGATATATCAAGAAATTGTAAAGCTTGAAGTCTAAACTGCCCCGAGGGAGTGTGCTGCAGTGCAGTTTTAAGGAGACTTGCACATGTGGCACCTGTGGCAAGAGGATAGCAGCAGGACAGGAGTGAGGATGGTGCAGGAACTGACATGAGGTTAGACTGTGCGAGCACTGGAACAGTATTTTGCAGTTTTCACTGTGATTGTCTTCATCTTGGCAGTTTTGTGAGGACTGACCATTCTTCCCCTTCACTCTCTTCCTCTCCTTACCATAGAAGCCCCACACTGGTGCAGGCAGCATGCTGCTGATGTCCCTGTTGTGGTGGGTCAGACCAGCTCTGATTTGCAGTGTCATGGGATACACCATGTTTTCTGTGTGGGTGGTCTTATCAAAACTGCCTCAGAATGGTTGTGTGGAGCTGCATTAGTGTCTGAGAAGGGGCTGGTGCAGCATAGCCATCAGCTATGGTCACACTGTGCAGACCTGGGGAAGGGGAAGTGTGAATCTTGAGGTTCTTTTGTTCTGGCCAGGAGGAACTTAGCTTAGTTTAGTGTATCTGGAGATTGGAGGCAGGATGGGAGGGCAGAGGCAGAGCAAGCATAGCAGTCACTCTGACATCTTGAACTGCTTTCATACCCCGTCCTGTGCAGAGCACACACTGTGGCAGCAGTCCTCAGTAAATGAAATCTGGCTGTAGGATTTAAGTAAAAAACATTTTTAACTGTACCATACAAATACAAGAACATGTTATTGAAAGTACCCAACAGCGCCTTATTTTCACAAATGTGTTCAGCTTTAGATTTTGGAAGAAGAATGAATGTTCTGTGCTGCCAGCTTTTTCTTCTGTTTGTTTCTTCCATAAATTTGAAATGATAGTGGGGACTTTGTGAAGCCAAGCACCGCTGGTGAATAGATGTTGGAAAAAAGAATGAGAAGCCACAGTGGTATGGAGGAAATCATGTGGCTACAGCTATCTGTAGGAAAAATAAACATCCTTTTTCCCACTTCCCCACAAAAATGTTTTTGTATCTGGAAAAAATATGGAGCTAAGGCAGATAGAGTACTGAAAGGAGTTAATGTCTATACACAAAATACATTGCCTCATGTGAACACATCATTTAATGAGCTATTTCATCTGAGAAGAAAAGCCTGTCATTGCAGTTGAATTTGGCAATTAAAAAATAAGCAGTGCAAGGGAATATAATAATATGGTAAAAAATTAAATGTGAGTTAAATTTCTTGCAATATTGTGTCGAAAATTATTGACAAAAATGTGTACTTCTGAGCTGAGGACTGCCCCTGGTTATGAAATATTTTGTTTTCTATGTTTTTGTATCTGCGCATTCTTTCTTTTAATGCATTATTTTGTGTGCCATTCACAATCATTATTTTACATTTTTCCAATTGAGTTTAGGAATAGAGATACAAAGAGACTTTCAAAATCACATGCTGAGGCATGGAAGGCATGAGATTTAAGCTTACCATATGAAAGACTTATCCAGAAGATAAAGATATGCTTTAAAAATGTGCATTGTTTAAGCTGTTGCCAGCTTCAGATTCAACAATAGCAAGAGTTTGTCTTTCTAAGTGGAGCATTTTTTCCAATAGCATAGGATTCCGAATGAATTTTTAATGAAAGACTAAGCAGAAGTCATTAATATTCACTCAGAACAAAAGAACTTTACTAATGTCAGTTCTCACTCCATTTTTCTCTTGATTCCACAGTCCATCATTCTGAACACGTATTGCACTGGACTGCCCAGCAAAATGCAGAACAAGTTCTCTGTGGCTGATATATTTTAAACAAAACCTTCTTATTTATTTAAAAACACAAAATATTTTTTTCCTATTTATTAAATGAAAGATCAGGACATCTGGGTGTCCTGAAACAAGGTAATGGGAAACTAGAAAACCTTGTGGAAAAACACAGGGATGTCTGATTAAAACCAGGATAGACACTGTCTTTGATTTTTTCAATGAGTGACAAAGAAGAGATTTCTGCATCTTTATGAATCTTAAATACTGGCAGACAATATTTGGCAAAATTTTACTCAAACACAATATTTTTTCTTTCATAATGAGAAAAGGTGTGAAAACCTTTTTTTGTCTTCTGCTTAGATTTTAATCAAGACAAATAATGCATATTTCTGTATATAGTATGTTATAGAGGAAAACTGTTCTATTCCAAATTACTTGTTCCCATGGATGGAGAATATATGAATTGATTTTTTCCACACCAATGAGTAAATTAGTTTTTTTGGCAGAGTACAATCTGCAGTTCAGAGTGCAATAAACTAAACTGTACTGTGTATAGCACATCTTGTAAAAGAAGGAAACCTGGATATTAGTTCTAGACAGAAATTTGCTTAATGATCTGGCATTCTATTTCTACCAAATTGATTTTAAAGTTCTGCTAACCTTAGCCTATTTTCCAAGCTCTTCCTAGCTCCAAACAAACCCATTTTTAGCTCTGGAATAACTATAATAATTGCAATGGTAATCAATATATATAAACTATTGTATCTGTGAATGAGTTGTGTCAGGGCTTGCATGAAATGGTCATGTTAATAAAGAGATTTGTTTTTCATAAATAAGATTATTTTGTAATGAATTATTGAAAGCAGTAAACTTCAATTCAGCACAATCTGTAAAAGAAGTCAGGTAGTGTTAAACTGAGTAAAAAATATATGCTAAGCTACAATTTTAGCAATATCTTTGCATTGTACAAGTAAATATTCATATTTTTGACTAAAACACAGATGTTGAAAAAGAGAAAGCAACTAGGCTATTGTTTCTTCAAACATAATAATAATAATGCAGATGCCAATGATGCTGTTTTACATTGCTTGGGAATAGTTATTTCGTGAGTGCTGAGACCCTGTAATATTTTCTACTATTTATGGATTCTGCCATTTTCCCACAAGAGAATTGTATATGGCAGAGAATTTCTCATGTATTTGCTGTTAAATGTAATTCTGGTCTGGTAGAACTGGACCCTTAGGGATTAGTTGTGTTGTCCTTATTGATGGAAAGATAATGACTGTCTACACTGGAAGAAAATTATTCTTGGTTTTTTATAGAACACAGAGCATGTTTAGTTTTAAACACTCTTTTCTTTTGTGGCTAGAGTACAAGGAATGACTGGTGAATAGAAGTATATCATTAATTTGACTGTCCAGCAGAATGGATTATAATTTAATGGACAGAAAATCCATGAGGGATGTCCATACTCCTACATTATTTGAAAATCATTTTACCCCATGTGTAACAACAGAAGTTCACCGCTTTTCAAATGAAAGCAAAGTAGCAAAGACTGAGGGACTTTTATGTAACAAAAGTGATTAATAAGTTGGACAATACACAAGTTCACCTAGATTTCTACATATGAACAAACTCTGCTTGCCTAGCTTGTATCTGTACATCTATTGAATTAAGCTGGGATAAAGATAACAATTTCGCAGTTAAGATGCAGATAGAAGCAGGCCTTAAGAGAAAAACCTAATTGAAGTTTATGAAGTTAAATCTCAATACTTTGCTTGTCTCGAGACAGAGAATGTATCATTCATGGTCATTATACATGAGTACAGACTTAAAAGACTTCGGTGTTTTCTCTGCTTTACTTACATATGTTTTCTTGTTTAAGGATTTTAAGAAGCTTTTTAAGATTAAGGAGTTATCTCCTTGAAGTGACTCTAAGCTTCTTAAAAGTTGAGTCACAGAAATTGGAGTGTCACTTCTCTAGACTTGGTCTGGAAAAAATGTTAATTATTTATTCTCTCTTTTAAGATCTTTAACAGTTTCGTGTCTGACAATTTATCGTCCTTTTTGAAAGTGATTAATAACAACATAAAACTTCAATTTCAAAAATAGAAACTTGTATTTAAAAAAAATAATCTATCAAAGTTCAGGAGCATTTAGCATACAATTTTCAGATTTTAACCTTGTCATTAGACTTTAAATGCTACTAGTCTGATATATATCTCCATCTGCCTTGATATCATGATGATATGCCCAAAGTTGAGAAAAGCTGCTGGGTCTGGCCCACCAGTCCATCATGGTAAAAGTTCTGATGTTGAACTGATGGGCCTTTTGCTGAAGCTGTACCCTGGGGTGGATGAGAGCAGAGGGTTCATGGGCCAGGGAAGGGTCTCCTGTGGTTATCACACACTAAGGGCTGGCTGTCTCAGTTCTGTCTGCTGCTCCAAAGGCTGTTTGTATGTTGAGTGATGGTGAAACAGTGAGATTAAACTCATTATTAACTTCACAACCAACATGAGATTAGCATGACTTGTGCCCTGATACTCAGCTTGATTTTTAGCTGTAGAAATTTCTAACATCTTAAAAAATCCCTGTGGGTAGCATTAGTCAAGTACTGTGCACTACTGGATGTTAATATCCTAGAATTTAAGCTTGCAGAAGCTGAGTCTGACATATTTTGAATGTCTACACAGAGCATATTATTGCTGCATCTTCCTCTTGCAAAGAGATGGTTTAAAATTGTTGAGAGTAAGTGAAATGTGTAGTTACTTCTGGGGCTGAAGAATAGCATCCGTGTATGTAAGATTAGGCACTTCCCGCCCCCGGGGTTTGCAGTTTTGTATTACAGATTATCATTATTGCCTACACTTTTCTGATGAGATTGAGAAATTTCTTTAGCTGTAGTGTAAAGCTGCCAAAATACATTTACCACAGACCTTAAGGCAAATATAATTCTTCCAGAGGCAGCCTCAGGCTTTGGAGGTTTTTGTGCTGAAAGCAGGCTTAGACTTCCCATGAGATCCTCAAAGAGATAAAAAGACTAAAAGCTCTTCAAAGCTAGGCCTTAGGCCCTGACATAATTTAATTCTCTGGTGATGCTTTTTGTATGTAAAAAATGGATAAATATTTACAAAAATGCAATTTAAATAGAAACTTACTCAACTAGACTTGAAAATAACTTTTTAATATCACCTATTCTTTTGAATTCAACATAAAAACATCTTCATGTACCTTTAACTTAGACATCAGATGACCGGGAAAGGACATGGTATTTTCTTTATCTTTCTATATGCAAAATTTCAGCGAGGTTATCTTGCTTTTTTCATGCTGAATAGTTACTACTGATAACTGAACTGATTAAATTAATTTGCATAACAAGTAACTACGCTGTTATTCTGACTCTATTCTGCACATTAACCCAATCACTTACTAATTGTAATTTAGTTTTAGGTTCCAAATTAAAGAGCTGCTCTGCATTCTGATCTCCTCCCACTTTTTCCTTTCTTATTTTTTAGGCTGTATTAACACTAATATGTATTTAACAGGTAGCAAGATTTTCTAGAAGAATCGCCCAGTCTTCAATACTCTGAGTAAAGTATTATAAGTTAAGAGTTAATTTATGCTGGAAATTACTTAACAGAAATATCACTGAAAAAGAGCCAGGAAAAATCCTATTGAGAAGCTGTATGGTACCAGCATTAAAATTGTAGGGCTGGGAGTCAAGAAATCTTGATTGATTGCAGGCTTCCTTTCTTACTGTGGAGATGCTGCCCTGCTTAATGGCCCCCTGTTTCCCACCTTGTAAAACAGAATGATGGAATCATCATGTATCTTCAGGTATGTACCACTCCAGCAGCTATTTATCCTCTTCACAAAATTCCAGATGTTCAAAGGAGGCTTAAGACAGTTTGTTGCCCAAAACAGGTCTGCTGCACCTCTCAAACCTCTGCTCATACCATGATTGTCAATTGGCCCTGAATCAGCAGCATGATCAGGAGCAGGTTTCTTGGTCAGGCTTGCTTATCCATGGCTGTTCTTACTTAAGCCTGACTCCAGCCTAGTCCTCAAATGCCTGAGGATAGGGAGAGAACTTGGCTTGCTCTGTGTCTGTATATTCTATCAAAAGCTTTATCCCTCTATTTATAAAATTCCTTAAATCTTATCCACAGGAAGCTCTATGAGTTAAAAGTATTTATTGCTCTTTAATGTTATTAACAGCAACAAGCGATCCAATCCAAAGATGGTATTTCTGGATAATTTGTAGTGTACAAAACGTTGCTATATAATTTCTTTTGCCTTTCTCCTCTCAAGAGGTGCTTACTGTGGGGCTTCACATAGTGCAGACATTAGCCTTCTTTGATTTAAAGAATTGTAGTTCACAGTGCTTATTTAAGTGGTAACTTAGATATACTGTGTTTTATGAAGAGCATATTAGGGTTATGTTTTCATAATTTATTTATAGGAACTATTTTTCCTACAGTAAAATATGAGAACTGACATTTTAATGAGTATTATGAATGTTCTTAATAGACTGAGAAGTATGTTCACCTAGAAGTATCTGTGTTGAGATAACTCCCAAGTTTAAATTTCACTGTTGTCATTGGAATTGTTTAGTTCAAGAGTAACCAGGTCACAAGAGTGACTAAAACATAGCCGAAGCAAGAAAATCCAGTTTTATGTCCTCTACTGGTTTGAAGAAAGCGATTCAGACTGGAAGTAAGATAATGCTCTAATGTGAAAGCAAATTAAGTAACTGATAAAACCGACTTGCTTTATGTAATTTTTCTTGGGTTTTTTTTGTGAATGATGGAGCAAAATTAGGCCAATTTTAAAATGAGACCTTTTTCTGCTACAATCTTCACTGTTTATTTGAAAAGTGCTAGATCAGCTTTTATTTGATTCATGCAAAAGAGATTTCCCTGGAGGTAAAAGATTTTTAAGCTGAAATTTTGCAGTTAAACCATGACTAAAGTAAAAGATAAGTTTGATGTAACTTGTTTTAAAAGACTAAAAGAATCAGATAAGAAATAATTCTAATCTCATTCAGATATTTAATTAAGTCCTTTAAAATTATGATTTGCATTTCCTTGAATATAAAAATACGTTACTAAATGCAAGTTGACATTTCTAAATTTGGTACTTGCCACTTCATCAGTGATATAAGCAGAAAAGTATTTTTCAGGGAATGATGGAAGATGTTTTTATTCTCTTGTCACTGTTGTCATGGAAACTTGTGTATATCATTGTTAAACAGACTGTATATAAGGATCTAACATTCCTGTGACTTACTATTGTCAGCTATTGTATTTTTCATGTGTTTTCTTCAACAGTGTAGTCAATACTTAGGAACTTGTAAGTTGCTCTCCTCAATTACAGCCATGAACACAATTATAATATTAGACTGTCCAGAGACCCCATAGCACAGGGTTCTCTGTTAAAACGTTCTTTTCAATACAGGGTTAATAACAGTTTTATTTCCCAATCCCTTGTAACCTATTATAAGCACTTAAAAATTAGTATTCACTCTATTCAGGTAGACTATTTTGACAGCAGCTTCTATGGGAAGAATGAGGTATCCATCAGTCTTTATAAACTCTCTGTCTTGAAAACTGTGGATCTTTTCTGAATGTGGATATTATATATTATGTGCTTTGTTTTTGAATACAGTGCTAAATTCATAGTGCAGCTCTTGTATATCATTGTCTTAACCTGGCATGCATGGAACAGTAGGCTGAGAGAAGCTGGACTGTGACAATCCAGATTTAAGCACTCCTGGACACATAGTATGTGTAACTTGTTTTCTTACTAAAATCTTATGATGGGCACAATTCACAAAGTAGGGAAATAAAAAGGTAAATATTTTTCCCCCCTCCAAATCAGATTTAAGAATTGGTAATTTTAGGTGCAATAAAAGTGTTGTATATTTTGCATAAGTAAAGGATTATTTTTGTCTTTTAGTGTCTGGAATGACTTCAAAGTATAGCTTCTTCATCACTTATTTATAACTTGAAATTATTTATTTTTTTCAAAAAATGAAGTTACTTAAGTACACTTTTCATCATTGAACAAATGACTTCCATTTCCTCAAAAGTATTCATTAAATTTCTTTTCTTGTCCTGGCCCTTTTGGTTTCATCATTTGGGGAGTTTTCTGAGGTTTCTTCTGAAATTTTAAGGTTATTATTTTAAATAACTGTCAATGAAGAGTGTAGGTTTTGTGCTAGAGTTAACCGTCTGTAGCAATTTGATGCAAATTTAACTTGCCTGAGAATCACAATAACACGAAGTATTCCAGAACAGTAAAGTTTTAAAGGTTTTTTTAAAAGATGTATGTTACTTATGATGTTGGTATTGTTCTGTTCACAGAGTTACAGTATTAGGACTATTAAAATACATAAAATATGAAGAAGAAAAAACTCAAATACAAGTAAAATAAACCACTGTGGCTTTAGTTTCTAGAAAAATCCATTCATTAAGTGAGGGTTATAGGTTGAAAATTAAATTTATAGGAAATGTGCAATTTTCTCTTCCTGCTCCAGGAGATTCTGCCAGTTCAGGCAGTTGAATTCAATGTAATGCTACAAGAAAATTTCCTGGCAAGCAAACATGCCCAATATATATGGCTAAGAACTAAGAATCTGCATGTAAAATAAATGCATATTTTCTATTATTTCAGATTACAGTAAGCCCTATATGAATGTGTAGACATAAGAGGAGATATACTTAGCTTTTTAGGATTTATTGAGGCAAAATGGAACTTGTTTATTACTGGCTTCATACCTTTCACCTACAATCATTAATGATTTTAGCTGGGATTTATAGAAAAATAAAATTCCCAAACTTTATATATTCCTGTCTCTTTCTTTCAAAGGATGTAGTTTTGGATAAAATGAAAATTTCGTGAACAGAGAACTTTGGTCTTTTATCCAAACTTTTCTGCATTAAGAGAAAAGCTGTAACTCTTTCTTCTGCTGTGATTTTGCTTTTATGGATACCTCACCCAGTAACCCAGTCAACTGATAATTTTGTTTTCTAGCCATCTCCTGTAGAGCAGCCTTATGAAATCCGAGCCACAATTGCAGGGCAGAAGGAAAGGTTGGATGTGCATTTCCCCCCTCTGGTTATAGGGCACCAAGAGCTGTGGGGCTCTTGGCCATGCAGCACACGGGAGCATTGGGCTCCACGTTTTGTAGGTAATAGGAGAAAATATCCAGACTATTCATTGTTGTTGGGAGTGCTGAAGAGCACTGCCACACCTAGGTGAACACTTGAGTGTGACAAGAAAGGGAAATGCCACAGCAGTCAGGTGGAGTGGATTGAACAGTTACAGTGCAGTCAAATGTGGCATCTCAGCTCCTGATTCCATCAGCTTGCAGAAGGAGCTGTAGGAGGGATAGATTTTCAGGCTTCTGGTTAAACTGAAAATATTGAGGGGGTGGAAATACCAGATTCCCTCATTGTTGAGGATCAAATTTCTTGACAAATGAAAAACCAGGAAAATGTAGATAGAACTGTGCATCCCACCTAGAAAATACTGTTTTGAGGCTTAAAAAGTATTGTGTAAACGCAGTAGACAATTACAAATATTGGTCAAAAAATGAAGTGAGGTTTTGGAGTTATTTTAATGACTTATTTTGGTTTATTTTAATATATTGTTCCTCATCACAGGTAAGACTATATCTGCATGGCACAATCTTGCACCCTGATAAATACTCTCCCTTCTAAATGAGTTCATTTCTCAGGATAATGAGTTGTGTGGGAAAGAGTTTATTAACTCAGGTCACGTGGGTTCTGATATCTAGATTAGATTGGGTATTATTATGTGAAATTAGTTTCTATGTGAAACATACAGACATCTGAAATGCTCTGACATCAAAATCCAGTTAGGCTAGACAATGTCTGAGAGTGTGAGTTTACAAAAATGTCTATGTCTAATGTTTCTCTATCTATTAGGCACTGGAAATTCTTTAGGTTTTCTAGGATTCAGAAGTCAGAATTCTAACATCTCATTTGTATTTGTCCTTAAATATATCATTGCCACTCTCAGTTTTACCAAAACATTAAATAAAAGAACTTCTATTGAATGAAAATCCTAGCTCAGCCATGAAGTATTTGCAGGTTTTGAAGTGCTGCTGATGAGTGCATTGTTAAAGATTTGTCAGATACAAACTTGTGGGTAAATTTTTTTCTCAAAATAGAGTCATCTCTTGAATTTCTCTAGTTAATGTGAATTGGTATTTCATATTCAGCGAGGTTAAAACTGGCAGGCTGGGATTCCTTGCATTTTTCTGTTTGTGATTGTGGTGCTGATAGCCTAATTATGAACTTCCTTATGCAGGGCTGCTAGGAGCTTCCAGTCTGAGTACTTCTAGAAATGAGAAGTGATTAAGTCTTAGCACTTAAAAATGCCTTGTGTGCTTTTTGAAAAGACACCACCATCTATGTTGAGTTGAATTAATTGTAGTTATTTCAGTGGTATCTGTGTGTGTCTAGTAGGAACAGAAAGTAGCATTTTAATTTCAGGGATGTCTGTGGGTTGATTTTTGACTGATTGGAGACAGGATAGCTGAAGGACTAGCTTTACCTCTGTTTTTGTTAGGGTTTCAGTCCAGAATTGAAAGGAGTATATTCATGATATACATACATCTCAGTACAGTGCTGTGCAGATTTCCAGCTGAAATACCTTGGTCCTTAATTTGCAGCCTATGTTCGAGTACCCCATGAGAAACTCTGCATTAAATAAGTTTGAGATTGTGAGGTTTCTGGTGTCTTTACCAGGACAAAGACGGGTTCTGCTGTTCTGTGAAGTGGTAGACTAGTCCTTTCAGCCCAGCAGTAAATTATTGCATATAAATTGTAGTATAAATATTGCATATATCAGAAGGCTTTTAGGGATTATGCCAGAGAAGTCCAGAGGTATTGTTTGTTCGGGGACAGAACTGAGAATCACTGCTAAGTTGTTATGTGTGTCAAGGCCCAAAACAAGATGATACTTTTAACTTTCTGGGCTAATGATTCCCAAATGTATTTCTTGAAAAACTGATAAAGGGACAAGGAGACGGTGGGGCTCTGGCCAGATGTGGACTCAGCTGTGTGTGATCAAAGTGGGAAATCTGCCCAGCTGTGCACCTGAACTATTGACACTCTGGGCCACCTGCACTCAGATGGATTTGGGCTTGTTTATGCCCCATGTTTCTTCCTCTTCTACTTCCTCAGCAGACATGTATTTACATCAAGTGCTTGAGTAATGTTCTGTGACAAAAAATAGTACACTGACACACGGAATGATGGCTCTACGTGTTGGGACACTGAAATGTCTCCTTTCATAGCATAAACAAAGGTTGTGTGTTGTAGGTACAGTGCTTTTTTGAACAGCATAGGCTAAATTTGAACTGAGATGTTAAATGTCCTTGCAGGTGTGTGGAAGTAGAATTGTGGAACTATGCAGCATTTTCTTACAAAATTTGAATTAGTTCATGTTGGGTACTTCCCTGAAGAACCCATTTGTACACATTTTAAGGTATCTATAAAGCAATAATTTTGCCATGCTCTATATGCATATAAGTATTATGGATACACAGCTCAGCAATCCATTACAGCATTTTCTTAAAGTTCTGTACAATTGGATTTTACTTAATCTGTGCTGTTTCATGCCAGAACAAAAGATTATGGATTATTCCATTATATGTAGCAGAAAATGATTCAGAACTGTCAGTTTGAAGGTTTTGGTAAAATTGAAGGTTTTGTAGGTGAAAAGTAATCTTCAGTACAACATAGTTCATAATTGTTTTGGGGATGTAAATGCTCAGCATTCTAACTAGGTCTTTATTCAGTTTAGATTTAGTATTTTTATAGTAATTTTAAAAATATTTTAAATGTACGTACACATTTGCAATGCCAAACATCCCTGCTGATTCTAGATTATTTCCTCCTATAGAAGTAGCTAAAGCTTCTTTCCCATGCCTGCAAGTGTTCAAGGCCACTTGAACAAGGCCAGGTTGGATGGGGCCCTGAGCAGTCTGATCTAGTGGGTGGCACTTTTGCCCACGGTAGGGGGACTGGAACTGGATTATCTTAAAGCCCTTGTCCACCCAAGCCTTTCTATGATTCTTCTTGACTTGCAGGCTGATAATTGAATCATAGTGCATTTCTAAATGATACAAAACTTAAATGCTCCTAACAAATTCTTCCCTGAATTATATCTGGATATATTAAACTTGCAGGCTTGCTTCATTGCCCAGTGAATGTTTTCTGATAGTGTTCAGTGTTTTGAGGAAGGTGAAGAAAAGCGAGACAGGTTTCTGTGTCATATAGTAACTTGCCGCATCTGTTATGTGAAAATCTGGAATAACTTGTGTTGAATAACGTGTGTATGGTTAGTTGATTCTGTGATTTTTTCCCTTTACTCCCTTTGTACATAGTATTATATTTTTCTTTACTATGATGAGTTATAGCAGATGTCTTGTAATCCTTGTATTATGGAAGTTACATGGGGCACAGGGCATTGCCTTACCCGGATTATGCAAAAATGAGAAAAAACGAATTATATCACAACTGTTACAGACAGTAGAATAAAATAGAATGGAATGGAGTAGAATAATTCGGTTGGAAGGGACTTCCAGTGACTCTGTAGTCCAACTGCCTGATCACTTCATGGCTGACCAAAAGTGATCTCACAGATTTTGATTGTGAAGAAGCCATTGCAGGAAAACCAGAATTAATATATAAGTTTTGGTCAGTCCAGCTGCTGAAAACCCACCAGATATAATGTTAAATGCATATTAAAAAGCCAAACCACCTTCCTTTTGCCCCAAAACATGAACAGCTTTGGTGTTGTAGTTTCAACCATATTTGCTTTCCAGTGCAAAAAATAGCAAAAAGATTTCTGTACGTCCAGCAAGCTTTGCAGCTACTAATAACTTTTGTATACACTCTCAAATATTTTTCAATGTCTCCACTTAAAAAAATTATTAATTGTAGGAAGGAAAAGGAAATGAACTGCACTGAAAGAATACAGTATTGGCAATATTATCACAAAAATCCCGAAGTGAAGCCTTAGTGCTGCATTTCTGTCTGACGCTTTTGTAGGTACCCTTTCTCCTTATGGTGTAGTCCTTAAAATCATGCATGAGTCTATTGTTTAGGAACATATTTGCTGTAGCCATAATCTTCAAAAGAGACCTGTTACTGTGAATACTCATAAGAGCAAACCATTTGTTTCCACCAGGATGAAGCATCCTGAAACTCCAAAAGCAATCACCATATATCACAGGTAATTCTCACCTATGCACACTAGACTTCCTTGGTTCAGAACTTCAGCAATGCTGATGGTTCAAACCTGAACTTTAGGAGCTTATATTTGAGAATGGAATGGGAAGTCTGGAAGCTTTCTGTACTATTAATGTATAAAGAGTTCTCTCTCTTAGTTTAAGCTCAAAGCATTTTCTGCCTTTGTTCTTAATACTTAATTTTTCAAATTTTCAGGCCTTAACTAAATCCAATGCTGTATTTTTTCTCCTCTTTGAAATGTTTCTTTTTCTAAGGAAATCTGTGTTTTTAAATAAACTCTGGACATTGTGTTTGAGCACATGTACTTAAAATTCTTTAAAGAGTTGTTTCTAAGAGCACGCATTCCTAATATCTTTGCCTGATTGCAAAACTGTGTAGTGGTGAATAACTTTGCTAGATGAAGTTCAAAATCCTCACTTCTACAAAATGAGAAATAGACAAGCTACAGTTTAGAAAGAAAAATGATATTAAAATGCTGGTTTCTCCAATTGGTCTTGTAATACATTCTTGCTTGTTTTGCAGAAGTAAACACTGACACTGCACCCATGAACATAAGAATATCTTCCAGTTTCATTGCAGCTGGAGTTGGTGACTTCATCCTCAAAAAGGTTGGTTTTTAGACTACAGACTACGACAGTTTGTAACAGTGAAGGAACATACTTGTTTGTGTGAATACATAGCCATGTATACTTGTACTAGAGACTTGTCTGTATCTATGTATGTACAGGTTTAACCTGCAGCTGACATGATTATGGAAAGAATTTAAGGAATTCTGTAAGCTTTGTGGATAAGACGTAATTCTGAAAAAATATACAACAGTTACGTCTACTGGAAAATAAGAATAACTTCTTTTTTAAACAAAAAGCACTATTATTGGGACAGTAAAATAAAGTTTTGTGGTACTGATTTTGGAGTCACTGATGCCTTGAATCTTATAATCGGGCAGTTTTCCCATAAAGTTAGAGTCAATGTTCCCCTTTCAATCCTGTTAATTTTACTAAATCACTTATGTTACAGATTAACTGCATCACAGTATTTTGTGTTCATAGTAATTTTAAAAATAATTACTGGGAATAGGTCATTTAATTATATTTTATCAGTAAGAAAGCATTAGCTCTGCTGTGAGTGATAGCTAGCAAGGCCATCTGCAATGCCTTACAGTTCACTCACTCTGAATTGTTCAGATAAAGACTGTCAAGTGCTGCCTAAATAAGGAAGGAGCCGTGGTAGGGTTAAGTGCAGTGGAGGACACAAATGGAGCATTGATTCCAGGCATGCTGGAGGGTCTGAGCTGTTTCCTGCAGCACTGAACCTCTTAAGAGTTTTCATTGTTTCCTGCAAAGTATTAAAATGCGAGTGTCTGCCATTCAGGATCTTAGGGAGGATGAAAATGAGGATTGGGAAGAAGAAGAAAAGGTGAGTTATACCCCAATAGTTTTGCAAAGTACTTATTTCCTTCTATTTTTACCCTTTAGGACAATAAACCTGTAATGATTACCTTTCTCTTTCAGATCTTCCTCAAGCCTGTTATTGAGGACAAAAATATGGAACTGGCCCGAAAATGCAGTGAATTAATAAGTGATGTAAGTGATGGTGACTATTTCCATCCTCATATTTACATTTCTTTTTTCAAATGCCTTTATGATATATATTTTCTCAAATATGTACAGCGTAGCATGTGCCCATCCAAGGTTCAAATAATAAAAGCACACAAAGTAATAGGAAAGCACAGATTACTCTGGTACTGTAAATTATCTGCCACAGAAGAATGAGCTTTTAGAGCACTTGAATGGTAGGAAACATAAGCCCTAGAAAGGAGTGTTTCAAAATGTTTCAGGCAGAGGATGTCTGCCATGAGAACACCTTGGCTGCTTTCATCAGGAAAATGTGGTATTTTTTCTGGTTGTAGCCCACTCCTATGCAGTTTAATTGGTTTGAAAAAAAACTGGGTTCCAGTATACTGTAAGGAGGAAGCTGTAAGGTGGTGAAGTTAAAAAGAAAACATAAAATTTTAATGTTATCTTTTTGTTCTGTGTTGATAGATGTCCTAAACTGCTCAGCATATTGTTATTGACTATGCTTATAGGAAAAACCCACTGAAATACTAGAATATATTTTTAAAATATTTAGCTAGCTAATTCTTGATTTAGTTACTATAGATTTTTAAAACTGTGGATCTGTTATATAAACATTATATAAACATCATAGATTGAGTCCAAGACATTTTAAATTGGAGTAGATCTGATTGCTTCAATATAACAGGATCAGATTTACCTTGATGGAAATTTGTTTTTGTTTCTCTCTGGGACAGTGTGTCTGGAAAGTGACTTTGTCCCTTTGTAGGTGCATGGGTGTAAAGAGTGATATTTCTCCTGTGAGAAAGCTGGCTAGCAGGACAGGAGAGTGTTCTGAGGAGAATGTTCAACAAATGTTCTAAAGAAAGCAAAATATGGTGTCTGACTCTGTTGTGTTGTCATCTGATATTTAGGTTTGGGTTATTGATTTAATGGGAATAGAACATAGAGAATCTACATTTTAGGTATAAAATTTTAGAGGTTGTGTATCAGAAAAGAACAGTGACTTCAGATGAACAGTATCTGGGATGTGTAAAGTGTTACAGTGCTGGCTTGAAAGTGTGACTTGACAAGGTCAAAGTTTCCTCTTTTCTCTTGTCCATATACCGCCTCTTCAATTTTCAAAGAAAGAGTGCTGCAAATTGGATAGATCTTTAAGAGAAGCTTCCCAGGTGGCTCCTTTGTAAACTCAACCTATTTTAGGAAGTAGTAGAGATTAATAATATTTTTACTGATAGATGTATGTATGCTTTCTTTGGGAAAAAAGGGCATATGGTACGTTAAGTGCCTGTCAACTCATATAAAGGCAAAAATGAAAATGGACCTGAAGCACTCATATGGCCCAATATACATTTATTGCATCTATGCAGCTTCTTTCTAAACATGGTCACTGTTCTTAAAGACAAAAACTTATTGAAAAATGCTGAAGAAATCTTTCTTTAACTGAAAAGGAATTATTACTCTGCTGTGTACCCATTAGGAGTAATGTTGGCCGTGGCTCTTAATTAATGGATAAATGGAGTGGCTGTATTTTCTTGGATTTTCTGCAGAGACTTGAGAGCTAAGGTGAATAGCTAAGTCAAGCCAGGCTTCCACAGCTTATGATGGTTCAGAGATGTGGGCTTTTGCTGAAAACTTGTGGTGTGTTTAGCCTGCAAGTGTGTTAGATTTTCCCTGAGATATGTCAGGCATAATGACAAAGTGTTATTAATGCTTTCAAAGCAAGAACAATATATAATGATCCAGACCAATCTAATTTAAAAAAAAAAGCTCCGTGTTTAAAAGTAACATCCATCTTTGGGGCTTTATTCAACCTTTGATGAAATTAGTAGGTTTTTCTTCATTGGCTTGAATGGAATATGCACAGAATATGAATTTTGTTTCCTAGAATTTTTTGCTATAGTGGAATTTCTTACGACCAGCGAAGTCCATTGTGCCTGGGTATAAGTTCCTCACCCTGCACATTTCATTGTGGAGACCAATAAATTGCAACGAGTTTGCATTCCTACCTTCAGTTTTTTGACTTGTTGACATTCAGAACTTTTAATATATTCTTTCTCCTTTTTAGCATGAACCTTGGCACATACTACTTTTGTGTGGCTTTATGATTGATGTACATTTGCACATTTTATTTGTACAGAGTTTTTACAGCTCTTGCAGTTTGGCTCTCAGATGACCTTGGAGGAGCAGCCTGTGTCCTTGCTGACCACGAGACTGGGTGACTGTCCTTTTCTGATGGTGGAGCTGTCAGCACAACTCCCCCATCAGAAAGCAGAGCCAGGAGTGCACATGCCTGAGATACTGGGGCTATTATGCTTGCCCTGCATTCTTTGCAGGCTGACTAATTTGGCAATATGGTTTTGAAAAAGTGTTACACCAGCAGCCCTTGATGAATCTGTAATTGCCAGCCTTGAGCTGTATGTAGGGGAAACTGTGAAGTGTTTATGTGCTCCAGTTCTTGAGAAAATCCCCAATTTCATTTGAGGTTGGCAGATGTTTGTTCTGTGGCTGTGATACCCCCGGATTGTTTCTCTCGACAGTCATTCCATTTAATCTCCCTTTATTATGAAATTTTATTCCACAGATGTTTTCCAAACTGTCATGTGTGTTTGATTTATATGAATTGCCTTCCTCTCCAGGCCTTTTCTCTTCCACATTGAAATTGAGCTTGTCCATTTGCCTGTAGTGCATTTTCATCTCTTCTTTATTTTGATTATGCGGTGTGATGTTGTCAGTACTGTTATAAGCAGAGATGGGAACAATTATAGAAGGTAATTGACCAAACTATCATAATCCTTTTTGGTAGAATGGCAGACATGGCCTTCTGAAGATTCTGCTGAATTTTGGTAATGAGTGGTACCAGCACTACTTTTCCTCTAAAGCAGAAAATAGAACTGCTTGCCATTTATCTGTCCTTACAGAGAGTCTGACTTTGCTTTAGGATGTCTCTGTTATAAAGCAATGTTGAAAAAGACCTAGAGCCAATAGTGGAAACACTGTGCCAAGCTAAGAGGGTTTTGACTACCTAATTTTGGGTGCAGCTGTTCCCCTAAACACATTACTAGTCACAACCTCTAACTCAAGAGGACTTTGAGCTTGAAATTACTGGAGATGACTAAAATACCATGCATTTTAATAATAATACTGTATGCCTGCCATTTTCTCTTGCTTTTCTCTATGTTCCTATGGCCACAGAGAAAGGATTCTGTATTAGATGGATCTGTGGTCTGACACAGTCCTTAGTCTTATAAGAGGTTATAAGTTCAGAAATGTAGGTTTGGAAAGTAAGTAACTTTTGTTCTAGCATAAAAGCTCGATAAGAAGGTTCAGACATTTTTGTTGTTTTTCTAAACATAATTGAATATTTTAGATATGACAGTTCTACAATGGATCTTGGCATGATGACTGTTGACTTGGTTGCACCATTGATATTTAGATTAAGAATAGTTTTTTGAGTATATTCATACTAAAGTTAGATAAGCATGTGTCCCTGAATAAAAGGAATGGTGAGTGCCTGAATTATGCTGTTACCATTGGAGTCTTCCCTTTAGCCCACTGTCTCCATTCTGTGTTTCCCCCTGAAAAAGGCTGATGGAACAGGCCATGGGTGAGATGAATTTTCTTGGTGAACCAGGAAGCTTCGGCTTAAAGGTTGGATGCCCTTATTTTATAAAGTTTATCTTCCCATATAACATCCATTAAGAAAAAAATGCAGCTTGAACCTTACTGTTTTGGTGGTTGTCTAGGAATTTTAATCCACTTTACTGGATAGTTGTGCTGTGGTCAGAATTAGTTTTATGATGAGTCAGGGAGAAGAAAAGGATCTTAAGAGAACTATGAAAAATTGAGCCTTTAGTGAGCTATTGAACTTCAGAAGTATATTGAAAGAGTAGGGCTCCAGGCCATCATTGGCAATTTTTTCCTATTTGGTTTTTTTTTTTTTCACAAGACTTACCAGATCTGCTCAACCTAAACAGTGTATTTTGTGGTGAGGAGTAATTCACTTGTAGGCAAAATTTCCTATTTAATATTTCAGACATCTGAATTTTTAATTACGGACTTTGAAGAGGAATATTAGTTTTCTACCTGTTCATTCCAGCCATTGGTTATGTTCGATCCTAGTCAACGTCTTAAACATCTTCCTGGCATTGTTTACACTAAATATATTTTAAACTGCAGGTGTCATGACTTCATTATACTTGTCTCATTTCATCTTCCATTTTTCTGATTCCAAGCAATGTGGACAACTGGACTGTAGCAGAATGGAGTTTGTTGGATCAGAATTTGACCAAACATTCTCTCTAAATTGCGTATTTGAGTCTGTGCACATTTTGTGGCTTCTATGGGTTACTATAACAAATGTGACTAATAAAGGATTAAGGAGGTGGCATTAGTCATTTACTACTTTCAATTCCTTTGGAAGCATGACTTCTACAGCAGAACAGCTTTGTTTCTTCTAGTCATGTTCTGTCATTCCCCCCAGTTAAGAGATACCTTAGGAAGCTTTTGTGTTTGATTCTTGAATGCAATTATTACTCTGCAATTAAAATGGATATAATTACAGTCAGCTTTCAGATGTCTTTGGGTTATTTATCTAACCAACGGCAAGACTCTCTGTCTCCTGTGCCAGAGTCACAGCTTTACAGGAGTTTCTACACGGAATGTCATCAAAGTCGCCCAGTAGACAGTGAGCTCTGTAAACTTCTCATGCATGTGTGCAGGTTGAACAGCAAGTTCCTGCTCATGTTTATCATAAAAAATGCCTTTTTTGTGTGTTGCTCTGTAATTACTTGGGAGTATGATGATGAGGTTACCATTGGCTTTGTGAGTCCCTGAGTAAAGTCATGGCAGTAATGTTATACCCATTGTTCACCAAAACTTTTTTTTAAAGAGACTGTAATCCACAAAAGCAGATGATGTAATTTGGAAGGGATGTGTAGATTCTTTCAGTAGTCCAAATCTGAATGAGCTCGATATCAACCAAAATAGTTTCCTGCTTGAGGATTAAGGAGTCATGAGTTTGAGATGAATTTGGCATTATCTAATCCGTTTTTCAGTAGACACAAACTTTGCCTTAGAAAGCACAGGAGCTGATTCTGTGTAAGCTGCCATCTTTCTCGTAAGTTTTTCCAAGTCCCTGTAGAGGAGCACAGACTAGAACTTGTGATATCCATTAAGGATTCAGAGAAAGAGGATATTAAGGCTGCATATTTCTGTAATGCTCAGATGCAGATCATATTGCTTCTGTCAGTGCTTGTCAGCAAGTCTAGAGTACATAAATTCAAGCTGCTGTTATGCAGAATGTGAAAATGAGGTCAGAGAAATGGTAACAGATAATAACCACGAAAGCTTAGTACTAAATAATTCAATTTGCATTGATCTAAACAATTCTCTCTACAAAGAAAGAAATGTCATTGAAAACATCTAAGGCTATCCATGTAAAGTGTCTGTCTTTAAAACTTGAGTCCATTTCATCATAATTCACCATCTTTCTTCGTGCAGTTCTCATATAATGAATGTTCCTTCATGTTAACCATGTCCATAGATTTTATCCTTCTTGCAGTCTCACTAACAAAAACAATAACTCTGACTTCAGCAACACTCATGTGATTATTGTACTTGCCCATAGTGTTTGCCCCATTGTAAGGAAAAGGTTGGTTGTTAAAAAAAAAAAGATGTTTTTTGTTTTTTTGCTAAATATGTCACAGTGTTCTGGGGTTTTTTACATGATTTCTTATGGGCATACACATTTTAAAAAATGCCTCAATTTAAAATTTTTTTGGTCTTAAGTAAATTTTGTTATTACTTGAATGCCATGACTGTTGGGTGCTTTGTAGGCAATGGTTTGGCAGTGGCCACCTGAATATATTCATGTAACTCTTGGATTCATAAAGGGGTATTTGATGATGTTATACAGATTCTGTGCTTGCTAGGTCTGTGTTAGAAGTTAAACAATTTCTATCTTTGAGATCAAGGATCAAGGAGATCAATTATTCGAGTCTTCTTTCTTTAGAAATGGTAAAACATCTACAACAGTAGTGAAAATGTGCTCTAGATGTAGAAAAAAATCCTGTCTTTTTCATCTATATTATTAAAGAGTTCTGTGACTTTTACATAGCCTTGGTAATGTGCGTGAGAACTGGTAGCTTCCCTTTATGGTTTAATTTGATCCAGCCAGAGGTATTTGCAAGCTGCCCAGCATAGTATCCATGAATAAAATAAAACAGAAATAATTAAAAAGATATAAAGAACAATAGCCAATGTTTACTTTTCTTTGTGTGTATTTTAAAAAACAATTAAACTTCTTTTTCTCCTCTTTGTAGATACACTATAAAGAAGAGTTTAAAAAATCTAAAGGCAAGTGCATATTTGTACCTGACACCCCGCAGCTAAAGCATGTGAGAAGCCTTGGTGCTTTTATTTCTGAGGTAAGATCTAAAAGACTGAAGAATTTTCTTGGCTTCTTATCCTTCCTAAAAACTCTTTCAGTTGAATACTGTGATTTTTAGCAGGGGAAGGATGGCTTATTTCAAATGATAATTCTGTTTAAAGCTGAAGTGATTTAAAAGGCTGTAATTAGCGTATACTGTCATGTGAATAATAATAATAATTTGGAATTACATGCCACTTTTATTTTGGGATTTGAAAATACTTTATTAATTGCTCTGAGCCAGTCCTAGCTATCCCATTTTATGTGTGGATAAACTGAGGAATAGGAAAGGAATTTTACTTTTTCCGCAGTGATGAAGTTTGCAAATTACACCTGTGTGAAATTTCCCTGCTGTGGAGATTTCGCAGCCTGATATCAAACAGGAGGAGACAAGGAAAATGTTCCCATGTTATCAACCCTGTCCTCATTCAGAAAGAGGCCTGGGGCAGACATTAGGTCAGTGCCATCTGTGGGTTGCCTGAATGTCTATCTATCTAGCTATCTATCTATCATCTATATCTATATCATCTATATCTATAATCTATCTATATCTATATCATCTATATCTATATCATCTATATCTATAATCTATCTATATCTATATCATCTATATCTATATCATCTATATCTATAATCTATCTATATCTATATCATCTATATCTATAATCTATCTATATCTATATCATCTATATCTATATCATCTATATCTATATCATCTATATCTATAATCTATCTATATCTATATCATCTATATCTATTTGTATCATCTATCTATCTATCTATCTATCTATCTATCTATCTATCTATCTATCTATCTATCTATCTATCTCTGCATACCTGTTGCACGTGTACACACACAGCTGTGGCAGCAAAGAAAGATCAACAGCTTCCAAAGTGTCAGAATCATGTCCCAGGTACAAGGTGCTGTAGGATTGCATCTCTGATTTTTTTCCACAGGCAAGAACAGCTGCAGAAGTTTCACCTGAGAGAGAGTGGCTTCTGTTAGGAATTGCTGGTTCTGAGTGATTTTTTTGTCACTATGGCCCTTTAAAAAAATTAAAATTTTGGTGCCTAATTTTTTGTGCTACCTTTATGATTATAATAAAAAAGTTCCAGTATCGCTGTCTGAGGTTACATAACATATACATTCTAAATTCTCTTTCTGATATACAACGATTTGCTGTGTGGCTTTCAATGTAAATGCATCTAATGAATACTTTCCTTGTATTTATCTTCCTGTTTTCTGAGGAGTGGCATGTCCCAAGGGAAAATCTGACGTAATTGCACTTTATAAGAGACAGAGTATTGTAGTCTACAAAAATACAGTATATAGAGAGTATTTAATTAATCCATCTATCTGATTCTAGAGAATCTGCTGCTAATTATTAATCAAAGATTTAGAGATATAAAAATATTCTGAAATTTTAAGCCTTGTAGGTTTGATATTACCACACTTTTGAGCACTCTGCCTGTTTATTGCAGCACTGAAGCCAATGATGTGATGGATGGTTTATCTTGTAAATTACTGACCTCTAGTGTCCCATAACCTGTATTTGCAAATCTTGGACGCTGACATTGTTAACAGCATGGCAATTGCAGTGAAAAAGAGCCCTCTGTTTTGGGGAACAGCAGCAAATGTTACAGAAAATTACCGATATGTATACATATAATACATTTGGGGAATTAGCCTCTAATGAAGAGCTGTATATTACACAGTTAATAAGTGACATTAGATAGTATCATTGAAAATATTTTTGGTATTTGATTACTTTTATAGCAGAGTTGCTATTATTGTTTTATGAATTTGAAAGACTTAGATCTGAAGAAAAGCCTCACACGTTTTGAGCTACTTCTCTGGTATCTCTTGTAAAACCCCTTTGTGAGGAGCTGCCAATACTGAATACTGGAGGAAACACAAGATAAATAAAATGTGATTTAAAAATGAGACTGTAATATGAACAGATGAAACAGAAGTGATGGCAGACATGCTAACTTCAATGTTTCTCTCCTTTCTAGCTACAGTTAATTGCTGCTACTTAATAGTTGGTAAAATATTTATAGTTGACCTCTCATTTTCTCCCATGGTGCAGGACTCTGGAAAAGAGAAAGAAGAAAAGTAATTTTTGGACTTGAAAATGATTTGAGAAAGGATAGAAAAAATTGCCTTGCTTATTTAATTTTGTATTTCCACCAAAATTATTGAATTTAATTAGGAGGTATTTTGCATTGCTTTGTGAATTAGCCACATGCTGATAAAGTATTATTTAAAGATATTTTATTTCGAAGTTAATGATAGCATTAATTTTTAACAGTTCTGGTCTGTGCCATTTTACTTCCTAGAAAGAATAAGTAGTATGTTTACTGTATCTTCATTTTACATTGTGTCACCTTTTTCTGCCCTGTAGGTGAAATATAAAGGAGCTGCTAAGAAAGACCTTTCCAACTCCCTTTATCAGCAGATGCCAGCCACAATTGACAGTGTATTTGCGAAAGAACTAATGCACCTTCAGAGCAAGGTACAACTTTAGAATTGCAAAAATGATTTTTAGATTAATTGTGTGTCAAACTAAATACACTTTGAACAAAATATTTGAGCAGACACTTGATTGTCCACTTGATTTATTTGGGTGAGCTTATCACCAGTTTATCACCATAACCCCTTAACTTCAAAAACTACTGATTTTTAAAATGCTGACAATTTTACTTACGTTTATTAAATATACATTTAAAAGCTGGTAGTGTATTCATCAATCCAATGAAATCCATGAATGCAATGAGGTATTACTGAATTCAGTGACATTCCATGGTTCTTATTAAATGAATGAATATTATATAACTTTTTCCAGTTGGGTGTTATATTAGCTATATAAAAGGTTTGATGCTGAAGGCAAAATAAAAGAAAAAACTGCTTCAATGACTTCTAAAGGCAGTGGTAGCAGTAAATGCATTTCTGATGATCTCCATACTACTACTTACAACAAATTTAATAGAATTAAAATATTAAATGAAGTGCATTGAACATAGTGTAAAGCTTATAAGCAACCAGTAAAATAGTAGATTCTGGTTCAGTTGCCTTCAAGAGCTCAAAAATATAATACTCTAAGAGTAGGCAGGTGCCCTTTCATGTCCACTGACCTCGGGAATTGTGAATGTTGAGTGTGTGTAATATGAATATGAGTGAGGTTACAGATTTTCACTGTTACTCATGAGAATTACATTGGATAGATGGTCATGACTTTCTGTCCACCAAGAATTTCTATGGTTTTCTTGTTTTTACTTTCTCCTCTCTTAAAGATATCAACTATATATAGTTTAAAATAGCCAGTGCGTGAAGGGAACATGCTTCTAATCCATAATATTGATTGTATCTCAATATGATTTCTTGTAATGCAGTGATACTTTTTCAGACAAAGGAAAATATTAATAAAAAAAGAAAGGACTAAAATCTCAGGACAGCTTGTGGAGAAATGTTTTGATATAAAGCATTATGTTAGTCGAGGCTATATGAGGCAAATATAATAAAATATATTTTTAGTTTTTAGAGTTTGAAAAGGAACATATATATACAAATTAAAGCACCACAGTAGCTGAAGTGACATTTATGTGACATTTTATTTTAAAGTGAGTGATTAGAGGAATTACAGTAAAAATAAATTGGGAATTAAACTTGTATAACATTTTTAAGCCATTAGCTTGATTTATAAAATATTAGTTAACTATTTTGCCACAGATTTACTCCTAAATTCATTCCAAATTATTGCATTCTACATTAGCTTACGCAAATGAGGTTAATTAACATTGGTGATGTGGCAGAAAAGATAAATAACTGAAACTAAAAATGAAACCATTGGTTCCTCAAAAAACCCTTTTAAGAAAAAGACTGACATTTTTATTTGGTAGTTTTTGAAGGTTTTATTCAATCATCCAACAGTTCTAGAGAAAAAAATATGCATATAGGGTGAGTTATATTTAAGCAGACATTTTTTCCCATAAAATTCATACTATCCCCTTAGGAGTAGATGCATTATAAATCATAATATACCATAAAACTTAAAGATATGCTGACACATTTTTCCAACTTGTGGTTTACTGCTGCAATGGACCTGAATTTAATACTACTTTGAGAGAGATCTCAGGGGATTTTCTAGTGAAAAATCTTCTCCACAGTATTCAAATCTAATCCACATTGTGCCTATCACTGCAGTACCTAAGTAGCTAATACAAGGATTTCAGATTTCAGCTGGGTCAGGATATGGCAGAGGGGGTTTCTGCTGCATCTGTCTAGCTGGGATTGTGAATTTATAGGTCATCGCTTCAGGAGGAGACTACAGATATGCCATAGCAAGGAGAGTGAACAGCACCAGCTGGCCACTGCACCAGCTCTGCTCCAAAAAGGCTGCTGTAAACACAGAATTGCAGTCTGGTCCTGAGTTATAGTAACTTGATTTTAAAATAGGTGTTGATTTCCCGAGAGGTGGAAAATATGAGTATGTGCCCTCCCTACCCACATTAGAACAAATTTGCACCTTTGACTCACTTTTCATGATTTTTAGATGCCATGCTGGGCTGGAATGCTTTTGTGGGCAGATCAAGCAGGACTCCTCTTGCTCAGTGATTCTGTGTTCTTGGCAGGATCCACAGCCTCATACGCTGGGCAGGTGCACTGGGACTAGAGGGTCATGAAAGAAAGCAAGCCCCTGACTTTTCCCCAGTGCTGCCCTCTGGCACACGCTGGGGTGCTTCTGGCAGAGGATCTCCTTGCAGAGGTGTGTCCTCTGCAAATGGGCTCTCCCACGATGCAAAAGCTGCTCCTGAAATGGTGCTGCTGTGCTGCTGCTGCCCAGTAGCCTTGTCTTCAGCCTGCCTTTATCTAGCCCAGTTTAGTCATTTGATACCCATTTCAAATTACACACATGATTTAGGAACTTGGAGACAACTAGGGGAAATTTCCTGTTTTTCTTAGTTATACCCCACCTAGAGCTGCCCTCCACTGTCCTCTCCAGAGCCAACAGGCCACAGCACCACTGACCACTGACTGTTTTTATTCTTTAATTCATGAGGCAATTGTCAGTGATTTCAGCAGAGGCAGGATCTCCTTCTTCAGGGGTCCTGCCATGCAGTGTCAGTACTGACATAAGGATCTTGCTGTAATGGAGGGTACAGCACCCTGACACATGTGGTTCTCTTCCTGTGGAACCTCTTCCCCACATTAGCTGTATTGAATCATGCTCAATTCTCTCTTCAAGATACTCAGGAAAACCTGGAACAAGACTGCCTGCTGGCTTTTGCATGAAACCCTTATTTGCTCTTTTGTATTTATGGAGAACTGGCATGAAGAAGGAAATAAATACCCATAGAGAATGACAGCTATCCAAAACTGACAAAAAAAATCCCAATGCTGCTTATGGGAAAACATGTTTCAGGATGATTAAAAAGGAAGTTTCACACCCCGACATACTTGGGTGGCTTTTATCAATTTAATTTTTTCCCTCTTCACAGAAAATTTGACTGTGGCCTTCTAAATGCCTTACTTGAGAATGAGCAACCAGATTTTCCTCCCTCTCTCACTTTTGTCATAGTTGTCCTCAGAGTAAGCTAGAAAGAGGAGAAGTCCCTGTCATCACTGAATTACTTCACTCTTCTTACCAGCCTACAAAGCTCTCACCCATTTCCCTGTTTTCTGCAGTGAGAAAATAAATTTGATGCAAGCAGTCTAGGCAGGGAGCCTTCATTTTGATTTTTCTGCAAGGAAATGTAAATTTTTGGAGAAATTGCAATATTTTTGTGGGAAATATTGCTGAAGGAAAATTTCTGATCATTGCTAGCTCTGTGCTAAGTCTTTTTCTTGTCTGAAGATCAATATGCTGAATACTTCCTTATGTAAAACAATATTTTTTAAAATAAGGTGTCAAAAACAATGATAAAGATATTTAAAATTGCTTGGGGGAAAACAGTGTTGAAAAAAAGTAAGCACTTCATCACTTTTTTCATCACTTTATTTCTGCCATAAGAAGTGATTGCACTGTTTTTCTTATCTAAAAGGGATAATCTAAAGCAAACTGAAGGCAGTTTAATTTTCTACTTTGCACAGGGCAATATCTCAAAGAGTCAATGTTGAACAGTATTTCCTGTTTCTTTATAAAGGCGATGAGCCCAGAGAATCTTAAGCAGTGTTTTCAACTTCCAGAGGAAGTTTGAGGGTTTTTTTTTTAATGACAATAACAGTTTTGTTGTTTATTGCATCATTTCCAATCATATTGCACATTATCAAATAGTTTTATGTAATTTTTCAGGTTTGTTTAATGGTAGGAAATGTCATATTCAATATTTCCTCTGTTTTATGGTGGCAGACATTAGTCTTCTGGACTTCTATAGTTCTGTTTTACACAAATACATTGGATAATCTAGTTCTCTGTATGGAGATTAGTGTGACATTTTTGGTCTTGAACATTTCCTCCTACAAAATCCTACTTTGTGGATCTTAAGTTCAGAGCACATTTTACTGAATATAAAGGGAAATATAAAAATAAAAATGCAATAGTGTCTAATGTATGCTTAAACAGGGGGTCAGTCAGAGCTAGGTTAAAAGAGCACAAAACCTTCCGTAATGCAGCTTCCTATTGACACGCTGGTGTAAAAGAGAGAAGAAAAATTAAAAATGAGTACTTACAAATTGGTTCAATCTGAATTCATACCTACTTAAATAATTGCCTTGTATTTCTCAAGTTAATAAATGGAACCACTACAGGGTAAAGGTTATGTCAGTGACCTATAATGCTTGATCTCTGTGTAGAGTGGTTCTGTATGTAGATTTGATAAAGGACATTCAGTTTAGCTAAAACTTGAAAATCAGTATGAGTAGAGAAATAAATATATGCATACTAACCTGTAAAATAATGGTAACATAATATTGATGAAATAATTATAAATATTTTTTATGCTTAATTGGAAGCGATTTACAAATCTAGGAATAGTTCTGCACTAAACTGTCCCAAATTAAACTGGACAGCCATTGAACCCCTCCTAGCCTAGGATTGCATCAAGACTACTTCAGTGAGTTAATGAAAATAATGGGAAACGATAGGAAGAACAGATGCCAAAGCAAGTGAAATGTTGCTACTTTAAGCTAAAGAAATGGTCATCTTTTCCCAAAACAGCAGATACTCATAATTTCTGTTAAATTTCTCATGCTGAGAGTTGATGTGTTACTGTGTTTTCATATCTTGGTTACATAGGCCATTCACCAGGGGAAAAATAGAGCTGTTGAACCAGCAAAATGGCGATGTAACAAAATATCTGTAAATTAGTAGATTTTGGAAGTAACTGCATGGGTCTTCTGTTCATAATGGCATTAAGAACATCTTAAAAGTGACAGTGTAAGCAAGGAGAATTAGAAAAAGAGATTTTGTGGCACATGTTTGTATTGTAATTACACTTTTGTGGAGAATAATTTGTTAGTGGTGCTTTAGTGGTGTTAAAGATTATGCGCTTTTCCATTTGCAGGATGTAACCAGTGTAGGCAAGCCATGGGCTCTTTGTTTCACTGTTGGTTGTGTTTGTTCCTGCAGAGGGCTGACTGCCTTACCCTGGATAAGGAGGTGGCACATTTTAAGGTTCCTGATTTGATACTTTTGTTCACATAGTAGCAGTACAAAAATACCCTTCCCCCCTTCTTGTCTTAATCTCTCAGCCTGTATATCATTTTGTAATCTGAGCTGGTCAGGGCAGATACTAACATATTGCTTTGGGCACACTACTCTGTAATTCAGATGAAATCTTGCTTTAAACAAAAACAGATACAGCATTTTCTCACAGTTCTAGTGTCCTGTCCTAAAGGAGTCTGAATCTCTGTAGTTGAGAGTTTCTGTCTCAAAATTTCACAGTGTTCTTTTATTGCTATCATGGGTTTTCGTGTCAATCCTTTTCCTCCTAATCAGCTTTCTATCTTATTTAATACTTGCAGTCTTCTTATGGATTATTTTAATGGTTGCTCATGAGAGTATTAGAAAATGAATTTTCTTGATGGTTGCTACTTTTTAGGCATCAAAACTTGGTGAATTTTCCTTAATATAAGCCTAAAAGCTTCTGACAAGGATAAGTGTAAGATGAGCTTTTCAGGCAGTTGCAGTATGTGAATGTGTGTATGTAAGTATAACACTGTGCAGTGAAAGATGGATGAATGCCCAGCATTGAGTTCCGTTTCTATTATAAAAGTAAAGGTGTTTATAAATTCACAATTCAATTCCATTTTCATTTACCATGATGACAATTGAATGTAAATACTGGTTGTTTTTTTTTTTTTTGGTGAACCTGGGGCTAAGTCAAAATATGTATTGTGCTGATAGTTTCCCAACAGTGGAAGAAATAGAACTTTGGGCAATGGAAATGGAAAACTGTTTATGACAAATGCATGAAATATGGTTTTTTTTCTGAAAATGGGGAATAATTATATAGCTGATAGCTTCAAGTGTGTTTAAAAAAAACCGCCTTTCGCCTGTGCTTTTCCCCGGGCTGTCTTCTCACCTTGTTAAGCTTCATTTTCTGTTTTCGTATATTACTATTTCTTTCCCCCTTACCCTTGCGTCTGTCCCAATAACAGATGCAGAGAAATCTGTCTGCTGACTATGCCTCAGATGTCTCTGTTTTGGGTGGAAGCTGCTCTCATTTCAGCGTTCTGGTTCCATTAAGGAGCTTAATTATTTATTAAGTTTCTTCCTGAAACTTACTATGCCACTAGGTTTAACCTAGCTCATGTTGTTATACCTGCTCTTCTCAGGTCACAAAAGTATAATGTTGCTCTTTTCAGGTTCTCTATAAACAAAAACATGATGCTGAGAAAGGATTTTCAGACTATGCACGTATGAGGGAACCTCCAGATGTTAAACATGCCATGGAAGTCAGTAAACACCAGAGTGATGTAAGTACTTCCCCATCTGAAATGAGTGTGCTTGTTTTGGATAGATACATCTGTTACAGCTTACTGAAATGAACTGGGCATGGAATATTTCCATATTTCCTTAGTTGGTGTTTTTTCTAAATTATTTGCTCTGAAGTAATTTAGGACATGGTGAGTGTATAAAATGTGCTATGGGTAACAGGATGTGAATTTTATTCTGAACTGCAGTGGAAAGTGGTAGTTACTGTTTATCAGTAGTAACTAGGTGCTATCACTTTGAAATAAAATTGCAGGCACAGGTTTTCTGAATTCACTTGTAGCTACTTTTAAAGTGTATAAAGTTCTTTGTTTAAATGAACACCAGTGTTGTTTCAGTGTCTTAATCTGCCAATACTTGGATAGTTCTTCAAGGGTGCTGTATAGAGGAGCTGTGAGTGAGCTGTGTGTGCCCTGCACTTGCACACTTTTATGCATAAGAATAAGTTTGTTCCTATATCATTAATATATATTAAGTGAATTTTCAAAATAATTGAATAGATTAATATATGATTTATTTTACAGAATTTGAGTCATAATGTCCAGTTTGATGCCTGCTCTGGTTTATACCACTGGACCAAAGTATTTGTTCTTGCAGTTTTATTTAGGTAACTTACAAATAATTAGGAGTACTTAGTAATATTTTGAAAGTTGATTGCTTTTTTTTTTCAGCTGCTTGTTATTGTCTTGGAGTTCTGAAGGTTTTCACAATATAAAAGCCTAATAATGGTACTTACATTTTTTATTAGAATCAAGTCAGGTTTGATTTCATGGTCAAGCTAACATATATTAGCTCAATGCATCGTTACTTGGGGTAGAAATGCTGCTCAGATTATTAGTCTTGAATGATACAGACAGAACTTTGAAGAAAAATTTATGTTAGTTTTGGATTTTGTAAAAGCTTACTTGTGAGAAAACAAATTTTAGGAGAAGATTGTTTAAAATAATGATACCATTTTAAGGGGCATACAAAGCTTTTAAGAATAGCTGATGTATAACCTTAAAAGTTATGATCCAGTCCCATTCTTGTTTAGGTAACCAAATTAATTGAAGTAGGCATGTCATTTTACAACTCGTTTTTCTTAGATAAATGAGATGTTTATTTGCTGCTAATAATGTAGAAATTGTAGCTTGGGTGTTCATTTAAAATTACCTTAAATTTACCCTATATTCCCCTACTAACAGTGCAACAAACACTCAGGTTATATAGGCTGTAAACTAAATGTCAATGCTAGATGTATGTCTGTGTGCAGAATCTTGACAGCTGGTTGCTGATTAAAAGGCTGCTGGAAAACTTCAGGGAAGCATTATGTTTGAAGAATAACTGTTTCTTCTGCTAGGAAATACCTGCAATGAAATTCCCAGCAGTAATTTGTAACTTGCCTTGATTAGAGAATTCCTTCTTCCTGTCAAACACTGTCCATTTCTGCTGCTGGAAGCATCAGGGTGTCACACTGACAGAGCCTAGGAACTGGGAACATCAATGTCTCTCCCCAGAAGCAAGAGGTTTTTTATTTACCTAGCAGTAGGAATGATGGTGGACTGCTAGGAAAGGAAGTAATGCTGGAAAGAGAGATGTGAATCCCTCTCAGAGAAGGTGGTGGGACTAGGAGGAATATGAGACAAGTTCCTGTAGCAAATTCATCATAGTTTGAAGATTAATATGCTAGTGCAAAACCTATTCCCCTTCTACAGCTGTGTATCACCTGCTAATAGAATTAAGGAGAGCAGGTTACAGATGTGAGGAGAAATGAAATTCAGTTGTTTCATCTTTCACCCTTAAAACAAGCAAAAAAAAAAATAAAAAGGAAATGAAGGAAAACATGGGAGGGAAGTATGTTTTGATAAATGAGAACTTTTAACAGCATATTAGAAATAAGGAAAAGATATGAGGGAAGTTATTTTCAGCCTAAGCAAACTTCAAAAAATCAAATAAGTCATCCAAATCCAACACAAAACTCTAACCAGTTATTTTAATGTGTTTAAGAACAGATGCTTTCTGGTTGCTCATGAATAGCTGCAGTGCAATGGGAAAATACCTATCACACATAAAGGAGCACGTTATGTAAGTCTGGTCATTGCTCAGCAGGATCACACAGCTCTTGTGGGTGATATTTGGGCATCATGCTGAATAGCTGTGGATTTCTTCTTTTGTAAATGCAGGTTTAATTAAGAACCATGTGAGTTTTCATCTTGGAGTCAGAACACAGAACAGTGAGCATCCCAAAGGTGAATCATTTGTCTTTCCAAACTATTTCAGGCTATCTGTGTAATCATAGCTTTGAAAGTGCAGAGAAAAAGAAGGGAAACTACTGTGGAGCTGGAAGGACAAAGCTCTTTTATCCTCCATTCAGTACAGTTTACCTGTGGGAGCAGAACACATGTTTACCTACAATGCTCTGCCAACTCAATTCAACCTTTACATGGAAGGTTTGCATCTAATAGGATTAGGATGTGTTTAAGACTATTTACTCAGCCTTAAAATAAGGCTGACATTTATACTCAACTCTGTGAAACGTGCAATTTCCTTTAAAAATTAAAAACTGTATTCAACTTACCATGTATTTGTGCTGACATTTTGAAATTGTCATGTGCTGGAGGCCTTCACACCACTTTGAATATCATTAACATGTTCTGTATGTTTGGGCAGAAACTGGGTAACAGGGAAATACTGTAAAATCTCCTGAACAATGTGATCATGTATAAGAAAAGAATTTTTTCTCTTTTTTATACTTAGACTGAAGAAAATTGCTCTCAAATGAACACAAGTGACTTTTCTAAGGACAGGAAATATACTTTAAAAAGAATTTAAATACTACATAATGCTTGAAGGGAAGCATGTTTATACTACATAATGCTTGAAGGGAAGCATGTTTATCCAAACCAGAGTACTTTTCTCAAGAAATTGTGTTTGTGTTTTGTGAAGTGAATGTTAATGATGTGACTTTGGCACACAAAGCCATTTTCAGAAGAACATAGTAGAGACCATCAGCCTACTTTGTCTGTGATTAGCTGATCAGTTAACTCATCTGGAAGTTTCCTAACTTGGGACCAAAACAAAGTGGTGGTCTTGAAACAATGTCATGTCACAAAACAGAGTTTTGTTTTCTGTGTGTCTGAGTATCTTGTGAATGGAAGGATGTAGTTGAACAGTGAAATTACATGACAGCTAAATTTCTAAAGCAAAGAAATCACTTGCTCTGTTGTGTCTATGTGGAAGCTGCACTAGCATTTGATGAAGGTACTCAAAACTGTGCATCATAATTTTGTCTGTTCCACGACCTGGTCCATTACTGGGCATTTTGAATAAGAAAACAATGTTAAATATTACAGCAGTATAAATGTTCTGGTTCGTTAAAATGACTGATTCTCCTCACAACATTACATGGTATGAAATAAGGATGTGGTGTTTTGATTTTACAGCTAAGAAAACCACAGTACACGCATCTGTGGACATTTAAAAGGCAGTTTGTACATCTGATTTGAAAGCCCTGGTATCTTTTCTCTTATATTTTTCTACAAAACAGTGCTTTTTTAGAAATATTAGTTGACAATTGGGCAAACTTCTGATGTATATGTATACACTTTCCACTTCACGTGAGGTCAGTAATGATAAGTTATATGTTTCACTCACCATCTAAATTTGAATATTTAAGATGTTTATATTGTCTTAAGAGTAAGTTGTTTTTCCTGTTCAGGATATCGTGCAGTCACAATCCACACACACAAAAAAAGTGCATTCTTTCTGATAAGATCAAATCAGCAGATCTTAAACTGGATGTGCTTAAATACCATCAGTAACACCCAAATTTTAATGTTTGTTTTGATGCAGATCATGGTGAAATCAAGCTTCTCCTGGCTCTCTGTTCAGTATCTGTTTTAGAAAAATCACCTTTCACCGACTAACTTTCTGCTGACAGTGGTTGTCAACAGTGGGTCCCCCTGGACCACTTTCAACTGGTGCTGAAAATGATGTTTACTCTTGATGTAATTGGGACCAATCAATTTTAAGGCCCATTACTGGAAAGGATGACTGCATCAATCTGTAATGGGCCAGAAATGTGTTTGTCTCTTTTACACAAGCCGGAAAACAGTTTTCAACATTATTTGAGTAGGAATTAGAAAAGCAGTTGCCAATGATGATTGTCACCAGTTAGTCATTTTCTCAGTGTTGATGGACTCCGAAGTGTAGATGAGAGGAAAGAGGGCAGAGACACGGCTGACAGGCCATTAGTTAGTGGACTTAACAGCTATTAGAAAATGCTAATCAGGGACAAACAGTAAGAGACGAATTCTTGTGCAGACAGGTGTGCCCAACTTCTTGCTAAATCCTTAAGAGGGCAAAATGTGTTCATAGCTGCTTGTGCGTATTTTAGTAATTTATTACGTACTGTTTGGAACAGTATTGGAATAAATGAGGAGATAAAGAATTTCAGGAAAGGTCTGAATCTCTTAAACCCAGGTTTGCTTGGCTCAAGTTGCTATTTATTGATTGACAGTCTGAGATGTTTTGTTAGAAATCTGTTTGCTTTATGACACTGAAGGGCATTCCACTGGCATCCATGTAAGGTTAAGCACCTTCCAGACCCTACTGGAGTAACTAGATCAGCATGTTTATCCTCAGTGGACCTTATGCATTTTATAAGAGCTCGAGGTTTGGCCCTATTAAAATCATTCTACTAATTATGAGCCGGCCCTGAATATTCTCCATGCTTTGCAAAAACCGGTTGCAGTTCAGAGTATGTAATCACATTTGGGATTAAAAATGAGAAATGATTTTGCCAATTATTGCTTCACAGAAAATTCAACAATGTAACCCACCGTTACAATGTAAAATTTTTCATTGTAATTTCAAATTGGATAGAAAATCTAAATTTAGTTGCTGTCTGTAATTTACTGTTTTCAGCTTCAAAACTCATGATGGTACATTTTTTTTCCCTTTTAGCTGCTCCTTCTTACTCTCTTGCATTTCCCACTGGTCTGCTCGAACACTCCATTTAGGTCTTTCACTGCTGCTCTAAAATTGTTATCTCAGTTACTTTTCCTATGCAAAAGCCAGCTGGAACAAAATTTTTGTAGGCCTGTGGTCCTCATGAAGTGGAGCAATTTTTGAGCCTTTGCTGATAGTTTTTTTGGTGGAGCCTGAGCAACCCTTTGAAGTGAAGATTGAGTAAGGGTGTCATGTAATGCCTGGAAATTCCAGCCGGGTTATGAGGCTCTTGGCTGAACCAGCTCAGGACAAAAGATGGCTCCTCCTCTGGGTGCTTCTGCTGTTTCCTTTCTTTTTCTGCTTTCCCCCCCTCGTGGGCTTCTTCACTTTCCATCTTCTGATGCCCATGGGTGCACACACCAAGCTGCTTGCTTTGCCCTGTCTACATCTGTTCCCCTGCTCTCTCAGAGTAGCTCTGGTTTTACTGTTCTAACATAGCACTATTAAAAAAAAAAAATAAAAAATCACTAGAAGGAACAGAATAGCAGCTGTGTAATAGAGGCCAGCACAGTGTCCCAATGGGAGAGGGTCAGCATCCAGGGATTGAGGTTATTCAGGAAATGGGAAACATATTTTTTCTTTCTTTGGCCTACCTCTGACAAACTACTGTTCTGCTGCATAACATTTTTATTCTCACTGGAGTATGACAAGCTGCAGAATGGAGCAAATATATATTGCAGACATTTGTAAAATGCTAGATGACTTACCCTCAGACATAAGTAATAGGTATACTGGTTTGGGTGCAGGAAGAATAATAATTCACTCAGGGAAAGATACAGCAATTGGCCTTGCATCTAATATAATTGGAAATGGTGAAATATAAAGGACTGTCACTGTCTTATTTCTCCCCCCCTTCCTTTCCCTGAAATTAACCACAATCCATTATTTCATGTACTATATGATCATGCCATTTGGGAGCAATAAGTGACCACATTTCCTCAACTTTATCACCACTGTTCTTGATTCTCTGATGTTAAATTCACTACATTCCTAATTTCTATTTTGAGCACATATGCTGGCCTTTAATTTGCAATTTACATGGATCATAGGGTGCTATTCAGAAACCTGTTTCTGCTGCCTTTGTGGTTTTCACCTCACCTCATGTGGTCATTAGGATGAACAGCATATAATTAACTAAATTCGTGTAAAGTCCTGAATTGCAAATGCTTCTCTCTACCTCTAGTTTCTTAAAAATTAGAGAAAAATCTAAACATAACTAAAACGAAAGTTCCAGTGGTTTTTCACCAGCTGTAAGAGTCAACTTCTGTTTTGTATGTATGTGATAATTTGGGCTGAATCTATCAAATCTATTTATTTGTTTCTTTTATCAGTGATTACACTTGTGTATCATGGCAGATTAAAAATTATAAGATCTATTGTGGGCAGGCAGCCAACAGTGAAGCCTGTTTAGCTTGTCTGCTTAGCTGAAGCCATATGGACACAAAATTACTTTCCTGTTGCATGTGAAATATTTGCCAAAGAGTAAATTTTTTTCCTTTTCTTTTTGCAATACCATTTCTATGAAGTACATTTGTCACTGACTGCTGCAATTTATGAGTTTGTTGCATTGTACCCAGAGTGAAACTTTACGTTGGAAATAGGACCAGAGGTTATAATGAGAAACTTCAAGCTGAGAACTTTCTTGCTGGTGAAATACTATCTTGGGAGGTTAATTAACTTTGTGAAGTGACAAAAGAAAATCTGAAAGATTTCCCAGTAAAGGAGGAACTATACTTTTACTTTCTATTTCCTCTAAACTTTATTTTGTGTTCTCCAACTTTTGTGTGAAACTTCAACTTGTCTGACACTTTTGAATACCAGAGACAGAATACCATTAAGAATAATTTAGTAAGATAGCCCTTGGAAATTGGCTTAGATTGGCACATGTGCTAGAGTAGGAAGGAGTTCACAAACCTTGAAAAGGGAAAAGAAGGATAATTTGTGGAGTTCTCTAATGTCCCTGAGGTCTCTGCTGTTCCCTTGATTGCTTTGCTAAATGGAGAATGTTTGGAGTCTCCTGTCTGTGGTTGAGCCTTCTGGCCAAAGTTTTCTGAGCCCATTAATTGTGGTAGTGGCATTTGCACAAGCAGAAAGAGCCACTCGTGTACTCAGCATGCTGGAATACTCGGCCTTCTTGTTCCCATGACTGTGCAAAGGAGCAAATAAATGGCGTTGTGGGCATGCTGAGATGGAGTTGTATCATTGAGTTACATACAAGCTACGTGTTTGTCTAGTACTGAGAAGGAAACTCACTATGACAGAATTACAGTTTCTCTTCAGTGTCGCTGCAATCTCCTAGGCTGCAGTGCTCAGTATCAGAGCAGGGGTTAGTTTGTATTAAAAGTGGGTACAGCATAGGAAAAAATCTATACTCTTAAAATTTCTCTGAAATTTTATGATAAAACCTAATATTTGTGTCCTTGCAATGCTTTAATTTTCCTCTATGCTTCTAAGTAAAACCATTTTTCTTTTTCAAATTGTATTTTATGCTTCTGAATTTCTTCCTTATTGCGTTACCTTGTGTGTAGGTCTTACCTTACAATCCCTGTCAAGGCAGAACTCTGTTGGAAAAAATTAAGTGGAGTTCTATTTAGTTTGATGTCTGATTTGACAGGTCATTCAAAGCTTATTTAAAAAATCAAACTTCATTGTTTATTTTAAACAAAACTGTGGGTTTTTTTGACAGGTATCCTATAAGAAGGATGTGCAAGATACTCATAGGTACACTGAAGTGCTGAACAGACCAGACATAATGAAGGCAACTGAGATAACGAAGATAATAAGTGATGTATGTTCTCCTTTTACTCTCTTTATATTTTTTTTAGACATATAATTTTTAAATTCTAATTTTGATCAGTTTTTTTTAAATGCTGCTGGAATTCTCAAACGTCTTGAACAGAAAACCTGCACCCCCAAATCTAATATGGAGATTTGATTAAAAGAAATCCAAACATAACCAAAACAAACCAGTCTTGCCTGGCAAGCTAGTAAGCTATGGAATTCTCCTTTTTAGATATTGACAGCATGATCTTTGCAATTATTGGTAATTGATGTAAAGACAACATGAAAATTGCTAAAGTTAGTTTTGTTTCAGCTTTATTCGTCTTGTATGCTATATTGCACTTCAGAAGACATCTCAAACCTTTTTTTACCTTGGTGTGAGAGAAGCTGGGATCCCAGGATACCCCTTCCTTTTCCCATCTCAACCAGCAGCTACAGGAAAATGCAATTCCCTGCTGTCCCTCCAAGAGCTGTGCAGATGCTGCCTCTTCCATGGGGGTTCTCCTCCCTGAACTCCCTTCTCAAATTCTTTGCCCTTCCACTGTGACCTCAGTTAATGCCCAGGTGAAGGAGCAGTTTCAGAAGCAGCAGTGTGTGATGCAGTTTAGTATTTTACTGTAGACAAGTCAAACAATATATATACTAAAAGCCTTGTGTCAAGTTTTAAAGTAATTAATTAAATATGAGACTGACTAGACACATTCAGAGAGACAGATTAAAGAGATTGAAATTCACTTTTCAATATTCAAGATATTTTGTAAACCAAGAACTACTACTGAGTATAACGCTCAACATGCAAGTTTACTAATTGCTGTTCAAGTGCTCTTAGAGTGGCTTTGGGACGTGTATTTCTCCCAGTCTGTTCTTATGATGTGTCCTTGCTGATTCACAATGCTTGAGTAATGCAAGAAGCCTATTTTAGGCAATGGGTAATGTAGTTTGTGGTATTGTAAAGCACCTATTGTTGATTCATCTGTGTTTTTTTCCAATGCATTGTGGAAAAAAAATTGCAGCAATTTGCATGGGAGGCAGTTCAGCTGGAGAGATCACATAACATTAACCTTGTGGGACTAATTCAGCTCTGTGACACCAGTGCAGTCTCACTGACATCCAGCGAGACCGCAGTGGTAAAACTGAGAGTGGAATTTGACCTTACAGTTCAAAAAAGTTGCCCCTCAGACTAGTTTGATTTCAAGACTGCTTTCAGCTGCTGCAAATAATCTTGTGTTAACTGTAGACACTGTCATAAGAAATGCTGAGCCACTGTAACTCACTCTGCCTTGATCGAGAGGACAATATTTCTCTGGCTTAAACTGTGCATTTGGTTAAAATTGAATTTTTTGAATGCTGCACATTGTGTTTTACAATTAATAAATATTATATTGTTAAGGAGCTGAACCCTGAGAAGGGCTTTAGTTGATTAGAGCAGTAATGTCAACACAGACCATTACGTGAGTTTTTCTACTAGCTTTAATGCTTACATTTCTCTTGATAAAACAAACCTGAACAATTTATTAGTGATTCATATCCCCCGCCTTCTTTTTAATTATTTTATTTTATTTTATTTTTTTTTTAGGCTAAGTACAAGAAAGGAAGGGAAGAGCTGAATAAGGAGTCTGCTGTACTTGGAAGACCTGATTTTGAACATGCTAAAGGAGTTTCAAAACTTTTAAGCCAAGTAAGATTCTTCATCGTTTTATAATGATTTCATCCAAATATCTCATTCATAGTAATGAAAAGAAATACTTGGATTTTTAGATGACTATTTCTAATGGCCTTGAAGATTATGTTCTCAAACTTTTCATATAGCATTGCAATGACTGGTAAATTTTGGATTCTTGGGAAACCAAATACACATTTTGAAGCAAAAATATGATGAACTTTGACTACAACTTGTCTCTCGTGGAGATGGTGTATATTTATACAGATTTTCTAGGATTTTTAAAATATTAACTGTATGTAATTTAGAGGCAAATTTTGCTCCTCATTCAGTTTAAGTGGAACCTTAGCCTGTGATTAATCCCTCTGAAGTAACTGAGGTCTTTTGTGTAGCTGCTTGCTAATGTGAGTAATGGGATCTGAATTTGGCCTGACATGTAAACCACCCGCCTTCCTTCCCCCTGAAACTGGACCTTTTATGTACTACTGTTATATATTAACCTAAAAAAAAAAAAATATTTTAGTCCTTAGCTAAAAAGAAATCTGGGATAGAAGTATTCCCTCTTCCTCTTGCAGTTTTCTACTCATAAGATGTACACGTAAGACTCTATTACAGATCATCCTGACATTGTGAAAGCAGATTTTTCACTTTTTACTGCTGGTCTGTTTGTGTTTTTTGTTTTGGTAGTTTTTTCTCTTTTTTTCTCTTTTTTTTTCCTTTTTTTTTTCTTTTTTTTTCTTTTTTTTCTTCCCCTCCCCTTTTTTTTTGTCTGAAGTAGTTCTTTAACAGTGCCTTGCATAATCCCTGCTAGTAATCCTGTCCAGCTACCTTTGGAGCTTTTGAAAACACAGACACTGCCTTCCTGTAAGAGGAGGATAGTGCCCTTTGATTGAAGAAGGCTGTGTCAGCCTTCTCATAGCCAAAAAACTTCTCAAGTGTAAAAAGTGTATATATAGGACAGACCCAACATCAGTGATATGTAAAAGATGTGTGTGATGTGACCAGATACTAAGTGTCTTCCCTACAACTAGCATAAAATGAAGATTATGCCATAGAGAACAAGCTGGAAAACAGTGCAGTGTCTGCAGGAAGTAGAATTCCTTTTGCTGTTATCCTTAGATACCTGCTGCATGATTTCCTTTTTCACACCATTGTAAACTTTGAAGTATTACACAAAGAGGAAAAAAAAGGAAATAAATGCTTTTTATTGCTTTGTTGGTGATGTACTCAAAATCAAAATGAGTTTGTGTTTTTCAAATAGATTTCTGTCTTCTGTTTTATAATGGATCATGTTCTCATTTCTCTGCTGATGGGCAAGTCTGCTGAGATTATTTTATGTTTAGCATTGTGTAGGCTTGGAAGTCAGCCTGTGCTTTCTAGAGAGAGCCAGCATGATGCTGCTCAGACCTGAGTGTCACTTACAGGAAATGGGACTTTCATTTAGCAAACATGTTCAATGGTTTTTGAAAGGGTCTATATCTAAATATGGTGTGTAATGTCCTTTATAACTACTCATTGGCTGCCTACACACTCCTGTCCTTGCAGCTGCCTGTTTTTGCCAACGAGACCAAACTATAAGCCTTTTCCAATAGCCCTCTCCATCTTCTCAAGCCTGGTACCCATGAGATTGTGGCCAACAATCACAAGTGGAAAATATCAGCTGGATCATGGGGTCCTGTAGGCTGATGAGCAGCTAAATGGAAGGCTTCATCAATGCACTTTTTATCTCATTTTTGTTAGATGTGCTTTTTATCTTGGACAATGCAATCTGCATCTGCAAATGCTTAATAATAGGGCCTCCTCACTGCCAGGAAATGGGATGGCAGCAGTTCCAGTTGAGATCCTTCTGTGGAAGGCAGCATTTACTGTGCAATTTTAACTTCTTTACAGAGTCCAAATAGGTGTGACAGGAAGGGAGGAGAAGTTGACAAAATGTATCTTGCGTTTGGTTTATTTGTAAAAATTCTTACTAAACCTCGGTGAGCCAACCTCTGCAGTCCCTGGATCCAAGTTTTGGGATCCTTTCTTGTATTGTTCTCCTCAGTCTACACTGCTGTGGCTGCTTGCAGTGTGTGTGATGGGGGCTGTGCTTTCAGAAAAGGAGGCAGCACCTCAGCCTGGCACTGTGCCTGCAGCCTCATGGAGGGTGCAAATTCTGGGCAGCTCTCAGCAGCAGAGAGATGCACTCAGCAATTCCCCCATGTCCTCTGAAGGGAAGGCAGTGGCCATGAGTTGTCTAATGTTCTTATATATTATTTGAATCATTATAACACTTAGACACACTAATCATAAATCAAGGGCACAGAAAAATGAAGATGACCCCTGTGTCCAAAGAGCAGGGTGGTGGGGCAGGATGAGGAATGCACCTGTGCTGGAGGACAGAGAGAGACCTGAATATGGGTCAGTCATGTCAGTCCTCTTCTTGCAAGGATCGTGGAACAGGCTTGAAACGCTTACAAGATTTAAAAAAGAAGTTAAAGTTAATGATCTCTTTATTGTCTCCAGACTTTCTGGCTTTTAGAGTTTCCATTTGTTTGAAAATGGGAAGATGATAAACTTTTTGTGCTGAAAGTTGATAATCTCCCTTAATTGCATGAATCTATAAGCTGTGACATGCAGAGAAATATTAGTTATTTGACCCTCACAGTAAATTTGCAAAGTTGACAATTCTGATGGATGTAATGGGAAGAGAAGATGATAACATGTTTTAATGTGGTGCATATGGGTAGGTAATTTAGGGAGTATAGAGAACAGGAGCAAGAAGAGGTCAGGCAGTGTGGGTGTAACGAAGGGAGAAAGCAATCAAGGCAAGCAGGAAAGCAAACAAAGCGAAGAAAATAGTGTTAATGTTTGACTGGCACTCAAGGCTCTACAAAAATCACTGTTTTCTCTCTCTCTCCTTTCTTTCCTTTTTTATTTTTTATTTAACAAAGCTTTTGACAACAACAGCAGCAAAAATAATGGCTCCCAGAACTAGTATATTTACCCACAGCATGTGGTAACCCTTTTCTGTTGATTTTAAATGAAATTTAAAACAGAAACTGTGTTAGCCCTTGTGAAAACATGAAGCTTGTCAATTTGCCGAGTGTGCATTGTATAATTTAGGCTATTTAAAATTTTTTTTTATTAAAACAAGCTCTTGTTCATGCCCTCTTTATGCTTTTCAATGCATTTTATTAGGTTTTTCAAAGAGCTGCTGATATGAAGTATTCCTCTTCTGGTGTTCAGTAATTGGTTTTAGGATGAATAATTTTGGATATTTGTATTTGTTGCTGAATTTGGTGTTTATTGTTTTAGGTGTAAAACTGTTAGAGGTAGAATGTTTTTCAAAATGCACCTTCTTTGAGATTTTCAGTAACAACCTGAAGAACCTATTCTTAATCTTTCTTTGCTTTAAACTCTACTAGTGCTTTTAGCAATGAATGTTTCAATTTTACTCTTTGTTTATGCTACATTTCCTTCAATATATATGTGCTCTGACAGGTTTTTTCCTTTTTTAAGATGTTTTCATATGGTCATGAGGAAATGCTTTAGCTGCAAATGTCTGCTTCATCATGGGATCCCAGTGGTTGAATGATTCAATTTTTGTAGTTTCTTTGTAAATCTGAACAGTGGGTGATGTCATCCACTTCTGAAACTGAACACTCCCTGTGTGAACAGCTTTGAACTACAGATTTGATTTAGGAATGTTGCTGCTAAGCTTCAAAAGACACTGCTCTGTCCAGCTGCAATTCTGACTTTTATAGGTTTTGTGCAAGGCCGATGAGAAGTTTGTTTATCCAGGCCTTATTTAATTCCAGTTTGGTTTTTCAGGGATGTTGTTGTGTTAAAAGCCTGCAGAATCTGCTCTTTCTTAAGCAGTCTTTAAGAGAGCAACCTCCACGCATTTCTTTTAAATTAACCCCCACTATATAATCTCTAAAAAAATAAACAAACTTAATACTTTAATGAAGATGTTAAATAAGTAACCATCCTTTTAAGCCCTCATTAAAGTAAAGCTCTTGGTTAATGATGAAATTTGTAGATAAGCATCCACTAACAACTGTCAAGTCTACTCCCACTTGTTTGCTCTTTCACCATATTATAGCCTTGCTAAGACCTCCCCCTTTCAGATGGCTTAAAAATCATATGAAATATTTTTCTTCATTGTTTTTATTCAGAAATCTTTCTCTCAGGCATATTTCCTCTCTTTTAATTGCATTCACCCCGTTGAAAAGGACGATGAATTCTGTGTGCTTCCCTTCACTATGACTCATCCAATGGCTTGCTCTTCTTTCTTCACTCTCTCCTACCCCACGCTTCCTTTCAGAAGAGAGAAAGAACCAGAAAAATGTTGATAAAAGAGAAAGTATACATCTATGTAGCTTTCAGTGCAACAAATCCCCTGTGACAGGTCAGTTAAATGGCTGCTGGAAGTGCTCTGGAGACACTGCCAGCGTTGTCTGATATTACTGCGTGTGCTCTGCTTTGCCACAGAGCCACTCCTGTGATGGGGAGGGGAGCAAAGGCAAAGAGCTGAGCAGCCAGGGGAGGCAGCAGGGCCCGGAGCTGCCAGACAGACCTACTGCAACCAGAACATTTACAGTCATCTTGGTTTGGGGGCTCCTTTAATTTTGGGACCCTCTTGCACATTGACATCAGGGCATGGGGCCCCGAGAAGACTGGGTTCACTGGTCCCCGCTCTGTCCTTCAGTGGCAACAATGTGCTCTGAAGTGACACTAAACAGGATCTATTACTGGAATCTCTAGGTTGAAATGTATTGCTAAAAATTTTTTTAAATGATGGTATGAAATGGCTGCAGCTGGAAGATGGCAAGCCAAGTTGTGAGCAGAGGTCCCTTTGGCACCAACACTTTCCCATGTAATAAAAATTTCAAGTACCCTGTGGTGCATTGGGTCTGTGTGTATTGTTTGTGGCCATTTGTTGGCCAGGAGAAGGCAGCCTGCAGTAGCTGGATATTAAAATTGATGTTGTTGTGATATGGGTAAAGGAGTAAAAGACAGTTTTGCTCAGTCTGCTGGCCTGATCTCTGGTTTTTTGAATGACACATTACAGCACGGCCTGATTTTCATTAGAAGGTAAGTTTTGGATACACCTTTAAAGAGAGAAAAGCTCTCTGGTTTATTCCTTCACTGCTTGTACAGAGCATGGATTTGCCTTTGTCTTTGTATTCAGATATATGCTTTTGTATTTGATCCAATGCCAAGGCAAATACCAAACAATATAAACCAGATGACTCTACCAGAAGGCAGTAGATACCCTCTTCTACTGTTAGTGTGAAAGATTATGAAGTTCATCATGTGTTCAGATAAAATTTCTCTTTAAAAATAACAATGTTTTAGAGTTCTCACTTAGACAAAATTACCTAAGTGCTGGAATATTAATGTAGTGCTTGAACATATATGGCTGGTTCCTTCTTGTGTGGCTTAGTTTTGGTTTCTTGTTATCCTGATTAATGAAATAGTGGGCATTGTGGCTAAAGATAATGAGGTTGTGTGAGCTAAATCATGTTGAGGATCTATTGAAGCAAGGAAGAACTGAAAAGGAAAAAAAAACCCTCTTCCCACAACTAAGTCTGAGAAAAAAAATATTGAAGATTGCTTGAGGTGGCTTAACCACTTTATCAAGCGTTCACATGGGAATAGAGAAAAAAGGAGTAGGGATAAATCCATGTATTTATTTAGTGCAGAGCGTGGTAAATTATAATGGATGTTGCATAGGCTCAGATATCAGGTGTCTGCCTAACATTCATGAAAGCAGCATAATTCAGACTGAACTTTATTCTCCTCCATTATACCCAGCTGTTGGAAAGAACCAGACATGTGTGCAGTCTCCAGATGTTTGATGATCACTCACAAAGGGAGCAAAGGAGGGAGATATACTATTTGTTCACTTTTATATTTTCAGATTCTGAATTCAGTTTTTTGGCATATTTTATGAAATTTTTGTGATCTATTTACTTTTAATGTCATTGTGTCCATATTTATGTATTGCTTATTTCCTCTTACATGTATTATCATTCCCCCTTTTTCTTTTGAATGAGAAGAAAAGATGGTGAAAATGATGGCAGGCAGTCATTTAATTACGCTTTCTAGCACTGTAATGAGGTGGGCATTATCCCCAAGAAAGGACTGTACTACAGAGAGATTCCTCAGTGTCCCATGGGAAATTTCTGGCAGAATTAAAAATTGACCTGGCAGTTCTGGTGGCAGTCTAGCATAGTGTGAGTGACATGTGGACCTGGTGGTGGGAAGTTTGATTGTGACTTCCTACTTTCAAGTGGTTGAAAAATTTACGAGTGATTTGTTTTGCAAATGTTGTGATTTATTCACCTTAGCTTTTTTATTGTTAAAACTACAATTTTGATGTTAATTATGAATCGAATTATTCTTAGTGAATAGATTATTATTACTAGTCAAACAATTCTATTTTGATTGCTCATGTGAGTCATATGATTTTGTTTCTGTTTTCTTTTTATAAATCCTTTAGCACCAGTAATCATATATGACAATCTTAAAATTTTAGTAAAATTCCGATACATAAAACTTAATTTGAAATCAACTCAAGATTGTCACAGGTGTGGGTAAACTGAGCTTCTTTAAACTTTGTTAAAAGATTTATGAATAAAGTGATTGCATTTAATAAGCTTCTTTGTAGTCTGAATTCTCTGCCTTTTTAAAGTGCTGCATGTTAATATTAGATATGTTTGTTCTGGTGAAAGGTAAAATACAAAGAGAAGTTCAGTAAAGAAATGAAGAGTCACCAGTACAATCCTCTTGACAGTGCTTCCTTCAAGCAAGCACAGATTGCATCCACCTTGGCAAGTGATGTAAGTTATTTGGCTTTGTTTTTTACATGCATGTGCACCCTGAATAACCTAACATTTGTTCACAAGTAGAATTTCTTTCTTCATGTTTTGAATTCCTCTGAGCTACAGTCTGCCCTACAGTGTGTAGCAGGTACAGCATGCTATCCATTTCTTCCCCTGCTTTTGACAATGGGCCTGAAGAGTTTTTCATATCCATTTTAGATGAGATTCGACTTGCTTAATTTTGTGTGTCAAAAGGTATGACCTCTTGCACTGAGCTAATTGCCTTGTACTTGGTCCCTTTTAATTCAGGAAAGAAACATATGGGTCTAGAGGTAAATTCTTCTCAGCTGTTAGAGGTGCCTGTCATCTCTCCAGTGGTGATAGAAAGAGGTTACATGAGCAGTTCACATTTGGATGTCTGTCTTCTCGACTTCATTCTTCTGGTTGATCTTCTCAATGGAATTACAAAATACAGCAGTCACTAGGTTCAGCAATGGGTGTCTGCTGCTGGAGCCAGACTGGAGAAAATACCTATATCAAGTGATGATTGGGATCATCTTGGGATGATATCTTTGAAAGTGTGTCTAATGCTAAAAATGTGATCTCTTCCTTGAGGTGTGATCCCAGATAGCCAAAAGACTACATTCTGTAGTCCAACATTTCTGAAGTGTGAGGTACCATGCAATAGGAACAGGAAAGACAGGCTCTGGGAAGGGTACAGAAGATGATGTAATTATTTCCAAAATCTGAGTGTGTAATAAAAAATAAATTGAAACAGTTATTATTATAAGAAATGGGCAAATTGATGTGAAGAACATGATACATATGTGGAGATGACTAAAGGTATTAGTTTAAAAGATGTCTTATCCAAGATAGGTAAATTACCTAGTTTTCTTCCAGTAAAGTTGGGCATACAGGTCTCAGAAGAATGGAAAATCCTACTGCAGGCTGTTGGGAAGTTATTTTCTGCTGTTTCATTAAGTGATTATCTTTTGTCCTAGGTCACCATATGCTTATATTTGCTGCCAGCAATCTGTATTGGATAAAATATCCAGGAGTACTTCCCTTTAACTGCTGTATATCAAACTTTTAAACTGGACGGTGTAATTCCTGAAGCAGGGAAAAAAAAGAATTAAAGGTGTCAAAAATGAAGACCCGAAGTACTGAAGAAGATGCTCTTGATTTAAATGAGGAGGGATTTAAAATTTTAAATTTTAAGGGAGCAGAGAGGAAAAAAGAAGAAAATTAATTCTTGCCTGAAAAGTCATGCAAAATGTGATTTTGTTGTAAGTGTCCTTTTTTTGGAGGAAAAGTTGGAGTAGTTCCTAAGTACTTACTCAGCAGAATGAGTCCTATGTTGTTCTTTCCTTTTCTTTGAAATAATAGTAGATGACCACCATCTAGTGGCTGGGAGAGATTGTTCAGGCAAGCACTTAATGTCTTCCCTTTCTGAATGGTCACACTGTAGTATAGAGCTGTGAATTATTTTATTCATCTTCAGTTTGCATAATTCTCTTTCCAGGTGAACTACAAGAAAGATTTGGAAAGCCTGCATGATCCAGCATCTGATCTACCAAACCTGCTGCATCTAAACCATGCTTTAAATATCAGCAAAACACAGAGTGATGTAAGTTACCTTTTAAGAACAAGCTGAAAAATAAATCTAGTAAGGAATGTACTGTATATAGTCATGGTAGGAAACACATTATTGCTCTCATATGTAGTGGGCAATAGTGTTGTAACTGTAGTAGATGATGGGTGTAGTGAAGAAAAACAGGTTTTTATGAAGACATATTTCAGTTATCAGAACAGATAATATATACTGTGGAAGAATCGCACAGACTTCTGATGCTAAGTGCTTCTTTTCATGTATCTGAAACATTGTCTGTTTTTTTCTTTTTTCTAAGACCTAAAATACTTTTGTCCTTGCAAATCTCTTTTTGTCCAAGATCTTGCTTTCATCTGCAAGTCTCTGCACAGAAGTGACCTTTATGCTAGTTTAATATTTGAACTTTTTAAATGAACAGCCTCTGGAGTGTTAACTTACTCTTGGGCTTCTCTAGCTAAACTTTTTTCCCCTCCTAGCTGAGCCTTCCTACTCTGGGCCAGATAATAGGCACATACTCCATTCTGCCATGTAGCAAGATGTGCTCCTTGATGGGACTGGTGGTCTGATACATGATCATGGTGGGGATTGAAATAGGAAGGAAGAGCTAGGAAACCCCTGGCTCCTGTGCCATGATAAAGGTTCTTTCCCACTGCAAGAGCACCTGTGCTGCAGGTGTGGTGTCTGTAGGCTGGTTAGCTGCACTTGTCATCTTTACTCCAGAAAACACAGCAGGCCTGCAGAGCTACTGTGGAGAGGCACGAGGGAGTGGTGTTGGGAAGGAAGGTTAGTCTGTGGTTGACAGGAGTTGAGTGTTTCATAGACAATTAACTCTGGTAAGTAGGAGCACACTGAGTCATCTTTTGAGTCAGTGCCTGCTTCTATCTAAAATATTCAAAATAATCCATCTATACTTGATTTTTGTGGGTTTTTTTTGAGAATTGAAGCTTGTTTTTTGTCTGTCTCACTCCCTCTGTGAAACTAACACTGATTATCCCCTTTGGTATGAGTAATAAATGAGCTGGAGTCTTTTCCTTCCTGCATTCTTCATGCACATTTTGGCCCAAATCTAGTTTCCTTCTAGTGTATGGTAAGATTGGCAGTCATTTTGCTGATTAAATGAAGACCCTCAGAATGGACTTCATCAGTTTATCATCTTAGCTCTAAGGATGCAGAAACCTGGACTTTCTCTTATGGCAGATCATGTCTTGTAAAATGTATTTCTTTCTTTTGTCCTGGAGAGGTTGATTCATAATGTCCATGTGCTCACATGAGGACTCTGTAAATACTAAGCCTATGATTTTTGCATTGTCCAGATCCTGGTGGGTATTTTTATTTGGTGCAAGAAGAGAAATCCTTTACCCATCCCTAAGCTCCCCACTAAATATTTGTCTTTTAAAGAAATTTCATTTTCACAGTCCTTCTCAGATTTGACCTCTTCATGTGATCACTTATATTTAAGCACAGTTTACTCTTCTGCCTTTCTCCCTCCTTTTCCTTACATTCCTTGTGTTCTCCTTGTCTCTGCACAACTCATACCAAGTCTGTTTTGTAATCTGCCACCATTGTAAAAAACAATCTTCCTGACTTCCTTGTGTTAACTGTTTTCCAAAGACTGGTCCTATGTCTTACAGTAAATTTTGTTGTTGTTGGTTTTTTTGGTGTGGTTTTTTTGGGGGATTTTTTGTGGGTTTTCTTTTGGGATTTTTTTGGTGTTTTTTTTTTTTTTTTTAATTGCCCAGTTTCGCTGTTTCCCTGCAGTATACCTTTCTCCCTTGAACTTTATATTTCTCATTATGTTCTACATAACATAACTACACCTGCTCCAGTGTGACAGATTGAAACCTCTATGGTTAATTGAACTCATAAACTAATATTGTTGATTGAATGAATGAGTTTTGCTTATTGACCTAGAGTGTTAACTAGTGTGTGCAACTTTATGAAGCACTTATACTGTAATATCAATGCAAGGCTGTTATATAAGTCAACTTCCATGGGAATAAATTCCAGCAGTTAAGAGGAAAGTTTCATGGGCATCTTTGGACTGATTTTAAACTGATTTTGACAAGTCAAACTCATCCTGGTTTTATTATTTTGATGAGGAAGAAAATTGCAAGGTGGAATTCTCCTTTCAGATAGTATTTCCTGGTTTCACTTGGCATGGAGGTAATTTTCTTCATGGTAGCTGGTACAGTGCTGGGTTTTGGATTTAGGATGGAAACAATGATGATAACACACTGATGGTTTAGTTGTTGCTGAGTAGTGCTTACTCTAAGTCAAGAACTTTTCAGCTTCTCATGGTGCCCTGCCTTTGAGGTGGCTGGTGGTGCACGAGAAGCTGAGAGAAGACACAGCCAGGGCAGCTGACCCAAACTGGCCAAAGGGACACTCCACATCATATAGTGTCATTCTCAGTATATAAACTGGGCAAAGTTGGCCAGGGACAGGCTGAACATTGATAGGTCGGTGGTGAGTGACTTTTTTTCATTTTCATCTCTTGTTTTTTTTCTTGAGCTTTATTTCTCTCTCTTTTTGTTATTTTCCTTTTATTATTGTTCATTATTATTATTATTATTATTATTATTATTATTATGGCTTATTTAATTTAAATTATTTAACTGTTCATATCTCAAACAGCACATTTTCTCACTTTTACCCGTCTAATTCTCTACCCCATCCCACTGGGGTGAAGTGTGTGAGCAGTTGTGTGGGGCTTAGTTGCTGTCTGTGGTTCAGCTATGATAGATATATATGTAATTCTGGTATGAACTATGAAGACACAAAATTTGACACTTTGATACATGTAGAACAGGTAATTTAATGTTTTTCACATTTTAAGTCTGTTCCTATTGTGGACACTTTGAGATACTAATGAAAAACAGGCTAAAAACTAGGGAACTTAGATGTATTTCATTTTAATGTACAGGGTGAATAAATAGAATTTAGGAGACTGAATCTGGTTCTTGTAGTTTAGCTTAATGTAGCAAAATGTTACGAGTTTAGCTAATTTGATTTTACAGAATTAAAAAAAAAATTCTTCCATTAGCTGAGGAATGGAGTAAAAGTATGAGATCTGTATCTGTAGATGGGCGTAATTTTAATTTGTTTCCACTACTAAAGTGATTTTGTTGTGTGACTTTTATAATTCTTTCCACTAGGAGGCAAACCCAGACCATCATATGTGTTCCTTTGCTCTTCAAGTGCAAATAATAATGTTTATTTTCTATGGAACATAGAAACATCTGATTTTTAGATTAGCAGAACAACCATTTTCTCTAGGAATGTACAAAAGCTATTTTTTATCATATTCTTTTTTTTTAAAATATCATCACAACATTTTAAATTTGACAGAACTCCCCAGTTCATAGGACTAAAATATACTTTCTTTCTTCTATGCTTTTTCTTTCATAGTTATTTTAAATAGTATTTAAATTTTAAAAAAATATGGATTTTGTCTGTGAAAACAATCTTGGATTTTTTTTTTTGTTTCACTATGACTATAAGAACTCATTTAAGCAAAGCAAGTGTTTTTGTCACTTCAGCCCAGATGCTGCAGAAAAAATCCATCTCAAAGAAAATGTAGTGCTTCAAATTCAGGTATACACAACCACAAACAAACACATCTTGCAAAGAGAAAAATGCAGCATTCTAAGAGTGATTAAATCATGCACAAAACCACATGATAGATTTCAGTGATGTACAGTGCATATTCAATCAGAAGCACCCTATGAGGAGAGAGGAGAGTGTTTTTGCAGGACCTAAGCCTAATGCAGAAGCCTGACAGGCAAAGAGAAATTCAGACATCACTGTCATTTTTGAAGAGACCTAGAAATTAAAATTACATTACTCACTTTAGATGTAATATTTTGATTTGTAGCTATTTGCTTTCCTTTAAGACTATTCCATCATGCCCCACACTGACTGATGGAGATAAGTAATGTGTTTGCCAGTCTTAATCAAAGGAGTGTGAATGAATGAGTTCAAAAGGCTTCTTCAGGTTTCCAAACAAAGTGTATTTCCTTTGTGAGCTAGCATAAAGGAATAAGTTGATGTTTTAACCCGTGTCCTTCAGTGTGATTTTGCTGCCAGCTCTGAGGTCGTGGTCCCTGGTAGATGTGAGGGGAATGTTGCTGCAGGAGTGGACCCTACTGGAGCAGTAGTTTTCCTTCCCTTCTCTCTCCCACAGGTACAAACAAAAGTGCATTTGAGAGTGGTGTTTCTGAGCCTGAAACAAAGACCTGTGAGGCCTGGCTGGGAAACAGATTTTGTTGTTGTTACAGTAAATGTGTTGTTTTATGGAAACATAGCAGGGGATCCTATTAAAAAGCTTCCAACTCTTCAGACGTAGATCATTTGGCCAAATCCATGCAATTTGTTTAAGGATTGTGATTGATGCTCCTTATTCCTGTTGTCTTCAAAGTTCACAATTTCTAGGTCTGAATTGTGTAGAAAAGGAATAAATGACTCCAAAAAATATTACCTTATCTAATTACCCTATTTCCCCAACAGATTAAGTTTGGGAGAAGTCTTGTAAGCCAAAACATCTGAGGAGTATGGCTAAGACAGGATCTGTTTCTTGCCAAGGCAAGCAAGATCTCATATTCTCTCAACTGTTAACAGATTTTATTTTAATCTTCCTAGGTCAAGTACAAAGAAAATTATGAAAAATCTAAAGGCAGATCAATGCTGGAGTTTGTGGATACACCAATGTATCAAGTTTCAAAGGAGGCTCAAAAGATGCAAAGTGAGGTAAGTAAGAATGTACTTTTTGAACAAGTGAAATTTTGATCAACAGAGAGGTTGACAGACATCTTGTACTCAGGTTAAGAAAATGTACGAAGCAGAGAGTAAATTGTGGATATGGTAAAATTATACTGAGTAATTACCTCTGCTATTCTGTAGCTCAATTCTTCTTGTGAATTTGCTTTTTTCTCAAAAGGCCATTGGTATTGACAGTACACACACATCATTTAATTGAGAAGAAGCTCAAGAGGTCATCCAGGTCGGAGATTAATAACTTTTAAATCTATCTTTAGGGAGGGATGGTTCTCCTGTGGGAGAAAGTGAAGCCACAAAACCCAGTCCAACCCTATGATTTAACTGAAACATCCTCCTGCTTTTCCAGCCTGGGAAACTCATCAAGGAAGGACTGATCCTAGGCTCCAGAACAGCACTGGCTGTCCTATATCAGGCCATGTTTTTCTGACTTTTTTTAAACAAAAACTTCAAATGATGGAGATTTTGTGACTTCCCAGACAATCTAGTCCAGTGCTTTTCCATCCATCCTGAGTGAGATGGATGCACCCATGTCCCCATGCTGCAGTTTGATTCCATTAGTTTTGCTGTGTCATGGAAAACAGATGATCTCAACCTCTTGGTAGAAACTTTAATGAGTTTTAAATAATTATCTTGTGTGCCATTTGTCTTCTCTGTTCTCTACCAAGCAAACTGTTTCTTTCATAGATCAGATTCAACATTCTCTTTGGACATACTGTACATATATTTTTGTCTAGATTGTATCTGTTTGTATAAATAAACTAGATCATGGAATGGATAATGAAGTTTCTTATTGGTGTGAAATCTAGTTTATGGCAGGGCTTATTTCTGGATCTATTTACATGTCTCTTAAAAAATATGCTTGGAATTGCATATGTATGTACCATTAATTGTTGTTTTTCTACAATAGAAAATGTACCGAAGAGATTTTGAAGAAGGGATCAAGGGAAGACCTTCACTGGATTTAGACAAGACCCCAGAGTTCTTGCATATAAAAGAAATCACTAATCTTCTGAAAGAGGTAAATGATTTTTATTTACTTTTTTCTTTTGTTAAGTCGTAAATGAGCAATAAGCAGCATCACTATAAGGAGTGCTGAATAACTTCAAATTTTCTTGGCAGCTACATACAAGTATCTTCATGAGAAAAAATTGCTTCACATCATTTTTTATTCTGAATAGTCATATAGTAAGGAAATTGTAAAGTTCAGCACACCTGAACGAGACTATAAATTCTCTTTTCAGATAGATAAAGGGGTGGAAGGAAGGATTTACATTGGTGTCCAGATGGCAGTTTTTACCTTTGAGTAATTATTTCACCTTTATGGTATTCTGTTATGGTTATACAGATGCCTTGAACTGCACAGAGTCCCTTATAACTAACTTAATTAAAATAATTATCTATCATACATGTTATAGATAAAAAATAAAGAAGACCAAAATTCTGTAATAGAGCTGTGATATTACATAACTGTTTTAAGTCCATTTTGTTAGAAGGTACAGGTTTTCTGTATGCCACTCTTTCCTTAAGATTTGTGAAATGTTCTTCAGTTGTCATTAAAAATGAATATTTTTTTCATAACTGAGAATCCTTCTACCTTTAGTAGTTTTCTATTATTATTTAAAACTGGTTTCGTGTTAGGTTTTGCCTACTGTTTGGCTCTGTGGATTATGGTTACTATTTGACCAAATTTAGAAGAGCTAGAACTGCTAGATGAGAAGAGCAGAGCTGCTCAATGTCCTGCCTTTGAATCTGGGAGCCAACAATACCTTGTTTGTATTTATGGTATGAAGAATAGATTTTGGGGTTTTTGCCAAAACAAATAAAGCACGTTAGAATTAAAACTCCTTGAGCTTTGTTCCTTTGCTCGTTCTTTATACAATTTATTCCAGTCTATGCCAGATTTCATATGATTAAAGAAAAAATTTCTTTTAAGATATTTATTTATTATTCATTTTCTTATAAATAATTTATTCTGATAAGCCTGACTTTCAGGTAGGCAGGTCTCAAGCTAGGTCTACTTTGTACAGTGGCATTCTGTGGTACATCTCATATATGCCTTCTCACTAGGGAAAAATGCAAATCATCCTGTCATTTTATTTAGGTAATCTTGCTGCTCACCAAATGCCCAAAGAAGTGGGTACTGTATGCATAGTTTAGTTATGTCATGTGCTCTACATGTTCATCTCTGAAATTTTGATGAGGCTCCCCTCCTTAGTGCTATATGCATTAAGATATTCTCTAATTCTGACCTCTTCAAGTTTTATGCCTCCTTATTTAGGGAATAAATCATGTCTATAAGTCAAAGGGGAAGAAAATGAGAATGGTATTTCCATTAATGCATAACTGCATGAATTTCTGACAATTTTATATTCACATTCAAGGAACATACTCCAAACCCAAAGACTACCTAGGTAAAATTAATTATTATCTTTCATGATTCAGAAAAAATATGTATTTCTTCATAGTCAAGGATGTAGCTCAGTGTTTTCTTTTAAAGGTTGAATAGATACTGCATGAAACAAGAAGAAAAAACTGGAGTTAAAAATTAATAATTGTTCAATCACATTTATTTTTACCCAAATGTCAGCTGTGTTCCAACTTATTCTGTTGACTTTCCACTGTAGAGAATTCTGCACATATTTCACATTTTATAGCAATACAAACTTTCTTCTCTGGAACCATATTTACAACTCCTTCAGAAGAGATAGCTGAATTAAATAGTTCTGAGTAAAATATTTCTAAATTAGAAGAAATTGTTTCCTGCTTGTTGAGGACATGCTTCTGATGATCAAGAAAAGCATCTTTAAAAATATCTGGTTTCCTTTTATTCAAATAAATATCTTATAGGGAGATAAAGGTGCTCACTGCTGCTTATGAAATGCAATATATAATTAGGAGTATTAATTAATATCTACGTAAATCTTCTGATAAATATTTTGTGCAATGTTCTTCTAATTTCTTTGCTTAAAAAAGCCTAATCCTCATCTGGAGATGTGAAGAGTAATTAAAAATCCTTACAAAACTTAAAGATCTTGAACTTCAATAGGCTTACATCAGCTCTCTAGGAGCTGGGAAGAGCAAAAAGAACCAAATGTCTGTGGGCAGGTTCTAGTGTGCTTTGAATTTTTTACTGAACCTTTGAGTACTCTGGAGGCTGCAGTTGCTGAATGTTGATAGGTCATAGCAGTGCAGTGTCTAGGAGGCACAGGAGTGATGTGGTAGGAATATTGCTTCTACATTTTAATTTATCAAGAGGTCATTTTAACAGCTCCTAGTGTGGTGTTTAGGGAATCCATCCTGATTGGGATGCCACTAATGGAATGGAGGTAAAAACTGCAGCACAGCATATACTGGTCTGCAGAAAGAAAATGCTACTGCAGTTAAAATATCTGTCCAGAGACAGACAAGGCCCCTGAACAGTGAGCTAGTGCTGTATAGGACACGGCTGGTTTTCAAGAGCACAAAAAAAAAAAAGATGACGACATTAAAATCTTTTTACTTTTTCAGTTTTTTTCCTTTTGATTTCACAATTTCCAATTCTATTTTAAGTCTGAAATCTGTACTTCAGCTAATTCATATTTCATAGAAATTTCAAAGAGACTCTTCAGATGTTTAATAAGTGGCATTTCTTTTCAAGATCTTGCGCAAAATAAGAAGTGGTGAAATCTCTCTCTCTTTTTTTTTTTTTAATCCTTAGAAAGAGTATCGAAAAGATTTGGAGGAAGGGATGAAAGGAAAAGGAATGACAGTGTTTGAAGATACACCAGATTTGATTAGAGTGAAAAATGCAGCTCAGATACTAAATGAGGTATGTTATCCTAGTCAAGGTTATTAATACCACAGAAGGGTTCACTTTGTGTTAAACTCCGAAGATTCTTATTTTATTTTTTTTTTTACATAATCTACAATGAATTATGTAAGTATTGAAACTAAAGCTATTTCTGTTTTGCTTGAAAAATATAGTAAAGCTCTGGATAAAAAACGACACAGGACAGATAATTCAGATTTTCAGGTAAGTGAAAGGTGATTGGAGATTGTTAGTGGGGTCAGTAGATCCAGCATTTAGAGCTGTGCTCTGCTGAGGCTTTCCCAGCACGAGTTGGGGTGGTCTTCCAGACATCCAAGGCTGTCTCTGGGAAGCAGCAGTGGGGCTGGAGCATGTAGGGAGGGAAGAGGGAAGGCAAAGCTCATACTGCATGTTATGCTTTTGGGGAGCCACTTTAGAAATTTATATATATATGTCTCTGTGTGTGTGTATGTGTGACTAAACATATCTGTACTACATAATAAATAAATACAATTTTAATATGACATAGATTAATATTATATATTTATATATACATATATATATATATCCGTAAAAACCAGAGGGAATGCCATGAATAGGGCCAATTTGACCACTGTAAACAAGTGTGGGAATATATAGCTGTAACTCCTGGGATTATCTTTTCCTTGGTGTTTTATGCAATACGAAGTTTAGAGGAAACATCTGTCATCCCATCTTTAGCAGAGAGGAATTGTGGGTTGATGGATTCCTACAGGTTAATTTACGATTCTTGCAAAAAAAATGTGGTTTGTGAAGTAGAGAGTTGTTTTATACATTTATTTCCACATCAGAGTGAGACAGAGATGGAAGACTGAAAATCTTTTTGCTCACTTTTTTATAAGTGATCAAACCGTTGTATTGAGTACAGGCATATAGTCCTTCTTTTTGTAACTAATGTACAACCTAAAAGTTAATGTGTTAATACAAACAAGAAAATAAAGGGGCATTTAAAAATTATTTGTATTATATGTATTTACTTTGAAAAAGTTTTCCACAAGTAAGGATGAACTAGAATAGAAAAAAGGATGATTATTACTATAGTGGTAGAAATAGCACTGGCTGAGAGTATTTTTTATAAAAAAAATAATTTTAAACTTTTTTTTTAAAAAGCCTTACAACTATTGTGTAAAATATTTCGTATTACTTTTTAATATAATTTGCTGATGAACAAGGAACATATCCTTGCTTGGATAAACTGAAGATGAAATATTAATTTTGTTTTCAGGTTATTGGTTATTTATAATTTATGTTGTGAGGAGAAAGCAGCAATCACGGATGAGGACTGCCACTTGCCTAATGGCTATGGTTCAGGAAGGAGCTATTAAATGAATAAATTACAACTTCCTGATCTGGAAGTTCACTGGAAGCAATTCTGTATGGTATTAAATTTCTAACATGTAGTCTTGTCATAAATAAAATATTTTCTTAAAAGTAAAATGTGTTTCAATTAGACTGGTGCCAAGGACCAACTTATTACACCGTGTTCTGCAGAGCTAAACTTCCCCTTTACTTTAGAGGATAACTGCAGCAAGCTGCATGGGCTGATTTCCTCCCACCCTCTGCCACATTAAAAATTCATTGATAGGGGTTTGTGCATTCATTGAATATCTTCTAAAAGTTTTCCTCCTGTAGTTTATTATGTGTTTTTTCTGACAACACCTTACCAAGACTCTTGAGAACTGTGATTTTTGATTGACTCTAAATCCTAAATTTGCATGTCTTGTGGGAAAAAAAAAACTACTTGCAGCTCTCTGGATTTTGTGAATATCATGTAAAAATTCTATCTTCACAGAGGCAATACAAGAAAGACTTGGAAACTGAAATTAAAGGGAAAGGCATGGAAGTTGGTCCAGATACACCTGAGATAAGACGGGCCAAGAAAGCTTCTGAAATTGCAAGCATGGTCAGTACCTCTCCTGGGGCAAGCTTTCCATTTTGCAGAATGCAACAAATTATTGTGATTGAGAATTCCAGGTGATGACCAATCTGGCAGTACTGAAAACACAGATTTCTCTAAATAGCTCATCCATTGAGCTGCAAAAACTTGAACAGTTGCATAATCAGTGTAAGGGGGGAAAGTTAAGACTTCCTAGAACTTAGACCTTCCTATCAGTTTTTGCAGGCTGTGCTTGTTCCTCCTGAGCCATGCCTGGCCTGGGCTGTGTTTGATCACTGTGGGCCCTGCTGGTTTTGGGTCGAAAAAGCTACTTATTTATGCAGGGCCAAATGATCCACAGAGTTAGAGAGATGCTAAAGCATTCTGACCTCAGTCTTGTAAAGCACAGCAAAGGAAGAAATTCTCACATCTGTTCTGACTGTGGCTGCCAAAACTGCAGAGACAGGTAGATGTGAAAGGCTACATTGGATTTGAAGTGAACAGTGTGTTAAAAGAGTTTTTTAACCCATCAGCAACCACAGTGTTGCCATTGCATAGATAGGTTCTACTAAACTAGTACTATTGAATCATTAGTTATTTGGTGGTTTATGAATGCTGGTCAGTGAAATAGCTCAAATTAAATTAGGAAAAATTGCAAAATTTGGCTGTCAGCTGTATTTCCAATGCTATTCTTTTCAGAAAGAATACAAGAAAGACTTGGAGAATGAAATTAAAGGAAAAGGAATGGAAGTGAGTATGGATACCCTTGATATACAACGAGCCAGAAAAGCTTCTGAAATTGTCAGCCAGGTGAGTACAGAACTATTTGCTTTAAGATTACTTTGAAAGTAAAACAAAACGAGATTTTAAAAACATAAAATCCTCTTGAACGTTCTAAGCTAAAAAACGTGCACAATAAAAATATTAAATTGAAGAAATGGAATAATTTATATTTATAGTGTGACCAGTACTATGAGAATAGCTTTGAGGACAGCATGGACAGAGAGTTGTGGTATTGGTTATGGGTTTTTTTACCTTTTATTTTTTCTTCAGAAAGAATATAAAAAGGATTTGGGGACTGAAATGATAGGAAAAGGGATGCAAATTGGTCCATATATTCCAAAAATACAGTGGGTCAAAAGGGCTTCAGAAACAGCAAGCCAAGTAGACATAGTCAAAAGCTGAATTCTGTGTAACGATGACTGCTTGACATACGCAGCTCAAAATACTTCTTCTCTAGCTCTGTAGAGGCTTTCACAGCCATACTAAATAAATAAATAGTAAAATGGCTTAACTGCCTGATTCTTATTTGTATTTAGGCCTGTTACACCATTTAGTTATTTACATCAACTTGTAGTTCTTTTCACATTACCTAATTACCTAATTACCTAATGTTACATTATATGCATCCTGACAGAAAGGGGAAAATATATATGAGGATACATTGTGTATGAAGATATGTTGTATATGAGGATATATTATATATAAGTATATTATATATATATTTTAGTATGGGGCAGACAATGGTGACAGTATCATGGAGAAGAGAGGTTTAAGTAAATACTGGACTAGGATCAGGAGACTCATCAGCAATAAGCATCTTTTGTGCAGTTTGGATATCCTGAACCCAAAAAGCATAGACCGTAAAAATTAATTTTTCAGAAAATGTACAAAGATGAAGCAGAGAAGATGCTCTGTAACTATTCTGCTGTCCCAGACACTCCTGAGATGGAGAGGATAAGAAGCACTCAGAAAAACATCAGTTCAGTGAGTAACAGAGCTTCTCGCTTTGCTTGTAACTTTTCAGATATTTTTTAGTTTAAATAGGTTCTCTTGTGCCACAGCATAAAATAGGGAACTTATGAGTAGAAGTCCTTTGAACCGTTTCCATAATTTTCCTGGCAAAAACTGTATCACTGATTTCTTTCAGTAAAAATAATACCCAGCTTTCTTAGGTGCGACACTGTTGTTTTGAATTTCTAAACCACTTATACCACCTTGCCAAGCCACAGTTATTTTTAAATGAAGATTTTTTTCTTTTTCCATCAAGCCCCAGGAAGTACTTTATTTAAAAGTGGGAAAAAAAATCGAAGGCTTCTTACTGTACATATAAGATTTTTCATCTGTTTCCTATCATATGTACTGGGCATCAAGACTGGAGTATAAAATTTGAACAGATCAGATTTCATAAACATATATATGTAATTATTTTATATTACACTGGGTATATTTTTAAATTTTATGCTAGATTTAAGTTTCAGTTTATCCCTAAATATAAATTATGAGCTTAGATTTCTAAAATTGCCCAGTTTGGGACGTATTAAATTCCACTTCCTTTTTGGGCCCATTAATGCTGCTGTTTGTAATTCTGCCTTTGCTTGTAATAGAACAGAGAAGAGGAGTAAATCTAGCCTCCAGAACAAAAGGCCAGTCAGTGGCTGGTTTTTATGGCAGACTAAGTAATGCTAATAAAGCAAATGATTTGAGAGAAAGGAATATAAGATATTTAAATATTTTTAGTATTATCTAGCACACATGTTCTTTAACTTAAAGATATCCTGAGCTCCTCCAGCTCTCAGAAGTAACTGAGTAAACTCAGGTAGTTTCTCCCAGAGGTGTTTGCCTGCAGCTCCCCTGTACAGCTGAGGCTTCTGTGGGGAGAGCAGGGGAGACACCTCTGAGCCTGCTCCAGGCTGTGGTCACTCCTGTAACATCTCCAGCCACCACCTGCCCTTTTTCTTCCTTTCAATGAGGACAGGTGGAAGCTGCATCTTTCCAGCAGGAGCTCTTGACAGGCCCACTGGCCCAGGTTTGCTTCCAGTCATGTCTTGGCTGCTGGTTCTGAGTGGTGCCCTGCACATCATCAGTGTGGTGTGGTTATCACCATTTCTCATGTCACTGGTGTCCTGCCAGGCTAGGCTGAAACTCCCTGGAACAAGGGATCCAAGCGAGCCCCTGTGACCTGCTTTCCTCCTTGTTCCAACATTTGATAGCTTTTGATGAAGTCCTCAAGTAGGTCAGTGGCTCTGGCAGGTTGGGCTCACTAAGTGAGGTACCAGGCTTAATTAAAATAGGTATCACCACTTAATTCAGCCTTGACAAGGCTCTGACACATCTGAACCCCTTGCAGCCCTGTGGGCCAGTCTGAGCTTTCAGTGCCAAGGCTGACAATTATCCTTTTTGTTAGTGTTCTAGATAATAAGGAATAAAATGCTTTGTCTTTGAGATGATTTGTATTTGCTTTCTTTTGTGATTTTCTTGTTTCTGTTTGTGATCTGGGTCTCCTCCAAATATAGGAAAGCAGTTTACAGCAGTAATGGAATACCTTTTTTCTTCTTTCTCTGTGTTTTAATCTTTCATCCTTCTGTGCAGTTTGATAAAGGTAAATTATTACTGTGTGAAGATACAGCTGGAAGCAGCCCAAATAGATTAAAAAAAACAATGATCCCTGATAGTCTTCTGATTTTTGGATTTTGTCTCAAGTATTTTTCTGCCTTAAGGGACAAAAAAATAACAACTAGCTTTGCAGATAAGATCATTGCTGCTTTTAGCTCACTAGCTCATTTGGCAGATGATTTATAAAAGGGTATTTACTTCACAGTCATCTCTTTCATAGAAAAATTCCTGTCTCCAACATATTTTACCACTCCTTCGTTGGTAGAGGAGAAAAGTATATTGTAGTTCAGTTCTCAATATAAATCTTTCTAACTGATATGGTGCAGAAGGATTTTCAGGTTCTTACTTATAAACTGCCTCTGTTATCACATGGTAAAACAAAATTCTAGATTGTCAAAGGTTTTCTGAATATTTGAAAAATTAGTTGCAGACATTCACTCTTCTCTAGAATATTTGGCAGTAGTATTCACCCCAGGCTATGGAAGACTTCAAGGGAGTAGGAGGAATTAATCAAGAATGATGTTTTTGTTTTTCAAGATTTATTGATAGGAAAACTTAAATGAATCTTGATTTAAGAAAGGCAGAAATAAATGGTAAAGATTAATGTTATTAACTCCAGGATCAGACTTGTTTTTTTGCACTAACTGACTGGAAATACTTACTAGAGTGGCAACAGCTGTGACACCAAATCAGGTAAAACTCCTTTAGGAGTTTTGCAGCATGAACTGGTGCTCCATGGTTATTTAAATTGTAACCATGCTCGGAATTTGTGGAACAGTTATTTACTGTCTCTTTCAGTAGCTCGAAATGATTGATTCTATTGATGTGCTTTGTGTTTATCATTTACTGAAACAATTGAAATGTAGAGACTTGTGTAAACAGCATGTGTATCTTTTAAGAAGCGAGTTTTGTTTTTAGATACAGTCCTCAGCTTTCTGGATTGAACCTAGGCCTTAAAAATTGCATGACTTGGATTGTAGCTCTGGTTGTTATGGTTATTTTTCCATGAATATTTCAATTTTCTAGTTTGTTAACTTAAAAATAATTGTAATGTCTGTTTACTTCTCACAATATTGTAAGATCTGAGGACTACAGAAACCAAATCAAGTCCTCCACGTACATGCACCTTCAATTACATTGAAATGAATTACTCAAGCATAAACTTACATTTGTAAAACTTTATAGATTATTATATAAATTTTAGTATTTTTTCAAAATTTAAGTATCTCATTGCAAATACTTAATAATACTGAGGTCAGTTTAAAGGATGAGATAATATTATCTGGGTTACAGCTGAAAACAAACAATGTTGTTGTAGTTATCGATAATTAGTCTTATTTATGGAAAATTAAAGTATTTGCTTTCTTAGCAAGATTAATAGTCAGACCAATTTGGAGCTTGGAAAATTGCCCAGCCCTTTTATGAGAACTAGTATTTGCATTGCTAACAGCCTCGTAATTATCTTCTCTTTTGGGGAAATGAAGGTGTTTTATAAGAAGGAAGTAGGAGCTGGCACAGCTGTAAAAGATACTCCAGAGATTGAAAGGGTAAAGAAAAACCAACAGAATATTAGTTCGGTAAGTGCTATTAACACAAACTATTCTTATGTGAGTAAAAGGTGACCAAATTTTTTTTTTTCCATCTTGTTTACTAAAAAAATTCTTCATTTTCATATCACATATTCAAATAGTTGTCCACTGGATTTTGGATATAGAGCTCTGTTCTAGCACAGCTAGAACTCCCCTCCATTGTAGTACTTCTGTGTCCAAAGGTAGATATTCTAACTGAAGTATTAAGAAGAATAAGAAAATATTTTAACTAAACATTTGAGGAACACGTTTAGTCTCTCAAGAGTGAGAAAAATTAGATTCATTTCCCCATATGACAGACTGAACATAAGTTGTATTTGCAGGTTAGAAAAACTCTGTGACAAAAAAGAAAATCTGTAATGTTCTGTTAGAGACTGCATGTATTGCATAGCACTTGATGCAGTTTGCACTTCAAGACAAGAAAAACTATGTCCAGACTTCACCTATGTGAAAAGATGGAGAATTGGTGCCTCTTTACATGCTTGTGACAAGTTGATCTGTAGATCTGATGAGATGAATTCTGAATTGATGTTGTTTGTCTAAAGATGCCCAATGTCTTTAGCACTTTAGTAGGCAAATCAAAATAAAATATCAAAATTACTGTTTTCTTCAAATAGAACATTATCTTCTGATAAATATGTGGCAAAACTTTGAAAAAACCTGAAAAGTGACTGCCAAGCAGCAAAACCCTTGTAATGGCATTGTTCACTTCTTTGTTACATTTGGTAGAGCCTCCTCTGGGGCAGTTTTTATGTTTGTGACATGACTTTTCTGATTATTAGATTTTTTTAAAAGTAAAGTTTGAAAATAATGTGTAGACATGATACTATGTTGTGTTTAAATATTAGTTAAAATATGAATCAGGGACTCCAGACACCTATTCTCATAGAATTTCATTGTTTAGTGAATAGTCTTAAACACTTAATTTTCCACCAAAATAAGGTCAGTAGACAACTTACAAAATTTTTTGAAAGGCTCATATCTTCCTTGGATCTTTTTGTGCTCAATCCATCACTTTTCATCTTGTCATTTTGAGTCACAGTGCAAGCTATCGTGTGTCCTAAATCTGGAAATAGTTCAATATTGAATAGTTGAAGCCTGCTGGTTGGGAAGCTGTTATTTTCTTGATTTGAGGGTGAGGGTTTTTTTAGGTTTGTTTGTTTGGGTATTTTTTTGTTGTTATTTTGCTTTTAAATTTCCAATTACCATAGGCTTCTATTTCGATAATGGTCACACAGGAGGGAGAAGTCGTACTCTAATGTTTTTTCACAATATATTTCAAAGTGAAGTGGAAAAATAGTGTACATCATTCTTGCTGTTTTAGAAATCCTAAATAGTGATGAAGAGGGAAAAATCAAAGGTTGATCAGGGTGCTAGTAAACACATTTGAACAAAAACCTACCAAGGGAAGTACAAAATGCATTAGTGGTGTAGTGCTATGATGTCAGCATGGCCTTTAACTTGCTAGTCTTTGTGTAGAGTTAATGTTTTACAAAAGGTATTTTATTACAGGTAGTGTACTTGAAATTACTTTCGTCTTGTATAATATTTATTAGAGGTGTAGCATGCCAAATTTAAACGCAATGTACAAGAATGATTCAAATTACATGTCAGTGAGAGGGAAATTACATTGTGCCATAAGAGGGAAATTGTATTGTGTAATTTACAGGAGTCCCTAAGGAAGGGTAAATCACACCAATTTTGAATCCATTAGATTAAAATATTTTACACGTAGTTTTGAATTTAGCCAGAAGAATTTGGGACAGCCTTAAAACTATTTTCTGGGCTAAACAAAACTAGAATGTGGAATGTGGAGCAAATTTGCAGTGAAAGAAACACCAGGGCACCAAAATATTACTTACACTACAACCAACCACACAAAAAAGTCCATTGAATCATGTTCTGAAAGTGATCAGATTCTTCCAGATTACATTTGTAGGAGACAAACATCAGAATGGTGTTTTCAAAGCCTAAAATACAAGGTGATGACAGCCAAGGAGCTGAGCTCATCTCACCTGTTGTGATGATGGTTTGGAAGAAGCCAAGATCTCACAGAACTTTCAAAGCAAGCCACACACCCATGGACTGAAGTTGACTCTGAACTGAGAAGCTACAAATAACTAAAGTCCTTTTAAAAATTTGTTTATATTGAGGGGCAGGCAGGGTTGGACACAGAACTGAGAAGCAGCAGTACTTTGGGAAGAAGATTCTATTTGTGTTTTTGTTAGTGTGAAATCTGTGAGGACACCCCTGTGGTATGTCAGTCAATACCACAAAGCTGGGGTCTTACTAAATTCAAGTAACAGACATTTTGAAGCATTTTAAGGACAAGTAGCACTGCCAATTCTTAAACTTACCTAATAATCTCTATTAAAAGACCCTTTTTTCTAGTGCTTTAGTGTTTTTGCCAGTCCTAGACTGTCTGGACTAAAATTTTCCATTCCTGGTCTGTACTTTGGGCTGGTTTGGTTTTATTTATTTATAAATTTCAGTCAAAGCAGCTTCCAAGTATGAGCTTAGAGAAAAACAAGTTGTTTTGTCAGTGCTCTGAAACTGGGCATTTTCCAGAAGTACCATGTCTTGAGAAGAGAGTTGAAAATTAAATGTTAGGAAAAAACCAGTAAATAAAGACAGCACCTGCAAAGGCATCAACAATCCAGACAAATACGTCCTCACTTGTGTGTCTGCATGTGTTTTTAGAGAGCTTCAATGAGACTTTGAAGCCATCCACCCTTTTAGGAATACCTAAAATTCTTGGTTTCTGAAATGGACTAGTAGACTCCATAGCAAGTTAATAGTAAAACCAAGTCATTGTCAAAGTGGTATGCATCTTCAAGTAGTGTATGCAGCATCCCAATTATTGTGAAAATAGCAACAATCCCATATGATGTATATTCCCACTGGAAGCGTTTCAGTACACTAGAATTGTTATAAACACTCTCTGCTGCATTGCATCAAACAAGATACATTAGAGACCCTAGCAGACTGTTCTAGAAATAAAATATAACTATTGCTTTTCAGGCCAATGGTGTTTGTAGATGTGCTGTAGCAGTGCAGTATAAAGTATAATGTGTTTTAGTGCCTGTCTCTCTCTTCTTTAAATTGATTATATTTTTGTAATATCTATTGTGCAGATTAAATACAAGGAAGAAATTCGGCGTGCAACAACTATTTCTGATCCACCTGAACTAAGGAGAGTTAAGGAAAACCAGAAGAATATTAGCAATGTGTGCCTCATTTTTATTTCTTGCACACTTCTCTCTACCTTATTAAATATGTTTGTATTTTGGGTGTTATGCTACTTTCTGTTTGTCCACAAAGACCAATTTAATCAATTAATGGTAAAATGATAATCCTTAGCCTTGCATTTGATTCATAACAATGAGACTGAAGTATTCTGTTGAAATAACAATTGTCTATGTTTGAAATAGAAGAACTGCCAGAGGGTAAGTACTAAGTATTGTGTGGAAAAATGGGATTGATTATTAAGGAATGGAACTTTCCATCCAAATGCAATGTGCTCTTTAGTGATGTCTAGCACACTTACATATTTCTATTCCTTGGAAATCTCTGTTGTAATATCTTCTGACATGTTTGGTAGGTTCAGTACAAAGAACAGCTCTGCAAAGCTACACCTATGAGTGTCACCCCTGAGATGGAAAGAGTCAAGAGGAATCAAGAGAATGTCAGCATGGGAAGTTGCTATCCTTTAATACTTTGTGTAATTTGGGTGCAAAAGATGAATACAAAGTTCTGATTTCTGAAACTGTGCCTTTCCTTTAGTCAGAGGGAAACGAATGTATTGTAATGTGTTGGAATTCAAGTAATGGAATTACTTGAAAACCTTCTTTTAGGAAACAATTGTGAAAAGGCTTTGTTGGTTTGGGAAATGGTAGGTCAAGCGTCACACATTCTATTAAAGAAATGGCTGCAATGCTTTGAGATGTTATTCTCTTCCTTGGATATTTTACAGAAAATCTTGACCATTTTTTTTTGTTTATTTCTTTTAACAGAATATCTGTTTCCTGTGATATTTTTCTTTGCTTTGTAAAAAGTTAGCTACAGTTGTGCTCAAACTTCTGCTCTCTTATTTGTCTCCTGGTTCCTCAGTAACCTTCTCAGCAGAATTTAGTATTTAATGGCTGATATAGCCATTTGCAGGAGCACAGAGAAGAAGGCAAGGACTAGAGAATGCTACTGCCTTCCTGCACGCTGTTAATGAGTCCATGAGAGACCAGGCACTCTCCTCACTGAGAGCTGCCATCAGCAGCCATGGTTCATGGGTCCACAAATAGCTACAGTGTTTCCCTAGTGTGCTTTCTGCTGCATTCACCAAAATAATTTTGAGTCACAATTTTCAAGATTTCTGCCCCTCTAACTCAACTTCTGAATTATTGTTGATATATCTAGCTTTCCTAAAATGTATTCTGTTCAAAGACTGTTTTTCCAAGTGATTCAAGCCAGTCTGTGTAGTTTTTTTCTACTCACACAGTTGTTTACTTTTCACCAATTTTTGTGTTGTACAAATTTCACTGGAAAGTTTAAATTCTTTTCAAATCACTGGAATAGTTTTTAGTGAAGATTCTTTAACTTCAGCAATTTCTAGAAAAAATAATCTGCAAATTTAATCTGTTTGAAAGCTTACCATAGTTTTCATAAGACATTAATTTTCAAGTTGGAATACATTGATGTGGACAGACTAAAATTGTGTTATGCTGGAAGACAATTTTGCTTAAGCAATTGGTGCCTTATTGCCACAGTGCACTCCAAAATTATGACCATAAGGTATTTATCTGCACAGTTAACCTTATTGAAACCCAAGAACTTGCTTTTGTATGGAAGCATTTATTTTGCATAAAAATATATTAATTGGTATGAATTTGTTGCCAGAATCTGTTACTAAATATTTACCATATTTGACTTCCCAGCATTTAGGGCCAGAGTTAACATTAGATTGCTTGGTCTGTCAATGCCTGTCACATCCTGTCCCCTATCTGCTTTAGATCCTGATCCAGCCTGGAGTGTGAATTTGGTTAGTGCATTGTGTTTGGTCACAAAGTGATAAAGGGGATATTCCTACAGTGCATTTAAATAAACACACGGTGAAATTAGGCTGGATTCAGCTGGCAGTTCAATTGCACCCTTTGTGTTTAATCACCTTTGAACATGTAGGATATAAAATTTAGAACATAGATGGAGACCTTATGGAAGTTATGTGTCTTGACAAATATAGATTTACAGTGGACCTTTCTGAAATTCAGTTTTTCATGTGCTCTGTTTGCCTTTACTGCACTGTATGTATTCAGAATATGAATATCATTCAATATCCCATTCCAAATATGAGTTATTTCTCTGTAGAGCCAAGGGCCAATCTGGTAAATGCCAAGATACTGTGTGCATATGTGGGTATATATCCACAGAAATGCATTCATAAACAGCCTGTATAGAAAAAAATCTTTCAAAAATCAAGTTTTATAAACTTTAATAAACTTCAGATGTGTTTTAGCTTTTCAGTTGTTTCCTGGATGACCTTTGAAGTCATGAATTTTTATATAAAACAAGGAGATATTTCTATACCTGAAATAGTATGAATATATGTTTTATTCTTTTAAATAATAGGTTCACTACAGAGAGCAGCCTGGCAAAGCTACTGCTGTGAGTGTCACTCCTGAGATAGAGAGAGTCAGGAAGAATCAAGATAATATCAGCTCGGCAAGTTATTTGAATCTTTTTGTCATTCAAATTTTTCAGTCACTGTAGAAATATAAACATGGATATGCTTTTTCTTTTACATTTGCTATGTCAAAGAAATCCAACTACATCATTCACTGAAGAGATATGGTTTTATTCTTTGAGGACAGGGACTGCATATATGTGCAACAAACATATTCAGGGTTGTCTGATTATTCTTGCAAAAAAATAAGTGGTTGTGTTGGTGTCAGTATTTTTCAAGGAGAGAGTCAGTAGAGGTCAGTCATTCTTTCAAGAAATTTTGTTTCTTGTTACCAAATTTGGTTTGCTAGATTGCAAGAATGAATTGCAGTAAGAAAAAAAAAAGGAAATGAGAATTTTACCTCAGTGCAAATGTCTTTTTTTTTTTTGTGATTCAAAGCATGGAAGCCTCCATTCCACTCTGTGACATGCCACTTGTGTTAGAGCAGAGTAGTTCTTAATAGGTCCCATTGCTAAATACTAAAGCGTAAGATATTTCTTGGCTTTTATGGCAATAAAATGTAATTGCTACTAAAGTAGTGTAAAAAGCAGGAGACAATTCTATTTAGGAACAAGGAAAAAGTGCAAAAAGCCTGGTAAAGTTAAGGATAAGACCAGGTTTGTTGCAGTCTGTCCTCAACACTGAAATAACATCAGTGGCAAAGCCACTGCATATGGTAAATAGAAGAGGTTTCATGCAGAATCACTGTGTCAGAAGAGAATTACAAGTAATGAACACTTTAGAATTGAGTGTAGGGGTGAAAAGTAGATTGGATTTGTCAGGGAATATGTCTAAGGACAAAGGGACAAAATCTGACGTTGTAACTGAATATATCTTAATCATGTTCTTAAAATGCTCATGAATATTTACCAAAGTCTTATTATTTTTGAAGTGTGTACTTGAAAATAAGAGGAAAACTTCACAACAATTCTAGACTTTAAATAATGTTTTAATTTGTGAAAATGAAATGTGCTTCGCCAAGTGACTCATTCACTTTGTTTCTCAAGATTTACAGGGATAAATTCTCCTCTATGTTAACGAGAAAGATAAAAATCAACCTATGTTGGCTATAATTATTCTGTCCAGAAACTGCCTTATATCCAAAAGCATATGTAGCTGAATGTATTTTCTAAGACAATTTACTGTTTAATTAAGAAGGCTTTGAAGAATATGCAGTACCATATATTTTTGTTTCTCATACATTATTTCAAACTTACCTATGAAACACAGACACCAAGACATGCATTTTCATGGGTGTGCTTTCCTAGCCAATACATAATCTTAGGGAGGGTTAGACAGTTTCAATACATGATTTTTCTCATCACAAACACGTGTTGAAATAGATTTGCACAACTCATTTGAGAAGTAATACTTGGAGTGTGAACACATAGATAAATTTAAAATATTAATAACACAATGCCCAGGTTACAGTGTGATGTAGGAGCTAAGAGAGGCCATTGGTAGAAGAACTCAACAAGACAGAAAAAACTGTAAGAGTACTCACTACCAAACCAATAAGTAGGATCAGCTACTTTCAGTGTTTTAGAATTTTGAATGTTTTTTTTTCTTATTATTTTTAACAGATAATTAATCTTGCATCTCTACTAGTGTGTCATATGCCACAAAATAAGCTAATCGGGAGAAATGTGATGTAAGAGATTCAGCACTTACTGATGCACAAAACCCAGAGCCCAAACATTCCTTTAGGAAACAAAATATTCAGATTCTTGCCAGACACTTTGCTTTGTGCTGCTAGTAAAGACTAGCTAGTGAATGGGAGTAAGAAGCCTTCCAAAGGTTTAATCCTCTTGTAAGAATTGAATTCCCTGAGCTTCTCAGGTAATCCCAACCTGGAAGCAGACTGAGAACAGACACTGTGTCTGTCTCAGTAATAAGAAGATAGCTTATCATCAGCCATACAAATATGTTTTAAGGATATTCTAAATCACAGTGGTGTTTCCTTAGCACTTATTTTTTGGATGCTAAACAAATGGTATGTCATTCAAACAGTCACAAATTTCAGCTTTTAAATTAATACTTTCTTTTGAGTAAGTGATTGATGGAATAAATACGCCTTTTGTCCTTACCAATATACAAGCTAATCTGTATCTTCACTGTGAAATAATTTACTGGCACATGAATGTAAAGAAAGAAGAGAACTGTTGGGCATTGTGGTTTGGAAAGGTACTGTTGCATAGTGTGATTCTTACCATCTTTACTACTGTAAACAAAAAATTCACCTGTGCTGTTGTTGCTGTTTTGCAGGTCAAGTACAGCAGTGATCAGAGGCAGATGAAAGGTAGACGTAGTGTGCTTCTAGACACACCTGAGCTAAGGCATGTCAAAGAAACACAAAACAACATCTCAATGGTAGGGTGCTTTCTTCCTATGACTAGAGCGTTCTAAGGAATGGCACTAGACTTCCACTGGATTTTGCCTTCCATTAATATAGGTAACTAATGAAACTCTCTCCTCAGGTATGGAAGGAATATTTTCTTTGTACGCCTGTAGAGGGAGTGTTTGCTAACTGCATAGGAGTGTAATGAACATTTTCAAAATACTAATAAAGTTTTCTAACAGTTAAATGTCTGTTCTTTTGGTTTTTATTTTCTTTAAAAATGTACACACATCATTTGAGCATCACAGTTTCACTGGATTAGGTGACACACTTCACCTTGTGCCTGTGCATGTTCCTGGTTTCTGCGTGACTTTGGTTCTTGGAATGAGTTGTTTTGTGTGCATCAGCTTGTGTGAGAATGTTTGTCAATTTAATTAATTGATGATTAAGTTATTTGTGATGTAAATATGCATAATCAGCAGTACTACCTTTATAACTCTTACTAATACTGGGGTTTTGTTCCAACACTTGGTGCTGTAACACTTTGTACTCTAATGTTCTTTTTTCTAATTTTTTTAAAATCAGGCAGTTTAGAATAACTGTTGTTCTTTCGAAAAACCTATTTTTAAAGCCAGCTGACATATGATTAAAAAAAGAACAAAATATAAATTTTGTATGATATTATACAAGTAGTCAAAATTATCAGTGAATGAAAATGCTTGAGCTCTTTAGAACTACTACTGCTGGAACATTTTTACTGACAGGTGTATTTGTCTGCATCACTAGACAGCTATCTTGTTTTAGAGAAGGGAATGGACCAGATGACCTCCTGAGGGCAAGGCTGTTTTGTGTCCTATGTAAGAGTAAGATGATGCTTTGCTGCTTAAGCTAGTGCTTAATTCAGTGTCAATGGAAAAGAAATGCAAAATTGATAATAAAATATGACAAAAACTAGTTAAGGTGATATAAAATACTTGGCTGGCCATCCAGCCTATCTCATGTGTATAACAATTCTGTTGTGGTTCAAAGTCAAAGACTATAAGTGCCTCATAAACCAAACATATATGTATTCCTGCACAGAATAACTATTTGATGTCAATTGCAACCTGGGGAAAAATGTAATTCTCCTTGTTTTCCTAGGTAAAATATCACGAAGATTTTGAGAAGACAAAGGGCAGAGGCTTCACCCCAGTGGTAGATGATCCTATAACAGAGCGTGTACGGAAAAACACCCAAATTGTGAGTGATGCAGCATATAAAGGTGTGCATCCACATATTGTTGAAATGGACAGAAGACCTGGAATAATTGTTGGTAAGCTGTTAAATACTTTTGTTATTGAAAGCATGGTGGGGAAGATAAAAGCCCCTGTTTGCGCTCTCCAGATTTCATTTTCTCTCTTTTCTCACCATAAAACTAATAGTTGAACTGGAGGTTCCATGTCAGCTTCTAGAGAAATCATAATGGGAATGAATGGAAGGTATATTATCATTTGCTCTGTAATTTTTAAAAAAATATATGGATATTTGTTACTATTATTTTAAATTTGAATTTTGACTCTATAAGGAAGGTCAAAATATCTCCAATCTTAAGATTGTAATCATAGAAGAAAGACGATTAAAACTGATTCTGCAGGATTTCAATGTTTAAATATTGGAGGCCAGTTTGAAATTTTCCCTTCTGTCAATCTGTAATTTCTCCAGAATTGCACATATCTATTATCTCGTGTTTTACAATTTCACACAGCTTTAAAAACATCTCAAGCTGTAATTCATCAGTAACTCATTAGATCTCTGCTAAGTCAACTACCAGTGTTGAGAAGTGATGTTCTGAAAGATGGTCCAAGATAAGGATGAGTGTTCAAGAGGTAGAATACAGATTAGATTTATATCGAAAGACAGGTACTGCATAAACATATTATTTGGAAGAATAGTAATGAACTTTATTGAAAAGTTGAAGGGGATATTTGAAATTGCTTAAAAGTCAGCAAGTCTGCCACGTCAAAGGAAGCAGTAATACATTTTCTCTTCCCATTTCCTTTTGTTTTGGTGTGTCCCATTCCTGTTTTTCTGTGCTTTGCAGCCATGTAGACCCCAGAGGATCTGCATACAAAAAACCACACTGAGACAGCACTCTAAAATTCTTCATATGTAGTGATAACAGAGAGGCTTTAAGTTTGCCTCTCAAAAACCAGAGAAATTGCATGTGAAATGGACTAAATTGTGGATCACATAGGCCATCCTCCTGCCTAAAGCAAGGTTCACTGTTACTCCTGGCAGATGCTTTTTCAGTCTGTTCCTTAAAGTCTCCAAATAGGTTTCCCCCTCATAAGGAAGTATATTTCTTTCCTTTATGTGTCTGTAGCTACAGTAGCCTAATTTGAGAAGGGGTTTCCTAAAAGTGTGTGTTAAGAGAGCCCTGCCCAGGGCAGGTGCTGATGATCTTCCATCACCTTCATAGTTGTGGTGAGGCCAAAGAAAAAGAGAAAGGCTTCTGTAAAATTGCAGTGTGACATTCAGTTTGCAATTTGCTTTTTAGTGTGTGCTACAAACCTCCTGCTCTCTGCTGCATTGCATGTGTGCTGTAGCCCCATGTAAGAAACGTGTGCAATCCCATGTTCAGCATCTGAAGCCTTGCTAGCACAAGCACATTGGAATGAAGGACATCCCTGAGATAGATTCTTGGGCTATAAGAACTGAAATATTAGTACTATTTATCACCTAAACATACTCCAGTATCAAAACACACAGAAATTCTCAATTTCCTGTGCCTGCCAAACAGCAAAAATTGTACTACTATTTAAAGGAAAAAGGCTATGACAGACCTGAAGTATTTCAGCTAATGCTTTTTTTGGAATAAAGTTGTAATTACAATATCTACTTGTTTAAAAAGAAGCAGTGAGCTCCCTGCTCGTGAAATGTCCTTGGCAGCTTAAAAAAATTTGCGAATTGAAAAACATGACTCTCAAGAGTATTTTTTGTCGCTGAAAATTGTTCAGCCAGTTAGGAAAAGTGTGTCAGAATCCCTCTGGTTGATTTTCAGTATATATTGGTGAAGCTAGAGCTACTCTTTCAAATGCCTAGTTACTAAAATTAATGACACTCCTCTGGCAAATAGGCACTAATTTTAACCCTACTAAGCCATTCTAAACTCATCAAGATAAATTGATGTTGGTGAGCTTTGGATCGGTTACTAAAGAGGAACCACAATTCTCACATGAATATAAAGATATTTTACCGTGGCAAAAGTTACCAGGGAATTAAAACTGATTTGTGTTATATATTGCCAAGATTCTGATTCTATGTATGTTATTTCAGATTACAGGGATGGATAAAATCAATACAAATCAATGACTCTTGCACTGGTGCTACCATGAAGCCATACTTACATTTTCACTTACTAAGGCATGATCCAACAGGACAAGTTGGGCGTTCACCAATTCCCCTACCCCTTCTCATGCCTGTCAGTACTTTATGTAGGTGTATAATTTATCTCCATTAGGACTAACACATAGTTTATCATAAGATTTTGTGTTGGCTTTAATTTATCTTGGCAGGAAGGAGTTAGCACTATACCTCACCTTATGGGAGCTGTGGTAGATAATGTATAATGTACATACATTGAATATATTCTAAAGCCATTGAATTTATTTTGTTAGCTCTGTTCTTTCCATTGCATCTAGGCTGTTAATCATTTGAAACATGACATATTTGGGGTCCTCACAGTCCTACTTTACCTACCAACCCATTACTTAGCTTGGTACCTCTCAAACCAGCAGAACAAAGTTGGGAAGACAGTTTTTTTCCTGCTTCCAGTATATGGAGTAAATCTTGCAGCCAGGTCTGCCCAAGAAGAAGCTCTATAGTAAAAAGGTGTGATCTGGTAGATTTGTGCTTTGACTGATTATATTTTACATCAAGGTTTTATTTGAAACTGAAGAGATTAAAAAATGTATTAATTTCAGACATATAAGATAATTTAGAATCATTTAGATTGGAAAAGAACATTAGGACCATCAAATGCAACATTAACCCAGGACTGTCAAGCCCACCACAAAACCATGTCCTCAAGCATCATGTCAACACAACGTTTAAATGTCTCCAGGGATGGTAACTCAGCCACTTCCCTGGGCAGCCTGTTCCAGTGCTTGACAACCCTTTTGGTGAAGAATCTTTTTCTAATATCCAATATATAAACCTCCCCTGGCACACTTGGAACATTTTCTCACATCCTGTCACTTGTTACCTGGGATAAGAGACCTATTCCCACATCACTACAACCTCCTTTCAGGTATTTGTAGAGAGGGATAAGGTCCCCCTGAGCCTCCTTTTCTCCAGGCTAAACACCCCCAGCTCCCTCAGCTGCTCCTCATCAGGCTTGTGCTCCAGACCCTTCCCCAGCTCCGTTGCCCTTCCCTGGACATTGTCCAGCACCCCAATGCCCTTCCTGAATTGAGGGGCCCAGAACTGAACCCAGGATTTGAGGTGTGGCCTCAGCAGGGCTGAGTACAGGGGGATGGTCACTGCCCTGGTCCTGCTGGCCACGCTGTTGCTGATCCAGGCCAGGATGCCATTGGCCTCTTGGCCACATGGGCACACAGTGGCACAGGGAATGACTTTTTAAGTTCAGGAGTGGGCATCATTTTATCCTTTGGTAGATGTGTACAATGCAGATTTCTACAGCTGAATCGCCTCAGTTCATTTTTTTTTGCTATTAATTAAGAAAGATAGGTGCTTTTGAGGTTATGTGAATTAAGCAATTAGTAGAAATTTATTTTGGATGAGCTATGGCCCTGATTCTTCTTCTTATGCTGATATGATCTCTGCTGTATGCAAAGGAGAGTCTGTAGTGTCTCTGTCAGCTGTGGAGCTGTACACTGCCAGCTGTCAGCTATAGGGATATACACTGCAGCATCTGCACACATAAGGATGCTGCTGGTGAACTGGGGAAATAATCTTGTAGCTCTGATGGCTTTGCTTCTGCTACCAGAAGAGACTCTAACATGTGATATTTAACTGGCTTTCATTTAGTTAGACTTAAGAACATACTATGGTCCTGTTTAGAAAATGTAAAAAAATTGAGAGCAAAAGTCTCATTAAAGTAATGTCAGTGCTTAAAATGAATACACTAAGTTCTTTTAAGCAGGAAATTAAGCTTTCTGATCTCTTGGGGTGAATATCTAGATATATTGGCTAATTTCTAGGTAAAGGAAATTGATTGCTGATTGTTAAAGCTCATTCCTTTCATGCTTTTACTTCCTTTGTTGTTTGTCTGTCTTATAATTCCTATGCTTTGGAAAAAGATCTTAAAGTTTGGCGCACAGATCCTGGCTCCATCTTCGACATTGATCCTCTGGAGGACAATATTCAGTCTAGGAGTCTGCATATGCTTTCTGGTATTGCTTATATTCTGACTTTTCCCCAATTCAGCTTTTCATGTTTGCAAAACTAAGTCGATACTGTAAATTTTCAGGTCAATATGCCAGCCATATGTTTTATAAGCATGCTTTCATATATGCTTACAACTGTTGTAGTTTAAAAGCAGTGTTTTATAGGAACTTCAGCCATAATCACATGTGGAGATAAGAAATAGTGAAATAAACCTCATCTTAAACAACTTACTCACGCCACTTATAAGTAGCCTTTTAAAAAGCATTGACCTACTTTGTCCTTGCTATAAGTAGAATTTCCAAATAGTTGGACCTTATAAAATTTCAGTTATAGAAAGTGACCTATTTATGAAATTGATTTCTTTTCCATGCACATTTTGCCTATATGGCACGTGAGTTTATGCTTTGTTCTATTATTTGCTACTCCAAGACGATCATAATTTTAGGCTAGATGGAAAAGGAGAGAAAGTAATGTAATAACAGGGAGCAGGTTTTGGCTTTACAAGTTTATTGATTCTTTTCTTGTGTAGGAGTGTTTATTTTGAATGTTGAATTTTTCACATGCATTTCCTTTGCTACTTTGGAACTTTAAATATTCTTTTGAACAATATATAGATGTATTTCCACATGCATTTGAATGCATGCTGGGATAAAGGAATAATTTGATTTTCCACTAGAAATTTTTATATTCTTCATCTTTATCCCTTCTCTTTCTGGTATCTCAATACAACCTTCCATTTCTGCTGTTCTTTTAAAGCAAAGAACAAACTGAGTTGTATTACATTTTGAAGCAAGCTTTGGAACTAATGGTGCAAAGAATTTACTTTTCTCTAATTTTAATGCCATCAGTGTATGAATAGCAGTGTTAGCAGTGGTGGGGTTTACGTTGTTGCTTGTCTTTGCACTTCTGTCATCTATTTACTGTGATATTCTTTATTTCTTTCTACCTTTGTAGAAAGAGCAAGCCGTTACAGTAAGCAGTATTTACATTCTACCAGTCTGGGAGATTATAAATCAGATGGCTCTGACACGAACCCTACCTTTTCTTACTGCAGTGAGATAACAAGGCCATCTGATGAAGGAGGTACCCTTTATTCCCACCTTTTTCACTAACAACACTGTTGCAGTGTGTTGAGACTTCACTGGCGTGTATTAACTCCATATCCTTGTATAGTCACAAGCAGAAAGGTATTTGTAAGCTATTACCTGATTAAGAAAGAAAAGCAAGACTGCACAGTTTCTATGTGCCATATCATTCCATTGTGAATTCTCTTTCACAATTTTGGTAATGCTGTTGGCTCCAAAGCCCTGTTAACTCCTATTTACAGTGCTTTAAAGAAGGTGTGTTGTGTTTTTGCAAAAGGTATATGAGCCTTGTTTTATTTTTTCTCTTGAATGACACAATATTACTGAATGAAAAAATATATTTACCTTGGAATTTTCAGTGGGTAAATCAAGCATATAATAGTAATTTAGTGATTAAAGTACTTTTTCCTATATTCAACCATGCGGGTTTTTATCTTGAAAAAAAACCGAAGTAATTTTATCATGTTCTCTCTTTCTCACATAACTAAATTTTCTCATCCTCTCAGTGCTTTGAGAACCAGGGTTAACATTCAGCTAGGAAGTTTATATAGTGTGTTATGGTTTAACATGGATTGTTATTAGAATACTTTGACAAACCTGCATTCTCAGGTACAAACCCACATTGTGTACCTGTTTGATGCTGTTGATTAGAAGAAAATTAGGAAAATGATGAATAAACATCTAGTCATCCTAGTGGCATTACAGTATGCACTAGACTTGACTGATGAATTGAAAATATTCTGAATCATTGCATTCTAAGTAGATATTTTTTTAAAATAGTGATTTCTGCATCTCATTTGTGAAAAAATGGTGCATTGAAAAGGTTATCCAAAGGGTTACTTTTTTTTTCTTCTAAGAAACCATTCAGTTGCCTACACAACATTAAATTACCCATGCTTTTGGAAGATTTTAAAGCATCTTAATTGTAGACTGCACTTGTTTATGTTCTCCTGTTCACTGTAATAATATGTTACTGTGGTGGCTGTTGCTTATGCAGTTTGTGTTTTAGGTGCTGTGTAAATAGATACAAGCACCTCTGATTAAGAATGGGTGGGGAGAGGTGTTCAGACTGAAGTGCTTACTCTGAACAAAGATAGAAACACATCTTTGACAGGAATGTACTGCCTTTATCATGTCTGACTATCATTATCTGGTATTTTAACTAAATTCTCAACTCTTTTGATAGATGATAGCAATAACTAATATTATGTTGTTTTTTCTCTTCCTGTGATGATGCAAAGTGGGCTTCACAGTCCAGTGCACATTGTTTGTCTATAGCTGTTCTGATCTTTTCTTTGGCAGTATTCCAAGCCACTTCAACATTGTTTTGTCAGCTTGATTTGATTTTTAACAGATATTTTTTACTACTTGCCATATTGAGAATGTGAAATGGGCTTTGTTTTCCTGGTTGTTCTGGCACTAATAAGCTTGCTTTTTTGGGCTCTGTTTGAATCTATTGTTGTGTCTTGAATAGATCCTCCGCAAGATCAACATATTTTATCTGGAGATTGTTTCTGTTGTAACCTAGCTGGCTAGCCAGGATTTGAGCATCTGTAGACAATTCCCATTGCAGGGAAGACATAAGTGGCACAGCTAAATAACTGAACATAATCTTAATGATTTACAAGAAAAGTCCATTTCTGTGAACACACTTACAAAGAGCCAGCAGAAGATAGCATCTTTGGCCAGAAATACCAATCTTTTTCATCCCATCATTTTGCACATAGCCACAAGACAAGTTTGCCCATGATCTTTATACAATGTCTCTTATACCATAAATGAAAACCAAATCTATTTTGGTGAGGTTCCATGGCTGTTTCTTGTGGAGTATGTACTTTTAGATCAGCAGGGTTTCTCATTGGCAATTTCTCTATCTGATGGCGTGCCAACATGAAAGACAGCTGGAGACCTGTAACCAATCTTACAATCGCTCAGTGTCTTTGGCCTTGTCTCATCATCTTTCACATATTTCTGCATTGTTCAATTCCTACTTTATTTTAGATACCTTTTCTGATATTTGACACACAATTCAAACCTTTGCCTGCCACAGCTGGTGGAATTGTTCCTTACATACCTCTTCCCAGCCCTTAGCTGGGTCCCTGATTTAACACCACATGTTTAAAACTTATTCAGATCTAAGCAACTCTCTCTTCTGTTGGGGAATTTCAGTAAAAACATCACAGGAAAGCTACTAACATTGTTCATTAGAATTGCTTTTTTCTATTTTGTTCCTTGACTGTTATTTTAGATGATTATGTTGAGCTGAACCATGTGTCCTTCTCAGGGAGCTTTCTCTACAAAATCAGTAGATTTTTGCATGATGTAAATCCAGAAAACTCCTGTTCTCCCTTTTAGAGTCTTGCAAATAAAAATGAATAGAAACAATTGTGAACACTTTCCAGCGAGCTGGTGCAGGACATGTGCTTTCATTTTAACAATCTGTTTGAAATGACTTTGCAACTTTGTGTCTCTTTTTTTTTTTACAGCTTCTTTCTGTGATTGTTTTTCAGGCTTGACTTAATTACTTCAGGGTATCTTTAAAGATTTTTGCCACACTGAACAGAAGGTGTTGCACTAGAGCTTCTAAGTCTGCTAAATACTTTGTAATTAGTTATTGCCTACAAAGATTATCTTTGTACCTACAAGGCCTTCTGTAGGACTTCACTGAAACACTGGGTGCCATTTTTTTTTGCAAAAATCTCACTGGTAGTGAGTCATTGTTTTCAACTTGGCTGAAAAGGAATAGAAGCTAATGATTTCTCACTTTTAGTCTGCTTTTAACAGTGATGTTGCAACTTCTCAGGAATGGAACCCTTTATTTTTGGGAAGGTTTTTCAGAATATTTTCTTCAGAAGGAGTGGTTGAGATATATGAGGTTCAGATTTATTTTTGTTTATAAACACAGACCAGTCTTTTCTCTACAGAACACTAGGAAAAAGCAGCAAAGTTTTGAACTTCAGGTCTCTCTTGACAGCATTCTGTCTGAAAAACATCTCAACTGGTGTGTTTTGGATCTTATTTAGATTCTTTATAAAGTCTTTTCTGTCTGTCCTGATTTTCCATGCAGCCTTGTACAGTGGTTTTCTCCCAGTCCTTTCCACACTCTCTCTTGCTGCCCTTCCTTCCCTTCAAGTAAAGTTCTACCCTGTCATTTTGCATTCAGGCTCCAGGAGAGAATGATTTGGTTCACATGGCTCAACACCTCTGCCAATCTGGCACTATTTCTAGTTGAAACCTTCAGGGCTGTTTTTCTCCTCTTTTGCGTTTGACTTTTCATTTTCTTTTTTTTTTTCTTCTTTGATTTGCTCTTAATGTCTAGTTTGTGTGCACACCTTTATCTAGGTGTGTATCAGCATATAGATATGATGCATATATTTTTCATTACCATAGATGCAGACTTTTCAGTGTAAGTGGCTATTTATTTTCATTTTAAATTGTGTGTAGTCTGTAGATGGAGAAAAATAAGAGATGAGTATCAGTTCATTTTCCGTTATGGATATATTGTTACTCTGGTGGGGAAAAAACATAGTTTCTTCTTATTTTCTATGACATCATCATATTATCTTAAATGATACATAGAAATCAGTGTGTAGGAGATGGAAATCAGTTTTGCTGTACTCCCAAAAACATGTTATGTAGGAAACCTTAGTGGATATTAGGACAATATTTTCAAGAGCCTTTTGTTATGTTTTAAATGTGCTGAAATTTCATGTCTTTGGTTGGAGCCAGCATGTTACTAGCTGGCTGCAGGTGTGCTATTTTCACTTGTCTCCTTCAGCCCAAGTTCTTCAGACTCAGTTCACCTGCTGCCACCAGACAAGTAGTGAGAATTAGCATAAAGGAGCCTTGAAATGAGTTTTAGGGTCTTCCTTTTTTTAGTTTAATGAAAACAGTCTGCCAGCAGCACTCAAGTCTCTATTTTTGTCTGGTTACTTATCTTCTTTTACTCACACTGGCAATCCAAATACGGATTTCAAGAAACCATGAAATTCCACTTCTTTTTTTATCAGCCTTAAAAGTAACTTGTAGATTGCTATGAGAAAACTGAAAAATTTTCTTAGATACTCCATTGATATTACATAACAGAAAAGCAATCCGGAAATTGCTGCAAACAAACTCTGAGGAATAAATACAACAAATGGGCATTGCTGTCAATTAGACTCCAAAGTCTATGAAGACTGAAGAAATGCTTCAGTCTGTTTCTTAAAGTTTTGAAGTCTTTATCTAGCTTGGAGTGGAAGTTTAATCAATGAGAAACAGTAAGTCCTTTCATATCTCTCCCCAGTGGCATGTCCTCATTGTGTGATATGAACCTTCTGAAGAAGAAAGGCTCCAGAACAGCTGAGTCTGCTCCCCTCCCTTCCTTTAGACTCCAGGGATTATCTTCCTCCTTTCCTCACCGAGGCAGGAACACATTGTAGGCCAGAACTAGAACTGCTGTTTGACCTGCAGTGTGAACACAGCCCTGCAAAGAGCAAACACAGACCTTGTGTGTTGTGTGTCACTGGCTGCAGCCTTGTGTGTTACAGCTGAAGGAGAGCCCTTTAATTCCTCAGTCCAACAGTGACATTTTAAACATTAATTTCAAGGATGTCTCCTCCTCTCCCCCTAGCACACACCAATATCTGTAACTCTGTATGTAAAAATGATTGTAGGATTTGCCTGAGGCTTTGGCACCCACACATATATACCACAGAAAATCCTAGAACAAGGAACTTAGCTGCTGCTTCTGCTCCTGGGTACTCTGGTCAGAGGACTACAAACTACTCAGATAAAATGGAAAAAATCCCTCTTGTAGTTCACATGCTGGAATTGCAGATGTTTTCCAGTATGTAGGCCAAGGAGTCTCCTTGCATTGGGATAATGGTCATAACTCTTCTCCTGTGCCAAGAGCTGAAAGAAGAAGAGGAAAGAAAACCAGAAATTGCTCCCTTCCTTGCTCTGTCCTTCCCACGAAGTTTAATAAAAAACCCTTTGGTTTTGAGGTTCGGAAAAGTCACGATTAGTAAAAGACAAGTCAAAGAAAAAAGGAATAATATCTGACTGCTCTTTATGTTGTAGTAGAGAGATCTGTCTTCCGTGTCCAGTTGCAGCTGTCAGGAATAGAGGGCAGGAATATTTCATTCTTCTCTGTATTCATATTCAGCTGCTAAGCTCTGCCATTCTGAGGAGGTCAAGCAGAATGACACAGCAGTTATATTTTTTTCCCTGTCAGTCAGGGCAGGATTGTTCCTTTTTGCTGGGCAGCTGAACTCTGTTTCCATAGTGTTCCCCGGAGTCCAGTAATCAAACATGGCATTCAGAGGGAGAGGAATTGTACAGTTCACGGGAAGAACTGTAGGCATTTGTGAGTTTCTTGTCCCCTTTCAAGTCTGTCAGCAGGCTGCCCTGCCACAGAAAGCTGAACACATCAAAATGATGCTCTCTGTCTACTCTTGGTACCTCTTGGTGAGGGTCACATTGTCACTTCTCTTAGCCACCAGACTCTTAATATGTTTCTGACTTTTTTGTATTTCAGACTAGATGGTACTTTGGTTTTCCTTCTTTAACATGCCAGCCCCCAGCAGGTTTGCCAGCCTGAAAGCTGATGTGTGGGAAAAAAGTCTTCTTCCATCTTGGTGATCAGGCGTTTTTCTGTTCTTAAGTGTGTAATGTACTGCAAATTCTTGCAGTCAAATAATAAGTAACTTACCCACAAACTTCTGTGACATTTTTGAACTTGACTAACTAGTCCTCTTGTATGTTATACATACAGAAGTGCATGTATATGTTTGTAATCTCTCTGGTGCCACAAATTATTCAGCATGAAGAATTTTCTTTGTTAGAGTGCTTGCTCTCCCGAACCAATGAACCCTGGTCTTCCATCCTCAAATATATTTTTACATAAATTATATAGTTTCCTTTGTAAAGGTTTGCTGTAACCACACTGTACCCCAAAAGGACATGGTTTTTCAGGCAGCAAGAGCAAGAGCTCTCTCCCTTCTGAAAATTGCATCTTTCATTTGAGGACAGTGTGTTTTGCTGTTTCAGCTTCTGCCTCCTGTTTTGTAGTGACTCCTAATGTTCAAAGGGCATTATTTTGTGATTTAAAATAACATCATTACAGTTGGAGGAGTTCTTGAATACAGTGGGAGGCTTCCTGGTGTTATCGCAGCTCTAGATTTGAGATAAGAAGGAAAAGTAAAGACAAAGTTAGTTGTAAGAGTTTAGATTTTCAGATGCTAGAAACAGGTTGAGTACATTCCCTACACATGTGCTAATTTCTATGTGTTTACATGATTAGAGGATTTCTGCTTAATATATAATTTTGTCCATTTCAGCCTTTTAAGCCATGTAAGTATAGGAATCCATGAAGGCAATGGGACTACCTTTATGCACTATCTTGTGCATTATCAGTTTTCTGTCCTACACTGGGCTATTGGACTTTTAGTGTCCTCTGCTGAGTGCTTTGTTAATGCAGAACATGAGACAAATTAGTCCAGAAAATTGTATTCATTCTTTTCCACCACAAAGAGGTATTAACTATCTGTAAAACCTGATTTTTTAACATAAAACTTGAAAATTCATATAGTACTTCAAGTGATTGCTTGGTTAAATTTTGATTAAGGTCTGGTTTAGGGTGAGAATCAAACTAAATATTCCATGCTGGTTGTAATACTTTAAGATATAAATCATTGATTCGTCTGAAAGCACATTTTCATTCAGTGTGTGTTCACTGAGGATGAGTTAATGTTCCAGGGAGAGCTTTACATTTCATACTTCCAAAATATTTTTGCTTAGATTCCTTATGCCTGTCTTTGATTCCCATGCTTCTCTCCCACACTCTTGGCATCTGGCAGCATCCAAAGACAATCCCCACACGTCCAGGTGGAGGAGAATCCAGAAGAGATCCCATTTTAAATTTCTGTAGTGTAGCAGCATTTCAGGGGATCATTCTGTTTGTTCTGCCAGCTGTCTGAGTTTGATGTTCCTTTTTCCATTAAAACACTTGGTGAGCAGAAAAGGAAAGGAAGTTTCCATGTGACTCAGCAGTTGGAAGTGTTAATGGCTCTCTTGGCAAGGAGTTGTTTCAGATGTTCAGTGTGGTCACCTAGAGCAGCTTTTGATATACTTCAGAGAATTTTATATCCAGTAGACAATAAATATAATTAGTAAAGTTGTGTGCAGTGATCCTGGTTAATGCCATCCTTCCACCATAGTTCAGATTGGTTATACCCACTATGCAAATAAGTCGATGCACAGAAATCAAAGCACAGCTTCTGTGAGAAGAACATGCAGGCTTCTGTCTCTAATGTACAAGGACAACAGTAGATGTTCAGTAAATGTAAGAGAATTTGAATTATAGTTGAAGGTATGTGGGTAATGTAACATGTTAACCTTCATTTTACTAAATCTTTCCTTTTCTGAGGAAGCCTAGAGCAAAGCTGTGGCTATTCTCCATTTAAGAAGGAATTTCAGCTTCCTGTGGTACACCATGGCCCCCCTCAAGTGAGGATGCCTTGGGCTGTCTTTAAGACATTTTGTGCCTTCATAAATAAAATAATGTGGTTTGGTGTGAAGAGAGAGAAAAGGCAGATTGTACTGTTGTCTCAGCTTCGGTTGAATGTCGGGCATAAGAGTCAGGTGTCAGTGAAGGTTGTTTGTAACACCAAATCCTGGCTGCAATTCCTATCCTGAGCAGGATGCCCTGTGATTTGGTTGTGTTCCAGGCACAGAACCACTGGGGGAAATGGGGAGTGTGTATGAGTGTTGGGGCATAGCAGCTGTTAATAAACACACAGGCTGAACTCTGGGCTGTACAGCTACCACTGAAGAAAATGCTAAACTAATATTGGTGGTGGTGTCTGAATAAAATGATCCTTTATATCTGCTCTGCTAGAACAATTCCTATGACACAATGTAATCTATATTATACTAATAAAATTAATATTAATTATTTTTTCCTCAGGTTGCAATAGAGTATTCGATGTATTTAATTTGCTTTTGTGAGGAAAATGAGTGAATTAAACATCTAGAAAAGTTTTTCCAGTTAAATATCAAACCAGAATATTTTGTCACTACATTTAACTGGTTTAGAATATCCCGTGTTCATCATAATAACACTAAAATTACATTTTTGGATACAAAACTGGGTACAAATACGACTCCAGTTTTAGGGTTAGAAGCCAAATAGTAGTTTTGTCTTTTACAGTACTATAGTAAAAATTTGTCAGTGAAACCTGGAAGGGGGATAAATGGTTTGTATTTTAGGTGAAATATAATTTAAGCGAAGTAGATGGTTGTAGCTAGCCATAAAATCCTAAATGTCAGATATAGAATTCACACAATTTTTAAAATCCCCAAAGCAACTGTTCAAAGTAGTTGAATGAAGACAGTAATTAATATAATTCATTCTAAATTGTAATTTTGTATATTGTTCACTTTCATTTTACTCTGTTTTTTTAGCAAAACCGACAAAAACATGAATATGAATAAACACTACAAACAGACTTTTCCTATATTTTTAAAGGCTGATAATACTTTGAAGTATTTTACTGAATGCTTTGAAATATTTTACTGAATTTCCTGGGAGATCATTTAACACCCTATTTTATAATAAACACCTTTACTTTCATTTGAAAAAGCTTTTTCTTTTGAAGGGGCTACAATGGAATTACATGTATCAAATCAATTCTTTTGAGTGTTTATGGTCTTGCAGTCCAAAATGGCCATTCCAAAAGCAGTCTGGGAAAGCTGATGTGATTTTCAGAGCATCAAAATTGTCAACTCTGCCAGAACAGGACTGGCTTTTGCTTTTTGCTGCCACTTACCACCTCACTGCTCGAGTCAGACACAGACAGGGACTCAATGGGTTGTTGGAGATTTGGCTTCTTCTCCTCTCCTGTTGCCACAGCACTAAATTATGTGTAGTTAATACTTTACGACTCTGTGATACTTTACTATGACAGTAATGTGTTAATGATCACAAAAGCTTTTGAGCTATTACTCAGTATTCTCCAGTCCCTGTACCTCAATAAAAATGATGCTCTAAGCAGTATCTACAATCACTTTCTGCCCAAAATATTCCGTGTGTTATTGTCTTTTAATGATGAGGATGGATGTTCTCTTGACTGCTTTCTTTTAATGTTGACTGCAGAAAATAGGACATCCTGGGTTTCTTTCATTTTTCTCAAGACTGTGATATTTGATAACTGCTTGCAGACAAGGCTTCTGGAGACTGTGCTAGCCTGGGCTTTTCTAAAATATATTGCTATTTTGCAGTTACTGTGAAGAGGAATGAAAGCCATACTCCTTTTTTTAAGGAAAAAATTGTCCATGAGAAACTGACTTTTGAAATACAGAGGTTTAGTTCATACAAATCAAGAACTTTGGAAATATGAGATAGTCCCTGCCTAAAAGGAAACCTCAGATAAAACACAGGATTCCAGTGTCACATGAGCACATTAGATATTCTTTTTGTTCCTTTCAAAATGTCTTAGTTTTCTCTGACATATGCTCAACAGCATGTGAGATCTTCTCATGCAATTTCATTCTAAATCAAATTTTAATTTCTTATGTTGAAATTGCTTTCAAGAGTTATAATTGCATGATTCTGCATTTCCCATAATAATCTACTTCAACTTACATGGTGGATACAATATAGTTAGTCTTAATTATTGCTAGCAGATAAAATGGTGTTCTAAAATAATGATTCTTTAAGCAATCTTTATCTAATTGTGACACTAATGAAGTTTAGTTTAAAATACATTGTTTTATAAACTGTAGTACGTCAGTAAGTAGTCAGGAGAGTAGAGATGTTTTGATTTTTTACATCATGAATAATTAATGGTATTTTAAACAGATTTAAATTTAAATTTTTAATTTAAAAGATCAGTAATTTTGTTGGCCTCCTCTCCATCATTTCTTTAAGTATTTGAAGATTGCATAGTTTATTTCTTATATCTTTAGAATTTAGGTTATGGAAACTTCCTAAGCTCTAACATTCTGAATTTGCCACTGAAGCCAAGTAGTTCAGAGCTTCAATTGTAATGAGGTCAGTGAGCATGGCAGATATTTATTAACACCCTCTGTGAATTAGGCCATACTTTCAGGTTGTTACTTCAACAACCTAATTATATCTGGGTTTGATATTCCAATTTACTAACTGTTACTGGCTCCTGTAATGGATAGCACACAGACAAACTGCTGCTTCTGACAGAACAACTGAGAGCAACCAAACTGGTAGCTCAGACATCCATGAAATCAGGATAACTGACCAGTAAAGGGCAAGGAAAACAGGGGGAAAAAACAAAAGGAATGAAGAGAAAACTACTTTTACAAGAAAAAATGCCAAGATGCCTTACCATGGTGTTTTCTAGTGTTCTAAAAACAGCTTTTTTCTGTATCAGGTCTCACCATCTTCAGTCTTCAGGTTAGTGCTTTTTATATTGCTTACACAGTCTGAACTATTCCCAGTAAATTTGACTATGCTGTGCTACTCTTTCTGATTAGAAAAAAACTCTGTAATAGATAAGCCATAACCACTTGAAAGCATGTTTTTAAATTTTCTAGCTTATTTGAAAAGTTAATGCTGAGCAATTCAACTTTTCAAATGGCTGGGAATTTTTCAGTGTTCATCAGAAGATAGAAGTTTAAAAGGGAAACTTTTATATAGGAATGGGTTACATGTGGCTAATGTCTCAATGCTGAAAGAACCATATTTTTCAGTTTGAGATTTTTAAAACAAAGAATCCAGATTTATGTTGAAATATACTTAATTTTGAAGAGTCACATAAACTGTAATAATGATTAATGATTGAAAATTATAGATATTTTGATATGATTGGCAAAAAAAAGAGGTTTCTTTACCCAATTTTTAACATTTCTTTTTGCATGAACCTTTGGGATTTAAAAAAAAAAATTCCTCCCATTTGGGGACAGGAGCATTCATGGCAATCAGTTCTGCATGGTAAAATTATTACTGAGGTTTTTCTAGTTTTGTATCTGCCTAACATTCCTGTACTCTTGTGTTTGTTTTCTCTATTTCTGTAACTGCTTTTTTACTGTATTCTTCTACCATGGGGTTGCTGCAGAGTTCTGTACCTCATATCAACCTCTTTGGACAATCCTTGCACACTCATTAAAGTGTTTTAAGTTCTCTCACACCTGTTTTACTGTCAAGTGAACAGCTCTCGCTGGCTGCATTAGGCTTAATATTCTCTAAACCTCTACTGTGACTTTCTACAAGTATTATGGAGACCTAGGATGGAAGAAGTTTTCAAGTAACTGAGCAGTGTCTGCCACATGTGAGCACATAGGGGCACCTGCATTGCATGGGGTGCTTCATTTGGGGCTGGATGCTGGGACACCTGGAGGGAAGCCTCTGTGAGAGGCTCAGCTCTTTTGTGGTTTGAATTCAGAGGCAGCTTGCACAAAAGAGAGATGCTTAGGGGGACATACCTTGCAGCAACTGAGTTGATCTAGCTGTTCATTGTTTTCTGCTGTCCATGGCCTTGGGTACTTGGTCCTGCTTCCATCCTTGCACTGTGTTTGGTCTGAGCTCTTGGTGAGCCCTGGCTGAGCTCACCAAGCCAGCAGAAAAACAACCTAGCTGAGAGGAAGGAAGGGGTAGCAGAAGTGTTAGGCTGTCTCAGCCAGCTCATGGGGAACCAACCTCAGATATGCAGTGGGTACCAGGAGTGGACTGTGTGTAATCTCCTTGAGACATATCCCCTCATGACTCCTGCCAAATTCTTCCGATAGTCTTGACTTCAGCAGAAAATGATGTTTAGCACATCATCTTTAGAAGTTTGCTAAAAGCTTGGCTGTCATAACAGTCAAGTTACTTTTCTGCTCTTTATGCCTCTTTAACATTGTACCATCATCACTCTAACCTGTCCTTCTTGTGGCCAAAGTGTCAAGATTCTTGTTTCTGATTAGCCTGTGATATGGGCCTTCTTTAAATCTCTTACTAGATTCTTGGCTAACAACAATTATGTTCCATTTATGCTGCTGTTTATGCTTGGGCAGGATGTGAACTTCTGCAGAATTAATTTGTTAACCACCCTCAAATCTATCCCTAAAACTATTTCTCAAGTTGCTTATATGACTAATGCAGTGCTGGGCTGAGCTCTTCTCAGGAGCATGGGAAATAAAGAAGAGAAATTAGAGGGTTTGTGGTTGCTCAAAGAGATGTATTAAAATCTGCATTCCAAAATAAAAATTGACAGGACAAGGCCTGAAGAAACCAAACCTAACTGAAAATTTGGCCCTGATTTTAAATGGGGACAGACTATATTATTTCTAGAGGCTTCTTTGAGAAGAGCATTCACTTAAATATTTCAGTGATGGTGTGCAGCAGCCAGCATCTGGGGAAATTGATAGAAAACAAACAAAAAAATTATCTAGCTGGAGCTTGTAATCAAAATAACCTCTTTAACACTTTCTGGAGAAGGCTTTAAAGGGTATCAGTCGTTATTGTCCACCAGCAGTAACAGTTTTGTTTCCCATATTTCCTAGGGTTGTGTTTCCTTAGCCAGGAATTGCACTGGGAAGCGTCAAAGGGGCTGTGCAGTTCAGGCACAGTGACCTGTCCACATGGACAGCACATGGGGTGACCTGAGTCCCCAGAAATGTCCTGTAGACCTACATCTCCCCACGTGTGATTGCAGCACTCTAGTTGTGATGCACAACTACTGCTTCCTGGGATGTAGCTGAGGATTTCTGAGAGAAGAGCAAAAAAAAGAAGGAGCAGAAAACTATGGGGAAGGCTTTCTAAAGGTCTGTGAAGCCCCTGCCAAATGTAACAACCTGTGGAAAATACAGTAGTAGCAAGGCAAAAAAAGGGGAAGGACTTCCTAATAGTGGATTAGCATGATTCCCATAAGCAGCTTGATCTGTTTTGGGTGAACTTGTCGTAATGACAGTAACACAGAGATGTATGATGCTGCTGTATTCTGGCTCTTTTTCGCTGCTCAGAAAGCCTACAGCTTTTTACCTAATGTATTGCAGACACTGGAATTAAGCACATAGTAATCCAAATCTTTTACTTTGTGTTCTCTTATGATTACAGAATGCTGCAATATTTTCTGTGAGTTGTCTGAAGTCTTAGGAGTCAAACTGTGAATTGAGGTATTATCAGAATAGGAAAGATCCTATTAAATCCTTAAAAGTGCATGATGTGTGTGAGAGTAAATGGAGTGGTTATTTCACTTGTGGTTCAGTAATTGGCATGTGTTGCAGTAAATGGCAAAAGTGCAGTACTTACTATGGAGGATAAATAGTTTTACCATGGATTATCAAGGTTCTGCTGTACAAAATAATGGAAGAGAATTTAGGTATGATATTGAGAAAATATATCTCAGAACCTAACTTTTAGCTGATTTTTCTTTTTAGCATAACATTTCTTTTAAAGCTCATAGTTATACAATGCTCTCTTAAGGACTCCTTTTGTGTTTCCACAATTTGACCTTTTTCTTTCCCAGTTCTTCCCAAAGCATATCCTGATCACTACACACTCTGCAGACCCCATTGTCTGCAGCAGCAAATTGATACTTGCTATCATTCTTTCAGCTGCTTCTTTTTCTTGGAGGCTTCCACCCTGTTTGTCTTCTATAATGTTCATTCATTTTTCTTGCTCTTTTCTCTGGGGAAGCCTGTAAAGATATGTAAGAGATATATGATAAATTTCTCCAAGTTGATAATTTAAAATGAGTATCTGGTTTGCTTGGTAAGTGGGACAAGAAAAAAAATGTAGTAAGTTTTGATAAATCAGAATGCATCTGGTAAAGTCTTAACCAAGAAAAAAATATCCACCTGTACTTCTGGGAGCAATGGTCAGCCCTCAGCTCCATCACCAATAAATCTGGCTTCAGTTAAATGAATTTCATGTTCCACCACTGTATTTTATTGTTCCCTTAGGTTAGCTAAAACCATTGCTTTTGCTGCTGCTGCAATCAATGATGTTATAGAACTTTATACTTCGGACTGAGCCAAAAGATTGCAGTTAACTATATGTGATGATGATGAAAAAAAGTCAAACTCTTTCTCTGCGTCATTTAATCTCACCTTGAGTTATCTGTATGTCACCAGAAACACAGCTCAGACATTATCTCTTCACTATTCTGCTTATTTATGATTCCCAAATAGTCTTCCAAATAGACAATCATCTGAAAGTTTCTTCAGTATTTTTTGTTAAAAGTTGTTGGAAAATAATGATTGTTTTTGAAGTTTTTTGCAGAATACTATAGTATTCTTTTAATGGAAAATAACCCTAGCTCACATGGAATTATTCAATCAAGTATCTTCAACAGTAGTATGTGCTGATGTTTATGCTCACATATATATGATACCTTAATAAATGACTAGATTAGCAAAGCTAATCCTTCTTTTTGTTTGTATAAAGTATTTTTCTACTACTATAATTTCTATCACTTCTCAAAATTTCTCATGCTTTTGAAGAAATGCTTTGTTTTTGTGGATTTATGTTTTCCATCATTGCAGGTAAAGTAGCAAACAGCTTTATTGAGCCAGTTTGACAGAATTCCCTCAGCTTGTGAGAGACTGATTGCTAAGGAAGAAAGCACATTTCAGACCTGCAGCTGTTACTTGCCACAGAGGCAGGAGCTGTGGGTTATCCTCCCCAAAATAAGCCAGTTGACTCGGAGGTTACAATGAAGCTGGCCATCAGTAGGCTTGCTGCCTTATGCTGACAAGGGATGATTGATAGGAAATGAGAAAGATCTCTTCTGGGGAGAAGGAATCATGAACAAAAGGTTCCTACCAGCCTCTGCTTCTCTTGGGAAGAAGAAAGGGACTCTCAGGGTGTCTGACCCTGCCAGGGACCAGGCAAGAGCTGCCAGCCCTTTGTTGCTGCAGTGCAGGCTGCCTGCTGGCTGATCAGTGGCCAGTGCTGGATGATCAGTGGCCAGTGCTGGATGAAGGTACTCCTCCTGCTAAGTTAAGAAGTTCAAGCTGTGCTTAGTTTTCAACCCACAGAAGTAATTTGCTGCTGGTGTGAGAAGATGAGACTTTGTTGGCTTTGACAAACTGGCCTACATTGATGCTGGTGGAGAATTAGACAAAATGTATTCGTTCCAGCTTGATCGCAGAACCTTTGATTAAATTATGTTTTTCTCTATTTTCTCATGAAGGGCCACATCTGCTCATGTGGAAATAGCTTGTAACAACATTGAAACATAAATTATTTGATGAACTACTTAGGACTATTCACTTAATGCATGATAATCCTGTGAACATGTTAATGAGCGGCAATTCTCTGATGATTGAACTGCTTTAAAATGTCTTTCTACTTATATGTCATTAGAATGAACTTGGCCCTTCTAAAACATCCATTATTCATCATGTTCCAATGTTGCATCTGACTGCATATCACTTTAATTTCCCTCATTTAACAAAACAGTCTATTCATTACAATAGTTTGAAGCATGTTTTCTAAATCAGAAAAACCCTAGTTAATATATAGCATTAGTTATCTTTGCAAGTACAGTAGAGCAAAGTGTAGCATCCCAAATTGTAATTGCATGCTTAGTGCATTTGAATATGCTAACTAAAACTGAATGGAAGTTTTAAGAAGAGCCTTTGTTGAAATCAATGATTTTCTTAGCTAGAGAAGCAGGATTGGTAAAACAGCTTGCTGAAAGCACAAGATTGAGTTTTCTTTCTGAAATAGTTGAGCAAAAACTTTCTCAGTAACCCCTTTTTTCACATGCATTTCTTGTCCTGGCAACTCAAGAAGCAGAGAATTATGGAGTAATATTAGCACGAATACGAATACTTATAATAAATTTATATTTTAATGGGTTTTTCTGGTTTTCCCATGTATTTTTTAATTTTAGAAGTCTTGGATCCTTTCACACATTGGGAATCCCATTAAATCTTACATTAGATTTGCTCCTTCTTGAATCTATGTGTGATGGCTGCTGCAGAAGTGGTTCTTACTTCTCAACAAGCTCAAGAGCTCTATCCCAGGAAGTGCTGGACTGCTGAATGACTCCATGTTTGAAGACTTTTTAATCATGTGCTACGTAAACTCCATCTCCTTTAACCAAAAGACAGCTTTTGGAAGAGGAGATAGACTATCAGCTAAATAGACCACTTGAAAAGTATCAGCAGAAATGCATTTGCCTTTCAGTGTAGCTAAATGTATTCCCCATTGAGCTAGTAAAATTCTGGCAAATAACAGTGGAGATGGGCTAATAACCTCCAAACAAGCCAGAAATCTTTATTCTCAGAGAGCATGAGTCTTGTAAAATATGCACAAACTTTAATCTTTTTATATTGAAAACAACTTCAGTATTTTTAATTTTGCTATTAAAATACTTTTTGGCCTTGCTAGGAAAGTAGTGACTTATGCTGGACTTATTTCTCACAGGTTTTTGATCAACCGTGTTTTTGACACATTCTATTTCAGTCTGTTGCCAAAGTAAGATGTTTGGGTAAATGTGGGAAGTTTATGGATGCTTTTCTAATAACCAGTAGAGTTAGGGATCCCTGTTGGTTGTACTCATGCTTTCAGCAGCTCTTCGTACAATAGAAGTTGATATGTTATTTATTAGACTACAAAAATAAATATGTATTAATATACATATTTATTAGAATACAGAATTGTTAAAATTTGAATAAAATATATATTAAAGAAATGGAGTAATTATTTGGTAAGTGGAAAATACTGAGTAAGGTGGACTTCAACATATATAAGTAGCACTGATCTCTGTGTGTTGGACAAAGAATGTTGATGGCATCAGAATAAACCAAGAAACTCGACTGTGGGCTCACTTTTTAAAATTTCTGCCTCTTCCTGTGAATCACAATCTTTCTTTGCTCATAGCCCAATAAATAAGAGTTAGTTTGGAATGAGTTAAGAATTAATTATAGTGAATTTCTAGTGAACCATTTCAAAACTGTATTAGCTTTTTTTTCATCATTTGTTCCTTAAAGATGGGAGCTTATGGGACACATATTTAGTGCTTCATCTATGTCAGCACCAGAACTGACTTACCGGTGTCTTAAGCTTTTGTAAACTTTTAATGATTAAATTTCAAATGATATGTTAAACTTTTCCTTCCAACTAACCATGATAGTGTTTGTGGATATATTGCTATAGCTTTGGCTACATTTATGTGTAAATCAACCTTTAAAAAGCCTTATGTTCTTTATGGAAATGGTTCTGAACTGTTTCGTATGGAGGAATTGTTATTAATGGTACAAATAGTCTACAGTTCCTACAAATTGTTTGATAAGGGCTGTTTTAAAATATTAATCAATGTGTGTGTATTTCTTTTAATGCAGCCCCTGTTCTTCCTGGGGCATATCAACAAAGCCAGACTCAAGGATATGGATACATGCATCAGACCAGTATGTCATCCATGAGGTCCATGCATTCACAGCCTCATTCAGCAAGTCTGGTGAGTATTAAATTTAAAGGAGAATTTTGTTTGGTAAGCACCATCATCAGCTATTGTGAAATCTCTTAAATATGACTGAATTGAACCCCTAGAGTTCTATAGTTGACCTTTTTGACTGTCTTTATCATAAATGTGACTGGTAGTCCTCATGTATAAAAAGGACTTAAGTGTCCATGGGCAGTGGTGAGAACTTTTTAATATCAAAATACATATAAAAAAAGGTATGATATTCAGAGAACAGAGAAATAACTGAATTCTTTACCTACTTAAAACAAATAGTAGCTGCTTGAACAGTGTTTCACTGGCTGAATTTTGATTTTATGCTCTGTGATGAATTCATGCTCCTAGCACTGGATGAAAACCAGTGATCTTTTTCGATCACCCTGTTGATTTAAATTAGTTTCAATTTTTTTGACTTGCTGATTTTGTGCTAGCAGGCTTTGTATTACTTCTGTGTTACTTCTGCTTGTACAGAGCTAGCTCAAATTCCAGATTGCTGTGCCCTTTTTAATTCCACACAGCAGTCATGCACTGACTCGTGTAGGATCCAAACTGAGGTACACTGGTGGGCAACTGAGATGAAGCTTTATCATAAAAACATTGCCACCTCATGAAGTTCTTAACTATGGTGGATGGGAATGTAAAGCTGGAGTGGTTATTTCATTTTCAAAGTAACTGGTCATGGAAGGAGAGCTGAATGGTATTCAGCTGGGATTTTTAGGAGATTAAGTTTTTTTTTTAACTCCCTATATAAAATTTCAGTTTTAATGGTTATCATATTTTTTAAATACTATTACTGTCTAGAGATTTCCTAGTTCAGATCCAGCCACCTTTTACCTTAAAAATATTGTCATTTTGAATTTTAAACAACTTTGAACAGATGCATATTAACTACCTCTGTCACCTTTTTTAGAGATGAATAAATATTTAATTATGAACCAAACTTAAAGTTTGCTGGGCTGGAAAAAACCCCTGTTTTCAAGATTAGATGAAACTTGTATTTTTTGTAAAACTGAAACTCCATGACATTTTATATTGTATAGGTCATGACTTTCTGTGTGGTGTGAGTACTTTCAGACTTGCCAGATTCTCAGCTGTCTGGGGCTGAGAGGGCTAACTTGCTGCAAAGTCTGGGATCCAGATACCTGCATCATTGAGTGAGTCAATAACCTGAGAAACTCTTTGGACACCTGCATGACAGCTGTGAGACAGCTGATAGTGGAATCAACCATTAATTTCCAAGGATATTACAAGGCACTTTGGGAGCTGGCTGCTTTCCAAAAGAGACAAAATTCAAAAAGTGGGAGACCTGGAAGCTTGGGATTTTCCAGCAGATTTGCTAGTCAAAGCAAACAGCCCTCAAATCCAGCAGACAGAAAATGGAGATACCTGTAAATCTCAAAATGCACTTACCAGGCTTTGCAGCTTTGTAGGCAGAGAGATGACTACTATTTCTAACACCTCTGTGTCCCAGTGACTTACCTGACAGGCTGCTGAAACAGTGTCATTTCAGTCATCTTGAAAATCATCATTTGCCTCTTCTTCCAGAATTGGGAATGTGAAGGTAATAGGAAAAGGAGGGGAGTGATATTAAAGGATTTTAAGAGTAAGATTAAGTATTTCAACAAATTTCTTTCCCCTGTTCTGAAACTGTTTTCACTTCATTATCCTTATAAGTGATAATATTTTGTCTTGGGAAAAAATGAAAACAGCAAACATGATGTTTAAAACTGATTTTGCATTTGTTAAAAACTGAGTGGATTTCCCTTTAGAAAATAAACCCCAAGCATTTCCAGAGAGAAGAAATCAAAGACTGCTGGCCTGGTGCTGACTGCTGACTTGCCAGCCTGGTGAGGAAGACAGAGTGTGATCTTACCACCCCGGGGTGATGATTCTGCTCCAAAAGAGGCATCTCAGATGCAGTTAGAAACCTGCCAGGCTCCCTTGTCTTCCTATCTTAAGACCAGAATATTTTCCTTAGCCTGTGCAGCTTATCCAGGTGCATTGGAGATGTTGCACTCAACACAGAGTGGTCTCAGAGTGTGTTTGAGGGAAGCCCCTGACTGAGGATGTGCTTAAATGTAGCAGTTTGCACAGACTGAAGGTTGATGACAGTCTTGGAGTGCTTTTAAAATGAGGTGTGGACATGCTGTAGGAGATCTGACAAACTTACACAATGTTTAGGTTTCAGTTCTGGGCTTGGAGCAGTATTGCCAGAGATGCAGTGTCGTCTGGATAACAGACGGAGGAAAGATGGGAAGAAAGTTCCAGGGGAAGGAGACTGGAGGAAAGGAATCCTAGAATAATGACCTCAAAGCCTGAGCAGTTTTTGAGGTTTAACTAAAAGCTATGAAGGTGATAAAGTCATTTGTCACTGCCTGAGTTTTGCCAGGACATCTCTAGGGCAAAAGTGATTAAGATCCTATGGGTTATATCAGAGTGGAGATGCTTGCAGAGTTAGCTGCTGTAGTACATTTACTCCTTTCAACTGAGTTGTTGTATTGTTATCAAATCTGTCCCCAAAAGGCATAAGTTAATTTTATAATCGTGTTCACCAGTCTCCTATAATGAGAAACAGAATTTTTCTAATTTCTGAATTTTCAAAATCAGGTTTATTTAATTTTGAGCTCCGTTTTTTATTAAGCACGATCCTAACATAATCTTTAGATAGTTTTTTGTTTTTTTCCAGACAAATTGCATTATTTTCTGATTCTTAACTTTTCCTTGCTTTCTGTGAGCAGTTCTGCATAATGGAGTGAATTAAATTGCTGCTCAGGGTGCAAAGTGTTTCATGACAGAAAGCCCTGAAGGCTGTTTTCCTCTTTGGAAAATAATGGGGTGCTCACACACTGTTCAATATCCAAGAGTGGGAGGGAAGCAAACCCTATGCTGCAAGTTGGCTTTCCTTGATAGCTGCTGTATGTGAAGGATGCTGGAACAATTACTGCTCTTTGCAAGGAGCCATCCATAGAATGGGGGTGAAAAGGAAATACACACCTGTCAGCTCAGAACTGGCTGGGGAGCTGAGAATAACTGGATTTCAGTTCTTCATATGGACAAGACTTACTGTTCTGTCTTAGCAGTGGGTGTGAGACAGACCTTTGAGGAGGTAGGAGATAAGTGAGTTTGGACTCTTTCACAGAACTCCAAACTTATGCCCTCTTCTAACTTAGTACCCACTAAACTCACTACTGACAGAGGAATAATTCACTGAAATGCATTTTAAAAATCCCTACTTTGAGTCCTTTAGGCATTGTAATTCTAGATTATACAGCCCAGACTACACTCTGCAGTGATAATTAGGCATTAAATGCTAACAGGATTATTATGGAGATTTCTCCTGACAGCCATTTAGCACCTAATTAGGTGTTAAGGCCATAAATTTGGATTTCTCAGCAGCATTTAGAGCCCTAATAAATTCTTTTAAAGTTAGAGATTGTGGGCTTGTCTTCACAACTCTGCACCACAGTGATGTAGTCAAGCTGCCTTTTAGGAGACAGCAGTGGTATGTCCTTTGCCATGGTGCTCTAAGGAAGAGTGAGCATCCTTTTGAGTGAGCTAAACCTCTCTATTTTTCCAGTTTTATGTTTGTTTAATAAAACATTTAATCTCTTCACCAGTCTATTCCCATTTAAGGGAGACCTATAAGCATGGCTCTAGGCAAAATCCATTTACTGCCTTATACCAGATATAGACTTGCTACCATTTTTCTTAAAAGGACTCTCTTCTGAAAAAAATTGTTTAAAGGGCTAACTGCTGCTGAGTTTGTTGTAATAGCACATTTTTCACTGCTTTTTTTAGAGTTAGTTTCAAGGTTCAGCAGTGAGATCAGTTGAAATAGTTGGAAAAAATAAGATTCTGAAAGGCAGAGAGCCTTTTGACAGCTATAGTTGTCTACTTTATGAATATTTAAGGAATTTTTCTTGATGATAGAACCCAAGCAATTATTTATTGTCATGTAGTGCATAAAAAATAATAATCCTTTCCTCATTGAGTTCCATGCACACTTGGAAGACATTAAGGAACCACTAGGAAAGCACATATCTCTGGATGAAAACTGCTCTTGGTCACAGCCTGTAGGTCAGCAAAACTACAAGGCATGGCAGAGAACAATAATATAGCACAAGACTCAAATGCAGTTCAGGGTAGTCTTGTCAGGAAAGGTGGTCTCCAGTGTTTAAACAGTAGCTAATTTCTCTGATCTGTTTAATTTGCACTACCAATGATAAAGGTAGAGCCAAGACTAAAGTATATTTTTAGCTTGGGAACAGTAATGATGAGTTGCCCAATAGACTTTGGATTCAATAATTCCACATTTCCAACATGTGACAAATGGCCTGCTCACTCCATGTGGAGCAATCGCCACCTTTTTAAAAAATAGTTTCATTAAAAACACTCAAGCCCCCATATGTATGATATGAACTAAAACTAATCCAGAGCCATTTTCTTGAGCATAGAAGTTTGCTGTCTTTTAAAAGGCTCAGACAATAGTAATCACACATTGACTGATCTTACCTTTTTTTCTCTTTAAATTATTGTACCAGAAAAATTCAGCTACATATGGTAGCATAGCAAAACTTACTGGAAGGGAAATTGGATATTATCAGTGATGCTTGAACTGCTTTTGACTTCTGTCAAGAGCCAGGGTAAGGAAAAGAAAGTACTCTTGGGAATTTTAAAATGAGCTAGTTTTATTCTGCTGCTAAGGTGCAAGGGAAGACTGTTCTTCCTGAGGTTGAAAATCCACTTTGAATTCCAGTTAATAATGGCATTTTATTGGTTATGAGTGAAAATAAATATTCTATTTAGAAAAATAGAGAAAAAAGCTGAAAGCTTGTCTTGTAGTGGGCAGGATTGTGGGGAAATTTGTCTTAGCTAATGATGGGACTTTATGTGCTAAATTTTATCTGAATAGGAAAATATAAGTATTCGTAAAAAATTTTTTGTAGACTTTTAAAAATCTTGGTTTTCCTTTAGATAATGATGCATTCATAATTCTTAATTCGGGTAAAATCCTAATGAAATGAAAGACATTCAGTGAGATGGAAAAGTTAATGGCCTGGATGAAGACTATGTTTCTTTTTGTAGTGAAGGCACAGGAGAAGCTGTTTGTGAATCATGCAAATAGGGAGCAGAAGCAGAGCTAGCCTGGCTGGTGTAATGAACTGTTACTAGTAAATTAATGAAACAACAGTTAGAGTATTTCAATATGAGGTGAATGGCTTGAAATCTGTTTGCTTGAAGCCATAAGACAATGTGAGTTAACAAAATAATTATTTTGCTACTCAGAACAAGGGCCTGCACTCACTGTATATTTGACAGGGTGTAGAAGGGGATAGTGTTCCTTTTCAACAGGTAACTTGTGATTTCTCTCTCTGCTTTGCTCCCTCTATTCTTTTTTCTTCTCTTCTTCTTTGTGCAAAAAGAAGGAATCAAGGAATGTCAAGTTTAGACCTGAGACTTTACAGTCCTGTTTTCTTTCCTTCAACAGAGAACATACAGAGCTATGTATGACTACAGCGCTCAAGATGAAGATGAAGTTTCCTTCAGGGATGGTGATTATATCATCAATGTGCAACCAATTGATGATGGCTGGATGTATGGTACTGTTCAGAGAACTGGGAAAACAGGAATGCTTCCAGCAAATTATATTGAGTTTGTTAACTAATTTTTGTCTCTAGTCCTTTGAGCTTTATTATGATTTACTTAAAATCTAACCTTTTAGAAAAAAATCAGAAGGATCTTTTAAGAATTCATGATCATTACTTTATCACTGCTATAACAGTTTGCATTCTCACTCAGAATCCATTTTAGAGTCCTTTAAAGAAAAAATAAATAATCCACAAGAAGCTCAGAGATTTGAAAACAGCATTGCTTATAATAGTGCTCTCTCAAAATGAAAAACATATTTGGAAGCTTGATGCTGCCAGTCCTATAAAGACTTTGGTCAATTAACTGTAAAGGGGTAATGCCTTTTCCTTACACCTCAAAGATATTATAACTATAAAATTGATTCACTTCTTATGGCACTCTGAAATCACAGGAGGTTAACACACTGAGTTTGAACACATCTTCAAATTATTAGGGGAACATTTAATGTTTAAGCAGTTAGCTTCCTAATAAAAATTAATATGTTGAGTAGATAATTCAGTCATTTGAAATAAAGACAAGTAACATGCCAGTGAAAAAAACCCAAAACAATAAAACCCCCTACTGCCCAGCAGCCTTACAGTAAATATGTCTATTTTGACAGCAAAAATTTCCTGACTCTTGCATATCCACATTTATTCTTGGATTATCCATTTTTTCTTATTTCTAAGTGATCTATTAGCTTTGCTTCCATCCTAATCCCTCAATTAGATCCAGGTCTGGATTCATGGTTCTTCAGAATCTTTTCCGCAGAAGATTCCTTGCAAAGACTATCTAAAATATAAAACCTGCCAACTCTTCTGTTTCCTTGTAATAGTACTTAGCATTTAAATAGAAACTTTCATTAGGGCAACGTACAACCAATTCTTCATGTTAGCTCCTTTGCCTTCACCTGTAGAGCTGTAAATAAATGCCCAGGTGCGGCCCCGGTGCTGTGCAGTCACACCCCGTTCTCACCACAGGTAACTCGCTTGATGGCTGCTTTGCTGATGAGCTGATGTCCCTCCCCTGCTGCAGAAACTCTTGTGCCTCCATCGAGCAGTGCAGGAGAGCTCTGGTTCTTGTAGTGCATTTCAGATCAGTGGCCTGTTGCTTCAGTTTGCTCCCAAATTCTTGGTGATCCAACAGTGGGTTGTACGCTTGCCAAATGATTAATGATGGAGAAGAATTATGTTTTCATTTAGTGACTTAATCTTTCTCATAACTGACATGGAAGGGAAAGCTAACTAAGCAAAATCCAACATACTCTATGCCATTATGTTTCAGTTTAGCCATCTGTTGAAAACAGTAAAAATATTCTGCTGACAAACCTTCACATTGCTACTTGGTGTCTGTTAACTTATGGCCAGAACTGAGAGATCCAGGTCTCAGTCTGAGGCTGGGACAGGATCTAACAGCTGGTGACACACTGGATCTGCAAGAGGGATTTTATCAGCAGGCTTGGGTCACAGGCAACTTGTATTTGCTTTGACTGGGTGCTGCATTCCCTCACAGGGTTAAGTTGTGGAAGACAAAAGAGTTAAAGATTCATGTGAGAAATTATTCATGTGGATTCAGAGGTGTGTAAGGAAGAAAATGTTTTTCTGATAAAATAATTTGTAGAGTTTGGCCATGTGCTAAGGAAGTTAACTTTGGAGTAGCCCTCAGAATATTGAGTCTGCACTGGCTTGCTTTCATTTATAAAATTTTTATAGTAGAGTTACATATAGAGCTTTTAGACAATTTTGTATTTCTCATCTCACATAGTAGGCAAACCTGCAATAACTATTTAAAAAATAAACAAGAAAGGCATTGTGGATTTGTTATGTCAACTGAAAGTTGTCAGTGCAAATACCTTCAAGTTCTATTTTTGCATACAGTTTTTGCATACAATTTCCAAAGAATTGGAAAGCTTATGCAGTTTTATTTTTGATCTTGCTAACACAGGGATGATATCAGCTGCAAACAGAATGGAATGACTCCACTAGAAAAAAAAAAAAGTTCATGACTGTGGAATTACCTGTGCTTTCTTGTCAGCAGCCTAATTTCAAAGCTAAAGCTGTCCAGGAGTCTCTAACTTCAAAAAATATGTTTTAAAAGCAGAGTTCCATGACTGTAAATATGCAATTTATATAGTTGACTGCTGGGATTTAAAATTCTTGCAAGTTTTGCATAAGGAGCTGCTCTTGCAGCAGACCCTTGTGCATGGTGACACCCCCATGAAATCAGCAAGTCAAATGGCTTTTTAAAAGCTGATGTGGCATGCTGAGCTAGAAGCTCTGAAATGAGCAGTTTGCTTCTGTGTTGGTTTTCATCACTGGTCATCAACAGCGAGGAGAGGAATCTCATCTTCTGCTGGCTGGCAAATTTTTCAGATGATGCCTGAGGCACAATTGGCTGTCACTTGCTGCTGTGCTGCTCTATTAGCTGTGTAATGCTTGACAACAATAAAAACAGGGTGTCAGTTTGCTAACCAAATATGAACAAAATAGAAATATAGAGAATATCTGTATGGCATCAAGCTGCAATTTTTAGTGATTTATCAAATGGAGAGTCTCCACCTATAAATACGTAATCATTCGTCCTAAATGAGGAGACAGCTTACAGTGTGAATACTTTATGTATAAAAGTAAATCAGAAAATGAGCATTTGGTAACATTAGAGAATGATGTTATGCTGAACAATAGAAATAAAATTTCCTTTATGAATTTTGAATATTTATTAGCCTGGCATAGCAGCTAGAGCAATTTGGGAAAAATAAAAGGTCAAGAAAACAAAACAGCATGTGAACTGTATTCCTCTTGAGAATGGTATGTCAGCAGAATTACTAATATCTAGTTTAAGTTACTTATTCTTGTAGCCAAATTTTTTGTCAGATATGCTTAGAAATTCATATTTATATGGAATGGTTCCTGCTTTTTGATATAAAACAAACTTTAGTATAATTTTACAGCTTTGTTCTAAGCAATGCAATCAAAGGCCCAAAATTATCGAAATGCAATTATAATTTTTTTTAATAAGAACTAAAATTTGTAAGGCAAGGAGAGTAAGTCATGAACTAAATTGTGCCAGCACACATTTCTCAAAGCATATGTTGGAGACTGTTAAATGCAGTGTAATATAGGGGTGAAAAGATGCTACATGCTGTCTTGTTACCTTTCAAGTTTATATTAATTTTTAGCACAGCATATTCCCCTCAATGTTCTTTCTTCCTATAGTCAACATTTTTCTGGGGAAAGGAAAGGGCTTTTAAGGACTTGAATTTCTCAAGCTGTTCCAAAGTTCAGGTTGGAAGTCCACATTGTCCCATTGAAGAAATATATAATTCTGTCAGGAATGCTGTAATTCTTGCTAACATGAGTATAAATGTAGAAAACAACATAGAGCATATTCATGCATACATACAGGAACAAATGGGTGCCTTGCTTTTCATTACTCTTTCTTGCCTGGCTAATCTTCATTTTTTAAACAAAGCTACATCCAGGTACTGCAGTTGTAATTTTTCATTATGGAACATTAGCATTTAGTCTTGATGAAACAGGGTTTTCTTGATTACATTTGACATACAATAAACTACTTCAGCAGATTGGGATTTGGCGGAGAATCACCTCCCATGGATTATGTTTTTTGACAAATGTGTCCCTGCCGAGTGTTTCTTGGGGATGTGGAAGGTCTCCAATAGTTGGGAAAGGTAATAATTCCAGTTTTATTGTACAGTGACTGCATGTCATCTTGTACGATGAAAAAGAAATGACAAATACAGAGGTCTTTGGCAGAAGGTGGTACAGGGTATAAAATCGTAGATTTTTATTAAGTTGATTAATACTCCATTTAAAATATAGAATATGCTTTAGTTAGTAAATGTTTAAATAATATACCGAAACAGACAGAAGATGCTGTTGAAAGAAGTCCTCCAAACTGGTGTGCTGGCAAAGGCAAAATACTAGTGAGCTATAGAAGATTAAACCATCTTGCAATGCTTTAGTGATTTTCTCCAGCTTTATGCCATAGGAACCCCATCTCTCCTTTGGAAAGAAAACCTGAAAGCTCTATTTCCTAAACTGCCTGCACTACAACAGTATATTCAAAGGAATTTCATATGCTTCTTGTGTCTGATAAATAGAATTTGCATATTGTACTTAAGTTGTAATCCAGTTGTTGTTGACATTTGTTTAATTATTATTATTTTAGGGGGGAAAATAAGCTATACTGTAGCATTTCAATTGTGTATTTAATATTACTATTAGAAATTGCTAGACCATTGGAAGACAGCAATGACTGTATTGACATTGATTAGCATGATGTGGAAAATCTCTCAGCTGTTGGTTTTTGCAGTGTGATATAAAAAGCAAAAATGAACCGCTGTGCAGTTTGGCTTATGTTTGCTTTAAAGTGTGTAAAGTTTTAGTTATTTTGCAAAACTGTACTGTATTTGGGGGTATACAGTTATGAAGGTATTTGTTTTTCAAAAGACAGATGAACTTACTCTTGGATCATATGATGTATCATCTTAATTTGGCTTTTGTTATGCAGAAAGTTAACACCAGCTATTAAAATATATTTTAGTAGAAATGCTTTAATTCCTGTTTCTTCCTCTACACTGTGAATATTTAAGCTTTGGTGGACTAGAGCAACATCATGCTGCCCAAAGTACTAACCTATGCAACCTAGTTCACATTTTAGTTGATGTCACAGTGGATGTAACATAACAATTTATTTTGCATAGCATTAAACTTCATTCAAATAAAATATTAAACCCAGCACTATGTATGTATTATATTCATAAACAATGCTCTGCAAAGCACCATACCCATTAGTATTAGCTCTCAAAGATGGATATTGCTTTAACTAAGGAAGCTTTGAGTTTTCAGACTTAAGTAGAATATTTAGCACTATTCGTCAAGCTTGATCTCAGAAAATAGTTCCCCAAAACACTGTTTTATTTTAGACATGCCCTCTCCTTAAAAGGTTAATTTGCCTTTTTCAGTCTGCATTTATAACCCTTCACAACAGAACATCAAGTTACATTCCATGACCCTTGGCTTGTTTAAATAAGCAAATGTAGTAAGTGAAGGATTCCACTGTTTTAATTGATACTGGTTTGCTTCTCTTTGAATGGGAATTTGGTTAGGTGTGCTCTCAGTGCAGCACTAATAAAAAAGATTGCATTGCTAGCTTCTTTAAGACAATTTTATACACAAATGTCATCTTTATTCATTTACACAAGTCAATTATTTTTAAAACATTGTAAGAAAGTTTAAGTTAAAATAAAATCCAGAAGTATTTTGGAACTGCTCTGCCTGTAGTTGAAGAAGATTATTATGCTTAAGGACATGTTTTATTTATTTGAGTTCTAAGTGTATAGTACAGTGGACTGCAGTAGAATTTTTATATTCTTGACAAGTGTTGGTTTGAAGAAGGCTCTTAACAATGTACGAGGACAAATGCCAGCTGCAAATGGAGCTGATTAGTTCCTTCTAGGTAAGTGACGTGCAATTGCTACCACACTAATTTCTGTTAAATGTGTTAGCATTTAGTATGCAGTTTAATTGGTTACAGAGTTGTGATTCCATATTCTGTAGTGCTTTTATGTATTGAAATGCTGCCAGTATAGAAATATCCAGTCTTTATATATACTATAACAAACAGCAGTTTTCAGTAAGATAAAGATTTAAGAGCTGCCAAATGGACCTTAAGCACTCGGAATGTGTTTTGTTTGACAATCCCTCCATAATCTGCTAGAGGTACTGAAGTACTTTCCTGTCTTAGTGGCCCCGTAGAATATAATTATCAAAAGTATCTATGTACTGGAACAGGAAATTCTTATGGAACCCCTCCATGCTGTGCATTGGACAACTTGAGAGTTTCTAGCTATCTACACTTTTAGGATGCCCTGATTTCCGCTCTGTCTCAGAGCTGGGCTCTTGGTTTTCCCTGGCGTGTTAATTAGCAAGAATAAGCTAATGTGCCACAGAGTTCTCTGTGCTGGGGGAATATCTGCCCAGTTCATGAGCACTGCCTTCTCTCCCTTCTCCCACCACATCAACCATGTTTCCAATACTGTTTTGCTGTGACTATCTCTCTCACCTTCCCATGAAGCTACCTGTGGGACACATTAAAGAGATATCACCAAACAAGACAGATATTTTTTCCTTCCAAATGATTTCTTTTATCATCATTCTTTCAACGATTATATTCATTGCACAACCTTGAAAACACCAATATTGGCATAAGGAAAGAAGTAGCATGAAATGGGTGGAAAGCATGGCTGATTTCTTACTCAGATTTTGCTGCAGAGGTTAGTACAAGTCAACCATATGACTGAAGGCACCATCTGAACAACTAACCTGCAAGCTGAGCAGTGTCATGTGGGTGTGCTTGGCCTGTGTGTGTGTGTGTGCCTGTGCTGTAGTGTCAGAAGTACTTTGGGGTAGTGTGCAGATACCTCCTCCAGTTTTTGAGCAATTAGTTGGAATCCCGAGAGCAGGCCACCCACTGGCATATGGCATTCATAAGGACATTTATCCTCTGAGAAAATGAGACCTCAGTACAGAGGGAACAAAATGTTGGTAGATTTAAACTATATATTTTTGTGCCCAGCAGTAAGGAAATCCTTTGTGTGCAGTGAGAACACTACGTCCCATAACACTGCAACAAGCTCCTAACTCTGAGCTGTGTTTAGCACCAGATGTTGTGCCACAGAGCTCACTTGCTCCACAAATTTGATACTGCATGATGTGCTACTTGATGGGCATTGTGTTTAACAGTGACAGCAGAAACTGGAGATTTGTATTTATGCACTACATCCTAAAAAGATCCTAAGAATTCCTGGATTTTATATGTTTTAGCTTTGGTTTCTTTCTCACTTGCCTGCCATTTGTTGATAAAATCTACATATAGAGAGACCTGTTCCCATGCAGAAGACTACTGGCTTGTGGCTTTGACCACTTGTACCTACAAACAGAGATCTGCAGGTATTAGCATTTTTATCTTAAAATATTGCTTGACACATAAATATCCATTTTCAATGTTTTCACAAACAACTGTCAGCTTTTGTGGTTGTTCTTTGATTCAAGCTATAATTGATATTTTTTCTTTGTTTTTCTTCTTTTTCCATCTTTCTTCTCTTGACATGCTTGTGGCCTGTGTTGCTTATACAGCAGCTTTTCCACGACCCAAAGGAGATATTTTTAAGAGGTTTCTCAAAGCACTGAGAAGACTTTAAATTGTTTGAAAAATGCTAGTGTTATCTCCCCATTAAATTCTCCCTCCCCCAGTTGGCTTCACTGTCCTTCTTTGCCTTTTGCCTCCTCTTTCTTCAGTCAAGCTCTGACATCTCTGTCATTGAATCTGAATGGCTTGGGGTCTCTCCGGGCAGGCCTTCAGACCACTCTTTGGGCTCCATAGTTTCTGCATTCAGATTTGGAGCTTTAGTGTGACTTATCTGTTCTGTCAAGGTCTTTGAGCAGAACTCACAGAATATTAGCCCGTGCCCATTTGCCCTAAGCAATGTTACATTTCTGCTGGCTCAGCAATGAGCAGTTCCCTCTGAAGAGTCCTCCTGAGTGTGTTTTCCCTGGCTTTCCTTGCCTGTGGGTACCTGTGGCTGCTTCAGAAATAAGCTGCTGATTTCAGAAAAGAGGGAGATTACATTTTTTGCTGTCTCATCAGTACCTAAATCAGTTGTTCTTCATTCTCCAGAGGATTAGCATCCTTATTATGTTATCCCTGGTTTTGGGTTGAACTCCTGATTCAGAAGTCATTTTTTGTCCATCAGTGTTAGAGTGAAAGGCTCATATTATATCAATGCAGTCTGTTGTGGAAGCTGTGTTGGACAGGCACTATCCTGCTAACCAGAACCTTTCAGTTCCTAGCACTGCTTGTTCTGTATTCATCAGATGGGATCTCTGTGAGATGTGACTATCTGTACCAAATCCCAGTCTTTCTATAAATAAATACGTCATTATAAAATAAACACTTCTCCTGACTTACAGCTCCTCTGACTCAAGATGACATTGACATCCTCCAATTTTGTAGCTTGTACTGACATTAGGAAGCATGCAGCTGAAATATGTTAGGTGAATTATGCTCTAAGGGACTGTTTGGGCAGCCCTTGATGACTGCAGCTATTATACAGTGTGGATATCTCAAGTTAAATGGGATAAGTGGCAGATCAGGTCTTGCTGGTGAGTGGTTCAACTGAGAAACGAGTTTATGTGTTTATTTGAGTGACCCAGCTATTCAAGAGACTGTCATTTTCATTTCTACTCCAGCAGTTCAAAACAAATACAAGAATTAGATGACAGTTATTCATAGTTAACCAGTTTGTGCAGCTTAAACAATTCCTTGATCAGCATGGAAATAAAGAAAGCTAATCAGAAAGTTTTGGCAAACCACATGCAAGGTGGAGCTAGGCATTTGAACTGACATTCAGCATGCTTGCATTTCTAACCACTGTTTTCCCTTTTTCTAAATTTATTAAAAATAGTGGGAAAGCTCTGCCCCTCACAGCATGACTAGCATGCTGTTAGAGAAATTAATCTTCAATGGAAGAATAGATTCCAGGGTGTTGTAAGGCCTTGGAAGACAACTTCTAGTCATGCCTTCAAATCTTAAAGTTACCGAAATACTATCTTTGCTCCCTTGCATTTTCTTTCAGCCTCTAAATCCCACTAAAATGGTTTTGCTCTGCTCTATGTTCAGCGTTAATTCCCTACAGCAGTTACCTTTGTGAGATGGGGAAAAGACCACAAACACTGGAGTACTTCAAGTAACTTTCTCTTCCTACTATTTTTTCATTGCTATGCTAAGTAACATCTGTGAAATATCCTTTATTCCAAGGCTCTTTATTCCACCTTCAAGAAACATATTGCACAAATAACATACTCCCTCTCCAAATGCCACTGGTCATGATGCTCTGTTGCACAGCTGTGGTTAGTATGAGAGGGAGGACACACACTACAATGGCAACAGCAAAAATCTTTATTTTAGAGCAAGCAAAGACTCCTGTGAGATCTTTCTCAACTTGTCACTCCTTTGAAAATAGTAGCCATCACTGCAGTACCAGTGCTCTGTAAAATTAGTAAAATTATAACTTTGCAACTTGTTTTATTTTCCAGATGCTATAAAGTCAACACAGCTGCTGCTGCTTTTGGACAGGTTGATTTTAAATGCTGATTTGACTTGTTTGCTGCTGCTTATGTTTTTGTTGGTATTCTTTTTATTTCAGCTTATGGTATAATGGCTAAGCCAGAAGGACATCAGGTCCTCTAATTTGAGGGCTTTCTGCCATTCTGCAGATGTATATTTTCTTATTTTAAGCCTTCTTTTTACCAGCACTTTCTCAGAGATCAAGAATATGAGCAGGACTTACTCAGCCTCTACAAGAAGGCCAGAACTGTAGTCTGAACTAGTACGAAATTATTCAAAACAAGGGCATGGGCACTGGGCACAATCAAATTAGTTTCTCTTATAAGTTGATCCATGAAGCACACACACTCTTGTGGCCCCCTCTGCCCCCAGTTTCTCCTTCTCTAAATACTGCTGGTCTAGTAACCATATATTTTAAAGTTAATTGAATCACTTTTTGGGGAGTTAAATAACAAGATATTTTTCACATATTATTGCAACCTGCTTTGACCCTGATCACCATCATAGTGAATCTACAACTGGATCAGAACTTCGCAGCTAAATAAGGTAGGTGGGACAAGATTACTTATTCTGTGCTTAAGTGTATTTAAAAAGCTTTTTTCCATTTAAATTCTGTACAGATATGCAGTGAAGTGTTCTGTACAGGATGAAACAGCTTTATATAACTTCAGAAAGCAATGGTGTGAAACCATGGATCATATCAGAATAAAGGGACCTTGTTTCTTAGTCCAGAGTAAAGTCTCTTAATCTGCTCTATTTCTTGTCTGTATCAAGCTGTGTATTCAGCTGAGGCAAAAACAAGGTTGAAGGGGTAGATTTTGTAATATATTTAGATTCAGAACCAGGAATATGAAAGACAAGTAGGTTTTTCAAATTACAGCTGAAATCTGAATCTGATTACAGAGTGATGTCTGAAATTCCACAGAACATTTTAACACTCCAGTGTGCTCTATGAAACCAGTCATCATTCTTTAATGAGTTGAATATAAATAGTGAAATGCTTACTGAATTAGGAATCTTAAAATTTTGTTTGTACTTAAACCAACTATCTAACAACTAGGCTAGAGCTATTCTGACTTTTTATTAATCTTTTTATTTTGAGGAATATTTAATTCAGCTATGTGAAATGGGATATCATCAGTGAAATGGATATCAGTTCTGAATTCTTGGGCAAGATACTTATTCAAAATTGCTTTGATGGTGAGAAGAACAAACAAATTCTGGATGAGGATCTCTTCTTGATTATTTATAATAGTATCTGAGATACACCCTCTCAGCAAAGATTTCAGGGCTATTAAGCATGAGTGGGGATTGATGAGTGCCTGTGCCATCCTCAGTGAGGGGCTTCAGCTTGGAGATATTTAAGACCTCGTTTTGGCTTCAGCATTTCCTACCTGCTGTCAAGAAAATTTGCAGGGATGATATATGGTGCATAGTTTTGACTCAGTACATCCTGTGTGGCTAAACACATCATGGGTCATATTTAAATCCTGTTGTGTGGAATGGATGGGACAATGCTCATTTGGCCTTGAACAGATAGGAAATCCTCAAGCAGAAATAGGATGCCTGGGAAAGGTGAGGGCCAAATCTTAATTTTGTCCCACCTTTGTTAAGAGTTTGGGTGCTCCTCACAAAGCTCTGAGGAAGTGACATTTTGCCACTGATGAGCTGGTGTTACCTCACCTCTACTGCATCAGCAAGTCTTGAGCCCAAACCTTCTCAGGGCAAGTCCCTCTGGCTGGGTGGCCTTGAGGGCACCTTCTGCAAAAAGTGCCTTGCAATTCAGCATGGGCTCACTACCCACAGATTTCTGAGCCCTCCTTTTTAAAAATTTATTTTAATGTAAGTTATTCTTTCTACTTTAATGCATATTTTAATGCAACCATCAGAGCTGCAGCTGTGGCAGGAAGGACACAGGGACATGTTACCTTGGAGGTGGGAGTGCAGCAATGGAGGCAGTGTAGCCAGTGTGCCAGGGGGGAATACAGACCCAGGGGAGGCAGGAGGAGCTGCTGAGCCAGAGGTACCCCGGAGCACCAGGGCTGTGGTGGATTGCATTACCTGGGAGCTGACTCCTGCCATTTACTCCTGCACATGGCCCATAGGTTCAAGCACTGTTTTTCCTAGGTGGATATATGATCACTTGTGACGAATATTTTTTACACTCTCCAGTCCAACTACAAAGCCTGGAGGAACAGAGGAAACATTCCTGAATTTAGGATTTTTTTCTTCGAATCAAATTATGCTCAAAAGCATTCAGTGCCTCCCTTGGCAAACCATTTTCCAAGTGTGGTAGGTTTTCGTCATGAAAACCAGCCTTCATAATTTACGTTCTTTCTTGTTGCAGGGCAGAACAAGCTTCTCTTGTTTCTTTTTTTATCTGTGCAGTTTTCTGCTGGGATGAGAGCAGAGGTCTTGGCGTAGTGCAGTGAAGATATTCAGAAACTGCCACTGGCCACAGTAGTTTGCTGCAATCCTCCTGATAAACATATGATTGATAGCTGTGAACCTCTTCCCATTTTTCTAAAGCTTGCTGCATTTTTAGAAAAAAAAAGGTCCAGTAGCTGAGATGGAGATATACAGTGATATAGTTTTTCTTTTTCTGCTGTACACTGAGAAAGAAGATGAGGAGCAAAATACCTGCGTGTGAGGTTTTAATACAGCCCTTCAGGGCTGGGTGAGTTGTAGTTGAGTAGCAAGGGAAAAGGCAGTCATGTAAAACTGGCACAAGGGGGCAGGTGTGCACCACTGAAAATTGTTCATCGTTTGTGTTTATGAATGACCGCAATTAGCTGCAGGACACAGAATGGTAAATGTCTTGTTATGGGCATGAATGTCTATTTTGATTGTGTTGTAAGAAAAACTGTGCTATATATTTAAATAGAATGAAACCTCACATTTCTACATAAAATCAAAAGGGCTTAACAAAATAGATGGTTTACAAAATTTGATTTCCGATATGGATCAATAGCAGAGACAACAAGGGAATAAAGATGAGTTTCACTAATACTTTTTACTGGATCAGATGAGATGAGCCATTCAATTATCAAAATTCAACCCTTGAAATTTACACATATTGGGACTGTATTGTTGTTCTGCTTAAAGGTATCCTAGCACTCAAAATTTTGGATGTGCTCCCTGAACAGTGATAATTACAGTGGTGGTGCATATGGTGGAGTCTTAGGAGTTCATGTCATTAAATGTGTGTACAGTTTATGACTGCACAAAGAAAGCCAGTGCAGGAGGCATAGCCAAAGAAGAGCTGCAGTAAGAGATGCTACAGCAGCAGAAGTTTCATTATGCTCTTAAGGCAAATTAATTTGCTGTAGAGACAAACAACTACTCATGCAGTGACAGTATTTTACTCCCCAAACCTCTCCTTGTAGTGACATGTTCTGCATCTTCATTACCCGATCTGTTCCACATTTCCTTCACAGTGAAGGAATTTTTTTTAATACTATTTTATATTAAAAAATTAAACTCAAGTGCTAGAGATAAAAGTAATAAATTTATTTAATGTGATTCCATTAATATTACTTTATATTGCAGTCTGGACTTGGACTAGGCTGTAAATTATAGGCTTTGTTTCTCAAGCAGTGCCAACTTCATAACTGTCTTCTATTTAGAGATATCTGAAATTTTTGAATACACAAGCCGTGCAGATGAAACTTTGCAAAAACAGGTGTTTCAGGAGACCTTCACTGTGATTGGGCTGAAATTAACAGAATTAATACAAGAAAATAAGCTATTTACACATACACGTCTACAGAATAGGAGTTCGCAATTCTGTGTTAATCTGTGAGACTTTATTTTTCTGTGGAAGAAAAAGACACTCAAGACTGTTTAAAATCAGACTGTTTTATTGTTGTAGTACCATTGTGCCAGCAGATGATTAATACTTGCCTCAAAGCAGTGGTGGCTCAGTTCAGCTGCAGACAATGCAAGGGTGAGTAGCTGATGCTTCCTTGCTGCCTTTCATATTTCCAGGCACATTTCTTGCCTCAGTTGGATTGCTTCAGGTCAAAAATGAGGATATTTCTTTCCAAACTGTTGACATCTGACTGTCAGAGTCATCCCTGACTGATGTTCCGTAAATATTTGATTTCTTCATTTTACCAACTGACCTGTATTATGGGCAGGGTGAAACAGTTTCTTTGCCTTTATATCGCTGCTTTCTGCATGAGCATAGCTTGAATCTCTCTTCCACAGTTGCCAAATGCATTATTTTCTTAAAAATTCCTTCATATACCAGCTGCAAATTATTTTAGTTCTTTGAATTCACTCCATTTTCTCTTTGTTTCTCTCACTGTCTAAATTGTGTGCAGGATTAAGAAAGCTTCAGCAGAGGCAGTGAAAGGAGGGCAATCCAGTTCTGCAGGGCTGGCTGAGGTCCATGACTGCCATGGAGAGAAGTGGGCAGCATCTCTTCCATCAGGCACTACCAAGACTTGACTTTTGCTCCTCTTGGGCCTCTGTAGGAAACTTGCTGCTCGTAGCTCCATCATGAGGATCAGAGCATTTGGGATGACAGTGTATTCAAACCCAGGTCAAGGTCAAAGTCTAGATGTGGCCGTGTGGTGTCACCTCCCTCAGTAGACCCCAAGACTGGTTCCAGACCCTGGGAATAGGCCTCCTTCTCCCCACTTCTTGTGTAGCACCATGCAGGCCCCTCTCCTTTATTTTAGAGTGGTCCCTAGGCAGTTAGTGACCATGAATGCCTTTTTCCAAACTTTGAATGCAGGTACTGCAGTTACCTACAAGGAATCACCACAGCCTTGAATTCTCAAAAGTAATTGCTTGTGGTTCATTAAATGCCTTGGTTATGTCCCTACCTCCTTAACCTCAATACTGCTGGAATGCACTTTTTAATATTTTTTCTCTGCAGTCTTTTTTCCAGCCATAATAACTATTTATTTCTACCTAATTTTACTAGTAAGTGTTCCAATGCTGCTTGTATGCTTGTTTCCCTCCACGGACAAGGGTTTACCTAATGAATTCTGACTATAGGACTATAGCTGGATTTTTCTGCTATGTTTTGTGAATATAATAAAGAACAGAGCAGAAGGTATGAGAGCTTAAGTTTAACTTCAGATTTTTAATTTTGTTCATAGCTAGGTCATTGCCAAGATGTTATAGAGACACTTGGATTAAAATAAAAAAATATATTACTGAAAGCAAGAAGACTGGGTACCTAAATAAAGCTATTTAGCATGTCATAGTATTTAAATGCAGTTACCTGCTGTTTAAACCTGGAATAAAAGTGTTTTCATTGCTGCAGGATCCAATCCCATGGGAAATCTGTTAACATTATAAAAATAATTTTAAACTTGGTACAGTATTTACACATTGTGATCAAGACCACAGCCAAGTACTTTGATGAAGACTTGATTTATGATCTGTGAAGAGGAAATGTCTGTCATTGAACCAGTTTCACTGCTTCATCTTTCAACCCTAGTTGCTTTTCTTTCTCAATTTTTTGTTGTTGACATTTGTTAACCTGCATTTGACAAGACAGCTAGTTTCAGCCAGATTGATCATCTTTGTCTTGGCATACTGTACAAGTTATTTCTGACCTCAGTCCTCAGAAAACATGGAAAAATAATCTTTCCTAAGTTTTAGTGGAAGATTTCTGATAAACATTACTGTATTTACTGAATGTTTGTAAAGCACCAGATTATGTTCTGCTAATGACTGTTTAATGCTGAAGTTCAGCACATCTCACAGCTGGGCATTAGCTAATGAATACAAGATGGTCTATATATAACAGCTGTTTATCCTCTCAAGGAAAAAATATCCCAAGTTTTATCCCAGAAAGCCTGGGTGAAGGTTTTAAACCAGACAGTTTTACAGACATGTTGTCATTCCTCAAATTAAGAATATTTCTCCACTGCCTGTCCATGCTCTAGGAACTATGAATGGTGACTCAGTAAAGGACCACCTTCTGTGGCTGGTTTGTTCAAAGGCCCTTACACAGAGCAATACTTGCCATGCATAAAACCAGGTCATTGAAATTTTGCACATGCTCTTAAAGTACATTTTAGAACAAGAGGAGTATTGTTCCTTGTGTCCTGACTGAGTTTGTGTTGGTGCCATTATTTTCTTTTTCAGAATTCAAATTATTTTCTATTTCCATAATAATTTATTGCTTTCAGTGGAGAGGACACTGATTTTGTTGGTATACAATTATGAAATGCTAGGTAGGGTCCAGGTTCTGCACAGACCTCTTTCTGATATAGAGTTGGGCTGTTGAGGTCCTTATTACTCTGGAATTGCTGCTGCTTCTCAAGAGGGCTTGTTGGTATATTTTCTTAAGCTACAAGTATTTCATAGAGAATTTTCTGGCTTTTGCTTAAATAGTTATCTGATAGTGTTACAACTTATGCTATGAGAAGTTTGTATACACAATGACTGAGAAATAAGTCTGGATGAAACAATATTGGATATTCCAGTGAAAACTTGCACATTTATTTCTTGAAGATTTTAGTGACTGTTTCTCCTGCTTCTTTTTGTTATATCTGTGCTTTGAAAAGCTCCTCCTGAGCAGACAAGTGATCTGCTCAGTCAGCCCCAGCTTAAAGCTCTGAGAGAAGTGACAGGCGGAAGGAGAAAAACAGGACAACAGAACATGTATCTGTCTTGCACAGATGAGAAGTGCTTGTGATGTTTTTTCCTTTATTTGCCAGATCTTCAAACAGCGCCTGTCAAATAATTTAAGGGAGTTCATTCAGTACTCTGTGCAGCAGAATTCAGTGAGGATGTGACAGGTGTTTTGAAGTTTCACCACAAAGCTCGTAGTTCACCTCTTGCTTTCCCGACTGAAAATATCATTGCTGCCTGCCGTGGTTTAGGAACAACAATCTGCAGTTTAGTTCTCCCCATCCCCACCCCTTTTCCTAAGACTCTCCCAAGACAGATGCCCCTTGCCCCCTCCCCTCTCCTACCTCAGGATGGGGTTGAGAATTGGAGGCACAGAAAAGGTTTAAAAAGATGGATTGAGATAAAAACTCAAACTGGAAACAGCAACAAGATACAAGCCCAGGCAGTAAGAGCAACAATAACAGAAGTATACAAAAAGAGGTTGATTTACATGCAAAATATGCTCACTAACTGATCCGACCTGGTGTGACCCTGAGACATTAAGCAATGGTGATTGAACCCCCATGCCAATTGCTTTTTCCTCACTGCACACCACTCTTACTTTCTCTGGAGTGAGAGTGCCTTTCTCCTGCCCCTGGTGCTCTGGACTAACAGCCCAGACATGCCCCAAAGGCTCCAGGCTCACCCCCCACAGCTACTGCCAAAAAATTAATTCTGTCCTGGCTGAAAACCAGAACAGTGCCAAACAAGTGTCAGAGGTGGTGACTAGTTTTCAGGCCCAGAACTAAAAAGCATATTATGGCCTGTAGATATTTCTTCCAGTTATTGATTCCAAATATTCAGTGCTTCATTTTGCTGAAACGAATGATACATTTACATCTCTACGTTCTGACCATGACTTTACCAGTAGCACTATGCATCAGATGTCAAACACAGCATCTACAACTGGCGTTAAATATATTTATATATTGAGATTCATGAATCCATAATTCCACAAAGAAGCTGTCCAAAATGAAACCTAAAGTAATGCCAAAAACTAAAAGGCAATGCCAGAATATGCTTGGATACCTTAAATAATAGTTGCTATTTAGAAGCTCTCAGCTTATGTATTCCAATGTATGTGTGTATGTGTCTATGTACATCTAGTGCTCACCATTCTAACCGATAAATTAAAAGCTAACTTGCACTTTCCTGTTTAGAATTTAATTTTGGATTTGTAGGACAAAGTGGAAAGCAGAGACAATTGCAGTTGTGTAGGTTGTTTACCTGAAATAGAACCACTGTTTTACCTGGAAAGAAATCAGCTCATTTCTGCCCCATATCCTCCTTATGCTGGCAGAAGAGTCTGTACATTCATTCAGTGAACCAAATCCACCAAATCCACAGCATGACCACCGGTTATCCCCCCCAAAAATAAGTTAATTTTGACCTTAATCAATTCTCTATCCTAGATAGCTGATGAATGCAAGCTGATACTCAGTAGTAGAGGTTAGCCAGGAAAGAGAACTTTCAGAACTTACTAGTAGAAGATAAATTTCTGGGTAGGGAATCTTTCTTCAGTGAGACTATAGTATTGTTTTCACTGCTGTTTCTCAGAATGTAGCACACTTTAAAAAAATAATTAAAAATATCAGTGTGGGGTTTTTATTTTTTGGTAAAAGATTTTTCCCTATCTCTAAAGACATTTACAATTAAGAGCAATGAAGTTTCAGTCTTGGTAAAGAACAGTAATAGAAACAGCAGTAAAAGTTAAGCATCCTACCTTGCTAACATCAGTTTAATTTCATCAAATACAGGCGTATAAGAAGCTCTGCTGTGGTGTTTCTCTGCAGATGTCATGTTTCTGTCATAGTACATTTGCCCAATGTAGATGAGGTTTGAGACAAAGTATAGCCACTGATTCACATGCTATGATATCACTAAGAATTTTAAAGTCAAATTTTGTGTGAAAGTAGAATCATAACCATTAGAATTTAAATTCTTCTGGCAATATTTTGAACTTGTTCCTACTCTAAAAGCCAAGCAGCCTGCTGTTTGAAGGAAGTTTCCTAAGATTCTTAAGATAAAAAAGGGAGGTTTTGCTGGGTAAATGCACATAAACTGTTTTAAGCTAAGTAACATTGCAGCAGTAAAACATTCTGTACCATCAGTAAATATCTATGTCTTGTTTTATGTTACCCTACAATATTGAGATAAAATTAGATACACATATTTAAAAATAATTGATGTATCATTTCATGTTAGTGTTCATTGCTTTCAACATCTATAGTTAGAAACAAGTACTTACACCTCTTCTGCTTGGGCCAGGCCTCATGAAAACACAAGAAAATTATAAATTTTGGATTGCATATGTCGTGATTTCCCATGCAGATATGATAATGCAAATTATAGAGCCAGCTCTGGCTATAGGCATTGAAAAACATGTAGGGAATTTCCTCTCTCTCTGATGACAATTCTCTCCCTTCCTTGTTCCTAACCTGTGGGCATAAACTGATTACAATAATAGAGTTGTTACCTTCAGTATTTTATTTTTCCCCCACAGCAGTCTAAATACATTTTCTTCATCAAAGAAGAGATCATGAATGAGAATGACTACTTTATAGAACAAGGCATTGTAAAAAGAAAGGAAACAGTGTTTGAATGCCTAAGCTTTCTGCAGGCAAACCCAATTAGCAATAAAGGAGCTTTGACTTTATGGGAAAACTATCATGGTAACTATTAGAATGAAAACCAGACTATTTTCAGACTTTATCCCTTTAAAAATCTTATGGCCATTTGCATGTATTTTTGCTATTGAATTTCCAACCTATTCATCAAGAGACAGTCACTTTACACATTAAATTATGCTTTTGTGTGTGTATATTCAATAGGTCTTTTCACTCCTGTAAATCCACTATTAGTCCTATTACAACGTTTGCTTATGTCCTTTCTGTGCCAGGAAGCTTCTTTCTATTCAAGACTGCATGAAGTAACAACATTTCCTAATTTCATACAGTCCTAGTATATCAGAGCAACCCACTGAGCAGTTGTTCAGCTGTGAATTAGCTGTATGAATTTCTTGGTCCTTTGCCCATTGTACGTGCTTGGGCACTCTGTGGGAGAAGTCCCAACTTTCCCATCACAGCAGTGCTGGGAGATGCTTCCCTCCCCCTTCTGCTCAGCAAATGGGCACATACCTAAAACATCTTTGGTGATGATGAAGGCTAGCTGTCTTAATTTTAAACCTGACATACCCAGTGTATGGTGTAATTCAGGCTTTGTCTATCTTGTGTCCTAAGATGCAGGAGGGTAAGACTTTTTAAAGCTTTGGGTGGTTCTCTGTCTCCCCTCTGGCATCCCAGCAAGTAAGTGCCTCATGAATCATTTATGTATGATTTTTTTCCCGGTTAAGATATACTATGACCACAAGAGCTTGGAAATGCATACATTTAAATATATTTAAAGGATTTTGAAATCAAATTGACATATACAAAGTCCCATGAGAGGTCTGAGTGAGGTTCTCTCTCCGAGAGAGATGACAATTTAATAAAAACACCAGGACTCCATAATAGATTTTTATGTCTGAAATATAAAATTCCAAACTTACAGTACATCCCAGAATGACCATAAATCATCATTATTTCTAAGCAAATAATGAGAAATTATTTGTAAACATGACTTAATTGGACACACACTGCTGATTCATTCTTTTATTTTGCAGCTTTGGTGAGTAGCAGGCAGTAAAAAAAAAAAAAATAGAAACTGAATGAGCTTTGAAGACTTAATTCTGTCAGCCAGGATTTTTCAAATGGAGAAAAAAAGAATGAGCAGCCTTTGCAAACTCAAAACATGTCGTTTTCCTTCAATCCATCACTTTGATAATCACTTTATGTAAAGAAGAGGAATCTGGCCAAAGTGAGAGCCCCTTGTCTCACTATCAGCAGATGCAGTTTAAGTTTTATCGAATGAAGTTTGTGCAACATATTGTTTTGCTGGCCTTGGAGCTCAGGCGGCAGCTGGATACTTAAACAATTATAAGGGGCAGCAGAAAGTTTACAGACTGCTCTAAAAGCACAGCCTTAAACCCTGTGCAGTGTGGAAGGCTGACATGAGGCAGAGTATATGAATCACAAAAACCTGTAAAACCTTCTGCAGCAGAATGTGGCTTTTGGGAGGTGTCGTGGGAAGCAGGAGGGAAATACTGTCCCTAATATAAATTTTGTGATGTCAAAGTAATTTCCAGTAGCTCTAGAAGGGCAGCATGTTTTAGTAAGATCTTGGAACTATTATAATAGAAATGCATTTTTAGAGACAGCAGTAGGTAATAGAGTCTGTAGGGTAAACAAGGATAGGCGATAGCACAATATTTTGAGATTTCATGCTGTCACTCACTCTAGGGAAACTGAATTTACCTAAGTTCCAAGAACTTCAGAAATAGGCATAATCTAATGTAGAGAGCATTAAGAAAGAATTCTGTGCTGATTTATTTATTCTACTAGCCAGCACTTCCAGCTTATGGCTAAACTATTAATATTCCAAGAACAGAAGAAGAGACCTTTTCTTGTCAGCTGTTTCCATAGCTCCTGCCTCATTGTGTCTTTGTTTGATAGTAAATGAAGACAGCTTTTGAAAGTGTCATAACTGCCACACTAGCTTAAACATGATAAAATAATAATAATGAATTTATTTTCAGGCAATTGGGTAATTTATGGAGTACTGTGTGATGGTCAGGTATAATAATAACACTTAGCATTTTAATATGTTCTTTGTGCTTTGTAGCTATCAGTCAGTCATAACAACATCTTTATGAGGTAGATGGGAATGCTCTTCTTTTACAATGGGCAAAATAAGACTAAAGGCAAATGACTGCTCAAGGCCATGCAACGAGAAAGTTGCAGAATTGGGATTAAAGCTAGGGGAAATAGATAAACATTTACCTCATTGATGATATTTTTTCTGCCTATATGGCCAATAAACTAGGAGGGATGCCAAGTTCTATCTTAATAGAGAGATGAAGAGATGTAGATTTTTTTGGGTAACAGACTATCTTCACTGGAACTGTAAGTACTTTTTAAAAATGTTTTTTAAAAGCTGCTCTCTGAACTGTTAACGTTGCCAGCTCAATGTAAAATAAAACAGACATATAACAAATTTTTATCTAGATCATGAACCAAAGCAAGCATGTTAGTAAAAAATTCATCCAGGACCTTTAAGTACCTAAATCTATATAACAAATTTTTGTTTGCTGCCTTGTATGATGTATCTTTGAGATGATGTTTAATATGTATTTTTATTGACAACATCAAAGCATACTTCTGAAATCATTGATAGGTGTTGTGACTTCTTCATCCTCTGCCCTTTAGTGAAAAGGAGATGGAGTGATAACAAAAGAGAGCACTTGATGGACAATCAGTTACACAGGGAGTAACTTTTCGATTAACCAGCTAATCTTCACCTGTAAGGTGCTGTGTGTTTCTACATTCTTATTTTGCTGGAATAAGGATATCTGACTAATAGAGCATTCTGAAAATTAATGGAAATACAAAAGGCATGTGAGTAAAGGTATCCTAATATAATAATTTTATGAAATGTATAGTTTTATTCAGACTACCCCCACATACTTATATATTGTGTCTAAAATGTTTCTAGGATCTGAATTTACTCATCACCAGCTATTTCAGGAATTCCCCTTGGACATGACACACCCTGACCTTTTGACCAGATTCTTAAATTGAAAATTAAATGTGCCAGCTGGAAGGCAAAGGTAGTGTTTTTCAAAGGGGCTCCTGGTAGAAAAGGAACTTGTCTGTGTCCCAGGCAATGGCTTCAAGCATGTGTTGAATTCAAAGCCCTTTACTAGCCTGCTAGGTATAGATGCCTCTCCTAACTGTGCTGGTTTTCCTGCTTTGTCTTACCCAATCCTGCTGTACAATTTTATGATCTGTAGTGAAAACATCCTCTTATTTTTTTTCCCTCACTGCAAATATTTCAGTTGGATAACTTTGAAAATGTCACTTCAACTGCTTTGCTGCATAGAGTGTGCATGCACATGGCCTGGTACTTTACAAAAAATACAAACAGCAACAGTTATGAAACTGTTGGGAGCAGCCATTAGGATGTCTTGCACCATCATCCCATCAGTCCTGTTTGGGCAGGGACAGGGGAGATAAACATCTAGGTCCTGCATGCACAATTTCTATGGGGCATTCCCTGAGATTTAAGGAAGGAGTGTTGTCACTACTCTGTTGTTACTGATACATCTGTAACTCCACGGAGCTGGATGGGATCCACCCATGGGTTCTAAGGGAGCTGGTGGGAGTGCTCACTGAGCCCCTCTACCATCTATCAGCAGCCCTGGAAAACCAGGAAAGTTCTCAGAAGGTAAAAAATTGTGATGTCCATTTACAAGGGAGGATGATTTAGGGAGCTACAGGCTTGTCAGTGTGGTCTGGTGCTAGGGAAGCTCATGGAGGAAATCATCTTAATTGCCATCACATGGCATGACAACTGGGGGATCAGGCCCAGGCAGCATGGGTAGTAAAGCCTTTGACACTCCCGTAGCATCTCCTAGAGACGCTGGCTGCTCATGGCAGATTGGATATTAGTAAAAGTTTCTTCACCAAAAGGCTTATTCAGCATTGGAACAGGCTGCCCAGGGAAGTGGTTAAACTGCCATCCCTGGGACTATTTAAAGTATCACATGTAGATGTGACACTTAGGGACATGGTTTAGCAGCGAGCTTGGCAGCACTGAGTTAATGTTGGACTTGATCTTAAAGGTTTTTTCCGATCTAAATGATTTTATGATTCTGTGATTCCATGATTCCATTCCACGAATTGCTACAAAACAGAGTGGTATGTTGGACATTGAAACTTTGGTCTCTGTCGTTTCACAGAAAGAAAGAAATAACATTCATTCTACTTCAGTTTAGTACTTGGTTCAGGTGCTTACACACAGCTCACATACACTGGGGTTTCCCACCTGACCTCCAGCTGCCAGTGCAGTGGGGCACAAGTCTGTCTTAAATCCTTTGTCATATCTATAACCATAAATAAATAAATAAACTCTGTCCTAAGAATTGACCATGCAAGTGTCAGCTTCAGCTGAGTTGATCTCTAGGAGGGTCTATTTATAGTCAATGCAAAGAGCAGAGCTGTGGGATGAGGTTTTTCTGACCTATTTTGGAAGTCTTCCCTAGGATGAGAAGAATGGCACCCTGGAGTCTAATGAGCATTAACTTGTTCTCCATCGACTGAAGCGAGCCAGGAGGGGTGGCTTTGGTGTGATCTTAATCATAAGAATCTGATTGAGTGTGACTGAGCACAGAAAAGCCTGAGGCAGTTTGGAGCAGCTGATCCATCACTTTGATTTTGGTTTCTTGGGATGCTACTCTGCCTTAAGTTGAATTAAATTGCAGAAGCTCTTCTGTGTGCAAGCCAGTGTGCAAGGTGGAGGCTTGCCACAAGATTCCCTAGGTGCAGCATATTCAGCAGTTTTGCAAGAAATTTTAATTCCTTTTTTGGTTGTAGAATCAGAGGCAATTTAAGCATAGAATTCAGAATGCAGGTAGTTCTCCTGCAGAAACTTGGCAAGAACTTATAATCAGTTCAGTTGTTGTTTTCAGGCAGAAATTATCCATCTGTACCGCTGATTAATACAGCTGCTGACTTAACCAATATTAACAGGCCTTGCTGAAGAGATATTATTACATTAGAAGTGATTAAAGACACATTCTAAGCAGCAATGATTCTTAGAACCATACTTGTTATTGAAATGTTGACAACATTGATATCAGGATTTTAATATCCTGCTTGATAATTAAACTTCTGCCTAGCACAGATTTCCTCTGTGTCTGGTTTATGGGATCCAGATATTATTTCTGAGTTACTGAAGAGAATTATATTCATGTACTGGTCAGTGAAAGTTTCACATTAGTGTTTTTGTCTTGGTAATGTTTCACAAAGATGAGCCTAAAGTAACAAAAAGCAGCTGCCAGCTGAGGAGAAAAATTCAGGTTCTCTAGTCTTTGCATCTTCCAGCTTGTCTTCAGTTTCAGGGTAGAATGCTACAGGGCACTCTGTGCTGCCAGATTTTCATTCAACATTGTTGGGGGGGTAGTTAGTCTAAGGAAAATAGAGATGCTTCATAAAAGAAAACAACATCAAAGAATGATGAACTCCTGGCAGATGTCAGTGTAGTACAGCACAATTTACATGAATTATTGCTATTGTCAACTCTTCTTCTGGAGTGTAGAGAAGAATGGGCTCTGCTTCAGTTTGTTGCTTAATTCTTAATTTCCTTTAAAATAAATGAAATAAAAGACTCCTTATTAAAGGGGAGGCATTGTTTGTATGTTTGGAGGCTGCCATAAAATGGTGACTTCTATTTTACTGTTTTTTTGTTCTATTTGGTTTTTTTTCAGACTTTTAAATTAAAAGACCTTTAGTGTGGCTTTCTAGGGAAAGAGGGGGAAATTGTAATAACACACTGCATGCATTTGCATAGCTTTCCAAATCTTCTTATGGATAAGTTCGTTGACAAATATCCATCCAATGAAACAAAAAGGGAAGTGCTCTAATGAAACATAATTTTTAAGAAAGTACATAGCCAAGCTGAAAAGAAAGGCCTTGTGGTATCCTAAATGAAATAAAATTGCAGAGAGAATTCAGACACTAGGTAATCCATATGCAACAGAAAAAGTAGTGGCTACCCTGTTTTTTGAAAAGACATAATTTGTTGCTCCCACTTTGTTAGATATCAGAGATGGAATTCATATAAGACAATGCTAAATATCTGCAACATGGACAGCTACACCTGAGACATTCCCACTGGAGTTCCTTTACAATCAGTAAATATACAAATAATGAATAGTGCTTGTTTTAGGATAGGAAGAAGGATTTTTAATAAGGGTCTCATTGAGTGTTTCTGGGAGCTGATGCCCTCAACAGTCAAATTGTAAGGACACAGTTATGGCACAGGCATTGTCGTATCTACCACTGGTATCTCATATATTCTGGAGCATATCACATGGCACTCAATGCCTATGCTTGAGTGTCTTAATTGAACCCTATTAGTCCTAAACTTGGTCAGTGCCTCCTGGGATTATATGCATCCTTTCATGCCATTTTTCCAATGCTATGATTGAGTACAAAATACTTCCCCTAAACTGCTTTACTTAAGTGCTTCTGGGGGTTATCCAAAGTATCTTGCCTGAGTATTCAGTCAAAGAAACCAACTTAACAGCATAATACTGTTAAGAAAACATTCCTTTGCTACAACGCTGGGGCCGTGGAGGAGTGTTCCTCTATGGTGTGCCCAGCTCAACAGTTTTCTCGTGAGTTTATATGTCCTTTACTTTATTTGTCCTGTATTTGTCCATCCAAGTGCTGTCCACTCAGTACTGTCCATTGTCTGCAGCCACAGCTCCTTTCTGTGTTGTGACTCAGCGTGCACAGAGTTCACATGTGCTGACTGGAGAGACTTTTATTGTTATGAGGCCCTGGCATTCCTCTGTCCTCCACTGTCCCATCTCCCTCTTATATAAGCAGTTCCTTCTGTTATTCCTTGATTTAGTATTCGGAGGGGTATGGGTTTTGTAACTGGATCCTGGTTATGTAGTTTTCCCTAAACTTCACAGCCCCTTCCTGTCTTTGTCCTCAAGCAGTTTCCTGTTGCAGAGTAGTACTTAAACACCTTAGCAAAAATGTTAAATTTATTTTTACCAAGTTACAGGGTTTAAACAAAACTAAACAAAATTAAGCAAAACTACAAAATTCTTTGTATAGCTCCTTCCAGTATTTCCCCTGCCTTTTATGCCCAGTACAAGTCTTCTTTTGGCAGCAGCAAAGGCCAAACTCAGTTATATAAAACTTTTAAAGCATACTAATTTAAGTTCTATTGAGAATCCTTTTGAAACACAATGAGCAAGATATTGAATAACTGTCTCTAAACGACAGAACTTTATTGGAGAAGAAAGAAGAAGAAAAAAAATCAACTATAATTATGGGAATCTTAATGGCTGATGACAGGTAAGATGACCAGAATCTTTGCTCTTTTTCCTCTCTGTGCTGTTTGGTGTGCTCAGCACCAACTGCATTCACCCTTAGTTGTGCCACCTAATGTTCCTCACCAGCTTCTCCATCCTTATTCACTGTTCTGTTCTTTCTCAATGTTCTGAGCCCAAATGTTCTATTCTTTCTCAAACATGAGTCTACAGTCAGAAATGAGACAAGATATCTAATTCCCATTGAATTTCAGTTGATTTCAGTGCAAGTTGGACACGCAGACAGAAATTAGTACTTTACTCTCAAGTACTTTTCATGAATGTGGATCTTCCTAATCTAAAAAAAAACCCATAGTTGAGGAGGACAGAAAATGGAAAGGAATAAAAAGGGGTTTTTTGCAACATGAACTTTTTTTCTTAGTAGTTTTACAGGTTATTTTGAAATGTTTTTTGAGGCATTTCAGTCTATCCATAAGAAAATGTAATTTTAAGTGGCTAGTGCAAATTCTGTTATTCCAGTCATAGATGAGAGAGGCAGTATAGGAAAGGCTGTGCCTCTCATAATTTAAATCTTAGTTTCAGGTTCCTAGGGCATTAGGAGTGGCTGGGTTTAATCTTGAAATCAAAAGATCTAATGTTCTGTATGTAGACGTTATAGGCAATTCATAAAGATATATATTTTTAATTGATTGTCAGATTGGGGCTTTATAGAACAATTTTGCTGTTATTGTTCAGAGTGACATTGAATAATTGTGTAATTTTGATTTCAGAAGGACAAAGTCTTCTTTTTCTTTTGATAACAGCATATTTAACAGGTGTGTTGTAGCCTATTAATTCTTCCACAAAATATGCCTTATAGCTTTATCTAGTAGTTTTTCTGTCAAGCTGAAAATGAATGGCTGAAACTTGAAAGAGGTGAAGGAGAACGTTCACAATTATGCAAATACAACTTTGCAATGAAAGGAGATTTTGCTCTCTAGTGGGATCTGACAGGAGTTTATGTAGCAAAGGTTTGTAAGACTGTGTAGATAAATGATGATGATATACAGCCTTCAATATTTAAATCTGCACCTCATCCATCTTAATAGGACTCTTTAGATAGAGGGCTTTTTTCAGACCTTTGTTTAGAGTTCAGAAGGTTGAACATCTGATTGAGCCAAGGTGTCCGACTGAGCTACAGATTAGCCAGTTTTCTGTGATGGACAGCAAACAAAAACTAGTATGACTATTGCCACATCCACCTGCCTGTGATGCCTCAGGTCTATTATCTCTCTACTATTTATGCATTCACAGAGCAGGAGTTTACTTCATCATGAGTCTAATAGGATGTCTGGACTCTTGCTTCTTGGTCTGTAAGAAAAACAATTGAATTTCATTGTCACAATATCTTCTTGCTTTGGGGTTAGTGTGTAACTATATATGTATTCTGTGTATGCAGTATTATCGATGTACACATTAATAATTTTATGTACCATGGTCTTGCTCGAAAAGACCACATGTCATGATGTAGAAAGCCTGGAAGGTTTAGTGTTTTCTATGTCATCATAAAATTAAAAATTATTGTGATCAATGAGAATGGATTTTAATTTTTAAGCTGTTGATATATATGAATGTTTATTATGGTAAAAAGTTCAATGGCCACTGAAAAGGAACAGTCCAGTCTTTTGAGATAGACTGACAGAAATGGTGCATCTAGAGAAGAGTTAGTGAACTCAGTTTAAAGCTGTCAATGTATGAGATCCTCCCAGTGGACTTTATTAAATATTTTCACAGTATTCAAAGTCAGGATTAGCACTTCTACTTTTTTTGCAAAAAGAAAGCGGAGAATCAGAATCCTTGGGCTGCTCTGGAACCTTTGCACTGTATCAGCAACAGAAAGCAATAACAAAGCTTTTTTTAACAGGCTTGTTAAACGTGCTTTACAGCTGCTTTGCATCACTGGAGTGGTAGAAAGCAGCCGGCATCCATGGTGCATCTGGCTCTACATGCTTAGCAGTCTGCTGCTAGTGCTGGTCACAGCAAGAGGGTTGTGAATGACCCCAGCATGAACTGCATGAGTGATGTTTGGTGATGGTAGGGTTGGGCTGCTGGCATGGAAGCCAGAAAGGTATCAAAAGGCAGAGAAAGCCTTTTCTGGTGCTAGGGCTAAACTGACTTACAGTGAAACGTCAAGTAATTTTTTTCTCCTAACGTTTCTTATGTCCAGTGTTTCTCTGCTTCACAGAGCCCTTTTCTAGGAATCCCTTTGGATCAACATTCTTTTTAGATGGAGTGTTTTTCAACAAAAGGAGAAAGCCTCCATCTCTAGTACCTCTGCCTTCTTTTCACGGCTTCACTGAAGTGGCTGAGGCAGCATCACTGTGGGCATCAGTCCTTATCAAAATGCTGTTTTGTTCTTCTGAGGCATTTTCCTGACCTGAAATCATAGGCGTGCCAAAGCTGTGTGTGACTTGTGGGCAAACTGTGGATTTGACTTGTGGCAAGGACAGGTCACCTTGTATGCCTTCCCTGGAGAATTTTTACTGAAAATACTTGCTTCCTAATTTAAACCTATGGAGCCTGTATTTTTGAATTATTTTGCAGTGCATGTGTCCTCCTTACAGGCAGGGTTGGAGACAAAAACTTTAAGTTCATGATGCTGAACCTCTCTCATGCATTTTTAAAACTGCTTTGTTAAATTTAACATTGTTAAATGTTAAATAATGCCTTCAATGAGCTTCCCCTGTGTGTAGGGTGCTGGCAGTTGGAGGCTGTGCCCCAGGCTGGAGGCTGGCAACACTTTTGAAAATCTTTTACAGGGATGTCCTGTCCCTGAAAGTGCATTGGTTTGTTCACAAATGGAGGAATTACAATGAATTTAACATCCACAAATGCTGTCAACCTTTGGTTATTTGCATGCTCAGTAGTGAGACAGCCAAAAAGTTACTCTGAAAAGAAAATGTCTAAGCTGTAAGAAATCGTCTCTTGGCTGAGAAGTGACTGCTTCAACTAAACTGAAGTAAAATGGAGAGAGAAGGCACTGGAAAGCTACCTGCGACCTTGTTTCTTGTCCTCTGAAGCTCCCATTCATCAAAGTGCATGGCATCTTGCTGGCCTGCTTGCTAAGCTGGGACAACCAGGAAATGACAGTGTTTAAAATTGCCTTTTCTCACCTCCAGCTTCTCAAGAAGCAACCTTTCTTTTCAAGCAAAGAGCTATCCACAGCAAATCCTGAATGAGCACATTCGTCACAGGGAGCCATTTGTCAGCTCCAGTTGGGATTACTGTATAATGCTCTTCCTGCTGGTACACAATATGGCTTAGCCTACCCCATACTCCAGTTCCCATAGTGATTGCTGGACTCCTGGTGACTGTTTAGTGTCCTGGTTCACTCTTCAGAGCCATCAGTGCAACAAACCTTTTAAAGGGTCTTTACCAGTATGATTTTAACTGTCCCATCATGACCAAGAAATAAGGACAAGGTCTACAAGTACCTGAATCAAAATCTTCTCTGCTGAAAAAAAAATAAAAAGAAAAAGCTATTAACACAAATTTTAAAACAGAATAGATGAATTAAACATGCTACTATTCCCATTAAGTGGCCACATAATGGTCTGCTTTCTAACATGATGATAACGATGCTCTCAACCTCTAAGCACTGGCAGTTCTTTTTAACACAAATTCACTCAAGCAAGAGAAAAGAAAATATGGCAAGTAAAAAAAAAAAGCCAACACAGAAAACCACAAGGATTGAATAGTGCACAAAGTCACCTGGATACCTTAGACATAGATGCAGAGTGCAGGATAATGAAGCACAGTGATGATGGGTAGCATACAGTGCAGTAGGTGAAAAATTCTGGTATCTCTTTTGTAACTTCCCTGCAGTGCTCTCTCCCGACTGTTAGGATCTTTGTGTGGGTGTGTACATGGGTAAGAAGGGAAGAGAACAGAGTAAAGTGAGTGGCCAAATCTCTCACGTTATAACAAGTTTGCTGACAAGGCACAGAAATGTGTGAAAAGCCCTGCAGCAAACCCTGAGTGTGCTCTGTTTTTCACCAGAGGACAGACAGCTGGTACACAGATGGCCTGGTACCAGAGGAGTGCAAAGCTGATTTAAGCCATGCACGTTTCCCCCGTGAGTCTGCATGTACACACTGTAGCTGTAAGCAAAGTTTTCTCCTGCCATCCCATCCCAAATGGGTGGGACAAGGCAAATTATGAGGAAAGGATTGGATTGCTGCCTAACAGCCTTTTTGACCTTCTTGGTTAAATATATCAGGTTTTGAAATGCAGTGTGATCTTGAAAAGTTGATCTGGGCTATCAGCATTTTGGAAGAGTTTTGTCTTCTGTAGTGCAGCACTTTCTGGAACGGGCTAGAATGCAAATGATTTTGATTGCTATATATTTTTTCTAAAAATCCAAAATGCAGAATGAATATTTCAGATGAAAGATCCTAGGTGAGTAAAGCTGGCACCAGTCTGATTCTTCAAAGACTCTTCCAAATGAATAGGATTCTGTTTATTTCCCTTGTCCATAAATGTTGCAGTCTTTGTGTATTGAGATTCTCTGTAGAGACCACTAACCCTGAGAGACTGTAATGAAAGGGAGCAGATTTCCACATCCTATTTATGTGCAAAGGATGGATAAGGCAAAACAGTTTTCTCTCTTTTAGGTTTTCTTGTAGGGACACAATTACCTGACATATAGTAAAGTTTGTAGGGCAGAGTGTCCTGTTCAGTTCTAACTTTATCTGAAAATGAATGACCTGCTGGTTCTTTGTGCTTTCTTGTTATTGTCCTTGCATATTTGGGGAATTTATCTTTTTTTAATGATTAGATGCAATGGAGAGTGGAAGGATGGATGGTAAGTAGTGAGAAGGATGCCACTGAGCAGGGATCATTGACTCAGTGTGGTATCAGGCTTTCACATCCATGAGTTGAAAGGATTATGAGTTTTACAGGGTATCCCCTGTGATGGCCAGTGGTGTAATCCAGATTCCCATCATAAAATGCCATGCTCTGTGTTTCTAGTTTTGCTTCATACGTTGCTTTCTACTGGATTCTGTATGCCAAGAAATATGTACAGACAATCCTGACTCTAAGTAAAAAATAGCTGAAATGTCATTTTCTGTGTCCTCAAAAAGCCAAATGAACACAATGGCACTTGCTGTGGGTAACAGCTGAATTTTACCAAATAACCCTGTACTATTGAACAGTGTGTTGCTGACATATAGAAGGAACTCTGAAAAAATTGCAACCTTCATCTGAAATTCATAATTTTTTTCCAAAATGCTGCTGTAGAAAACAGATTATCTGGGATATGTTTCACGTATTTATTATCCAAAAGGAAAAAAATTGTTTTATTTGTTTATTTTTTTCCAAATATCTGTATTTTGTGCAATCAAGAGTGGAAAACAGTCTCTCTGATCTTAGTTCTCTCTTTATAGTGAGTCAGGCACCACCCTGGAGAGTCACAATTGTTTAGATGAAAAATTTGGGTAGAATGCACGCTATGTGTATAATTAATTCAGTGCATCTCTCCCAATTAATGAAAATATTAATAGTCTTATAATTATGTTTCAGTCTTTCTTTTTAAAACATTCAATTTTTTTTCTATTGTTCTTATCAGCCAAATCGTACTGGAGTCACAATTTGCTTTACAAGTGTCCCTATGTGAGTGAACTGGGGCAGCCTTTGAAGTGATTCATATCAAGTGGTTTGTGTTTAATCAGCCTTTTTGGTTCATTTCTCTGTAAGATACCTCTAAGATCATAAACCACTTGATATTTAAACAGCTAAGAATATGTTTGCATATATTTTTATGACAATTCTGTCTGAAATTGTGGTAAATATATTTTTCAGTGTAGGCAGAAGTAATATTTCATCCAAGCAGAGCGCTAGTCATACCTGAAGTAATGCAGTTGTGTAATATTAGTTTGAATAATGTATCTCTAGTACATGTATAGTTTTTACATTTTATAGTACAACAGGAGTCTCTTAGCTGACTAGAGTAGGTATGGTGATTGAAACATACAGAAGTGAAAATGGAGCAACTATTCTTCTTACATTGTAAAAAATTTAACCAAAAGGAAAATCATCTGTCAGACTGCAGACTGAGAAGATGTGGCTATATGTTACCAAAATCACAGCAAGTTTTTTTCCCTGCTTCCTGGAATACGTTTGTAAATGAGGTAGTTTATATCTTCATTTTGTGCCCTTAGAATTTTAAAAGAATCTGCAGGTTTTAATTTATAGTTCATCTTCCCTTACTAAAGACAGAAGCCTTTCTCTTACTTTTGTTCTCTGCTTCTAAAACCATAAATTCATCTATGGATGAGAACTATGAGAAATATATCCTCTCACTGACTAATTTAGTCACTTTCAGCCAAAATTCTGCCAATAAAAAGAGGAGTGTTTAAAGCAATATTGAGGGGAAAAGGGTAAAACTTGAATTATAGTAAGTGTTTGAATGTTCTAAGTGGAATCCCTCTTGCCTAACTGTAGATGTCTACATAAAAATGTTTGTTCCAAGTGGTCAGTGGAGAGTAATGAATATTTCTGGGATATGTTTTAGCTGGTTTAGATTTCTTAGGGTCTTCCCTTGCAATGAATTTCAATTCAAATATTGTTTCATGCTGAAAAGGTGCCTGACCTACAGGTCTGGAAGGGAATGAATGCCAGGCAGTTGCATTGAATACATTTACATTTGAGGGCAGCAGTTCCCCTCTACCTTGAGCATTTTACTTCCATTTTGAATTCCCATCCTGTTACATACTTCTGTGTTATATTGCACAAACTATGATTTCAATCAAGCCAAGGAGTGGGAATACTTGTCATGTTTTAGGCGAGGCTGAACAGGTAGCTAAAATACCAGGATTGATTGTGCAGAGCTGTGTACAACCTTTTAAAAAATACTGCCATAGAAAAGATATTTTCTCCAGGATATTTTTTCAGAAATATAGCTATGTTTGTAAAAGTGGCGTTTAAACATCTGGGAAGCAAAAAGTAAGGCTTTGGTTGTTTATACCCATGGGCCAATAACCTTAGAATCAATAACACTGGTTTCTCACAGAGTCTGCAAAACAAACTCAGCCTGTAGACTGCAACATAATAACTAACTTCTGAAGAGTAGTAGATGTGAGCATTTTTATGTAGAACCTTCCCTTAACTGTGGCATCGTTCGAGATATTCTATTAGCTTCATTAAGCTTGGCAGACACTGCTGGCTGCAACAATTTAATGAGCCAACGAGTATTTAATTGTGGTCTACTGTCAAAGCATGTGTGATGAAGTCCACAAAAATTAATGGCCATATACAATCTCTGAATGAGTGAAATAGAGAATATCTGTGATAAGCAGAATATTAAAGACTAATGTCAAAACTTTGGTAAGGGAAAATATGGCAAAACCTGCCTACATTTTAGATGGGTCTGAAAGTAAAATTTTTTGTGCATTCTATCTCGCATAAACAATACATTCTTTTAATGTCTCTGCCATATTTCAAAATGAAATGTTCAGGAAAAAAGTTATGTAGAAGCCTCACTGAATGTTATCAGATTTTGATAACACTGAATCCTATGGAAACTATTCTTACATTGTTGTAACGTGTCTGGTATGTAAAAGCATTGAGCTGTCTCTTGTCAAGAAGAAATATATTATTCTTGGAGAAGTAATCCTTGAAGTTTTGGTTTCTCAGGAAAATGAGAAAATTTCTGTCCAACTAATTAGAAGAGCTGTTTCATTTTTTATACTTTCCTACTTGTAGTAGATAGAGTCTCCTCAGCAGAAAGAAAGATGGATGTGCTAGGTAAGTGTGAGAAATGAAGTGCATATGGAATAAAAAGCAGAAAGGCAAAAATCAAAATGTTAAACAATCCATCTAGAAAATGAAGAGACAAAAAAAAATTCATAAAATATGAGAAAACTAGTAACAAATGTGAGCAAACTGGAAAAAAATGTTAAGTGAAAAATTACATGACATAACAATTTATTGAGCAAGCTAAAAAAGTCTGAGATGACATGAGAAACGAGTTCATAAGTGGCTGAGACACAGATTTACAACCCTCACCAATCAACAGATTTCTTGTTCGTATTCTTGAATGTGAAACTGATGTCCAATTTCATGTTAAATTATTCCAAACTGTTTCATTAATTGAGATATTGCTCTGATAATGCTTCCATCATTGAACTTTAATATACAGATTTTCCCAGGATGGTGATTTACTTGATTAAATTGCAGATAACACCAGATAAAAGCTATTAAGTAACAATTTATAAAATGGTAGCTTGAGCTGACCAGAATAAATCTGATTGTGTATGTTTTTCTCAAACCTGAGTGTCTGTGTTTTCTGTCACTAATGAATTCTGATTTTGAAACAGAAGTACTGCTTTTTTTATTGAGCAATAAATAATGAATGCTCTAGTAAGGAGAAGCCAAGTGATCTTGATTTTAATTCGGTGGTAAGATTTAATTGTCAGAAGAATTTGGATTAATGTAAAAAAGTTCAGAAAATGCAACATATGGATGATAAAGAAATGGATTTACTGCAACACAATTATGTTGTCCATAGCCAAGTCTTACTGACCTTTTTTTTCAGTGCCTGTATAGAAAATACCATAGAATAACACTATGAATTTTGTTGTAAGAGTCCCCTCATGGACTTGAAGTTCAGTCATGTCTCAAAGAAGGGTTAACTTTAAATCCAGGTCAGGATACTCAGGGCCAATCCAGTGACAGTTTGAAAATCTCCAGGGATGGCAGTTCTAAGGCCTGTCTGATCATCCTATTCCAGAGGCATAGCCATTCCTATGTAAATGAATATTTTCCAATGTGTAATCAGAATTTCCTTTGTTGCAGCTTCTTATCATTGCTCCTTGTCCTTTAGCTGTGCACCACAGTAGAATTCTATGTGTCTTCTCTGTAACACTCTTTCATGTTGTAACTAGATTTCTCTTTCACCCTTCTCTTTTCCATGCCTAACAAAACCTGATTTTATTAAGTGTTCCAGAAATTTTGATGTACAGGAAATTATATGGAATTTAGTTTTATATTAAGTACCCTCAGAAAAATCTCTGCGGTGATCATCTGAGTTCTTGGGAGTGTAGACATGCAGTAGACATCCTCTTCTGACCCCACTCCTGTCATCTGCATTTGCCCCATGACACAGGTTGTGCCCGGTTGCTTCATTCCAGGAATTAATTCTAGGTCATTCACCGAGTGCTCTTGTGAAGGAATGTTGTATTGCGTTATTTTATTGTTATTAGATGGTTTGTTCTATTGTTTGTAACCCCCCCCCCCCGTTATAATTCAGTTGCCCTAATTCCCGCCTTCCCTTGATCAATCAACCCAAGCCCCAACCCACCTTCCAGTACCTTCCCTGTCCCTCACTCTCCTCTTTCTTCTGTTCTCTCCCTTCTTGCATATGATTTGATTTTTTTTTTTTCCTCTTTTTCTCTGTTTTTCCCTCTTTTTCCCCCCCCGTTCCCCCTTCCCCCTTCCTCCCCCTCCCTTCCTTTCAAGGAAGGTTTCTGATGTGTGTGAGAGAGAGATGCAGTATCTTTAACTGGAGAGGCTGCTGAAGGACTCCTGTTAGAGCACACATAACATTCACTTAGAGGTTATTAACTGTGAGAAAATGCATCATTGCATCATGGAGTAGTAATCTAGCTTGGAAAGGACCTCTGGAGCCATCTGGTCCAATGCCTGGCATAACACAGGCCACACCATCACACATCAGGCTTGATGAAGGCAAGTTGGCTTTGCCCAAGAGCTTTGGGACTAGAACACTCAGGAGAGTCCAGGTCTGTCCAGTCTTGCATCCAGGGTGGCTTTGACTCACAAAACTCCCTGCAGACAGGTCTACACTGACCAGGCTATGGGTGACAGAGACATAGGGTCATTCTCCTGTGTGGAAACTCTGCTGCTGGCAAAAGGGAATCAAGCTAAATATTTTGTACAAGTGGATTAACAGCTCCAGGAAATGCTGCCAGGTGTTACAAAGTCAGTGTTTACTCTTAAATGCCCTAAATAGGCAACTGGGTGGCTTTGACCTCATGTTTTGCCGAACAGTTCTCCTACTTTGTTTGGGAGCAAGTGCAGACCAGGAACCTTTTTCAGCTGTCAGTTTGCATGTGGCCATCTCATTTTGGAAGTTAGAAAAGTTCAGAGGTGTAGATGTGTTGTTCTATGCCACAGGACCTCAGAGCTGGACAATGGGCATGAACGCAACTAGTTTGCTTACATACTGTCTTAGAGAAAGATGGGTCCATGAGAAGAAGCATGATTCACTCCTAGGGCTCACTGTTAGGATTGTCCTGCGCTCTCTCACTCTTTCTCCTGAGTGGTTCCTACATTTTAATGTAAAATGGTTGGCTGTTAAACTGCAGCAGTAGAAGCTATGACCACTCACACCGCTGTGCTAGTCTGGGTTAAATGCCATAAACTCTGGGTTACAAAGTTCAGACATTTTCCATTACGATTGCTTCTTCTGTATCCTATTCTGTAAAATTTCAATTCATCCACAATAGGATCTATGTTCCCATTCATAAATGCTTAGAATTGACAGTTTGAGTGTTTTCCTGGAACGTAGTAATTGTCTTATCTCTTTAGGTGGAGAGGCTTATTGAACCCTTGCTTCCCCACTGTCAAGATGAGCAAGCAGGAGTTTATATGAAAGCAACAAATGCCACATCCCTTCTCTGTGGCATTTTAAAGGAAAGCAGAGGACACTCGGTGGAAGAGATGTGCTGGGAATACCAGCTAGATCACTTATCAAATGGATTTAAGTAGGGAGATGTCATCTGAACCAAACCAGGTGTAGATAATGAAGTTACCTGCTGCTCAGCTCTACAGCCTTGCTGGTCTGCACAAATTTGCAAGTTCAGGGGGATGGCTAAGTGTCTGCCAGTTGAATGTGGAGTTGTCTCTTTGGGCACAGACGTTTATGCAGGCATGTCTCTGGTTCTCTGTTCTTAAATATTTCCCCAATCTATTCCTGCCAAAGAAAGGGCACATTTGTACCTTGTGTGCTCAGGATGGTGTGTGTGTCTGGCATGGTGTCTGGCTTGTGCATGACACAGCCTGCAGTGTCTAATCTTGTGGCTGGAAGACTGTGTGGCAATGCTGTAAGCCATGAAGCTAGCCAGGATTTGGAACTTTAGGTTCTTAAGAGGTAAGGTGGTTATATCTACATCTGCATATAGTCAACAAAATATGGTTGATTTTAAAGCATTTGTTTAGGCCCTTGCAAATGGAAATGGTTGCCTAACTCTTTTAGGATTATACCTTTCAGAATCTTGGCTGGAGTCCTAAATACATGTGAAAGAACAAACTGAGCCTTCTAAACATGGCAATCAGCCATTACCTGTTGCTGAGAGCCTATGTGACAAAAGCAGTGCCAAGTCCTGGGCTGTGAAGCAGGTCAGCTCAGTAGCAGCCATCACCTGCAGCTGCTTGTTGACTTGTTGAATCTAATGTGATAATGAAAAATGCATCGGTCTTGACATTTAATACTTGTGCAGACATCCAGAGAGAGGATGTTTAAGAAGTTTTGGGATCAGAAAACAGAGATGAGGGATAGAAGATTGTATTCTTAGTCCTCGTGGCAAACTTCAGCGAAATGTAAGGAAAGGACAAGGTAACGGTTGGGTTACAGATGATAATGAATCTATTTGGTATTACTGTGCTGAACAGGCTAAGAAAATTAATATTTTCATTTGAAAGAGAGATGTGGCTTCAGAAGAGGTTGAAAAGTATCACTCTTTGGCATGCAGGCCAAGCTGTGCTGTTGAAACAGAAGTTTTTGTAGTCCAGATCTAGCACTCTCCCCTCAGGAATATGTGAAGTGTGATGGTATCTATTTGAGACCTTTTGATTTAAACTACCATCCAATTAACTAAGATGAAATGATAGAACAATATTGATGGAAATTTAGGCTTTTTTGAACTAGCAGAACATATTTAAACATTTTTTCCTGAATTTTATATTTCTTGAAGTCACATTGCTGTGGAGTTAAATTTTCTTTTTGAATGAATAAAATAAGTAAATTGTCAGTGAAGGGTGATAACAACAAAAATTATACTTTTTTGGCAGAAAACTCTCATTTGTTATAGAATAACTAAAATGTAGCATCAAATCTTCATATATAAATACATGTATTGACAATTTCTGTCTACTTTAAAAGAAACTGGAATTGACACTGATTTTCTAAGTTGCATTTTTAATGTTATTAAAAGTCAAGCAGAACCAGCTGGTACTGCACTATTTCTGCTTTTCAGGATGGTGAAAATATTTGAAAATGTTTGTTATGAGGTTTCCAAAAATCATGCTACAGAGAGTAAAAATCTTCTAAGATTTAGTAAAGAGGTTTTGAACGTAGATATTATAGACTGGATTCACTCTCATCCACAGAAAATTGCACACAGGAGTAGAATTAACACACACCTCTCTGAACACACTACTACTGGCTGAAACGGACTTCTGATAATATTTCTAACAGGAAGGTTTTTAGCATTGACATTCTAAAACTTTTGATAATACTTTTTCACTAGACACACGTATACACCTCCTTTCAGTCTCTTCATTGTGCACCTAATAGTTTTATTTCTTAGATCTTCTATTTCTTTGTCCAAAAGCTACAGCTGTAGCTTGTCAACAACATCTTGGAAGGACATGGTTGCTAGACAGTACTTAGTCTGTCTAGTCTATCCTCATCATATTGAATTTAATTGCTTTGGGTTAATATTAAGTAATTAAGCAAGAATTCAAATGAATTAATTTTTGTGCATTTTATGGATGCTCTTTGTATTAAAAAAGCTATTATAGATACTCCATTTACTGTAGATACTAGATTTTAGATGTTGTGTAGCTGGATTATTAGTAGCAATAACATAATTTTTACGATGTATTTTCTGGAGCTGTTCATAATATGCTGTTAGTTTGCAAGCAGAATAAGAAATGCAGCAGTTTCAGCTAGAGCTCTTTAAAATCACTTTGTCTCAGGACGCTGCTAACAAGCTGCAATTCTATCTGGTGGAAATAAAAAAAGCATCTTTGATATTTGGTGTGAGAGGGAATCCAAAGCTAACAGGTAATTTACTGGCTTCCGTTCATATAAGTTCCTATTCTGTCATTTCTGAATCGCTTGGGATTTAAACAAGTCTCCACATGCAAACTAAAATTCCATTGGATCCATTAAGTTGTTTTTAAAACGTGTTTTCAAGTCCTTGAAGCTTTTGATCTGCATTCATGTGAAATTTGAGCCAACTTTGACATGTGGATTCCAAACCCTTGGGTGAACATGAGCTTACATTCTGGAACCTGGTAGCAGAGCTGCAGCACTATGAAAACTTCCTTGAGACTCTTTTAGAACAGGTGAAGTTAAATTCTTCTGAGTTTATATGTATATTTTTTTTTTAAATTTTACTGTTTAGGGGAGAGTACAAAAACATTGGACTAAATGGGTTGTCTCAAAAATAAACTAATCAATTGTCTGAAACAGGAATTGAAGAGTCAGTGTTTGATCTATTCAGCTTTGGGACTGGATAAATCTTTTGCTCATATGCACTGATTGTTCCCAGTAGACAAGACAAAAATTACATCACAGGAAAATAAAAGGGAGATTTAAAGAAAGTGTGAAGGAATGAAGTTTTTAAACTGTACTGTAGTTATTCAGTCTACCTCCAAGCCCTGTTAATTTGCCCTAAATCAAGCACTAAACATATGGTGTGCACAGATGGTTCATGCAGCTGCTCAGGCCTAGAATCCAGGTGGATGTTTCTCTGCAGATTTATCATATTTTCTTTCAAAATTGTGTGCAAGTTTTTAACGAGGAAGTTTACAAGAATGCAGCAATAAAAAGATGTCTCAGGTTAAGAATGTTGGGAGTATTCAGTATCCTCATTTGTGCTAACTTGCATTATTCCCTGGTGTCAGGCCTGGGTCCTGAAATGAGGACCTTCAGGGCACTTTTCTCAATGGTTATTTCAGCATTTGCTTAATATATATCCTATATATATAATATATATATATATATACATGGGTGCTGAGATTCCTGTACCAGCTCACCAGAACACAAAAAACCCCAGTAGGTTTATTTCCCCAGAGAAGATAACAGTGAGGAAGGACTCCCAATATAGCAGGTGGCCAGTGGGAGTTATTGGAATCAGATAAAAGTTATTTAGAAAGTTTATAATGCTAAGTGCTCATACCAAGACTATGTGATACTTCAGAGTAGTGATTTTTCCCTTTGTAGAGCAGCAGACTGAATCAAATATGTCCTAAGAAACACAGGATCACACAAGATGTCTTGATGTCAATTCTGTTCTGTTCTCTGCCAGTAAATTACTCAATATAAATTGTGGATGTTAGGAGAATTTAGTACTGATACTTCCTTCATGCCTAACTTGTTTCTTGGCTCCTCTGCAGGGCTCCCTTTCTCGTTTAGAAATCTATCAGAAGGAGATTGCAATTGTTCTCTTTCTAGATCCTTGTCTCTTTCTCATTACACTGCTATTTTATTACCTTTCCTTGGGTTATGTGAGAGAGTCACTAGTGCTGTGCTGCCTGGAACCGAGGTGCTCTGCTTGGAGTGGATTGCAGCAGAGCTGTCTGGAGGGATCCAGCATCCCAGTTCACTGAGACACTGTGGTTTGAGAGAGGTGGCTGGCTAAAGGCTTCAGAAACACGATTAGATTAAATATAACTTCTGATATGTTCATTATTGAAATAAAGTTGCAGGTTTTGCAGACTTTGAGATCGTGTTTTGTTCTTAAGATCAAAGAACTGAAGTCCAAAAATTGCTGTCCTCAGGATCTCACCAATTAGCTCCCTAATTCTAGAGCTGTCTGAATAACATACACAAAATCACTAGTAAAAACATGTAATACAACTAATTAAACAACCATTTTCACCTGCTCTCTGGACTTGAGAATCTTGATCAAAGGAAGGTTTCTTCCAGAAGTTCAGAAAATGACGAGCCAAGCAGACTTGATCTAATTTGGTGAAATAAAAGGGATCATTCTGCTTCTCCTTCCTTGACCTGCTCTGTGTGCACCCTTCAAACTGTGCCTTACACTGCTTTTGGAGTTTGTCAAAGCATTGATTCATTTAACAGAATTTAGGCATATAACTAACCTAATAATAAAATGAGTATTTTACTGATTTCAGCTGATCACTGGGGAACCATATAATTGTCAGAATTGGAAGAAGGGAGAGGAGAAGAGGAGCAGTAAGAAGGTTTGGATCATCATTCACAGGAGCAGTTGCCAAGTAAATCTGAAGTTGGTTCAGCTGCCTCACTAAAGCTCATTTTACAGAGATGATGGATGGCATGAGGACCTGTGCCTTAGTAAAGTGATTATCTGTTAGCTAACTTGTATTACTTCACACTTTCTTTTTAAAGATTTGAGGTGTTTTTCTTCCTCTACTCATTGATTGTATATAGGACTATTAATTTTAGTATTTAAGCTACTGCTAGGCAATATGTTGCTCAACTTTGCAGTTCTTAACCCCATGCCAGACCTACACCTGTCTTTACTGTGGGAGTTGACATTGAAATAATCTTTGGTCTTTTCTGAGGCTAAGTTTGTGTAGATTAAAATTCAATCCATGCTTTTCTTGTAGAAAAAGGACAGACAAAAAAGAGAGGAGATTGCTTGGTATAAATAAATAAAGCAAATTAGCTAAAAGTAATGAAGTTATCCACCAGCTGATGATCTTGTCTATTTTATTTCAGTTTTGGCTGAAACCATTCTGATTGGGATTTTTATTTACCTGTGTTTAAACAGGCTTATCTCCACTGCAATTTTAAACATTTTTTTGTATTGAGACCTACAGAAAGACCTCTAGATCTAGGCTTTTTAAAATTTAATATAAGTCCTTTTAGATGAAATTGCTTCAAGATATGGTTCCTTTCTGCTCTTCAGTAAAATTTCATTAAGTGGCTCAATCTAAAATATTGGATGGATTTATCTCAGAGTAAATGTTTTTATTATCCCTTTCAAAATAAGACATTTCTCTCAGAAAAAGATGGAAAGATTGCTTTTGACTGATATGACTACGGTGCAATAATAATTGAGGTGACTCCTAGATTCTTTGTCAGGAATGGCATTTTTCTGCCTGGAAGGTTTCATGTAAATACCTTGTCACTGCTGTGACAGAAACACTCCCCAGTTTAACCTAGCTCATCAGGAACCAGGGGAACAGACATTATAGGAAATCTAAACCTGGATTTGTTGGTTATGAAAGAAGTAAAAGATACAGGGGGCCTCTTTAGGTGAAATGTTTTGCTGCAGAATAATAAAATCTAGATTCTGTTGAGCATGTAAGACTGAAGACCATAAGTGGTCCTGTTCAATTAGGAAATGGAAGATTTATTGTTTATTTTTACAATAATATTATAATGTGACTTCGTGGATTATTGATCACAAATTTTTATCTCAGGTAAATATTGTCCTTCCTGGTTTACTTCTATTGAAACTACTTTCAAAAAAAAATCCTTTTTATGTTGTATTTACAGTTTTTCATGAATTTGTGTGTGAAAATGTGGGCCTGGTTAGGTATCTGCTATTTGCAGGAGAAATTAGACGTTTGTATGTATTAAGAATTTATGTATGCATGCAGAGATGAAAGGATACTAAAGTTATTTAGACCCTTATAACCCATGAATTATTTTTTATTCTTGCTTGCTCAATTTCTAATTTACATTTTAGGATTATTAAAGAAGTAACTTTCTGTACAATGGTCATACACACTTTCATGCCTAACATTGCATCTGGGATATGTTCAGATTTTTTCATCTTCTTTGTACAGATTTGAGAAGAAAAGCCCATAAGTTCAAAGGATCACAAATATGTCCATGTGATAGTGCTTTAAGTGTATGTTGATGAAGCACCTTTGCACACTGAATTTCAGCTCAAAATATCTCAAAACATACCAATACTGAACACGAAATAAAAGTTTTAATCTCAAAAGTAAGTTCAGTTCTTTTTGAACTTTTGCAAGAATTTGGCTGACTTCTCCTCATTATATTTGCCTTTCTATATATCTGCTTTTGGACTATTTCCAAACAAGTATCTCTCCTGAGATTTTCAGTCCAAGTTTTCTCACTTCAGTGTATAACAGGGCTCTGACTTGATTTTTAAGATGAATAATAGTTTAGATGAGAAAAAATGTTCTTGTGTGCCTATACAAATGAAATTTTAGCTTAGTTTAAGACACTAGATGCGTTTATTCATCCAGAGTATGGACAGAATATAAAGTGGTGATTGTACAAAAGCTTCAGGAATCAGTGATTCTAGGCACACCAGTGGATTTAGACTAGGCTTTTAATCTCTCAGCTCTGATTTAACAATAAAGTACAAAGAAACAATTATATATTATTTTTTAATTTTCTGTATGCAATTTAGTTACATTTGATATGTTAATGGTGGTTTCAAAGCACTATGCGAAGATGCAGATCTTTTGGATTTACTCCCCAGAAATCAGTTATTGAGCTGAGGTGGCAGTGAATGGCTCAGCATTTTGTTTTTTATGGTCAGTGAATGAAGCCTGATGAAACTTTGCAAATAGGAGTCTATGGCAAGTAGGTGCAGAGGGAAAGTCAGGATTAGTGCCAAAGCTTGGCTGCTGCCATAGGCTTCCATAAAAGCAATGCTTCCAAGTGCTGCTGGTGGGTACAAAGGAATTTCTAATCCCACCTGAAGTTCATCCAGAACCTTGCAGTAGAATAACAAAGTAACCTTCTAGTAAAATTGCTAATCACCTTTGGGACAACAAAATGTAAACAAAGAAATGATCTTAAAAATTGTGATTGAAGCCTGTAGCATTTTAATGACTTGGCAGCTATCACTGTATTTCTTTACAAACAAACAGAAACCAATATCAATTTGTCTCCTGGGCAGCAAGTAATTGTGTAATGACTCAGATTAAGTCCTTTGCTTTTAATACAAATCTCAAGACTGCATAATAAGGTATACTTAGAATCATAGAGTTTAAGTTGGAAAAGGCATCTTATATCATATAGTTCAACCAATAAACCAGGACTGCCAAGTCCATCACTAAACCATGTCCCTCAGTGCAGGGGTGGTGACTCAACCACTTCCTTGGCAGCCTGTTTCAATGCTTGACAGCCCTTTCCATGAAGAAATTTTTCCTAATATCCAATCTAACTCAAGCTGCAGTGCAGCTGCAGTGGAGCAAATTTTTGAGTCACTTTTCTGTAGAGTTAGTGAGCAGGCAGGATATCCTCCATGCAGAAAACCATTATGTGTTCTACCTCACTAACTGCTTCAGACCCTCTGATGTCTGAAAAAATTATTAGGAAAAGAGTAGAGACTTACTAAACAGGAAACACACTGGAGTGAAGAATAATATAGCTGAATTCCCTATTTCTGCCATGAGAGAGGCATGGTTCTACAAAATTTGTGGTCGCCTCCTATAAAATACACATAAGCAAATAAAAATACTTTTAGGTTATCATGCATGTCTGTTGATTTCCCCAGTGGAATTAATTTTAGATCCTGTGACTGGAGGAAGAGACAAAGAATTCCAGCTGAATGCAGAAGGAAGGTCTTAGTGAACAGTTTCTTAGTGAGACCTTTTGACTATTTTACTCTACTGGTTATCTGATTTTTGAACACATAACTTCTAGTAAAATTATGTAGAAATGTGTGGAAGACAAAGATGCACATATAGTCATAACATGCAGTATACACAGAGTTGATATCCTTCCCCCAATATTCTAGAGAATGGCTCTGTAAAAGGATAGCTATTTCAAATTTGTGCTCATGGTGGGATTCAGAAGGCAGCAAAACCAATGGAGAATGTACTACATACAGTATTTGGACTCTGCTGCGTGGAAATACTAAGCATAACATGAACAATTAGTTATTATTAGACTCCTGTCCAGTTTAATGGTCAGGTTTGGAAAAGAAAAATACAAGGCAGGAAACTGTTGCTCTTGGGAGGGGAAAACTGCAATAGGCAACACCCAGCCTTCATTTTTCAGAATGCTTTAGAGAGCAATATTAAAACAATGTTTGGTATAAGTGACTTTTGAAAAATTGCTTTTAAAGCTATGTCATAAACATTTTTAATGCATGAAATAAGATGGAAGTCTGTGACCTACCTCCTGAAGTGACTTAGATGTAATCTACATTTAGGAAATGCAAGTTATATGCAGAATTGTGGGATTTTTGATTTGCATCATTAAGTGTTGTAAAAGTTCTCAGGCAGACACTTTCATCCTTAGGGAGGTAGGAGTGTAGACCCTGTCATTCGAGCATAGCTGCATTTCTGGGTGAGAGGTGTAGGAGTTGCTCATGTAAGTTTTAATGTAGGCATGAGAACCTACTTTCAATGGATTAATTGAATCACAGTCAAAAAGTTGAATGGTGACACCTTATTTTCAAAAAGTAATTTAACTCTTAATGAGCTGAATCATCTTCATGTTCCCGTGATGTCCAGGTTTGCTAGATCTCTAACAGAACCACTACAGGTAAATGCCTGCACCAACATGGAATATGTCCAAGCCCTCTTCACAGGCAGGTCCAGCCCTAGCATTTCTATGTAGGTTTGCTAACAGTTTGGCTAACATTGCTCTGTCCCTGCTTATTATGGACCACCTTTCCAGAATACCGAAAGAACCAGATATTGGATAAATATTTGACACAGAAGGTAAATGGCAGAAAGTCCCCTTAGAGTATGCAAAAATGTGACTTCTATTACGCTCATCTTGCTACAACTGACACCAGCTATCTGTTCCTTGAATCCCCAGTGATTCTTTTCTTTTATGTTAGACTTTCAAGGATTGCTACAAAAGCCGAATTTTTAGAAACTGACTTGAATTAAATGGAAATCTAGAGTTTAGACATTTGCTGTATTGTCAATGTTATGCACTGTGGAACTCAAAGTACATCTCTGCCTGTGTCAGCTGCTTGCACATGCAACAGTTGTAGATGTGGGAAAAATCCTCTGTGCTTTGAGCTGAGGAAGCAGTTTGTTTCATTTTATTTGAGCTAGTGATCTCATAAAACCTTTCCACTTGATGAAATGGCTTATAGATTAATAGTATTTTATTTTTAAATAAAGCTATTGTTTAATAAAGCCAGTTTAAACTGGAATCATACCCACATGAAGTAGGTAAACTAGAATAGTTAAGGCAAAGAAGGAGAATACATTAATCTGTTAAACTATGCTGTCGTTATGCCAATCAATTTCTCTAAGCTGGCATGTTCTAATGGCCTGATTCTATGAGACTGAAAAGGTATCCTTCAACTCTTATTTACAGCAGTTCATATTAATTTAAATTTAAAAATTGCTTTTATATTTATTTACTTTATTGCTTTCCAGATGATAGAGATTTCTGGATATGGGCAGTAATATTCTGTACTTGCACCTCTAATTTATGTCTTCTGCTCTCAAAGGCAAATTTGAGAGATAATAAAATCTGCAGCAAAATTACTCTATCCAGATCTAAATTTTTAAACTGAATTCAATTTAGAGAAGTTATGAACCTTTCTAGATGTGCCATGATAAAGGAATAGAAAGCATATTCTTGAGGTAGAATGAACTTTGGTGACAGGTGTGTTGGCAGTGATTTATGGACTCCTTTATAACAGCATAAAAAGTCTTTATTTTCCTGTTATAATTACATGAGTGCGTGTCCCATTTTTTCTGATTGCTGCTGGGATTTTTCCATTAAGAATGCAAACAAACATCTGCCTTGTAGGGCCTTATTAACCACAATCCCAGATGACATGTTGGTGGGAAGGCAGCGTGTCCTCAGATTTATTGGACCTGCCAGTTCCCACTTGGTGACTCTTGTGTCAGATGGAGGAGACCAGAGGCACTGAGATGCTGGTGTTTGAAGCCACCTTCTTTCTGCCTTGGAAAGCTGATGTCACATTACTTGGGAGATGTAATTCCCTTTTCCCAAATGGCTAGGACTTAAAACTTTCTGTCAAATGCAGCTGGAATTGCCCAACGTTTCAAAAGCTATGGGTGGAAGATGAAACAAGTGGGGTCTGACAGATGGGCAGAGTGAGTGACCACTGACCACACACAGACTCCGTGCTCCCTTTTCACCTGAAAGCTGCATGAGTGTCATTCCTCACCAGCTGGGGACGAAGGAAGAGGCACTTGGCAGGGTTAGAGTGACCCCATGGTACCCCCTGCCTCCTCCAGCAGTTGGCAAAAAGTGCTTTTAGCCCTGGGGGAATATAGGTATTAAATGTTAAACTTTACAAGGACGTAAGTTCTGACACAACTTTTTTCCACCCTTGTGATTTTCCTTAAAATTAATTACTGGCACTGTAAATGCCCCTTTTATTCATGTTTTTCTTCTGGTTGTCTCTGGATCTTGACTAACAAACCGTTGTCTTCTCAGCAAAAGTCTTCTCAAACCCCTCAGAGATGGATTTTCACACTCGTTTCTCATCTCTAGAGTATCTGCTCAGCATCCATGAAAAAATAATTATAGTAAAGTTAATTAGGTCACTATAGATTTATAAGGTATAGAAAGTACAGTCACCTTTTATTCCTCAGGTTTCACTTTTTTGTAATCTGGTGGGGAATGATGAACCTTAGTCACTCATCCAGAGCACATTCATTCTGTCTCTGGCCTTGCTTGTGTTAGAAATTTTTTCTTAAAAGAAATATTAGTTTGCTGTCAAAACAGAGTCGTCAGTGAAAAGTGTTAACAAGATGTGAAAAAAAGCCAGAATCAGTAAAAAAAAACCTTTTAGTGACACTGGAGTCACTAGTAAAAGCTTTGTTTGTTACTGTGCCTGCCAAGGCAGCTCTGTAAGTGGCTGTGATCCCCTAGCTCCTGATAGTTGGATAGCTTGTAGAAAGAAGCTGTTTGGGATTATAGTGAGAATATGTTTGTTCAGGGTTTTTTGGTATTTTTTTTTTCTTTTGTATTAGTCAACTTTATTGGTCCCTCTTCTATGCAAAATAATCTGAGGTTATATTTCCTGAACTCCTGATCCTGTGATGTGTGGAGTATCCCCAGCTTCTATAGAATCTGAAGGGAACTGAAGGGCTCTCTGGGCCAGCAGCTATACCATTTGTTTATACCCTGTATTTCCTTTTTCCCTCACCCAAGAGCAGTGCAGAAGTCATCCAACGTGGCTGTGTGTTTGGTGCTGCAGGCAATAGCAGCAAAAGGTTCTGCAAGCATAAGAGTAAATATGATAGCTTCTGGGCATGTTCCAAGACTGAAAAAACCCCCCTTCTGCATCTCCTCAATCTCCTTCTGCTTGTAGACATGAACACTGTCAACAGCATTTGCTTCACTCAGGGGAGCATATGCATCACAATATGGCCTTTAATTACTCAGTTGTAAACTATTCCTCAAGTAATATGGAATTGTATCCATATTGCTCTGTAACCTCAGATCACTGCTGCTCTGCATGGGCCCCTTGTGTGAGAAGTACGTGAGAAGCACAGTAAAACGTTATAAAATATTTACACATTTTAATGCTGCCTGTTAAGTTTGAGTTTTAGAAAAGCTCACTCTTGTGAGGCTGCTGTTTGCAGTGTACCCACACGCTCAGCACAGCTTTGGTGAGGGTGTTGGCCTTGGAGGACAGATCCTCACTGACCTCTCAAGCTACAGCTGATGTTGTGTGACCTGAGAAAGGTTCTGGGGAGCAGTGATGAACGTGAGTACAATATTCAATTGTGATGAATATACACATCATTGTGGGTTTATGCTGGAAAACTGCAAATGTTTGCTTGACTTCTTCTGGACTTCCTAATGATTGGAGTTTCAATTAGTCTATCAGTGATATTGTTTGAAACACAGGCCTTAATTCTTCCACATAGACATGTTTGCACAGATGTACTTATGTAGAATTCTGCAGGGCTTAAATCTTACACTGCAATAGGCTGTGGGTTTTTTTCTTTTTATTTCTTTTTTTCTTTTTATTTCTTTTTAAATGCATGCTCTGTAAGTCAAGAATGTACACATTTAAATTTTTCAGAATCAAATGCATGACCTAACATTTCATGCAGTGTGTCAAGACATTGCAGAGTGTAATTTTAAGGATGAAAATGGATATTGGTAAAAGGAAATGCTGATGTATCCAAAACACTGCAGTCCCAAAGGATGCCACTGTAATGTAATTTGCTAGAGATTAAAGCAAGAGGGGAAGGGTCTCTACTGCCTGCCATACTGCACTAACAACAAACACAGCACATTTTAAAATGATTAATGGTGAGAGGATAAAAAACCTATTAATTTTAACAGATGTTAATAAAGAATATTTAATAGGAAGAAGGCTGTACAGGATGTCTGATATTTATTTATGTCCAGTCAGGGATACAAAAAGAGAAAAGTATAAATTATTCCTGACATCTTGATTCTCAACAGAATTCTGTTGCATGTAAAAAAAGCTATGCAATATCTTTAGTTTATTATAAGCTATGTGACCTGTGTGTGTGGTTATGAAATGAAGTGTTGACAAATGCTTTCCTCTAAGCAGAAACAGTGCTGTCAGTCTGGAAATGTGGAACTGCTGTGCTTCAGCTAGCACTAACTCTTAGGCTCTGTTCCATCATTTTGAGGTGTTGGCTGTAATGTACCAAATACAAATTTAAAGAGAGATGCTTTTTGTCAAACCTGGGAGTAGGGCACTGGGAATACTGTGCATGGCTGAGGATAAAGAAAAGGGGTAAGAAAGGCAGGGAGGGAGTGGTTATGACAGTCTTTTTCCTTCAGAACCTTTGTTCTGCTATGGCAAAGAAGTAGTGTCCCAAGAAAGAAACCAGTTAAATAGAAAAACTAAAAATATCAGGACTCTATTATATGTGAACATAAGGAGAAATGCTGCAAATTAATCTCTGTGTGTAAAAGGAGGAGAAACCAGATCCATAATGGTGTAAGCCCTGTGTGAATCAATGAATAAATACTGAAGGAACAAATTGAGGGAGTAAGGTGCCTGGCTGGACAGCATACACTCAGAATTCTGGGGCAGGGAAGGTGCTGCATATGCTGAGGGTGTGGATGTGAAAAGAAGGGACAGAACCAAAGAAAAGCAGTTAACATAATGAAATCCCTTCTTCTCCTGCCCTGTGTGTACAAGGCACTTGCTGCTAGATCTTAGGAGCAGGCCTGGCTGTAGAGCTGTGGGCTGGAGTCCAGCCTTTTAACTGCACAGAGCCAGGTTCTGCTCTGTGGGAATCTGGTATTGAATCAGTAATTTTTAGATGCTTCACTGTTGCCACTCTCCATGGTTGCTTTTGTAGGAAGCTTTGATTTTCTTAGCTCAAGTACCTCTTGTCAAGTGACTTTATGATTTGAATGTACTTGCAATAAATAAAACTCCCACTCACGATAAATATGCAATCCTTGTCCAACAACTGGCATACTCTGTGTAAAGACATGACACATATTTATAGAATTAAGAGAATAGAACATTCCACTGCATTATTAACACCTGCACTTGCTGTAAGAAGTAAAATATATATATTAAGTAGCAAAAGCAGGAAGAGACTGAGATGGAGACCAAGGGTGTACTGGGTAGGGGTCCTAAAGAGGAGAAGCCCTATATAATACCAGACAGGTTACTGAAAGTTCCTAGTGGGGCTATTGCCCTACTATTGAACAGGTTTCTGGGAAAAAGCATCTAAGGAGGAAGATGTTCTATGTTTTATAATCTTTAGATTATAAAACCTTCTGCACTTCCTAATGCAGACAGAGCCCCAAGATGTCGTCATTTCTGTCTCAAAAATTAAGTCTAATTTCCACCACAGCTTCACCACCTAATTCTTCTATAAGTTGCTCTACTACTACTACTACTACTACTACTACTACTATCACTACTACTACTACTACTACTACTACTACTACTACTACTACTACTACTACTACTACTACTACTACTCTTTTCTCTCTAGAACAATAGACTTTTCCTCATTAATCTATTTCAATGCATCTTATCCTCCTCATCCTTCCTGGTTCTTCATGGTACTCCTATTGCCCCTGAACATCCTTCTACTGAAGCCGTTTTTCCCCTCTATTTTCTCACACAGTATTCACTTCAAGCACTCTACCACTGTGGTGGCTGGCATCTCCTGCTGCCTCACCTGTACCTGGCGTCGTAAAAGTACTTAAAATCCCCCTCTTCTTCCAACCCAGAGGCAGACAGCAATTATGAAAACAAAAATATCCTATAATAGAGACCTCAGGAATATATCTAGGGAAAAGTAGACATAATGTAATCTCAGATGCAGCTGTGAAGTGCCCAGATCTTGCCAAAGTGCAACTGAACAGTCCTTGGAGAGAGGAGGATGATAACATGGAGGTAAGTGATGCAAGGACCACCTTCTTACCTACTTTTCTCAGTGTTAGCAGGTAAGCTTGCTACAGTGAATCATAGTACTGTTTAAAATGTTAGGATCTTAAGCTTGTTTATTTTTACTTTGTCAGGAAAGAAAAATCTCAAAGATTGGTCCAGCACCCATTCAAAGGAACAGCTCATAAGACTTCAGTTGGTTTGCTGTTGCAGTCTTACAATGTTGGTTCAAATTCTAAAAGAAGCCTTTTTCTAAAAGTTCTTGTCTTCTCCTCTGTGACAAGGCCAGGCCTGGGATCTTGCATAATGCAGTCCATCTATTAAATGACCCAATTTACCTCAGCTGCCCAAAGTCAATAGAAGACCAGCTTTTATAGATTGAAAAAAAAAAAAAAAAGAAAAAGAAGTCAATATCTAGGTTTAGGTTTTATTTCCAGTGGATTAGGTCTTCAGTCCTTGATATTGTCTCAGGCACCTCAGCTTAATGTCCCACCACTAACAGGGCCCAGAGATGATGACTGTATGTTTTTGAAATCCAAGAGCAGCCTGATACTCTGTTACACACACTTCCCAACCCCTTTTTTTTTCATGCAGATTTGAGTCTCTATGGAACCTCCCTGGCACCTTGCTCCTGAGCAAAGCTCTAAGCTGATCTCTGGGACAAGGCATAAGCCATTCATTAGTCATGAGAGAAATTTGCATAACAGAGTATTCTAAAATTCTCTTGGAATAGCAAGGAACAGGCAACCACTACTAGCCTGGGATCAGAGAGAAATTTCCTCTCAAGGGTATGTCATTCTATGTTTTTCTTGTATTTTCCTCCAAAGCAGGTGGTGAAGTACTGTTAGAGCAGGACATCAGATTAGACAGCCCAGGGCAATGTGTGCTCCTTTGTTCTCCTTCTTTCTGCCTCCGAGGCAGCTGGAGGTGGAGTACCTGTTTTCCAATTTCTCTGAGAGTCCAGGAAATGTTTGTACCACGTAGAGTATTTCTTTTCACTGTAGTGTTCCTTATTTCTTTTGCACACTAGTCTTGAATTCTTTAGTGAAAAGTGCTGTAAGAGCTTGTAGTGCAAAGTGGCAGCCTAAAGAGAGACTTTAAAGCTGTGTGACATCATGCTTCTCAACACTTGTGCATTGCACCGTGCAGGGGAGAGCGACCACACACACAAAAACAGTCGAGACAGAACATGTGAGGGAGGGGGGATACATTTTAATAGGAAGAGAGCAGATATCATTGTCTCACAGGTGGAAAGGGAAAGGGTGGGCAGCAAGAGCAGACTGTGCTTCTACAAAAAGTTTAACATTCAGGCTTTCATCTTCACCTCTGAACATGTGCATGGTCTTCCAGCCAAACACATGAACTTCCCAGCTGCCAGAACTTGTGTGGCCATCTGCAGAGAGGCCAGTGCTGGGGTGCTGATGCCATGTCACTGGGGTCCTGTACAGAACAAGGCCATCAGATGTGAGGCCACACGCAGATTTTGTCCAGAATTCCCTCCAGAGTACAAAACTGCATTACTGAGCCTTAATTCTATTTTCACTTATCATCTCCAGCTGTTTCAGCCTCCAGTACTCGTTCTTTTATTAGTAACAGCTGTACCAAATTTCAGAGGCAATGCTCTTGTTAATTTTGCCTGAAGCAGATTCTGAATGTCTCAAAATATCCCTAATCTAATTGTATGTTTAATATTCAACAGCAAATGAGAAGACCAGAATCATACCCTAATACAGAGAAAGAATATATTATTAAGTTAGTAGGCTACTTTTAGCTTTTATCTTTCTGCTACTATATTTGTTTTGGGGTTTATGAACATAATAAATTTCAGGGACTAAGTGGAGTCTATTCAGTCTATTAAGGCTCATTTTCTTTTAATACTCTAATCCCCTCAGGATACTATTTGCCCTAATTGTTTCTTGAATGATCCTCCAGTGTTTAAGCTTCAGCCTCTGACTCATAAGCTATTCTGCATACACTTGTGGCTCTGTGTAAAGAAAAATGGGACACACGACATCTGCTTCAAATTTGTTTTTCTTTACTTTGCAATTATGCCCCTTGTCCTCTTATCTGTCTCCCAGGAACAAAAAAAAGGGTAAGTGTGTTTGACATTAACGATACTGTTTAAGATTTTATATACCAAAATTAAATCTCCTCAGATTGCTTTTTTATAGCCTATAAATTCAGATTTTATGGTCTCTTCTCGTACCTTTTTGTCCTCATATCAATAGGGCTGCTCTCCTTCTGAACTTTACAAACATTACAAACATTAGGCAGGCCCATGAAGCTGTGTGGTCCAGAAGGATTGAAGGGAGAGTGCAGCCAGACTGCACTCACAACTGGTTTTGACCTGAGACTTAAATTCCATGTATATTTACACATCATATTTTTTAAATTTTTATTTTATAATTCTTTTGCATTATACGGATTAATCTCACTCACAAGGAAATATTTATTTTTAATGTCAATATTTTTCGACCAATGCCTATTATTCTCAGCATTATAATTTTATTTCTGTATGTCTTACCAAAAAGTGATGAAGGTTCTTTTAAAAAAGTCCAGTCTATGGTCTTGGTAAAGCAGTTTATTTCTCTGCATTTTCTACATGATTTGCCCAGCCTGGTTTGAAGTGTCTCCAAGTTCTGTGATTTTGCTTGGAAACTATTTTAGTCTTATAGAACATAATTTCAGGAAGGATACTTGTCTGACATTCAGTCTGAATTTCCTGTTCTTACATTCATGTCATTGCTGATATGTGTATTTTCATGTATTGTACTGAAGGATGATTCACAGCCCATAGCAAGAGTCCCTTCCCTTGTCGTTTAATCCTGTGCTTAGCCAAGCTACACACACTCAGTTCTTTTAATTTCCGTTTAATCCAGCCCCCTGTGCCCCGAGCATTCATTCCTGTTCCTGATTTCTGAGCTTCCCCCAGTGCCCCTGGGGGACTGAAGACTCCCAGCTGAGCTTGTCCTGCAGCTGTGCCAGCTGCCAGTGAAAAAGGCAATGGAACCATCACTTTTACATTAACTATAGATTTGCTCCTGTGCCTCATCTCAGAATACTAATGCCTGGTATTGTATTGCAATGTGCACTTAGGCACTCTAAAACTGCTTGAGTATTTTCTGTAGTTACATCCTCCCTGCAAATAGGTCTTACAAAAAATACTTTGTCACTCTCATTTCTGATATAGCACTGACTCTTCCCATATTTCTCACTAACATTATTTCATATATGAGATGAAGGTCCTCTCAACAGCCATGCAACATATATTTATTCTAATGTATCTAGTCATGGGAATTTTTAAATGCATTTCTATTATTTCCAGATCTGTTCTGTGTTATTTACTTACCACAACCAGCTTCTGATGCACTTTCCAAGTTACTAAATTCAAATTTTATATTATACGATGTTATGTTTTTCTAGATATTTGAAATATATCTCATATTTATACTTTACGTTTCTATATACTACTATGTCTTAACCTTTACACTTCCTTAACTTAAATTTCTTTCCTATTCTACATGATAGATCAAAAACTTCACCTGGTTGTGAACTGTTGTTTTCATCACTGGTTTGCATTTTTTGGTGCAGAAATTTTAAGTTACAGTACGTTTTTGTACTCAAGTGGCTGATTTTCATCTAGGTAAGCCTTAGTCAGACAGTATTTACTGTAGGAAAATATAGAATCCAAACTTTAAAATGTAATCAAGAACTTTTCTAAAATGATAAAAAACTCTTATGTTCTAGTTTGTTTTTTTTTTAACAGAAGAAGGAAGAGAGGGGAAGTGGTGAGGGGAAGAGAATTAAATAGTGAGTGGTGGAGGAAACAGTCTGTCATCAGTTTATGTTTTCTTATTCAGGAAAGATAGAAAATAGGAATAAGGCAGAGTATTTGGAAAACACCCATTTTATTCCTCCTTTTTTCATCATAAAGAAGTGAGGAAAATAAGGAGGACAAAATACGAACAGTAATTTTTTCTACTTTTATTAAAATGTGCTTCCAATTTTTCATATTAAATTACGAGGACTTCAAATGTTTGTAGTTACTGATGATATTTTGAGGGCAGTACGGAAAACACTGATGGATTTTCAGTAGCTCCTACAGAAACCATGTGTCAAACACTACCTAAGATCTGTGTAAAGTGTATCTGTGTGTCTGGGTTGGTGCTTTCTCAGGCTCTTTTCTACCCCCCACCCTCTTTTCCTGAAATGTCACTGTGACTGCTGATGCCTGCCACCCTTCACTGACGTAGTTACCACCGAAAGGAGAGGTTCTGTGCCTGCTTGCACAAGGAGGGCTGCTGAAGCCCTGTGTGTCAGCCTGCAAGCCGTGCAACAACCATGGATACTCCATCAATGGAATACACAGCAGAGAGGAAATGGAGTGGAAAAGGTGGTGATAAGTTCTGGGACATTGCTTTTGCAGCCACACGCCTTAGTCGTGAATTGCTGAGTTTAGGGGGAGGTTTCCAGCTCTAGGATGTATAATTATTTCCCCTGCTGCTTTTCATTGACAAATGTCACTGGTACCTGATAGACTGATTTGCCTTAAAGGGAATGCTCTGCTGCTTAGAGACCACTCCTGGACTTCCCAGCAGCTGCAGCAGCAGCATGCTTCAGCTGGGCACTGCACTTGGCCCTGAGTGTCTCACTCCACCAAAGTGCAGGATTCAACCAAAGCTCACGTCTCAGAATCCCTAAGCCTTTTTCTTTATTACTATAGAGATTGTAGTCACACAAAAAAGTAGGTCATGAAGGTATGTCCTCTCTCCCTCTCCTTGAAATGAAAAATTTAGATGATTAATCTCTATGCAATCTATTTCCAGCTTTGGCTTCCAAGCAGAGACCGTCAGAGAAAGTGGTACTTATATTCTTTACACTAAGGAACATGAGGCAGAAGACAGAAAAGAAGTTTCTTCTATGTACAGAACTCTAAATAATAATAACTATATAAAAATGAGAGGTCTGTGAGCTCATGTGATTTAAACTATACTAACTAAATATGAGCAAATGCTGTGAAAGCTTTGTGAATAATGGGAAGAGCTTGTCTGGGTGTATGTACAAAATGAATGGCAGCCCTTTGTGGTGTGTATCATAGCCTTGTTATGGAGGGCTGTGGGAGAACACAGATAAGGAAAATAAAGAGTGCACCAAAGTGATAGGGAAAGGTCATTTGCAGGCATTCTGTTGAAGGTAAACCAGTGAAAGAAGACCAGAGAGCTGAAAAAATCCTTTTTCTCATTAAAAGGCAATGATCAAAGAAGGAAAACAGCTGGTAAGTGGGAGGGCAATATCACTGGTGATCAATTGCTGTACAAAACAGAAGTTAACCATCACATACTGGGGTGTTTAGTATATTAGGAAAGGATAGCTGGTGAATGAGAGTACCTCAAAGATATCCAACATTTTATCTCAGATGCTGTAAAGCTTGAAAATCCCCCTCCCTTTGATTGTTGTTCAGGGAACTTGAAATTCAAGTCTACTCAAGGATTTTCAGACTACTCCTTGGAAATCCAATGAGACTATAAAAGTTTCTTTTCAGAAGCAGCTTTTCCAAGACACTAATGGGATTAAATGCTCAACTCCTATTGACTCTTAATAATTTAGGCATCTGACTTCCCTTTATACCTTTGAAAAACACCTTGTTAATCTTCACTGTTTACAATTTGCCTTCTGGGACTGCTCTCTCTTAAAATAAATAGACTCTGATTCTCCTGAGAGTTTGAAGGGCTCTACATATTGACAAATTCTCCCAGGAATGCAGTATATGTGGTGAGGGAGAAGTCTTGTTCATTATTTTTCCCAGAATCTCTTATGCAGTTTCATGAATAAATAGGAGAGCCTAAACATTCACCACTTCAACTAAAAATGAAAGTAAAGGTGCAGAGCAAAGTGTCAGTCTTGTGGTAAAGTGTTGTAAGGGCAAAGTTAAATCACTGTGGTACTTTATGATGCATGATTACTAAATTCTGATGTTATTTAATGGTACTACCCAGATAGGAAACCTGCACTACACCCCACAACCTGAACAACTATTTGACTCGTGCTTAAGGAGAAAGTAAGCAGAGAAATGCCCTTCCCCAATCATCACATATAATAAACACTTCCATGGCCTCTTTCTAGACTTACAAAGCCACAAAGGCTTCTATAGTTTTGAAATAAGCTGCACTACTTGATCTAATGCTCTGAAAGTGTCATTTGCAGACATTTTTGCTGCTTTAATAATTTATGTGGTTTTATGTTCTCCAAAGTTTATTACTCATGCCTTGATTAGTGGCCATATCACATCCTGAACTAGCATCATTCTTTACCAAACCAGAAACAGATGTTTGTGTTCCACACCTGGTAGCTATTGATATTCATCTTGTCACTCTGTTGACATTCCTAAAAAGAGCAAGTGCAAGGTAGAAAGAGCATATGGAAGCAGAACAAAGAATATGGAAGCACCAATCAGGAAAAGACCTGGAAAAGTAAATGTGTATTCCCTGTGTCAATCAAATACCAAAGATAATCTGAGCTTCTAAATTTAATGATCTCTGAAGCCAGTGAAGCAAGCTTAGATAGATAATCTCTACAAAGGGTGAATGATAACAAAAAGCAGTGAAGCCACAAACATTTCAGATTCAGTCAAAGAGATTCACTGTGATTTTCTCAGTTTTTTTCTCATTTTTTCTCTCTCTTTTTTTTTTTTTTAACACAGACAGACCAACCCTGATACAAGATTAAGGATGCTTTTTTACAAATCATAATGAAACTGATAACAACAGAAAGAGCAGGTGCATCTTGGAGAAAAAGAGCAATGTCTTTCCCCAAAGACAGCAGACACTTACTGAGATTCTCAGCAAGAAATTAATTCAAGTCCTCATGTTTTATTTAAAATCAAACACTTATGTTTCTCTTTTTTTAGTAGACTTGGTGAGAGAAGGTAATTTGAGAGACAGTCCTCCTGCTGGTAGACCAGACCCGTCAGCCTGAAATTGGCACCTGAGAAGTGAGTGATTCAGTGGAAGCCAATTTTACATTTGTAACTTGCTTGAATTTCCATGAAAATCTGAACTAAACTGATTTTCACAGATCTGCATAAAGATTTAGGAAGATTACTTAACTTTATTTTTCTAGATGTCATACAAAAAAAAAAACCCAACTTCACAAACACTAATCAATTTATGTCATTATTTCTATTTCTGATTAGTTAGTCCAGAATGAAGGCGAGGCCTTCTTTGCATACTTCTGAAGTTATGAATCTGTCTGAGCAATCAGTGCTGTTTTGTTTTCAACTGTGCATCTGAGTCCCCAGGGTGATGGTTTCTGACTTGTGTCTGCCAGCCTAACAACAAAAACAATTGTTTTCAGAAAAAGAAGACACTGAGCATACTTATCTATATTTAGCACAACCACAAAATTTGCAAGCCTTTTCATTACTTGTGAAATAATTATTCCTGTGTCACCGCTCATACATTAATAGATGTTTTGTGAAACCAGACTGAAAAAATGTAGAGTGCACGATGCTGTGATACTTGACTCTGAACTTGTTATTTGGGGCACTATAAGCTGTACAGGTACCTCAGAACTGGGCTGTGTGTGGGTTTCCCAGTAAATCCAGCACCCTGCAGGGTGTGTTCACACTATTCTGTTTCTCTGTGAAACTGTGTCCTGGGTGGATAAGCATCCCTCTATTCCTGCCCAGCTCAAGCTGGTGAGAGGAGTTTACTTACCCTCATGAAACAGCACTGCTACAGCAACATTTTCAAAACAGACGTGGTATTCTCAATGGCAGCTGGTTTCCACTGCAGAAACAATTGTTCTACATGAGATCTGGAAAATGTACAGGGCTAATGGGTCCTTCCTACAGTGGTTGCCATCAAAAAAGTCATCATCTATTAGCAACTCTGCCAGAGCAAGACAGCTAGAGTGCCTGACTGTGGGCTGTAGCAATAGTGACTGTAATAGCTGCTCTACTGCATGTTTAATGTAATGTAATCGCTAGCACTGAATACATCTCATTAGCTGTAAAGTTGTAACAAACTTTTCTGTAGTGTAGAAATAGAGTAGAGTGGAGAATATTTTACCGCAGTGGGGTAGAAAAGAACAATCTATGTCAGTGGAACATCTTTCAACTAATTATTCTTACCCTTGCTAGTTCCTTTTTGCCCTTCAAGAAAAGTGTTACTGATGCTTATTTTGGTTTTAAATGTCACTAGGAAGTGTTAATGGCTTCTCAAAGTGCCTGCTATAGTACTGCTAAGCTACTGTTAGAATGATGATTGGAAATTGTTTTGCCCAAAGAAGGGAAGGATCTTTCTTTTGCTTTCTGACATATATATTCTGAGTGTATGGTTACTAGCTTACTGCAATTTATGCTTCATTTAACAGCTGGATCCAGATATGTACTTTCTGCCAATAGTTGTTTTCACAGGGCCCAGATGTGGGGTTCAGATGTCCACAGTGTCTTTATTGTACCTTTCTTATTGCACATTCACAGCCTCATTTTACTCCTTAGCAAGGAAGATTTGGATTAGAGTCCCCTGTGATATTTCAAAATAGTGTAAGGATGATTGAATCATTATATTTATCTTCACGTAGAAAATATGCTTCAATGTTAGCATGACTTTGCACTGGTATTGTGACTCCAAGCCTCAAGCTTGGGGTTCTGGCTTACACAAAGAGCACAAAATAATAATGATGGGGAGTGATAATGTACTGAAATTATCAAACATTCATTACTACACAATTTACGTAAAAATATATTTTAGCAAAATGAAATGCTTTCCTCGTTAAAAATGGTCTCCTTATGTCTTTCTTGCAAACTTTTGAGAAATATGTGTAGGCTATTTTCCTCAGTGTAGGTGCTCAGTTAATTTAATTGTGTATTAAGAGAACCAGTGATGACCATCATATCTTTGTTTAAGGACATATTTTCATCAGAGGATGTATTATAATATTCTACAAAATACTGTACACAGCCAGAAAATACTAGAATAAAATAGTCTGCAGTACAATTACTGCATGAGTGCAAGTAATTTCCAGCACTGTTTTTTCTGGAAAATTAATCTACTGGCACATAAAGTTCCATATCTTTAAATTAAATCCATAATCTAGAAGGGCTGGCAACAAAAAAATATGACTCTTAAAAGAAAGATTGCCTGACATAACTCAGAATGCAGCCTCTAATAGCTCTTCATGAGCTGTAGGTAATTTATCAACAATTTCCATTGTAATTTGTTTCAAGATTGGTAGTCCAGAGGCAGATGTTTCCGTGTACTAAATACAAATTATTTCCTCTACTGGAGGGAACTTTCAGAGAGCAGGAAGTTGTGTCAGGGGAGGTTTAGGTTGGATGTCTGGAAAAGGTTCTTCCCCCTGAGGGTGTTTGGGCACTGGAACAGCTCTCCAGGGCAGTGGTCACAGAACCAATCCTGAGAATGTTCAAGAGGTGTTTGGACAATGCTCTCAGGCACACTGTGTGATTCTTGGGGATGGTTCTGTGCAGGGCTGGGAGTTGGACTTGATGGTGCTGGTGGGTCCCTTCCAACCTAGCTTATTCTGTGATTCCTTGAATATTATGAACTACTGCTACATTTTCTACTAATATTTCCAATGTATGTCCATATATTTTGAGTTTAAAAAAAAAAAAAAATTACACTTTGTTATTTTTGTTATGTAGACTTCTCCCTCTCAGAGATCTGTCCAAGATGCAGTTTCTCCCCATGGCTGCCTTGGAAAGCCTTGGCTGTATGACCCTTTTGACCCTTTGCAGCAGCGCCAGCAGCAACCAAAGCCTACCAGTCAGCATGAGGTGGAACAACAAGAAAACATTCCAGCCCAGCAGGATCTGCACTCTGAAGCTGTCCTATACCTGAACTCAGCAGTCTTTGGAAGTCACTCCAGCTTTATGCCAATGCCCAGGATCAGGAAGTGAGTCTATATCAGTGTTTTGACAAAGAATAGAATGAACTTGTGTAATTTGTCTCCCTCTGAAACTTCACTTCCTGAGCTTATGAGATGGTGCAGCTGGGAGCACGTTGGCACAGTTTGTTCTGAGATGGATGAAGGCTGGAAGATGATTTGATGCATGAAAGTGAGATTTGTGCCCTTCTGGGCATTGTGGCCTCTGTAAACTCAGAATTGTCACAGAAAGATTCACACTGGGTTCCCTTGAAAGCTGGTATGTGTCTGTCTTAAGACAAACAAGCAAACAGACCAAGAAAATGCATAGGTATAGATCCTTCTTGGTGCCTTTTGATCTCCAAATGCTGCCAGTGACGCCTAGCCTTTTAACAGCAAAATATTGCTTGGTTAGAATATTGGTTGGGCCTCTGGTTCTCCCCATTCTTCACTCTAGACAGCTTTTGGCCTGCTTTATTTCACCATCCATCTCTTTTGAACACTATTTTGAGTGTTTTTAGTGTCTCTCCCTATGTAAGATTATCTATAGAAATTTGGAACAGGATGGGATGCTTGTAGACAGGAGTTTTAGCTATCATCATTCAGGTAGTATGCTGATTATTTTTATGTGAGAAAATGTTGCATTATCTTCTTTTTTGCACTTCCTAAAGCTATCACAAATAAACAATGCTAAGGCATGTACAAAATATTGCAGTGTAAATAATAGCTAAGGAGATTTCTTAATTTATTGAATAGGAAGTAGTCCTATCTGCTACAGCATTATCCTATGAAATATGAATTAAACACTTGAAAAAGGAAAAAGAACAGATGCATAATGTTTATCTATGCTATTCCATTTTAGCATCTTTATTTAAGATGTTGGATTATCATTCCACAGACAATATGTAATGTGAATTTAATTAGTTAGTTTATGGTAATTGTAGCCTGGTAGTAATAGAATTTTTGTTGAATATGGTACAGCATGAAACAGTGACAGCTGGGCACTGTATAGAAAACAGGATGTGCAGTATTCTGCTATTAGGATCTGTTATTCATTATTTCCAGCAGTATTTCCTGAGTTGATTGTACATACTCTCTGTAGCATATAGCATTCTTTGACCTGGTCTTCCTTGGGTTTTTTGGTTTATTTTTTTATTTTAATTGAAAAGTTTTATATTTAGACATACTTTGAGGCCCAGGCTGGAGGCCATGTTTCCTCATGTTCTGTTCCCAGAATGGATGCAATTCCCTCAAGCGTAACATGGTGAATGTACAGACCTGAGTCATTCCTGGGACCATGGAGCAGTCATGTAGCAGGTACACACCAGGGTGAGACTTCCTCTCTTCCACGATTTTATTAAAAACACATTTAGGAAAATGAAAACAATGCCATAAGGAGGTATCCCTGTGAAATTACGTTCTGTAGTTGAGATATCTCAGAAAAATTTGTAAATACTCCCAGAATTTCCAGACTTAATCCACCTAATCCCACTTTCTGGAACCTAAACCTGTGGAGATGTACTTAATCATGACATCTTTGCTGTTGAACATGTTTTAACACTTCAGCCTGTATCAAAGCCCTGATGTTTTGTTTTTATCTGGAAGCCTGAAGGTGTCAGTTCTATCCATAAACACAGTGGTGTCTAGTGTATGCTTGGGGTGCCCCAAAGATCTGAAATCTCAGTTTGTTGTGAGGAGTTATCATGCCCTTGGATGGCTTTCAGTGCCTATATTTGGGCAACAGTATCGAGTTTGTGGTGACTCTTGCTAAGCTGCCTGGTCTCAAAGCACAGCACCAGCAGAGTCTTCTCAAGCAGCACTAACAAGATGAGATGAAATGCCATAAGAAATCTGAACTGAACCAAATAGAATAGAAGAGCTATTTCAGCTGGAAGGGACCTACAAATACCATCTAGTCCAACTGCCTGCTCAATTCAGCTCTGACTAAAAGTCAAATTTAATAAAGCACATTGTTAAGAGTATTTTCCAAATTCCTCTTAAACACTGACAGACTAGGGGCATCAACCAACTCTCTAGGAAGCCTGTTCCACTATTTGATCACTCTCAGTAAAAAAAGGCTTCCTAATGTCCAGTAGAAACATTCACTGGTGCAACTTTGAACCATCCCCACGTGTCCCATCACTGGACACAGGGAGAAAAGATCAGCACCTGCCTCTCCACTTTCCCTCCTTGGGAAGCTGAAGAGAGCAATGGAGTCACTCCTCATACTCCTTTTCTCCAAACTAGACAAGACCAAAGTCCTCACTGCTCCTCATAGGACATTCCTCCCAGCCCTTTCACAGGCTTTTTTGCCCTCCTCTTGACATGTTCAAAGACTTTCACATTCTTCTTGTGCTGTGAGGCCCAGAACCAGACACAGAGCTCAAGCTGAAGCCACACCATCACTGAATACAGCAGGATAATCAGTTATTTTGACCAGCTGGTTATTTTGGGTGCTCTCTAGGATGAGGTTTGCCCTCTGGTCTGCCAGGGCATGACAATATAAGCAAACTAAGAATAAAGGAATAATCAATTGCTTCCAAACAACTTCTCTCAAATTCTTATCCTTAGAACAGAAGGTGACCAGAAGTAGCATCAGTGGCACAAGGATAATGGATGGCTAATGTCCATTTAAACTCTTGCATCAGCATTATGCTCTTTGATTTTTGTTTCATTTAAGGAGGTATATCTCAGCAGCTTGCCTAGAATAGTTTGTCTCTATCAATATCAAAAGGAAGAGAGAATAAATAATGCAAAATGACATGTAATAAGAAATTTTACAGATCTGATTCCAGGATGTAATGCTGTGTACTGATAAATTAAACAGCAGCAGGCAATACTCTGGGGCACCAGGATTCTGTTCTCTATACTAATAAGCTGTTAGTGTGGTCTCATGTATGGTTGTTGTGGTTCTGAAAGGTGGTTTGGATCAAGATATTCGTCTGTAGGATGGAAACTTTACCCAGATCTCCAAAGCTATTCTGCTTTGGCTGGTCTTGGTGCCAGAGATAAAATTCTGGCTGTGTGCAATTTGCTAACATAGGCATAGCCTAAGAGATGTCATAACTACCAAGTTACAGCCCATTTTATTAATATTATCTATTTGACAAAAAGGATGATCCCGTGTTAAATGGTAATGTTCTTTACAGAATTTAATGAAGCCTGCAACCTTAGAAACATCAACAATTATCTCCCTTCCCTCCAGGAAGATAATCTAGTTGATTTGACTCTGAAACTTTGTTAAATCCCCAATTTTTAAACAATGACTGGTTTTGTAGTTGCGTTTTCAATATGGAGAAAAACAAGAACGGGGATCATGTTTATTTTTAATATAAGCCTCAGTTGCCAAAAAAATCAGTCTTTTTCACACTCTTGAAGATGAGTGGAAAATAAAATGAATGATAGGTCCTGTGGTATCATCTCATAGTAAAGCTCTAAATATTGTTTTAATATAACTTTCATTTCAAATCAGCTTAATTATAGAGTAATCAATATGGTTCACCAAATACCTATAATATTGCTGACCCAACAATAAATTTGGGATGTAATATTTCATTGGCTTGCCGCCATTTGCAAAATATTATATTATACAGTAAATTACAGCATCATCTATACTTAACCTTGTGTACGCATGTGTACAAATACTCATTTTGCTTAGTTAAAACAGTTTGTCTCCTGCAACGTAATTTATAATTAGCAAAATAATTTTTCTCTCTAGTTAATAAAAAGATACTCTGATTTTATCAATTTTTGCCTCATATAAATATGAAAACATAATTAATTAATAAAGAGAAACATTTCGTATGAATACTAAATTGTATTTCCCTTTATTCATTAACAGCTTATGGTTCATTAGGCCATTAAATATTTAAACTCCAGTACTTCCTTTATGAGTTTCAACAAAACCATTAAAATTAATCTTTCTATGAGTGCCACAACTCTCCCTTTTGAAATCAGCAGTATAATTATGAATAGTCATTACCTGGTTAATTTCTATTACAAAAAAGTCTTTGCATCTCACTAGTGGTCTAAGAGGAAAATATAGAAATGTTTGCATTTAAAATTCAAGGATAATTGCTTCCAAAAAAACACTAGTAGTCATATTTAATTTTTAAAATCAGAAACAGGGAAATATTTGTTTAAGCAATTATATTAGGTTTAGAGGGAAAAAAAATAAAGTGGCTTTAACTGCAGCCCAGGTAAAATGTTACAATACTAGCACCCACGTGGTGTTGAAAATTTCTGTTGGCTTTAGCCCTGCTATCAGAGTCTGTTGATCTGTGTGGTGACCTTCACTGCCTGTGTGACAAATGAAGGTGAGCAAGATTGTTAATGTCTACAAAAATTTTCATATACTTTTTATGCGTACATGCTGTTATTAAAGCTCTCTGATTTTATTCCAGCAGAATTTCCTAGATTCCTCTGGTGCTGGAATGATTTGCTGTGGCCACGACATGTATACTGTGTCCCAGGTTGACGGATTTCTTCTTGAGATTTTATAAAGGAGCCAGAAATGAAAGTGGTAACCACCTCACACAAGCATCTCAGAACACGACAGACATGGGGGATTGCCTGCAAGTGTGCTCAGATAAGTGAGACAGCTTCAGTGAATATTTTGGCAAGGACTCAGTTTTGACTTGGAGTAGTGGCAAAACCAGTGATTAACTGTCAGTCATAAAAAACACCTGGAACATTATTGTGAAGAACAGGAAAGGTGTAAGTGTAAAGTCTTTAGGAGCATATTTGAAAGCTGTGTTTGCTTACAATAATACCATGTCTTGGCAGCCCTTGGTGTATCATAGCTTCCAGCATGGGTGGGAATTGTGTGTGTGATGCAGTTAGTGAGCCCCAGGTGGTGTACATGCCCCTGACAGGATTCTTCCTGTCACCTCTTCTGGAATAATTTTTCCCTACATATACCTCAAATACAGGTCTTTCCAATGGTAGGAGAAGAGTATTGAGATTACTGAGGAGGAGAGCTTTGTGGTGTCAAAAAATTGTGTTTCTGTTACCAAAATAGGTGTTGTGGTCTAATGTCCATGAAGTACACAGACAGAGAGCACTTTTCTGTATTAGGCCAGAAAGCCAAAAGTTGTATTACCAGTGGGTAGAGATCGTTCTTGTGAATGCTAAATAGTAGGAAAGCTCTAAGCAGAAGACACAGTATAAACCCACTGCATTATTAACCCATGGTAGTACCAAGTTTTCAGTCATGCAGCTTTACTCTCGGGCTCTAAAAGTGACTGAAGGAAAAGTTTGGTTGGCAGTAACTAACAACAGGTATTGAGACGTGTATGATTGAGGTGTGTATGATAGGCATGATTGCCCCTTTTAGTTACCAAATGCAGGTAACAAGCTTGTCTTTGGCATTACCTGCATTACAAAATACAGAATGATTCACATCTTGGCTCATTATCAATTTGGAGTGACATACCTGGTGATAAGACATTTTTCGGTGCATTTATGCTCAGGTGAGCACACCTGCCTCTTACTGCCACTATTCCTCTCAGATATGTTTCCTCTGATCAAGTCATGGCTGTAGAGACCTGCTTTCTTTAAAGGCTCAGTCTTCTGTGGAACACCATTTCTGTTTTAAAAAAACGCCCTCAAACAGTCAGGAGGGAATTTTAATAAAAACTTCTTTAACTAGGGAAGGTATTGGCCTACCTGCTAAGTGTAAATGGATAAGCAGCAAAAATCTTTGATACAGCAGGACTGTGGCTAAGGACAAGAATGCCAATATGTCACAGTTCAGCCACAACCCATATGTTTTATAAACTGTTGTGGTGTTCCCACTGCTAAAGAGCAATTACTTAGAGGTTTCTGTTTCTTCTGTTATAGACTTTTTTCTATTATCCAAGAGTGTCAAGTTGTCTATGTTCACAGCTGGAGAAGACTATGATGTGGGTGGACATAGTTTCCCATGAGGGAATGAAAAAATAGTCTAGAGAAGTGGGCACTGGGGAGCACCAGATCAATTTTAAGACTTGGTGCCACAGAACTCAGGTCCTGGTGTTTCAGCTAGAGCAGGCCTTTCCGAGTGCACTAGGCTGTGTGTGCACAAGGATGCATTGCCAGCTGGTCTGGATTTCCTCATCTATCCAGTTTATGTTAGTTAAAGGAGTATATCTAACATGGTGAATCCTGTTTTATTGATTATACAGTGTGAAATCAATTTGTTTTGGTGAGCAGTTCTAATGTATTGGACTGATGTGTTGACCTAGGCAAAAACTATGTCCAGTGTGCCTAAAGCCCTAAAAATGGCTTGAGAAATAAATTCCATTCTGTTTCACATCAACAGAAAACCAAAAGACTGAACATTCCACCTCCACCAAGCTCCTGGAACATGTAGGAGTGCAATTTTCCTCACTCCCTGAGAGTGCTGATTCCTGGGGGAAGGTGTAGAGCTCCCAAGCCTGTGCTACCCTGCAGAGGAGAAGTGGGCAGCTTGTTTGCCAGACAAACCAGGAATCAGAGGGCAACCAGAGGAGTGAAAGGGTAACTCTGAAGCCTACTGTCCTCTTGTGCTGTCCTTACCCCTTCCATTAAAACATAATCGGTGAGTAAAATTTAGCCTAGAGAGTTGTGGGGGTTTTGTAGCAGCTAAAGTACAAGTAACTTGAAAAAGTGTGAGCCTGTTTTTTGTAAGTTAGAAAGTGTTCAGACACTTGGTGACAAGGACATGCAAAAACAAATGGCCTGGGAAAATGAAGAAGTAGTGAAAGGTTTCTTATTTAAAAAGAACAAAAATAGCAATAGTGGAAAGGACAAAAAAGCAAGGAAGATTTTCAATTTAATGAGAATGGTAAGAATATGAAACACAAGTTCAGGATGTGCAGTAGTATTATTAGTAGTATGTATTTTATACATATGTTTTCAGAGACAGTAGCAAGTAAAAAATTTTCCCAGAACTCTAGTTGAAAAGGTGACATTTATGCCATGAAGAGATTTAACTTTTCTTCAGTAACTGAGTGAATTTCACTATGAAGATTTAGCAAAAACCTTATACATGAAAGGTTGATTTTATTTAATAAGAGAACTGAGAGAAAAGTGAGACACACTAGCCGTCTTTAACAAATCCCAAGAGCTCCTTTCCCTGTTGAGTTGGCTTCTTTTGAAAAAATGAGAAAATATTTTGCTTAATCATTGTGAGAGACTGAGAGCAAACAGCTGGTCAACCAAGGAACGAGCTGCCAAGGAACGAGCTGCACTATTTGATTTGAAATAAAATCCCACTTTTCACATTTTGGAAAAGTTTTCTTTACCTTTCATTATACAGGAAGAAAGACTATTTGTCAGTATAGAAGAGATAATAATTTACAAATTGTGAAAGTTAAATGTTTATTTAAGGACTTCGTGTTTTTATGCTCCTTAATAACTGCCAGTCTGAATATGACAACAAAATGGTCTATTGAATAGAGTAATGCTGAGGAAAAAAACACTACTTCAAACATGGAGATTAGACTATTTATTGCACTTTAAGGGAGCCTGTCTTCATCTAAGACAGATATGACGGGTGTGCAGATTGTAAGATTAGATTTAAATACTGCCTTACTGCCTTAAAACAGCACATTATACTTTGTTCTCATCATCATATTAAGTGGCAAAAGTGACTGTAAATTTTAATATGTTTAGATGCTGGTTGAATTAGAATATTTTGTATTTTGAAAACAAACAATGATATCCTTTAATTTTTTTTTTTTACAGTATATTGACCATAGTGAATTGCCTGTGTTTACAGAGATATCTTGACCATACTTGAACACCATACCTGAATGAATTATTTAGGAACCACCAAATATGTTATAACCTGTTTCTTTTCACCTGAGATTGCCTAACTGAGTTTGGGGTGGCCAGGCAATCCACTTGTTAAGTACTTCAGCTGCTGAGGTGAGCTGAGACATAGCCTTTTGCTTTTATGAGTTACCTGAACAGATTGTTTCAGATAGAGATCCTCATTCTATTCCTGAAGAGTTTCAAATACTCCTAAGGAGAAATTAAGGCACACTCCAGCTATTGTTTATGAGCTAACAGTATCAGAAAGGTTATCAGAATGCTTTTGCAGACACTTTCAAAGGGCTCTAGAGAAAAAAAGGTAAGTCAATAGTCTGCCATACAGAAAATTTCATCAAAGTTACTTCTCAAATGTCAGCTATGAATTAGGTTTGATTTATTGGATTGTGTTTTAGTGAAACACCTAAGAAAACAGTGGAGTAGATTTATTTTCAAAGCCTGAGTACACATGCCTTGACTAAGAGTCAGTTCATGGAAGGATATTTTGTGGGAGGATGTTGCAATCTGTTTTCTGTAGCAGGATTACGACAGCTAGTGAAGACAGGTAAGATTGTGTACTTCAACAGAGAACTTCCAGAAAGGGAACGGATTTGCCAGTACGGAGGAAGCTTTTAGAAAGGGAAAAACGAGGTACATATTGCAACAGAAACATGGGACAAATATTCACATTTTGATCAGGAGGACAGTAAAGATAATCCTGGACTGGTGGTCATTATGCTATATAATGCTTTAAAAGTCTGGTTATACAAATACTTGGAAAATTTAGTTGTACATAGCTACTTCAGTGCTTTCTAGTGTAATTATACAAAGTATGTGTAGCTCATATCCACATAGAGGGTAAATACAATAGACATGAAATGTACAACCTCAGTGGTTTTAATTTTCACACATGCCACCACTGTGGTAGAAGGAGCCACTCAGTGGGGAAACCCTGTTACAATGAACACCAGAGGAGACACTTCCTGCTGCCTCCAAGGACCTGACATTTGTTCTTCCTTACCTGGCTGCTCCACTTCATCTAGAATGAATATTATCATGAATTATGGCATAGGACATTCCCTCTGTAGATGAACTGTGGCCATTGGCAATCTTATAAGTGAACCAGTCATCGCTTTAATTTCAGGAACTTTCAGAAACTATAAAATGACTTTGCTTTGGGAAGTAGCTGAGTTTTCATTTTTCATTCAGGACCAGTCACAAAGGAAACCAGAGGCATCAATATGCTATCTCCTATTTTAAAAAGTGCTAAGCAGACAATGTAAAAAGAAAAGATGTATATTGAACTGGAAGAGTTAAATGGCATCTTTTTGTTTTTTACCTTAAAGTTGTAGAATTCATATCATCCAAAGACTAACCCAAGCCTGCAGCAGGCAAATGAGTGAGGTAGAGTGCTAGAGGTAAAGTGTTGTTGGTTTTAGGGGCACCTTTCATTTTCTGTAACATCTTTTATCTATCTCCAAGACTGATCTGTGTACTATTGAACATGATTTGTTTTTTTTAAATTCTGTTTCTGTGAAGCTTTCTTGAATGTTAAACTATGACAAACATAAATTAAATTTAATAATGTTGCTAAACAAGCATTGAAATCTGTCACACAACAAGCACAAGAATCTAAGAAGCATTTTAAAGCTCAGTATTAATTTGTTTAAAACATGGTCATTTCTTACATTAGGTTAAATATATTGTATTGAGTGACCTATAAGACTTGCTAAACCAAGGGAAAAGGGTTTTAACATGATGAGAGTTAGGAATAAAGAAAACTATAGCTTTGTACTCCAGATTGCTGTGTATGAGACCCTTTGTAACAGAGATACAAGCACCAAATCATTTGATGTACCTAGTTGAAGAAAATGAGCAGCGTGATCAAATTAAACTTTGAAGAAGTAAATATGAATATTTATGAGATATCTGGAAATAAGAAATAGCCTTGTGATGAAAATATTTTTATTTGCTACTTCAGTGGAGTAGGTTTTGTAGCTGGCTGTCACTTTTACAAGTATTTACTTGCCTGCTGAGTGCATAGGACAGATCCTCCCTAGCACAAAAACGGGAGGATCTGGTGCCTTTGCAGGGACTTTTCTTACATATGAGCTCTGTGATACCTACACTGGCAGGCTTTAAAGGCCACAACTCTCAGAAACAGAGAAAATTTTCAGACCAACCACTGGAACTTGAGAGTAGAAAGAAATGCTTTATCTCTAATATGACAACATCAAAATTAGATCAGAAAGTAAGTAACAAAATCATAGATAAACAATTATTTCATACTTCGTCCTTAACAAAGGTAAGTATAGCCTGAGGGTATTTTTGTCTTTGTAGTATCATAAAAATCAGTGTTGTGGAACTGGTTTCCTGCCTGCAACTTTCCTCTCTGTGACAGATCTCAGATTTGGTATTTTCAAGACAGCATTTCCCTAACCACTAATATGGAGAGCACTGTGTTTTGAAAGACTCTTAGATGAGTGTGTTTTAACAAAATTTTCATATGTCCAATCTCTCCTTTGGTTTTTCATACAAGAGGCACAACCTGGCACAGGAGAGGTCTCATGTGGTGGTGATAAGACTGGCGGTAAGCAAACAGGCAGGTTTTCCCTATATATAAGCATATTATTGTGGTATTCAAACACATTATAAATGTTTCCATTTGAGCCTATCAATGCATTACATCAGGGTCTGAGTTACTGAAATTGTTAATTGCTAGTACTGGAAAGGAATATTGTAGAATTACTTTGAATTAGGGAAACAAGTCTTGAGCAGTGAGGTTCTCCAAAAATAATGTTTACACTGAAGTTCTGGATCTGAGATTTCCCCTCAAAGTTTGCAAGTTCTTGTTAGAATTGTATGTAAGCTGTTTGTTCTGAAGATCTGCTGTGGGATATTGGATGCTGACAGAAGCCTGAAGCTGATAATTTATAGCAGGCAAGTGAAGGGCTCCACAATCCTAACTGTGCTTATGAACTTCTCACAGCCTCGCCTCAGCCTTCCTCACCAGCCACTGCCCCACACTAATGACCCATTCTTCCCCTGGAGGTGACAATTTACTGCCAGTACCGGATATTGTCTACCTAAGAAACATGAGCAACTCAAAGATTTCTGTGTATTTTCTACATTTCATGGCTTTATAAGGGCTAACCTGATCCTTGGTCTAAGGATAAGATAATTTCTTCACTAATTTTTTTTGCTTATCATGCTGTTTTATGGTTTTTTTACTCCCAGCTTTTTTATAGCTGGGAGTTCAAGTCAATGCCATAAAGTAAAAAACTGAAGCTGGACATTGTTTCATCTGGCTATTTTCATAGGTAATATGAGCAAAGAGTGACAGCACGTTTTTTGCAACAAAACCAGAAAATTTAATAGGATAGTAGAGACATTCTAGATTAACAAATTGTGTCAGCAGGTTTAAAGCTTCACTGATAAAAACAATTCATAGTGCCACTATATGGATAGATTCATTGTAGGAATACACTGTGCTAGTCATGGGACTAAGCTTGGTGCTAAGAAACTCCACTCCAGAACAGATTATATTTCAGTCTGTACTGTCATGTTAAATTAGGATTCCAGTTTGTACTTTCATCCACATGTCTGATTGTCTACGCTGCTTGCTTATTGATTTATACTCCAACTAATATCTGGAGCAAACCAGCCAATTTACCAGGTGGAGAAACATAGACACAGAAAATTGAATCTTGCCTATTCAAGCTGGGGCTACTCCAATCTCTCAAGGCACAGGGCATAAATGGGGGTTGTTTTTGGTCATAATTAAATAAATACAGATTAGAAGAGCATAGCAAATCCCCCTGCAAATCCCCACCGAGTGAGTCTGGTATTGTGATTTCTCCTGGGACCATATCTGAACAAAACTCCTTTTTGCTTTTCATTCTCGGCACACCAAAGCTTCTGATTTTTACCAAGACAGCAAAAAGTGACAAAACAGAAAAGAAATGAGGCTGAAGTCTTGCCTTGCTTAACTTCTTTAGAATGCTCAGGATTATGCAGGAGACAAAAAAAGAGCAACCAACCCTCAAGAATTTTAAAACCAGTGTTGATTTCTTTCCAGACATTTCTAAGATGATAGCATCTGATTCTAAACAGAGCCTGAGGTCAGTAGTGCTTTTTTTCACTTCAGCTAATTTCCTGTATTCCAGTAATTTTGCTTCTTATTCCAGTTAATGCCAGAAAATACAATTGCACAATCTGCAAACATGAATTTAACTGTACTTTTTCTAACCCTACAATACAGTTTCTCAGTCAAGTACATGAATATTCTGTCACATAGGTCGATGAGCTTTTGAGACAATTTTTTCCAGCTTTCACAGAAAACTGTCCCTTTCTTTTGCATCTCCAAAGTAATCAATGCCTTTTATTTTAGATTGCCACGGAATTATTGATTTTCTAATGCACAGTCTCTTATTAAACTCATTATACCTTCACTCTTACTAAACCATGGGGACTGAGAAATGGTTGAATGCAGCACCATTTCCAAACAATTGCTCAGCTGGAGGTGTTGTTAGCAGTACAGTGTGACAAATTGCTCAGACTGCCCAGATTAGGTATTATATCCAAGAGTTAAGGATTGGAATGACTTCTACTTGCATACTTTTGAAAAAAGTTTTCCACAAATATATTTGTAAGAAATTTTACGTTCACTGACAATAACAGAATTTTCTAGGCATTTTGTGGTTTTGGGTTTTCCCTTTTGTATGTATAACCTCTTCATGAAGGGATTTATATCTATCCTTGATAATATGTAAAATAAATCAGGCTCTGTGTCTGTGTAAGGTGTGACTAGAGATTACCGTTTTTTAAAAAATTTGAAGTTGTTCTCTCTGACCTTTCAACAGGAATGAGTTGTTCATAATGCCTATATGACTCCAGAGTCTAAAAATACAACTCTAATGTAGATCTGAATTGCAGAATATATGGTGTCAAACAGAAAAAATACTGTCCCCTTCAGACTCCATTTTGTGACTAAAAACTGGGTAAGAGCTCTCTAACGTCCTTGTTAGAAATCTCTGTTCTGATCAGAGATTTTTTTCCCCACTATGAATAAAGTTATTTCAGTGGAAAAAAAGGAGTATGATCCTGTGTTCTTTAAAAATTCACCTCTTCTAAATATTTTAAAAGTTAGTGAATTCAGAAAAATCTGGATACATTCCTGTATTTATGCAAATACTTGTTGTGAGAGTGGGGGAACATTGTTTTCAGCTTCTCATATCCCGAGAAAATATGGAAGTGAGAAAGTAACTTGCATTTCTTAAAAAGATGCCTTTCACAAAATAACTTTCTCTTTAATTGGAAAAAGCTACAGATATTTTTCCTATCTGAATATTGAAAAAGAAATATCATTTACTGTGGATTCTTTCTCCTTACTACTGGAAGCCAGATTTTTAAAGAGAATTAGGTGAGAATACACCCACGAAAAGTAAAAATGCTTGATATTTGTTCTATTACTACTTCTATTTCTTTTTCTATTAGTATAATTTATTTGGACTAAAAAAAATTAGTGTGGGAAAAATTGCCATTTTCCATTCAGATTCTAAATGCATATATTTACATTATTACTTAAGACTTATTTTAGAAATCACTGAACACAGGAGAATATACATTCTTTCAAAATGACCACGTTCAAATAGGTAAATTCAGCCTTAGTTCCTGCTCCAAGTATCTCTCCTCTTTTGCAAAGCAGCTAAAGTTTAGTGCCAGCCAGCAGGACTAAAACACTTGTATTCATATCAATTAGAGGATGTGGATTGAAAAGTCTTAGGAGAAGGCAGCAGGTGGAAATGGTCTGGACAAATTCACTCCTGGATCTGAGTGGGAGCGTAAAGTCAAGGAAGACAAGACATGAAGCTTTTATATCATCAGGTAAACCAGTGTTATTTATTGATCTAAAAATAAGAAAAATGTTTACATGAAAATTACATTTGAAACTTTGGAAATTATTTTTATAGCTTTAAAACTTTCTGTTTTCTAGGGCTATAATTTTCCAGAATCTTTCAAAAATATTTTGAAGTTGCATGAGTATTAAATCTTTCTATGGATTGTGAAGTCCAATGTTATAAATTGTATTTTAATTAAATAACAGTCTTTATTGCCAATGGTCTTCTTTTATCATTATCCCTAAAAATAAAGTGCAATATGTGTCTCTTCACTTTGTGTCAGTTAGTTCATTATATCTAATATATTTTGTATTCCAGATCTATTGAGATTTTCTTTTCTATTTGTATTGTAAGTTACATTAAAACCTTGCTTCTTGTTGTGTATACTGGTTTATTAAAATTCGGAAGCCTCCAAAAAGATAAACCACTTGATTTTGTGATTACTTTTAAAACTAGAGTTGAAAGATCATCTAATGCTCCTTTGAATTATATGTGCTTAAAAACTGAAGGAGTTAAAAAACTTCCCATGCTCTTTGTAGTGAAATTTTAAGTTTGTAATTTAAACTGAAGGAATTAAGCTGGGTTCAAAACACCAGAATTGCAGAAGTGCTCAGGATAAGTAAACCTCAGTTGTTAAGACAGGAAGCAAAAAGCAGATCAGGAGAGAAGAAATAGGAGCAGGAATAAATTGAAAAAGATTTTTCTTTGCATGTTTTGTTTCTTTTTGCCTGAAAATACATCTCCGTTTCAAAGGCTCTTACAGTCAGCAAAAATAACTTTCGACCATCACAGTTATCAGTTGGTTTTGAATTTTGTGTGCTCCATGCACCTAAGGTGCTGGAGGTGCAGGCTGCTGGGGTCTTATGGGTGTTTATGTCAGGGCTACAGCTGGGAATCCTCCCTGTGCCTTTTGGATTTTCCTTCTGTTTGCCTCATGCTCTGTTAGTAAAAGCACACTCCAAGATCTATGCTTGGTTCAATGTGGAATAACCAAAAAGTTTTCTTCACTGATTAGGTAATCCTTTGTCTACCAAACTCTGCAAAAAATAGCTCTGATCATGTTGCAGCTGGCTACATCAGTTCCTTAATCTTTTGTGTAATAACAACATCTAGGCTGCTGTGGGAGCAGCCCACACACTGAGGTGTGAGCTGGGCTGGAGAGGAGGACCATGGCACGCCAGGCATCCTGCAGACACAGTGGCAGAGACAAGGGCAGATCTCTCCTGCAGCCTGAGCCATGGCCCTCGTATCGAAGCTTTTTATCACTTAAAATGTCCTTCTCCCACAGCTGTGTCATCTCAGAGCTTTGGGGAGGTGAAATGTCTAAGTGGTGATCTAGCAGGAGTAACAGTGATGCCTGAGCCAGCCCTGAGCTGTTTCTCAGCTCCCAAGTGGAATCAGAACTCAGCCACATCCAGCTGGATAGTACCAGATTTTTTCTGGGAATTTATAGAAAAATCAGTTCCTGACTTTTGGTTTTGGCTTCTCCCCCCAAAATGCAAGTATATTAAAAAAAATTTTAAAAATACACTGTCAAGAGACCAGATTGTGGGCTCTACAAACTTCTGGGCTTTGAATTCAGGATGTCTTGCTCAAACTGCCCATACCATTGGCATGGCATAAAGAAACTGTTAGGTGGTTACACAGCAAATATAACATTACTGTGAGGTGCTTTGTGTGTAAATCACAAACAGACAATGACAGAATCCATTTGTTTAAAAAAAGAATTTATGAAAGGGATAAAAGAAACCTTTGCAAAGAGCTCTGATTTGATTATATTTTTGTGGGGAGGGAGAAGAATCCCTGCTATATCAGCAATAGAGAAGTTTATCAAGACAGCTTGATTAATAAGAACAAATATTACTTGAATGTACAATTGCAGAACTAAGATGAAGTTTTATAATTCTAGAGTTTTATGAAATGCCAGCTAGAAGATTAAAAATACATGGTAGTTTCTTGCAAAAAATTCTGTAGAAGGAAGATTCACAGTAAGTAATTTCAGTTCTGAGCAAGATAAGAGTAAAATTAAGATACAGTCATATAATATGAGATTTGGGATAGATAACATTTTTTTACCATCTTAAACAGTGTGTAAGTCTGTACACAATTCAACAGGAATTACTGATAAATTACCTTGTTTGGTCAGATGTAGCCTCTGTGACCAACGTAAATTCTCATTTTTTACTTGTTACTTCCTGCTTTAAGAGACCTCATTAAACAGCAAAATATATAGAAAGTATGACATAGCGGGAACCTTTTTCATACCTTTACAGGGCAAAACCTTTCTACTGGATTTCTTGGTTTATCTGGGTTTGGTTCTATGCTAAAAATATAAAATAAAAATTCATTAGCTAAGCTTATAAGAGTATGGGGCTCATCTGAATTTATTCCTGTGAACAAATGGTGAATTTGGAAGTGAAATATTTTATTATAATTTTAAGTGGATAATTTCTGTTCTGGGCATAAAAAGTTTTACAATACAACAATTATTTTGCTTGCTATTAATAAAGAAAATATAGGGAGGTGCTAACTACTTTAAATATTGCCATATAAGCAATAAAGCTGTGCAATATCAGTCTATCTTCAGATAATGAATTATGATACAATCCTGAGTTCTTAGCTCGCACATCTGTTGGCTGGTGCCATGCATTGCACACCATCTGCATGCTTAGTCATTTCCAGCTCCTAAACTTAGTTTTGGTAGGAGATGAGGCACAAATAGAAACATGTGCACTGTCAGTAGCAACCGAGACAGATGGGAAAGCTGCACATCAAATGCTGTAAAAAACATGCATAATTTGGTGTGAGTGTAATCATCTGGGCTGAAATGAATACATTTATTAACTCTTTTGAGAAACTCATCAGTAAGGTGGTCAATGCACCTGGAGAAGACTAATTGGCTTGCACCTGCACCTGCTGCTGGTTATTTTGAAATTATTCTGTTTATAGGAATCCAAAACCTATTAAAACTTTAGCTGTCATGAGTTTGGCTTGACTCTGACAGCTGCCACTGCAGATCTTGCTTAACTGTCCCAGAACCACTGTGGCTTTCTATCCCAGGCACATCCTGGTGTGACCAGAGGTTGCCTTTCCCTGTCTTTCATGGGATGCCTGTAATCCCACTTGGCATGTAGCAGCAAGAGCCCATCCACAGTCCCCTGCCAAATACATATGGTCTGAGCTTAATAATCTCACCCATATTGCAGCCTTATTTCTATGATGGTACAAAGTATTCTCAAGGAATATTGATAACTACATAAATTTGGTTTTAGAAATGTAAGTTCTATGTACAAAGATGAACTGGCTGGATACTTTAGGATGCACCCTGCATAGCCAACCCTTTTATTCACTTAGCAGTCTGTACCTTTTTTTCTGTGTTGTTTTGGCACAGGACAGACTGTCATGTTTAATCACCTTGAAAGTTTCAGGGAGAAGGTTCAAGAATTTTAGAGTAATATGTTTGCAAAATAAGTGTCCTGAGTAGAAGGATTTTTGTTTTTTAGGCTTGCATACTATGGCTAAAAATGGGAAACATTTTTACCAAAAAATACTTTCACTTTAAAAAAAAATCTCTTTAGAAAAATTGAGTGTATTTGTAGGAATCTTTGTTCAAGTCCAAATTTCACAGTCCAAAACAGTCACAATTAATTGCAAGAAGAATTTCACCACCTTCAATCACTTTCATGTGCTGTGTGACACCTGGGTAAGAGTTTTTTTAATGTTGACCCTGCTTACTTTTGACACACCTATGAAAGGCATGACAGGTATTTCAGAAGTATGGGAATATTTTGGTTTTTATGTAATAAAAAATATTTTTAATGTGATTTCTGTGGGGGTGGTGGTGTGTATGATAGAGGGCTGAGCAGTGATAAACAGCCAGTGAATGCAGCCTTTAAGGGAGCCAGGAAGAGAGCTCCCTGGTGAAGAAAAGCATGGCTGGGAAGAAAGTGAAAAACAAAGCATTTGCAGCCTCTCACTCTTGGGAATGGTGTGTGTGTATCTGAAACCAGCTTGGTCTGCTGTTTGAAAAGGTTGCTCGGGGTTAAGTTCTGCCATATGATTTTGGCATCTGGCTATGATTGGAGTCAATGGGGGTCCTCTCTATGCGTCTGAGGGCACAGTATGACCCTTTCTGCTTGTTTTCACTCACTATATTTTTGTGTTATGGCACCTCTGAGCAGGGACAATCTCAACTGCTCATTCACTTTAAAGGCCATCTGTAAGGAAAGTTATTCTTGTGTTTCCTTTCATTCTCTGAGCAGTCCTTAGCTTTCTTTCATGACTTCCTTTTTTGTTGATTTATTTAGCTACTAATGTTCAGATCATAGTCTATAAAAATTAAAACTTCAATCTGAAAGAAAAAAAATAACCAAGTAGATAATATAAATGCAAGATAACAGCACAAGCAGCTGTGAGCAGACATAGCATATTTAATTTTCAGACATCTTCTGAAAGATAAAGAGCAGTTCAATAAAATTAAAAATCTGGAGAGATTTTCCTTCAAGCCACATTGAGCAATCAAGTCTAAAAAACAAGCCATACTGTGTTCCTGAAGCAGATAATAGTTTCAGTGACGAGGTATTACTATTAGGAGTAAATGGTTCCTGTAAAATAATAAACTGATTTAATGGGCCAAATGATGATAAAGTACTTTTCATGGATATACCAGAGGCAGAATTGTTTTCATCAGGATTGGTGTCCTAACTTGATATTCCAACTGCAAAGCTCTAGAAAGCTTTAGACTGATGGTAATGTTTTGATTACCATGATAGAAACTGAAGTGGGACACCAGAATTTGTTGCACAATAGAGGAAGAATTAGGCACCCTGGAAAAGTTATCTATAGGAAGCATGATTTGCTGGCAGGTACCCTTCAAGGAAGGATAAACAGAAAAGGAGTATCTGTCCACCTCTGTCATTGGAGTGTGCACGAAAAATTAAGGAGCCAGGGAAGGACCCCCATCTAAGGGGACAGAGAGAAAGAATGAAGACCCTCGAATGGAGAAAGGCTTTCTCTATTCAGGATTCTCTGCTGCCTTGTGGACAAATGAGGCTGGCCTTGGTGAGCTGTGTACTCTTCCTTAATCTTGTATTGCTTGTTCCTATATATAGTGGATTCCTGAATTCCAGGGAATCAGAACTCCCTCTTGTGCCAAAATCCTATGATTTCCCCAACGCTGGAACACCATGGGAATTTCTTGTCCTTTTTCCCAACTGGAAAATGCTCACGATGAAGTTACCTCAACACTGATGATCTGCTGGAGTGAGACACAGGAGGAAGTTGCAGTTTGTGGAGGGATTTGCTGAACAACCTGGTCTGACCTTGTAGCTGATCCTGTTCTGAAGTGGAGTTTAGACTTGAGACCTTCAGAGATCCCTTCCAGCTTTAACTATCTGATGACATTATGAGAATACAATTGTGAGTACCTTTTCATGTAACTATGCTTTCAGGCAGATTCAGGAAAAGTCATCATGTGACTGTTAAGACACTAATTATTTTTCTAGAGAGAGCTCAAACTATCATATAATTGAAAAGAATTTTTTTTTGTTAAAACTTTAATAAATAGAAAAATTATGACATCTTTATAGTGAACTTTTACATTATTGTATTTTACTATTATCTATATCCCACTACTAAACAGAATTGTGTTTTATTTTCTCTGTTTCCTTGACAGACAGAAGTTCATATCAAAAACATGAAATGAATTTGGGAGCTTTCTAAATATTTGGTGCCATTTTATGTTGGCTTTAGTATTTTTTTTCCAGTACAAGTGAAAGAAGGAAACTGTCCCAGTAGGAATCTTCCCTAGTAAAATTTTAAAGGAAACTTGCCCCTCAGGATATAACACTCAGATTCTAGATGACACTGATGGCACTTTCTATTTGTTGAGTCCCCAGTGTATGTGCAACATGAAGCAGACTTTGCTTCAAAAAATTACATGGTCCTTGTGAGTTTTTTCTTTGACTGGAATTCCCCAGTAGCTGATGACTTGAATGTAACATTGATTTAAAGTAAAAATGTCAAGTCAAAAGAACTCGGATCCTAGTCTAAGGAAAAGAAATAAAGCACTAAATAAATGCAAATACAGATTTTTGCCATAGAGCCCATTCTGCAAATTGGAGTTTTTAATCTTTTTTTTGTTTTGTTTTTTATTACTTTTCAGCTGTAGAAACACTTTAATACAGTTTATAGAGCCTTGATGAATATAGCAGCAAACTCAAGATTTATTTTTCTTTGGGGGAAATGCAAATATTTTAGTTGCATCATTTGTTTATGCAGAGATATTCCTGAGTTGAGCAATAATTCAAATAAAATGTTTTAGTGTCTTAGAAATTTTTACTGAAGATTCTTCTGAAACATTACAAAAATGTCCTTATATATCTTACTATGAGAGTAATGACTTTGTGGAAGCAAAAGAAGAGATGAAAAAATAATGAAGGAATTTTGAGAGTTCAAAATAGGTATAAAGGATAAATATGCCTTCTGTATATTAGTAAGAGGAAGAGAAAGACAAAATTATTTGCTCTCAGTTTCCAAAACACAAGATCCAAAACATAAAACTATAAAGAACTTGAAGAAATATCACCTCACCTTTTAATCTTCAACTTTATTTTCTCAGCATACATTTTTGAATGAAAAAAATTGCCCATGGGATAGGTAAAAAGCAATTCTTGACACTTATACTAACAATTTATTGTCTCATGGGAGATGCGTAATATGCATTTGTTATTAAGTTCTCTTTATATGGTGTTGCAGTCTTTTGGTTTTTTGTTTTTTTTTGTTTTTTTGTGTGTGTTTGGGTTTATACATTTGAATTGATTTCCCTGGTTTTCTGTTTCATATTACAAAAATGGTGTGTTATTTCTGATTTTTTGTTTAGAGAAATGCGTCACAAAGATACGTATTATCTCACAAGAATATGAAAAGGGTTGGCTGAAAAAAAGCTTCATTATCAATAACATTCAGAGTATTATGTCATCTGAGAATACCTGACCTTTGCCTTTTTGGGTTCACATTTCTTGGATGTTTCTGTCATCGTTTCTTGGCTGTTCATACAGGATTGTGCATTTTCTATGAAATTGGCCATGCACAATGTGTTTTCCTTGCAAGTCACCTTCGAAAAACTTATCACTGCTTAGAGGTTTTGTGATGGGCTCAGTTATGTCTCACTGACAGTGTCAAGGGTGTGTATAATATAATGGTATCAGTAAAAGCTATCTCTTTAGGCAAAGGCACGGGGGAACCATCAAATGCTGTGTTCTGACAAACAGATGTCAGTCAAATTGGCTCATATCCCAACAGCTGTTGGGAGCATTGCATGGAGCACTAGGTACAGGAGAAAGAGACAACCTCTGCTTGGTTAATCACTGCCTGGAGAAAGAGAGACTCCTTTTCTTTGGAGATTGCAGTGTCTGAAGGTTATATTCACTGTTTAATCTGTTTTGACAAAAACCTGATTAAATAATGGAACAAGAGAGAAAAACGTATGTTTGGTGAATTTTTATTAAGCTGAGTATACAGTCCAGTGGATCTCTAGTCTAGTAAAACCCTTCCACCTTCTTTTCCCTGCATAGCTCTAATTCTTGATCAGTGATTGTGATGGGCTTTCAGTTCAGAGGCCTACAGGACTTCTAGGCAAGAGTGGAAAAATATAGTATATCTCCTTGGTACAGAGAAATGCATTTGAGGTTAATATTTCAGAAGCATCTTTGGATTCAGTGAGTTCAAATGTGGTGGCTGGTCATTTTTTCTTCCTATATGTCTGAGGTCTTCTGGGTGACTGATGAACATAGATGATCTGTTATGTGCTTTCACCACGTAATTTTTGAATATCTATATCTGGTTCCCTTGCCCAGATTACTTGAAAAAACTCCAACAAAACAACATCCTAAAAAACTCTTTTCTGTAAACCCATTGCCAGCATTGCCACAAGAGCGAGTGCATATTTTAGTGCTGTAAATACTTTTCCATTTATCACTTCATCTGACACTATAGAAATATAATTTCCTTTTCATGCTTGCAATTTTTATTGTTCCATTAGCACTGATAATAGTTATCTCTGCATAGATGAATGGAATTATCTACCCCTAATTAATATATTGTTCAAACAAGTGGTATATGTTTCTACCTTTTAAAATTATTTGAATTAAAAGAAGACATTTATTGTTCAAATATCTAGTCTAACATCTTTCTGTGATTTTTTCCCCCGTTTATTAATATCTACAATCTATTTTGAATGATACAACTTGAAAGCTTTTATTTGAAAGGCATATGTTAAGGAAATTTCCCAGTCTCTCACAAGGCTCTCTGGCAGTATTGTGATGTCTGGAGCAAAGTGCTACAAAGTGCAAATAACATTGTTTTAGATGACAGTGCAATGAAGTCAACTTGGATTCTTGACACAGTCAGTGGGGTGTTTTTAGACTTCCCCACCATGATTCTACAGTGAGAAATTGCAATTGGAATGTGCAATTGAAATTGCAGTTAGAAAGTGCATTTATTCCATTAAGAGATTCAGAAAATAAAACATCTGTCTTTTCTGATTACTATTGCTTCAGTCTTAGCATCTATTTGTTGATTTGAATAAGAAAGGATGCAGTCTTTTACAAGAATTTAATCCCAGCACATTTAATATGAACTCTTCCATGAACAGAGATGGGAGCAGCAGTAACGTTGTACAACACTACCTGCATAAAAATTGCCTAATTTTTTAAAAAAAAACTGAGGACAGGAAATTTTTAGAATCAAAAGTGGCAGCAAGGAACAAAAATTTTACTATTAATAGAAATTCCTTCCATTTTCCTTCTTTGGAGTGGCCATGGGTATGAAAGTTTCCTTGCACTCTGCTGTGTTTATGGCAGAGATGGGAGTTCTGCTTTAACTGACATTATCTAAATCTAACTCCCTTTTATGAGACAGTTAACAAGTGGTTAGAAATTTTGCCAAAACATTACTCAATTAGGTTGATATATTCATGTCAGATATCTGTTTCAGCCAAAACACCTCTGTGTCAAGCAATGGGGCTGAGAAAGGACATTGTTTTGCCATATTGCCTGTGAAGGGCTCTAGCTGGATATCCAAAAATGATCAGGAATTTAAATATATTCTTTGTTACTGCTTCCATACCTCATAAGGGAAGTAAGAGGAGAACTAAATGTCTGCTGCAGATTGTCCACTTTCCCTCCACATCCCCAGTCTAATGCAGAGTATGTTGATTTTGATTTTGATTTTATTGATATAAATATTAGATTTCTGTACTTCAGCCAGTAACCTGATAATATGGTCCTGCACCTTACAGAAATATGAACTCCTTTAGAACAGGAAAAATATTTTTTCTTGCCTAAGCATTCTTTTCCCTCACCAATAATCTATCATTTCTCAAATGTAACGAAATGAAAATAAACCACAATAATGAAAAGCCATTCTGGGTCTATAAAAATTACTGCAGTTGCTTTAGGGAAATACTAAATGGATCACTTCTTGAAGGACCCTGCATTTGAAAGGTGGATACTTTTATGTCCAATGATTGTAACTGATCTTGTTGCCAAGTTTTCTTGCTGAGGCTGGCAGTGCAGTGAGGCTTCATCTCTGTGGATGACAATAGAAAGAAGGGGCAGGATGTCAGTGACACCATTTCCACAGCTCAGGGACTTTAGGCCAGTAGATTTTCAGTGAGCTACGATTATGAGCTTGTAGGAAGTTAAACGTGTATACAACAACCCTATAAAAAATCAGTCCAAACGATTGCTTTTTCTCCGAAAGTACTCTATTGACGAGAAAAAAAAGCAAATTCTAAAGGAAAATGATTTTTTAATTTTTTCATTTAGTTAGCTCTAGAATATGAAATTACAATATGAAAGTTGGATTCAGGAATTCAAGATGATGCAGTCATGAGGAGTACCAATTTATTTTTTAGGGACTAGAATTGACCTTAAATACTGAAAATTATTTGAGACACTGTGCATGCTCTTCTGGTATGCAGAACCTAGTTAGCACTGACCAGAAAGTTATCTACTGGTTTAGACCCTTTAGATCCACAAAAATGAATGAATGGGTGCCATTTTTGCTGAATGGGTTTCACAAAATTAATATTAAGAAAATGTATTGCCTTCAGTATGATCGATGTTGTGGCAGGAAGAAAGCATGAGAAATGTATGGAGTAATTTGCTTTCACTTGGGGAGAAAACAGCTGCACTGAAAATCTATCAGGAGAAAATTAAAGTAAGGCTGAAAAAAGCAGCCACGTTAGTCTTCAGTAGCAACGCTGAACCCGAGGAAGTGAAGGCTTTGAAAATTTGAAATGCTAATGAGCAATAGAAAAGAATAGCCAGTGTAATTTAATTGTGATACTGTATACAAAATGATGTTCTATCTTAGTAGAATAGACCGTGTGACAAAATTTCTCTTTCTATTTGTATCACGAGATTGCTTCCTTTCACTTTACAGAAGAGTGCTGTTTTGTTATACCTTAGTAACCATCCTCACTGAGATGCAAACATTGATCTCTATCATGTTTCATGTGTATTTTAATGAATTTCATAGGTTTTACATTCAGGTCTTAATTACTTTCATATAGAATATTCTACATACAAGAAGGGGGGAAATCTGAATACGCTGCCTCAGTAATTCTACTGCATAAATCTGCTACCAAGGAAGATCTAAATAGATTGCATTTTTAATTTGCCAAGAATAAAAGATGAAAACTAAGTATGAAAATGATTTTTAAGTCTTTGGAAACTAATATTAAAAAAAATTAGAGGCTTTCATTTCTTGTGAAAAGACAGTGATGGCTGTTTTCAGTATGAAAATGAATATCAAATTATTCTTCTGTAAGTTTAATTATTTTTATTTAAAATTATAGAAATTAGCAGGCTTCATCAAGTGCATGGCAGTCTGCCTGTTTCCATGCTAAATAAAAAGGATGTTTAAATATGAGAGTACAGTGCTGAGTTTCTGAAAGAAATAGGTACCAGATCCAGTAAACCTGATGACCTGGATCTGCAGGGACTGGGGTGTGAGAAGACTGAGGCTGCTTAATCCACTCTTTAGGCAACAGCTGTGTAAATGAAACGTGCATGCTGCTCCAAGGCTTCCTGTTACAACACTAGGGAGAACACAGGTACCTCAGAAGAAGATGCAAACCCATCATCCTGTTTGGATGAGAAGCTGCTGAAATCTGTGCAGAAGTGCTTCAAACCACACAGAATGGAAACTGCTCTCTGCAATGCCTTCTTCTTCCTCAGTATGGCTGCCTCTGGACCCTTCAAATCCAAAAGCCAGATGTCCACTTGAAGACAGGAATCCATCATCTTTCTTCCAAAGGAGTAAGTTCTCCTTACAGGAGGGAAAATTAGTTATTTCTACAGCTGAGTATTTCTTCTAGCTATGCATCTTAGAGCAGTTGCTCCATTGGTGCATTCAAACCATGCTCCATCTCAAGGCCATGGGGATTCAAACTCACATCTCCTCCCCTCGGCTCCTTTGGCAGGTGAGGACACTTCAACATTCCTTTGGAGCAGGAAAGACAGAAGGAGAAAATAGCTACAGACCCATTGACTAATGAGTACCACTCTCAGACAATAATATAGAGGGTTTTAGGCTGTTTTCAGACACGAATCCCTCATTGTAAACTTCTGGGCGTGAGTGCTGTCAAGTGGGAGGATATTTGCAGGAGAGAATCTTCATAGGCAAACTGAGGAACCATCCAGTTCCTCTATAAGTGCCATGATGACTAATTAACTGCACAGAATAACAAGTTACAAGCTGTAGGGAACCACCTCCAATGGACTAACAGATATAGCTGATTTGAGTTCAGAAAATCACATTTTCAACCTAAAAGTTCCTATTTCATGCTTTTTTCATTACAGAGAGACTGGTAAGCTTTGGGATTGGGTCGTGGGGATTCTGATACAAATTCTAGATAACACTATAGCAATTTAATCAATAAAATGTTATTATACAAAATGTGATTATAAAAAAGGACCAAATTAGGCTGTAAAGTGGACATGTATAGAATTTGTGTTATATCTTCTTCACAAATTATCAATTTATTCCTATACATATCTGTATGAACACACAAGCCAGCCTACTTAATTCAGTGTCTTCTACATACAGTCTTCAAGTTTCTGGATGTACTGACAATATGAAATGTAAGGAAAAAGGAGAAGAAACTATATGAAAGTGTCTTTCAAATCTGCTGCAAACAACACTGCTTTTGATCTCCGCTTCTCTGTATTACAAAGTTCCTAATACTCCAAATAATTTTCCTCAGAATTATCTTCACATGAATGTGTTGTCCCATTGACATGAATAAGACAGCTTATTCACAGAAAATTAAGCACAGGTAGGAATATATGAAAAATCAGTGCTCTATATAATTGCTTTTGGTCACTTGATAACATTGATGATCACTAATTCACACATGAGAGACCTGGTACAACACAGCAGTGAAGCTGAAGAACAATTCTCTATTTCATGGGTGCTGTGGCATTTATCTAACTGTGTCATTTTTAACTGAATATTTTTACTTGGTCTGAAATGTTCTACTATTTCATATTCTCTGGTTTTCTAGCCTTATAGTATTGTAAATGATAGTGATGGATTTCCTTTATTCTGTTTTTGTTTGCCTTTGTATGAACTGAAAACCGTGTGCTTCAAGTCCCTTAAGTGGTAAAGCAGAAAATTTAGAAAAAGCAGGAAAAACTCTTAGAAAAAAGTTAAATAGTATAATTCTTGATAACCAAATAATATAAATTCTTGTCCTTTGAAAATCATATTAAGGTATCTGCATAAACTAGATCTGATTTTATAAGAAAACTTCCCTGGATCCAAGAGGACGGTATGAAGCTGTCAGGGGTTATCACAGGACATTAGGAAAATGTTCTTCACCCAGAGGGTGGCTGGGCAGGGTTTGGCTTCCCATGGAGGTGATCACATCCTCAAGCCTTCTAAAGTACAAGAAGTGTTTGTAAAATGCTCTCAGGCACATGGTGTGATGCTTTGGGCTGTCCTGTGCAGGGCCAAGAGTTGGACTTCGATGATCCTAGTAAGTCTCTTCCAGCTCAAGATATTCTATGATTCTATGAGAGGGCCCTTTTTTGTAATTTTCCTATGTGCAATGACTGCTCAGGTTTTGAAGCTGCTGATCTAGATGTGTAGAGCCAATTGGCAGACCTCAGCTGAACCAATATGTAATTAGGCAGAAAAGAAACAGTCCTGCCTTTTGCGGGGGACTTGAAAAACTTCCTCAAAGATACCATGTGTCAGAAGAAATTTAAGTGTGTCTTCTACTTGAGGCATCCAGCAGAGAGGTGAGAGGTGATTTTTAAGGCTTCTTGTATCCATTCTATTTTTTGAGTTGAGCAGAAATTTGTTTATGAGTCAGGGAGGTTTTATCAGTGGTTTTATGTGAATCAAATAATGTTTGGGCAGTCATTCATGTGACAGAGACCATTTGATCCCAAAGGCTAACTGATATGGTGCTGCTCACATCTATAGAACTAAATTATTTTACCCCCTATTTTTGGTATTGTAAGTTCGTGTCTAGGAGCTTTTTTGAGACAGTACTAATTGGTAGGAGTTGAAAGTATAGCAGGAACTATGGTGAGGATGATAAGATAGTGGTTATAAGTTTCCTTTGATACAGTTTTTTTACTGTAGAACAAAAAAGATACTGAAGAGACACCCAAAGCTTCAGATGAGCACTACCCCATGGGCAAATTTCTTTGTTCTTGTCTAAGTTCTAATCTGATCCATGCTACTTTCCTACAAGAGAATAGTAGGTAGACAGAATTTGTGCGTCAGGCTGATTAATAAAATTCTTAACCACTCTCTTTCTGCTCAGCAAGAAAGTTTCTAAGCAGCTTGTGCAGTGACTTCTCTTTAGTTGAGCAAATCCTGTGTCAGTGTACTTGACTGGCATTAAATGGTTTGGAGGAATGTGCCCTAAATGCTGAATTCTTAAAATTACTGTTCTTTAATGCCTGGAGCTCTAAATTTTCACCCTCACTCAAATGCTATATCTACCTTTGACCATTCCTAGTCTATTCCTCCAATAAACATGATACATTTACCACTGCAAGCATAGTCCTATTAACTCACTGTATCTTGCAGAATTTAGCAATAGATTGAAATCCACAGCTACTTCTGTCCATAGCATTATCCTAATCCTGGCAATATCTTTCTTCTGATTAGTATTCTTACTGTTGTGTAAATTTCCCAGTCCAAATCATCTAATCAACCTGTTTGAGAGCTTGTTATGAAGCCCTGTAAACCTTGCTGTTAAAGGAAGTATAAAGATATTTCTATCCAAATTCAAGGAGTGTGTTATGCCAGAGGTGAAATTCATACATTAAGTTAGGCAGAGGTCACAGTGGTGGTGTAATGCTTAAGTTTAAGGTTACCTTCGTCTTGCAGTATGGGGATAAGAAAATACCACTTGGTTTGCTGGTGTCTCTTTAATGTTTGTTTAATCTAGGAAGACTGATGATCAATCAGGATAACTGTGTAGAAGATAAGAGGTAGAGGAGGTGTTTGGATGAGAAGGACTGTAGAACTTCATTATTTCCTAAATTCTTCAACTCTGATGACATCAGGAAAAGGGCTGCTGCTGCCGGAAGCTTAAGATCTCATTGTACTGATGAGATCAGAAAATCCTACATAACTAAAATGCAATGCTTACAGAAATACGTGAGCAGAAATATTCTGTTTAGCTTCAGATAATGATATTTTTGTAATGATTAAGACCAGCTTTAGCATTCGCTAGAGAGCCAAGATTCAGAAAAACAACATCTAAGGAACTTACTCTTTTCTGAAGAGGTCACCAAGCTGAGGCAAGTGTGGTAGACAGAGCCCAGTTGTCCAGCAAACTGCAGGCTGATCATGAAAATATGAGAATGGAGAATCATTTCTTTCCAATTCAAGGACTCCCTCTCTTTCTGAAGTTATCTGGCTGTGTCCTGATTTCATTTTAGCAGAGGAATTCTGTAACTCCAAGAGAGAATACTTCCACTCAAAGATTTGCTCTTTTGACGTCACCTGTACCTTCACATGCATTAATTTATCACAAAATTTACTCCTAAGCTGGAAAGAGGCAAATAATGGCAGTGTAAGTTGTTCTGCTGTAAGACTGTATTCTATTTCATTGGGAGCTGGAGGCACTGAATGTCTTGCAGGATCAGTAGTTTAATATCTGTAAATGGGTTAGAAGTGAGCCAGGTAAAGTTTATCCTGTTTACCAGGGGAATCTCAGCAGCACTGAGCATTCCTAGGATGAGAACTTTGTTTTTACACAAGGAAGTCAGTCTCATTGCCTGAACCATTTTGCACAAGGCTGGGCAAGGCCTTCCTGAGAGCCAGAATCCTGCAACAAAGCAGGAAGCAAATGGAAAATGTTTCTTACCTTTTTCTGGCCTCCTAAGGAATGAAATGTTGTTTGTTGAGTAAATGACATTTCAGACATTAGTGTACGAAAACTATATAAGAAGGAAAGTACAGAAATGAAACTTGGCAAAATTCTTTGGCCTGATCCAACTGTTTGCATAAAAGAAAGATTCCTAGAGTAGTATGAGATTGTGTCTTTTGACTGAAAACTCCACAGATCCACAAATTGCTCATACAGATTTACTATTGAACTGCGTATTTATATGGTTTTATTTATAAACAAATAGTTAATAATACATTCATTAAAATATTAATAATTCAATTTTTAATACATGCTTAGTATGCTTTATTTTTTGAGAGAACCTGTTTCACACGAGGTACTGAATGTATGAAATGGGAGTTAAGCTGTTGCTCTTCCAAGCTGCATAGTTCTGAAGTGTGAAAAGGCTAATCTGATGTGCACTCCAGTTATTTTTAATGCCAGCATTACAAATCTCTCAGAGGGAAGCCATTATACAATATTCATGCAAAGCTATGTGAATACTCTGTTATCTCCCTGAAAGCTCTGCTTCCTCTTACTGGACATTATGTAGTGACAATAACCAGGCAGCACTCACTTGTGGAATTTACAGAGAGATTATATAGTCCCTAAATCGAGTGGACCACAGGCAAGGCTTGGATGCTTCTAGGGAAATAAAGCAAAAACATTCTTTCTCTTTTGTTCCCTCAGTAGTTGTTTAATATAAAATGCATTACTTTTGGTATTTAAATAAATTAACTGACAGCTGTAGGAGATCAGTTTTGCAGCATTCAGCAAGGTATTTGATATTTGCAAACATAAAGGTCTTAGTAAAATATCCATTACAAACTTGAAAAAAGGAATGTGGCTCTTTGCATTCTGGGTTAAACAAGATTCATGGGGGAGATGTAAAACCTTTTACTGAACCTGCTGATATAATTAGAAAAACCAGACAATTTTAAAGACATGGAAACCTTTTGGCCTTTGAAATATGAGGCATCAACCTTCAAAACTGCACTAGTGAAGAATAATTGCTCAGAACTCAACTGGAGACAGAGACAAAAGCTGATTGGTATCAATAGAGTAAGCTGCTCCAAGGGAATATCACAACAAGGGAAGACCCCCAGGTGGACCTGAGAGGGGAAAAAGAAGGAAATTATTTTTGATTATAAATTTGATTAGTTAGAAGTTTAAAAGTGGAGGAGGGAAGGTAAATCACAGACTGACAGAAAAGCAGAATATTTTTGTGTTGTTGTTTTTTAATCTTCAGGGCAGCTACAAATTTGAGTTCTGTAGGGCACAGTTGCACGTAATACAGTTATTCTTTTCCTGTGCAACAATATATGCAATGTGTATATAGCAAGAAAGGCATTTTTAAGAATTAGAAAAAGCTGTCTTCTTTGATATAGTTAAGGAAACAAGCTAAGCACATGTCATATCATGTACTCCCGGAGGCTATGGCCTTTTGACATAGGCATTTCTAAAGCCTAGGAGAATCAAGGACACAGAGGATCATCAGGTTAAAAAAATATTTGTCCATCAGTTTTTTTAAATAACCATGCATGGGATGCATGCCAGATATAATTTAGCTTTCCCTAGAGTCACTTAAGAAAAGTTTTACAGAGTGTGGACAATGTCTAAAGGAGTTAGGGACTCTTGAAAAGATTTTTTCCCCTCTGGAAAACTCATCAATGATTTTGTATGTGAGAAAAATCATAGTCCCATAAGTATTAAATTTAAAAGTGGTCTCTCTTTCCACCCAAAAAAATTTTCACCTGAACTGAACTCTTGAACTGTTCCGTGTGACAAGAGGTAAAGAAACCTAGAGCAGAATGCTAGGTCAAGAAGATACAACGAATAGATGGGGTTATTTTTTATTTTGTATATTGGCATTTGTGTAGACAGTAAAAGAGTTTTGCTGCCCAGCACCTCCCCAGTTAATTTTTTAATGTCTACAAATTAAAAAAAAAAAAATTGGCTTGTGTGTATCTATCATTGTCTGTTGTATGACCACAACAGTTTTTGGTATTTTTACGTGTGTGAGAGAAAAGGGTGAAGATGTTATTTCATGGGCATGGAAGAGGGTTCAGCAGAAAGCTGTGTGTTTAAAGGAAGGAAGGATCAGTCCTGAGGGACTGTCTGAGGAAGAAAGGATTTAAGCCTTAATCATGTCCACATTCTCCTCCTACAGAACTAATATTTTCTTCTGATGTATTGAAGTTAGAGTTTTCAGGGGAAAGAAGCAATAGCTGAGAACTATCGAATTTTAAGCTCAGCTGAATAATTCCCTCTAACTCTCTAGCAATGGAATGCTAAGCACAGATGGAGTGATGATATACTGGGCTGGGGGAGCTGCCCAGACTGTTTGTTGTTCCAAGTATTTGATTTTGTGAATAGCAATAAAGCCTTTTTCATTGACCTCTGAAGGATTAATTTCTTAATTTAGCACTCAGAGGCAAAGAAGTCTAGAGAAAAAGATATTGGATATGCATATAATGAATTGCAGTGTTTATAGTTTGTACAAGGCACAAACCCCATAATCTGCTGATTGCAGTTGAATTTGAGAAGGGCTAATTCATGAGCTTTGACATTCCAATTATTTTGTTATTAATACATCCTGCATCCACCCTGTGCTGCTGTTTTAGCATCACTTCAATGGCTCTGCTAAACAACACTAAAGAGAGACAATGGGAAAACCCATATAACTGCATTTTCCTAGAGGAGAGTGTGGAAAATTTAATGAGACTTTTATTTGATTTAAGGTGGCTGCTTTTCAAAGCAGAAATGCAGGGTGTTGTTAAATTATGCTGACAAAGGAAGGTGGAAAGTGAGCAAAACATCTACTCTGCTGAAATTTTAGACTTGTTCAAAAAGTAATTTTTGTGCTTGGCATATTTATCGGTGGTCTGATACAAATGACTTAATATTTCTTAAAAGTGTTGCATTCATTTTATTTATAAATGGTTCTTTTTATTATTCTCTCTGTTAGATGGATTAAGCTACAAAGATAATTATCCAAGTCACAGTGTCCTATAATTAGAGTGTAAGAAGGTAAACAAATATAAAGGAATACAGATGATTAACTGAAAGTGCTTTTCAAGGAGTAAGTTCTTCCTGATTACAATGGAATTAGTACAGAAATACAACAATGATATGAGTTTAATGTGACATATAGACTGTGTAATATGATAATTCCAGACCAATTTTTTTTAGAGAGACAAAGCCAGCCAAGGCAGTTAAAACCAGATAGGAGTTACAACCACTCGACTTCCTGGATTTGCTTAAGGTGGGGCAGTCAAAGAGAATGCCTAATTCTCTTATGTGAAACTGAGAGCCCTTCTGGTGATGTGATTCAGCCAATCTGCCTGTGTCCTGCTGGACACCTGATGCTCCCAGGCCTGGAATGCTGCTCTGTGGCATTGGAGTGTACCAGGAGCAGGAGTGCAACACATGACCCTCCTCTAACAGACCTGCAGCTTCCTTAGGCAGGAATTTTTCAATCCTGAATATGAGCTGACTGAATCTCGGTATTGTTTTCTCTGCTAGACAAACCTAGGAAGAGAAGAGATGATTTTCAAACCACCCTTGGCTTACCCTATATCACTATCTGGCACATGAAATAAATGGGGAAAACCACATTGTATACCTAACAGCAACATTGGAGGCCCCAGAAATTCAACTTTTTCCCTCTGACCAAACTGATGTAAGATATAAAACTTCAACAACAAATGATATAATTTTTAGTACTACTAATATTTCCCCTTGGTAGCATTAAAGATTCACTATTTATGGAAATTTCTATTCTGAACAGCTCAGAGGTCAAGGTATATACACAAACTAGCCAAGGGGTAATATAAGCTGGTCCCTGCTTTTATTCTCTTAATAATAATATTCTTAAGCAATTTAGTGGAATATTTTTAAGTTGTTATAAGCAATGAACTCAGGTTTTTACTTTTTTCCAAGGATTTTTTCTTAGTGCATATAATGGTTACAAATTTTTTTCTAGGGTTAGTTCTCAAGAAACTGATTTGATTTTTCTTCCATAGTTAATGTAACATTAGGATAATTTATTTATAGTGGTGAAAGAATGTGCATATGGACAAATATTTTCATTAACAGGGGTTAAAAAGTAGACTTGTTAAAGACCATTGTAATGTGTTTAGTGTACACTTATCTTAGTGAACAGATGCTTGGGTTTTATTATTGTTGTGGCAAATAAAAAAAGCTCCTTCTAGAAGAACGTTGTTAATAATTTTTTAAAGCAAAGACATATGATCCCGTTTAGTGGAAGGAAAGAACTTTTTGTCTCTGGACATAATAATGTAGTAGGAATCGAAAAATTAATATCAGCTTTCATGCATTTGTTAGTGGCCTATTCTGTCTGTGAGTGACTGCAATAACCTCTTTTCTGGCATTTATGTGCATATTATATCAGAAGGATGTTTTAGAATTCATTTGATTTCTTCAGGAGCTGGAGATGGGGAAAGTAATTTTCATAGCTTTCTGAAAAACAGGCTTTTTCTGCAGCTGCTCAGCCTGGGAACATTCTCAAGTTGATAACAATTTTAGCCCTAGTCTGAAAAAAAACCCAGAGCCTCACAATTAGCCAGAATTGATGCTAAATAGAAAACATAGTGGATAAGTGTAAGTTATAGATATTTTCTAGTCATCAAATCATAACATTTTCTTGAAATAGATTTAATTATTAGTTGTGAGCTTCTGTGGCATTTTAAAATAAGTGGAATGATGAATATTTCTATACTATATGGAAATTAGCTATTATTAAATACAGGAAATTAATATTTTTCAGATCTCAGTTTTAAAATCTACAGGACAAAATATTATTAATTTGAAGCAATTTTGATAAGTGCCATCCAAATTGAAAAAAAAAAAAAATCATGGAATCACTCATGCACAGCAGAACTTCCATTCAATAGCAGAAGATAAATTGATACAGATTATGAAAAGTCCATATTTAAAGGCTTCTAAACAGCCTTGGGGTCCAGCCAGCCCAGTGATTCCACGCTGTGCTGGAGCCGAGGCACTGGCGAGTGGGAGAGGACAGGAGTGACCCGGCACCAGCACACGGACCTGGGGGCTTGGCATTGCCCGCTGCTTCTCGGGTGAGGATGTGGTTTCCTCCCTGCCCTTCTGCTTCCATTCCCTCAGCTCTTGAGAAAGATAAACCTTTTCTAACACCACAGGATTTCATCCAGGATTCAGTGAACTACATCCTGGTTTAGGTCAGCATATTTTTGACGTAGGGTGCAGTGATTTTAAAATCTTGCTATGGATAATTGCAAGAAACAGTTATATCTCTGATAACAATTTTCCCCTGTGAAACTGACTTTTTCTCAATTGTCTTCTCCACTGAACAGAAGATCTTGACTTCATAAAGACTAAAATATGTTGACTTGGGTTTTCTTCTGACTATCCATCTCTCTCAAGAGGTGTACCTGGAGACAGAGTAGATGGGTTTCAAACCTCCACTTATGGTTGAATAAGAAACTTAGCTAAAGAATAGCACTGGAAGAAAAAAATGTTTTAGCTAAGGAGGAATTAAGAAAAACTTTTAATTAGTTTTATTAGTTATCCAGCCTGTTAAATGCAGTTTAGAAGATGAAATAAAATGCTGTCTGTCAATGTTCAAATGAAAGCATGGAATCTGTTAGAAGAAAGACTTGCAAAGCATTAGTCACAGTGGAAAAGAATTTTTTATTCATTAAAAAAAATAAGTTGCCCAGATTCCTTTCAAACTAATTCTTAGCCAGATCTAGATGTATTTTTTCATCATTAAAATGAAGGAGTAGTGTTTCATGGAAATGAATTTTTAAAAGAAATTGAACGTACATTTGCACATAAAAAAAATAAGTTTCCTCTGTGGATTATGTAGATAATTATGAGTCTCAAAGCAGCTAGATATAAAAATTCCTTTACAAACTAACAATTAACTATACATTTTGAAAATAGCAGGCCTAAAATCCTCCAAAGAAAAAATATTTTCTGGGAAAACTTTGCGTTTTTTGGGTAGACTGAGACATGCAGCCTTAAGCCCATGAGCTTGCCTGATGTTTCCCAGATCCCAGTTCTTCAAACAGATTTGTACTGTAGGAAATGTCCCTGAAGGATCATGTTGTAAAAGCTGTACCTCAGTCTAGAAATATTCATGATAAAGTGCTCGTTTTCTGAAAGCCAATGGCAAAGCTTCTACTGGCTGTCAAGTGGCCTAAATGTTAACTAAGTTTCATTAATAACTTCCATTTTCTTCATAAATCATCACCACCAAATATGTATGAAGAGTGGGAACTATAGGAAACAAAGAACGTGAAGTTGTGTCTACAGGAGAATGAAAGACAAAGTCACTTAAAACTTCAGCACAGTTGGGCAGAAAACCACAATATACTTCAAGCCACAGTAGAACTGCAATTTGTTTTGTATCTTCTTGGGAGATGGGCTAGAGTGGTTGGTAGATGGATAATTGGATTTTTACTTCTTGTTTAATGGAATTAAGTTCTTCTGCACATTAGTGCATATCCTGTTCTTTGCTAGAGAACCAATTAGAGGCCTGCCAGACTCCTGTTGAGCTATGTACAGTAGAAAAACAACCTCCTCTTTTGTTAACTTATTGAAAAAGAAGGAGGTAAAGAGTATGCAGAAAAAAGCCCTGAGGCACAAAGAAATTAAGAAACGACAATGTGACAGTTGCATCTAGTTCCCTGAACTGACAGGTTTCTATGTAAGTTGCAATTCTCTTCAAAAGGGAATTTTTTAATTTTGGAAATGTAGTTCAGAGATGGCTACTGCCAATATGCTGGCAACAGCGGGAGTTTGAGGTACTGAGTTTTTCCATGTCTTGAGATCTATTTAGAGGAAACTCTTGCAGAAGATGTACCATGCTAGATGTACCACTGAGACTCACTGACTGAGATAAATAAGGAAATCGAGATTGACAGCATTTGCTACCAGAGACTTCACCGACTTCTAGTGTCTGGAATAGAAAATCAATCTGAAGGTTGGGAAGAGAAAATGAAGCAATTAATGGGTAAATTGATTCCAACTGATCTACTTGGAAAAGTGGCTATCTCTTCCCAGACCTGGGAAGAGCTATGCTGTTGCAGCTCACAGTTTGCATTATCTGATGTGTTTATTTACTGTATTTATAAGTAAAGGAAGTATATAAATCTGATATGAAAGAAGAAGAAAGTAATTCTATTTTATTTTTCTTATTTTATTTTTTGCACTTTTTTACATGGTAAGTACAAGAAATTCCAACTCTCAGTGCTGCAAAAATGTCTATGTACTTGCCCTGAAAAGAAGATTGGTGTGGTTTTATTCTGCACTGACATGGAAACTCACAGAAACATCATATAATCAGCTTGAGAAGGGACAACTCAAAATCAAATATATTTTTAGAAATACATATTTTTGACAATTTGAGATCTAATCTGATGTATTTAATCTTGGTGCCCCTCTAATAGCAAGTGTTTATTTTCTGTACTAAACTGTTGTTTCACTAAAATAAATTAGCCTGAGGATTTCTTGTGACTTCTCTTCTGTAGAATAAAAAGTTATTTTATGTTAACTCACAATAAGTCTCAACTAAAAATTCCCCTGGGAAAAGAAAAGGAATTTCTTGACAGCTTACTTTGATTTTTGAATGTTCATCTTGAGATCCAAATCAAGTCCAAAGTGTCTAGAGTGCATCATTAAGTCTATCAGAGTCTGATGAAGCTTCAATAACTCTAATTGTCCCCAATGGCTCGTATGAGTTACAGCACTGCTGAATCTACTTGATCACAAAAAGATGCCTCTTCATCTCTAGAAAAAGGTTAACAAGAACACTTTGTGGTTGGAACTTAATTCTTTAACCCTCCCTGCCATAATCTTCCCTGCTATATATAAAATTCTGCTGCATTTGGCAATGATGGTTTTAGAAGTGAAAGAGTAAAAATGATGTCTATAATAATCATATATTTCATATCGTGGTTAGTTATGAGTTTGCAATGAGGAAAAGGGGTATCTTCACTGCCTATAGCAGAACAGCCTGTCAAATATATTACAAAGCATGTGTTGATTTTGTGGGTTTTTAAAAACTTTATGATATGGAAGATCATTGTCATTATATCTTTAATGCTGTAAGAATGACTGTCCTTTATGTGTTATAACAATCCTGCAGTAACTGTTAGACCCACTGAGAAAAGCTTTTCTGTAAATGCATATTTTTTCCTCAGCTTTTCCTTTACTTTTTATTTTCTTATGGATCAGGAATAGTGGTGGTCATTCCAGCTGTTGCTATCCCTGTCAATATAAGTCTGCATTTACCATGAGGACATAGGAAAATTGTTCTTGCCAATTCTGTGATATTATGGGTTGAGTTTGGTGCAGATAAAGAGTGGTGTAAATTACAGGAATGCCCAATTATGAGAAGGTAAGAGCCTGTCATGCCCATGGGTGCCCTGTTGATGTGATAAATAGATGTCCATGGTTGGCTGTGAAGCATCCTAAGCATGTGAAGTACGGATGGATATGGTGTCCCAGACAGGGGTGTCCAGCTGGCATCTAAGAAAGCAATGAATACAGGTGCAACCTGTTGAGTAAATGCCCTAGATGGAAATAAAAGGATCTGGGACACAGCCTGGAGATGGGAGAAGTCAAATTGTATACATACATTGAAGATATATCTGATGAGAAAATTGTTCTTTTGCAGAGGGTTGTGGTTTTTTATGTGCCTTTTCAAGTCTGGAAAAGTGGAAATGAGAACTTGTAAAGGGTGGCTTTTTTCCCCCTGTGGATTATTTTTAAGCAAGATCATTTAGAGAGCTTCTTTGCTGTGTGCCCTCTGCAAACTGTTCTGTTTGTCCATCTGTGAGGGTGTGATAAATGTCAACAGAGAAGCAAAGTAAGAGAAGAAAAGTGGGAAAGCAAAAATCCCTTAGAAGTTCCTTAAGCCAGGTTTCCTACCAAAGACAATACATTATGAAAACAGTCTTATATTTGCGTAAATTTCTGTAAGTTAAAAATGAAAACATGACATATTCTGTTTATAAACTGGAATTGATCAATAAATTGAATTATTTTCTTCTATTTTTGATGGGTCCAGAATGGAGTGTTCCTCACTGAAATAAGTCGAATATGGCATGAAACTTTATTTTACACAGAGATGCCTAACATCATCCTCGTGTGCAAGGTGCTGAGAGACTGCTATCAGAAGCTGTTTTAATGAATTTTCTCATTTGTATTCCCACATTGTCTTTCATCCAGCGAAAGGGACCTGTTCCAGTTTCAAGCAGGTGATGGAGGGTGCAGGATTGGAGTGTCTTAACTCAGTTAATATGCTTTTCACCTGGTTTAGGGAATACCTAAGGCTGATAGTTGTCTATCTGAAGTTCAAATGGTAACAAAGACATTTTCACAAGGGCAAATATATCCAGATTTAATTTTGTAAGATCAACAATTGTGGCAGATCAAGAAAATGAACTGGCACTACGTATGCAGACTTCTACCCTTTTAAAAACTCATCTATTGGAATAGGCCAGGTAATTGTGATGCTGAGCTCAACTCCATCTGCCTTGAGGATTAAGGTGGGAAGAAGTGAAACAAACCCATAGCTATCCACACACCCACCTTTGTGTGGATGAACAGTGGGTTTAGGTGCCTGGCTCCCATCAGCCCAGTTTCATCCGCTCTGCAGAGGGTGATGATGACCTTTGCTTCAGCATGTGCATGGTAAGTCTGAGACATTGCACAAGGATGAACTCACTGTCTAGCCACTGTACAGCTCTTATGCATATATATCAGTCTCAGAAAGCCCAGACAGAAATATGAGCCCCCAGGGATGTAAATCACCATTTTCTCATTGAATCCTAGGGCTGATGAAGCTCAGGTTGGCTTCAAGCCTGTACAAGAACAATGGAGATATTTGAGCTATGGTTTTAAACAAATCTCTTATATTTTCAGATTGTTGAGATTTCGGGTGTGGAAAAGGCATGAGCAAAAGAGCTGAACAGATAATAAATTTTTATACTTGTAAATATTTTTTGTGTTCCTATTTCTAGAAAGCTTTGCCATATCTTATCATGGAGTTAATCTTAAATGTTGAACTGCCAGTATTTCTAGGTAGGAAGTCCTTTTCTTATCTCAGTTTGGTAAATCAGGACACATCTTTTTATTTCATCTCTAAATCACAAGTCTTCTTGATTAAGTACTTAAGTAGAAAAATACCATCTCCACACTGGAATATTTCCAAGTGCAATGCCTTTTGGTCTGCAAAAAAAGAAGCCAACAATTCCTTTCCATCTCAGAGCAGTTTACCTTTACTCAACATACTTAATGCATTGGTATACTGACTAAAGATGGCTGAAAGTGGCTCATCAAAGTCTGCTTTGTTTGTTGTGAAACAGCTGTACTGCCAACTTGTTTTGCTAAACGTAATAATTCTTTTTTTCCCCTGTGACTGTGTATTTTTCATTTTAAGGAAATATTTTTGTTCACTATTCAGAAGCCTCAGAACTGAATATGAAACTATAGGTTTACTTCTAAGAATGTTATGAGAATATATGCTGTAATAAATTTTATCTTTCATGCTTCTCAAATAAATAGTTCATTCCATTTAAGGGAGACCAAAGGAAAGAACCACTAGTGGAATTTCACCAGAAGTTTTACTCCACACGGGAGCAATGTAGGGAAAAAACAAATGAAGTGCACTACCCAGGATGCTCTCCCACCACAGCATCACTCACCACCTCTGTCTGTGGGTGATGTTTGCCTAATGATTATTACAATCATATGAGTTCTCCTTCTAAACTGCTCTGTATGAGCTAGAGCTGAGTGCTAGCATGGAAATGAATGATAGTGGGAAAAGTATTAACAAGCTTCAAAGTTATGGATCAAAAAACTGTGGTTCAGTGCTATCTTCTGCTTTACCCAAATAGGCATTACTGCTCTGCAGCTGAGGAAACCTGCACGGGAGGTCTCTCAACCAGAAAATGGTCATTAGAAAAAGGTAAGAAAAATGAAGTTTTTCATCTCAGCTCATTTTACTATGTTGCTCATGATGATTGTATTCAGCTACTATAGCTCTTTTCCTTCTGTATTACCAGCTTTAGAAACATGCTTGAAACACTTAGCAGTTGCAAATTAAAGTTGAATTTTTCTTGCAATATTTATTTTTTTCTCATTAAGTTGGTCATGTACTCTTAAAGAGAGGATTTTTCCTGGTACTGGGGAAGCAGGTACTCAGGTTGATGCAGATCAGCTACATGCTTAGCTGCTCATGTTCAGGACTTGAATGCCTGCTCACAGAACAGAGACTGACAGGATGGAGCAGACAGAAAGGAGCCCAAGCCATGGGACAGGCTATGCTGCCCCACGCTCATAAAATCAGCTGGCTGTGACTTCCAGCCACTTGCCTTAATCGAGTTACGAGTCTTTGGTTTTTACTACAAGTAATGGGCTGGCAGAGCAATTTGCATAGTAATTTAAACTAGAAGTAGCTAAGGCTTAAAGATATGGGGAAAGAGAACTGGCCTTTGTGATGTTTATAAGGTGTTACAATCATCCATAGCTTTAAAATGATAATTTTTTTCTTTTTCCTGGTGCTCAGCTCTAGTCGTTGTGCCTTCTACAGGTTGTGTGATGCTCCAGAGTTCCTGGAGAGAGGAGGTTGGAACTAGTTGATCTTCAAGGTCGTCTTCCAGCCCATGCCATTCTGTAATTCTATAAGGCACGTTCTGCCTTTAGTTGAGATTCACAGTGTCACTTCCCATTGCAAGATTTTGTTTTCATTTTCAGTTCTGCTTGTGTAAGTCTACATATATTGTAGAGTCAGGTTTGCATTATAGGTTGAAAAATTAATCAAAACCAACCCAATCATTTTAGAAAATAAACAAACATACATGAGCAGAAAATACTGTTTGTTTATAGTAAAGGTGTTTAAATGAGAGGCATTTATTTGTGTCCTTCAAGGTAGAGACTGGAGGAGTGGTTCATGATTTGCTTTTGTTGCCAGGTGAAACTGCTTAAATTGGCAAAATCTAAGTATTTAAATTTAAAAGCTTCATGAGAAACATTTGCCAGGTGTGAGAAAAGAAGACCAAGGTCTCTCAACCAAGAAGATACTCATTAAGTTACTGCAGGTCTTCTTTTACAGTATGAATTCATCCACACACAAAAACTAGAAAATTAAAATAAAAAGAAAAAAATGAAAAAAAAAAAGAAAAAAGAAACAATGTCCAGTGTTAGTAAGGTGCCTTTTTGTTGTTTTGTTTTTCTCCTCCTCCTGGAAAAACTTGGTTTTGTTTCAAAATGTTGTGTGGTTCTGGTTATTAGAAAAAAAAACAAGCAAGCATACAAGCTTGAGAACCTCTGGGTAATAGTAATATTCACAGCATTTATTCTTAGGGTTCTCCTCATCCTGTGCACAAAACAAGACAGACATCCCTTGGAAGAAGAGGGTGGAAACTTGTATTCTAAATACAGAATTGCAGAGGACTGAATCACAGCATGCAAACACAAATGTGCAGTGACAAGCCATACGTTTCAATTCTTGATTTCTTCATTACAAGCAATGCAAAGAGTTACTAAAAACAAATATGCTTTTACATATTGTCTGTCACTCTACTTGATATCCATTTTTGGGGTGTATGTTAAATTCCTCTAGGAGATACAGCCTGAGTAACAGTGCCATTTTCCCACCTCATTTCATATATATAATTTTCCATTAGTGCATTAATAGTGCATACACAGATGACTCTGCTCCACTCATCTTCCTCCATTGTTTTTTTTCTCAGCTTGAAATTAGTAAAGTTTAAAATATTCTTCCTGTCAGATTAGGTTTATTATATACTCAAAGGACACATTAAAGCAGTTAAGCTTTTTTACAATGTTCCTTACGCATATCTCAGTATAACAGTGAATTTAATAACATTAGGTTTGGGCAGAAGAACTAAATAACAGGAAATAATCTATATTTCATGACTCCAGATATCAAGCAAATGATATATACTACTCAATTTCCCTAAGGCAGATATGACATTTTTGTAGGAATAAAAAATTAGAGACTTAAAAATGTCTTTTTCTCTGATTTTAATGTTTTACTGATATGAAATTTGATCATGTTCGATCCTTGTTTTGCAAGTGAGAAAAGAAAGATAAAAAGCTACAGTTTACAGATAAGCAAGAAAAACAAGCAAGCTGTACAGCATAGGAATACTTTGTCTCCTTAATGGATTTCTGCTGATTGTACAACTTCATCTGAAGAACATTAATGAAGGAGCAATGTGATACATATGTCTGATGAGACTCAGGCAGTGTAACAAATTATTTTATAGGTGGCATTTTGTGCCTTTTAAAGAATTTATTTTTTTATTATTGCCTTAACCTTGTTCAATGTGTTCTATTTACATTTGCCTTTTTTTTCTCATGTGTCTCCTATAATAGGTTTTTTTTCAAATAGAATGTAGTAAAGATGCCAAAGCTTACAATAAAAGAGAGTTTATACACAAAGTTTTAACCCAAGGCAGACAAGTCCTCACTTTTTCCAGCACTGAATAACAAATGGTTCCTGCTTGTTTCAGGGTACAGTTATCACAGGTAATTTTTCCTCTGCCACAGGTTAATTATAATTTTGTGCTATATCCGTCCCAACCCTGTGGACTGGGAGGCCAGATTGACTATTAGAGCTGGAAATCACATAACAGGAGGGTGGCATCACTGTGGCAGGACTGGACAACTGGCCATCACTAAATTTAAAACATTTACAAGCAGCTTTACTTCTGAATTTATTTATTTTTTCCTATTACCCCTCAAAACCAAGTCTTTACAGCCAATTTCCTTTGCTTTTCATTCCTCCTCCTGTTCCTTGTAGTGGTGTACCCTGCAGAATGAGGCAAGTTCAGTCAGACATGCAGGGCTGGTGCCTGCCAAGTCTTCATCGGGCTCAACACATGGCTCCCCTTCTGCTCTGTGGGGATGAAATGGGGATAAATTCCTTGCAGCTCTTGTCCCCAGAAAAAACATGCCAGAAACTTAAATGTAACCCCTAATGTGAGAGAAGGGGGGACTTCTCATTCATGAAATCGTTCCCAGCTTTGTTCCAGGATGCTTTATACAGTACAGCACTAGACAGAGCTCATTTCAGCAGCCTGTAATATATTTGCACTCAAACATCTTGCCTGCAACCTTACACCTCTACTCCACTGAGCACATTTCCGCCTGCAGGAAGACCTGTGGAATTTTGTTTGCAGTTTGTCAGTGGGGAAATTGCATGAGAGTCAAACATTTCTCACTTCTTGGTTTGAATAGCACAGTTAGCCTGCTGTCTGCTGTGCAGGGTTTTTAAGTGGAGTGTTTACCATTAGAGCCTCTCCATGTAAATTATTTACTATTGACAGTGATAGCTAGTAGGGGACATTTTTGTGGGATATGGATTTATAATTACACTGTTAGTTTAAGGATTAAAGCTTTTTTTTTGATGGCTTACAGAGAGTGTGTTTTTGGTTTTGAAACCGTAGGAGATGTACGAGAAATCTGACATATCATGTTGTCTCTGGCTCAGGAGAGGCAATGTGGAATGAATAATAATAAAAAAAGGGCAAAGAATTATTTTCTCTAAAAGCACTTTAATCTGAATCCATGGACAGATGGCCAAATCAAAAATTGTTGTGTTATTTTGAAAGCTTAGTGTGGCTGCCTGGAAGCTATTGTCCCTGCAGCAGGGCAGGCAGGGGGAGCTGAGCAAATTCTCCTGGTGAGCTTCTCTGAGAAGTCAGCCAGATTCAATCAGGAGCCAAAGCACCATAACTTAAAAGCACAGCAAAAGTACCTTCAACACATGCATTTCCCTGCCACCCTGAATTTACCTTGTATGTAGCAGATGGAATATTCACCCAAACGTGGCCAGGGGGGATAAACAGCTGCCATTCCAAAGGCAGAGCTCCATGGAGTGGGTCCATGTGCAGGGTGTCTGTGGCACCTGGGACACAGGGAAAGCTGCAGAGGGAAGGCCAGGGCAAGGGGTGCTCTGGGGTGGAGGTTTGGCACTGAGCTGAGGAGCACGGCTGTCCTGGTGTCCTGCTCAGCTCCTTCACCAGAGTGTTTGCTTTGTGCTTGGCTATGATCAGAGATATTTGCCTGGAGTGCATATTAATATGTGCAAAAGCCACATTAAACTTCTATAAAAGCTTCTATAAACTTCTTCTATAAAAGATTTCAACTCTAGCCTTGGGTTTTATTGTCCAAATTAAGACTGTGAGTAAGGAAGGGCTTAGTGACAGTGGAAGAAAGATACAACTCTATTAGGTCCTCCTAAATTTATTCTCTATATTAAGTGCAATACTTTCAAGTTATGTATTTTTTATATTTATTAGGTATTTTATGAAAAGATGAAAAGGTTCAAAAATAACCTTAGCAATACAGTCCAGTACAGGGTGGATATATGTCTTGAAACAACAAGTCTGAAAGTGATTGGCTTCTAAAAGTGAAAGAAATCAGCTCTTATCTGAATCAAAGTGCAAATCTTGATTTCTATTTTACTCCCTAACTGAAATAACAAAGTGTAATGAGTGTAAATGTAGTTTTTGAATTCAACAATTGGAATTTTCCTTGGTTTTGGAAACCAGTGCAACTATGAAATAATGAATTTCAGAACACCACAATCCAGAAAACGTGAAATTGCCTTAGAGGAAGTCACCGTGCCAGAAATTTTTACAATTTGTTGTTGATTATAATGAAAATGACTGACTGTCTCTAGCCACATTACAAGTGGGTGCAATGCAGCCTGGCAGTGATGGGCTCTGCTGCAAGAGGCACCACTCCTGGCTCAGGTGAAGCACCTGCTGGCACAGCTGCCATGTGCTGATTGCTCACCCATAGCTAACCTGCCTGTTAACTTTCACAGGAAATAATGATTTTCTCAGCTATGGTAAAATGGTTCTGATAAATCAGAGAATCACAGAATATGCTGAGTTGGAAGGAACCCACAAGGATCACTGAGTCCAACTTGGCCCTGCACAGGACACCCCAAGAATCACACCATATGCCTGACCATTTCCTTGGGGAACCTGTCCTAGTGCTCAGCCACCCTCTGGAAGAATCTTTTTCTAATATCCAACCTAAACCTCCCCTGACACAACCTCAGGCCATTCCCTCAGGCCCTGTCACTGTCACCACAGAGCAGAGATCAGTGCCTGACCCTCCAATTCCCCTCATGAGGAAGTTGAAGATTGCCACGAGGTCTCCCCTCAGTCTCCTCCAGGCTGAACAGACCAAGTGACCTCAGCTGCTCCTCACACAGCTTCCCCTCAAGGCCCTTCACCATCCTCATGGCCCTCCTTTGGACATTCTCTAATAGCCTGATATCTTTCTTATATTGCAGTGACAATGCCAGACCAAAATCTCTGACCAATTCTATTTTTCTGTAAACCTTACTTTTGAAAGTGACATAAAATAATGGACTTCCTCTATTTTTGTACAAATAACTAAAGCACGTATCATCAAACTGTTGAGTAGATTTTAAGTACATCCATTTTTAATATTGTTTTTATTTTACGATGGCTTTCACAGTGAGCTGAATGAAAAACACATATGAAATGTGTGGGGTTTTTAAAAATATTCAGATAAATCAAGAAGCCATTTTCCTGGGATGCTGTCTCAGGGCAGAAAGAAATGTGGCAACTGATTTATAAACCCTTAGTCATTTACAGTAAAGATGTTGATACAGCAGGAAACATAATGCTGTGACCGATTTTGTTGTAATATAAAGATTTTAGTTTCCTTTTTTATGTTGCTTTTTCTCCTTCTCCTGCTTGCCACAGTAACCTTTCGTTCTTGCTCTTCCAGAAAAAGAATTCCACAGGCACAATGAAAACTTGCTAATCAAAACAACATTGTGAACTGAGAAAATAATAAGATTGTCACAAGCATTGCCTAACTCAGTTCGGGTAAGTTTGCATCTGATTTACTGGGTTTTCCCAGCATGTACTGCACTTATGAAGGTATTATTTAGTAAAAAGGTGCCTCAAAAGATACCAGAGCAAAGAGGCTGATAAGCACGTTCGTGTTTATCATATACCATGAAGCAGAAAGGCAGAGTGGGTGCTGTTTTCTGGGTGAACACAGAGTAATATGGTCTACAGATACTATATCTACATAGTATATTGACAACAGCAGATTGGAGTGATTCCAATCCTGGGTTACTTTTCACATGTGACTAGATCTACCAAGGAACTGAGCAGATTTTCTGTGGTTCAGGGGAAAATCTCATTTGGTTACTGGTGATCTAGTTTTGAGGTCTCTGGCACTGCCTTGACAGCAAATTTGCAACGAATTAATTCTGCAGGGTCTTTATGCCAATAAAGCAGTTTACTACCCTTATGCACAGTGCCTTTTCCTTATGCAAACATTATCATTGGAAAAATACTACAAGAAACAACTGTGTTTTAGAAAAAAATTCAAATTGCCTTGATGTAGAAAGTCTTTAAGTTCTCATAGCTGATCTCAAAACTCCTATTTAATGCTACAGCTTGAAAACCACTGCACACAGGGTAGACAGTGATTTCTTGAAGGATGAGATAAAGCTGATATTTGGATAAAACGGAGAAAATGTTGGCTGTGCTGATGAAATCTGGAAAACCACAGTTCATACAAACTGTCTCTGCAGAGAACTGGGGATCTGCTGAGCCACTCACCAGGATGCTGGGCAGCCTGCCTATTCTGCAGCTACTGTGGAAGTAAAGAGAGTTGAAAGTGCTCAGGGCTTCATGACCAGAGTATTAATCAGTGAAAATGGGTGATGCAGAGAAACTTCATCTTTGCATATAATTAGCTGGCATTCAAGTTGCTGTCTCTGTGGTATTAGTTTTGACTCCACCAAGGCAGCTGAGCTGAGATAGTAGCTCTCAGATGCTGGCCTGAGTCTTGAAAGCAGTACAACAGTGTTGGCTATAAATAATACAGCAGGGGATATGCAGGCAATGTTGTTTTCAATACTCATGTTAATCCATTACAAGTTTGCTTTGGTATCTCTCCCTGACACAGCTTTATGCTGCTTAGACCTGCCCTTCATGTGCAAGCAGTGAAGCTCATTGGTTTTTCTGTGCTCAGGCAACATGTGGCTCTAGAGTCACAGCTGTGTCTGGGAGGGAAAAGAACAGATGGGCTGAAAGTGAGCATGCCATGTTCAAAATTACAATTAAAATTTTATATTGCTTCTTAAGGACTAGAAATCTAAAGGAAAATAAAATCCTCAGGTTTTTGTTCAGATGATCATATAAAATGGAGACTGGAGCATGGTCTCACTGAAAGGCACTGGAAGGAGATTGCTGACAATGAAAAGTAGAGAGGCACACACAACTTTGAAATAGTGCAAACACATTTTGTCCTGATAGTATTGGACAGAGATTATCCAGTCTTGGAGTTACAGCACGTTGTGTTCGTTCAGACACTGTCTGTGGACTGCCCAAGGAGCCTGAACTACTCTTGGAGACCTGAACCCTTGAAGGAACAATCTTCTAACTCCCATGGCAGGTGGGATGTGAGCGACTGAATCTAGAGCTAATAAACACTTACATTGTGCCCTTTTAGTTGCCATAGTGATAAACTCTTGTACTGTTCTCAGATTGCTGATAAATTACGAAGAAGAAAGCCACAGTGATACCAAGAGGGAGTATTTCTGTATATCTAAATTTTAAAGACTAATAGTAATGCAAATTTATTTGATCAGGCACATCTATTTCACTAAAATTTTAATATTTTTTTCTCAGCCAAGTGCTGCAAATCACTTATTTCTACTCAGAAGACTCTTTACAGTCAATAACATCTTGTGGGAACATCTTGTCAGGCAGTTTGACACTTGAAGAAAAGGAAGGGTGAGAGTAGGTAGGTCTGTGGGTTTTCAGGCTGCCTAGAAACCTGCTGGTAGCAGGGGAATGCTCCACAGATGGGAAGAAATCACAGGGTTGTATCCTGAAGCTTACAGGGTCAGTGACTCTGTGTAGGCCTCTTAATACATCTGCATAATAAGCTTTTCCTTTCTCATATTAATGTTTTTGAAAGTGTTTCTGATCTGTATTTGCATATGGGTGCCAGATGATGACGCATTAACTCTGCAAGCTGAAGTGAGCACAAAAATATGCTCAAATGAAGCAGGGAAATATTGCTGTGTCAAAGTCACATAAAATTACATGTGCAAGATTTACCTAGCAAGTTGCTGGAAAGGAGGCATCTCTCGAGTATTGCAGCAATGATCTTAGCATTTAAGCAAACCAGGAAAGTGTGTGTTTGACAAAGAATACAAAAAAAAGTAATATGACAGATCTTTAAAAGGATCTAAAATCTCTCTAACACTGGGAATCAGTAATGTAAGGGATTTTGTCTAAAACCAAGTAATTATCATTGCTTGATAAATCTATTTACAAAAAAAAAGCAGCTTGAACAAGTAACTCACATTTTCTCTCAGATCACATGAAACTTAAAGATCAGAAGTATTCTATGCAGACCTTCTGAGGATATAATACATGTCATGTGACACATTTGATTCTGCTGTAGCTGGCCATCCTTAAAGAGCTAGTTCTAAAGTGTGTGTTATCACTTCCAGTACACTGCATTGCTCTAAACAGAAGTGTGGAATGACTAGATATTGTGGTGTGCTAGAAATGGGATTTCCATTTCTACAAACGCCAAATAACACTTATCTGAAAAGCCTGTTTCTTGATTCTGGAAGGTTTTTGTTAATAATTGCAATAGGAGACATAGCTTTTTGTCTTCTTCACAGAGAAATGAGAATACAATGGGCCTTTCTATTTTCAAAGAAAAAGTTTGAAATTACCTTTAATTTTTCATTCTGGGAACTCTGATCTGGCAAGATCTAGCTTGAGTTTCTTCAAAACTTGAATACCAGAGAGAGTAAGCCCTTTTTGCCTATGAGGGAACAAACTTCTTAAAGTATTAGTGAAATTGCAGGATGTCAGCAAAATGTGTGGAGTTGGGCTGCATCAAAGATCTTGGCTCTGTAAAAGCACTCTTTCTTTCAATGCCTCTGGGCTCCAAATTCAAAGCAGAAGGCATCAGGAAGTGGGGAAAGTGAAACAGGTGTCACTTTTATATGTCCTTCCATTCATGACTCAGTACATTTTCTTGCCTCATAAAGTTTGTGTTGTACATTATTCTTTCTTTGGGCCTGAATCTTTCCCTCTTCTGTGTGAGGTATTTCACTTGGTAAATGTAGGCTTACTGAAACTAAAATGGATTTAAATTGCTGCAAAGTTCTAAGGGAATGACACTTTCTACTGAATAACATTTTCAGCCTTACATAACAACCACCTGAAAGTCAAAGTTGTGTCCTTGCCCAAGGACGTGGTTTCAAAGCTGTCACCTTGTAACAGCTGTAATTGTTATGCAAGGAAAGGAGGTAATCAGATAGATAGTGTTCATCATTTGATTTCATACTTCTTCTACAAGCTTAAGCACAGGAAACCTGTGAGAGATTTATTTCATTGCTCACTCATATCTTTACAGGACAGCATAAAGATGAATGTCTACAAAGAGATCTTTCTTGCAATTTCCTGCAAGAAATGATACCGGAAAGGTTTGTAGCTCTCCGGGGACTTAATTTCTACATATACCCGAGGGAGACTTCTGATCAAAGATGCCTTTTAAAACGAAGGCTAGTGAAGATGCTTTAAATAAATGCAAACTTCCTTCCCCAAGGGCTAGCAAGGAAAAGGAGTAGTCTATAAGAGAGAACTGGACAGTATTATTGGTAGAAGTAAAAAAATTTCAAAGTAACCTGTGTCCTAAATGGAAAAGGGAGTTGTTTTAATAATCCAATACAAAATTTAGTAAAGCTTTGGGAAATGTTTGTTTGTTCTGTTTTTTAGCACAGAGTTATTTGCAAAGTTTCCATTGTGTTGTTTTTTAAGGGAACATTGGTGTCTGGGAAATGGAAGCTCCTCTTGAGCTAAACTTCCTAGGACCATGAATTCACCCATATGCTGAGTGGTTGTCTGATTTCATAACTTGCATATGTCTATATATAATGCTGACATAATAGAATTATTTTGAAACCCAGGGTCAGTACTATTTCCTTTCCTTCATGAGAAGCCAATCCATTGCCACTTGGCAGGAGGTGGCCTGGTGTGCATTAATAAGAACACACACCTTGGTGTGTAACACACCTTGATACATTAGTATCTTTTCCTTAATAATGCAGTCAAAGTTTCTCCTTGGTAGTTACTGTTCCTGCTTTATTTCCTTACAGTTTGAATACTATAGACACATACATTAAACTATTTATTGTCAGAAAATATTTGCAAATGGATTTAATTTAAATACTTTTAAATAGTCTTGGTTCATAGGAGCATTATCATTCAGCCCTCAAGAAATACTGTAAAATTTAAGTTATCCCAGAATTCCATATATTGGGCACATTTAGATTCCACCTGTAAAACAAAACACTACATCAACACTTCCTTCAAATACTATTTTCGATGAACCTCCACGTGAAGAAGGCCTTTGGCATTGGGATTTAATTATTTAAATGAGTATTGAAGCAAAATATATTCAAAGTTGCAGGTAAGTCCTGAGACTTGAGTTTTGCTCCTATTTGCTTTGTATCTAACCCAGTTTTCTTCTACTCGGAGTGGTTCAGAAATCACTAATTGATCTCCTTGGTGTGACATGAAGCATTTCCAGGTAGATGGTGAACCTAGAGACAGATTTCTTGATCATCTGTATAAAAAGGATGTCACTCCTGGAGCCTATTCTGGAGTCAACCAGCCAGCTTCTTCCAGAGTGAATCCCAGGGTGGCTGCAGGGACCCTTTCCTCTGAGCAAGATGAGTGGCACAGCACAAGACTGGGCTCACAGGCACCCTGTGCAGCTGCCCAGTGCTACAACAGGTAACCTTCCACCTCTGCCTATGTGCCTGCATGTGTCAGGACCCAAAAAGGTCTTTAATATTTTACTATGTCATTTTTCCCTTGCAATATCACCCTGTGAATGCCAGAGGCTACATCTCATCAGGATCCCCCTCATCAGGGGAATCTTCCTGCTGGTTTGAGGAAACTAGAACATTAGTCTCCATATACACAAAAATATCCCAAAGATAGGAATGCTTTGCCTCTGTCTGGACCAGATTCCATCCAAGCCTTCTGAGCTGATAGAACCTGACTGTGAATGCCACACATCTATCTCATGTTCTTTAGGGAGTCTAGGTCTCTCTCTATGGGGCAGACAAAAGAAAATGAAAGCATTTTTTTTTTCATTCTCTCTCCCTGCTCCACCTCCCCCTCTCACCTTGTTTTTTTAGCATTCTTTATGACAAAAAGGGGTGTAAAGCTGAATGGTCTTCTTGGAGTTAGTTCTGTGTTGGTGGTGCTAGTCCTAAAGGACTACAAATTTAACTGTACCTGAGATATCTTTTTAAAATTTAGTTTCTTATAGCACATTGAAACGTTCCAGCTGTTTCAGTATTTTGGTACGTGTCTCTGATGAAAACCTTCGGGTTATAGAGAGCTGCAGAGGCGTGCAGAGGCTCCAATTTAGAAGATAATTTAATGCATTTAGGAAGTCAACAGAGGAAGACTTCTGGTTCCACTGGAGCTGGGGAACCTGAAATATATCTTTAAATCTACTCTAGCTTTTAAAATAAGGCATACTTCAAATTACATTACATTACTTCAAATTTAACAAAAAATGTTAAATTGTCTTGACATATCTTTCCTCTCAGGAGATTATCCCAAATAATTATTCAAACTATATAACTGTAGCAAGGTGCCTATGAAGAGATATCTTTAATTTTGCTGCTTTTAAACTATTGTCCCTGATTTTCCAACTTGAAAAAAATACACTTATTACTTTAAAATTAAGTGAGTAAATTGAAATTCTCTCTGTTTGAATGACACAGAACAAACACTTGTGTGTTCCACTAGAAGAACTGTTGGGAATGATAGTGTTAACCTTCATGCCACTTGATCTTTAGAAGGAAAGTAAAGAATATTTTACTATTGGATTATTCTGAATTTATTAGAAAGACCAGGGTGTGAGGAATTGGAGGGTGGGGGACCACAGAGCTAGAGAAGATCAGTTTGTGGAGCAATTTTGACAGTGGTGTGATCTCCAGACAACTCAGTGGCAGCCAATGGCACCTTTTCAATTCACCATACATGGATTTTTAGTGAGGTTTCATTGCAAAGTCATCGTTGACATGAGGGTTGCCATAATCCTTGATCCAAAATCTCTGATCAAAATAATTTCAAGGATTCTGTAAACTCTTCAAATATACCCAAACACCTATGCTTTTCAATCTGTAGTAATTTCTTTTCCAGTCCCATAGCAAATAATGTATCCCTGTGGGTTTCATATCAACTTTTTTGTGATGTGAAAATGGAATCCACAGTGAATTTCTTTGCTTGCTGATGAATCACCTTCACTACTTCAGTTTTTCCAGAATGCCTGAAGTATTTTACATTTTTAACTTTTCTATGAATATTCTGTGTTAAATGCAGTGTTTAATGAGAGAGGCATTGCTCAATATATGTAATAGATATATAGTCCTAGACATGCTAAAGTGATAAGCTATGAACACCTTTTGTATAGGCTAGAAAGATATTTTTTTTTGAAGTGACAATGTGATTTGCAGTACATTTCTAATCCTTTTCTGATGTATTTTTTAACTTTTTACTCCATATTTTGCATGTATGCATTTAGTGTTTTCCCTTATGTGATTTACATCACAAGTAACAGCAGATATTAGCTTCTTTCTCTCAGATGATTTATTGAAGTTGTCAAGGTAACTTTTTATTTTATCTCTCTTATCCAGAGAGGTCTCTATTTGGTGTTATCAGTTTTATTTTTCCCTCCATATATTCTTTGTTTAATATTTCACCTTAATGGAAATACTGAAGACTTTAAGACATAGGACATGTCTCTCTAAGAATCTGTTCATCTCCTTTTGGTAGAAAACAGACTTTGAACTATTCTTTATTCAGCCTTCTGCACAACAATTTTCTCTAGAACATATTTCTCTTGTTTGATTATGGGGGTGTCTTGTTGGTCACTGTCAAAAGCCATAAGAAACACAAGATGTTTGCATACTTCCCACTCATCCACTAACCTGATAATTTTATCAAAGAAGGGGATTGTGTTGAATGCATCTTTTTTGAAAATACATGTTAAATTATTCTTATTACCCTCTTGTGTTAACAAATTGATAGATTACTTTATAATTTATTCCACTATTCTTTGGGATACTGAAATAAGGTTGAATAGTTTCTAATTTCTTAGATAGACCTTTTTCCTCTTTGAGAAGGATTTTCTCTTTGTCCTCTCACAGTCCTTTGGGATCTCATTGTCTTCTAAAGACGTTCAGAAATCAGTGCTAATACCTCTGAGACTGCTCTGGGCTACTGCTGTGAGTACTCACAGGGGGACACTACTGCTGTGAGTACTCACAGGGGGACATTTTGTCAGGCCCTGCTGAGTTCATTATCTCTAACACTTAAACTATCTTCCGTGCTTCTAATTTATCTCCTTTCTCCTTGTTACTGATTCCACAATAATCGTGGTATGGATTCACTGAGTGCTTGCACCAGGAGTTACTTTGGACTGAAACATCTGTAGCTCTCTGAGTGACTCCCCCCAAAGCCCAAGTGCTCACCAGAGCTCCACATCCATGGAAGCTATAGGTTGGATCCATGCCCTACTCTCCTTTGCTGTCCTGAGAACTGCCAAGCTCCTCTCTGACATCCACAGGTGTCAGAGGCTTCAGGAACACTGGGCTCAGCTCAATACCTCCTTGAAATCTAGTATGTCTTATCTCTCAGAAGAGTGTTGGAGGCTTTGGTTTTCATTTAAAACAAAATAATGCAGTAGCTGAGCTGGGACCCAGAGGAGAAGTCCACAGCTCTGCAGCCCTGTCACTCCTTTATGAGGACCAGTGTCACGCCAGGGACATGCCAGGGAGTGAACAGGAGGAGGGAGGCAGAAAGGAGTGACAAGGACAAGAGGAAATGAGCTTGTGCTGCTCCACAAGCAGGTGTGCAGGAAAAGGAAAGATTAATTCATGGTCTGCTCCAATGATTATTCCTGTTTCATTTGAAGACAGAGTGATTAAAATGTAGGAAAGTTGCTTGTGGTAGAAAACATTGGCAAATTTTGTGAAAAACTCATTTCTCAAAGAAGTGTTACAGTGTCAAATAATGTTTAAATAAAATAATTTTGTTATCCGGTAGCATGTAAGTACTCATTGTGTCATATTTGTCATGCCTTCTGGCATAACAAATTTAGCATTTGCTGCAAGACACATTGGCTGCTGTCATAGGAAGTAGCAAAATTGATATAAAAGAGGGACAGCATATGGCAAAAATATCACTTTGGGAAAGGACATAATGCTGCAATTAATAATAAAATAAGAAAATAATCTTTTTGCAAAGAGAAATCTAATCCACTTAAAGCACGTCCCTGGAGCAGTTTGCTGTGTTTCCAAGCCTAGGTGAATTCTCCTAGGTGCAGTAATCTTTCATTGGAATTTATTTTGTCAGGTCTATGCCAAGTAGGAACACATAGTAGATATGACATAGAATATATAATAAGCTATAGCTTTCTCTCCCTATGAAATCTTTTGGCCTCATGAACTTTTGTACCAAAGCCTTTATTACTTGAAAAAGAAAGCAGCATATATACTTAGGCTGGAACGTCAGACTTCTTCCTTGCTGCTGCATCACAGTGAAATATTTTTTATTTCCAAATTGGCCTGGGTCTAAAGGCATGTGTTGACTTCTCTGAATTCTGGCTTGGTGATAAGTAGAGCTAAAATGAGGAAATCTCTGAAAAATTGCTTCTTTTTGACCAGGAAAGGGGAAAAAATCCCAAGGTACATGAATTCAATAAAAAAGTGTCTAAAACTTCTCCCTCTGGAAGACCAGGTGGCTGTTGTGGGTCCACATAGAAAGTTGTTCTAAAAGTTGTAGCAAGTGAAAATACAAAGTGAAGTCCTCTGAAGAGCTGTGTATTTCCTATTTCTCCAGAGGATAAGGAGAGGTTATTTCATCTCAGGATGAGAAGAAAGTTGACCTGCTAGATCCTTGCAATTGTTTTCAAGGACTTTTACTTGTTAGAGAAAAAGGAATGTGGGATAGGATAGGAGTGGGCGTTTCACATCTTAAAGCTCCGAAAAGTGTGTTTGACAGGTTGCAAACATGTGAAAAATACACTTCTGAACCACTTTGGTGGGAAGCAAGAAAATTTTCTCAGGCAGTAAATAGTTTGTTAAAGTGAGTGGCTCCAATAGCTAATCTGTGCTGACTTCCATGGAGAAGCTACAGTGAATCCTTCAGAAACCTTCACACATAGAATATGCTGAGTTGGAAGGGACCCACAAGGATCACCGAGTCCAACTCCTGCTCTGCACAGCGCCATCCCCAGGAGCCACATTCTGTGTCCGAGAGCATTGACCAAAAACTTCTTGAGCCCTGTCAGGCTTGGTGCTGTGACCTCTTCCCTGGGGAGCTGTTCCAGTGCCCAACCACACTCTGGGTGAAAAACCTCTTCCTAATATCCAATCTAAATCTCCTCAGACTCAGCTTCAGACCATTCCCTTGGACTCTGTCACTTGTCACCACAGAGAAGAGATGAGAGTTCCACCCCCTACCCCCTTTCCTGCTTGACTTCTGACATTTGGGAATTGCCTGCTCCTGTGCCCTGAGTAGGTGATGTTTAAAAAATGGCCAGAACTGATGGACCCCAGCATCTGCAAAAACTTTTTTCAGGAGACCTTGCTTGCTTGTTGCCTGAGCAGCCTGAAGTCTGCTCTCCTCATATGCTGAATTCAGGTTTTGGCACTTTTCCTCTTCTTCACAAGATTTTAAACTCAATTTCTTTGTGGTCTCTTTGGGCAAGATGGCTGCCAGTCTCCACTCATGAGATCTAAACTTTTCCCAAGTGGGAGCTCAAAGAGGGCATCTGTCTGAGCTGTCTGAGCTCCCTTAGGACCCGTTCCATAAAGTTGTCATCCAGGTTTTTAGGAATCTTCTAGCCTTCATTGTACTAGCTGTGTGATGCTTCCAGTTAATTCCTGGCAAGTTGAAGTCTCCCATAAGGACAAGGGCAGTTGATTTGGAAGAGTCCCTTAGTTCCTCAAAGAATAATTCATCATTGTCCTGGCCAGGAGGTCTGTAGTGGACTCCCACGATGGCATCTGCATTATTTGTTTGTTTGTTTGTCCCTTGATTCTTATCCAGAGGCTCTCAACTGTGCCATTGCCAGCTGTGAGCTCCATACATTCTACCCCTTCTGTTCCATACAGTGCCAGCCCTTCACCTCTCCTGCTGTGCCTGTCCCTCCTGAAGAGCCTGTAACCATCCCACAGGGCACTCCAGGCACAGGACTCATCCCACCAGGTTTCACTGATGCCAGTGATGTCAAATCTCTGTGACTGGGCCAAAGCTTGGATTCCCCTTGTTTGTCCCTTGTTCTGGGTGCATTTGTGTGGAAATTTCAGGTGTGGTACATTGTAGCCAACACTTCCTGAGGCAGATTGAGGGATCCCATCAGTGCTCCTTTCCTTAAGTTTTGACACAACATCCCATCACTCATCACTGGCCAGCCTGGCTTTGTCCCTTTCCCCTTTCCAGGCTGGCTTAAAGCTCTGCCAATGAGCCCTGCCAGTTCCTGTGCTAGAGCTCTTTTTCTCCACTGATATTGGGGCATCCCATCAGGTATCAGTAGACAGCTGTTGAGTAGATCATCCCATGGACAACAAATGCAAAATTTTTCTGCCAAGACCAACCTCGGAACCATGCACTGACTTGATGAATCTGCCTAGTTCCATCAATATTCTTACCAGAAGAAGGGAGGAAATTGCTGCCTTTGATCCATACCCCTCTTCCAATTGTCCCAGGGCCCTGAATTTTCTTTTGATTGCCTTCTGCCTTCTTTTTTGTTTAATCACTGCCAGTTTAAACAACCACTAGACAGTTATCAGAGGGCCTTATTAAACTGGAGACTTTTCCAGTAATGTCCCTTATCTGAGCCTGTAGAGACAGCAGACTTTCTTGTGAGTTGGATCTGGTCTGCATATCAGGCCCCACATTCCCCATAGAAGGGAGTCTGCTATTACAACTGCCCACCCTTCTTTTCCTCTTAACAGAGGAGGTTGTGGTGCTCAGAACAGGTACTGCTATTTTAGGAGGCCCCACTATCCCAGAAGGATCTTTGCCCACCTCATCTGTTGTCTGATCTTCTAGTTCCAGAATCTCACATCTCTCTAGAAGGTTCCTGTCCTACTTGCAAAATTCTGAGAAAGAGGAGGAACCTTCTGGGCCTGCTTCCAGCCTTCTTCTTTAAAACACCCTTGGCTCACTGTTTGATTGATTACTCTGCAGGCTTCTGAGTCCACCTGCCTCTCCATTACCATGGAGATTTGAGACTTCTGAGAGTCTGAGACCACAGTGTCTCTGAAAATAATGGATCTATTTCTTGGTCATTCTCTCAAATACTACATAGGGAGGTGGCGTCAGCTACAGGTGCACAGAAAAAATGCACCCACAAAGTCATACAGACTGAGGAGCACATGAAAGGTCGTATGTAAAAACTGTGCAAGTCCTCTGTAGATCCTCAGCTTCACACCAGACATTCCTCTTGAGATTGTTCATAGGGCAGGGAAATAGAAGGGGATTAAAAAAAGACCACCCTAAATCAAAAAAGTACAAACCTCCCTACTTTTGAGAAGTTAACAATATTGTAAACTTCTTCAAAAGGTTCTGTCTAGGGGATGTGGCAGTTTACTGATATGGTCGACTACCTGTGGAATTTCTAAAACCTGTAGAAATGTGATGCATAGATCTGAAGGAAACTTATCTTTTCCTGGAATAAATCACCTCTTAGATTTCCAAGGACTCCTTTTTTCAACAATTTCTCTGGAACACTGATAAGCTTTTTAAGAAGAAATTGGGAGAGTGAAGAATGAGAACTGTATAAAAATGGATTTTCTTTCTGCTTCCTAGAAAATAGCATGAACCGGGGTAGGAAAGAATTCTTGTTTATTACACTACAATAATATGAATCCTGTCTTTCAGTTTATGATTAGCCATGTTTAGTTCACCCTGATAAATCGATTTACAGCATTTACACTTTATACTAAGTACTCAGCCAAAAGAAAATTTAATTTATGCTCCCTTATAATATTTACATGAAAGATTATTCTTTGAGATTTGAAAACTGACAGAACATATGTCTTATAAAATGAAAAAAATTAAAAAGTTATAAGAATGAAAAAGTCTTTTTTTTGTTTAAAATGTTGCTTGACTTGTTTCCCACTTTGTAATAAAAAAAAGAATAGTGACTTCATCCTACAAACACTTTTTTTAATGCCTAATCCTTTTTAGGAGCAAAGATGACACAAACCTTCTTGAAATAACATATAAGCCATCAGGATGTCAAGAGAACCTGGCTGTTTCTAACTGCCCAGAACAACAACTTCAAAGCCAAATCTGCAGCTGTAGCCTTGCTGTGCATAGCAAACAGGAAAAAACACTGCCTAATGCAAAAGAGCACAGAGAAGGATCCAGTAGAATGGGAATGAAGGGATTTTCATGCATCTCTACTGAAACATCAGTTCATTCCAATCATATCATTGACACCTAAAAGCACAAACTGGCTGCAGAGAATAGAATCAAGTTTGTAAAGACTTGGTATTCACACTTCCTTATTTTTCAAGAGAGAGGTGCAACACAGAACTGAATACAGAACAAACAATTTTCGACCTCTTTTGTATATACTCTGCTTAAATTTCTGCTATTGTAGTAAGACAAATATGGATGAACTCACACCAGAGCAAAGACATCAAATTAAGGCAGAGAGCCTCAATAATAATGTATTTTTCTCATTATTAGTAATTAATGATATATTAGCTCCTCCAGAGAATCAAAAGTGCAGAATGAGAGACCACAGATTTTTTTAAAAACATTTCCCAGAGAACCATTTCCATGCCTTCAGATGATGGAGTCTGTTCCAGTGTGCTGTACCTAGAGGAATGACAATATTACACCAAAAGTTGCTGGGATCATTTATGTTTTGTTCCACAACTTCCCACTGCTACAAACTGCCAGGGCATCCTGATTGCTGAAGAGTTACCCTGGCCATGTAGGAATGTAGCTGAACAGAGCAGATTGCAAGAACAGTCCTTGATTTGGTCCACTGCTCTTTCATGAGGGGAATTGTGGAGGGTAGTAAATAATGCAAAAGTGTATTTCATAGAGGAACTCATTCACACAGCCACAGCTAACTTGCAGGCTTGAAGGTGATGGAAAGGCACTCATTATTAAGAAAGATGAAAATAATGCATTTATTTTCTTCCTTTTGGCAGAGAATTAGATTAATTTCTGTATCTGGGTCTGGATGAAATGTTCCTGCCCTTTGTTCAGCCCAGCAATAACTTCAAAGCATTTTGAATATTTGGCTAGGTACAATAGTATTATATGTCATAAATCATGGATCACATTAGCTGGGCCATTCATGAACTCAGTAAGTAATGACAAATGTAAAGCTAAATTTGGCTTTCAGTTGCACGATGTAAATCTCTTGTAGCTTTGAAATCTACAGAACATTCATCATGAAAGGAAACTTTATTTTCAATATTCCCAGAACACAGGAAAATCAAAGGACTGCTTTCAGATCACTAAAAACAGCATATCATATCAGACAGAACTTTAAGAAATACAGAGATTTTGTGGAAAAGAAACATGTTTTCTAAATTTGTGAGTTCCAATAAATGTCATAGTTAAATGGCGCCAAATGTTTTGAATAGCAAATCTTAAACCTGAAGAGGTCAGAAAAGGGAATAAACATGGTTTTGGATATGTTCTGAAATCAGTTTTTGTCAATATCTCCTAGGTCTCTGTTCAGGTCTGGGTGGAAGGCTTTGGTCCATGTTTTAGCTGTGTTGCATCCTATTAGAAGAAAAATATCCTGACCTCATCTGAGAGGATGTTGTAGCTGATGCTCCAGACTGTATTTGAAGATCCAGTCCTAAGTGAGCCTTTTTTCTTCTTTTCTTATAGCAGTAAGTCTCGCTGCTGCTCTTTAATGGGAACCTGATTATATTATTGATAGTTGGCAGCTGGAGAAGGGGAGACTAAGGATAACTGAGATGGACAAGAAGGTAGTATTGTTTTATGCAAACAGGAAAGAAAAAAAAGACAAGACCTCCCTCAACCTTTGGTCCCAAGGTGCCAGAATTATGCCTGTTTCTTTTCTGTGAGCAGGGCAGTAGTGCTGAACTATATCTCGTCTTTCTCCAGGCACAGATGTAGAGTGACAGAATCTGGCATTTTAAGAATTATGTTTTAGGCTTGGCAGAAGTTTTCTCATGAGCATGTGTACACGTGAGTCTTGAAGGATTTAAACACACCAGCTTGGAGGAGCAGTCTGGAGTGTCTCCTTGTTTGAATGCACCAAACACAAAACTGGTAAAGCACCAGTGGCACAGAAAAGGAGCAGAGGTTGGCTGCCAAATGTGTCACCTTGATGTAAAATAAATCTGTGCAGAGATATATTCCAAGGATCTGTAGAGCTTTGGGGATGAAAGTGAAACAGGGATGCTTAAACACCCTTCAAATGTGGGTTAGTGTTCCTCTTGCCTAATTCATAAGGACTGGCAGTGCAACACTAGGCAGGTGCCTAGAACTGACTTGTTACTAAGAGATCTGCAAGGTCTGCTCTAGCACTGAGCAGTTCTGAGTTAAGAGGGGACATTGGACTATTCTGATCCAATACATCTTCTAAGATAATGCACATCCTTCCTTTGGTGTGTGAATATGAGAGGTAGTGCCTGCACATTGCTGCCTGCACAGATAGGGATGAAGCTGTCAAAATCCACGGGTAAGAGCAAAGCTGCTCCACATCAGTGATACTTGGCTCCAGAGCAGAGGAGAAGTGGAGAGGCATTTGAGTTATGCCTACTGCTAATCTGTATTAACACAAAAGCACTGGAAGCTATTTCATTATCCTTTGCTTTGTTTCTGCTAATCCTTCCCTAGTCAGAAAAAAAGCAGAACTATTTTGAAGGCTTAAATTTATTTGCTTCTGTGCTGCAGATTTGCAAGTAGTGAGGAGCATGTGCTTAGAATATTCTCTGTTGAGTTGTTGTATAGATTCATCTACAGAACACTGACTGTATGAATTCCTTTTTACTAGGGTTGATTGAACTGTTATCTCTTTTTCCTCTTCTGCCACTAGATTATATCCAAAGACAACAATTTCTGAGACAGTTGATCAATCAGTCAGATTTTTATATTGGACTTGAACAACAATGAAGACTCTCACTTGTTGCCAAATTCCTTATGCAAACTGGTAGCAATAATAAAAAAATATTCCTAACACTTACATCCTCCTGGAACTGGTCTTCTGCAGAGCCCAGATCACCAAGTAGCTTCAGTTTGTTCAGCTGCAAATAAAAGGTAAATGATCTGCTCAAAACAACATGAATAACCATATCATTTCCCCCCTTCAATTTCAGCATTAGCATTAATCATCTGATATACTTCCTTTTGTAGATGGTTTCAGAAGTCTGTTCAACTTGATTCTGGTGTAGTGATACAAAGTAATACTGGGTCAAAATTGTCAAGTTCAGAACAAAATCCACAAACTTTCAGACATATCTGCATTTCAGACATACCTATATTGTGTATCCTGGCTGTAAATAACTAGAACATCCCAGATGTTTTTGATAATGTGTGAGGAACAAATCAAGCAGGCACGTCCAAAAGATAAACTGAAAGACTTTACAAAGCTGAAAGAATACATGAGATTTAGAAAACTTGTATCTCTACATTTCATCAAAATGTTTAGATCTTGCAGAATTTGAATTCTGCTGGTAGTACTTTCAGAGCTTCATAAAAAAATCCATATTGTCATATCAATAAAATATCTGACACAAATATCCAAATTTATAGGTGTTTATTGAATCAATATCAGTAAAACTTCCTTTCTGAATCACATAGTGACAGTCATTTGTAGCAGAAAAGGAAAATGAGCTGAAATACACAGAAAAAGCTAAAGCTGAGCCAAGAAAGGGGAATGGAGGAATGAAATAGTAAAATAGCAGTTGACTGTGACATAGATGGGTTATGAGCTCAGCTTTGACTGGTCTTATAAGTTTTAAAAAAATGTCCTTTCCCCCAGATTTCTCCTGTTCAAACTGATTCATCACGCTATTTCTATTTTTCTGGCCTCAGATAAATTTAATCCAAAGACTCTTTCAAAATACGTGAAGAAATCCCCTCTGGTGAGGTCTTGAATAATTTTTTTTTCTTTCTCTGGAAAAGGCTACTCTGCCCAGCTGGCAGGCCTGCTTCCTTTCACTGGGCTTTATTTCTCTGGTATAAGAACTTGTTTGTTAGAAATTATCTAGTTTCTGCACTGTCTAGGATAGTCTGACCTCCTTTCAACTGGCAAGAAAGGCTTTTTCCCCATGAGCTAATGCAAGTCCATTCCCATGAGATAGGCAATATATTATGACATCTCTGTATTTTGTATGCTCTCTAAGAACATCAAACTCTCATGGGAACCTGTTCTAGTGTAACAAATTCTCTGTCTTTCTAATTAATTGAGCCTTCTGCCATTGTGTAATAATTATCTTAGCTTCTCACATATGTATTTTGAATTGAAGGTATTATTTTGCTAAGCTGTTGGCTGATGTTTGGTGATTCGGTTCTTTTCCTGGTGCTTTCCAATTAAGTAATTTTCTCAGTCTTCTTTGAACTTCCTCTTCCATGATCTACACTTCACTTTGATTAAGGACATAATTCCCTTCACATCAGTTTTTATAATCTCCTTTGCCAGAGGGTTACATCATGCCATCCATTCCCATTTTTCTTTCCAGAAGTCATCATGCTTAGTTCATTTGTCACCATATTCTTCTCATCTTTCTGCCTGACAGCTTGAAAGATTTCTTCTGGTCACCTCCACCTCACAGGTAATGGTGTAATTTGTATGTGTATTCCTTTAGTTCTCTTGTCTGTATCAATAAGTTCTCCTTCAACTCCAATTCCTGCAATGTTATGATATGAGATTAAGGTTTTATTTTATTTTTTCCCTGTGATTGCATTAGTATTGATCTACTTTTCAATTTCCCCTTATTCATGTCACCCCAAGTAAAGCTGCTGTCATTACAATGTTCCTGTTGACAGAGTGGGACAAGTGCAAGGCGGATATGAAATGGAGCCAGACCTAAGATATGTAATTTCATACCCTGAAACTCTATGCAAATGTAAGCTGTGCAGTATCATGCCTTTTCAGATCTGCTTCTTCTTCTTACATCTTTTAAAGTAACCCTGTGCTATAGTTATTCTTCACTATTCTTCAGCACTTTTCTCAGGAATTGTCACCCCCTCAACCAGGTGCAATGCTTATTGCATAAATGCATATAGAATTCTATATTTCATACTAAAGTGAGCAATTAAGAGAAAAAATCTACAATAGGTTCTGTTTTTCTCTCTCTTGCTGTTCAAATGGACGACACAGGAAAGAAACACAGCAAAATTCCTATGGCTTTATGTTCAGAGCTTTGGTGTCACCTGGAAGCTGAAGTTTTTCAGAGTGAACACTGTAATCTTGTTGGAAGAAATCTTTTAAATTTGAAGAATAAATGATGTAGTTCTTGAATTTCCCCTCTTCTGGACATCAGAATTTCTTTTTAATTTGACAAAAAGTCAATATTTTCATTGTACTTTGTTTCTGAATTAGATAATATAATTTAGAACCTGTTAGAGTGAGTGACTGAATATGTGGTTTAGGTCAGGATTGTCAACACATGTCAGGGAACAAGTTACTAAATGTATTAAGTTCTGGTAAATTAGCCCGAGAGAGATCTGTGTGTGTTCTTTTAAGACTGTGAGTTTCTATGCTTTTTGATAAGTATTTCCCCTGTTTGCATGATTTTACTTTTAAGTGGTCACTAACAGCTAATTGCAGGTAAAATATATTTTCTGGGACCTGTGTCTTGATAAAAAAACTGATATTTCTGTGAAAATAAAGTAGCTGACTTGCATACAATGTAGGGATACTAATTTAAATTTTAAATCTGCTTAGTGGAGAGCAGAATGTGTTTTGAAGCTACAGTTTCATAATTTGGAACTAGCTAGAGCATCTGTTCTTTAGCAGATAAAGGACAAGTGAAGTCTGAATCAAAACTACATCAACCATTATTTTATCTCTGTGTTGTTGGTATCCTTGCATGCATCCTCATCACTTCTGTCTAAACTTTTGACTATTGAAATATAGTGAGAAATATTTTATTCTTGCTTTAGGATTTAATTTGTTGCTTGCCATTTGTTTTGCTTTACTTCTTCTTTCTGTTGACCTTAACCAACTCTTTTGAAATTGTATATTGTGAAACACACAATTATTTAGAAGTGCTACTACAAAGTGGTGTTTCTACAAAGTGCCAATACTTTGGAAGAAAATCCTGTTAATGCACGTATTTTCCATTCTCCTGCACTGCTTTCTTCCCCTCTGCATTAACTCTGTAAATGGAGGTATACAAAAGTCATAGCAAGTATTATGTTTAAAAGCTTCTGCTTTATGCAGCCCAAGAAGCACATCACAAAAAAGGAGCACAACTCCCAGTAATTTTTTATCTTGTAGGGTCAGTACAAGCCTCTCCTTTGAATTCTTGTCCATTACAACTATGGAATGCCTAAGCATTTTTTTCTTGTGTCTCTAAAAACCCTTGCTAGGGATCTTTGCTGCATAAATGTAGTTTCGTTAGTGATGTCTAGACTAGATTTAATACTACACAGCAATGAAGAAAGCTTTGGCAGTACCCTTGTTATTCCCCTTATTAAGTTCTCAGGATTTTTAATCACCATACTGCTGATTTCTGTGTAGATAAAGTAAAAGAAATTAGCTAAATCTTTTATGGTCTCTGTAGGTACCCACTGGTTTCAAAGCCCTGGCATGAATAGTTCCACACCCAAGATATCAAGCTGAATTATTAGAACTAGTCTTGGCTATGAAACCAGCAGTTAAATCATCTATGAAATGCCATAAACTCTTTTTGTCTCAGTTCTTCCAGTGTAAAATGAAATGTCTAGTGCTTTCTGATCGTGTGTATGTGTACATGTATATGTGTATGTGTATATATAAATATATGCACACATATATACACAAGGTCCATCATGGTCCCCGATGTTGTAAAGAGGATAGTAAAACTCTTAAATGTTTAACACTCATGAATAGCATGGAATTCATCACACTCAGTGATGCTAGTGCATCTAGCATCTCCCAAGAATTAAGAGAGAGTGAAAGCTGAAATCTTGCCTGTCCTGGACACCTGTCAGTAGATGAAATGAACTTCTCTAAGGTGCACATGTCTCCTCAGGGATGACAGAGGTTACCAGATTAAACTATAATTCCTGCTTTTAGAGGCTATATTTGATTCATGTTCACATTTTAAATGGAAATCTCTGTCATGGCTCTAAGCAGACAGTGCTGATACAATACTATGCAATGAAATAGTTGAAAAATATTCTGCCCACATGTGATGAAACATATTCTCTTTGGACGTTTGCTCACTTAAAGGTCATTCACTGCTGTCTGCACTGGATAAATAGTAGGATTTGAGGATCTATTTATCATAAGAAAAGGTTTATATAAGATTGTATGAGGGAACAGGATGGTAACATTCCATGTTCTGCAACACTACATACATCTCTGATCACCGTGCCTCTTTATGTGTTATTGGGTGGGAGATCTGAGAAAAGCAATTACCATGATGAGAGCCAAAGAGCCAAAGAGATTGGCTTCCTACAGAAGCTGAAGAGCCACAGGTACATACAGTAGCTTGGACAAGTAATTAATGGCTACTGGGACTGACAGAGTGACAGAACATTTCAAGATAACGAAAGTGTAAATCTTTTGGAATGGGAAAATATTGTGTAAGAGATGGTATTTAGGTCTATTGGCATAATCACTGTCAGTGTATTAGTTTCCTAGGTTTTACTTGCATTTTTTACCTGGCTGCTAGAAATGTGCTTTAATAAGAAGAAATGCAGTCAAAGTAGCAAGAAAAAAAACTTCTCAATTTTGAGAGAAAAATCTTCCTGAGTGGCAATTTTGATGAACTCTCTGAAATGTAATAAATCCCTGTCTCTGGGGACTATAGTAGGAAAATGGAAAGACGTAGGCAAATGCACAATAGCACTTTTAGACTGACAAAGAACAGACCTAAATTTGATCAGGTTTATTTATTTTAAATTGCAACAATAATCAAAACCTTTAACTTTTAAACGCATTACCCTTTGACACATGTATAATGCAAAAGACACAAGAAAAGCCAAACAAATGAATTAGGAAAGAAGTTCTACTGCCTTGAGGCACCCCTTCTCTTTGTTCTTCTGAGAACTGTGCCCCAGAGGAAGCAATGGAGTGAATATCATTCAAGTTCATTCTGCAATATAAGCGCCTTCACCAGGACTGGCAAGCACTTGCCTTGCTTGACCTACCAGGTCAGGATGGCAAACTTTCATCACACACTTAAACATTTGCAGCATGACTGCAAACAGCCAGGCATAAAATGCAGCCTCTCAGAAGCTCATTCCTACAAAGTGTGGGGCAGTGGCTGATGTTACCAGGCTTGAGATAGGCACTCACAGGGAGAGGCCAGGGTGCTTGAACCATGCATACTGGTACTCTCCTTTTTGGCCAGGGAACAAATTTTGCTTCCCAGCCTGTCCTCCTGGCAAGAGAGATATGCTTAAATCCTGCCATTTGTTCAGAATAGTGGGTTTGAATTACTTTTCTGTTCTGTCTCTAGTGATGAAGTACAGGGCTGCTTGACAAATACTCTTGGACAGCACTGGCTGTGTAATTTGTACACATTATTGCCACATTTTTGTTCCTTCCTTCCTTTTTCCACTCCTGCACCTACATTTCTCTGCCCCAATCTTTTCCTTGATAAACAATCAATCCCTAACTACTTTCTCCCAATTTGTGCCAGTTTTGGGATATTGATATCCATAATTATTATTTCTGTTAGCATTCCTTAGGTAATCTTAATCTTATGTGTTCTTACTTCTCTGGTCATGCAGACACTGTTGACCTTGCAAGACTTGATTACCCACAGAGGTCCCCAGTGCTCCTCTCTAGTTATCTGTGAAGTTTGGCATATGCCTGCTCCTCAATCACCTGCGAAATTCAGACCTGTTCTATAGTGCTCTCTGTAGCTTTTGATAGCATCTCACACTGTTATCACATCCAAAGACTTCTCAGGTTGGGTTCGTCCAGGGGGTTTTCATGCCTTGTTCAACTTAGCCCCATTGGAATTCGGTCCAGTAGCCCTGGCACGTGCCTACAGCCCACTCAGTCTCTGCTTTTTCTGCCTTTCTCTTATTTTACTTCATTTGACATATTTTACCCTTTCTGAGTTTTGTTTCTTTTCACACTTTTCAGCTTTCTTCCACTTAAAAAAGAAATGTCTATAAATAACCATAATCTAAACTTTAAAAGAGCTATGTATTGTGGTCTTAATCTACATCTGGCTGTAATTGCTGAAAGAAATAATGAGTCAGAGTCTGGAGTGCCCTGCATGAGCTCTGATGTCATGTGTGATTTCATATAACAGTATTATAAAGGAAAATGTCTAACAGGCTAAATTTCCTTGGCTCAGTGAAGAAATCTATGACTTCCTGCACTAATGCACTGTTATTCTGACTCATCCAGTAGAGCAGTCCCAGCTCTAAAAGACAAGACACAGAACCAGATCCCTGATGTATGCAAGGATGAGGGTTTGATATATTAGAATGAATAAAATTACTAGTGTGAATATGTCTTAGATCAACATGTTTAAATGTGTTACTAGTGTCCTTACCAGAGTAGACTTCTGTAGGACTCATTATAGATCAGTCCCAAATAGTCTAGTCCCAGATTCCTTCAAAGGCCTGTAGCTCTTTAGGTCTCCCTAAATCAAAATTTCTAGTACTCTTAAAACATGAGCTCAGTGCCTCTGAAAAACTGGGTCTGCCCTCAGTCATAAGTCACTGTTTCACAGAGCATCACATACATGAAAAGTAGCTCAGCTTTTGTCAAAAGAATCTCCAAGCCTTTTTATGTTCATAAGAAAATAATAGACAGAGATTTAAGTGCTTACATATACCATTCCTTTTTCGTCCCCTAGAGAGAAGGAATATCATGGTTGGTGAGAGTTAATGCTTACAAAATTGCACTATTTCATATAATTTCTTTTAGTTTTTTCAAGTGTATTTAAAATTTTAAAGGTTTCTTTTGTAAAATAACACAGACCCTTTGCTTTCTTCTATTAAAACCCAAAACCTAATAAATGTGTTTGTGTGTGTGTGTGAGTGTATGTGTCTGTGTTTATATGTATGTGCCCTCTTTTAATCAACAAAAACCTGCCTTCAGGGCAACGTAGGCATTTACGAAACAAACAAGACAAGGTTTGTGCCCTTAGTACTAGATATAATTTGCCAGTTGGGTGAGCTTTAACACACACTGTGACTTGAAGACAAATTTGGCACTTTTTTTGGCCTCAACTGCAAAAAAATGTTTCTACAGTATAGGTGACTTCCAATTTACACAGTACTGATGTGTTTTCCTTATGATAAAATCCCAGTGCACTAGAAATGACTGGTGTTTCATTTCAGCTTTCTATTCCCCATGTTTTCTCCAATTCTTATCAGTGCTGATTGACACTATTCAATATTTTTAATACTTCCAATGTGATAAAGATCTCTGCCTTTCTTTCCCATTACCACAGCTGGTCTTCTCACATATATTCCAATTCCATTAATAGTAACATTTGAAAAATTGAGTAATGCTTTTTCGTGTCTTATTTTCTCTATCTATGTGTCTTGTGAAGATAACACTCCTCTCTTACTTGCTGCACATTACTGCCAACTTTCTAATGTGGTAATTTATAGTTCTCTCCAGACAGTTAGATGCATCAACTGAAATATGATTTACAGTTAATGAGGCCAGGCCACACGTTTTATTGTCTAAATTCACATTTTCCCTGTCATCTGTCTTCTGTCTTTGCATTGATGTACCTTATGCAAATCATCTGCTTCGAGCAGTCATAGTTAAAACTTCAGGCTCTTCTGTCCTTCCTCCTTTGTCAGGTCACTTGTAATTTTCCAATGTATTCAATGAGATTTCATAAAAGGTACTTTGCATGGGATTTTTTCATCTCTTCTGCTTGGGTATCTCTTCCTGTTGTCTAATGACCTATTGACAGAAGTAGTATATTCCTCAGATAGTTTTGGTTTTGGTCCAGTAAGTCTTTCTCTCATAGTTTCCTGTCATTACTCATTGTATTCACTGACATCCTTCACTGATCTCATCTTTTCTTCTGTACATTTCATGCCAACACAGAGTCACTTCAGGTCAGAGTTCATACAGTGCTAACTTCCCCCTGCTGCTCCTGTCAGATTCCCTTAAATCTACTTTTCATCAAGACACTAATCCCAGGCATATGATCTAATTGGGTGGTATGTTACAGAGCCTTAAATATCCCTAAGCATTACTGAATTTTGCTCAAAAATGTTCTTTGTTTTCTTTGTTTATTTGTCATAATTCTCCTCTCTTAAGCTCCCGTATAAAGCTGCCTACATCTGCACTCTTGTACAGCCCATGCCATTTCCTGTGGCATTTGCGTAATTCCTTTTGGTATCACAAGGCGCTGTTGAGTCTAAACTCAAATCTCAGAAAAATTTCACTCAGGAATCAAGGAAAAACTACATATTTTCTATCCCTATAAAAAATGTGAAATTTTTTCTTTTAATTTTTCAATAACTTTTCCAAAGCATTTCAGTATTTGCAACTTTAAAAAAAAAAAGAGAAAAGTAAGAGCAAAATAAGCCTTTCCTAAACTCTTGCCTTTCTATGTATCAGTCCATTCTCTCCATGCAGCCTATTTCAATTTCTAACAACAGATGCCCTTAAAAGAGTCAAACATTTTGCAGATTTCTGTCAGTGTGATACTGTTTTGTTCTGCAGTTTAACTTACCTGACTAAACTGCAGGCTGCTTGGCAAAGCTTTCCTCTCCATCTTGTCATTGTCTGCTGTCTGATGGCTCTTTACAATCTGAAAATTTGGCACCCTTCTTGTTCTTGAGGAATACCAATACTTTAAACATGCTTGAATTATTTTTCTTTTTTTTGATATTAATGCAGTCCAGTTATACCCAAATAATGGGAAAAGAGAATATACACTTGAAATTTTAACTACAGCATTTTATTTGGTAACAGTATTTTTCATTAAATAAATCTTACTTGATGCCATTCAGGTGAGTGAATATGTTTGCCAATTTTTGCATACATTTTCTAAGCACATTTATGTTTGCAAAACTCTTAACTGATGATTCCACATTCTCTTCATTCCTACTTGCTTTCCAGTTGGGCAATTTTCTCTTCATTCTCATCTGTGATTTACACTTTGTTTTGATTAGCCATGCCATGTTATTCACACTTTGTTTTTAATATCTATTCCTCAAAGAAGTCTTTGTTTCCCTTCAATCAAGAAACTAAGCATTGTTTTTCTTCAGTAATTGTATTCTTCTTACCTTCGTTTCAGTTACCTGTCCAATTTCCACTTTTCATTCGCAAACATTTTTATTTTAGTGGAAGCATCTTCATTATAGACAAAGATAATAGCAACATGGAAAGTTGTCCCAAATTTAGCAACAATAAAACAATATTACTGACTTTACATATGTCCTAGTCCAAAATAAATTCCATGCTTTAAATTTTATTTTGACATGTAAATTCTGTTGCAATAAAACCATATATTTATTTTTAACTGTGGATGATAGTGACTCCTCAAATTGGTTAGAATGTTCGAATTTATATAGAACATGTTTTCTGTCATGTTTTTTGTGAATACAGCAAATCCACATCAAAGGTGATCTTTTCTACTGGTGCTGCTTAAAATTCAAAGGTTTCTTTCTCTAAGTAAAGGTATTTGAGAATCTTTCAGGCTCTGAGTGTTGGAAAAATCAGTTTCTCTGCTGGTCTCACAACCGCCAAAGGAAAGGGCGGGTTGGCATCCTGCTGTGTTAGTACACGACCTGCTCACATGCCTGCCTGCCTTTGCTTGCTGCAGAAAGTCTGGTGGGGCGCCCTGGGTGAAGTCACCCTCTGCTGGGACTTTGCATTTCCCCTACGAGGCTCCTACCCCCCAGCCGAGTCTCTGTAGAGAAATCAGCACCATGCTTTGGTTTTCCACGTCAGTGTCCCAAAATGAGACCACTGATGGCACAGAAAGGAAATGGGATTTTGGCAACTGAGTGAGAGTTCATGATGCTTGGAACCAAACATGTGATGAGGGTCACATAATACAACATAAAACCTCTTAGTAATGTAGCAACTGGCCCAGAATTTGCTGACTGCTTGTTAGCTACTGAACAATCCCAAACTCTCTGACCAAAACCCTACCCTATGTGTCCTCAGCTGCTTATCCCAGATTACTAAAGGCAACTGTTTTTGAAAGGGGTCCAGGAATTTCTTTGTAGTGCCTTTACTTTCCACAGGTCTAGCCAACTGATTATGTACCAAGAACCCTGAAACTCTGAGCCAAAACCTCTCCCTCCTGGTACATCTTCTATAAACATGTCCTCTGTTGGATTTCAAATACGGCCAACACTGAAATATGCCAGAAAAAGAAGCTTGAACAGAAGAAATAATTGGTTGAAAATCCTCTTAACATCTTTAAAAAATATAGCTTCTTTATTGTTACCACTAGTACAGGTAACATAGGAAGGGAAAAATGCAAACTCCTTGCACAAACAAGAGGCAATAGTCTCTAAAGTCAGCTATGCATAAAAAAAAAAAAAAAAGAAAAAAATAAAGGCATTCCTGGTGTCTGTTCCTGTATTACTCTAAGTTTCTAGAAGAATTTGAAGAACAGATATTACATCCTGGTAAGATTAACTGCATTATATCCTGACAAGAATTTTTAGAGGTGGCACCTCTAAAAATTTATTTTTCAAATGTTTTTCTTTGGAAACTTGTATTTAATCTTGAAAAATAAGAAAAAGGCCAGTAATTTTACAAAATTTTACAAAATGAGCTACTAGTGAAAGGGAAGCCACAGCAAAGGTTCATCTTAACAAGTATCTGTCTTATTGTTGTCATACATTGTGAATGTTAATATTGAGAGGTTTGTAGCAGGAGAGCAATATTATTCTTTGGTCAGCAATGCCCTGAAACACTACTGCCTGAAGAATATGTCAAATAAGATCCTTGACTAATTTAATCAGAATTTTATTCCTCAAATATTTTTTGAGCATAGGCTTTATTAATATTCTGACTTTTAATGATAGTTACTGCAGCACAATTCAGAGATTTCACTTTAAGAAAAAGTTTCTTTTCTTTCTTCTGTGATATGGTCACATCTACTACTTAAACCAAAGGAAAAATAAATACTTAAAATCCCTCCTTCAGCATAACAGAAATCAATATATCTTGACCCTCTCCTGTCCCTGAAGCCCCAGGAAGGTGTCCACAGAAGTCAATAAAAAGCCCTTCAATAGACTTTCTTGCTATTTCTTGCACACTTAATGTGTCTATCAAGCTGGTAAAGACATTTCATTTACTTTTCCTCTCTCTCTCTATGGAAACGTTGCCATTTCCTTTTCAACTCTGTTGATTTACTCTTTGCTTGGGAATTTTACCTCTAAGTAACTCTTCAACAAGCAGTTTTATGCCACTATATAGCCTTTCTCTCTCCAGATGTCAAGTTAAAATCTTGGCCGTTGCAGGTGGGACATCAGAATAGGTGGAAAAAAAGCAATTTTCTTCTATTTTATAGTTAGTGGTATGCCTTTCTCATAATTCCTCTATTTGCTTTGGTTACCTGTAATTTAAACATGTATTACTGTTCCATTTGCTAAAATGTGAACATTAATCTTTGTCTCCTCAGGCTTCATGTTCGTACTAAAACAAATAGAAAGGATCAGCAGCAACCAAGCAGTTGTGCCCCTCTCCATGCCTCACTCCTATCTCTTCTCTTAAATTTCCTACCTGGATACATCAGAGAGCATTTCTTCAGCTCAGTTCCTGGGGGAGAAACCAGAACTGTGATTTAGGTGGGAAGATCTCTCATACAGCTTAGGAGAAAAGGCAAAGACACCAGAATGGGACTGAAAATCACCAATTGAGAGGCATCCAGTGCAAGTCAATGGGAAATACTGAGAATGGCGAGCTTTCTGATTTCTTCCTAATTATTTTCAGGGCTGTGACTTCAGATAGGGATTTAGCAGCAAAACTTTGCTTTCTGGTAACAGACCTAAATAATGGTTCTTCCCATGAACTCAACAGTGGTTTTTTTTTTTTTTTTGTACAGGAAGAGGATGATGCATCACCTATTTTCTGTAGTAAGTATAGTTACCATGGACATTCTGAAAAACAGGAGAAAATTCAGTGTAGTCAGGCTGCTGCAAGTTCTTTGTATTGCATTTTGAATAGTTTCCTTAATCCTTTGTCTGGATCTATCCTTAAGATGTGTCACTATTATAACACAATATGTTTGAATTGTCATTGTATTGGTGAGAAAGTTGGAATTAAACTAGGTATCTACAACATTTGACAGAAATTTTGTTGCTTATTTGAGTTGGAAAATGCAATCTATATTTATTTATTAAATAAGCTATGTTTGGAAATAATAACCAATATATTTCTGCAATATGTGAACTGTAGCTTGCACCAGAAAGGCTGTGAAGAGAAAAGGAGGAAAGGTCAAACAGCTATATTGAAGTTTGTATATTAGAGTTCAAAGAGCAAGATAATATTCTCGTGCAAGTATTCAGGCAATATATCTGGGGTCTTAGAAATGTGCTGCATTTGTATTAATGTTCTCATTTCAAAGCTTGGATTTTCATTGACAGCATCTTATGTAACCATTAGGCAGGTGTTAAGAGGTACACATACTGTGAGACTGTAGGGGAAAATGCCCTAAAAATATCAACAGTGAGCTAAACACTTCCCCCTGATCTCTGTGTGCCCTCTCCCATTCAATTTCTGGCACATAAAGTAAAATGTAACCTGAAAGGAAGAATGTGGTTTTGCAACAGGCATTTTTCAGAATGACTGAAACTGCCAATTGCTCTCTTTGAATAACAATGGACACAGACAAGGACCAACACTGGGATAAGTTTCCATCTCCGGTAGCAGGATGAAGGGAGAAGCAAGTCCAAATCATAAAATGATGATGTTAAAAAAGAAAATAAATAAAATCTAATTAATTTATTTTGACAAAGTTACCTCCAGTAAGGTAAGTTTGAGCAAATTTGAACATACCAGAATCTTAGCTAATTAGCTGCTTTAATATCTCTCTTCATCTCTTGTTTCTTTTCGGTACAACCATTCCATCTGTGGCCTCAGATTCCCTTCCAGCTCTAACCTTAAAGGTTAACCTCCTTCTTTGTCATCCTCCCCTCCAACACTTTTTCCACACAGACTTTCTGACTATGCTACTGAAATAATATTCCTCACAATAGTGCCTCCAAAGCACACTTCAGGAACACACAAACTAGGAAATACTCTGTGTGGCTGCTTCTCTGGTGTTTTGTCTATACCTTGTCTCTTCCCCCAGGATTTGCTCCTTGAGCTTACGACAGGTCCATGATTGTGTCTACTCTAAAAGTGATGGGAATCCAGGGCTGGCTGCCAGTGGCTGTCAGATCTCAGACCCAGGAACAGATCATTGTGCTTGGGCTCTCTGCCAACATTTATAATTAATAATATTAGTTAGAGAACTAGTTAGGAGTTCTTTAGGTTTTTGCAGTATAGTTTGATCTAGGAAGACCAGATCTAGGACGTGCTAATCTTAGACATTTAAACTCTAAGATTTTATTGTTTATCATTGTTTATCAAAATGAAGTAAAACCTTATGATAATTACAAAAAAACCCAACAAAAACAAACAACCCAGGCATCTGTCCTCCTGCTTTTTCTTTTTATGGGCATTCCATCTCTCATCACAGTTTCTTCTGTTACATTGCCATGTGCTAATTACTTGTTGAAAGGCCATTAATGTGACAAGAATCTATGTAGCTATCACGCGAATTGAATCTGCAAAATGAACCTGAAATTTTCCAAATATAATTCTATTAAGACTAGTTTATTGATTAGAGGTTGTGTTTTGTGCCAGCTATTCACTTGCCTGCTTCCCAAAGCAGAAGACTGCCATATTGCTGTGCTCACACAAAGCATGACTGTCTACATTGTAGATTGGAATGTATTCCATGCAGTTCATAATATATATCCTTTACAGTTGTCATTTTTTCTTGGACAGTATCTTAATGGTATGTCACTTTCTCTTCTGCACAAGTCTTTCTTTGGGTGAAGAACATGTCTCTGATAGTAAAGTGTATGTTGCTTCTTCAACGTTTTAGAGTTTAAGCACACAAGACATTAAATTTTATCAGCACCATCTAATCATGATACAGCCAGAGATCTGACAGATTAGAGATTAAAATTAAAGATTTCCAGTGCATATGTGTTTGTATAATTTTTTGCTCGTCTTTCCAGTATTCAGTAGGTTGGAGAGAAAAATGAATGAAAGAAATGTAAGTAAGTGATATTGACCTTTCCTTTTTATTTTTTAGTAACTCCATAAATCTACTCACATAAATTCTTTTGGTTCAGAAGTTTCAGCTGTTGACTGCTGTGAAGAAACACTTGATAGGTAAGCAATGAATCACTTAAATTTTCAAATTGAGAATGACTCTCCAAATTAGTTCTGATGAGCAATCTGAACAGCACAGGTTCTGAAATCATCACTCTTGCTCACTTGTACCTCACTTTGCAAACATGGTTTTGAAAGAGTGAGGCTGAATATGGAGTAAGGGTCAATTTTGCAGCAATGAGTTTATCATAATTTACTTTCATCACGGGTTTTAGAGAGTGCTTTATGTCTTCCAAGTAATGCTATTTTCAATCCCACAGAACAGATGAAAAAAATAGCCTCTGTCAATATTTACAAGAAACCCTCAGTACTTAATGACTTCAGAAGAAGATACATGTTATTTTGTGTTGACATTTGGTTTTCACCAAAATTAGGAAATGTTTTGAGAAACTTTGGTCATAAAGCAAAGAGCAAATTATTCCCATTCCTTCACTTTAATGTTATTTTCTTCTCCGCCACATCCAGTACTGTCTCAGAAGCACATCCTTAGCAAACTTTGAAAGCAGTGTGGCAGTTTCTGAATTCTCATTCATAATACCACAACTCAATCTGAGACAGAATTACGTGTAACTTTCATCAAAAATAGCTGGTTGTGTCTTTTCTGTCAACAGAAACATGACAGCAATAATAAATAGGAAGGAGTGCAGATAAAATTAACTAAATTATTTAAGAAGTCACATGCTGGCTATGCAATGCCTGATTGCATTTCCCAGGGACCTGCACATGGGAAGATGAATTTTAGCTCCAATCTGTTGTTCAGTAGGTGCTAAGATCTGAGATCTAAGCTCAGCAGTATATCCCTGATAAATGACACACAGACTGAAGGAATCCATGTGTATGTATAACCATCTAAATATGTGCCATGCCAAAGTTAATAATTTGTTGATAACTGCACAAACCGCTTGAAAATATCCTTCTTTTCTCAAGTAAACTGTAATTTATGCTCATTTCCCATGTAAAACCACAACTTCTTCAAGCAGACTGGACAGTGTTTTCCCCACAAGAGTAGTGGTATCTGGACTGCTGGAGAGAATGTATTTACTCAACCCTTGATCTTGTTAAAGTATGTGTATATATATATATGTATATATATATATATATACACATACATACATACATATACCACATTCTGATGAAGATGATGTCTGAACTGAAACATATAGAAATTTCAAAAAACTAGAAGCTCATTCATTATAAGAAAAAAATATGGTAATCAGAAGTTACTTTGATATTTAACCTGTCATTATCACAAATCACAAGAGGGAGACTGAAAAGCTTTGCCTGCTGTTTAATGAATCAAGTTTCCTTTCTCTAAAAGTGAAACCTTATATACAAATGCCTAGTTGATCATGAATTAAAGAAATTGAAAATCTGAAATATGATCTCACACTTAGAATGTTATGTAGTAGCTTCTACATTTATTTCAGAGCACGGAACAAGGTAGCTGAAAGAACACAGCTTTTTAGAATTTAAAATTATGCAAATTTTCTGTTAATTTCATAACTTTCAAGTCATTTGTACATAAACCTCTGTGTCTAAATGAAAGCTCCAACATGTTTGTGTCATCTTCTCAAATGATAAGCTATATAATGGAACTATACATTTGTCCTTGATGACAGAAATGACCTTCACGTTGGTCATGTAACTATGTGCTCAATTGATTCAGGACATGGAACTGCCCCCAGGGCTCCAGGCTGGCTTAAACCCATTTATTTCAAACAATCACGTTCCCCCTAATATTCTTTATTGCCTTGGTTGAAGAACATGTCACATCTCTCCTCAGCAAACAGAAGTGACAAAGTTTGAAAAACCCTTCCTCTTCCACTGTGCAGAGCACTCTACCTGCAGGGAGGGAGCAGACTGATGCCTTAGGGCAGAGCATTACCTTAGTAACTGATTTTAAGCCGTGGTTGACTTCAAATCTAAAATTTGGCTTTGCAGTGAAATAAAGAAAACCAGATGGGAGTAGGTGGTGAAGAAAGAGCCTCACAGATTATTCTAATTGAGAACCTCAAGGGTTTTTACCTTTGCTCAAACTCAAATGTGATCCTGGCATAAACCAGCAAAATCACTTAGTTGAAAAGGGTAATACTTACTTCTCCAAATGAAAATGTTCTGTAATGTATTTTCTATCTTGTCTTTCTCAAAGTTTATTGAACTCATCGACACTCAGAGAACTAGAGAAAAATAGCTAGAAACCTTTTCTGCCTTCACCTTTAATTTAACAGAAAAAAGCCAGAAGTTTTCTTTTTCATGGTGTTATGGTCTGAGAAGTGTCCTGCTGGGAATCTGCCCTGCAGCTTGATAGTACAAACTTTGGATTTTTAAAACCAGCTGAAATATCTGGCCTTGCTACTGACCTATCTGTTTGAAGTGTGTGCATATTAGTTGAGGCTAAACTTTTGCTCGCAGTGAATTAACACAGCTCAGAGAGAAATCTCATGCTGTCTTACTGACCCAGGACAGAATACTGATGGGAAAGCTACCTTTTTCTGAAAGCTAATATCTATCTTTCAGCTTATTGCTATCATATTTCATGTTGTTATTAATGCAAATTAACTGATTTTTTTTTTCTTTATTGGATCTTTTACAGACCTATGAGCTTGATTGCATCTTATTTATATTTATAACAGATTTTATTGAAAAACATGTTGGTTTGTGGCATTGGTTTATATTAAATGTATAATTTTAAGTGATTCTTTTGTTCATGAATTATTATCTTCCATAAAGTTGATGTCCGCCTTAAGTGTAATGGACCCTAACACTGGATCAGGAAATAGCAACAGTGCAAGGGACAAAAGATGCAAAATGTCCTTGTGCATCTCTCCAGCAATGTGGTCAAATGAATGGTTAGAGTCAAAAATGACTCATGCACTGTGGATCTCCTAAGAAATTTGGTTATGCAGCCTTGACTGGCATCTTCCTGTACTCTTTCCTTCTCTTGAAGAAAATGCTGCTTTGCTGATGGAAAGCACCAGTTTATAGCTTACCTTGGTGGGGTGTAGCCTCTGCTGACGTGGGGCTGCTGTCTCATGCACCCTCATGTTCCTGGGAAGCTGGTCTCTCCAGGGCTTGGCTAGGACTGGAAAATCACTGCTTCTCTCCAGGAGTGTCTGTGTAGTTTATTTGCCCTACAAAGCAACAGATCTGCTTTTGGTGTACCCTCATCATGCATCAGCTGCCATTGACTCAGTCATGAGCAATTCCATCCTGCTCCATCAGGGAGAGGCTGTAAACCAAGCTGCCAGGGCACAGCCTCTGCCAAGGCTGACAGCCACAGTGGACAGCAGCTAATGCCTGTTGTGATGTCTTTGCCTTGTGACACCTGTACATAGAAAGAAGCCAGCAAGTGCCACTCAATTGCTCTCATCCTCACTTACAACACCCCAGTCATCTATTCTTCTAAAGCAGACCATATAAACTCAGAACAACCACATCTTCTGGAGAAGCAGTTATGGGAAAAAAGAATTTTGCAGCAGGTATTAATAATTTTATTTGAGAAATATAGTGTAGCAATGATAAATGTAGTTGTCTGTAAACAAACTGTTCAATTGAATTAATGGTTTAAGTTATTTTTATAGCATTAAGTTTGGTAAATACTGAAATTACAAAAGTAATCTGGCAAGTCAGTAAAAGGTTCCTTTTATTTACACTGATCTAAAACAAAAACATCTGCTGCTACTGTTCTTTATATGTTCCCTTCTGTGCGGTACATTTTTTATTTTGCTTTTTACTGAAACACAGCCTCTGCTGAAGACCATAAAACAACAACTTAATTGCTGTGTTGATGCTTTCTTGGATCCCACTGACTTTCTTGGGCAGCCTATGAGCCCGATCAGAATGTAGAAATTTGGCACACCATAGTTGTGTGAAATGCTCAGGGACAGGAGAAGGACAGGAAGAAAATGTGGAGCTGATGAAACAGACAAGAATCAATTCACCAGCTTGAAGGCCAAATAAATGCACTAACGGACAACAAGTGCTTTCTGAATACTTTGAACTAATTCAAATGACAGCCAAATAAACAAATCTTAGTGTTCATAAATACTGAGGAAGGAATATTTTTTTTCCCCCACTTTACAAAGTGGGGTAAATGTCCTGAGAAGGGGAGACTTCCATTCCTCCACCCGTGCCTGGGATTTTTAGCTGATTCTGTTCTACAACCAGTAGACAGTACCTCAAGTGAGAGAAGCAGAAAACAGGGGAAATTAATTTCTATTGTAATAGCAAGAAATTCAAGCCTGAGCTTCCAGAGAGATTACTGCTTCTCACAGGTGGTTGAACCTGCTTGGCTTTCAGCCCTTATGCCTTATACAATCCAGGGAGCTGCAATTGCCTAAAACCTAAAAACACACTGCCACTCTTATGGATTCATTATAGCTTGGGTTTGCTAGCTAATTCTCTTTTTATTTTTTTAAACATTTTTTTCCAAAAATTTTATTTAGCATTTTCTATATTTGGAATGATGGATAATGAAAAGCAGGATATCAATATGTTAAATCTGTTTGCTAAATTATTACAAATCTTTTTTTAAACTCTGCACTATTTACCAATATTCTTTAGATAATATGTACAGATACTGATATAGGCAATGTAGTTTGTTCTCCCTTTCAGTTTGTTTTTGAAAAAACTGAAAGAATTTAAAAATGTTTGGAATTACATTATTTAATTAATGTAGGGTTAGTACATTTTCAGATCTGCTGCTTTAATGTATTGCTAAATAACAAAAACAAAAGGTGTACTTCCAGTAAACTGCCAGTGTTGACCTTCCAGCTATCACTGGTTTTACTTGAGAGTAAAAAAATTATCAGATGTGTAAACATCCTGATAAGAAAGGACCATAAAAGAGCTAAAATCCTGAAGAATTTAATTTAGAGAAAAGAGCTTAAATCTTGTATTGACACTTGCTTTTCTAGATGTTTTTCTTCTTAGAATAAAAAGAGAAAATACATTTAGGTTAATAAAATATTAGTCATATAAGCACAATGAAAGAAAGGAAAATAAATGTTTATTGGAAATGACAAGTTTAAGGATTTATTTTATGTGAAAGCTTTTGACAAAATACAGGAATAAATTCCTAAATTATCGGGAATATATATGAAATTAGGCAGGTTTTTACAATTAACATAATTCTAATGCTACACAGTCAAGACAGAAAGGTCACTGTTATTCCGTTCAAAGGAACAGATGTGTTTCCATTTCCTTGGTGAATTGTTTCTCAATACTGCATTAATTTGGGCATATGTGCTCCTGAAGGAAATCCACCAAAGGATAAAACATAACTATATATTGCTGGCAGTGTTTGTCAATTTTTTCTCTCCATGAAATATATCAGCTTTTGTTAAGAAAAGTAGCTCTCCTAAGAACAATAAAACTCTCCATGAGCCATAAATGTTATGGTGAAAATCTTATCATTTTTGCAGCTCAGCCTTCAAATCATAATTTGGGACTAGGTTTGGGAAATTTACAGGTTGAGATTAAGAAATATAAAAACACTGTCCTCCTAGGAGGGAGTTGGATTAGTGTTAGCACTTCTCCAAAGGGTGTCTTCTGTCTCTTAAGTAGCAGAGGCACTTCTCTGATTTCTGTATCTCAAGAGGGCACAGGAGTTTGTCGTTTGAATGGTGGGATTGATGAGGACAATGAAACTGGCTTCAAAGCAAATGATGAATATTTGACAGTTCCAGCATTAAATATCAGCTTAAGATAGTGGAATCTTTTAATTCTTGAGCAGGCAACTGGGTATTCACTCACAAATGAGCTTTTTCTTCTGTTTTAAAATAACCTGATGTAGTACTTCAGGGTGTACAGGTCTCAACCTTTCTTCACTATCAGGGAAAAGAAATTAATTTAAGACACCTTCATGTTTTTGCAGCATTGTAGAATACTGAAGTTCAGACTTTAGTCATTCGAAAAATCAAGCAAAAGGATTAAACTTTTAGTATGACCTTTTATGTGATTACATTTGCAGCACCAGAAGGAACAGTACTTTGTCTCACTGAAGCATATGACCTTGAGGACCTCTTTCACTTGTGAGCTTGCTGCTGAGACCTGTGTATTACATTGTCTGTAAAAATCCTGGAAGGAATATTTCATTTTCCTTGCTGTCAAACCTTTAAGCTATCTAATTGTCCACTTGAAATTTGTCATGTACACAGAGAAATCAAACGTGTTGGAGAAAACATGCAGCCCACCATTTTACTTTAGTGATCATGAAGCACTCAGTTAAGAGAGATTTATCTTCATAAGCTACTCCCTCTTTATCTATACGGTTGTCATTTCTACATTGCCAATAGAAGACAAACCACTAAGATAAAAAACCCCTTGCCAGTTAGAATGACTGTATTTATTACTGGATGCTAAATCTCATATTTGAATATTGTTATTTACAAAGAACACACTGAGATCATAAACATGTTCATTATTTTTCAATTTGTTAATGAATATATATTTTTAATGAGTATATTGTAATGAATATATTTTTAATATATTATTTAATTTATTTACCAGGGGTACATGTTTTAAAATCAGCAGAAGACAGAGTGTCTGAATCCCACTAATAGCAAGAAAATAATAGCTAATCATTATTTAGATATGATTACTGTATCCAAGGCACAACCAAAGAAGAACATCTTTTTGAACATTGAAGAATTTGGGCAGAGTTAAGAACAGTGACTCTTAAAAGCAACTCCTGAGCTCATTTCAGTAAAGCTTCATTCAGGCAGATGGAGCTTTCATGAGCTTGACTTAAATGGGGGTCCAACATTTTCTGTACAACTTTAAAAAACTGAATCTCTTTTACCCATGTGGTTGGTCTAGGTTCTTATCCAAATTCCAGCTGAAAGGAATCATAATTGATATTACTAACTAAAGAACAGATGCATTGATATACAGGCATGTCCCTAGGTGAGCCAGCCAGCCAGTAAACAGTGGAGCTGGGAAGCTTTTATTCAGACTTACTTCAAAGACACTAAGGTCTACTGCAGCCCAGAGAACAAAGTGAGGGTTTAGCATTTCTAATCCAAACGGTAGACAATGCATAAAAAATAGTTCTATTACTTTGAAAAGTAAAATCTTGAATCATCTTTATACACAAGCATTAAAGAATGGAAAATGGATCTTTTGTTTTGTAGGTCACCTTTACGACTTCAAGCCATTAAAGAGAATTTTGCCTTAAGAAATTACAAATCTAATGCATTTTCGTGGCTTGTTCTAAGAGAAAATAATTTTTCACTTTGATATCAGTTGGAATGCATTGGCAAATTTGGTACTGGACAAAACTGGCAAGAAGAAACAGTATTTAGCAAAGTTATGTGCTAGGGTAAGCACAAAGAGGTTAAAGGTTGTTGTGTACATGAGGAAGATGAGAGGGTTTAACTCTCTAAGTTTGTTTTAGCTCTGTGATGTATGCCCAGAACTCTATTAGGGGTCCTGCCAAAATGGACTCTTCCAGAAAGGCTTCTCTTCCCAGCTTCCTGAGTGGGAGGTTTAAGCCTTGCTTTCATGACTATTACGGATCAAGGTGTTGATGGAAGGAGTTATGGACAAGTGGGGATGTTTCACAGGGGCAGTTGAACCTGGTTTCCTAAAGCAAGCTCCTAGAGTTGAGATGCTGCCACATTCACAGCATGACAAGGACAGCATTTCTTTGTCCTAGAGCCTCCTTAGGGGTCAGGGCATGGTGATTTTCCCAGGATCACAGACGAGGAAACAGGTGGATTGTCAGGTAACTGCGTGGAAAACTCCCAGATCTGTAATGGCCACTAAATGTACTTTCTCTTGTCGTCTGGCTGTATTTATCAGCTATATGTGAATCTCCAGGGGAGAAACCACCATGTTCATCATGCTATCAGCACTGACAAAAGGAAAAGATAACATTCGAGACAATCCTTATTCTTCTTAAAACAAAGACAACTCCCTCTTTGCCTTCTGTAAAAAGAAGCTGATAAATATGTCTTTTTGTTCTCTTTCACTCTGCTTATTCAGAAACATGTAGGCACTGAACTGATATCTATCTGCAGTGTTTTAATATAACTGTTGAGGGCAAGGAGTAAAAAAGAACAAGGACAAAAAAAGCTTTTTCTTCAGTTGCTCATAACAGTGCCAATGGCAAGTTCTGCTTTAATAAAAAAAGGAACACTTCTTCTGCCTATTGAAGCAGAAAGAATATATTGCTGAAGAAAATAAATCAATGTAAATTATTTTAAATGTCCTGCATTACATTACTCCAAGTCAGAGAAAAAGGTGAAAACCATGCTGTATGAGGTGGAGAAAGGATGTAGCTAAATAGAAAAAGGCATGAATTATTTAAAAGCTAAGGGATGACAGAAACAATTCAACACAGTTGTAGATGACTTATGATCTGAGAATTTGCCTTACAAGCTCATATAACATAAAGAGAAGTAGCTGGGTACTAATGCAGTAAGGTGATGTGAAATAATGAATTAGAAGGAAAAGAACAGCAAGTGAGAAACCAACATCTGTGCACTGTAGTGAATTCTATGCTTCTAGCAAGTTGACCCCTTTGCCACGACCTTTTAAGCAGAAGGCACTGATGAGTCCCAAACTCGACTCGGTGTGATATATCCTGTGTGACTCTGTGGTCCAAGGATTCCTACACGATAGAGGGTTTTAGCTGCAGTGCAGTGCTGGGCATTCCCCACCATCTGTGACCTGCAGTCCTTCCTCATCTCCTCTCTGGCCATTGGAGACACCATAGACAAGTGGAAAAAATAGAGGGGCCTTTGTAATTGGCTGTAGCTTTGTTCTGTCTCAGAGGATGAGGACAAGAACTGCTTTGCTCCATAGCACACAGAAGTGTTACTGCTCTTGAGTGACTTAGATACCTTAAGCTACCTGGGGCTGTTTCTGCCAGGATGCTGCAGTCAGCACATACAGCAGGTTGAATGAAGTGAAAAAATTGCTGTGGTAATAAAGTGCCCATAAGGCTGCTGCAAAATCACTCACACAGCAGCTTATGGAGTTAGGGAGCTCTATTTTGTCAGGAGGTATGGGAGCTTCCCTGTTGCCCCCAAAACAAACCTTCAAATTTTCTTATGTTTATCAAGTTTCAAGTGACTGCAGTACAGCTGCTTAAACACCATGCAGTCTCACTAAAGATGCCATCTTCGTTATATCTTAGTGTGCAAATAATAAATTGTTATAAATGGAAGCTTAAACAGTTGTGTAAGTTAACATGAGTCGTGTTACAGCATAGCAATTTTAAAGAAATCAATTGACTAAAAACAAATATAATAAGGCAGATCAGAGAATAACTAGAAAGGAGTTCATGTGTCATATGTCTAAATAATGATAGCAGCAGAAATTATAAATTGTAGAAAGGACCATAAAACATCTCAAGAATACCTTACCCACCAAGCCTATCCCCTGTGCAAAGACTAAGTAAGAATGAAACTCAATAACGTGCATTAGTGTGCATATATATGTTTGATTTTGATGGATCTACTTATCAAGTAAAATAGCCTGAGGAAAGCAGCTGCCCTTAAGTGTAATTAGAATGGAAAAGATGTTGTTTATTTATGTCTAAATCACTGGCCTTAATCAGACATCTCAGGTAATATGTAATCTATAGCTCAATGAGATTTGCCCCTGTGATTCAGCTGTAAGGAGTTGCCCTTGTTATGGAACATTTTTTTAGGGAGAATATGATATCATGTTGCCTACATCTGTCTGTCTACTTTAGATTGCTGCTCAGGGGATAATAAAGATGAGAAATAGCCAGCTTGAACATCCCACTGTTTTGATTTGTGCTGTTTTCTTCTTCTAAGATGTGCACACTTCTTAACTTCATGTTAAATCACCAAGCATTTGGCTGCAACAGACATTTTTTTCCAAAGGTGTACCTGTGCTATCAGCAATCACATTAATTGGAGTGCAATAGCAGTGTATAATCTGGGCAGGCTATAAGCAGGACTCCATGAGAGAAGTGTGTGCAGATTTCGGATTGTTATCTGCACATTCTGGTTTTGCTTTCTGTACAATAAGGGACTGACTGCACCTCCAGACTTCTCAGCCTACATCAAGATATATGAATGTCTGAAACACCTGAGGGAGAAGAAAGGAACACCATAGTGAGAAGAAAATTCCCTGACATTCTCAAAAAGTTATAAATACGTGTGTGAAGGACATCCTGAAGTAAAATAACCTTGGCTACCATTTTCACACTCATGTAGGTATTTCCTGAAGAAGAATAGTGATGAGTATGGGAACAATGATGAGCTGAAATGACAAAGTGTCGATAAGCCCCTCAAATTTGGCTTTTTAAAGGTCAGAAAGTTTTTAACATTAGAACATTGAAGGACTGGAAAATAGTATAGCACACGCTATAAATCTTCTAGCAGATGCCTGAAGAAAGCTATAAAAGAAATCAGTATTACAACATACATATGATTGAATTTCAATGAATCATCATTTTATTGTGGCCATGACATGAAATCTCCATCTTCCTCTGAAATGGAAGGTTAAGAATGATACACTACTTTACATTTCCCTGATGTTTATATAAAATTCTGAAAGCATCACGAAAGAAAGCAGAAAAATAAAGCAGACATATTAAAAACCCTATAAGACAACAGTAAGATAATGGTTCTGTTATACAGAATATTGTTTCATTATTGATATTTAGTCAGCTGGAAAAAATCCCCACCTTAAAATAGTGCTTTCCTGCATTTTAATCACACTGGAACAATGAAAACTGCCTTTTTTTGGGTGCTGTAGCTTTATATATAACATACCTAAACAATATGTCCAAAGATTTTTAGACTTTAACCACCTGAGGATTACAATACAGACTCATCATAAAATGCTCAGCCTGAAATGTTCACTTATATAAAAGTGTGCAGATAAAAAAGGAGAAGTTCCACACATTTGCCAGACTTTATAGACTCAAGTGGTCCATCTCATGAACCAGATATCAGGATATATCAGTCACTTCTGTTTGTCTGAAAATCTTATTAACAGTGTATAATGCTTTTCCTGTCTCTTTTATTGTTTAAAGTAAGGCTAGGTAACAATAAGGTCTTGTATAAAAATGACCCCTGCTTATTCAGTGGGTTTGGTTCCATGTTTAGCTCATCTATGCAATAATACATATGGTTAAGTAGGATGGGTTTGTAATTATCGCTTTGCTCCAGGCAGCACAATTTGTCAAGGCAATAAAAGTGAGTAAGCTGGAATGTAGCCCTGCTCACACCTCATCAGCAGATTGTTTCCTGCAGCCCAGCTCCTGGAGGAGTGCTAGATGTGAGCAAACCCATCGAGAGCAATCAAAATGCGCAGGTATTACTCAAGGCTGAAAAGGAAAACACTCCTGTCCAGAGCTCTGACATCATCATTCAGCCTTATGTGACCTGCATTACTGGAGCTGATGTAGAGGGAACAAAACTACCACATAGACCTTCAAGGTCCAGCAATGATTTTTCTGGGGTAATACTTCGTCAAAAATACAATTAGGTTGATGTCCTATAAACAAATTAATTTTTTAAAATTACCATGCAAAATATATGGGTACTAACACTCCTACCAGAATATTTGTATTATGACTCTATATTAGCTCAGGGTTATAATTTTTTATTTTTTTGCCAAGCTACTGGTTCAGAGCCTTAGCTTTGTGGATAATCTATTTAAATTGGCGACATAACCAATTTAACTTAATCGTATTAATCCATGGTGTGAGCAGTTACCAATATGAATTTGGCCTGGTAGGCTCTGCACTTTTTGAGAAACAAAATATATATATATATATATATATTTAATATATTTTAAATTAATAGATTTAGATGTTAGTTTCAACTGTTTTTTTCCAGAAGCTTTTACTGAGTTCAAGAGCTTACACAAAATTCCTCCCAGATAAATTTCTTCCCCTGTGTTCTATTTCACTAAAGTGAGAGATTCCATTTTATGGTAAACTAACTAATTTAGAAATTTATTTAGCTATCTCTAAGTCCCAAAATGAATCCAGCATTTTCTTTGCCCTATTTCTTGTTAATCTACAGGCCAGATGCATTATCTCACTTCCAGTTCCATTGAAATGAGAAAGAGGATTACTTCTTTTTAATTCCCATTTGCCATCAGTGCAGCAGTCCTGGAGCATTAGAAGTCCATCTCTCCATTTATTTTTAGTACTCTGATAATTGCCCACAGTTTGGAAACAACTTCTGCAATACCCAGTGCTGCAATATGGATCTTCATTCAAGTATTAACTCACCTATCTTGGCCTCATTTACCATTTTGACAAAATTAAATTGGCAATGTTGAGTTTGAGTTTTATTTGAGAACTGTAGAAAGAAAGTGACTTTTTGCTGCTCAAAACTAGTGAAATCTTACAAGGAAAGACCAGTTCTCTCTTTAATTTTTTTTTTTTAATGTTGAGATAAAAGACTAGCCTTTTGATTACAATGCTAGGAAACAGCATTTCTTGAGTTACTAGCAATAGAGTGCATTGCCAATGGGTCTTGAAAGTCTGGCTGTGTCTGTAGCCAGCACTTCAGGAGTCCTCCCAGGGTTGTCCTGTACAGACACCTCATTACTTTCTGGCACATCTGTAAGGATGAATATGAAGAATGCCTGGTTTTGCTGTTGTTCAAATCACACTCGGATTTTGAGCCTCTTAGGGAATCAGACGCTGCTCTTTCCTGGTGTTTCCAGCCATATTTCTTTTGTGTTCCTTTACCTGCCCATACTCCCCCTTAGACTTGCTCAGCTGGCTAAGCTTGCTCGCTCTCCTAAATCCTGGGAGCTCCTGTTAGCACTCCGGATATAAGGTTGTGTTTTGCAGTTTGTAGTATTGTCCCCATAAAAACATAGAAGAAAAACCTGAGCACGAGAAATCTCAGGCTTTGCAGTAGAAAACTTAGAGCTGTGAAGGACCTGGTTACAGCAGCTCCATGGTAACAGGTGAGCAGCTAAAATCTTCCTTTGCCCCTGCTTCAAATCAAATAGATGTGAACTAGCTGGGTACATGATGCAGGGTAACTGACATTACCAGGGTGAGGTTGTGCTGACTTGATTTTAGGAGCTCACTTAAGAATATGGATTTTAAAATTAATTGTTGTGGTTTCTTGTATGCATGCATTTTAAATTATTTTCCTGAGGTTTTAAAGCACTTCGGGTACAAGAACAACTTACAATTTTTTCTTCACTTTTGTTACTGTCCACTCAGCCCTATTAAGAATCCTAAGAGTGTGTCTACATTCATATTGGAAATTTTATCAAGTTGAAAATTTCTGTGCTCGTTAGTACTGAAAAAAAGAAAATAGAAACTGTAAATACGTGGGAAATATACTTCAACCTCTTCCAACCATATTTTGTTGTGCTTTCTTTGTGTATGGTTGCTTTGCTTCCTGTGCTCTTTTTCCACTGCTATGCCAAGAAGGTTGATATTGAAAACCCAGCAGGGACCCAAATCTTGCCAAGGTAAATCCTGACTGATATGAATGGGAACAGGATTTTGCAGAGCCATTTATCATAGAAGTGAAGAAGTGAGGAGTGCTTCATTACCAGCAGTCAAACCACCACCACCACTATCACCACCACTAGAAATGGTGCTGTGTGAGAAGAGCACATTTTATACCTGCTGGGTTTCCATCTCTGTTGTGACAAGAGCAGAGGTGGTGAATGCCCTCTGGGGTGCTGTCCCATTGAGGTGACCTGGTGGCATGTGCCCCCTCCTCCTGCAGCCCAGCCTCTTGCCTTTGCCCACACTGACGACCAGCTGCCAGCTGCTCCCATGATAAAGCTTCCTGTGAGCAATTCACCAACTGGAAGTCGTTGTGAGGACGTGCTCATTTCCAGAGCAACATGCTCCCTCATCACTCTCTGCTTGGACAGTCATCAGATCATAAAATTCCTTTTGTAAGCTGGATCTCTGTTTTCCTTTTTAATGCAATAACATGTACCTCAATGCAGGGAACTTCACTGGTTGCTGGCAAGGTTTACCTGAAAGGATTGTGTCTCTGTTTAAGTCATATATGAGCATGACACAAATTTTCGTCCTGAATAGTTGTGTATTGCATTACATAACCCCTTAAAAGAAAAAGAAAAGAGCAACAGTTAAAGCAGCACTTATATTTATGAGCAGTTTTTCATGGTATTAGCTTCACTTAGGCTGTAATGCTTCTCTGATACAGATGCTTAATCTGCTCTTTATTTTCAAGAAAGCCATGCAAATGTCATCCAGTAATTCTCATTTCAAATCTACCAGCACACTCCCCCAGACCTTTGGCTAATCACTGTGATAAATATTTTTTTTTTCAGAAATCTTTCCTTTCAAATGATGCACAGAATTAGCTGAGCCTTGTTTTGTGTTTTTTGTTTGTTTGTTTTTAGGTTGGGGTTTTTGTTGGCAATGGTGGACTTCAACAAGACTGGCTGCTGTGCAGAGGCAAAAGCATCTTGCAGATTACCATAGCTGATGTATCTGTTCTAAAGGAAGAAAGCAGCAAAGGGTGTCTGAGCTGATCTGAGTATGCACAAGTATCAGTAAGGTGACTGGGTGCACTTTAATCTCTTCTCTTTCTTTCCAGGTGTGCATCCCTTTGCCTCCCTAGGAGGTGCTGCTCAGGTGGTGCATCCTGGTTTTGGGCACTTCAGTAACTGATGACTCTCTGTGGCTTGCATATCCCAATTCAATCCCAGTTTAGTGGAAGAGAACTAAACCTTTGCCTTCATTCAACCATTGTGGTAAGTTGGATGATTAATGAAGAAAGATGCTTGGTAGTGCATTTAAATATAATTCACTTTTTTCCCCTCCTCCCTTTGAACATTTTTTTAGTAATAACTGTAAAAAGATGCTTGTATATGGGATTTTTACCTGTAAGTTTTTTTAGTATTTACATGCCATTGCTAAATATTTGCTTAAAATATTTGAAACTTTAGCAGTGGACTTTGTGCTAATGTCAAAGATTAATGAAATATGGAAAACTAATTTCAAAAACTTAAAATTATTTTACTGAAAATATACAGCACAAAAAAGTGGCATGCTACATGCAGTCAACAGGGGAAACATTAATGCTGTCAATCCAGGTAGGCATTCATATATTGAAACCTAATGAAAAAGATTTGCCTTTTATTAATATTTTGGGCTGCTGACTATGATTACAGCGTCATGGAAAATGAAAGGCAACTCCTCCTTTATTCAGATGAAATGTACTGCCCTCTATTTAATACTCACAATCATTCCACAACATTTTTTTGTGAAAATATTCTAGTTTTAGTAGATAAGGAGTATTTATTTTCTGAGCATAGTTTTACTCATTCTTTTCCCATTACCACATGTAACAATTGACATTCATTTGCAGTACTTCAGCTGAGCTCTCTGCATGCTGTACAACTATTTATATCCACTGCAGGGAGAAAGAAGGAACAAAATCACAGAGCTCAGAGTTTCTCTAAGCCAAAGCGTCATTATTCAATGTAGAGAGAGGTGACAGAACTTTTACTGAAACAACTGTGTCTATAAACCTTGGGTTGTTTATACATTATCTTAGAAGGGGAAAGCTGACAGATTTCCAGACTGCAATAGGCAGTGGTTGGAGAGAAGACATGGACTAGGCAAATAAAAGCTCCATACATCATTTAGTTCCCAAAGTACAAGGTGACTGTTCTAAACCATTAGAATGGATGACAGCTAGACTAGGCTCCACACAGCACTTCATTGCTTCTGCAGTGAAGGGTTCGTCTGATCTCATTACTGCCTTGCCCGCGATTTCCTGTTCTGCATTTTGGCTTTTCTTTGTGCATATGTGTCTGTACGTTCTCTATTGCTCATGATGCTCATCACAGATACCTCAGCATCCTGCAGGAATGCCTTACCTCTCCTCACTCCTAAGGCACCTAGCAAGTTAGGGAGCAGCATATTGTGATGCAGAGCTTTTTCACCCCACCTCCAGGAGCTAAATTCCAAAAAACCGTTTCCAGGGAAATGTATACCTAAATTTATATATTGGTGAACTGGATTCCTGAGGATGATGCTGATGAAGACTGACATAATGTAAATGGGCAAGGGTATTTTATGCCCAGTCTGTTGCTCGTAAATGGCAGCATATATCTGAACATCCACATCTTACTGATTGTGGGAATCTAGCATCCCTGATTTAACTGTATATTTGAGACAAAGACACAATCTGAAACTGCTTGGTACTTCTACAATTTCCAATGACACATTTGGACTGGAAAATTACATCTTTAGGAAAACTTTTAGTTATCTGATCTTATCTAAAAATTGAAATCACTCCTCAGGCTTCTTGTCACGTCTGGTCCTCTCTAGTCAGAAATCTGCAGGCCAAGATAACCCCTGAGCATTTGTCACCTTTCACTGACATACTCACACTTAGGTGAGGAGGAGAGCGTTTTGGGAGGAGATCTGTCAGGTCCTCACCTCAGGACACAAAGCGTGCTGCAGGGATACAGAGTGAAACAACTGGTGTCATCTTTTATGGTAACAGTGCTCCTGCTCTGAGAAAGCAGCTGAAACTCCAGATACGTGGTTGAGAGCAGCTGGAAGGAGTGGGTGAGTGTCAGGGCATGCCAGCTGTGTGATGGCTGCAGGAGGCAAAGGCTGTGCTCGCCCCACAGGGATGACCTCGTGGGGCTGCTGAGGAGAGACATCCCTGGCTGTGCTCAGCACTGATGGGCAGAGGCTGGCACAAGGCCATGTTGTTTTAGGAGAGTGCAAGTCTCAGCAAGGTGGCACTGCCTCTTTGCTTTCCAAGGAATGGCACCTGCAGCCCTTCAAGCATCCCCTGCCCACCCTCATCCTGCCCAGAGCCCATGGTGGAGAGGAGCTGTGGAGGGGTCAGGCCCCAGTTGGAAGTCATTTCATCCACTGATGGTACAGCTACACAGTTTGTTCTACACACTTAGTTATTTTCAGCCACACTCTGTAACCGAGACTGCCAGACTCATCTCTCCAGGAGGAGGATGACAATGACAATGACAATGTCCCCATAGCCATGAAAGGCATGCCATTTTCTTTTAGAAAGCTCCAGCTTGCCACTAAAACACTGATGAAATCCTGACGTACTTGTAGTCAAGTCAGAGCTGGAAATTTTTAAGGTGAAAAACTTTAATAAAAGACAACATTGATGATATGTAGTCAACTCTGACACCCAGATTACAGTATCTTTTGCTACTTGTAAAAAAAATTAACAACTCTTATTGAAATGGAAAAGAAAGGTCTAGTAATAAAACCAGCAGTCCAAAAAAAGCTAGACAAGAACAAGTAATATTTCCTACTAACAACTTCTAGATGTCTGAGGAAATATTGTGCCACCCAAGCAGACAATAAACCAAACTTCTCTCAAGCTAACATTAACAATTAACAAAATAGCCTTTTCGTTTTTCAAGTAAGAGCTACACCAAAGGAAATAATGCAAACTGCATGGGAAGAGTTTAATCAATATCCCTAAACACTATATTCCCAGAGACCACAGAAACAACATCTATATTAATTAATTGGGTAAAATTATCTGCTTAGTTAAATGGATGTAATTAAGACTAATGTCTTGAGGTCTGTCTTTTAAAGTCCTTTCACTGCTTTAAAAAAATATCTGGGACAAGTTTTTAATTGAAGAGACCAGAATTTTGTTTGACTAGAATGGCTAAGCAAAAAGTTTCCAATAGATTCAGCATTCAGCTTGCCAATTCATGTGGACAGAATCCAGTCAATAACAGGAAAATCTACCTTTAAATAGTTCTATTAACCCAGAACCCACATAGAGAGGAAAAATCTAGTGGAGTTTTTTCCAGACAGGGGCTTACTTTGAGTGATACTAAATGTGGCCGTGATGACATGTAAGCCAGAGAATAAAGGAGTGCAAGAGAGTAAAGTAGTGAGAATGTAGAGTTAAGTCGGAGGAGAAGAACCAAAGGGTAAAATGTAAGGCAGGATATAGTATTGAAAAATCTTGCAAGAGAAAGGGAATTGTGTTAAAAAGTGTGAAATGTCCTGTGGAGCCATCATGAGACCCTCTAAAATGAGTTGTTCACAGGGGAGCAATTATTCTGCTCAGGAAAGAACTGCATCAGGAGACGAGACTCTGTTCCTGTCAGAAAGATACTTAATTCTACTTGGCATGCTCAAGTGTTTTCTTCCCCATAAAAAATTAAAAAGTCAAGAAAATCACTTAAGATTTGACAATAAACTGATAGTTAAAGGACAGCTTTAGATTTATGATATTGTTTAAATCGAGTCAAATCAGCTCACAGACTTGAATATTTTATCTGTGGTCCAGCCGTAGGGATATTGGCTGCTCTGATAAAATTAAATTGATTTGTTTCTCTCAGTTCTACACAAGCTACATCCTGCTTTGTCGTATTTGGCTTCTGATAAAACAATACTGGCACACCATTCTACCTCAAAATGCTGCCTGTGGCTCAAGCCTTTTGTCCCTATGGAGTGTCATAAACCATCCATGAGATGAAATATGGACTCATGTAGCTTTAGACAGAAGACAGTGGTCCTGATGACTTTTTTAAATTAAAAATTATAAAACTGGGCATGAAGGAAGACCACATGTGTTTTCACTCAGTGCCACTGGCACACGGTACCAATGCTCTCAAGGCTGTACATAAGGTTTCTTGCTGTACCTTTAGAGCACCTGGGAATACTGAAATTCCTTCCCTTCAGTGTTTTCCCCTTCTCCTTCTCCCAAAAATGCAACACTCAAACCCAACGTACCGTTACATCCATAAAGAAATTAGTAGCATGTATCAGTTCTCGAAATCTCTATCTAACACACAAGACTTAGGGTTAATGTTACCCATTCAGTCAGTAATATTTATTTCTGGAGTTTTTTAGGCTTCAAGCAGTTCTCTGCAAGAAGGCAGAGGCACATGTGTAAGGATTCCAATGATCTCACTCTAAACAACAGTGCATGCTGCTGGTCTTTCTCCTCACTGGAGACAATACATTCCCCGAGATCAAAACTGTTGATCTCAGCCAAATTTGTGATCTATTCCAGTTCTGCTCCTAATGGCTAATACTGTGGTCATAGGCACTGACTTTGTGCAGTTGAAATATCTTCTATGTGAATGTCCAATGTTGTCTTTACACAAAGCTTCATTGCTTAGCATCTGAAACTAATAACACAGCCCCTGCTTTCTCCCCTGTATGCAAGGGAAAAATTCCCTTTGATGATCTGTGAACTGGACCATGATCCAACACGGGCTACTCTGAATGCTCTATTCACCCACCTGCTCTGTGAAAATCTGCCAGCTCCTGACAACTGCTTGCAAAGCCTTCTTTAGAGATCCTATAGAAATGAAATGATGTGTGTTTCAATTTACAGTTTCTTTTGCTTATCGAAGAGGTTCTCTAATAGAATATAGACATACTCTCTTGTTTTCCTTGGAACTCTTTTTGCTTTACAGAAAAGAATCTCTTTCATGCTCAATGAAAGCATGAAAGCTTACCTCTTCCTTTTCCATTGCTCCCACATTTGAATGGCAAACTAATGGCTTGACTACTCAGATGTCTCAGGTACTTGTGTAGTGAGTTTTTATGGTTTGAACTCCGTTGAACAAGAGAAATGGTGATTTTTGCAAAGCAAAATATTCTGTTCAGTTTGTGCAAATTTAATTTGTTTTCCAGTTTCTCAAAATACAGTGATGCATTATCTTTTCTCTCAGAATTCTAGCACGCACATTAGTTGTAAAATGAGCTTGATCTGAAGCTAAATTATTGTGTTGCATTGAAGTAGGTTGTTACTTGCAAGACATCTATATCATTTGCAGCAGAGGCTGTAGAAAACGAGAAGGGCAATTATAAGAAAAAGAACTGTTTCATATGGCATTCTCTGGAAAATTGAGTCTCTTCAAAAGAATGCTCAGAGCAGAAATAAATCAAGGTATACACATCCCTCAAGTATAATGCTGACGGCTATGGAAGAAAAGTTCAAGAGAAAATGGTCTTCTGGAAAGGCTTTGGATGGTATGCAAAGTGCAACAAAATTTGAGCAAAGAGGAGAAAAATATGGAATAGCAGTTTCTTGTGGAACAATCTGTGTTCTCTTACTCCACTATATCATGGGATGCACTGAGAAACATAGAAAGCAATTAAATAATCACACCATTATAAGTATGCACATGTGAATGAAATTACAATTCCACTTCTTCAGCAGTTCCACAATTTCTTAATATATGAATACAACTTTGAAAATGCTAGGGTCTTTTATTTTTCAGTAATTTCTGTGTGTGGTGATGTATATCAATCACACACACACACAAACACATATATATATACATATATCTGATTTAGTGTTTCCTCTTAATGAGATCTGAGAGCTACTTATTAATGTGTTTTGAGTCCTTAGAATTCAAATTTTCCTTTTTTTCTGTGGAGGAGGATGAGCTGAACCAGAGCACTGAGAGGCATTATGGAACAGTTGACACTAAAATGGAAAATAATAAAATGTGACAGATCTTACAATAATAAATAGTATTAGATAAATAAATTTATAGGAAAGTTTAAGAGTTAAAATAACTGTTGGGATAAATGACTCTGTAAACAAGCATTTTTCTGAGTAAGATTCAAATGAAGGACCACTGGGAATGTTAGTGAAAGCACTGTTTCAGACACTTGGATGAAAATTTATGAATTGTTGAAAAACATTTCAGCCAGATTTCTGAGAGAGGGCTATGTGACATTTTTTTGGTCTGGGTAAATTAAATCTACTGCTTTATAAAAATATAAGAACAGGATTCTCAGTTAATCTCAATATTTTGTCAGACCTCTAGATTAATGTTTGTATAATTTTTAATGTGGCAATTTTAATTATTAAAAAATTAGAAAACCAGATGGAATTACAAAACAGCAACAGATTACTTAATTAACTTTTGCCTACTGGGATAAATAGAATATACCACAGAACATATCAAAGCAGACACCAAGGAGACACTATACCTCTATTAGTATGCAGGAGGTTTTCTCTTCAGATAGCAGTTCTTATCAGACATAAGCATATGCCTATCAATGTTATGAAATAAACCCAGCAACTCCTCGTGTTATAATCCACAGAATATAACATCGTGGCAAAAATCTGAAGAAGTATTCTATGATGCTCCCTGCAGATCACTGAAATCTCCCACCTAAGTACATGAGGTGGACAAAAATGAAAAAAATAATTGCTATTATTTTATGAAGGAGTATAACACGTAAGTTAGTTTGCAAATACTAACAAACGTCTTTCAGCTGTGAAAGGGCCTTAAACCAAAAGTAAACAAAACATGAGATTTTAAAATTGTTGACATATTTGTCTAATCATATTACAAATACTCTGCCAGCTCCATTGCATGACATCTATTACATACCTGGGTAAAAATAGGAGTGAATATGATGAAGAGCAGACCTCTAAACCCGTAATAATATAAATCTTCTTTACTTATATGAAATATCCTTTGAACTTATTGAAGTACTACATAGATATTTGTAAATTTCTTAGTATGATTTGCAAAGATGTTCTCCAAAATAAAAGTTTATTCAAACAGGATTCCAGAAGCTCTACAATTGCTTCTTTTGGAATGAACCCTAGCTGATGACTTCCAAGATTCCCAGAAAAACTGATGATAATTATTGCACACCAAATACGTTCCTACATGATGTGCACTGATACCTTTTTATTTAATAAAAATGAGTGTCACCATATATATGTGCATACATTTGGTTATTGCTATCAGAATTAACAGCCTGCAATTTAACCCCAGCCTATTAGAAAAAGGGCTCAGCAGATCCACACAAATGGAAATGACTACTTGCCACAGGTTTTTAACCAGGCTTCAAGATGATTTCTTTGTTAGTACCTTCAGGTTAATACCAGTTAGTTTTTGAACAGTTTCAATCTCATGCTAGATGATTTAAACCAGATGAAAATAAAAGTATCTTACCCAAAATAAAAGAATACAGAAAATACAGTATTGTAGTATTTACTGAACAAAATAACAAAAATCATGTTTGCTTTTTTTTTTTTAAACAGCGTTAAGTAATCAAATTTAGGCCATACAAGCATCAACAAGAAATGTAAGTAACTGTACTATTAAGGTGGTATCTACAACTTTTTTAAACTGCTTGAAATCCAAACCCACAAATGTTGTATACCTCACTTAAAAATCATTCAAGTGCCTTGCACAATATTTAAAAAAATTGATAGTAAATGACTGGTATGAGTCGTACATGCAGTACCTGAATTTTATATTTCAATAGCTCAGGATCAGATCATCAAAGCATTTAGATTTTCACTCCTCAGGGAAGCTCTGTGTCTCCATGTGTATTAACCCCTTCCCTGAAAGGAGTAGCTGTTTTTGATGGTGTGAATTTCTAGTGTTGTCTTTCCCTATGCAGGGAGGGAAAGAGTCGATTTTACAGAAAGAATGGTTCCAATAGGCAGAAAGTTTATGGCACTGCAACTACATGAACCACCTTCCCTACACAACATAAAAATATTCTAATATTAAGGATTATTTTACAACTCAGTGGAAATATGCAGTAATGCAATTCATTTCCTTTGTCTGGATGACAAAAATGCAGTCGTAACAGTCACAAGAACCCGCCTTGTGTTAGCTATAAAAAAAAATATATTTATATATATATTTATGCAACTACTATGTGCATTAAACAAAACCACTGTATGAATCAGCAGGGTTCAATAACACTTGTATCTGAATCTCTGGAAGGGGTGCATTGAAGTCTATGGTGCTTCTCAGTAAGGACTCACAATGAAATGGCGAAGAATAGAAACCCATTTATTTTAAATTTTACTTTTCTTACCCCATTGCCTAAGAAATGGTCCATAAGCTCTCTGGCAGCTAAAAGGATCTGTTGCCTTTATTTCAACCTACTGCTGAGAAATGAAAAATACACCTTAATACAAACCTGGTAATTCATTTTTTAGTGAACACTGAAACTGAAAATCAGCCCAACGTCTTTGTGAACTCCCATGAAATAATTCCACCATAATGAAAATTCTCTGTTTTCTTCAGCTCTAACCAATCTGTATATCATGAGTTGTTTAGCAGGCTAGTAATCAGCAATGTACAAGAAACATTGTATTACTCCTGGAAAGCATTTAGGTTGTGACTCCCTCATGTTGGTAGGTTAATTTAGAATTGAAAAGTGTATTTCACATCTGCTTATATAAATGTTGGAAAATTCCTTTTTTTTTTTTATTTACCTGTCTTAAGACAGTTTTCTCAATCACCTGTGAACACTGATCAGTGCCCTTTGCACTGAAATGGTACAGACTTTTTCCTCAGTCTTTGAGATAACAGAGAAGACTTGAACCAAAGGGCAATGCCCTTGTGCACCAAAGCTTTATTATACTTCTGATTACTGTGCATCCCCACACCTAAAGCAAATAACATGGCACTTGTGCCATAGTTCTGATACTGTAGGTGTCCACTGACAAGTGTTCTGCATGAACCATTGTGTCTCAGTCCACTAACAAAAACTACTGTGCAGTAGTAATCTGGTATCTTAGATAGGTTTTCTTCTTGGACAAAGTTTATCCAGAATCTTCTTTCTATCAGGCTACAGCAGCTTAGGGCTCCTTTTCTTTAAAGAGAGGCAAAATAAATGTCTTACACCTGTAGGCCAGTACTGGTGTTCTGTCCCAGAAATTTTAGCACTGCTCTGATACGATGAACCCTTCTTTTTCTCCCACTGGTTCCACCTCAGCATAGGCAGGATGTCCAGATCCTCTTCTGAATTTCATTGCTGGCCATCTGCTTGGACGCCGCTACAACAGCAACAACAAAATAAACTTTTATGAAGGGTACTACAATAAATCTTTAATAAAAAAATCTAACAGTATCTTGCAATTTTGGGTTCTCATACTAAACCACACTCCCTGTAGTTGTTACAGGAATAGAAAGGCACAGTTCAGCAGCAGAAAAAGTCAGAGGAATCAACTCCTCTTTTTAAATTTGTGAGTGATGACTGTTCTCAAACACATAAACAATTACCACCACTCTTAGCAATGAAGAAGATGAAATAGCTCCTGTCTAAAATGGTTGATTATCAGATTTGTCACATAGAGAACTGGTGATCCACTAACCTCTAGAAGATCTGTCCAATGCCCTTCCTTCCTTCCTAGTTCTGCAGAGGAATTCTCTAACATGCTCTATACCATGAGAAAATATGTAGCAGAGTTGATGGAACTTTAATTGAAAAAATTATTTAGGATAAAATTCTGGCACGCTTATGCAGGACTCTCAAAATAATGACTTTCTATTTCAAATGCCATAATTTCTACTTGAGTAGTTTACTTTGATGGTTCAAATAGAAGCAACGTTTTTATTTAAACTCTTAAGAGCTTTGGGTACAAGAGCCTTAGGAAGTCCTAACCAATTTCCACTAGGATCTTGAGTGCCTGCTTTAAAGATAGCTAGTAAACAGAGAAAAGAAATAGTTATTTTCTAGGGCAGATAAAACAATTCCTGTAATATCATGATATCTCTAGGGAGGAAAAGTGCTTTGAACAATCTGTATTTTCAAACGAATTAATGTCAGGTAAAGCTCAGAATTTGGGTGACCACTCTGAGATTATGTCAAAGGGAATAGCTTCCAGCAAAATAGGGAAACTCCTTCATAGAGTCAGTGAGAAGAAAAAGCTTGCCATAAAATTTTATCTGCCAAACATACTGATTTATTTCTCTTTACTGACAAGGCTTACAATCTACTTGGAAGAAGGGCTAGAAGATAAAGCAACTTATATAGAAACATTGCAGGAAAATGAGAGAAAAATCAATGAAAACAATTTAAAGCCTATATTTTCATTGACAGCTCAAAAGCTAAATAATTTTACTTTATGATCTTTCTCCTGAATATAAACACTGCATTTGATTTTCTGTCCCTATAATACCCCATTTTTATTTCCTTTCAATCACAAAGGCTATTTCATGTTGCTGAGGGGTGTTGTTGGTGATTATAGTATAGCCACAGCTATGAATTGCTGGGACTCATTGTGCTCTTGGGCAGGAGTCACTAAAGAAACTTTGAGGTGCCACTGAATCTTGTTCCCAACAAACCACACAACTGACTGCAGGTACAGCACAAAGTCTACCTCAGTGGTCATTTTTGGGAAGATACCACATCAAAACAACTGCTTCCTTTTCCTCCCATTGCAGGACCAGGTTACTTTTGAGGAATTCAGAGTTAAATTCTGTTTGGCAGATAATTTAAAATTCCAGGCCTTTCAGTGCAGCACCTTCTTACAAAGTAGGAAGGCAGAACATTGTCTTCTTTAATGGATGCCTCTTCCTAACAAGAAAACTTAGTCTATTTAAACTTTGGTGAGTTTTTTCTACCCGAGCTTGATTCTGTGTGTTTTAAAAATTAAGAAGGACAGTTTGGTTACTGCTAAAGAAAAAGGGTCATATTCTGTCCTCAGCCTCACTAAAGTAAATCAAGAATAATGCAATTAAACGTTAAGGGGTTTGTTTCAGATTTACGCTGGTACAAATGAGAAAGGAATTTGATGGAGGGGTCTCTAATGAAAAGGGAAAAGGAAAAACCACTGGAAAACTAGCAGGAAAGAATAATTAGAAACAGTATCAAATGGTCACACATAAGGATGAGCTGAGTTTTAATATACTAAGTTGCTCCCTACTTTAATTTTTATGATTAGTTACTACTTCATTGCTACATTGATGACAGATACTAAATTTACTATTTTGTGCTACTCTTTTTAAGTGGCCTTTCCAGATGATTAGTTATGGAACAGATGTGTATCAGTTTCAATGATACAAAGCCATAAGACATAAATATGAGCTGTTTTTCCAGAAATAAACCAAAAGACTTCGAGGTCATCTTCTATATTTCAGTTACAGTTTTCTGTGGTTTCTTGTCACGTATGAGGTGAGATTTTCCCTTTATAGTGCTTGTTTAATTTCAGCTTCATTACGTGCATGTTGACAGCTTTAAAAGAGAGCACTGACAAACTATCAATTCATTGCCTTATGTAACCCCTTGAAAGATGTAAAAATATTTCAGCTTTGACTGAAAAAACTAAAAGCAGCTTGATCAATATTGGGAGATATTAAGTTCCTCTGGTTACTGAAGCAGCTCAGGAAATACCTAATGCATTCTTCCTCTTTTTTCTCTGTGAGGACTAATTAAAAAAAAACAGAAAAAACCCCCTACCCCCAAACAAACCAACCAAACAAAACACACCAAAAAAAACCCCACCAAACTGAAACCAAACTGGGAGAAAGCAAGCTAGGTGTTTAATTAACTAATTCCCAATTTTAGCAGGCAAAAATATGTTTCTTCCTCTAGAATCAGAACACTTAAAGGAAATCCTCTGAGCTGTGGCTGGAGAATTGTAACTCCTTCTTCCTTTCAGTGTATTACAAAGTAGGGAAACAGTATTTTTTTTCATTTTTGAAGCTTCCTTGAGTTCACTATTTCAAGTAATGAAGTTGAGAGAAAAGCACTTGTGACCCGACATGACCAGGATGCAGAAGAAATATGTTGAAATTCAGGAAAATAATTTAGGATACACATAAAAATGTTATTTCCTATTGAAGATCAGTAAGATAAAAGGAAAAAAATCCAGCAGTTGGATAATTCATGGAAAGTGAGGTCTAGGTTTCATGTTTCCTACATTATGTTCCTCTATATCATTGCTGGTGGCTGTGCAGGATGTTTGACTTCCTGCAGCAACACAGACTAAAATAAGTATATTTATAGCCGTCTTGCAGAAGAGGCAGAATTTATACCATTTGTCTTACTTCTGAGGGAAAAGGGGGGATCCCACCTATTAAAACAAAAAGGTAGAAACTGGAGTAACCTCGCACTCTGCTTGCAAGGAAAGGTCTCCAAGTGTATTCTTCTTTTTGCTCACTTTCTTCTTTTGACATCAGAGGTTTTTGAGCCTCTTTTTTCCATGAAAATCATATGCTCTCATTTAGACATGTTTAAAAAAAAAGGGTTTGCTACATATCTGAGTGCAGTTAATTGAATATACTTAAATAAAACTCAGTTGTTATGACCTGAACATGGTCTCTAGTGTTACAGTCGATGATTTTTTTAAGGTAGCCAGCTGTAGTCTATCTTATTTCCTGCTGAACAGTAACCAGCATTATTTACAAGATCAGTAACAGGAGGATGGACAGTTGTGTAAAGTTGTGTTGAAATGCTGGTATCTGAAGATTGATGCCTCGCTTCTGAGTTTTTGATGCTGACGTTATCACTATCTCTAAAATTTATACCACTTAACATTCTTCATCTGAGATGATAATTTATCAAAAATAATTGTAATAATGTATATTTTGTTAGCTGCAGCAGTTATAAGCTTTTACATTTCCTTTCATACATCTGCATGCAGACAAGTTTCTATCAGTAATGGACAGAAGGAACTTGGCAACAAGTATTACATATTTGATATTCTTACATCTTAGCCTCTGATCCCCATGCCATCCTTATTCTATGTTTCCCTGAGTACACAAAAATGGAATGAGAACAATTCTGTATAGATCTGCAATGTCAGAAGAGCAGAGAAGGAAAACAGTAATGAAATATTTCCCCTCTGTCATCTCCTCAACCCTGCCACACACATTTTGTTCTGAAAGATTTCTGCAACACTATCAAAAGTTTCTTTGTATATTTCAACCAGCATAAAATCCCAGAGTGCTTGTGCATGCATTGGCTCTTCATTCCTGTTCCGCAGTAAACCTGAACAATGGATTTCATCAAGACATTTGCACACTCTTTTTAAAACTGAATTTACATGAGTATAAATACTTGACATAGCATGAGAAGGTCAATCTTTCAAAGTCTTGACTCTCCAGAGCTCCCTGGTAAATTTGGTTCACCACTAAACTACACAAAAGCTGAATTTATTGAGCACCTTTTAGACTGAATGCTTTGGCACAACTTTGTCTCCTCTATCTATTAATTTTTTCTATATTTCAATCCTTCAAACTTCCAGAGGACTGATTCACTGTGTCTACTGAAGGGCTGCATCTTACATTTCCACTGTCAATGTCTTTGTCTAATTCAGTAGTAAAAACACATTAAAATCCATTTAAAAGCTGTACTCCTTAACCACACTTTGTCAAGAAGGCCTATTTGATGATAAGGAAATATGCAAATATGGAGTGATTAAAATTCTGGATTTATTGTCAAAACTTCAGAAAAACTATTATGACTTCCTAGAATAAACTAAGAAAAAGGGAACAAAACTATAGTAAAGTCTTACTAAATGATGAAATGACTAAATGTTAATCTGATACTATTCGAGACCCATTAGTCTAAGTACTTGTCCAGTGCCTCAGTAGTCAGGGCTTTTGTTTTTTTGTGAGAAGTTAAGATCTTTTTGTTATCAATTACCTTGACCATAACATGCATTTTTGTGCTCGGTTACCTGAAATTTGTGCATCAGTCTTTAATCTCTGCTATAAACATCCAATTTATTTGGCAAATCACAGTCAGAAGTGGATGAGGCTACAAATATCTGAAATTATACTTGTGATATATATTCCCAGGAATAAGAAAAGAACAATTTCCTGATGCCATGCCAAACTCATATTTTGAAGAAACTCTCCTCAAATAAGAATTGCTTCAGACTTAAGATTCAGTAGAGTCATTACTGGCTTCATTTATTTTTCTTTTTGATAGAAGTACTTGTTTAATGTATCTTTTTGTGATTTAAACCATCTTTCTATAAGGGTTTCTGCAGTCTAATGTTCATCTGATGAGCTGGCTGCTTAAGGAAGAGAAACAGAGTGCCTCCTTCCTCTACACCTTTGACTTTTATTGTCAGTGTTGATTATTTATTTTAGTGCTTCTCCCTTGTGGTCGATTTAGGTCTCCATTGCTGAACTGCTGGTTCCTACTGAGTTGGGTAAGCTTTGGAAAAATAACTTTACTATCAGTACTAGACAATGACAGTGAGATCAATGATAATACTCCAAATGCCAGGATACTGCAGGACTTTGAAAGAAGAGAAAAATGATATCTGTTCTCTTCTTTTTAATCATCATCTTAATGAAATGTAATTCAGCCTGAACACCTGGACAAAAACTAATTGATGACCATGTTAAACCTATTTCAAACTAAAAGCATAATCCCCTGTAAAATAATGGGCCATATCCCAGGAGAAAACAGTAGAGCTGTGTGAGCTCCATCAGTTGGCTTAGACAGCTGAAGATCTCATTGTTTTTACAAAAACCCTTATTTTTTTTTTAATCTGTCTCCTATTTACTTCTCGTTTGTTTGAAGACATACAGTGCATTTGTGACATTAATGCAGAAACCTAGAAATGGTACATGGAAAACATGTCAGGATTTTAAATCTGACTCTTATTTGTGGTGTGCTGTTATAAGCAGAGAAGTAAAATGGTGAGCCAGAAATGTCCATTAATTTCTTGAGCTCTGAAATACCAAGAGCTCCAGCATTTTTAACTATTTTCTCATATTATTGCCTTTTTCTAAGCAGAGAGGGGATGAGCAGAAGCTCCAAATCTGAAGAAAATCTACTGCTAGATGTGTGTGTCAGTGAATGCTTTTAGATACCAAAATACAATCCCCTACATAGCCCATCATTAAAAAAACCCCCACAATAATTAGTGCTTTCTCAGACCACCCCAGCTAGGGCTCAGTATTTAGAAATCATCCTCAGTTCATGCTAACAGTCTACATGCTGTCAGCTTTAAGTGAGGCAGAGTTAAATGACAGGAATGCAGATCCTTTCATGCTGGTTGCTCTTTATGCTAAAAACCAGTCCCAGCCTTATTTAATTTACTAACAAAGACATAATTTAAGTTAAATCAAGAGGAGTCAAGGTGCATCCTCCACACTCTCATCCCACACTATTATTTATTTGCTGAAGATCTGCAGCTGTTTGTTTCTCCCTCCCTCCCTGTCTTTTTCCTGAAGGTCACTCCCTGGCTCAATAACACCAGTTCAACTTTCTGTGTGGCCATTTTAACAGACTCCTGAAATTATCCATCTTAAACATCTAAGATGAAGTAAAACAAACAACAAAAAAAATAGGTGTGTGCATGTGTGTGATGTGTCTAAGTGTACGTGTATGTTTCTAAGCAGCTGAACCAGCAAAATAAATCTCTGGAGTATCTCCAAGAAGTCTGGGAACATGAAGGTAAAAGCTGTGACTTTCAAATGAGGATCTTAACTCAAAAGAATGTTAATTTTTAACTACAAACATGCACACTGCTCTTCAGTATGTGACATATTAACTATTATTAATACATACACAGCCACTAATACATAAGCTCTTAACTCATGCATATTCTGACAGCTTCAGAGCCCACATGTTAATAAGTTTTGTAACCATAAGGTGAATACAAGAGAAAGGCTCTTTTGTCTGAGGTTAAGAAGTCATAATTTGAAATGCCATTTTAGACTCCTTAAAATCCCTTTCCCACAGAGAATCACCAAAGTAAAATTTTATTCAGCTGTTGTCAAGCCTCCCATAATCATGCTTGGCAATGGTATCATTGTGTTCATCTGGGACAAGACATCCTAGTGTTTCACTCCTTACCTTCATACCACAGGATCACAGAATCTGCTGAGTTGGAAAGGACTCACAGGGGCCATTGAGTCCAACTCTCAGCCCTGCACAGAACCATCCCCAAGAGTCACACCATGTGCCTGTGAGTATTGCCACACTCAGGCTTGATGCTGTGACCACTTCCCTGGGGAGCTGTTTCAGTGCTCAACCACTCTCTGGGGGAAGAAATTTTCCAACCTAAACCTCCCCTAACACAACCTCAGACCATTCCCTTGGGCTCTGTCCCTGGTCACCACAGAGAAGAGATCAGTGCCTGGCCCTCCTCTTCCTCTCACGAGGAAGTTGTGGACAACAATGATGTCTTCCCTTAGTCTCCTCCAAGGTGAACAGACCAAGTGACCTCAGCCACCTTCTTTGTTGCCCTCCTTTGGGCTCTCTCTAATTAATATTTTCCTTACCCAAAGCTGCCCCCAGCACTGGAGGTGAGGCTGCCCCAGATCAGGACAATCCCCTCCCTTGCCTGGCTGGTGATGCTGTGCCTCATGCCCCCCAGGACAGGGTTGGCCCTCCTGGCTGCCAGGGCACTGCTGGCTCATGTCCAACTTGCCATGGACCAGGACCCCCAGGTCCCTTTCTGTGGCCCTGCTCTCCAGCCTCTCATTCCCAGTCTGTTGGTACATCCAGGTGTGCCCCAGGCCAGGTGCAGAATCCAGCACTTTCCCTTGTTGAGCTTCATGTGGTTGGTGATTGCCCAACCCTCTGACTTGTTGAGGAGTCTCTGCAGGGCCTTTCTGCCTTCGAGGGAGTGAACAGCTCCTGCCAGTTTTGTATCATCTGCAAACTTGCTGAGTGTCCCTTCCAGTCCTGGGTCCAAGTCATTGATGAAGATGTTGAAGAGCACAAGGCTGAGGATGGAGCCCTGTGGAACCCCACTGGTGACAGGTCCCCAGTCTGAGGTCACTCCATTCACTGTCACCCTTTGTGCCTGACCCATGAGCAGCTGCTCACCCACCACATGAAGTGTTTATCCAGCTGTGAGCTGGACATCTTGTGCAGAAGGACACTGTGAGAGACAGCACTGAAAGCTTTACTGAAATCCAAAAATCTCATTACATCAACTGGCTCCCCTTGATCAACCCCATGGGTTACTTCATCACAAAAGGAGATCAGGTTGGATAAGCAGGACTTTCCTCTCAGGAAGCTGTGACCAGTGACAGCATTATCTTTAAGGTATTTTTCAATACCTCTCAGAATAATCTTCTCCATAACTTTACCAGGCACAGAAGTGAGACTGACAGGCCTGTAGTTTATGGCCTTGCCTTTCTTGAAAGCTCAGACAGCTTACACCAGCTTCCAGTCAGCTGGGACTTTTCCATAGTCCCAAGACTGCTCAAAAATAATTGAGAGAGGTTGTGCAATTACATCATCCAGCTCTTTGAGGGTTCCTGTATGAATCCCACCAGGGCCCATGTATTTGTATGGATCCAGCTGGAGCAGCAGATCCTGCACAATTTCAGGGTCAGGTGGGAGTTCTCCCAGTCATGGTCCTCCAGCTCAGGGCACCCTTGGTCCATCATCCTTGTTGAAGACGGAGGCAAGAATGTGTTAAACACCTCTGCCTTGTCTCTGTCCCTGTTTGTGAGGAGACCATCTTCATCCTGTAATGGGACAATGTTGTTTTTACACTGCCTATTGCCATTAATATATTTAATAAAACTCTTTTTATTGTCCCCCACATTTCCAGCTGGCTTCAACTCCAGTTGAGTTCTGGCCATATGAATTTTCTCCCTGCAGTGGAGCCGCTCTGTGTTTTTCCCATGTCACTTGACCTTGCTTCCACTGGGCATACACCAAAAAAGAAAGCTTTTTTGCCTTATTTCCAGGGGAAGATTCCTGTTCAATCAAGATGGCCTTCTGCCTCACCTGCTTGACTTCTGAAATTTGGGAATTGTCTGCTCTTATGCCCTTAGGAGGTGATGCTTAAAAAGTGATCGGCACTGACAGACCCCAGCACCTGCAAATACTTTTTCCCAAGGAATTTTACTCACTAGTTCCCTGAGTGGTCTGAGATCTGCTCTCCTCAGGTCTAGAGTCAAGGTTTTGGCACTTTTCCTTCTCTCTTAACAGAGATTTTAAACTCAATTGCTTCATGGTCACTGTGGCCAAGACAGCCACCAATCTCCACTTGCTCACAAGATCCACCTTGCTGACCAGGAGTAGATCAAGAAGGGCATCTTTCCAAGCCTGTTCCATAAAGTTGTCATTCGGGTTTTTAGGAACCTTCTGGCCTGCATTGTACCAGGTGTGTGATGTTCCCAGTTAATTTCTGGCAAGTTGAAGTCTCCCATAAGGACAAGGGCAGTTGATTTGGAAGAGTCCCTTAGTTCCTCAAAGAATAATTCATCAATGTCCTGGCCAGGAGGTCTGTAGTGGACTCCCACGATGGCATCTGCATTATTTGTTTGTTTGTTTGTCCCTTGATTCTTATCCAGAGGCTCTCAACTGTGCCATTGCCAGCTGTGAGCTCCATACATTCTACCCCTTCTGTTCCATACAGTGCCAGCCCTTCACCTCTCCTGCTGTGCCTGTCCCTCCTGAAGAGCCTGTAACCATCCCACAGGGCACTCCAGGCACAGGACTCTGGCCAGATCATATTGCCTTTGGTCTCCATTGGCAGAGCACTGTGATGACAGCTGAGGTAAACTTCAAGCCTCAAAAAGGACTTTGGATCACAATAGAAGGAAGGAAGGGAAGAAAATCACAAAGTATGCAAGTGAAAACTTCTTGTGTCATGCAACTCTTCTGTCCACAGATAACTGGGTGCAAACATGCAAAAGACAGCTGAATAAAAATAAAATCAGATTTATACCTTGTTTTTCAATTTGCAGATGTTCCCTTGACATTAAATGCTCTCAATGCCCAAGTTCAAACACATATGTAAATTATTAGAGATTAAAAATATAGGAAAAAGTAAGAACATGAGGAAAAAAAAATGGAAGAATTAACATATAAACATAGTTTGGCCTACAGCTCATTGAAATCCGACCAAATTCATCTGACTCAGCTGGGAATTTCTTTACTCCTCTTTACATTGAACTCTGGACCTCTAGATCACACGTGCTATGACCTGTATCACAGGTATGCAATCCATGACATTCAGGACATCATGACTGGCTTCTTGGTCATGAAACCTCCCATCCTGAATGCAAGTATACTACATAAATTAGTAAATAAATCAATAGATTTTTAATTGTGCTATAGCTAGTGTATAGTAGCGATATATGTTATAGCTAGATTTCTGACAGAAACTTTGTTGAGAAAGTCATGAAGTGCATTATTTGACATGTATTCTACTTTACAAAGATCAGTCCAAATCAGCTCAAAATATACTTAATAGACACAGGATTCCTCAAGGTAAGAATATGTAATGTGATTAAAGAGAGTAAACCATTGGCAACTAAATAAAATTCAATAAAGAGGAAATACTGCAAAGTTAATGATAAGTAAACAGAAAACCAAGGCATGCAACATGTCTTCTGTCACTCTGCAAGCTAATCTTTAGTCAACATTTACTCTTAGCTCTTAGGAAGAGCCTGCATTCATTGGAACTTCGACTGAAGCTCCCTTGACTTTAAAAGCTGATAAATCATTCTGTCTTTGGGCCACCACAGAAGTGTCCAACCTAAACAATGAAACACATGTTGAACAGTGTAGAGGCTGGAAGAAACACAAAAACTGCATTTTGATTTGAATCTTCTACACACTTAACAAAAAGTGGAACATTTTTGAAAATGTGTTGAACTGTTTCGATTGTATTGTTTTAAAGTTGCACACTACTATAAGCAAATTGAATAGCACTGGCATTTAAGACTTCTCAAATTCTTTGTTCAAATTAGCAATTTTTATTCCTGGTGGGGCTGCACATGTGTGTTCTGCTCAACAGGCATGAACAAAAACCCCTAGGGAAGCATTTTCTTCAGATTTAAAAGGTAAAAAAGTAGTAGAATAATGTTACTATATTCTAAGACAATAGCTTTTGTAATTAATGTTTTTTTTCTTGGCTTGTGTGTATCATTTATTTAAACCAACCAGTGCACTCAGGATATCACTTAATGGTGTTCAGAGGTGCCACAAGAGATTGCCTTTATCAGTGCAAGGGTAAACAGCACAGCCAGTGTGGGTGTATTTTTTCTTATCTGGGAGAGCTCACTTCATGACAAACATGACTTGGATTTGAGATGAGCTATATGAGAACATGAGTGAGGAGGTAAGTGAATATTGGTGATATCTGCAGAGAACACAAGGAAGAGACTTAAAACCTCAGATACAGGATCAGTTTATTATACTGCTCTTTATTATTCAGTAACCAGTCATGACTATAAAACAAATCAACTAAAAGTTCCTTACATAGCCCTTAACTTCAAACCCCCCAAAAAATCTGATTGTTAATAAAATTTTACTTACCAAACAATGACACTATCTTAGATGTAAAAAGACGCTTCACTATTAATTATGTTAGAGTTTTGAATGAATGCTATGTTTAATGTCTATATGATGCCTCCATAAAGTAACTTCAGTCAAAGAAAACACAAATGCACCAGGATCCTGTTCCTCCTTTTGGCCAGCCTTAGAGTTATATTAATTATTAATGATAGATAAACTGATGTGGATCTTGATTTGGCTTGAAGACTTGATGGCAGACTACAAAGTACTTGTGATTTTTTAGACATCTGCAGGAGGGAGCTGTCTGTCCATCTGTCACATCTTGTTTTAACTGTGAAATGTGCTTATTAATCAAGAGGCTTATAGGAAACAGTATTATTTTCTTAAATATTTATGTGCTTGTTCTCATTTCATGATCAAGCCCATGACAACCCTCCTGAGCTCTTTTCCTAGAATTGGAATATCAGATCCATATTTCATTCATTTCCCATAAATAATCCAGCTCCTGTGCTGTGTGGGCTATCGTGTTAACTGTAATGGTTTACTCAAATATTTTTCAATTGCACAAATGCAATAAAGAATGATTTCTTGTAACTCTGGCCTATTTATACCAGTTTTGCCTGATTATTTTTTGCACTTCATTTTCAAAAGGCAATTTGAGAAAATATTGGCTTGTTTACATTGGAAACATGTAAATCCTATAGATCAGATGAATATAAGAATAATACATTCTACTCATTATTTTTTTAATTGATCAAACAACTTTTTTCTTTGACAATTAAATTGTTAAACTTATTAAAAGCAATTTAATTGCTTTTAATGAATTGCCTTGTTCTATTCTAGGCTTATGATACCAAAAATGGTTTTAAAGTTTTGAAATTTGTGTAAGCACTATGAAGTACAGTCATTCCCTATTCCTCCCTTATGATTTTCCCACTTCATCAGTGCTTGTAACACTCACAGGGAAAGGCCAACCCTTCATGACTAGCACTTTTTACAATTCTTGCTAATGCTGATGCTTCACAAGTACCACAATTATCTCAGTAATCAATAGAGAACGGTGGTTATACCCTGTTTTGCATCAATTTTATTTTGACTGATTTCTCCTTTATTTTATACAGAAAGTTTATGTTTTTCTATTTATTATAAATGACTACATTGCTTGCTAAAATAGATGTTACCTTTGGCTAATAATAGATTAATAGATTGATTAAAGGCACCTAAATTCAGTAGAATGAGTTTAACAACACTGATTAAAGCACCTCTGTTTGCATAATGAGTATGATATCAATGAAAGAAATAAATTAACGTGCCCTTACTACATTTAAAACAAAAATAAATAAATAAATAAATGTCTATTGTAATTTGGTATTCTTCTCTTCTTAAAGAGTATTGCTACCATTTACTTAACCTTTTCTATCACATTATGACAGATAAGAAACGTTCTTTTAGTAGAGTGAAAGAATAGAAATTCAATCCATGTAAATTTAATCTGTGTGTGAAAAAAAGAAAGGGACAAAGCCTTTTCTTTCATACAAGGACTTCAGTGGAATTTTGTTTGTCTACATCAATAGTGAACTGGCTTGAAATGCTGCATAAACATGAGATAAAACTATGTGTTATTATATGGATTCTGTTCCCCAATGGTTAGCATAGATAAATTACTAGAACAGGAATACTGATAAACAATTCATTTTGATTTCTGTCACTACTATTGCATCTAAAAAGAATATTTATTATAATATGATGTTAAAAATGAATCATTCTGTTCATGTTCATGTCTCACTTCAATTCTCCTCACTGTCACTAAGAATAAATGTCTACATCTTCCTGGTCCAGGCTTTTACATAAGCAATCCTTAAGGTATATTCCTAGTGACACTTCCAGTGGTTTTGCAGCTTCACTGCTGTTCCAATACTAAGTGTCCAGGCTCTTCATAGTAAGGGAATACCATACCATAAGTGGGGGTTATGAACAGTCATCCCTTTCTTTTATGCTCAGCAAATCTATACTTATCACACAGCAGAGGAATGTTGCTGAGTCAAAAAAAGGAAACCACAAGGACGTGTAGGTATTCATGGGTTTTTGTAGACACAAACGCCTACGGAGAATTTCCCTTTCTCATATTTTCATCTACAGTGCAGCTGAACTGACTAAATCTCAGCATCTGCAATGTAGGTATCTGCACCTAAGGTAGCTATCTGTATTTGAGGGAGAAAAAAGTAAATTTATCTAATCCTAAAGGGGATGTCTCAAATAGGTAAGATGAATCATGGTCTAAAAGAGTCTGTTTCTCTCTACACTAATAGAAAGAGCAGAAGAGATTATAGATGTTAAAAATTAGGTGAAAATAATCCTTTCCACACTCTAGACAAAGTGTAAAAAGATTCCTTTAAATGATGTAAGGAACAGCTAATAAAAATTTCCAGCTAAAAAGCACAAAGATACTCTCTGATTCAGTTTAGAAAGATCTGTTTTGAAGACCCCAAATACCCTAGCCAAGAGACAGGACTAGTGCCACAGCCTGACTTTTGTCTTACCTCTATGAAGAAGAGACTAGCTGCTGACGTTGGATGATGGTACATGTAGACAGTCACGAGGATGGCTGCAGCCACGACAAGGACCAGGACGAGGATGCCAACAATTAATCCTGCATGAAGTGTCCCGCCTTTCTTCTCTGCTGCACTGTCATCTGTTGAAGCTGCACAAAGAGCACACTTCTCAGCACAGGAACTTACACCTTACCCATTCCACTGCACACACGGGAATTGAGTATTTGCTTTTCTGTGTTACGTACACCTCATTTTCTACAGCCCAAGTTGGAAAAAGATATTAGATGTCTCTAATAACAACTGGGTACTCTCATAACCCTAATGAAGAGACTTTCAAATGTTTTACTGATTCTAATTCAGTAAGTGATATTAACATCCTTTCTTTTGAATGTAAAATGAACAGTCTGAAGTTCCCAATTAACTTCGTAATACATTTTGCTTTGATTTTCTTATAAAATTATTGCAATTGTCCCACAGACAAAAAAAGTACTCATTGAATACATTTTGACCTTTTAATTTTTCTTTAAATATTTCAGTTGAGGCATCCCATAAACCGTTGTGAGGTCTTGCCATTAAATGCATTCCGAAAGCCTTATTCATTAGCTCACAGAAGAGTTTGGAACCATTCTTTGAGATGGAATCAGACAGCCAAAAGTGCAACAGATGGATGCAAATGATCCTGCAATATTTTGATCTTGGTCTGAGTGGAACACTCATCATACCAAAGTATTACAGAAGACCATCCATTTGCTAAACTTGATACCAAGAGGCCACACATGCTATGTTTCTGTCAGGATAAAAGAGGGCTGTCTGTCACAAGCAACTTGTCAGCAGTGCTTCTAAGTAAGTGACTGAAGTCTTTCAACAACAGGGTAACCTTTGGGGAAAAAGTTTCTCAATATATCAACTGACACCTGTAGAACTTGTTCTTCATCATACTCTTGCAAAAAAGAATTATTGTTCTGCCCATTTTTGAAGGCAAAAGAACCATTCACAAGTCCTAGGTTTAAGAAACACAGGTAGAGCATTGCTAATTTGACCTCACAACCTTCCATCATTCTCCTAAATGTTCTTCACCCAGAGGGTTCCTGGGCATCCCAGGGAAGTGGGGACAGCACCAAGCCTGGCAGAGTGCAAGAAGCATTTGTACAATGCTCTTGGGTAGATGGTGTGACTCTTGGGGATGGTTCAGTGCAGGGCCAGGAGTTGGACTCTGTTGTGTTTTTGGGTCCCTTCCAGCTCAGCATATACTGTGAGTTTGTGTGATATTCCCACTGCTTTCTGCTTTTCTGGAAATCCTTCTTATCACTTTCATGCATAACTCCATACAACACCTGCCTCTGGTCTTGCTTATGAGAAATTTTCTTTCAGTTCCACTTTTAAATTTCCTCTCATCATGGCAAGCTGACTATAATGAAAAACACTGATATCTGCAACCATCCCTTTTGCTGTGCCATCCCCTCGAACTATTTGTTTGGTTGTCTGACTCCCTTTTATTTGCTCTTTGAGGACAGATATGGGTTATGAGTATCACTTCAACAAGTCACTGTTATTGTTATTAATAGGAACAACGATAATAATAGCAATACATGTACATGGTCTTTAACCATTCATGTGATTGGAGTAGAACACTCCATGCTTATGTTAAAATAGAGAATTGGAAAATTATAGAAGAAAGGCATATCGATGCAGGTAGTGATAAATATTTTGCATGAGAGGCAATGAAAGAAAAGAGGAACAGTTAATCTGGGTGTTACAGCTCATACATCCATGTATGGCAGCACGTTTCTCACCAGACTAAGGAAGGCTGCATGGTTTGTGACCAACCAAATTGCACAGTACCATTGGAACAATAGGGAGAAAAGGAAAATGAAGATGCATTATCTTAGCCAAGACATCTATCTGACTATTACTCCATGTAATAGTTACACATCTCTGGAGATAGAGAAGGGATTAAAGTACCTATCCCTTGTTTTTGTCCATATTTCCTCAGTCTTGATTCAGGACAGTCAAAAGCCCACAGTATTGCTCTGTTCTGTCCCATAAAGTCAGTGACACTTTGTGGAGTAAGGAACTGAGTAACAAAATCAGAGGATAAAGAAAAAGTTCCCAATAGATTAGGAAGCTAAACTAGGGCGTGGGAAACATTAATGATTTTAATAAAAAATTGCAAGCATGATACCCACTCAGGTACAGCCTAATCCTGCAGGTGTCATTCTTTTTAAAAGTTCATGAGTATCTAATCACACAGGAACTTCAGTTTAAATTGTACTGATTTTGGACATGAATTTTAATTTAATTTAATTTAATTTAATTTTATGTTATTTTATTTTACTTTACTTTTTAAACACAGCACAAACAGTGAAAACTTCCAGGCCATTCTATATATTCTGAAGTGGAGGAAAGGAGATATTACCTAGAATCTGGAAGTTATATTTTTCAAATTTTCCAAATTGTCTCTGACAGGGTCATTAGAATACTTCCTAGTAGTTAGAGCACTATATAAAAAAGGATGCAAGATTCATGGAGTAGACAGGAAAGAAGGGTGACCCAAAAAGAGATTCCTCTTATTTTCAGACAGCAGAATCTTTTGCTTGACATAGCCATTAAGATTCACTTCATCTGAGAACAGAAGAATATATAGAAACACCAGTCTTAGTTTCTGTTCATGCACTATAACAATATTTAGTACTTGTACATATATTTCAAATTGCCATACAAATGGAAATAAAGTAACTGAAAGGCCATCAGAAAAGGCCTGCTTGGTTGTACATCCTCTTGGCTGGACTATTAATCCCCACTGGTGAACAGTTAGTTCTGATTCACCCTACTGAGAAGCAACTGCTCCCACAAGGAGCAGAGGATTTATAGTTTGTTCGTCTCATAATTATATTTTCAGACAGTTTCATACTTTTACTCAATGTCACATTTGTGCATCAAAAACTACTTTGTCCCTTGTACCCATTTTCAGGCTGATTTGCACTAAATGAGCAATTTGTATTGTTACAATGTTCTGGTTGAAGGCATAACATCACATTCTGCATTTTAAGAAATGCTGGACTTCAGCAAAGGTCCTAACCACTCTGTAAAGGTCATCACTTTAATCCCTTTTGATCTGATATTTTCTCAGCTTTCAGCATCCATGGTTGCAAGCTAGAACACTGTCTCTTTGAAGCAACACAGGTGTCAACTTCCTGCCCAGATTTCTGCTACTCAAAGGCAGAGCACTGTGGGGACACCAGCGCCGTGATCAGAGTCCAAATGCAAAAAATAATGAAACAAAAGAAATGCTTTCTTTAAATTACAACAAGTTTAAGTAAATTGCAATTTCCATAATGGAAATTCAGTCCATTGACCCCATGGCTCAAATGCTCATGAGAAATTGATTTCACTCTCTTTGTACAGAGAAAATAAACAGTGTTGTCAACATTGAAAATACTGTTTGCTGCAAAATCAACTGTCAGTTCTTTTAAAAAGCCACCAAGGGAAATAGATGAAAAAAACAAGGACTTGGAAACTTTTTCAGGTGTAGAAATCTTACTAAGATTATCACAGCATGTCTGTTGTTCCAGGCAAGGCTAAACCCATGGGAGGCTTTTTGTTCTACAACTAATCCTTTCCCAAAAGGAGTACTCTCAATGGAACTTTCCCCAAACTTTCCTTTTCTTATGCTCAAGAAGTAATTGCTACATATAATATACTCTATATTTATAATGTCTTCTCAAACTCTTAAATGCATAAAACTTTTAAGCAGAAGGAGCCTGTTAATACCTCCAAGGTCAGTCTGCTTCTCATTAGGTGCCGAATGACTGGATAGAAAGAGCAAGTAGGTTTTTTCTCCCCCTAATATAAAGGCACAGAATCCAAACAAGAAATAGCTGTTCTGTTGCTGGAATGTTTAAAAAATAAAAGTGAAAACACAATAAAAATGTTCTTATTATTTCCATGAGAAACACATAAAAACTATAAAATCTGTGATTTAATAAAACTAGTATATCTCCAGCTACTCTTGGGCTAGCTTCTTTTGCAGTAGGAAAAGAAAAAAACCTCAAGGAATGAAAATCTTGTCTTGCCATGGCACACATGGACTGCGATGCTGACTTTAACAGAACAAATGTGTCTCCAAACTGAGGCTGCTTTTTAGTGTTTACAAACTGCTACTTGCTATTTGTAGACACATTGAAAATACATTTTCAACATTATTTTTCTCATAACTGCACATTAATCCTTGAGGTCTGCAAAATAATGAAATACATTGTTTTATATTACCTAATTTTAAGGTTCACAAAAAGTTTATACTGTGATAGTTCTGTATATGAGAAAACAAAATCGTGATACATACATTTACACCTCTTATGATATGAGATGGAAATGAGTTTAATTTCCAGAGATTACTATCTCTATCTGTGAGATCAGAGATACAAAATATTTTACAGGAAAACTGAAGAAAAATAGATGAGCTTCTGGTACTTCCTGGCTAGAAAATTTCCTTTATATATAATGTGACATGGAACAAAAGGTGAACGACAGACAAAAATGTAGAATTGTGTAGACTTGGAAAATAAAATTTTGCTTTTCCCTCCAAAAGCCATGGCATTCCTTTTTAGTCTTTCATCTTGATCAGATGGTAAAAGACCATCTGGGAAAAAACCCACTGGATTGAATTTCCAATTCAAACTCACTTATATGCACATGAATCATTAAAGGTATAAAATGCAATACCTTATTTGACCCTCCTGACTGACACACAAAGCCAGGGATATGGATGATTTAAATAGCAGCAATCAGCCTGAAGATGATAACTAAGTCCTAAACTTGATTCTTTTCTCCCCTCTTTTTACCAGAAGAATGCATTTTCTCTTTTTTGGTCAGCAAAAGAGCAGAAATCTTCTCTTGCTGCATGATCTGGGGCAACTACAGATCAAGTTCACTCACAAGCCCTCCACCCTATTACATATATCATTTCTAGCCTGGAAACTGCATCACTCCTACTTGCATGACTGTGAGTTTGAGTAGAGGCTCCTGCCAAGAGGGAGGACAATGTTTAGGACAGCTGAGCACCCAGGCTTACGGGTACACTGAGCTCCATAGAGCCACTGGGTTTTTCCCCACTTCTGGCCCTCCGTTTACATCTGGAATGTGAATCTACCAGGAGACTCCTTGCTTCATCGGGCAGGTATATGGTTATTCACACACAATCTTTTTCTCTGTACATAACACAGATTCCTGTAAAGATGATTAATGACCTGTGAGAGGAAATGAGGGAATATGCAGTTGGAAGGATTCTCCAGAGACTCAAGGGAATCCCCATAAAATTTTTCTCTCTACCTCTTTTAGGAGCAGCATGCTCTGGAATTCTCAACTTATTCACAGTAATGGTGTGTGATTTCCTTGATTTGTGGGTTGAATCCCTTAGCATTTGTTAACACTTTGAGGTTAAGCCATTGCTTTACTTGGTTTCATGATGATTTATAAAGTTATGGCTCAGCTAATGCTTTAAAAATTGATTTCCAATTGCATGTAAGAAATGAAAGGTGGTCTTGGAGTGAGAATATTATGAACTATAACACACAAAATCAGAATTCAGTGTCTGGCTTTGCTATCAATTTTCTGTAGGACCCAGGGCAGCTCAGTAAGTCTCTCCAAGATTGATCAACTGCTTAGTGCAGTAAATTGATGAGAGTGCATTACAATCAAATCCCTTTGTTTATAGGATGAGAGTACTCCAAATATGTTAGCTAAGGGCTTTCATTCTTCTGCTCTAAAATATCACCTTATGCTACAACAGTTGTCATCTATATTAATTTTAGTTTGAGCTGGTTGAGACCATGTAAGCCATTACAATACTTGGTAGCATTAAACAGTTGTCATCATGAAGCTCAATATTGCACCATGAAGGACCACATCATTTGCCTGTAAAAGCAGCTGACTCAAATTCAGATGAACAAAAAAGTTAGCTACTTATAAGAATTTCAGTTCTGCTACCCCACTGACTCCTCTTAACCCTACTGAAAGCAAACACAAGACAATAAGGTAAAGCAGGTTGTTCCTCCCTAATGCTGTGCCTGATGCTTGCAGAGTTACTCACGACACCTTCAGGAGACAGAACAACTTCAGGTATTTCAACTTCAATGTAAAATGTACAACTATATGAGCCTGACCTTCATTTTCCCCATTCCTTATAATGACCCATGCACACCAATGTCAAAGATGAGTGAGCAGTGTAGAGAAGGTTGCAGAAGGTACTGACTGCAAAACTGGTTTAACTCCATGTAGAATAGGAAGTTAAAAAGACAGGATCACAGGATGTCTGTGTGCCCTGGCTGTCACACTGCCATAGCACTGTGACAGCAACAGGAGCAGATGATAAAATAGTAAGGAAAGCCCACTTTTCTTAAAAGTTTATCCAGTTTTTTTCCATGTAGCCCTTCTTAAGATCTGCACTTAGAGCTACATGGGCTTTTCCCATTAACCCTTTCATCTGGTACAAAGTCAACAAAATGTAAAAGTGTAACAAAGACAGCTGTGTGCCTTTACAATAAAGTCATGACAACTGTAAGAGTAGGATACCATACATCATTTCATATCTGTTCTTAGAAAACCAAAGAGAAACAAAACTAGTATGCTAGACTTCAAAGTAAATTGAAGTGTCTATACAAGCTTTTCTGGGTTTTTAACATCATGCTTCTTCAATGTGATATATAACGCTTAATTTGATAAAAAATGCCTTTTTTTGCTCAAGGAGAAAGTGTTATTTTCTTTCCAGGGGTTATTTGGATGCCAGTGCCACTATGTTGGAAAATCTCTGCCATAATTTGATTGACTATCCACTGATCAGATTCATAGTTTATTTTATATATCTTGTGATAATAGCTGTAATAAGATGACGACAACAAAACCAGGATGAAGTGGAGATGCAAAAATTCTGGAAAAGGCACAAATGTCTTGTTAGAAAAAACATTTAAGTACAATTCAAAGTACCATGAAGCAAGTGGGTAATAACAGAGTTTATTTATGCCACCAACATTCTAATTTTTTACCCAGAATGAATGAGTTCAGCACTTTTCATTTGCACTTGCTTTAAAAAACATGCATGTAGCCCCCTGGCCACTGCACATAGTATGTAAGATATATTTCTTCCTGTGTCTGATGCATGAGGAAGTTAGGAATATTTATATAAGAGGCTGTTGCTTTTCCAAGCTTGTGTTCTTGGCTTTGGCTCAATTTCAATAAGATATCTGCTATCAGACATGAATGTAATACCATACTGAACCCTAGCAAGGCTGTAAAGGCTTTCCTTAAATCACAAGTTTTCCTGGGAAGAAAGAGCTTGAATTACACTTGGCACATAATTTCATGTTTCATACAGTAACATACTATGGTAGATTTCACACTTTTCCCTAAAAGCATTGCTTTCCTATTCTGAGTGTTACAGATGAATTTGCAGAAAACAGGGACCAGCATTTAGGGAAACTGGTTGGGTCTAAAATTCAACTTTGATCATAAAAAAGACAACAAGAGAGATTTCTAGTTTATCTCATGACCTGTCTCTAACCTGAGCTGAGAAGAGGCTGCTAAGAAATAAGTGGGGAGACACAGCTTGGAAAGGTTCAGAGGGAAAAATGGAGAGTAAAATGGAGAGATGTATCAACATTTCTTACCCTATAATCTGAAATGTGAAATCAAATACACGGGAACAATCGCTGATTTACTGGAGTTATATTTTATTTGTTCCCTTTAGAATTTCTCCCCTATCTAAATAAAAGAAAAAAGGTAAAAAATCAAATAACCTCTGTCTACAGGCCTCTTCCTAGTTTATCTGATAATGAAGGAGGCTAATTGCTCTTGAATCTACCCATCTTCATATTTTTATCCCATGAATACATAGTATCCTATGAATAAATCAAAATACATTTTTATCCTATGAATACAAACTTTGTCTACATTTTTGATATTTCTTACTGAGTTCCCTAATTTCTCAAAATCAAATTAAGCTCTCTGTAGTACAAGTGTTAACCCTGTTAGTACATTCCTCACAGTTGTATTTATTTAGATCATCTTTGAAAATGTCCAGGCGAGACTGAAAATACTGACATTTCCTAGAATTATATATGCTGGGATGAACACCTTGTTAATAAATAAATAAAACAGCTTTCTTCCTCAGGCAGTTTATTTATTTATTTATTTATTTATTTATTTATTTTTCCCACCACTTTCCTTTTTTTGAAACAGAAATTTCTGTACACCTTGATGTATGAGAAGTGTAGCATTTCTCTGATACCTGCTGTCCAAAAGACAGACTTTTCTTTCAAGTTTTAAAGCTGAAGGACTTCTGGAGTATTCATAGCAATCAAATCATCACAACAGTGTCTAAAAAGGTCAAATAAAATGTCTAGGTGTGCTGGCCAAGCACCTAAATCATCCACCAGAGAGTTCTCAACAAGAAAATATTGCGTTACAGGATAGCCATGGCCAATTACTCAGAGTTTTTATGAAAAATTAGGCTTTTAATCTGTTTAGTCAGTTGTGTTAAATTATAAGAAAATGAAAAAACAACTGAATTTGAAATGAATAACAAAAGAAATTGTACATTTTTAGTGCTGGACATCTCTTGGAACTTATAAAATGCTTGTTATCCTAAGTAGAATCAAGATATAACAAAAATTGTGGTGGCATGCTACCTGAATTTTAAAACAGTTTAGGCATGTATGTAACAGGCATCTGTCATGTCTGTAAAGAAGGAGGGCAGACAGAAGAAACAAAACCAAGCAAATTTGAAATGTACATTAAGATATTGCCACAAAATTGTGGATGGATTTTAGTACAGTTGCAAAAGATTTTCTCATATAATTAAAAGGTCGAAGCAGTATGACCAGAATGAAAAATTTAAATTTATAACAATTTATTAATTTAAAATATTTGGTTTCAAAATTTCTAGACAGAACTCTAGACAGAGGTGAGATGCAGAATTTCCACGGAATCCTTTTGTTCTACCTAACCAGATATTGACTGCTATCACCCAAAGACACATCAAACTATAGGTAATCATTGATCCAATATAGCTTTGGTTTTCCATTATAAAGGGTTTCCTTTCATTAGAGTTTTAAAGGATTTAGTGTGAGAAAGTAAAGACCCTTTATTCATGACCTGGAATGATCTACTCTTTATGAAAGGTTGACAAACCACAGAGAATCAAAGAATGTGCCTGCGGCTGTAGAGGTTTTATCTGAGTCTAATCTAGGGGACACTGGAAAATTCAATGCATAATTGAACCTTCATCAAAATGTACTTCTCGGATTAAAAGATAGATTTACTGTGTGAATGAGAAATCCTGGAGTGTTGCTTTACTTTTGTGTTCTTTGAAGTAATTTTTTTTTTTTTTAATTTCAAGAATAAAAGGAACAGCTCAAGGAAAATGAATAATTACATCAGGTGTTGGTTTGTCCTCCTAAAATGCAGCAGCTTTCTCTGTGGAAATGAACTTCCTATATATAACCGATGCCTCAAAGCCTACACCTTACCTACCAAGTAGGCTACAGCCATCTATAATTTGTTCTAGGATTCAACACTTTCACAGAGTTTTTGTTTTCAGATCTTGGACACAGAATAGACAAGTGTAAAAATAATTCTGCTGCAATTCCCAAACTGAAAGAAATGTGTTTTCTAAACCCCACTTTCGGAATAATTTTTTTTATATAACAGCATACAGTTTTGAGCTGTGTATGAGATGCTCATGATGGAGAGCTGCCTGCTCCTGGGTCAGCCACCTGCCATGGAGCATTGGCTCACAGGGCACACTGTGGGCACTTTTCAGCCAGAAATACACCTCCAGTACAGAGCAGACATGGAACAGGAGAATGAAGTCCTGACTATTGACCTCTAAGAGCACTGAAACACTTTTCACAATAAAATAAGAAGCAAATTGATTTCAAGAGAGAAAAAAAGTTTCAGGGACATTTCCATAGACAAAATGCTTAAAAGTACTGCATTGAATTTATAGATCACTTTATTCCAAGGGATCACTTATGTGTCAAAGCAATGTCAAAAAACATCACTGCCAACAAATGGACAATTCAATGCCCAATACAGAATGCGACCAGCCATGCTGTGGTTAGTGACAGCAAAATGACAGAGAGGAGACTGGCAAAGAAGAGGATGACACCTGCCCCCTGTGGAGTGAATAGATTTCTAGTTTGAGAGAAGGAGAAAATAATGGCTGAATATGACTGAAAACAGGAAAAAAGACCAACAAGCTAAGTGGCATCTGCACTCTGTGTTTTTTCAAAGCTTGAATAATTCTCTGTGAGGGTCCTGAGAAACTCCTAAATCTCAGTTGTTCTGGACTGCTCTATGTGGGACCTCTGCCCATGATACTGGGGTGCCCATGTAAACTCAAATCCAAACCTAATCTATGTTGTAGATGAGCCTATATTCAATCCCATCTCTGATCTTGTATCCTGGACCAACACTGAAGGTAGCTTGTCTCCAGTCCTCTCCATGGACTGTGCCTCCTTGGATGGCCTTGGAGCTGTTTATCCTTTTGCTATTGCAGAATTCCTATGTAGACCTGGTTCATCATCTCACCTTCTCTAGGATCACTGTTGGGAGATGATTCCTTTGGTCCTTTCCTGAGCTGTCTGTTGGCAGCTCTGCCACTCTGCTGTGTTGCTGCTCCCTTCTTTGCCAACCTGCCTTCTGGCCTTGACCCTGGCTCTGCCCCATTGCTGCAGACTCAGCTGGTGGTCACTAGACCAGGGTTGGCCCCAGTTGCTTCCTCTGAGCTGCTGGACTCGCCCTGTGCCATGCCTGTGCCTGCTGTCACACTTGGCCACCTGTTCCCTTGACCCACGAGAAAAACTTCATGTTCCCTGCTTGGAAAGGCAATCAGAGCCAACAACATTATCCTTAATATTAGTGGAAATATGACTTATTTAAATTTGCTCAGCAAATCATCCTCCACTTTGACAGACCATTCTGAAGCCTTTAGAAATGAACCCAAACCTTCCTTTTCATCTCAGCAAGCTCTACTTTGGCAATGAACACAGGCACAGGCGACATCTAACAACTCACTCCTTTTCTAGTAGGGGAATTCTCATCAAGAAAATACCTCAGGTCTCAGTCCCTGAACTCACAAAGAAGATGACAAAAGCAGTCCCCTGCAGAGCCTCATTTAACTGGGGACAAGTTCCCTGCAGAGCCTCACTTATTAGTATGACAAGGTGATCTCATTAACTTGCACAGGGAATGTGCGTGGAGAAATGCAGGAGCTCTGCTAGTACTGACACAGATATAAAACGAGTATGCCTATTAACAAAATGTCATGTAATAATTCACTACTATGAATGACTTTATAGCACAATATTATTATTTAGAACTAGCCTCATATACTCTCTTAATACAGTTAAATAAAACTGCATTATTATAGTTATTGACTATAGTTATTGAGTATTAATACTGCATGACTAGTCAATAACTGTATTAATACAATTAAAATTTATGTAATATGTCCATAATAATATAACCTGCTCTTTTAATATAGAATGCTAAAGAGAGTTGTAAATATTTATTTTCCGAAGCAGCTCCTAAGCTTATTTGCCCTACTTATCTTCCACACAGATGTGGGGTCCTGGAGTCCCTTAAGAGCCTGGTAAAAACTATTTCTACAACTGAATTTTGATGAATGAAGTTCAGTGGGATATAATTTGACAAAATACTGACACTATTTACAGACAAAAAAGCATCTCTTACCTCCATTATCTTTTAGGTGCAGTGCTATCTTGGTGTCATCTATAAAGGAAATTTAAAGTTAGTTGAAGGAAAATGTATTTTTCTAGGTCATGAAACATTTTAGCAATCAGATTCTAATGATAAAAACATTTTACAACAAGAAAGTTGTCTATTTTATTATTTATTTATTTATTATTTATTATTATTATCAACTCAATGAGAACTAGATTGTGGTGTTTCTTACTCTGAACACTACGCTTTCTTACCACTAAAAACAAACATTATTGAGAGTGTTAAAGCATTCAAGAGGATTCAAAACACTGGCAAATACAGGTATGAGAGTCTGTCTCACAATGTTTATAAATAATTCACATATATTACATGTTCACACATAGCTTGAGCATGCTATCATATTAAGGACTATATGAACCAACATATATCAGTAAAATAAGACAATGACTTAGTTCCATCTTGAGGAATCTTGAAAAGGTCTACTAATACTAAAACCAATTTACCTCCAGATTCCCTTTTTTCTTGTGAACTTTAATTAAGAGAATGCCAGAGAATATTCCTTTTAATGCAGTCCAAATGCTGCACTGAGAGTTTCTAAACTTTTGTTGTTTTAAAGAAAACCAGCCTTTCTTATTGGTAGATTCTCACCTCGAAATGCCTTTGGTTCAGATCTTCCTGTCACAGGCTACTCAGAAAATCTGTACCTAGTGCTTTTTCTTGTGTTAACATACAATTTCAACAAACACATACGCACGCATCTTATAGATGTTTCTTGATTAATCTGAATTAGCTTTCTTGCCCAGATGAATTTCCTCCAAAAGCAGGAAAGCAGGATATCCCAAGCTCAAAAAGGTAAGATTTAAGCAGCCATTGGTACGAGGATGAGAACTGGCCCACCATGACTTACCCAGTTAATTCAGTTCAGAAGCCTAGAGGAACTATTTCACAACAGTGAGCATTACATGAAAAGAACAGTGTCAACTGACTGAAAAAGAGTGAACAGGCATATTTCAAAGAGGTTTTTATTTTGGATTATCTATAATTTTCACCTGGCTAGATAGAACCCATAAATAAATTCATTAAGTCTATGATGGGAATTTCTTCTAGATTTAGCAGGGACCTTTACTATTTCAGCAGGTTTTGGACTACTGCCTGAATATAAAGGAACATGAAAAAGTCATTGTAAGCTCAACTTTTCTAGAAGTCTTCCTAACTTGTCCTTGCTTCTCCAGCAGCATCCTGCCCTCGAGCCTTCATCCCCTTTGCACCTTAATGGCACAAGAGTGAGCAATTGAAAAGCAACAGCCTTGGCTGCAATTCCCAACTCCTTCTGCTGCCCCAGAGGGAAAAAAGTTGTCATCAATACATACTTAAAGGAAATACATTTCTTTCTGAGTTGTAAAAGGAAATACATTTCTTTCTGAGTTGTAAATTACTTTTTTCCAAGTGTAAAAATGCAGTGTATACACGTCACCTTCTGTGGGCAGGCTGGTTGGAAGGTGGGAAGTGGTGGATCCTCTGGTGGTTGTTAAAACTCGGAACCTTGTGGTGGTTGGCAGAAGGGTGGTGGTGGAGTACAGAGGTGTTTCAGTTGTGTCTATATTCTTCTCACAAATCTTATCCTTTGACTGTTGGGAAACAACAAGAACAAGGAAGAGGAAATTAATTCTCTGTGGAAACTGTCAAGAATGAAGAATTTAATCATGGACAAGTTGCTGTGATAAAAACAATGAAAATAGACACTAGATCAAGACATTTTAAGAGCTTTTTCTTTTAATTTTCTTTTTTTTTCCTTTTCCATTTTCAAGTCTCTATGCAGAAATCAGCAACATATTTTTTTCATTTATCTGCAAAATTTACAACTCTTAATTGTTAATGACAAGGTTTCAAAGTCACCCCAGATGGTCAAACTTATTATTTCCTGTGATCAGAGTTTAGCACCTAAGTTTATAATTCAGATTTTCACTCTTCTATTATGAAAACTCACTGCCATTAATCCGGGTGACATAAAACATTTTAAAAAAACATTTGTGGGAATGAAATAGTAGCTCGTTGTAGTGAACAATACGTAGTTAAGTGGAACATTTAATTAGGCTTTACATGTAATTATCACAAAAGAAAACATATATATGTGAAAAAACTGTGCATGTATTCAGTTTATAGAACATTTATTTACTACAATAAATCAATCAATTTCTGTATGCCTATTAATTCTACATTATATTAAAAGGTAATGTATTATTTGTATATATAAAACATAAATATATATTTATATATATAATAAATAATTATTATAAAATATAAAAAACAACAAAATTATTATAATATATTAGCCCATTATAAATAAAAAGTTGCCATCATATAATAATTTAATATCTATTTGCATGGGCAAATATTTTGATACAAATGAAAAGTCTGCTTGCTCTTTCTTTTCTCTCAAGTTCTGAACATTTTTAAAATTCTGAAGATGCAATGAATAATTTCTTTTATGATTCACACAGTTTTGCAGGAAAATACATCGAATTATCTTGCAGCAAATATGGGAACTGTATCTAACTCCTGCTGTCTCCATTAATTTTAATGAGAAGTGGAGTCCTGCAAACATTTATTTCATTTTATTGAGATCTGTCTGTCAAAACCCAGTGGGCATTGTCTTACTTTTAATATGCACAGATATTTTATTGTTCTTTGTTTTACCAGAATCAATTTATTACATTACAGAAATGTATCAGTACCTGCAGGATAATTTTTCTTGAAAAATACTGTTAATTTCACTGCCAAAATTTAGGTCAAAATCTATATTAAAAATAAATATATTTTAATTTTTATTTTATTAAAAAAAACCACCTTACTATGAGAATCCTCATTATTTATCCTCTTCAGTGAAGCATCTAAAACTAACCATTCTGGGCTAATTACTGATTCTTCCCTAAACTCTAGCAGTCAGCTCAGGCATAATTCTGGAAGATGCCAAACAAGCTGTTGCTTCTACTCCAGAGAGCTTATAATTTGGACAGTGGACTGCCACCAAGTAGCCTGAAACTGTGCAAATTAAACTATTAATTTCTCAGATACACTTCGTGTATCAATAATTTCCTCTCAGATCATGTACTAGACCTTGGAGCACATGCTGGACTGAAACAAGAAAGGAGAAGCAGAAGGGAATGTTAATGTCCTGCAGACAGAAGTTTTTTTATATCTTAATTTGCAAGCACAATTGAGTCCTAGCTAATTATAATCTGGATTAAAGCAATACAAGAGTTGTGCACTATAATGACACATGTTCCCAATAACTTTTATCTTATGTTCTTTAAAAGGTTGCCCTCCATAGACAATAAATATCTCAGAAATTTTGCTTTCAAATCAGCTGGTGACAAACTGCAAAGCTGAAGCTTCAAGGCCATGTAATAAGGCAGTTATTTTGCAATTACAGTTACAAGAAGAAAAATTTCTTTCATTAATGTGGATTTATAGAATTACTTCTCTTTGCTTCTACTGAAAATAAAACAGAATGTGCTTTTCTAACTAGACACCTGGGGCTATGTTTTGCCCTGGGTTTCACCTGATATTTCAGAAGGCCTATGTTGCTGAAACTCGTGGGGATAGTTAGCCTGGTCAGCAAAAATGGAAAAAACCCTGCTTTTTTAATGGCCACCAGAATATTAAAAGTGCCATTAATTTTTTTTTTCCTACTACCACAATCTCAACATGGAAAAAAAAAAAAGGAAACTGAAAAAAAACCCCAAATCTTAAACCAAAAATTCTTGTAGAGGGGCTTTTAAACTGGAAAGTAATTATCATCATCATCATCATCATCATTATAAATTATAAATATTAGTTGAAAATGAACTTTTCTGGTCTAGAAGTACCCCAGATAACTTTCAGAGGAGGCTTATGGTCCCTGTTTGACAGTTCATCACAGGGGCTACATTTGACTTTCACAGATATAGATATTTCTTATCCTCTCACTGCATCTAAATGAAAAGAAATCAAAATGCCATGTAGGCTGGTTGTGTGAGGGCTTTTAAAGTTTTATTTCAATTATTATTTTTATTTTATCTCTTCGAATTCATCTGTGTAATTTCTTCTTTACTAAGTGATTTTGCCAGACTTCATAATCAAAATGCAATGCCTGTTTTTCACTTGATGCTACTCTGACAGAGGGTTTTCTGAAATAACGAACATCAGAGTTTCTTCCCCTTTTCTGGCAAAACACTGAGATCTAAAGGAAAATCAGCACAGGGACACTGTTTTGGAGAAGATTTTCTGGGTATTTTGGGTTTTGGGAAACTTATTTCTGGGCTAAACAGACAAATGGGGATACAATTCAACATGACAAAGTCACCCCAGGACACTTAATTACAGTAGTTTCCCAAAGATCACATTTAAATTTTTGTCCCTTTTATTCCCTCAAATGCAGAGTGAAACTGCTCAGATTGTTCTTCTTTGTTATGCCTTATAGGATTTCCCCTGAATGATAAATATAGTATGTCTTTGGCCTTGAAACCATGGTTTATAATCTGAATAATTTAAACAAAAACATCATAACTATATAAATAGCCTCTGAGGATGTAAATTACTCACATACCTCTTCAGGGCAGCCACTGTCTACCCAGTCTTGCCGGTGACGATCAAATCCACTGGAGCATCTTTAAATGATGAAATAGATAGAAGTTGTCCAGATGGAAATAGGAGGAAAAAAGAATAAAGGAAAGGAGAGGAACAGAACAGAGCGACAGAAAGAATAAGTAAACGACGTGATTTAAAATCCATATGTTTTATATGGTATCACTTTTATTCAAGATGCTTTGCTCACAATATTAGTCACTCCTTTAATCCACTTCAGTGAAAGGTGTTTCAATGAATGAGACTTTATTTTAGTTTTTAAAATTCATGTATAATTTTAAAATAGGAATATCTCCCTTCCACTGGATAATTATTTTTAAGATGTAACTGACCCATAGCATTTTTAAGTTTGATGTCAACGATATCGATGTAAATTAGTTTACTTATTACTGTCCAGACTTCTTAGCCATGAAAATTTATTCCCACAAAGGATGCAGTGAACCAGTCACTGGGTTTATCAGGCAAAGTGATCTGGGACATCAAGATACTCATATAGCCATTTGATCTATGTTCACAGCTCCTCTGAACACTCTCTGAGACAAATAGAGAACACTGTACAGCTGCTTCTACCTCCCCTCTAGATGCAGAAAACTTAAATCGAATGCATATTTCTTATCAAATCAGGTGAGTTTAATAACCTGTTTGCAATATCCTTTGTCTTTTGTTATATGTAACAAGGAAATTTTTAAGAAACTTGTAACACTTTAATATAAAGATTCCCCTGGAAATCCCCATCTCTCAAGAGTGTTTTCAGTGATTGTAGAGTAAGTTTGTGTTTCCTAGACAACAGGTAGCATCACAAACAGAAAGCACTATCTAAACGGCATGCAAATAACTAAACCACAATGTCCAGAAGGAGATTCTTGAAGGAGAAGGAGATTCTTCCCAGCTAGGATGCTTTTTATTTTGGAGGGCTTCTTTTTGGTTTCTGCATTCATTTAATGCAGTACTTTGTTATGAGACTGGGTGATGTCATTTGGCACCCATGGTCATAACTTACCTGAATATATGAAAAACAACTTTTTGCTCTCTTTTAATAAGACTAGGCAAGAAAATAAGGCCACTGTTAGGGTTAGCTGCATATAAGGGTCTCTTTTTGTTTACAAAGAATTGAAAGATAACAAGACATATCAAGTGTTACCTACTTCAACCAAAGTAGCAGTTTTATTTGGAAGAATGGAGCACTGTAATTATTTTTATAGTAGGAGAGGATACAAGAAGATTTAAACAATTTTAACAGCAGACTTAGGGTAAGAAACATCTCCATATAATTATTCTGAGCAGAATCTACAATGTCTTTGAGAAAAGATTTTGAGAAAAATGTTCAATCTCTTGTTATACCTGCATTGGTCCACATTTCACCATTTGCAATATTACTAAAATAAATACCCCAACACTAAAAGGTGTCATGAGGCCTCTAAGATAGGAAGGACATTGACCTGCTGGAGTGAGTCCAGAGGAGAGCCACAAAGTTGGTCACTGGGCTGGGGCACCTCTCTCATGAAGACAGGCTGAGAGAATTGGGGTTGCTCAGCCTGGAGAAGAGAAGGCTCCAGGAAAACCCTATACAGACTTCCCATATTTAACTTTTTATGAAAGCCTGTAGTGACAGAACATGGGAAATGGTTTCAAATTGAAAGAGAATAGATTACTATTGGATATAAGGAAGAAGTTTTTCACAGTGATGCTGGTGAGTCACTAGAATAGACTGTCAAGAGAAATTGTGAATTGTTCATTGGAGATGTTAAAGTTCTGGTTGGATGGGGCTTTGTGCAACCTTGCATCTAGTGCAAGATGTTCCTGCCATGTCAGTGGGGCTGTACAGAGTAATCTTTAAAGGTCCCTTCCAACCCAAATCATTCTATGAATAAAGAGCACTGGAACAGTGTTTTCTTGCTGAAGTGTGTGAATCAGTGCTGTGCTACAGTGGGAGCTCAGTGCTGCTTCTCTATCTCTGTGGTGTTCTTCCCTGTGAATGTTTGAAAGAACAAGAACAACTTTAAAGAGCAGAAAGAAATTATCACGTGGTATTCCAGGAAATAAGAGAGTTTTTTTTTCAGTCTTCCCTACTTTTCTCTAAAATTTGAAGAGCTTCATTATCAGCTTCTGTCCCCATCTCTACGAAGGACTGGGCTGATTTTTCAGATGTACTGAATATTCATAAATCCATTACGTTTTATTCATACTGCTCTGGCTCAAATCCAATGGTTATTCAGTACATCAGAAAACCAAGCTAAATATTTAGACATGAAATCAAGCCACACCATAAATTCCTCCACTTGAGGCAGTTACTGTAGTTACATATCTATGCTAATTTAACCCGATGTACTTGGAGGGATTAACAAACCTTGATTTTATCTTATATCTAAATGGTGTCAAATTTAAGGCTCCAAAGATTAAATGAATAAAAATGTACCCCAGGTGCATTCATTTACACTTCTTAAATCTTTTCTTACAAACTCGTGAATTACAGGGGTGAGTAACATTTCTGGGGTTAATTTTTTTCCACCAGAAATTAACCAACCACCAAAACTTGAATTAACCAACCATCAAAAATTTAATGTGACACACAAGGACTTGGAATGGCTCTTTCAAATGTGTGAGGCAGTCTTGAGAAGACTCTACCTTAAAAAAAGTACATTAAACCCTGGGCCATTGCTTATTTAACATTTTCCACTGATACACAGTGAGTCCAAACAATATTATCAGAAAGCAGCTTTATCAGCAATGAGACACCAGTCTCCTGGCAAATCAGTTTGTGAACTTCCTTTGAGGCACATGTGACTTGATGTCAGCCATAGAAGCTACTATTGTTGCTGCCTCGTTGAATTAGAGTTCTGGAAACTGTCATTTCAGTGCAGCACCCGCTTTGCTGGCTGCATTTTTTAGACCTTAATTTAGTAGCATGGTGATAATTCCCTGTTGCCATTAAAACATTGGAACAGATTTGATTTGCTGCGCTGTTTATGCCATCTGTCAACACGGCTATTTTATAACAACTTCATTTTCAAGAGATGACCAAACTCAGCTCCGAGGAAAGCAATAATAAAGATGTTCTAGAAAATTAAAATAGGGACATTTATGAAATGCAAGGAATTTCAGGATTTGTGTGGAGTGCTCTGGAGTGCTGGTTCAGGGAGGAAAAGGAGAATGAATGTCTTTACACATATAGCAATGATGACCTGGCAATGGTAGACAAGAAAGTTGTCAGAATCCCTCCAGTGAACTGTATGTAGCCAGAAAGGAGCTGGAGATGCCATCCTATTTACCAAATGCCATTTACCTATATTTGGCAGAGAATATTTGAATGACAAGAAGTGTCCACTCAATGCAAGACATGAAATGCTTTGCTCCTTTTCTTAACGAGAGTTCAATGAGGATTAATGATCGTGATCATGATGATGATGATAATAATAAAAAACCTGAAAATTCATCAAGGTTTAACCTGCAAAAGCTAGAAACATAATAGAAAATTATTGGGAAGAAAAGAGGCAAAGTCTGTATGGAAAAACCTTTTCACCAGGTTGAGCTGCAGTATGACAATCAAGAGCATTGAAATGCACAACACATGTAATTTAAACCAATAATTTCCTAGTATTTTTTGCTCTGTAAGGGCATGTAAAGAGCAGATTTTTTGGAAAAGAAAGGCATTCCAGAAATTTGAAAGGATTTTATAAACACCATGTAATGATTTAGTTCAGTTAAAAGGTTTATTAACCCATCTAAATAAAAGGTTAATCTGGAAAATTAAATAGAAAATTGAAGAGGCAGAACTCTTTTCTAACTTCAACCATTAAGGAAGGACCATCACATTATGAAAAGATTAAGACAGTTGCTAGGATGTTTGAATTACTGAAAGAAGAATTAAAACATTTTGAAGTGGAAGTTCTTTTCAAAGAGGAAGAAAAAAAATATAATAAAAAAAAGCAACCTGGAACTCTGTGTCTGTCCAGCTGAAAAATAATTCTAATCATGGAGTGATTTTTGGTGGAAAAAATGTTTATCTTTGTGCTTGGTATGGTTTTGCCTCCCTTAACCAGACAGCAGGCTCCAATTTCATTCCCTCACCTTTCAGATATCACCTTCTTGCCACACCGTGCTGTCTGGGGAAAGACTGAGATTTCCTTCCTTCGTTATTTTCCCCTTTCAAATGCAGAACTTAATCACAGCTCAAAATGCTTATGAAGTTCATCTGAAGTGTCACTGGGAGTGACTTTGGTATGCATCTGTAAGGTATTTGAATAGCATTTGTGCTTATCACTTAGCTCAATACGCCTGGTCATATATCTGAATTCTAGCAGAAATGTGTTCTCTGTATTTATCCTTTACTTAAATATTGTTTAATTAAACTGTGCTTCAGAATAGGAGGATAATTTGATTAGTCAGAAGAGGATTTGCTCCCATCTTGCTCTTGTAAAGTAAAAATAGCTGACAAGCTGAAAACAAGGACTTTAAACTAAAATAAGCCTGTACTATTTAAATGTGTATGAAAAATTTGAATGTTACAAAGGCATAATTAATAGTTGATGCAACACTTGAATTCCACCATTGTCTTAACATTGTGTACTGCTCAAAATTTAAAACATTCAGGTAATAATAAGGATGATCAGACTAGAACAAAGTTCAGCAGTCAATCTTTCGCCTGACAATCTTTTCACAATTTTATGGGGTGGAAAGTTTGGAAAACTATAGCTACATGTTCTAAAAGACTCCTGAATTATCAAGCAAACACAGAAGTAAAAGATGTTAGAAACCAAACTGTTATTTTGCAGAAAATGACTGAACATGCATAAGCCTCAATATTTATAACTCTGACACAATATTTGAATAGGCAGTAGGAAATAAAGACTCCCATAGGGAGTTCTTTCTGTTGAAAGAGGCTAAGAATAAAAGAAGGATAAAAGAAGCAAGTTTTATTTTCAATTCCACTAGAAAGAAAAAGATCAAATTGTGGTTAAAGAGAGACTTGGCAGAGTTCTGATTAAAGAAGAATAGAAGGATATTTTCTATAAACTTAATGTCAGTTACAACAATAAAGGAAACAGGCTGAAAAGCAGGTAAAGAATAAAAAATTATGCTTTTGCTAAAGGTTCTGCTTTGAACACTTGGAAAAAGATAGTGTAAGAGGAGGACCCTAGAGGCAAATTTATGAGATTATGGTACCAGAATTTCCAACAGAATCAGCAGAAATTTATATCAAATGTGTTCTCTGGGAAGGAGCCACGCTAAGATTAGTCCCTCATACTAGATTACAGTCTCCACTGCTTTGACTGTGCATTTGTACCTGCACAAAGTGGGTATAAAGAGCTAATAGCAACAGAAGTTAGCAGAGAATTCTGATTTGTTGGCACTGCTACATGTTTGGCATACAAGTAATTTCTCAAGGTTTGAGGCAAAGAGCTTTGCAGTACTACTGGATGTACTTTACATTCTGGTTAGTGATCCTAAAAAGCACAACCCTTTGTTCTAACATAATTCTCTGAACTACTTTCTATCTCTGAATATTCAGCTGACACTGACAATATCTCAGAAGTACAATTAGTGTTGCCTACCCATTGATTTAATCTCATTTTAAAAATAAAAATATGAAATTTGTCTTCGGAGAAAATATTTCTTTTTCCACTTTAGAGATGAGGAATCAGAACATAGGAGACATGAAGTGATCAGCTGAGATAACACAGAATGTGTAACAAAACCTAGAATTAAGCCCAGATTTTCTGAAAACCAGATAAGCATGCACTATTTCACAGTTTCTGTGTTTCCCATAATACTCACAGACATACGAACAGTAGAACTGGGAATTAAATTGAAAAACATCAAGTCTCAGGTGGTGTGTACCAGGGCACAGATCTCATTCACACATTGCCCATGCTCTCTTGATTCAGGTACTTTAACTGGGATTTTACTTTAAAAACCACACTGATAACATTAACAACTAGCAGAGTCCTTGTGACAGGATAAAAATGACCTGGTGCCTAGAGATGGCACGAAATAGGGCTGGTCACATGTCTGTCATCACACATGAACCCCTGGCAATCACACAGTGTACACCATGGCTGACTCAGTGCTAGTGGGCATCAGCATCTGAGCTGCTAGAAAGAGGATTGCAGCAATGGTCTGGTTTTACTGCTGGGTTACTGCTCCTGCTGTGTCTCATTCACAACTCAAAAAAGAGCAAGAACTCAAAGGAAGCAGGAACTATGACAGGCAAAGGAGGAACCTGCATAATCCTACATTTATATGCTTATTAAAGTATGTGATTTAGGGCTAAGAAAAGCACCTTCTGTTAAAACTCAGTGAACTCTTCAGACAGAGAGCAAAACAAAGAAGGACATGGATCATCCTGTAACTGGTTATGTTCAAAGCAACTTAAAGTTCAGAAAGTTATTTGTTTCCAAAATTAGTATCTTAATTGTATCTCATTCTTTCATTCTAAAAGTGAGTCCAATTATGAAGTCAACATTGAGCAGGAACGGCCACCAAAAGAGATTACAAAAGAATTACAGAACAGTAGGGACTCATCTGTTTCTTAATTAATTAATGGTAAATATTGATATTTGTTGTGATAGCCAGTGATTTCATTAATGCATTATGATAATGCAGATATTGGAAGAGTTAACAGATCTGAATAGAGGGGGATCTAAGGTGACATTTAAGGAAGAATACTGATAAAATTTCATCTATTTCCCTGAGGCTGGGAATATTTTCTACAAGGGCATGTTAGAGAGTACCCCAGTTTACGTGACTGGAAAGATCGAGAAATATATATGCTATAAAAAAATCTGAAGACTCTGTTGGGAAATGGAGCAGTTTTCTTTAGTAGGTCCTAATCTCAGATAATCCAAAATCAAGATTTGTTTAAATAAAAATTTTTTACAAGGTTACATACGAATATATGTTCAGTAACATGTAAAATTTAAAATATGCTAAAAAGAGAGACTTTTTGTTAATGGTAGTTCATTATAGAATGATATCTAGGAGGCTATGAAGCAAATATGATCTCAATGATGCTCAGTTTATATTGAGTACAACCAAAAGAGGTTAGCACTTCTGGAAAGCAATTAAGACAATTGTGATCATTCTGTCTACACTAGCACAATAAACATGCCCAGAAATGTTCTTTGGCACTGAAGACTGCTGGCACACAATGGCCTATGCCTGAACAAGCAAACTCTCTCAGCCTTGAAAAGGAGGAGGCTGCACATCAATAACCAGCTGGGAATAACCCTTGGAACAGTCCAATTCCTGCACCATGCCTGGGAACTGTTCTGGACAGTGCTCCTGGGCATGGACTGAAATCACACCAGGAAACATCACAACTGTTTTAGTGGCACATACAATTGTTCTACAGTGCCCAGGAAGCTTCCCAGGCTGTGTTTAATTTGCAACACTATGTAGAAAAATACATTGCCTGAGAAGATAAACTATGCTTCTAAAAGTGACTGGGCTACCATTCTGTATTATATTTCAATGAAACACGAGAAAAAGAAAATTTGATAAAGTGCAAAAACTTTCCACTAAAAAATCTTGGTTGATTCCATTAAAAACCACTTGACTTCTTTTATTTATTTATCCTGTTTTTAGTAATTTCCCTTGTAATGAGAACAGAGGAAATTAAGAGTGATCATAAAGTATTTGGTAGAAGATAGATTTCTCCACAGTAATGCAGTGGTTTGGATGCTTATATGAAAGGAAAAAAACATCTAACGCTTCTAAAAAGGAGATTAACATTCATCCTAAAAAATATCCTAGAGTCAGGTGTGATAATCTATGCTGCCTCTTTCCACAGATGTGTCCTGAGTTTTGACATTCCTGAATTGTTTTGCTCTCAGTTTCTGTTGTTTCACTTTTTTTTTCCCTTTAAACACTTGGAATAAGGAAAGAAGGGGACCAGTTGAGAAAATAATTATCTAGGCCAACAATTTAGGCTACAATGGGTAGGTGGTATCTGGCTTCTGAAATATAGTCTCATGAACGTTCAAATATTTGATAAAAGGTACCCAGCAAGTAATTTATTGGAACATACAATTTCTGGTAATCAAGGAAGGCGTTTGGAACTACAAATTAAGTTCATCTCAGACATGAAAGGAAAGAAATCTAGTGCCTTGTTCCTCACTAAATTATTCTACTTAGAGGGTCTATGAGACAGAATGAACCTACTGCACAATCATTATTTTTACTAATCCATTTATAAACATTTTCTGTAACTGAACTTGTGTGAAAAATCATCCTAAAGTCATAATACTTGGGTTGGCCAAATTTGTGCATTTTCTAATACATCATTTTTGGGACAGAAAAAACTGACCAATTTGTTCTTCTGTTGTAAGCAGTATACTTGATTCATTTCAGGCTCTTGGAAGAGAAGATATTGTGCAAAACAGCAATAGCACTGCTCTATGTATAGCAATGCATAAAAGCATTGCAAAATGAGAAATGCTGGATAATGGAACTATCTTGTTACAGTACTATCCCATACTTTTCTGATTACAAATTCATTTAGGACTAGAAAAACTAATTAGTTTATTCAGGAACAGCTTACTTACATATTTGGCTCAGAAACTGCTGTTGTGGGGCCTAACAGCTCTTGAGAAAATAAGAACCTACTTATGCCAGGGTTTTTTTCCCTTTAACTTTCATATTAGAACTCTGAATTTCTAATATGTTCAAAGTCAAAACATATATTCTGCCATATTTGGTAGAGTAGTGACTATGAACTAACTTCGTTAGTGGAAGATGGTCAGCTCAGTTATGACTCTTTCAGTAGCACATGGATAGTACTTAGCACAAAATAGTATAAAGAACTATACACGACAACCAACAGAGAGAGAACATGATAAAAATATCTGCAATTTAGCAAATAAAGATAACACTTGCAAATTAATGTTTGTTAGGTTAAGGAAAATGTAGCAAATTTCAGAGGTGTGAAAAAGATATAATTTGAGAAGAAAATGAAGAAGAAATGGAAGTAACAGCCTGAGTGTCAAGAAGATAACCTGAGTAGAAACAATGCTGTAGACATGATGTTAAATTATCTCATTGTTTTTTGGTACAATACATTATAGTGAGACAGCCAATGAGAAGTTTGTGACCTCAGCTGTATTCCTCTGTCTTTGAACAGTGGTTCCCATCTGAAGATGTCAAGACCTCCCTGAAGCTCTTTCTCTGTAAAGTAGGTACAGTTTTTGCCTTATGTGGTAACCTCCCTCTCAGTATTTTTTTAGTAGCCTTGTGTCTAAGTAACAAATTTAGTTTTTCTATTTTTTCCCATTTGTGTTCTGTATTCATCTATTCATCATCTACCTATATTTCACATTTCACATATTATGAAAATTATCATATTAACCACTTTGTATTACAATTTATTTCATGAAGTGATGCTAAGTATCTTTTAATTTACCAGAAAAGTCTGTTTTATTTGAAATTAGAATTTGAATGCCCCTTGCATTCTTTGTATTATACAATTAAAGCCCAATTGTTATGGTAGATGACCATTTGAGGCATTTATTTGGGAATCAGGGAGTATAATGTCTTGTGTAGGAACCCATGTGAAAAAGACAGCTAATCACACACAGAATGATGACTAGAAGCCTGAGTCAAGTTTCATAAAACATCTAGGATATGTATAAATTGAATCATAATGCAACTGTAGAACTCTTTCATGGGTGAGGGTCACCTTTCTGCAATCATATAGGAATTTATTTGAATTAGAACTTAGCTATTAATGTAAGAAATGAACAGATGAAAATCAAACCAAACTGAAAATAATTTTTGGCTGCAATGGGACTGAATGTGCCATAGTTCTGTCAGAAAAAGATCAAAGTTTAATCACAGATTAAATGCCTCTCTAATAGAGCATGGTAATACCCACTGGAATGGCTATCACGCTCAGGATAAACAAACAATGAGGAATTAAGTCTGTACTAAGCTCTCTTGTGATTGGAAAGATTTATTACTGGCACAGAAATTGCAGTACTAGATAGAAATGGTTTGTCAAAGACTGAGGTGGGCTTTGTCATACTGTTCTAATGCAATAAATGAAGAATAAAATGCTAGCAGTATTTAAAAGAATTGCAATAGAAGTTTCTACAGAAAAGAATCATACTACTACTTATTTTTCTAGTGTTTTGTCATTATGGTGTCTTAGGTACATCTGTGAATTTAAACGTGGAAATGAACTTTACATGTTGTCATCATCTTTCCAAATTAATCAGCAAAATTAGGCATTATCCAAGGTGTATATATAACAGGTGGATATCTTCTATCCCTCCTCTCAATGGGATTTAAGTGCTCTTTGATAGTATCTTTCATAACTACTTATTGCATTTATAAAAGAGCACATTAGGAATTACATTTGGTAATAGACAGTACATGAGACAGACTTTACATGAAGGTCTTAGAACAGTCCAGGCAGTGGTACTTTCCATATTAATTGTGATTTCCATGTCTTGTCCAAGGTGTGTTGCAAAATTGGATACCACAGAAACCTGAACAGTGGATAATGAACAGTCTCTAAACTTCAGAAGAAACAACAATTCTGACAAATGATGTTACTGTGAACATCCAGTTAGTGAAAACAATCTCACATTTTGAAAGGCAAATTATATTGTAAGAAGCAGGTATATAGAATATTAATAGTGCGAGTGAGGTGTCTTAAATTAATCACTGTGTTTACATCAAGATTAGAATCTTCAAAATACTTCCCCATCTTCAGGTCCAGGATTTCATAGAAAATATTTTAACAGAAATACTAGGATTTCAAACCTATAAGAATTGTAGCAATCTTCTGCTCCTTTTCTAGAAATAATTTGAAGTTCTATAACCCAGCACTGAAATTCTTAAAAATCTGCATCAATTACGAGCACAACAGTTGTCCTCATGCTGTTCTGAGTTATTCAGGAAAACAAAGCAAGGTATGCATATAATGCTGCAGCTGCAAGAAAACTGCCTATTTCCTGTATGAAAGCAGGATTCAAATTCACTTGGTTGGATATCAAATCTATTAATGTTAGGATTGGGATGATTTTATGGAGCTGCTGAGAACATCAGTGAGTACACTGCAGAAGAATGTGGGGAGAAAAGAAATGAGGAATGAATAGTCTGGTCTTGCACTGACTTGTACTAAGCCCCTGAGAGCGATTGCATGTTCACTAGGTTTCTGCTCAGAGACTGAGCTTTTTAGGTTTATTAGTGTTAATCATAGGAATTATTCCAGACAATTTGTGCTTGAGGGAATTACAGAAATTCCACAATAATTCGACTGACTCCAGCTACTATCAAATTCCGCCAATTTACAAAAAATGAAGAAAGGCTAGTAATCTGTAATAACAGATTATTATCCATGTGAGATTCTCAGTGAATGGCAAATTCCTCTGGCTGCAGGTTAACTTTCAATAAAAACATGTGAGCTCAGGATCATCTATGTTCCTTAATAGTACTTTCCAATGTACTGTTATGTACATTTTACTGCTACGTACATCTTTACCATTATTTTTAAGTGTACCTACAGGGTCACTGAAATTAATGCTCTCCTCTAAAAAGAACTGCCATCCCACTTGAAAATATCTATTACTATAATCTTATGAGGATTTTTACATCAAACAATACCATCACTGAGCTCATTCTGGTTTGAGAAAATGCTTTGTTCATTAAACACTTTTGTGCCACTGTCTTTTCTTGCCTTAGTCCCACCAGGCTTGCCATGCATACAAAATTCTTAATTATTGAATGCTAATTTCCTAACAGTTTCTTGCAGTGCATGAGGGCAAATTAGCTTGTCAAATTAAGAGCAAGCACCTTGGAAAGTATTTGAAGAAGTTGGGTGTGGAGCAATTATCTGCTCAATAAAGTATAGATCTACTTATTGTATTGCAGCTATCAGTAATGGATCAGGGCTGACAAATGTACACATTCATTCTTGATACATTTGTTGTACTTGATTAAAAAAGATCAATTGCTGTCTCAATACAACTTTTAAAACAAAAGAAAAATATGTTGCATTTTAGAACAAACACTGACAAAGGGCCATACTTTCTGATTCTCAGGTCTGCAAGATGATTACTTCATAATTGGAAAAGAAACCATATACAGATTAGAAAAACAGTACTGCCATTACTTGTCATTTATCACAGGGTAAATGTGACCTAATTCAATACTCTCACGTGTTAGGACTCTTCATAGAAAACCCCTCCAGCTATAGTGGCATACAAACATCCAGAATCTGGGCACATTTCTTTTGCTGTGTCTGAAGCAGGGAAATGATCAGCAAATTCATTGTCAGACACATTGATAGAATGGAATATTTAACAGAATACATTCTATTTTAAACCTCTAGCCCTTCAAAAGCATCTAAAATGAGATTTTCCTTGTAATTTGTATATGAAACTATTAAATTGATTGGATTATATACGCTCCCTCTGGTGGTTCATTTAATCCACAGAAATGCTTTTTAAAAAAATTGTTTGTTTGTTTATATTTCAATGCCTGAGTTACTGTGACCAATTTTATAGTAATAGCACACTACTGTCAGTTAAATAGTATTTGGATAAAAACCAGAGCCAGAGTATAAAACACCCAGTCTTCCCCCACCTTTGAATTTGCAACTGAACTATGAAATATTCCTAAATCAATTTAAAAACACACAAAAAAAAACCCCTTTAAAGTTCAAGTAGTTAAAATGAGGAAGTATTTAAAAGTCAGGATTTTGAACCAACCTTGAAGCTTTACGATGGAGTGATAACATCAGTGGAGAAGGGAAGGTCAGTGGATGTCACCTATCTGGAATTCTGTAAGGCCCCTGGCACAGTTCCCACAACATCCCTCTCTAAACTGGAGAGGTATGGATTTGGTGGTTGCATGGGGTCTGTACTGGGACCATCCTCATCAATGACACAGACTGGGATCGAGGGACCCTCAGCAGGTTGGCAGATGACACCAAGCTGAGTGACGTGTTTTGCCTTTCCCTGCTCTCCAGTGGAATCTACAACCCTCCTCGTGGTGTCAGCTATCCAACAAAAGCTGAGGAAAATGTAGATGTCAAAAAATAAACAATGTGTTTCTTACTTGGATTTAATTATTTTCTTTTGTAAATCCATGCTTTTCTCTAATCAGAATAGTAATTATTTTTATGGTTTTATAAATTCTGTAGGGAAGTTGCTTTGCTCAGCTGATAAATATTTTAGGTTACATAAGACTGTTACTTATAAATACTAAAATATTTGAGTCAGCATTTTAAAATTAAAACAGGTCTTGTCATTTGGGATATACAGAAAAATACAATATTTTTTTTCTACCTGATACTAAAATTTCTAGACATAAACTCATAATTGAAAGTTAACTAAACATGTTTCCAATTTCCTTCTAAAGGAACAAGAACAAACAAGACATTTCAAACTTATCCAGAAGTTCAGAAGACAAGCAGCAGGAATTCTTTTTTATCTCCATTACCATAAGGGGACTACGGAGAAATGTCACTTCACATTTCAATTGTAGCATGTTTTCTTAAACAATGCAGGTGCCTAAAGATTCTCCCTCCCCTGCTTTCCAGCTAATCAGCACGGAATGCAAAACAACCAGTTTCTTTATTACCTGCTAAGATGGGAATAGTGATTATCGTAATAAAAGATTAGAAGTATCAAGCCTTAAATCACATTATTGCTACTATTCCCAGACACATTTCTGATTTTTCATTTTGCTCAGAGCACATTCCATAAACCCCAGCTATAACCTGTTCATTTACACAACTAGTGCTATTGTGAGAACACAGGATTAAGCACTGAAGTAAAATGCATCATAAATAGGATTCTTTCTTTTTTTTTAGCTCAGGATTGCTTTGAGAGTATAAGAAGCTTTGGGAGCTATGCATGCACAGAAGGGCAGCATGACTCCCTAAAGTGCATGGAGTGTCCTGGCTCATCACTGCACTCGGAAAGTCCTGGATTTGTACAGTCTCTTTCAGGGCACTTTTCAGACTGGGGATTTGCACTCTATGGGCCAATACCATAAACTGGTATGATTTCAAATCACATTATTCAATGCATACTCTGGAAAACGAAGACTCTTAAGGACAAGAGGGCAAAATCTCCTTTTCAGACTCAGGAAAATCCCCAGCAGAGCTGCCTGGAAAGCAGTGCCAAGAGCTAATCCTGAGTCTCCAGGCAGCCAGTGACTGAGGATAGAGGAGCTGGTCTGAGCTGGAGACATGCAAGGAAGTTTCAGTGCTCAGGCTTACACACCTCTACATTTAATGGGCCATTCATTCTTCAGGGGTGACTTGTTTTCAGAGGATCAATGTTCACTTATCTCCTGTGCCTCTGGGGGGTCTCTGATCACTGACAGACTGCTATGTCCTGGCAGTGTCACCTTACTCAGTAGAGAAGCTTCATGGGCTCCCATGGGGGATTTCACTGCTGATCCCTGCTTAGACTCATCTGAAGATCTTTTCTTGTATAAAGTGTTGGACTCTTAGAGATATTTTGGTCCTAGATACTTAAGTCCACAATTTGGTATAAAGCTGCTTTTAGTACTGCTCTCCTACTCTGCATAAATTCCCTTGAAAACCTAAGTGATTCTGCCAGCAAAGTGTCCTTGTGGATCCAGCAGTTAGGCTTTTGGGTACCCTAGGAATAAGGCAGACAGTTTTGAGGATTAAAAATTCGAATATATGTACCAACAGTGACAGCTGAGTAAAGCTATCATCTAGACTGTTTACAACTCCTGCCCTTAGTACTACAGCACTCCAGTTCCATATTTGCAGTGTTGGAGTGATGGTACCACACCAAACCTGACTGATGTTGTAGGTACTGGGAGATGCTTTTATCCTGTATTGATGAAGTGAAGCATGAGACACTCATAGCCTGAGTCTCCAGCATGCACAGATTGCAAGAATGTGCTCTTTGTCTGCTTATTTCTGAGCACACTGAAATATCAGTTTCATTTCACTGCCCAAGTCTAAGACTTTCCTGAAGTTTATCAAAAGAAAAAACATCAATATCTAGGGAATCTTCATTTATTGGACAATCAATTTCAAATATTTTCAAGGGAACTTCACTACTTCAGTATATGCAAGCAAGTTTTACAAACTGAAGCTATAAAATAACAGCAAGGTGGTCTTAAAGCTTCCAAAAACTTTCCTAAAAAATGGTATCTCTAATGAGCAGGCTATACCGAGTGCCTAGAGTACATAAACATTTTCAGATGCATAAGAAGATGATATAAACAGATCTAACATTAATAAATTCTCCTAATTTTTCCATGTCAGGAAGTCAGAGATAATGGGAAAATGATCCACATTTCAGCCACTGGGGACCAACATGGGACAGATGCTAAAGTGTTTCAGGCATTTTATGGACATGGATACTTATGTTGGAGAAAGTTACAGTACCATCTTAGCTTACATGTTTATAGCTAATCTCCTTTTGAAGAATTTTACTTGTGAAACAGTTATGCAATATATGTAGCTCCAAAACAAATTAGCTCCTGGGGGATCCTCCATCTGCTGAAGTCAAAGGAAAATGATGTGCATTTGCTTCAGTCATGATAAAGTTGTGTGACACACATCATACTGGATTTCAGAGTGGAAAGTTTGATGACCCCTTATGAAAGAACTAATGGTGATTTATGCTTGTAGAGTGCAGGAATAGAGGATTCAGCCCTCAGTCACATCCAAAATGAATGAACTTGCCTCTCCAACCACTGCAGAGCTTGTACAGCAGCTGGGCTGAAGTTACAGGAAGGAAACAACCCACTGCTGTAGGATAAAGCTGTTTTCATTCCAGCACAGATTGCCCACACGGGGGAGTAAAGTTTTTCTGCAATGGTCCCACTAGTCAGTTTTCCTTGTGCAGTTAAAGGTTTGAGACCAAGTTTTGTGGGTTTTTTTCCCCCCCAAAACTGTACTTTGCTGTGTGTGAATGATTCAATATGTGGATTAAATCTAATGGAAGGAAAAAAATGAAATGCAAGGTGGTGTTCCTGGCGGTAATGTTTCTCTGGCGAAATGGGGTAATGAGCTCCTGAGAAAAAAAGGTTGTGTTTCCCAGTGGATATGTGGAGGCTTGGTACCCACACAGAAGTCTGTCTGTTGGAGAATATCTCACTTTAGAGCACCAACACACTCCTGTGGCACCATGGAAAGAACATCTCTTTGTGTTCCAGGCACATCTGACCCTCACTAGCTATCAGTGCTCCCAGAAGCAAACAGGCATTGTCCGTCTGCAGAAATCTGAGTGCTAGGTCAGTCGAGAGATTATTGATACATTGAAAACCCATCACTGCCAGTTCAAAGTCTTCTTCAGGCTTTTGCAACAAAGGCTAATTGGTTTCCCCACTCTGGGATTTGCCTACAGACAACAGAGGCCGTTTTGGTTCCTCATCTTTTGGACCAGTGTGTCCAGCCAGATTTGCAACTGAGAAGCATTACTCAGGCATTGCTCCTAAGCATTCCTCCTACTTCAAAAAGCCCTATGAGCACACATTTGAAAGTCGACTGTAAATATTAATTTCTTTGTCCTCTAGGCACTTCTGAAATGTCTAAGTTAATACTTCATGGAATGCTTTGCCCTTGTTTTTTCAGGCTGATTTTATCCTACTGCAGCAGAGCAATGTTATCATAACAGGAGATAAAAGTCTCCATTGATTTACAAGGCTGCTGAGTGAAGAGCAGTGACATACAGAAAAAGCTGAAGGATTGTGAGACAGGAATTAACAACTTTCTATCCTTTATAATTTTTAAGACGCTATTAGATTTTCTTGTTGAGGAAATGCTTCTTTATTGCATTCAAAAAGAACGCTTTAACACAGCAAATTTATTTTTGAGGGGAATGAAACCACAATGTGGTACTGAAACAAATGATTCTGAGAATAGTTTTGATTTTGAACCAGACATTGCCACTGAAAATGGAATAAGATTTTTTATTTTGTATCTCTTGAAAATGAATATACATGCTGCGAAAGTGCAAGGTAAAAGAAGAGAGGCACTAGACAGAAGTCCAGAGAGAATATCTAGAAAATTTTCAAAGCTGAGACATAATGATTCCTCATCACAATAATCCTGCAGTGTAACCAAATAAATATTCAGTTTTCACATTTTGGAAAGCAAGTTGCCTCTTTTCACAAAATATTTAACCATTTATTATTTCAGATTTCTTTCTCCATGGAGATTAAATAGTTGAAATTGTTCATTTCAGAAATTGGAGAAGAGTGGCCAAGAAAGATGAGACCTGAAGCCACGTTTCCAGAGGAAACAGCAAGCTAACAGATTAGGTGTAAAATCCTGTGTAAGGTGTTCTGGGAACTGGACCACAGCCTCTGTGGTCAAGTCCTGGATGGACAAAGTCACAAAGAAACCAGTTTGATGTCACAGCTAGCCCTGCTGGAAGTTAGTCTAGATGACCTTTTCCATTCTGAGCTATTTTATGACTCTATACACAATTCTCCATTTGCTAAAACCTGAATGAATATTATTCATCTTGATAGATGAAAGTTGTATGGTATGACTTTTTTTAACTACTGAAATTCCCATGTAGAAGCATATTCTTAGTTTCTTTTCCAGTATCCATCCTTTTCCTAAGGAAACCTCTCCAGTTCCTGCTTTTGCTGGTAGCCTAATAATGTCCAAAGACAATCTGCATAATGTGACAGTCTCACTACCATCAGTAATGGCCTAATTAATAGCAATAAAACTACTCAGTCTACCTGCTGCAACTTGTCAAAAGCACAACCATGCTGCAGAGTGGAGACAGCTGGTTTTGGAAACAGGGCAGGACTACCTCACAGTAGGCTCATCTTTGATCTCCAGATGCAAAACAAAAAGCAAAGTTTTCTTCATTAAAACTTAAATAGAATAGAAACAGATGTGGTCAGACTGTGTATTTTTCAGCAGTAAATTACAACTTGCCAGTTGTGAGGGGACAGCCACAAATGCTCCTAAATGAGCAGAACAAAACACAGTGTGGCTCCATGCCTGGTTCTGCTCCTGCTAAAGGTGAAGGATAGAACTTAGTTCTCCAAAGTGAATTTGTGCCTGAATGAGCAAAACAGATTTTTCAGCAATTTCAGAACTCAGGAAACTGAGATGTTCAGAAACTTCAGAGAAACAAAGAAAGACCTTAAAGTTTGCCTGTTCTTTACCAAAGGTCTGGGTTTTACAATATGATTGAGTTTATCCAAACATAAAAGAGAACACTGGCCACAAAACAACAGGCCTTGCTCAGAGCAAAGCCAGCAGAAACTCGGTGCTACAGCATCTATTGATGGAAGGAGAATGAAGCAATGCTCAAAGAAAGGAATCTTCTAAGGCAACAAAGAACTGTTCATGCTTGCTTGGAACAGTATTCTAGAAGCATTATAACTCTTGAATATATTTGGTATATTTTCTATTACTTGATTTGTCTTAGCTTTAATTCCACTAAAAAGGTTTTTGCAAGACAAATAGGGAACAGAGTTAATTTTAAGTGAGTTACTACAAGAGTTGCAGCTTAAGAAAACATCATAAAAATAACTCCAATTTCCTAATTCTGTGCTGTGTTCTTCAGCTACCTACCAGTTCTTCAACATGGTGTCAAAATACTGCACTATTTTAGATGTTAATTACCTTTTCTTTTTCAGTATACACCCATTTCATACAAAGTATTTCTAAACCTAATCACTAGAGCTGAGGAGCACAGCAAAAATAAATATCCATTACAACACCGCATCTTGTTTCAGAGAATTGGCATTAAATTCGTCAAAAAGGTCAGTGAAGGTCAGTGAGTGAAAAACTTTTTGAAAAGTTGCAGTTGCAGCTTCCATTTTGCTGGCTGTGCTTCAGCTGCTCCACAGTCTAAATCACTCCTGCCAAGGGCTTGACTGTCCTGGTCCTGTGTCACTGAGAGGCTGAGGAGACCCAACACACCCACTAAGTGCAATGACAGGTTAAAAAGGAAAGTGCTCTGACTGCTTGGATGAGTTGGTCTCCCTGCTGTTAACAAGGAAGTTTTTACAATTACATTAACACCTTGCATCTCCATGGGGTTAAATCATTTTTGATGAGGCTGATGATATAGGGAGAAAATATGATTTTTATTATGATCTCTTCTTCTTTTTTTTACTTCAAAAGGATTCTAAACTATGACTGAAGAAATAAGAACAAAGGCTTAACTCCTGAGTCAACTGTTTTGGCTATTCTTCTATAATAGTTGAAGTGAAATGTGAACGATGTGTTGCTAGTGATCACACTTGAGATTTATGTTCATGTGAATGCATATATATAAACCGAAATATAACAACTTTTAATGCTGAATAACCTGTAGGCAATAGTTTTGGATAGTCTTTGAGCACAGCTCCATACCCACACACTCAAAAAAAAAGAAAATAAATTATTTTCTCTACCTTTGGAGTTTGCTGCACCAGCTGCAGTTGAAACCAATCTGGGCAGTGACACAGGGACCACAGCTGGTAAACTGGAGACAAGCTAGGATGCAGATAAACACAAATTATTACATTAGTCTCATACATTTCACATAAAAAGCACAAAAGAAGAATACATCTTCTGATAATATATATTTAGGAAATCAACAGGTTCACACATGTCTAACGTAAGACCCTGAACCCAGCCTATTACAATGCTTTGCACAATTGCACACACAAAAGTACATTTCATCTCTGGTATTCTATACGTATTCCACTTGTAAATGTATTCCTACTTTCACATCTGTTATTCAGCTTCATTCCTAAATTTTTATCTTGTTGCTCAATATTAAGTATTTCCTTAAATCTCTTTCTTCCCTGGCTCCACTATTCTTTGGTGTTGCTAACATTCAAACATAAGCAGATAATAAGACTGAGAGAAAAATGTGCGAGAACTATAACTGGATTTAAAAAAAGAAAAGAAAAATAGATGCTCCTATTCTTTTTAGAGTAGTACAGCTGGCATTTTAAACCCCAATATTTCTAAGCAATGTAGTTTTACCTTGCAAAAAAGAGCCAGATGAACTGCAAAATATTTGGAGCCATTTGTTTAGGGATATGCCTTTGTGATGTGATGCACAGTACACAGAAGAATTCATGTTTGCATTGCAAGCATGAAAACTGTTCTTTTCTTTTTTCTTGAGGAACTGCATTTAAAGGCAATATAATCATTCTTCTGAAAAAATGATTTGGCAGAAATTTCATTCAAAACCTACTGGGAGCTATACACCTATAAACTAACTCAAGATACATGAGGATGAACTGGAAAATGCATCATACTTATGGGAATCTAGGAGAGGATAAATGAATCTGTTTATGATTCCAAGTCCACAGATAAAACAAAATATTTGAGATTGTGTATATGTTGTTGGGAGGGAGAGGGAGATAGATGCTTTCTAGATCTGGCTCCAGCTTATGTAATGTTTTACTTACTTGGAAGAGGTATCATTTCGACAGCTGAGAGATTGGTAATCTTTGACATCTGTAGCTCCACCCTGTGGTATTCATAAATTGTTCTTCTGCGGACATCTAACAGGAAAAAAAAAAAGAAATAATATTTTCTTGTTTTACAGTCTTTAGATTGTGAAAAATAGTGGATGTAATGAATGCACACTGTTCCTTAGGTGCACATATGGCAACAATTTTTCTCAAGAATATATTTTTAACTTTGAATATCATAAAATAACATATAAAGATAGATAGGGAATTTTTCAGTGGAGAAACCCTCAGAGCTGACAGAAAAGGTACTTCTCCTGGCAAAGAATTATGAAAATGCTGAGTATGCTCTCAAGCATCTTAGTCTTTGATTTAGGCAGAACATTTAGAGAGTATACTGTCAAACATTTTAGGGTGTATTTCAAATGCTTGCTTTCCTAAGACATTTTTCTCAGCTTACAGACTTGAGAGAAATGCTTTATATGCTCACTTTGTCAGTTCTTGCCAAGATGTGCAAACAAAACTGATTTCATTGCTTAATCAAATTTGTTAGCTACAAGATGGCTCACATCTAAGTATACTAGAATATATTTTCATATTATAACATTATATTAAAGAAGACAATCTTCCTAAACAGCTTTTATGCATAATCTTTACACAGGCTGACTGCACCTGAGTTTCTCAAAGCAGAAATTCAATATAGTCAATGTACTTAAGGGCTTTGAACTCACATCTGTAAGACCCAAGCACAAGATAAACGTGAAAAAATCACACACTACTTCCCAGAACTATATCCTATAATGTTTTCTGAAAATTACATATTTTATACATATAGCTGCAATATAGACTGGCAGGCTTGTATATTTGAAAATTAAAAGTACAACCTATAACACCAATCTGATACAAAATTGACAGCTTTCTGGTGTGCTGGTTTCATATTTATGTTCTTTTTGAAGATCTGCTAAACTAACTGAAATCAGAGCTAAATACAATCTCTGACCCTCTGCAATCATTCCAGAGTGGAATTAAGGGTTACATACAAAGGACTAACCAGTTACCCGTGCCAATGACCAGTCTGAATCCACAAGTAACAAAAGAAAATGGACTTGTAGACAGCCAAAAACTCAGTCTTTAGAGGTCTCCTATGTTGCCAGTCCTGTATGGATTAGGGTACACCTTGTTGCTTGAGGAAGCAGCTTTTCTGCCCTCTGTTACCTCATTAGCTCTCAGGACAAGTAGGCAGTGTCTCACTTTCAAACAATAATATTTCTATTTAGCTCCAAAGCAGCACCATTGCCAACCACTTCTTGCAATTTATTTGAAGGTTTGCTATGACTTCACCTCTTCTGATAGCAGGATTCTCTTTCAGTATGAAATGAACCTATAATTTAACTAGGTTAATGTGTTACCTACAAAGTCATTCTGACTAGTCAAAAGATGAATATGGGCAGGTGCCACTCCAATAAATGACTTAGCCATGTCCTTCAGACCCACTGGACAGAAAGAATTTTCAAGACCAAGCTAATTGTATGCCAGGTTAGGGAAAATCTCTTGCCAGCTGCAAGGAGTTTATGCTCACAGGATGGTCAGTCTCCTGAAAGCCCAGTCAGATTGATTGAAAAATGTCTTTGAAATGAGCTTTTGCTAATGCTGAAGGCTGTAATTTGTTTCCACAAAAATATTTAACACTCCTTAAAAAAAAAAAAAAAAGAAAAGAAAAGAAACTAAAAAAGGCAAGCAAATACAAAAATTAAAATGCTAGGTGTTGAAGCACTTTATCTGAACTGCACCTCATCAGTACTGGTACAGACTAGTATACCATAATCCTGTTAATGCTGAACCTTTCCTAACAGGCTCCTTACAGAGCTTACAAGAAATAAGGAGCTTCTGGCTTTCCAAAGGCTCAGTAAGAATCAGAGATTCGGGGCACAGGGACTTTTACCTCACTCAGTGCATGAAATTTCTGAAAAACATTACTTTTAAGAGAATTAAGTGTGCTATGTGTATAAAAAATTCTAATCATGCATATTTCAGCATGGCTGTTGACTCTAGTAAATCCCACTGCTTGACAGACTCAAATTTGATCTTTTTCTTCAGAAAGATGACTGTGTCAACTGCAGATGGTGAGTTTGCACATGAGGTATCTATCTAATGTAAGAAACTAAAGCACGGAGAGGTATTTGTATAGTCACCTTCTAACATCTTTCACTTGCAGACAGGTGGTTGGAAACGTGAGCATTCAAATTTATCTGCCTGACCAGGCTAGAAAAACATGCAGGCCTAGATTACTTTGAAAGTATGACTTAAACATGCCATGCTTAGATCCTAGAAATGCACTTTTCTCTCCCTATTTTGAATTTTGAGCCAGTTTCCCTAAACAGAAATGGTTAAAAAAACTAAGCTCAACAGAATAAAGAGGAAAATGAGTACTCTTCCCTCACTCTTTCCCCCTAACCTCTTCACACACTCTCCTGCTTCAACCCAGGACAGACATTGCATTTCACTCAGGTGGAATTTGCTCTTAGCCTTATGATATCGATGTAGCTCTTTAACAAAAAAGTACTAGCGCAGGATCACAAAGAGCTCAGAATCACAAAAACCTCAGTCCAGACCCCAACATGGCAAGAACTAATGACATGGCAAGAACTAATGAAATAATTTGATGCAGTAACATAAATATTTAAGCATCATGTGCATGTATTTTCCTATAAAGAAATGTTACATCAGGTCTATCAGGGAAGGGATGAAAAGAAAAGGACTTTTGTATGCTTTTGAAGTACCATTCCTGGTTCTGAATTTCAGAAAATATGTGTATATTCTTCTCCTACTCATGAAAATATTTTAAATTTCTACAAGTTTGGGTTTCTCAAACACACTTTTTAACTAAACGGTATAGCTTTTAATACATTTTCTAGTATATAGATTGGTTTAATCTACAGTATAGTTCAGATTGTTTTTTGGTTTGTTTTCATGGCATGTGCTTGTGCTATCTTTGAACACAGGCCAAACGTACAGTCCCAGCAGAAAAACCTGAAGAAAACACCAGGTACTTGAGGAAAGAACACGTTCCTCATTGACTGAGAGAAATAACATGGGGGTCAGAAGGCCATTTGAAAAGAGTCCTTTCAATGGATTAGTAAATGACAGATGTGCAAGATTCTGCTGTGACAAAATAATTCTATGTAGTTTTACCACAGTTGTATTAAACTAAATAATGGAATGTAAGTATTCTATGAAACAGAACTGCAAGAGTTGACTGAATGTACTCGATGGGAGAGCACTCTGCAGAGGGAGCAGTGCCAGGAGAGCACCAATGATTTCTTAACATGTCTGAAGGGTCAGCAGTTCATAACAAACCATTCTAAATACGTGTCTGAGGGATGCATAAACTCTCTGTATCTTTTCAATTACACAATCACTTTTCCTTATGCACCATTCCTCAGCTAAAACCTGCAATACACTGAAATGTGAAAATACTGGAGAAGCCACTCTGAGTTTTTAAATTACATGTTCACACAAATAAAGACCCTTGTCAGTGAAAGATTTCTAGGGAATTTGAACGGGCCATATACCCAAAAATAGCTTTTAACAAGGCCATATGTATTCATACAGCTATACCTTCACTTTAGTTTTGCTGGTTGATATAGAAAACACAAATGGTAAGAGGGTTCATTTGATTATGCAGAAGTCAATTTGAAGTAAACAATTTGTGAAACATATCCAAAAAGCTGCAAGCAATTTGTGAGAAATATAAGGCACAGAGAAGGGAGGGGCACAGCTGCTGTGTTATACAGCCACTGACTTTGCTTGACAGGGACCTTATTTAACACCACAGGCTGAATAAAACCTGTCAACCTGGTATGTCTGATTGCTGTCACCACAAAAGGTAAAGGAATCAGAATGTCAAAGCATCTGTTCTTTAACAGTTTTGTATTGCTAAAATTATCAATATTAACTAATTAATTCTTGAGGCACTGACACTGGGACCAAACACCAATGCCTGTAATCGAAACACCTCCACAATTGCTCCACTGAATATAACACATATCTAAATCCAGATAAAAGTTCAGATTCTCTAATTGTATTAATTTTATAATTCTCTTAAAATTACTAAAAACATCCTTTTAAACCTGGGAGCTGCACCTCAAAGATGTATAATCTGTGAACAAGTGAACCAGTGAAGTAGGCTCTGAAAATATCTTTATGAACAATGTACCAAGAGCTATTCTGCCCCAATGTTCTGTACCTACCACACATGATTTACTTTGAAACTCTCCATGTCCTTCCAGATTTGCCCCAATACCTAGTGTGAAAAACTTGCTTTATTCCCTAATCCCACACCAAACTGCCTCACTCTGAGATGTCTGTGGCTGGTCATGAGAATATTTTAAATTTTGATCAACTTGTCCCAGTCCTGGGAGTATTGTCATGCTACCAAAGATCAACATCTTGCTCCTGAATCAGACATCTAGTGCAAGGAACCCAGCTGCCAGGACAAACCCTTTTGGACCAGCAGACAAACATGCAGGGCTGCAGTATCTGGTTCTGTGGGATTAGTTACATCAGTGTAAAGAAGAATAAATACTACGATTTTAGAGTGACAACTTTGTGGTCCATTTTGCACAGAGGTAAATGATAACACTGACAGTAAAGCAGCAGGAAATCACACTTTGTGATTTCCCAAGTGGTGCTGCACCTTTATATAAGATATCAGAGCATAAATGGCCAGTGGTCTTTTACCCTTCAGGAAGGTAATCCTGAGGTTCTTTCAGGGGCTTCACTGCTGTAAACAAAGTGCTGAGACATCTTGAGCAAACATTTACAACATGCAGAGTTGTCACTTAATTATATGCTTGAGTTACACTACATATTGAGTGACACTAATTGCACTGAATCTGGAATATTACTAACACATAGCTCAGTGACAATTTCATTTCTGTACATGGTGTTGTTGAATAATTTCAGTGTGATTAAATGTTAAGTTGTCAAGGCATGGATTTCCTAAAAGAGTAGCATCTAGTACAGTAGAGGCCAAAACCACAGAGAAGTATGTCTCATTGTGGAGAAAAACCTACTACCCATTATATCTTAGGGCAAGACTGGTAATTCACTGTGTAGACCCCCTGAATCTGGCACTCTCTCATTTTACCAGTGTATTTCATGGTTTTGTGGAAAACAAACACAATATGGGAAGGCTCTGTGATGGGGTTTTTATCAAAAGTGAGTTGAAGGAAATGCTTTTTCTTTTCTTGCACAACAAAAAGCTAATTGAAAGACAATAGGGAAGAGCAGGGAAACAAAGGAGAGAAAAACAGTAACCCTGGAGGAGAGGAAAAGGGAGGGGAAGAAAGATGGTTATGAAGTTAAAGAGAGCTCTTGGGAGTCTGCAGAAGGGAGAGCAAAGGACACCACAGGCAAGTGAAAGAAGGACCAAGAAGAGAATTACAAGGATGGCAGAGAAATAAACAAGAAATTAAAGGGAATGGGTTAGAGAAGATGGGCAAGGAGCAAAGGTCCTGAAGCAGTGAAGGTGCTTAAAAATGACTTGCTGGAGGAATATGTAAAGCTCCCAGCTTTGTCATCACCAATTGCATTTCTAGCTGGAAGACATCCATGAAACTTTCTCACTGTGTTTGTTACAAAAAGAAAAATAGTTAGTGTGCAAGGGTTCAACCTGTCTGAAAAAGAAGAATCAGGCTGGTCACTCTAACTTAGTCATCAGAAGCAGAGTTCCAGACCCTGGGACTTCATTTGAATTACCTGGAAAGAGCTACAACTTTTCCTCTGAAATGAATCAAAGGACTTAGTTTGCCATTTTACTGTCATATAAATCCCAGAATTATCAGGTTAACCTTGGTGTTGATCAGAAATTTACTTCCCTTGACACATTATCATTCATTCCAAAATACCTCTAGAGTATATACAGGCATATCTGCCTCTAGATATGAAATATAAAATAGTGGCTAATCTGCAATACTATAAAGTGGAAAATAAAGACATGGTCTACAAGGAAGAAGGAGTAGCAGATCAAGGAAATATATCAAAAAAACCCCAGGCATAAAGCCACCTGCCAAAAATCTCCCATCTTCATGTTTTAACTCTTAAAAGATAAGGTGAACAAGTGTATGTGCCTGTGTGCTTTTAGGGGCAAATAAAAGGGATATTATTGAAAAGGCTTTATATGAAGAAGTATATTAATAAAAATAAGTATGCTATTCTCAAGTTCCTTCACTTTAAAAAGTTCAGAAAATCATTCCTTTTAGCTCTTGGCTCTTCAAGAGGATACTTTTCAGCACTCATTAAAATGCACTTTTGAAATGAAATTGCTGATCAAAAAGCATGTTTTGCTCTCCTCAGAATGAAATAGGTTTGCCTGGCTTTTGAACTCACCTTTCAGAAATATTGAAAAAGTTATTACCAATCTTTTGGACAGTACATCTGACAACAATCTGATAAACAGCTCTAAATCTTCTGAAATTACTTTAATGAACTAGATCTGCTATACTGAAATTTTAGAATACTGAGCACACAAAAGGCACCAAAGATATTCAGCATTTATAAAAATTGAGGGGATATATTTCTTCAAAGATGCTTGTGTTGCACTTAGTGTCTCTTTCCTTTTCAAATGCACAATATATATAAAAGAACTGACAGAGCTCAAACATGAAGCAGTAGAGTTTGGGGTGGTTTTTTGTATTATTTGAGGGGGATGTTTTTGGCTTTTTTTCTTTTTTAATAACTGGCCATGAACATAAACAGAGACTGGGTTACTTTGATGGAAAAATCTTTGATAAAGTGGTAATGCAGAACTAGTAGTTATAATTCTTTGCCTTCTTTTGGGACAAACAACAATTTATGTTCTTCCATTGTCTTAAGAAGCTAACAAATAAAGTAAAATAACAATTCTATCCTATCACTTTTTCAGTAATTGACTAGAGCCATACTTGATTTAATACCTCTGAAAAACAAGAATTCACGAACATGCATATTTTAAGAGCGTCTGATACTGGCTTTCTATGGGCTGACATTATTTACCTGCTCTGTCAAGGTGCTATTATATTGTATGCATCAATATAAACATATTTCACTGAGCACACAATTCAGCTTCAGGAAAATCTACAGTGAAATGATGGTTCCCTTGATTAATATTAGCTCTAGTGTAAGCTGCAATCTAGTAAAAATAATCATGAATTACCACCGTCCACAGAACCAGTAGTTAGGGGCAAAAGCAATGCATTGTAAACAGCAATACATTAATAATGCTCTCAAAACTGCTGCAGCAGTGGCACATTTTATGCTCCTTACCCACATTATAGTCTCACTTCTGTTAGCAGAAAGTGTCATGTGAAAAAATAAAAAGATATGCTAAAACCAGAAGACTAGTAAATAACTGCATTCATCAAAACCAGTATTATTTAGTGGTAGTAAAACAAGGTGCTTGTCTGAAATATTTCTACAAAAAGAGATATTCAGACTTGAATAAAGACTCACATCTACCATATATTTTCCATACAAAATATGTAAATGTAATACAAGTCCTTTAGTGTTGTTTGATTATGAAGGCCTGATGTCAAAAGATATCCTGTTGCATCTCCTGGACAGAATTTCTCTGTGACTATTCTCATAAACTATTTGCATAAGTCAATCAACCTAATTTCTCCCTGAATCCATATTTGGAGCTATTACAAGCTGAAGATTCAGAAATAGTCAGATTATTTGCTTGCAAATATCACTCACATTACTGAATTTTTTTGCCTAGTTTCATTTGTTCTTAAACACCCAAAACCAATCCATGCAAACACAGGCACATCACAACTACATATCATACTTCAGAAACAAATTTCTTTTCTCTTAAGTGAAATCTTAGCACCCTAACATCCTTCACACTCCTCTGAGCTCACAAGTGACAAATAGTACTGAAATTTTCCCTATTCCCCCTGACAGGACATGTAAGACATAGGACTGATGCTCTCTCATGTTAAAGACTGTTTTATATGTGACGAGGAGATGGGATGAGCAGAGAGGCCAATAGCCCTTCTTTTTCAGTGCCAGCCCCATCTGCTCTCTGTCTTAAAGCTGGGCTGGGTCAGGTCAGTCCTTGTGAGCACCTCAGATGTGCCAGAGTTCTTTAGGAGAAGACACCTGGACTCACACTAGGAGGCTGGAGTTCACTTTAGGAGAAGACACCTGGACTCACACTAGGAGGCTGGTTCAAGCACAGCTCCTTCCTTCACTGAAAACTGATCTTAGTCAATTCTCTCCAAATATGTAAGTAAACCCAGTACACTTGAAGAGTGAACATATTCTCTAATGGCTAAACAACCTCAAAGGGCTCTATACACAGTACATTAAAGCACTGAGAAAGTCACACTTGATTTCCTACTATTTGTTTCAGCGAAGTCATACAAAGTATAACTAAAGTCAGACAAAACTGAATGCCACCTGCAATACTGCTGCCTTGACTATGTGAGCTCAGGATGTTATTTAATAACTACATTTCCTCTTCTTTCACTAAAATGTGTACATGTATTTGAAGCACAGAATAAAGTGTCAAGAGCTTCTAACCTGGATATTTTTAGATACAGACGGTTTTTCCTGAACAGATTGCTTCTTCTTTACTATGGATATGAAAGCATGTTACAGATAAAGTATCTTATGGAAAACCAAATTGAGCCAGTTGAGAGTTTAATTTGACATTATTTGACTGGCCATTTAATTTTATTTACCTAATTTATCAGCTCAAAAGAAACAATGACGGGAAAAGCCATATTGGGAATTATCAAGCAAATAAAACTACACTTGAATTAACAAGCTGAAATTAGCTAAGTGATTTGTTGTGCAGCTAATCATCCTTGATGAAATCAGCTCCTTCTAATTTCTCAGCCTCCAAACCATTAGCACCACTATAATTCTACATACTGGGAATTTGCTGGATCCTGTGCACGACCACAAATGCATCTGAAAGTCCCACTTTCACTGGGTGATTGGTTGAACTTATCTGTGTCACAGCGACAGGAATCTAAAAGACAAAACAGGAAGATATTATTGAAATATTGAACTTGAAAAAAAGACCAAAAATAAAAAGAATTGCCAAAACGAACACTTAACCAGTGTAAGTTAAAAATCCTAAATAAATATTTTATACAATATAACATGATAGAATCAATAATTTTTTTAAGCTAGAAATTACTAGTTTTAATTTGTGTTTTATCTCAGATTTCTTTGCATTGTTTTCACATGAACCTTTAGAGGTAGGATTCAGTGTAATTTCCAGTAATTTATTTCCCTCAACTAAAGAAAAAGTGGGATGACGTGCTAGTATACTCAAAGATGAGGAGGCAATACCTCCTGTCTACTGCTGAACACAGAAACTGTGAATGTGAAGCTTGGGATGAACATTTTAAAGCTTATGGCTCAGTTAACTTGCACTGAAAACTGTGTGAATTGTTATCTGTAAAGAGCTCTGACAGAATGATAATAACATTTAATATGTTCTCGAATAGCAGGAAAACTGTGTTGTGGTAAACATGGAAAATTCCAGATGCTCAATTGCCAATACCTAGAGGAAGAAATAAAAATATGTATATGGTCATAGACCATTCCAGCTTTACCTTACAGAGCTATTGACACTGGGTAAAATGGTTGCATGAAAACAAATGTCAGGTTTGATTCCATTCTTGGGACAAGACTGCAGCTTTGGCTGATACTTGTATAGATATAATAGGACTGAAACTTTTAAAGATATTTGATTTAGTGACATGTAGCATTTCCGCAATATTAATATAGTTAACTAGATTGACTGATCAGAAAAAGCAGCCATCACTAAAGGAGCAGCTCAGACTGACAGTGTGTCATTACACCATTCAAAAGTTCTATCCAACACTAAGAAGGAAACATAAATTTACTGCCTAGCAGTTCTCCATATGGCACTAGCAGAGTGAAAATAATGAAATGCCTGGATCAATTAGCAAGGCTAGACATTGCAAAAATACAAAGATATAATACAGACAAAAAATAGTGCTAGGTAGAGTTTGGGGACCATGGTGTAGAAAGCAGCAGTTCTGGAAGGAATCTCAGTATTGTAGTGGATGAACTCCAGCAGTCAGAGGGGACATCTCAGCAAGGAAACCTAATTGATATGATATTTGGTTACACAAACAGTGAAATATACCCTAGATGTGGGGGTGACCATTTTACTTGCACCTGAAAATTAGATCACTGGTGATATATCACACAGACTTTGAGAGGATATATTTCTCAAAAAGATGCCAAAAATTAAGAGAAGGAAGATTAAAAGTATCATAAAAACATTTTGTAAACTTCTCCAGTTCTCAAATACCATTAACAGAAGTGTTAAAGTGCTCTATCCATTTGACTTCTGGGTGAAATACTGAAAAGCTGGTTAGATTACCACAAACAAGTACAATGACAGGCAGAAATTACTCAGGGGCTAAAGAATCTTTTATTTTAGAACAGAAAGATGTAACCAGAAGTTGGAAACTTCAGACAGGTACCTTAGGAGTAGAATAAGCTACAGCTTTCTATGAGCAATTATGACTTCCTGCCAGTTGCTGCTTTCAGATATCTTGTATTTGGATAACTTATTTTTCAAAGCTGACCTATAATTAACCAGAAATTTCTATGCTGAAGACAGATGGAACTGGATCAAGTGTAAGAAACTGAGATACAAGGTATTAGTTTAACTAACCCAATAGCTTGCTCTGGCTTTACTTGTGTTAAACCACAAAAAATATATAGTTGGCCAGTGTTTTTCACATAGCAGAAAAGTGCTGAAGTAAAAACCAGGTTATTCATCCAGTGAGTGAGGATTCAGTTCTGTCCTTGTGACAATTAATAGCATGATTTCTGGCATTTGAGTTAAGCATCAGTAGTTCTGCTTCTTCCCAAAATACCTTTTAGTTTTGTTTTTTTTCCCAATTACACTGGTAAAAAAGTTCTGGTGAATTAAATATTGTCATAAATTTCCATTTCTTTTACTTAATTTAGTGGCTGGTTTTTTGGGGGTTCTTACATACAAAATCTGGTGTGTTATAAAATAGGCTTGTTGCATGTTGTCAAACGACAGGAAAAAGAGAACTGGCTTGGAAATACTGCTAGCAATATATCAGCTTAAATTTGGCTTATATCAGCTGAGCTCTGATGCAGTTATTGGATAATATGACAGAAGAAGGCCAAAAGCCGTATTTTCAAATTTTTCAAAATAAAAGACTCACTAAGTTCAGAAATAAGTCTATAAATTTTCTGTAGCTTGAAAGCTTAAACAAAATAAGGGAATTATTCATAGTCTCAGAATATTGGAAAGAAAAGCATACATTAACTATCAAAGAAACGGTCTTAAAGGATTTTGAGGAGAATACTCTAAACAACCTACTGAAAGTTAAGTTAGAAAAAGCACTGATGAGGAGGATGCAATGACTTTCTCTTCAAAGTTTCCTTAGAGAGAAAACACAGCAGATGAAGAAAGGACACGAAGTGTATTTGGAATTGGCATTAGTAGGTGTGTGACAAAATATGCTGGCAATATTGTCATCTTAATGCATAAATTGTCTGATGCATGAAAAGGATTTATACTCAGTTTTATTGTGTGAATGTAAATCAGGAGAAGATGCACTCTGGTCTTCTTGAATAAAACTCCTTTCTTTTCTTTCTTTTTAGTCTAGTGCCTTTTCACATGTTTATTGTGAATTTTTGAATTACTGAACAATTTGTATCTTCCCTCAAGAATTATGAAAATAACAAACTATTTCATTTTTTGTTTGGTTTGGTTTGGTTTTGTTTCTGGGAAGGAGCGATGAGTTCTTGTGGTACTAATGTCACAAGTAAGAGGTTTGGTTTATTTTATTTGTTTGTATGTTTTTAAAAATAAATTCATTTTCATTACAACCTGGTTTAGACCTTGAAAGTTAATAAAATTATGAATTACTCAGTTATATGTGGTACTAAAATAGGATGCAGTAGCCAAGTTGAACAGAAAATATACAGAAAAACTTCAGGAGAAATCAGAAAAATCTGAAGCAGAAGTAACAATGGATTTTGCCAAAATCCCTGCAGGTGTGAATCCAGTGCTGGGAGTTCTACTGAGAACAAGGAACTTTTAGAATCTTTTTTAAAATAAATAAGAAAGTAGTAGGGTCCAGTAGCAGCCAAAAGTTTGGATACAACTTAGGGCTTAAAAGCAAGAGCTTCTGTAAGATTAAAAAAAAATAATTAATTAGTATAGTCAGCTCTTCAAACTGAAGGGCAGCCTGTATGAAACAATCATAGCCAGAAATGCAGTAAAAGTAGAAGGCAATCCACAACCCTCTTATAAAGAATACTCTAACTCTCCTGAAAAACTACAGTGTTGTTATACCTGTATTTACAAAAACATATATTAATTTTCAAGGTGTGGAAAAAGAAATTGATCATGTGTGTACTGAGTGCCATATATCAGGTGAAATCTTTTGCATGAGATGTCAAGATAAAACAAGCTTTTACCATATGCTGTCTGATTAGGAAATGTTCCCTTTTGACAGAAAGCTTGTAGTAAATATTAAAATAATTTATGGAAAATTACAGTGAAACATAGATAGCAAGCAGAGCTGCTGCTCTGGATTTCTCACCTGAATGGCAAGACATGTCATAACAGGCTGACATGTTAAATAGTTGAGCAGAGAGCTAGGGACATGCAAGTGATTGCTAATAGTTGGCAAGGATTTTACAGCATTACCTTCATAGAATGGCTTTTAGCTAGAATAATTCCAAACCATCTGTTAGCTCTACCAAAGACAATGTGATCTTCTGTGTTGTACAAGTCAAGCACAAGTTCATGAATAAACTTCCCACACTAGCACTGAGGCCATTAATGTTTATATTTTTGATTATATACTTCAACAGTAAGGAAAAGGGCATTTAGAATTTATGCTGAATTCTATGTGTCATTTGGATCTGTAACCTAGATTTCAGTATTTTTCATCAGACTGCTCAAATTTTATTTTTTTAAACTGTGAGGTGATATCAGAATCTTATTCTTCAAAAAAGGATAAAATCATGGCCTCTAACCTTATTCTGAAGGAGGTGCTAAGCAGGATACAATTACAGCACCACTTCAAACTGAGTCAAAAATAATAGCCAGAGTATGTTGAGAAATAATAATTAGGAACACAATAATTGTGTTTATATAGGGTGTTTATTGCTAGTTTCCTAAGTAGTAATTAATTAGTCCACAGGCTAAACTGCATATAAATCAGAAGTTTGAATTTGTGTAAACTGACCACCTCAAAAATCAAAGATCATTTCTATATTTTTGATAACAATAAAAGAGGAAAAGAAATGTCAAGTATGTATAAGGCAGGGAGAATCCCCATTCATATTATGGGATTTAATTTTTTTTTTTTTTTTAAGTTTTCAGGAAACAATAGCAAGGTATGAATTCTTGTTACTGAAAACAGAGTATTTTCCTTCACACCTAGCAGGGACATCAATTTTATTTAAGTGCTAGCACTTAGTAATTTTCACTGAATTCTGTCTCCTTTTTAGAATAGAAATTCATTCTACTAAAAGCCTCTTTTAGAATTATTTTCCAAACTCACATATTAGGCAAATTTGAGCAAATATTTTAACTTTAATAATTGTTTCTGGATGACTACATAAATAGAAAGTCATCACTATTTCAATGAGCATAGAAAGCCTTCTCCAATGATATTAAGAAAAATATCCTAAACAATTAACAAGGCCTATGGAACCTCTGCCTAATTTGTTCTGTATTAATCATGGACAAAAGAAGAAACCAAATATTACACTAAGGAACATTAGCTCTAAGCATTAATGGGAAAAGACTATATAGAACAGCTATTTTGTTTAATAAGAAGGAAACTCTTCAGAATTGAACTTCGGGGAAATTTAGAACATAAGAAATGAGTATTCACTACTAATACATAAAAAGTATGCCTTTGCCAAAATTCTTCTTTTTTCCTGTGTTCTGCTGGCTAGTTTGCACTGTAATGCATCTCATATACAGTAGAGGTACATCAGTAAAATTTTCATGCCAGCTGATGTTTCCTGACATCGACCATTTGCCAGAATACTGAGTTGGTGCAAGCAAAGTGATGTTTAAAATGGAAGGTGCATGCACTGTAAACAAAGTAAATTGCTAAAGAAATAAATATTTTACTTTCTATAATACCTTGTTATATATCAAATTATTTTCACATTTTGAAAACCTGACTGTACAGCTCCTTCTCCTAACAATTAACTCTTCTGAAAGATAGTCTGACGTCTCCATATTTGTATTTTCTGATGGTTCTGCTCCTTTTCTAATTTTCTTTCTTAAATTTTTGGATAAAAATTGTAAATTTCAGGTTGCTTTCTATTGGGGAAAACAACAGAATGCAGAAGATTGGGCAGAGAAACTCCTTTGGTATTCAGCAAACCTCTGCCAAGTTCCTGTCTTGTTGGCCAACACCAGGTTTATGAGGTAGCAAACCTCATTTGGGAGCAGGAAGAATGTGAAAAAGGGACTCTCAAACTGCTTGAATAAATAAGAAATAAAAGGTAAAATTTACCTGAAGTCCATTAGACATAAAAGATCCTAGTTGTGTCTGCTTTAAATGTATAATCACAGTTATTTTAAAGGTAGACTCTTCTAGATAAATGTCTGGTGTCACTTATACAGAGCTCCTGTGGGATGCTTGATGGAGCTACTGGCAACCTGTTCCCTGTTATTTCTCACATGGTGCTTCAGCTTGGAGACTTTCACTGACAATGCCATGAACACCTCTCATACTTGCCATACCTCATTGTCATTTCTGATGAAATGTGAACTAAAATAAAATGGCACCAAGAAGACAGTAGAAATCTTGTGCAATTTTTAGTCATGCTAGTGAGCACTTACACAAGTAATCTGACTGGAGTTAATGGGGCACCTGGCAACATGACTCAGCAGCAAGAGAAATGGCTCCAGACAGAGGGACTTCCTCAGAAAGCAGTGGATTCAGCACTGGAAAGTAAAGAAATTCCTAGCCAGGCTTATAAGCACTAGGACCAAGTTTAAAATGATAAGTGACATGTTTGTTCTTTTCAGACAACTTGTGTCTGAGCAGTGATTGGCAATTTTATTTAATTTTCCTCATTTAAGTGAAAAGCTGAGGTAGTGATAATGGAGTAAAGGCTGCAAATAAAGAGTGTAGTTCTGGAAAGCTCAGCTTCAAAACCCATTCCCCAAGTAATTCTGATGGAATATACTAATTGTAACTTTCTCAAATATTTAGAAAAATCTTTTGTCAATAGATTACAGATAATTGGTATCACCACTTTAAAAAATCTCTTTCCTTAGTTATGTGTAACAGCTTTAAAGTAATGTTTGGTAATTCCATTCAGGACAGGAATAACTTATGCGAGGGGATGAGTTCAAAGATTCAGCAGTAGCAAAAAGGACATTATTCCATTTGCAAATTCCAGTTTTCTGTTTCAAGATTAATGAAAAGAACATTAATAACTCCTACCCACAAAAGCAATGTGGTTTTGGAGGAAGCTTCCAGTAGTGTAATGAGAGCAAGCAGCCTGTGCATTGTAGCTCAGAAATTGTTTATCCATGGATGAGATGTCATATTCCCCTGTAGTTCTAGGAACTGATGGTAAAGGAGTGGCCCGTTTACTCCTGTTTTCCTAAATGAATGTTTTCTACTACCTGACACACTGCATCATCATTTTCTTTTGTGTAAAATGTATGTGAGATAGTTTCAATTTAGAGCAGCAACTTCTATCACCCATATTAGATCCATTTTGCACAGGGCTGGATAGTAACAGAGAGGTCAGTGCATCTCATAACCAGGAATAGAAATCTCTTGAAAATGTCACCATCTTAATGTCAGAATGCATATATAGCTCTTGACAAATTTATCTTAAAACTAGTATCTGTCCCTACCTCTCTAGGTCTTGAAGGCAGGAAATTTTCTGCAGTCTTTAGAAGTTTTTGCTTTTCTTTAAAAAGTTTTCAACAGCAGGAGATAACCAAAGCTTTTTGTGCACCCTCCTTTGAGCAAGTACAATGGAGTTCCATTGTCCTAAGCAGAGTAAAGCCTACATGAAGTCAGATTCAAAATGGAAATAAACTGCATTTTCATAGACGAAGACTGTAACCTTCACCTAACATTCAGAAAAAAACCCAAGCAGACCTTGCATCAGCATGTCTTTTATAAGAAAAGGAAAGCCATGTACACGGGCATACCAGAATCTTCTTGTTTCTACAATACTGATCCAGTAAGAACATCTCGCAGCAATCCTTTTCCAAGCTGCAAAGACATCTGTCTTAAGTGAAGGTATGACTGCTGCTGGTAGAAAACCCAGATCCTGTCTGGTTTTCTAGTGAACAGCAGAGAGTGTTATCATTTCTGCTTCATTAAAGGTGCACAGCTACAACACAGGCACGAAAAATGAGCCTGAAGGCTCACAAGTGTTTTATAGCAGAGAGCGAAGAGAAAAGAGATTTCTCCAAGTCTGGACAGTCGGTTATATCACTGATTAGTTTGTTACCACAAGGAGGATAACTGAGAGTTGCATTTTGAACAGAAAATCACAGTTTGCATGCCAAACAGATTAAAATAACAAAACGAAACAGAACAAAAACCCCAAACCAAGCAAAACCAAAAACAAACAAAAAAGAAGAAATTATTTTGTTCCTAGAGATTTAAGCTTGTCTACTTTCTGATTCTTATTTGCATGAATCAGAGAATCATAGAGCACCAGACTGAAAGAGGACCTCAAGGATCACCTGCTCCAGCCTCTCTTGGCAAAAGCACTGAAATTCAAATAGGCTATAGCTTCCAGAGCTCTTGCTGCTCTAGGAAAAAAAAAAAATCACTCAAAGCAACAACTGGAATTCTGGAACATTTGGGGAATGCACAAGAGCCCATTTAAGACAACATATTGGTGCTATGAAGGCAAACCAAATGGCCTCAATCTAAGCAATTTTATCACCAAACAGATGGAAAACCTCAGAGCTAGCAATACAAACCAGCTATTTCTTGTTTCAAATATATGAACTTAGAAATATGTGAGTTGCCAAAAAACTACAGCTGCAGGAAATAGGTGACCTTTTAACAATAACCATTGGTTCTAGAGTATTTTTAAACAGGTCAAAACTGGGTAAACTAATTGAAAAGATTAGATCCTATCTTTCAAAACCCAAGGGAAATGTACTAAAACCCCAGGAATTTACCTAACACCTGACACTCACAGGCATCCAAAAAAGCCCAGCTGAAATCCAGAATTAGAACGTTTGTTTCATGTTGATGTTTTTAAAGTCAATTATATGAACATCACTTTAATAATAATATATCATTTTCATCAAAATAGTGATCTTATAAGCAGTATAATGAAATGATCTTATATAAGTGATCTTTCAAGTATCTTCCCTTCCCCCCAAAAATGTAGGGAAATTCCTGGCATATAAAGTATTTTTTCCACTTAAATGTCAATTCTCAGACCCAACTTACTTCTTTGTAGCCGAAAATGATACGCCCATCACTGAGAAGTGTGGCCTGAAAAGTGAAACTCCCCAGGTTGTAATTATCCTGCAGATGTACATGGTCCCACTGGACAACTAGTGCTGTGCCTGTGAACCCCAGAGTGGGGGTAGAGAGGCAAAAGGAAGAAAAAAATATGAGAAATATATTAACTGACTGGAAGAAAAGTACTTCACTTGAAACAAGAACAGTGATTTGTGTCTTTTTAGCAACTTGCAGCTCCACGCCTTGAAATGCCAAAGATATTACAAACACAAGTTGGACTGAAATCCTCTTAAATGCAGACATCCCAGTGCCACACGAGCACCTCAACTATTGCTAAAGCAAGAGTGGTCAAGTAACTTGTTTGAAATTGCACAAGAAATCAACAACTAAAGGTAGGATCCAGTAGTTCAGGTGTGCTGCCATTACCACTTTTCTGCAGTGGCATTTTTTACACTCTATACGTAAATCCTGATGACTTTGAAATGTGAAGTGCTAATAGTGTTCCTTGCTTAGCAAAAGTTATTTCGAGAATTCAGATGTTTCATTAACTATGCATTAATTAAATAACTTTTTTTTTCCTGCATGGTGCAAGCCCTTGCTGAGGTTCTGCAAACTGAAAAATGTTAGGTGCTGGCAATAAATAAATGTACTTTAAATCAAACTCACTGAGACTTAATAGACAGGGTAAATATTGAGTCTTTTATGCAGAGATTTAGTTGCAAGAGCCTTTTTAATATTCACAAGAGTTCACTGGCTGAAGATGCACTTATCACACTAAAAATATTTCTCAAGCAACTTGCATACCCTGTGAGCGTGTTTTACAGATGTTGAGACACTTATCACCAAAACTGTGTTTACTGAAAAGAACATTTTCATCTTTACATGCCTTCCTCAGAAACTTCTCTTTTTGGCAGTAATGAGAGTTGTTTGATTAAGACTTTAATTTCCTTTCATCCAAAAATGTTCATGATGGGTCAGTACATATTCAGCTCAATATATTTTTGATATATCCCTGAAAAATCTTTTGCTATGGATCTGTGCTGCAACTGTCATGAAAACACCTTGGTAAGGGTTGTCATGAAGCTATGAGCATGCAAATTTTGGGTCCACCAAGTCCAACACATTACTGCGCCTTGTGTCTTTCTATATAGAAGATTCTCATTAATTGTGCACACAGTGCATTTTTTCCTTTGTGACCACATTCATTAACTGCTTTCTGAATATTTATTTGATTGCATATAATTTTATTTTAAATGTAAATTAGCTTCTAAAGTTATTCAAGCAAAATTAGCCAGAATTTCCTCAAGTCAGTCACTGAGTACTTCAGAGCTATGTGCACCTCAGAACCCCAAGCTAGAATGGAAATCAGCTACCACCCAAACTGTCACCTCATTCCAGAGGCTTTTGTGTAGATTTGTGTGTACCTAAGTTCTTTGCAGTTAGCTCCATCAGTGAGACTTTGATGGATCCCCACACTCTGTGCTTTCCCACTACAGATGCTGCTTTATGGCACAGCACTTACTCATGGGGACAAAGCACAGATGAGTAAGAAGTGAGGTGCTGAAGGTACAATCTGCTCAGTTCCTTTTTACTTGTGTTAAGATAGAAAATTCTTTGTTTTAAAGCCCATGGGGCTCAAAAGATGATGCATTACACATGAAGAGGAATCCAAAATCTCAAAGAACTGTTCAACCTCGTAACGAAAGCCATGTGATACAGCCTGGTACACCTGGTGTGAGGACTGGAAGTCAGGACTATAATGAGAATTAACAACATCTCCAGAATCCTCAGATTCTTTAAGTAAAGATGACAAATCTCTCGCCATAATATTAAATAATATACAGTGTGAAAATTATATCTTCTTCTGTTTCAAAATTCTTCATGGAAGAAGCAGGATTTTCTCATTTAAGTATTTTACTAGATTTTTAACAAAAACATTGCAATGACTGGATTGTAAGGAAAGGCTATGATTAGTTGTAAAATATATTTTTATAACTGATCTAAAAAATAAAAAATACCATTGGAAATACAAAATGTTTTTAAACTTACTGTCAATTTTTGCTTAAATTCACTATAAATAAACATGCATAAAATAGCACAGGTGTATCCAGGACAATCTAGAAGTCATGGATCTCATGATATTAAGTCATGACACTAAACTCTCTAAGTTTTAACTGCCACTGCAGTTGATCACTAAAGGCCTGAGGTAAAGCACCAGATGCCTTTTAACCACTTAGGCTATGTTTCTAAAATATTGATTACAACCGACTTCAAGAGAAAAATATCCACACATTCAAGGGTTTTGAAACTTCTCACAGAGTTTCAAGTACAATACTGCAGCTTGCCTTTTCCTCTTTCAATCTTTTTTACAAGGAACTGTTGAGAGCTCGTGGTGTAGATGAGTGTATTGGATTCCAATTCTGGGACTCCATGAACACTTAGTCATTGACAGGTTTATTAACCTTATCCCTGCCCTGCTTCTGTCTATTCTTGTTATTGCACTCCACAAATGCTATTTTCATTTTAGGTAGTGGGCAGATGGTATTCACTATATATACTTTGAAGTAACAGGAATTTACACTGTTATATAAGAGAGATTTTCCCTTTTAAAACTGATAAAATACATTGCTAGTTGGAGTTTATGTACTTCAGCATCCAGATAATATCTGCTCAATTAAGAAAAGGAATTAATGAATCTTTACTGTGTTCTAAACTCATAATTGTTTATATATGTTTAGTCACATGCTCTATACAGTCTTTAAATTAAAAACAAAAACCAAAAATATTTTAAAAATCCTCAATGTTTCTTTCAAAAATAGTTATTTAGGAAAATAAGAAGAGCCAAGGGATACAGACACATTTATTTATCAAGGACTGCTACATACCATTATCAAAGTATCTGACTGTTGAATTTCTTGACACACTGGGGTCAAAATTTGCCATTAAGGGTGCAATATATTGAGTAGCTGTTAGCATTCGATGCACAACTTCTCCAGTATATATGAAACCTACAATAAAAAAAAAATGGAGACCATTTCAGTAAATTCTGAAAAGATTTAATAGAATGGCAGGTTGAATTAGGCATTGCCAGAGCATTAAAGGGTCATCTGAGAGAAATTAATCCCACCACAAATTTTATAGTGAATTAACAAGAGCTAAAATTTCAGAAAAACATCTGTGATGGCTGCCAGAAAAACAAGGTCCAAAATGAATAATGGAACAAATAGTTCAAGAAGGTTTTTTACAGAAATAAAAACAGTGAAAACTCAAGGAAGAATAATTCCAGTTTAGGGCAAAATGCAAGTATCTGGTTCTATGAAAATAAGTCATTTACCACTAGGTATATTCCATAGCGATTTCTTCCATACTTTCCAAAAATCTGCAATTTGTTTTGCTTATGCAATTTGTGACCTCTTTTCAAGTTAGTCTAACCCTTTTTCACATTTCTAGAGACAAGAGTAAGGGACTATTTCAGACAAGAGGTGACAACCTTTAAAAAAAAGTCAGATGAAAAACGGAACAGATAGGACTTTTTCAGGTTTATAAGGCAAGTAACATTTCTACTACATTCTCTTCTGTGTCAGGTCTCACTAGTCTGTCCTATTCATCCCTGAATCGACAGTACTCCTCAGATCAATAGTAGCTTCTTTCCTCTGAAGTGCTCATCCAAAACCTCTTACTGCTTTGGAATTGGAGTCCTTCCTTTGAAAGCAGACCAGCCATCTATGGTGAATACAGTAATCCTGCAGTTTTCTCCAAAGCAAAAATCAGTGCATTTTAATGGCAAGAAACTTCTTCTATTTTAAACAATCAATGGTCAACAAATAAACCTGCGTTGTTTAGGTTTGCCAACTCCACTTCAACTGGCTAATGGAACTAATTATTTTAAGTGCCCCAGATGAAAGCTTGACTTAAAAACTCCCATTTCTCCAGAACGAGTCTTTTTGTTACCCCTTGCTTTTAAGCTGATTTGAGCTACAGGCAGATCTTCAAAACTGACTTGCATATTACCTCTCTTTTTATAGTGTTTACCAGATGGTGTCTTACGATGTTTTTCCTTTTTCTACTTCTATGGATTCAGTGAAGTATATTCCAACAGCAAACATCTCAACAACAAGAATAATATTAGAGCTGAAAATTTTCTAACATGAAAAATATTATTAGAAAGATATATCAGAGAAATATAATTCTTTACTGAAAAAATATGGTATTATTTTCAACACTAATTATTCTGGTTTATGTTTCCTTTTCCATCTTCAATCATATTGAGAGTCTCTCTTCCTCTACAAAACCTTTCACTGCCAAGCCCAAGAGTTCCTTCCTTCTTACATTTAGTATCATGGCAATACAACATGTGATGAAGGAACCTATACATCTAACTCTAAAACATGATTGTAAAATTCCAGACCCAAATACGAACCTGATCAAAACTGTTAATGTATAGCACTACAAACTATTAGTGTGCATCCTCACTTTTTTAACAATATCTCCATCCTAAACAGTGTGGGATGAGAAGGTTAACAGACCTGTTCTAAATGATATAGAAAATCTCTGAGAACATGGAAAAGTAAGTTTCTGGCAACCTTCTACTCCTATACTCTTGAAATACACAGGTAAATGCTTGACAACTGCCCACGGAACTAGTTCCAGAAGTCATAAGATGCTATAAACAAACAAATACACAAACAAGATGCTTCTCTGCAGTAATTTTCCTGAATGGTTGCTTATAGATAACATCTTGTTCTGTGAAGTCAACTCATGTGGTGATGAGGGGGGCCCTAAGAAAAAGTCAAGTGTGGAGAAAATACAACAAAAGATTTAGTTGCAAAGATTTGGCATCTGACAAAGGGGTGAGCTAGGAACTAAGATGTTTTTTTCTTCATTTAAAACATATCTATGTACTCACAAGGTACACTATTTTAATATCTGGGCACTCCATAACTACCTAAAACTTGGGGTTTTTTTCTTTTTTAGGGGGAAAAGGGGGAAATTAGGGGGCAGATTCCTCCAACTGAATATCTAAATACCACTTTTATCTTCTGGTAATCGGTAGGGAGAGAGAGAGAGACACCAGTTTAGAAAGAGAATCTGCCCACACATATTTACAAGTCATTTATAAATACGTGAGCTTTCAAAATATACAAGTCTGGCTGATTTTACTCGATTACTTATTTTAGGATAGCCAACAACTTTGTCAAAGTATAGCCCCTGAAAGGCATTTTCACTATTTCCTGCTTATTATTGTTTGCTTCTAAAATGTCATTCCCTTGATAAATAATCCCTTATGCTTATTTAGACATTTTTAATAAGTATTATTACACAGAAGCATATTTCACATTATGTGCTGCTTATTATCCCTGTAGACATGTGCACACTTATTTTAACACACTTGTGGGTAGATCTATAATCTTGAAATCATTTCTCAAAAATATTTTGAAGATAATACAAACAAAACCTTTGAATCCATATTCATACATGATAATTAGCCTAAACAGTTCAGTAGTTATTCATCCCTTGCACAATCATCCTATACTTACAGAGTTTCCCTTTCAGGCTTTCCATCCCATTTACAGTACAAATGTCACCCTTATAACTAATAATGAGGCAGATACAATAGGAAAAGAAAGGACTTAATTGTGCTGGAACATTTAACTAAGTAAATCAGCCCAAGTAATTAGTAACCACAAAACGTGTCTCCGAGTGTTTGCCGGATGCAGCTCTACTATAGACAGAAATGGAAAGCAGGAGGTGGATGATAGCTGGGAACCAGGCAGGCCTTGCATGAAGATCATTCTAATGAGAACTCCAGGCATGCATTGGAACAACTTGAAAAGGAACACAAAGTCATTTCAAATCATCCCAGAGATTCAAAAGATGAAGCCACCGTCCACCATGGACATTTTATCATTGCAACTATGACTTAAAAAGAGCAGCAAATGTAAAATTAACTTATCCTGGAATGGAATTCCGCGGAAAATTGGCTTACGTTATCTGTGACCTAATTTTCTGACAATGCTAAATGCTCATGGTTGATTCATTTAGTCAAGGAAGAATTTTTCAGACCTGCAATTTCCTGAACCACTTAATCTCTCCTTTGTGGGAGGCACTGGTAGAGGTCTTTTCCAAAACTCTCCACAAGCACTATACCTAGAAGCATAATATGCTCCTAAATACTGGAATGAAGACAAATAGGGAAAAGTGCTCAGCATTCTTTAAGTTTAACATGTACATATAAATTTAGCTAAAACTAAGGCTGAACTAATACTAAAACCACTTCTAAATCAAGAAGAGTATACCTCTAGTTGTAACAGTGTACAAATTTAGACTCACTCCAACAGGGAAAATATATATATAAACCCACTTAAGCATGAAAGCACAGTCCCACTTGATCTAGGACCTTAACTTGATTTAAAAGTACATTTTATGCCTGAATTTACCCATTCCAAAATATGCTTATCTGTTGTGGGCTAACATATCAAGTTTACAAAGAAAATTTAATGTACAACGTTACAACACTCTGCACATCAGATTTCTGTGATTTCCTTTTTTCTATTCCTAGCTGTGCATAAACTCAGTATCACTTAGAAAGTTTTCTGACAATGTTTGCCAACAGAATGACAAAATATAGTTTCAAGGCAGCACAGGCAATGTGTCCTTTGAAGCGTATCTGAAGAGATGGTAGGCTATGGGAAATGCAGACAACAACAACAGAAAAAGAATGATCTAGGTCGATAACCATCTTCTAAGCTGCCTGGTGACTAACTTGTAAGATAAACCCTTGTCTCTCTCTGTTGTGGGCTGACTTTTGCCATTTGCCCCATGTCTACCCAGCTGCTTTCCCACAGCCCTTCCTCAGCAGGATAAAGGGATTAAATAAAATTTTAAAAAGTGTATGTCCAGACATAAACAGCAAGAACACATGCCAGTTGCTGTCATGGGCAAGAAAGAACTGACTTGGGAAAAGTTAATTTAATTTGCTGCCAGATAAAACAGGGTTGCATAGTGAGAAAGACAGATTAAAACACCTTCCCTCCACCCCTCCTTTTTTCCCAGGCTTAGTGTCACTCCTATATTCCCAACTCTTCTACCTCCTCCTCCCCACTGAGCAGTGCAGGAGGATGGGGAATGTGGCTTGTGGTTAGTTCATAACACTTCATCTGTGTCAGTCCTTTCTCCTCTCATTTTTTTCCTAATACACCATAGATCTTTCCCATGGTCTGCAGTTCCTTTAGGATAAACCTGCTCCATTGTGAGAACTCCACAGCCCACGGTTCCTCCAGGACATTTTCACCTCTCCAGCGTGGGATCCTGCACAGGCTGCAGTGTGGATATCTGGATTCTGTGTGGCTCTTCCAGGGTCTGAGAAGAAGTACCTGCTCCAGCCTGCCCTCCTTTAAAGATGCTCTGGTGCCTGGACAATCTCCTCCCTCTTTTCTCTCCTTGGTGTTCACAGTGTCTTTTCCCATGCTTTTTTTCCTTACTCCTGACACTAAGTGCAGTATTTTTTACCCTGTCTTAAATAAGCTCCCCTTGAGGTGCCACCAGGGTGGCTCATGGGCTCAGCTGTCCCCTGCAGTGGTTCTGTCTCTGTCTGGTAAGGGCCAGCCCCCCTCTCCTTCCATAGAGACAGTCACCCTACTACCTAAACATTACCACAATTCCTAATGCAACCTAAAACTTAACTTAGTATTTGGATTTTTTTATATGTGTCATATGTTATTTTGTATATCAACTATTTAACCTAATATGCAAAAATAACATTATTTACCTGAATTACTGGAATTTCTTGTTTCTTGTTAAGAGTTTTTAATTTTTTTATTATTTTTTTTAAGTTTCGTGATTTTCTACTAGAAGAAAGGTGGAAAGTTGCAGCTGAAGCAGCACTTAATGTACTGTAATGAGGTCTTACCCTCAGTAATTGTTAGCTCAGATCAGGTTACTCACACTATATAATATCTTATGTCTTCTAAAAAGGAAAATGCTCTGGCAAAAAGAAAATGAGAGAGAAAAAGAACCATCGTGTCTGCCGGTGCTAAATAACAGCAGCGAAATAAGTTTTAATGTGAAATTATACCTTCAAATAGACATGCCACTGCTATCATAAAGAGCACTAAAATTTATAATTGATTGATCCAGAGTTGCAAGTTTTCTCTTTCATGGAAAGTCAGAGGGATGTAGAATTTTTTTTGCAATTGTTTTGATTAATGCTGCTGAGAATTTTGACTTGCATTTTATTTTCAGGATGTTCCTTATTTTACACCTCACTGTTTCTGACATACCACAATTTTCCTTTTCTTCTCTTCAGCAGTAACAGTAAAAACTTGACGAATCTATTCTTGTTTCTGGAAATAAACTACACAAGAGACATTTACATCCAATGAAAAGATGGCAAAATATGGGGAAATAAAGCATCAGGAGTAGTGTTGCTCGTGTATTTAGTTGGTGAAGCTGAAAAGTATTGCATAGGCGTATAAAGCACAGCTCACAAAACTTTGCACTGTATCTTTTTCAACTGTGCTGAAATGTGCTTTCCCTGTGCTGTTCCTGATATTTCTCCACCAACTATTACTTTATGAAGCAAATTCAAGAATATGTTACGCTATTAAGCCCCTAAAATAGATTGGAATGTTGAATTCTAGAAACAGATAATGCAATTTACTTTCACGCCTTGTCCTATATAGCCATATTAATTTTTCTTTGATATTTCAGTGAAGTAAGCTTTAAGTAATGTCATTCATCCCCTGATGGCTAATTTATTGTTATGTCTGTAGAAGACTGTTATCATCACTATAATTGCATGAAGATTACAGTGTAATTAAACAAAAGGATAACAGCAACTCCAGATCCCTCAGACAATCCATGAAAGTTAAATACCTTAATGAGCTTTCAAGATCAGTGTAAAATGAACCAATCTCTCATGCTATTTTATGATTTTTTTTCTAGCCTTCTGGGAAAAATGAACTAGAGAGAGATTATACATTTTTTTTTTTAACTTTGCTTTTGCTTGACTAGATTGAATGTCTAACCCATTTCTTCTTCTGGCCTGAAAAGTGGGCTATCTGAAAGTTAAACCCCAGAAGGCATGAGCATAACTGTCTTGCTTAATTGCATAACCTTACAAGGGTTTCTTGTGAGTGTGTGCATGAGGGTAAAAAGAAAAGCTACCCACAATTCTCCTACTCTTCTCTGTACTTCTGTGTTATCTTATGTAGATATTTAAAGGCCAGAAAATTAGTTTTTCACCATTATTTTTCCTGCTGCTTTGTTAATACTTAAAGCAGCATTATCTGGAAAATTTTGGAACGTGCAATGTATGACATTGAATAAATGTCACTAAGTTTTCCAGCTTGCTGTAGATTCCCTGCTAGTCACTCTTTTTGTGAAAAATATGTGATCCAGTGGAATATAACCTATTCTGATTCATATCCTATTCAGCTCAGTGAAGGAATTTAGGGGATAGTGTATCATGAAACTCTTCCAGCAGATGTTTTTCTTCTGATATGCCACAAGACATGATTGTTGGATACCACAAGGCAGAACACGGGAGCAAGAGGACGTTAAAGCAAGGACAATAAGGGAATACAAAGAACTTTCAAATGTAATTGTAACTGAAGTATCTGTTCCGTTCACATGCTTTCAATGACTCTAAATTGCAATGATCTCCTCTTCAGAAGAAAGAAACCACAATTATTAGTTATTTAAAGTCCAATGACTTGTATCTGTTCCCCTCTGATCATACTTCCTTAGAGAAAATTCTTGGAAAGAGGCTGAAATACTTTATCTGCTGGGTGAGACACCACCATGTGATAGCTCCCAAGTGCCTCCCAGCTTCAGCCAAACAAAGACCAGCACAGTTCCTAGACAGACTGGAACCAGAGGAAAGAGGCTGACGGGAGGATTATCTCACTTGGGATGAATATCTTAGCAGCTGTGTCATTGTAGCAACTTTGGCGCTGCTGAATCCTTGGAAGAGGCTTGAATAAGGCTGTTAGAGGAAAACCTAATTTTGCTGTCTGTTTCTGGTACTCTGCAGTCTATTTCTGCTCTTTACTGGTTGGGTAAAACATCTTCATGCCTGAACAGCTCTCGTCACCAATAAGAAAATTTGGATAGTACTGTATGATTTTTTGATGGTCTTTTAATGTTTGTAAAGATTTAATATATATGTTTGGGGTTCATGTTTGAATCAAACTGTTGTAATATCGATGCAGTTTTTTTTAAAAAACTTTTGCTGCTGTCTCTCTCCTATATTTGCCAGGGAGTCTAAAAAAAAATAACTGTCATAAGCTTTTCTGCTTGTTCTGCTTATTCTCCTCTTTGTTAAATGACTTTCAAAGTTATTTCTGACCTGATAAACCACATGACGCACAGGAATTAAAATAAAATAAAATAAAATAAAATAATTAAAATAAAATAAAATAAAAAGCTTTCAGGTTATGATGAAATCATTATTCTCCAATGTTTCAAAAAATTCAGCAAGGAAAAGAGTAATAGAGTTTAGAAAAATGCTGAATGCCATAAAACTGGGTTGTCATTAATTCTGTAGAAGTTTGAAGCAACAAGGTTGCAGAAGACAAAAATAAATTTTTTCAAATTTTTAAAAACCTGCTTAAAATTTATGTATAACAGAAAAACAGTTTGGTGAATATCTGGGATTTTACTGCAGGAAACCAATGTTCTTTGAAATATAACTTCGGGGACTTTATGTAGAGAGTAATTCCACACCCATTGTATAATACTATTGCATTATTTCTATTAATCCTTCATAAACTACATAAGCTAATCCTATGTATATAATATTCACATTCATGTAAAACAACTACACACAGTATGTCAGGGAAGACTGCAGAGCCTAACATGCAACATTAGTGAATTTTCAGACACCACTAAATTGCATTTCACATATATACATAAAAAATAACACTGAAATAAGTTATAATGAACATGGTTTTTATTCTATCAGGAATTTTTCAGAAGGGAATTTAGCTCTATGTTCCTCTACTGTCAACATCCTGCCACTACGTGCTGTCTGATTCCTTGTTCTCCCACCACATTTTTTTTTTGTGTTGGACACAGAGTCCAGAGAAGGGAGGCAGCATGGGTTTGCCTCAAGCAGAATTATTCAGCAGTGAATGTACAGCTCAGAACAGTGAGATGGAACTGGTAAATGTCCATGTGCAACTTGGGCTTCAGGGGAGGGGAGGCGAGCTCTGTTTTTGTGTTCTGATAGAGATTCTTGTTCATATGTGTTGTTCAATTAAAGGTTATGTCAATATAAGCATATTATCCTGTCCTCTTGTTCAACTCTGCATCCCCCCCGAGGGGACTCTAATGCAGCCTCTGTAAGGGAAAAGCAGCTAGCTCTGTCCCTTTCTGTCACTTCAGATTGATGCCCAGGACTGGATACACCACTCATTAAATTTGACCACCAATTTATTTCTCATCTTAGTGAAAATAATGGCAGACAATACTTTGAATGAGGAACCTCTACCCTGGGTCAAAAGTAAATAAACTCGAAACCAAACCTTTTTGATTAAGATCAGTTTGCTGGTCTACCTCTCAGTGCAAGGGACAAATGTTGTGTAGGCAGTGAGGGTGGCAGGGTGGTGTGGTGAGCAACAGACAACAAGCAGTGACTGCAAAATTCAACCAGATTTGTAGCAGACACACTCTATCCTGAAGCTGAGACAATTTTGCCCATTCTTTGCCATTTGTTTCCTCCTTTGTCCACTTGTTACGTCACAATCATTTTGGGCTGCGCTCTTCAGTTGTGAAAACATCTGGCCTAGAGCAACACGAGCAGAACTGAGCAGAGAAAAGGCAAAAATCTAAGTGGGGAAAAACTAGAATATATTATCCTCAGTGTTTAGAATTGAGAATTAAATCACGTTAGCTTTGGTATCATCAGTAATTCCCTTGTGTTTCCTCTCTTTTCCTACATTAGTTTACATTAAAACAAATTACTTTACATGAAGGCACTCTATTGATCTGTAATTTAAAGCACAGAAAAAAACTCCTGCAAACAGGTAAGGAAATGGACCAATTTCCCTTCCATAAAGAGAAATATTGCCTGTATGAAGTGTTCCTTTATGATCTTTCAGTTTTTATAAAATTTCAGTACTAAAGATCTTCATGGTTTTTACCTTCATGGTCATATACAACATTTTAATACATGATGGGGATGGGAAGACCAAAATGTCTTTCTCAGTGCAGTTAATACAGGAAGATATTCACCCAGATCCAAAAAGATGAAGCTTTCTCTCTAAGCAAGTAATTTAACAAAAGTCCCATAATGATGTCAGCAAAATCTGCATTGTCAAACTGGGTAATTACACTCTCATTTCAAATTCATTGTTTTAATTAAAGAAAAAGCTTTCCCTTATCTTCCCATTAGAACAGGATCTGTATCACAGTTCCAAGTCTAAGGTTTTATTAGCTGACCAAAAAGAATAAAGGACAAAAAAATAATATATTCAATACTAGTTTGAACTACATGATTACATGTTTCTGTCATGGGAAGTATACTAGCTTCAACTTTGAACAAGACTGAAGTAAAAGTAACATCTTTATGGTTTTCATTTTAAAATAGTGGTTTTTTGTCTGAAGAAGTACTCTAAAGGGATAAGTGAAATTAATTCACTTATGGACATAAAAAAACAAGGAAAAATCTTTTGGACCATTTCAAGCAGTTTTTTAAATGTGGGTGCCCCTTTAAGAAAAAGCAGCGGTGAGCCTCTTTTGGAGTTGTGCATGCAGAGGTTTAGGAGCACAAGGGAATTGATCCTTCCATCTGGAGATCTCAGACCTGTGATCACCCATCTTCTCCACACAGTCAGAGTGAGGAGCTTGGCCATGGCTAGGCTGGGGGTGGTACAGAGCTGTGCTGTTCATAGTTCAGCTTCTCCTAAAAAGCCATCAGGAGGAAGCTGATTTGAGAGCAATCTCTGCAAAGCCCTTTAGTAAATATAGCTGTGCCTTGTCTCATGGCTCTCAGGTTGAAGTGTATTCATCAGTGGAATGCTGTACAGGCTGTGATGGATTGCCTGGGCACTTTATGGTACAACAACATCAGCCCTGCCAGGAGGGTGCCATACAGCACTGGGCAGCAGAAACATCAAACTGAGTGTATGTTTCCGGGCCTCCGTAAAAATCCATATGAAAACATATGGTTCATGTCTTTTAGACATTTGGAAATGAGTGGAAGAGTAATCTTTCATAAATTCAGTATGCATTGGTACATAATCTGAAAGAAATTCGAAATGGTTGTGATTGAAAATGCTTTGTGTAAGTATTTTGACCGTCACATGATGAGCTAAAATATGCCTATTGGAGGAAGATGCATAAGAACTAAACAGAAAATGTCTTTAGACTAAACTAGACCAAAAAATAATTTCTAAAAAACGGAGGACTTAAGTTGCAATGTTGTACTATGCTATGGAAGATATATGATACAATGCACACTTCACTCTGATGATAAATATTGGTCATTTAATCATATGGTAAGTTACAAGCAGCAATAGGATATCTGTGGTAAAGGCCATGTAATCACAGGGTACATAAACAGTGATCCCTGCCTCCCAAGCCAAAGTGGAGGTTACAACATAATTATGTTTAGACTTAGTAAAAGTAATCATCAGATGTGGCTGGATTGTATTTGCCAAGAAAAAGCCATTTAAAGTCTGCCCAAAGAAAACATGTTCATTCCTTTCAACATTAGGAACTGGTAAAGCATAACTGTAGCCCCATGACTCATCACCCACCCAAAAGGTAAAAGTTTTATCAGGAAAGCTAGAAACCTTGTCTTAATGTAGAAAGCCTTAGACAGACATTAGTTGTAATGAGGATAAGGCTGTTTCATCATGCTTTGGTGGAATATGTCTGTCTGCAGCATAAGACACAATAGGCTGCTCTTCACATCAGATGACAGCTACAGAAGAGTGGTGACAGTTTTTTCCACGAGCATTTTAATCACTTCTTTTTGAATGAATAACAAAATGGAGAGAATGGATTAAACCACCAAGATGCAAGAAGAAAATATTGCCTCCCATGAAATCTCAGGAAACAAAACATAGTCATGTTCACATTCTATTATTTTTTTAAGAAATAAAGTTCCTGAAAGATTAAATTCAGGAAGCATGCACAGGCAGGTGCAGAAACAAAACTGCTTTCAGCCACCACCTGCACTCATAGCTGTTTTCATTGTTTCAGGTCATGAATGGCAGCAAAGAGAAAATGGAGAACCTATGAATTTTTTTACTTCATTCAGTTCAGAAGCTTCTATTTATTTCCCTTGAGAGAGTGTAAATATATGGCTTGTCATCCTTCTGTCTGCTGTCATGGCTCCATTAGGGAACTGATTATTACTTTACTCTTGCATAAACTTTATACCCCAGAAGCTGCTACTTTCACAAGTCGCCATCAGTATGGCAACTCACATCCCGTTTTTGAGGAACATAATTACTTGTTCTGTGTATATGATTTCATTAGGTAAGGTGCATATACATCTTAATAGAGCAAAAAAAATATTTTTTTCACCACAGGATCTGATGACCTTTGTCAAGAATTTAAGAAAAAGGCAACAAGAAAAGTTTTCAAATGTCCATCCTGAGTATGCGCTTTGAGGCACTAAGACAACAAAGAAAATTTTCAAAGGTTATCATCAGTACTATTTATGCTTTGACAATCTGCTCACAAAACTGTGGATCTGTCCTCTCTGATCTGGGGACTCAGTTGCAATGGCCACTTCTCAGTGAGGATTACAATGTTCTAAAATTCACCATGGACAGGAAAAAACATAAAAACAATCATAATTTTTTCTGACCAGAAATATGTTTTGTAAATGTAAGCAAGGAAGAATCAGCTTTTTACCCTCTGTTCCTAATTGTGCTGTGAATATATGAAAGGTAAATCATTACTACCAGTAAGCAAGATTTTGTTACTAAGTCCAAGTAAAGGATTCCTAAAGGTTTGATTCATCTGGAAATGTAAAGAAGGGATAACTAGTAAAAAGGGTAGTGCAACCCTTTTAGTCACACAAACATTTTATGAGACATTTCAGAAAACCCGGAACCTGCTAAGGGGTCAGACCCAGCTTCATCTGAACACTGCTGACATAGGTCAGTCACTACAACAGAGAGTAGTGAAGGTGTAGTGATTCCTGACACTGTTAGAGCACAGCTTCCTGAGCTCAGTGACTGCTGGGGGGGAAGGCAAGACTACAAATGACCAGGAGCAACAGAGTGACTTTGTTGACATTGACAGACCTGCTATCATGCACATCCTGACTTCTTTGTCTGGTATCAGACAGAGAGGGGTTTTGAAAAATGGAATGCCTTGCAACTTCCTACATCAAGCAAAGTGACAGAAGGAAAACTCTGAGTGTGATATACACTGGCATACAATGGGATAGAATTATATTTCTTATTGACAGAGAAGATAATGGTTGGGACATCAGACATGTCTGATCAGCAGGACTGATACATTAAGAAAGCCAAAGCTGCTGTGATCACCCCCACATCTATTACTCAGTGATAATACTGGACTAGAGAGCTGAGGGATATCCTCTCCTGAACTGCTCTGGTGTTTGTTGCCCCTTTTGCACTAAGCTATCTGGAGCAGAGAAGGTCAGTTTCCAATTGGTCACATCAGCTTTTTTCTTCTGTCACCGAAAGCACTGCATAAGATGCAAGTTCAACATGGAATTTAAAGAACATATGTCTGTCCCTAATTTCTCTATTCGCTATCCATCCTCCTCTATTTGGAGATGAACCCTAACTATAACTTCTTACTCTTCACACAAACTCAGTCATGCAGAATATACATCTCAAAAACATCACTGCTGAGGATTTCTGCCAATGTGACTGATGTAACTTCTATTGATTTTATCTGTGTAGGCTCAACTAAATAATGTAAGATGTCAACTAAGACCAGCAAAGGTCCTAGCACAAGAAAACTTGGTACAGGTGTACCACAGGATGAATGTAATTATGTACAGATCCATGTTGTTACTGCTGTTTTCCTTCTGCAGCAGCTGAAAGTGGAAGGGTAAAAGTGGAAAGAGGACTGCTCTGGTAGTGCCCAAACCCAAGCAGCAGTCACCAGAGAACCATGTCTTGTTGCTTTCTCTGAAGTTCTTTGTTAAAATGATGGTTGGTATCAGAAATGAAAACTTTCCCCTTCCTACCTTTTTGGGCATACTGTCTTGAAATCTGCATCACAGAGAACTGCCTTCCCTTTGTTTACAGTACAAAATAAAAGCCCAGTATGTGTTTATAAACTTAAAAATAGTTGTCACCAATCTGTCACTAATGATCTTCATGCCAGTCTTTTTGCCTCCAAGACTAGACTCATGCTTTCCCACTGAAATTCAACTTTCAGATCTTTATCTTGTTTAATAAACCCATCAAAGTGAAGTAAACTCACATCCTCATACAATGTCACATCCCACAAAAGTGGTTCCCAACCATTTTACCTGCTTTCACATAGGTCCTACCAAGAAACAGAAAATTAAGCCAGTAATAATAGGAAAAAAAAAAAGTTTCATCACCCTACTTCACTGAATTGCATTTCAGTGAAGGCTTATGTCAAGTCGAAGTCTTCATGCATTCCCAGCCTTACACAACTTGTTGTGATCAATGTCACTTTTTGAAAATCTCTTGAGCGTTCAATTTCCACTTAAGACTCTCACTGGGCTAGCCTACTCCCTCTCAAACTTCTAACATTTTTGGCATAACTACATCTAATGATTTTTTTTACTGCTGAAAGTGTAAAGTAAGAGTGAATCTGATAGATTTCACTACTTTTTCATCAGTTGTAGGAAGACGACCTCATCCCCTCTTCCTGAACTGAAATCACCTGCCTACATGTGATTTTCAACAATGCCTGAAAGACACTTTTGAAAACAGGAGAGAAATAGGTTTTCTTCTCATTTGCAAGTACACAATTTCAGTGATGAGGCATGAGAAGGAAATCACATGGTATGAGAATTCTGAGCTTGAATGTCTAACATTCAAGGTCATTCAAGATCAATGTGTTCAACATTCATGTTCAGCTTCATAATAAGCTGTTAAAAAGAAAATATTATTATAAAAAGATACTTAAAACCACTCAACCAGAAATGCTTCTCCATTGCAGAAAACATTAGTTCTTAAGAAAACATAACCCCACACTTTCTTTCAGCTTTTCAAAACTCCTTAAGCCTTACCAGGTTGAACACAATGGCTTATAAATTTGATTTAAATGAAAGCCAAGCCATTTCTCAATAGAAAAAAAGCAGGCGTGTCTCTTTAATTCTTATCACTTAACATAAACTATAGAAAGTAGAAGGACCAAGTGACTTCAAACATACTATTGAAATAAGACTGATGAATTCACAAGATGGATCCACAAAGAGAGAACTAAAGTATTCAATTTATGTTAAATATAAAAACTGAATTTTAATATAGAGTTTAAAATACTAAGGAAAATAGTTTTGCATAAAATACATGCACGTTATTTACAGTGAAAGTCCTACAAAAACCATTCATTTTATGACAGCATGTAATGCTTCAGTTATTCTGCAAAAGCTGGAAACACAAACAAATGAAAGCCCTAAAGGGCTGAATATTCTACCAGTTACAGGGATGGGTTTTCTCATTTAGCAAATTATAAAAGTATCTACGGGCCTGTGTCTGCAAAGGCTCGAAGGACTCTCAGTACCTATTGAGTTCAGTCAATATTTAGGGTGCTCACAGTGGACAAAAAGGCTAGTGGTTTGGACATGAAGTCTTCTTTTCCACTAATTTTTTCTAACAAAGGAATAGCTATATCTATCTCCTACCAATAGTATCATAGCACTGAAGTAGAATCTCAGCTACCATTCAGCCATATATGGAATCTGAGCTCAAACTTCTACACATGTAAGTTACTACCTTAAAAAATGGTGTAGATATCTGGGAAAAACAAGTCAAGATGGATCTTCAGCCCTAATGAGACATTCACACACAGTCCTCTTGGCAGTCAAATATGTCTTGCAGCACAAGTGGCTGAATGCCATGGACAGTGTTTCCCATTTTGCTGAACAGACTCATAGAAAAACAGAATCCAGCCATACTTAGGGACCTTTTTGCCCCAGGCTGTTTCCAGACCTTCCATCCAGCGTCAAGAGAAAATTGTATTTACACCTCTGGCAAATGGAAATCATACATTCACTTAAGCACAAGAGAGGAAATCTTTGCATGCTTGGCACTGACTCCTCTCTCAGCATGTTTCCAGATTGCAGAGGGGGAAGGGACCAGCTCTGAGGAGGGAATCCTATTGCAGAGGCTAACAGGCTTTCATCCAAGAAGGCTAAGTTAGGTGCTCTGAATTACCTTTTTCATTTCATTGACTATATAAGTAAATATTTGCCCTAATTGAAAACGAGTTCTATCTCTCTTGCCCTGTTTCCTGCTCCATCTTTCCTTCCTTAGAAAGAGGAAATACTTCATTGCACAAAGGCTATTGCTTCTTTTAAAATCACAGTAACAAAAATAATCTTCTGTCCAATACATTTAATTAAGCATTTACAATGCTCAGATCATATAGCTACTTTTTAGGTAGAAAAGATATGTTGTAAAAACTTCTTTTTCATCATGTATATATTATTGCTAGGTAGACAACTCTATAATGTCACTGATATGTTTCTTATTTCTTAGTATTTATTGAAATGAGCAAGCAGAGAATATGTTTTAAAGAATCAATACAGAAAATCTGGTAAAGGTGGAAGGCTATTTTGGGCAGAAGGATGGTGCTACTGCTCGCTCTACAACAAAGATGACAAGTTTTTTTTCCTTATTTCATCTCACTGTCTTAAGTTGCCGATTTATTTTTTTTTACAGATGGCATTAATCATTCTATATGTAGTTTTGACAGGTTTGTACATTTACTTCTACTACCATTGCTTTGTTTTCTTCTTCTGATTCTCCCTTGTTAATTGTTTCAAAACAAGGGTGATTTTTGTTTAGATGAGGATACTGGAAGAGAGTAAACAGTGGCATACCATTTCTACTAAAACATCACTTATTTGCACATTTTCTTGTCAGTACAATATATCTCACTTTCAAAGTAGAGATGTGCAGTCAAACACATTTCTGTAGCAACAATTTAATTTCAGCTACACTTAAGCCTTTATTTGGGAATGTGTCATTGGCATGGTTTTGCACATTTAAGTTTTTTATAAGATGTGCACGTTGTACCCTTTCACTTAACCTGCAAATTGGTAAACTGGGAAAACTCATACACTGTAGAATAAGTACCAGTATCAGCCAGTAGGAGCTCTTGGGTGAAGTCCAACTGCTGTGTGACAATTTTATTTTTATAAGTGCAGAGGACAAAATGTAACTACCACATAACATGAATCATCCAAACTCAGGAACAACTTTAGACCTGATGGATGTGATCTTTGGAAAAGCATCTGTCTTGACAGGATACACACAAATCTTACTCTGATATTGCTGAGCTTACATTGAGTTAGTAATGTGAAACATAATTCACAATTTTCACATGTTAGGAAGAAAGTTCTAATGAAAGCTATTTTAATCAGTGAAAAATTTGGGTATAACTCAAGCACAGATTTCCAGGTCTCCTGGAAACAACAATTAAACATGAAACAAGAAAATCCACCTCCCCTCATCCACCCTCCCCCCACCAAAAAAACCCAAACCAAACCCAAACAAACCCAACCCTTCTTTCAAAAAAATACCAACAAAAAAAAAATCAAAACCAAAACAAACAAATGAAAACGAACAACAATAAAAAAGAAGCTCAAATTTTGTTAGCTGTTACCACTGGCAAATGACATCTTTTGGTCTAATAGTGCTTTATTTTCATAAGACACAATTATATCTAAATTTTATATGGAAAGCTGAATGGTCCATGTTGTGTTCATAAGGAATCCTTGGCAAAAATTCCACATTCATTGTAGAGTGTAAAATTTAGTAAAATTGACTACACAGAAAGAACACGGCACAAAATATTTGGCTTATCTAGTTCATGCAGTTCTTGGGCACAACTCTCTACTGGATCTATGCCCTTTAATCTTATGCATAGTCAGTCAAATGTTTTCTGAATGAGATGCCAGAAGAGAAAGTACTCAGCTGATTTTTGATACCTTAATAAAAGTTGGCAGGGTTTACCAAAGTTCTCCCTGCTTTTCCTTCCTCCCACTGCTGATGAAGAAAGGAATTTAAGATACCAATGTTGCAGATTAAGTCCTTAGAAGGGTACTGCTCACTACTCAGTTGCATTTATTGAATATTTCATCTTGACTTTTCACTGCTACTGATCTGCTTCTGCTCAGAGATAAGTTTCCCTTTGCTGTCAGTTCTCACCACATCACAATTCAAAGTCTTTTTTTTTTTCATCCTCCTTAATCTGAGCAGTTCTTTCCTGAGGCACTTGCACTGGTCTTTGCAATCAAGTTCTCTCTGTTTTCTCAAGGCTGCACAATTCCAGTACTTTGTGTCTTTCCCCATTAAACAGGCTTTCTGCTTGCCAGGTTGGAATTCTTTTCTGCAACTGACTCTCTGCAGGAATTTTAATAGTTTTTCTGAATTTCATTGCTTAATTTTAACTATTTATTTCTAACTGAGGGATCTTTTGTGAAAAGATTAGGGCAAGGGATTCTGTACCTAACAGAGCAACTCTTGATTTTAACAATAATCTGTGTTATGCAGCCTGCATACTTCACAAAGGTTTTGGCAGTATCATAAAAACCCCACAAAAAGGATTCCCCAGCACCACAGAGATATGGAAATACTGGTGAGAGTTCAGTGAAGGACACTCCAGCGAGGACATTCCAGCAAAGATGATTAGGGGGCTGTTTAGCCTAGAGAACACAAGGTGAATTTCATCAAGTTATATAAACATCTGAAGGGAGGGTGTAAAAAAAAAGGAGCCACTGGTGCCCACTGACAGGACAAGAGGCCATGGGCACAATCTGAAGCACATAAGGTGTTGTCTTTCTGAATATCACAAAGCAATATTTTGCTGTGAGGGTGACTCTGCAATGGTTGCCCAGAGATATTGTGGACTGTTCATGCGTGGAGATATTTAAAAGCTCTGTGGCCACTGCTGTAGGCAGCTGGCTGCAAGTGGCCCTGCCTGGGAAAGGGACTGGACTCAATGACCTCTAGAGGTCCCTTCCTCAATGTCTCTGTGTCCTGTGATACTTCTAGGCGTAAAAATAACCTTCTCTATGGCAGACTGAAGGCAAATGCTCGCAAGGCTATTATATGTATGTTTTGTGGCATATCCATTAATTTCCAGACTAATAAGAAAAAAGGCTTTTTCTGCCTCAAAAAGCATAAGTGAGCATTTCATGAATTCCCTTTCCAACCTCAGCAGTGTAAGGAGATGAAATTGATATACTAGGAAACAGAATATTTAATGAGGATCAAAGTCATTAAAACACTAGCAGACCTGCTAAACTGGTCCAGTGATGGTCCTTTGTGTTTATTGCCTGGCCACTTAAGTTGTTATCACCTGCCCCATGGAGCAAAACAATTTAATTCTTAAACTGAACTCTTGGAGTAACTATAGTTATAGAATAGGGCAGCCTTACAGGATGAAGTTAGAGTCATCCTTGAAAAAAATTAAGTACCTGGCTGAATTAGACAAAATATCTGCAGTTTGCTGATAACTATACTGTTTTCATACTGCTTCAAACTTTACCTGGAGGTGAGGCAGTGTTTAAATCAGACCACAACTCTTTTATTGATTTTCTGCTGTGTTACCATGGCAACTTTTCCCACAAAAAAAAATGCACATTGCATTACAAATTTATACAGACAGTGTTCAATTTGTTGATGGGTTAAAGGAGGAGCCAAATCTAAATGCTCCTTCATTTTAATAATCTAGTTAATTGATAACAGTGTACTGAGTCCTAGTCAGTAATTTGTCTTATGGCTATTTTATTTTCTCAACCTTCTAGCAAGGTTGAGAAGTTTTCTATGGATATCAATCACCTCCTACAAATGGGATTCTTCTACTCAATGTCTCCTTAAAGTTTCTTCCACTCACTCATTACAGAGGCAGCCTTTTATTTGTTTCTTCTTCAGATTAATTGCTGTGAAACCACTGGGCTATAACCTGCTTAAGGACTGTGATACAAAATGGTTTTATAGGCCAGTGCTTTTAAATAATCTGTTTTCTTGATGAGGTGAAAGAAAAAACGCTTCATGCATGTTTGCTTTCATGATGTCAGGGAAGAATTCAGGCTTTGGATCTTTATACAGGTAGCCCAGTCAACATGTGCTCAGCATAAATGTAACAAATGGCAGAACTTTGGTTTCTTTTTAGATAAGTCAGAGCAAATCACCTGAAAATTCCTGTGTTTATGAAAACAGCTTCATTCAGCTGTCCTCAGCTCTGATATTTTATCTAGGGATCACATAACATCTGATTAAGATGAAAACAATGGATTAGGCCAATAACATGAAGATGACTTTAACAGTTAAAGAAGCTCCTGCCTATAGAAATTAGGTGGAACAAAGGGCAATAGGAGTGTAATAGGTCCTTGTCTCCCATGACCATGATCTGACTTGCTTCACTGAATCTACAAGGGCTTCTACTCCCTGACTACAGCTGAACCAGAAGGTCAGATGAATATTTATGAAGCAGGGACGTCTACAGGCAGCCCACGGTTTGCTGGATTCAAGTCACAAAATTCTTTCTCACGTATTATTGAAACTCAAATGCTAGTGAGTTTTCCTTGGTCCCTATTTTAAGTAAATTCTGTGTACTAGCTCCCTAATATTACTGAAAATAGAGCTTAAGTACCTAATTGTAAGTTTTACTGCAGATCATATTGGTTTCAGTACCTGCCTACTTAGATTATATACTTTAAATACACCAAAGGAACAATTATTTTAGGCAAGACTAATTTATTAATTCCCTGCTTGGAACACATGGCTGGACGCAGTGATCTCTGAAGGTCCTTCTCTATCTGATATCCTCAAAATTTCTATGCTTATTTGTATGGTTGTCCTATGCAGAGTTCACAATCACCAGTCCAGCTCTTTTTTTTTCCCTGACACATACCATAAACAGAATTGCTCCACCATCCAGCAGCTTTTAGTGTCAGTTAATGATGAGACACAATAAGAGGATGAGGCTAAACTGCATCACACATTGATTCCTACTCTTGCCAAAGTCAATAGTGACTCTCTTAAAGATTTTGAGGGCACAGTGTAGAATTTCAGCTATAAGGTTGTTTCAATCTCTGTTTTAAAGTTTGAGAATATGCTGAAATATAGGCAGAAAGTGGGTCCTGAGTGTGAGAATTCTTACATAGAAGCAATATTCAGAACAAGCCAAAGCAACAGCAAGAAGACAACAAAGTGAATAAAGACAGGAAGAGACAAACCAGGCTGAAGCTGTGAGACTATCAATGGGACAAGATGTTAGAGATGAATGGAATAAGATCCAGAATGTATTAATTGATTCATCTTAATGAAATTAAAATTTACATGAAAAAATGAAGGATAAAAAGCATGTAGAAGCCAGAGATACCCATGTTTAAATTCAAAAGAGAAAACAACAATTTTTGAAAAGCTGATGAATTGATCACTGCCTTTGCTCCTACTTCCAGACAACAAAACCAACTAAACATTCATGATCATGCAGAAGAAAATCTACAAGAAATTTCAGCAAAGAACACAGACTCAAATGCGTAACTAAAACTCAGAATTATTGTTGGAAATGGCAGAGAAAGAATGTTTCAATCGAAAACTCAGAAAATTTTCATCATAGTTTTATGACTTGTAACAATCTGGTAACATGACTTTCCTGTCTAGTCATACAACAACTATTATAAATCTCTTAAAAATGGATTTATATCTCTGATTACCATGGTTTTGGAGCAATTTCAACAAGAAGTTTGCATTTTTCATAATTCTGATGTCACAGATACATACAAAGATATGCACGATTAGATGCATTTCCCCATATTCTCAGAAACTGTTGCATTGTGTTTTATTCAATTTTCTTTTTCCACTGGCAAAAACTAACCAGATCGATAAAATTATTTGTGAATTTTACCACGGCCACAGAAGGTCACATTTCAATACTGTGCTGAATATAGGAATTCCTGTAAGCTATGTCTGCACACAGGCTAGCTGTCAGAATCAGCTATTGCCTCTTTCCACACCGGATGGTCATTAAATATTAAGGCCAGGCAGACTTCCCAGGACACACTGAACCCACACAGATCATTAAACATGAGACCAAAGAAGGCATAGTAATACTTATATGCACAGAAAGATGTGAGGACAAAATATTTGTCTTTTGATTGACCTCTTGAGTCATAACTAAAAATCATATTTTTAAATGCACAGTTTCAGTTGGTTGGAAGCTAGGGACATAAGTTTAAAGATAGTCTCCCTGCCTCAAAAAAAAACCCCAACACACCCCACCCTTGCAGAAAACAAAACAAAACAAACAAACAAAAAAAAAACCATAAAAAACCCCAAACTCCCATCCCAAAAAGAAACAAAACAAAACAAACAAAAAGAAAAAAAAACCCACCAAAATACACCGAAGGAATGATGTTAGATTATTTAAAGTCAAAATGTTAATAGCAGTGCCAGTCTGTCACAGAAAATAGTGATGAGATGACAAGATCTCTATAAACCTATTCAAAATGTGCCCTCCTTTCTGCTGCTTCTTACATAGCAGCTTCTCCAAGTACATTGTTATCTATTGAGCCCACCTGCTTCACATTGCTGTCCAATAAATACACTTTCAATGCTTGCTGGCTTAAAGAACAAGCTGACTGCTTGCTTAACAGAATGTCTTTCCACACTGTCCCAATTTTACATTAATGTATTGAGATGGCAAAGTTATTTGCCATAATATCAGAATGCACAGGTTAATTGTTGAGACACAACCATTGCTCTCCTCCAGAGTGGCTGCTCTGGTGCAGTGCAATTAATGAGCACATTAATCAGGCAGTAATGCATTAAAGTGCCCCAATGAGCTGCCCACCAACACTGTGCTGCTGCTTGCCCTGCAGTGGGCAAAGCTGCTGGCTTGTCCAGGGGAGCCAAGTCAGTATGCACCCAGCAAAAAGACACCTATGGAACCTACAGAGCCCTCTGACCATCCAACTATCTGTCACACAGCATCAGTAGGGGAGAACTCATTTTAGAAATGTCTCAAAGTTGGATCATGCCTTGGTAATGCTAGGCCTTTGGTAGCCAAAGAGAGCAGCTCTGCATTTTAAAGCTGGAGTCCTCAGTCCTTCCTTCTGTATCTAAACCACTGCACTAGGTTTTCTGAAAAAGAAGAATAAAAAAGAAACCAAACCTATTTTTGATTGTGTAAAAGAAGAAGAACGGTTTTAATACAGCTGACAGTCATCAGCAGTTACTGGCTTTGCAAGAGCAAGAAGTGTCTCTATTAGATGATGATAATTTCATGTGACCACATCAACAAGACCACACCTCCCAAGCCTCTATGGAAGGACAGAAGCTACAATTCATCCTCAATTTCAGTGATCCTTGTCTAAGGGAGCAAGGCTGAAATGGCCTTTCTCACAGAACAGTTTTCTAGAAGACACAAACAGCAGAATCTGAGTGACCCAAGAGGAACTGCAAGTTCATAATGGTGCTTACATTTCATTTCACAAGAAAACATCCAGAAACAAAGTTAGGAAAAACCTACATGGCTGTGGCATCCTGATAATTTGACTACAAGGTAAAAATACAAAACTGTAAACACATCAGAAAAAACCAGACATCTAAATGGGAACCACTGAATAAAAAACAAGCCTGATTAGTTTTCAAATATTTGATAAGTTTAAAGTGCTTTTGTGAGTGGAACTGACCTTTAATATCTATAATACTGACTGCCAAAATGACTTACATTTAAAAGAAAACAAAATGTCAACAGTGCTATACTTCAAAACAACTATATTTCAGCCTCAGAAATATTTAAGAATATTCTTGACTGCCTAGCCAGTACTTAATTTTTGCTTGGAGGGTAAGTATTTTCAATACCTGTAAAAGAAAGCACCATCTGAGATTTGTGATAATTCATCTTCTTCCTCTCTCTCTAGTCTTAACAAGCATATACAATAGAAATAGGCTAAGTTTCTGAACATACATGGATTCTAAAATACATACTTTTATGGATTGAGCACACTAAACTATTCTTTACCTATATTTAAAAATTATTATTATTTCACAGTAGACCAAATACATAATTTAACACAGAAATTCACATTTTACCATTCTTTTCTGGTCTCCATAAAATGTAATTAAACCTAGTGGAATAACTGATAATTGCAATAACAGTCTCACTCTTTTAAGATGTGTATTATGTATTGACATTTTTTCTGTTCCATTTGTGTTTTAAGCAAAATTGTGTTTTCTCAAGAAATGTCAGTTCTGAAAACAAAGCTAGCAGTAAAAACAGTATTTAAATGACCCCAAACACACCTTCCAAATGCACAAATGCCCAGAGCATATTTGCTAAGAATTGCTTGAGTTCCTCCTCATCTAGGGTAATGCCAGCTGAATGCCTCAAAAATCTGTTCTGTTCCTACCCCTCACAATGGAAATAGATGAAAAATCGTATTTATAAAAATTGGAATAAATGTATTTTGCAATTGGCAATCTAGGGCTAGATTTTAAAGTGTTATGAATCCTGAGAAGTACCAGAGGATGCAAGCTGCTCCATCAGATTTTTTCACTGGTTTTTGAGTGAATACATATGAAGTAATGTCAAATATTATTCCTTGGACATTTTCACAGCTGAATGCACAACTTTCTCGTCTCTGTGTTATCAGAAGTCCATGTTCATACTAGGAGTTGGAATTAATGAATAAAATTTTTATTTTGCTATAACAAAATGCTTCAGCTGAAGAAACTCAAAAAAAAAAAAAAAAAGAAGAAAGCATTTGTAAAAATTCAGAAACTCTTCATAAAGAGAAATATTCATGTACCTAACCAATCTTCTGGCTGGGTGTTTTAGGGCAGTGCAAGCATGTGTCCTCCAAAGTAAATAAATGGTTTATCTTTCACATCATTATTTAAAAGAAACCAAAAATTTAGCATGACGACTGAGAACACAACTTGCTTCAAAACAGGCCTGAAGATTTTTTTTCTTGAAAATGTGGACATAGATTTTTATAATCGAGGTAAGCAATGCCATTGCTGTCCTAACCTTGCTCTGACACTTGAAAACAGGTACAGCTCAGAGCTGTTAAGGTGGACAAAAGGCAGCAGCAGCCACAGGTAGGAGTGTATTATTCAGATAGGAAAGCAGGCATAAAATTCACATAGCAATTGCTCTGATCATGAAGGAGGCTCAAAAGGCTCTGGGTCTAATGGCTTACAGTCCTGCTCTCATTGGTTCTGATGCAATGGTGAGAGGTAGAAATCAAAGGGGTAGAAAGCAGAAAAGTAAAATTCACTCATATCTGTATGACCATCCAATAACACTAAATAGAAATCTACTAGAAAAAATGAAAATATTAATTTTAGTGTATAGGATCAAGAGAGATGGAGCTTAAAACTCTTAAAAAATGCTCCATATATAATTTTATTCCATTATATTTCATGTCTCCTCCACATTAGGCAGGAAATCAAAGCAGAACATAAACTGCAGTAAAAAAAGAATGGGTTGATGACTTTTATTGCTCTATTAAGTCATTGCCAAATAACGCCTTGTTTTATTTGGCGTCACTTGCATCCAACAAGTGAGATCTATGAAATCACACATCTACTGTCATTCAGCTCAGGATTTAAGAATATCGCAGCTAGTACCCTTCAGTTAATAAGTTATTAAATTAATAAGCATTTATTTCTTTGACAAATGGCAATTTTTAGCAAGCCAGTTAAGCCCTTGATCCTTAAAACAATCACCATTCATGCTCTTTTCAACAGGCTTTAGACTCTCTCTGCTCTCAGATGTGCAGGCACGTATCAGACTACCACGTGCTGCAGCTTAAAGTCAAAAAGTCACCATTTCTACTTGAGCAAATAGCTACAAAAAGATTTTTCTAGGTAAGCAGCCCCAGGCATCATGGGTCATGATGCAGGTTATAGAGTCTGGCTTTCCTTTTTTCAGGGTGGTTAAAAGCAGAGTTATAGGCTACACTTCAGCCTGCACAGATTTTGAAGCACACAGTAATGGGTGAAGATAAAACATTTCTAACACGAATTGCAGGGCAGACCCCGACTAAAGAGTTATACCAATGCTGTCTCTGGCAAGACAAGGCAGAATTGAACCCCCAGGCTCTTGAAGGCTCTTGAAGGAGAAGCAGCATTTGCACCGATGGCCCTTTATGGAGATGTCTATTCATCCCCCACTTAACACCTGAGACCAGCACTGGTGATTGAGGCAGGGTGAGAATCCCATGCTAGTGATTTTGGCTACCTTATCCTTTCCTGGAAACACACTAGGAAGACATGTCAACAAGCTACTTTTCCAGGATGATGTAGCATCACTGACAAAATGACATACATAGCATGTGAAATTGTTGCACTATTATGGCCTAGGGGTAATAGCTCTAAAATAAAAGTCCTGTCTAGAATAGTCACTGCAAGGGATCGGAGCATGAAGCTGCTCCTAGAAGTAAATGGAACTAGAGCATGTGAAAACAAATGTAGTTTTGAGGTAAGTTTTGCATGAAAACAACAAAACCTCTTTTTTATTTTTAGTTTTTCCTGACATGTCTTGTCATTAAATTTATGCTTTGTGACAAAATTATCACTTGAAGCTATGACAAGGAAAACCTGGTGAATTCTTTCCTACGATTTTAGACGAAATGTAGCCCTAAATGCTTGTTTCCAAAGCTCATACCTGGAACCATCTCCTCAGCAGCAGGCATATGCATGAGAAAGCTTGAAGACTCGGGATGTCACAGCCCAGTGGCAACATTGACAGAAGGAAGGGGAAAGGGAGTGAATGCAGCCAAGGCCAAGACTGTAAGGAGGAGTGAAAAGCAAGTGAAAAAATTAAAGTCTCAATTGAAAACTGACAAAGATCCATGGGAATCTATTTATTTCAATGGCTTTGGTTTCAGAAAACAGACAGATATGAATCTGAACAATTTGCAAGGGTAATGAATCTCAGAAGGACTGGCTTGAGACAGGGTGGTTGCCAAGGAAGGAATGATGATATAATGAAGAGGCTGGCAACGGGCAACTGATTTTTCATAATGTGGCTCAGACAATACTGGCATGCATTCTGTTTTCCAACTGTTGATCATGCAAGACACGTAGCAGCATTTGCTTCTCTTAAGACTCTCCAGGAGTCAGGGATGAATGGACATGGACAGTCATCATATGAACACTGCAGTACAGTAAAGATATTAAGAAAGTCCCTGTACTGTCAGAGATGTAAAAGAAATTCCATGTGCAGAATTTTACTTGACAGATCCTAATTGGTGAAATTAGGATACTTTATCTGAAGCAATGAAGATAGAAACCTTACATAGATTCATTCATGTGCTTTTCATACTATTCAACAGTTAGAGATACAGACAGGAAATTATGGGTGGTTTGTGGCTTTGGATCCAACAGCCCAGAAACTCAGGAGCAAGAAAGAGGAATTATATTTACATTTTTAATAATGCTGCTGGTGACATGTAAAACTAAGAAACTAAATAGCCTCTAAATGTGAGCCTGTGCCATCAGTAGGATGATTGCAGTAGGATGGTTTTCTGTTGCTTCCTTCTTTTAGCTCTGACAAAATATTTCTGGCTTCCTCATCAGTGAGGGCTCGTACTGGGTCTCTGTGGGCTGATCTGGGGCCATTTTAGAATCCAATTTACTTTGTTAATTATATTTCTCCAGCAATAATTTCAGTGTTCACTTTTAAATCCTTCATTGATTTTAATTAATCCTGTGTAAGCTTCCAAACTTTTCTTTTTGATAACAACAAGCTGCTTATAGCACAACAACCAGAAATTCCAGACTAATGCAGCTGGAAATCAAATGTACTGTCACTTGCTATAATTGCTTTGGACATACTGCTAGTGGCCCAAAAAATGGCTAAGTCTGAAGCAAAATAGAGGGGCAAGAAGTCTTGTTTTCTAAAATATTACAAGTTGCAAATTAGGACATTCTGCTCCCTGACACCATCTACCAACCCACGAGTGCAGTTATCCTGAGGATAAGTCATCTTCCCACTAAGGACTGAGGGAAAGAAGGTGTTAAGCACTTCTACCTTCTCACCTGCAGTTACTAAGCTCCCTCCTGCATGTAGTAGAGAACAAAGATCTTACCCTTCCTTTTGACATTAATATATCAGTAAAAACATTTTTTTGTTATCCTTTACAAAAGTTGCCAAATTAAGTTCAAACTGACCTTTGGCCTCCCTAATTTTTTTCATACATGCCCTAGCAACTCCCTTAAATACTTCCTGAGAGACTTGACCCTCCTTCCAAAGATAATAGATCCTCTTTTTACTCCTAAGTTCCTTTAAAACCTCGTTGCCCATCCAGGCTGGTTGCTTACCTCGTTGGCTCATCTTTCAGCACACAGGGACAGTCTGTTCCTGTGATCTCAGGATCTCTGTTTTGAAACACACCCACCTTTCCTGGACTCCTTTGTTTATAAGGGCTACTTCCCAAGGAATTCTCTGAGTGAGTCTCCTAAATAGGCCACAGTCTTCCCTCTGGAAATCCAGTGTAAAGTGTTATTGATGTTCCTCCTGATTTCACCAAATATTGAGATGTCTATAATTTCATGATCACTATGCTCCAAGTCTCCTCCAAACACCACATCTCCTGATGCCTTAAGTTTTAGCTGTCATGTTTTCCAGATTCTGTGCTGAATTAGTATATAACTCTGAGCTTCATATAGAGTGTTACCAAGTTCTCTTCACACTTTAGTTACTCAAAATAATCTTTTTACAGCCTGAGAAGCCAGCACACCATTGCAACTTCAGGCCTAAAAGGTATAAACAACAGTAAATTGAGGAGAGCAGACTGGGAGGATGGGACTTCATAGCCTGAAGCTATCATTGGACAATTAACCCAAATATAAATGATCCAAAACTTATAAAAGTTTGAAAACTCGTGACTGGGTGTTCATCTTGGGTGTAGCCTCGCCCAGGCTCTTGTACTCCCCAAGGTGAATCCTTTGAAGGCCTTTTTAATAAATACCTACTTTATTCCTTTAACACTGTCTAGCCTCTACTCTCAAGGCATCACTCCTGCCAGCCCCTCTCTATTTGCAAACAGCAGGTCTAACATAATCTCTCCCCTGGTGGACTCATTCACTAGCTGTGACAAAAACTTGTCCTCCACACGCTCTTAAGAACTTCCTGGACTGCCTCATTTTTGCTGTATCAAGTTCCCAGCAGATATCTGGTAGGTTAAAGCTACCTACAAGAACAAGGCTGGTGATCCTGAAGCTTTCTCCAGCTGCTTATAGAATAAGTTGTCCACCTCTTCTCCCTGGCTGGGTGGAAGACAACAGACTCCCAGTAGGATGTCAGCCTTGCTGGCCTTCCCCTTAATTCTTACCCAGAGGCATTAAACTTCATTGTTATTAATTTCAATACCTATGATGTCTAAAGCCTCCCTAATATACAGTGACACTCCTCCACCTCTTCTCCCTTTCCTGTCTCTTGTAGCCATCCAGTGCAGTGCTCCAGCTGTGTGAGTTATCCCACCACATTCCTGTGATGGTGACGACATCAGCTTTGCTGCTGCACCATGGCCTCCAGCTCTTCCTGTTTGTTACCCATGCTGCATGCATTGCTGTGCAGGCACCTCAGCTGCACTAATAATTTCACCCCTAACTCAGGCTTACCACCCTTGGGCCTGCTTCCAGACAGCCCGGATGCATCCCCTTCCCCATTCAAAACTAGTTTAAAACCCTCTCAATGAGTTCTACCCTTAACAGAGATGGAACCCATCCAGTTCCAGCAGGCCAGGTGCCCTAAAAGTTTCCCCATGACCAAATGTATTGAAGCTTTTTTTTTAAAACTTATAAGCATGCACCAAACCAAAGAAACATTATATTTTGTAGTAGCTGGAGAAAATTAAGAATTGTCAGGTATTAAAAATCTTCACTATGATGTAATAGCATAATATTATTGAGACTTTGAATGCTACTGTAAAGGCTAAGCATAAGATAAATGCTTAATAAATAATTATATTATAAAAAGTTATGGATCCATTTTAGACATAGTCTATACCTAACAACTTCCCAGTGTTCACTGGAGCTGTTTTCGGCTACCCTGAAGGCTCTTTGCCTTTACATTAAGTAATTTAATTTACTATTATTTTCTCCAAAATTATTTAATTTTATTTAATGCTTATTTGGCATTACATGTGGTGAAATGCTTTGGCTAGTTATCTGTTATTCTATGAAACACAGTCTTACAGAAAACACAAATATGGTCATTTTAAGCTGTTATAACTTCAGTACCACTACTGCCCATAATCATCACGAAGTTAGCAAATGCCTTGATATGTGATGATCAGGCCAATGTCAAGGCATATGGAATGTGGTTTTTTCCCCCTAAAGCTTATCATTCTCTTTGCCCTAAGTGCTTCTGATCCAATTTGCAAAGATAAAGCATAAGTGTGGGAACAGAAAGGGCTGTAAGGGTTCACCAAGAAAAGGCAGGCAAAGCACAGTTTCCAGGGAAGGGTTAGTCCTTCACAAAGACAAGGACCGGCATTCCCAGGACACCTGACACAGGAATGACAGACAAAGGAAGCTTTACAGGGAGAAAAGTCTTTGTTACAACTGCATGGCAATATAAGACATCAGAAAAAGAGGAGGTAAATGAAGCAATTGTATGAGTTAGTCAACAGCCAGATCTGTACTGTCCCTTCAGAGTGAGCTGCCCAGGGCTGATGACATGTGCAATCCCCTGTAACAGACACAAGCTCATCTGAGGCACTGATTTTGGCTGGAAACATTGTATTTCACTCTGCTTTGTATCACCTCTGCCATTTAACAGATGTTGCCCATAGGGCAATTTGCGTTGTCAAAGGGCTCTTCATTAAGTGATGAACACATCTCCTGCTGGCACCTGTGCCAAAAGGCTCAGAAGAGCAGGAACAACCAGAAAACTTCTGACAGACACCAACAAAACGCTCCACTCAGGACACTGATAATTCAAAGAGCTAGGTAAATTTCACTCTACCTATCCACTGGTTTGGAAGTTTAAGAAAATAAATGCATGAGATGCAGGGAAAATAATTCATTAGCATCGACTTTCTGCAGGCTGCAAATGCACAACCATCCTCACCCTTAACAAGCTGAGGTGCTGACCCCATGGTCCCTTCTCTTTCCATAGCAGCACCAGCCAGGTGGACAGATTTCCCTCCTGCTCAGAGGTATTGCTGTGTGTGCCAACAGAGAAAGACAGGGCTGAGACAGTGCAACATCAGGCTTTTTTCCTTCCCCACAGCCTACTCTATCACTGATCCCTTTTCCTTGAAAGCACTGCAAAATGTGATGGAAATTGTATCAGAATTCTCCACACTTTGGTACTTATTTTTCATGTCCCTCTTGCTACACTGAAAACAGTAAAATTGAACAGAATTCCATAATGATATATACACATTCAATGTCCAAAAGGAAATTTAAAGTGTTATTTCTGTATAAAACTTCAGATTTTAAGCAGCTAACCAGCTAGCTTGCTAACCCGAGATATTTTGCCTCTGCTACTTTCCCACAAGCCATATGTACACTTAAAAAGAATTTGACACTGAAATAAGTGTGATTCCTCATGAAAAAGAAAGATTACTTTGAATCAGTTGTCCTGACTAGTCAGGGTCTAGGAACCATGCTCAGGTACCTCACAGCTGCTCCTCAACACAACATCCAATAACACTAAGTTTCAGCAGAAAAATTAGTTCAGTATTTTCAATGCTTGTATTCTGATCTTGTGTCAATAGAGCCTAGGAGAGTTGTAGTTTTGATGAAAAGCTGTGTAAATCTTGGATGCACAAAAATCTTTCTTCCATAAACAGAAGTATTTTTAAGCATGAGATCTGACCTTAGGAAGTAATAATCATACAAAGAGTTCTTGAATTCTGTTTTAGAAAATTATCAACTTTAATTTGATTACACTGGGATTTACTGCTAGGATGGCTTTTTATTTCTTTGTTTGGTACTCCTTCAATTGACAGTGGTAGAAATGCTCAGGCAGCATCTTCACCATAAGTATTATTTAGAACAATTCCTCCATCTGGAATACTCCTCTAGTGAAAGATGATTCACCAAATATTATCTCACCAGAATTTAATACCATATTTAAAAATTCAGCTGCTTGCTTCAACTTCAGCAATTTGCTATTACACAGGGTAGGTGGACTTTTCTGGAGTCTTCATGCTAGCTGATAAAATGTCTCAATATTCAGCATTATAAATCTAAAAATATAACCAACTAGTCACTTCAATTTCTACTGTTATTGTTATGTTTCATTAATGCTGGGCAGTGCTTGCACAGCAAGGCCTTTCCTACTCCCTGCAAAACCACAGAGGAATTTAATGTCAACGAAAAATGCCATTGCAAAAAAAAAATACCCTAAACAAGTTCTAACATCTGACATAAAATTGCACTAAAAATTAGAGACTGATAAACAAACTAACCAACAAAAAAACAACAAAAAACAAAAAAAAAAACAACCCAAAACCAAACAAAACAAATAACCAAAAATAAAACAACCCAGAGAGAATAAACTAGAGGGGCTTAGTACCACGAAGGTGGAAAATTATCACAGCCAGCAATGAAGTTTGCAGCATGTTGAGTAGGATGTGGGGCCACAGAGCTTCAAGGACTCCCGTGGGAAGGGTTATGGTACTGCATGGAGAGATGCAGCACAAGAGAGCGTTTTCCCAGCTCCACTGAGCTCTGTGAGGGGAGTCAGAGACTGGCAACAAACAGACTTCACATACTCAGCTCCTGGCATGCACAACATGACTTGCTGTCTCACAAGTGTTTTTCTACAAAAATAACTGCATTTTTGGCCTCTAGGCCACAGACTTTAGAAAGCTTCATGAAAAACAAAATTCAGCTTCTTGTTTGAGAACTATCTATAGGATTGTAGGCAGAGAAATGTCTGTATTGCAAAGAACCAACTAGTAATTATGTTAATAATATTTCAATTATATAATTCCTATAATAATATATAGCCTTTCAAATACAAACTGAGACAACATTGAATAAAGCCCTCAAACTATTTTCATTCTCCATTCTTCATCTTCTTAGTTAAACACAATCAGCTCATCAAAACTATTCAGAAGAGGAAATAAATATTAGCTAAAGAGAAAAAAAAAGTTGAGTTTTAAACCACACTGAGTGAAAATCATTCTAAGCAATTTGAGAACCCTATTATGCCACAGTGCACACTCCATGAAGAATGGCAGAAACCATTGGGGAAGATGTTTTTATTGTGACAGGGAGTTAATGTGCCATTGTCCTCAACTTCTCTTTTAAGGAGGTTATTTAATTTATGATTTGGATGTAAAAAACAGTTTGTAGTGTTGTCACTAACATAATTAATAATATCCTGCTCTCCAGGAAGTGGACATCTGTCATGTGGGACTTTGTCATTCTTTTGATGTCAGAATAACCTCTGGAAGTGTTCCAGGTCTCTAATAATAGCAATGCCATTGTAAAAGCTTGATTACTAAGAAATAGCAGACCATAGAGTATATGAAGCACGTGGAACTTGTATTCATCTTTTGTTATTATAAATCATTGGTGGTGAAGTGTGGTGCTTAGCCTAGCAACAAAATTTGCAAATATATCTGAATCAAAACACTTTCAGAGAGTTAGTACAGAAATAAACCTTTCTTTTCCTGGTAGATGAGTTTAGGAATCTTATAGTTGTAGTAAAGCTGGCATCTTATCCTGGACTGACAGAATGACTTACTGAGCTTTATCAAGATAACATTTTAAAATCTATTATTAGCTAGATCTTTTTCATGCTTAATTTTGAGGTGCAAAAATCATGGAAATGTCAATGAAAGACAGAAATATCTCTCTGCTAATGTCAATGGTGTATATCAAAAGGACCCTATTTATCTTGACAATAATCAATAGATCTATTTACAGCAATAATATTTTATTTAGTTGAAATGGAGCAAAAAGAAAAGCATAATTACCAGCCAAGAGAAAAGAAACCTGCAGAGCCACAGTAATTTTTATATTCTGACTTATTTTTCCCTAAAGAAAACAGAAGACAAAACCACTTAAATTCCCCAGTTACAATGTATCAAAAGGAAAAAATAATTATACCTCAAAAATTGTAACTACACAGTTCACCTCATGAGATTAATTTTTCTTCCAAGTCTTTTGGGTCTGATGGAGAAACTGGTCAGAGCTGCAAATTAGTGGAAGTGCTAAAAGTAGTAAAATTCAGGACTTCCATTAAATGGGAAGGCTCAGCAGAATGATGACACAAAAAGAATTACTCGGAAAGAGTGAACTTTGTGAAATTTTAAGGAACCAAGCAGAGCAGTAAGAATAAGGGGACATTTAGAGGATGAACCCTGTCCCCCCCACTGCTGTTCTAGCTCTGCAGGATCCATCCCATCCTTTCGTGCAACATAGATCACATGCTTGATTTTGGCAGCCCATCAAATGCAACTCCTCCCATGAAAAATACAGAACTAAGCATTGATGATCAAGAACCAAAATGAAACTACCAGCAAAGTAGAATGGAAATGAGGCAAATCTCAAATTCAGTAGTGCTTGGCTCATCTGATCAAAATCAGCATCAAAATGTCACTGCTGATGAGAAAGAGAAAACTGATACTGAATTAACTTCATAATTCTGCATCCTTTTTTATCGTTCTACTGCAAATCAACCTTTAATATCAGCCTTTATTCACCTTTATCCATCACTTGTATTCTGCTTTGGGAGCAAAATGGAGATCTTGATGGGGAACATGACAGGAATCTCTGTTCCAGCTTCCACTCTTGCTGAGACACTGGCTGCAATTCTGCCCTAATCTTTAAGTCATAACCTCCCCATTCAGGGACATGGATATCCCCTGATCGTGTCCACCTGGACCCTCACAGCAAGAGAAGGAGAAACTTTGATCAGGGACAGGGTAGAATTGTTCTTGATGATGGCAGCTCCTATTTCTGCCTGCCTGACCTGTCACATCTCTAGGCTGAGCATCACCAGCCAGGGTCCATGAACTTGCTGGACATGTTCAAGGACCAGGGGATCCTCTGGGTGTGCTCTCCATGATGCCTGCCTTTTGTCTCCCTGTTTTCATCTTTTTACTATTACTCCTTCTTCATTTTCTCATTTATTGTCATCTCCTTTTCTCCATCTCATTAGAATCCAGTTGTCTTTTGAGGAGGTGGAGTGGGAGGGGAGCAGAAGGAGCAGATGGCTGTTCCCAGTGAGAAGATAGGTGCCAGCAGCAGTGGCAGGGAGAGCCCAGACCATGAGCCACCAGTGGTGCCCAGAGCTGCTAGACGGGGAACTCGAGCTGGCCCCACCTCCCTGCTCACCCCACTCCTCTCGTGGAAAGAGGAGAGGAAGGCCATGGTACATTTTCAGAGGCTGTACCACACCGAGACAATGCAGTGTGATGGGTTTGCCTTACAGGTGACACATGCTGTGCTTCTAGCAGCACTTCTCATCTTTGGGAAGGAAATCCTCTCCCCTCGTGCAGGCAAACCCTGTCTCCCTCCTTGCTCTGGCTCCAGCACTCTCACCTCCAGTGCAACTGCTAAACACACACACCCCTGAGTTCTGGCCAACAATATCTACACAGAAAAGGATTAATGCTGTATAGTCTTACAATGAGATAGGTTTGTAACAGTTCAACTTAAACTGCTTGAGGTTTCTCATCATATTGATATTTTGTGATTTTCTTTTCGTGGACAGGAAAATTTCCTAAATAAAAGCTGCAGTTTATCTCTTGACATATATAAGCAGGGGAAAAAAGGTATTTTAAATAGCTGCAAGAAACACTTCTCATCTTACTCAAAGTAAATGGTTAGAAAGCCACTCACCCCCAGTTGCCACAGTAATTTCACGCAGAAAATGTCCATAAAATGGAAAATCAAAGGACAAATTCACTCTCTGAAAGGAATAACAGCAGAAAATAAAATCAATATTGAGCAGAACATTAAGAGAAAAAAAGATGAACAGTCATCCACTTCAAATATCTCTTTCATTGCATATTTTTTTTTACTGGTGCCTTGTTATTCTTAATTTGGAATTGCCAGTAGCTAACTAGAAAGAATTCTGAGGAATATTTAAACACTTAAAGCAGTGGATATTTATAACAGAAAACTTCATTAAAAAAATACATGAACAGACATTTTAACGCAATCACAAGAATAAAATTAATAAAAGATTTGTAGGGTTTCTCTTCGGAAAACTGTCACTTTAACCTCTTTCTTAAAAGGACCCATCAATATGTAAAGCCTTAGCAATACCTATGTTTTACAGGATGCCTGCTATTTTGGCTGCTGGCTTTCTGCTGCTCTGCCACATGAGCCTTCAGATTCAAGTGCTGTCCCTGACATCCTGCTGCTGCCTGGGTGCTTGTCTGATGAGGGCTGGTCACTGGAAGGTAACTCCTCCATATAGCCCATATCACACCATTTCTTAAAACTCTCTATACTGTCAGCTAGGAGATGCAATAATGTATAAAGAAATATTCACCAGAAGCAATGACAAACTCTACTTAAGCTACTTATTGCAAAATAAAAATAAAATAAAAAAACAAATATAAAATAAATAAAATAAAATTTTAAAACAAACCTTTTTTTATTCCGCGTCTACCTACAGGTGACTGTCCTCTATCAGCTGAATTCATAGCAGAGAATTGTAATTTGGGAAATGAGCTCTTCTCCTCAACTAAGCTCACCATAAAGCAACATTCAAATTCAAACTAATTTTGCTTCTCTGCCTATGGCTTTATCTTTTTCATCTATTCCATTCTTTTCCCAAAGCTCAATGATTATTGTGGCCACTAATAATTATCACCTTGTATGCTACTTGGTTAAACTCTGAATAAATTAGTGGTGGTGGCGGAAAGGAGTGTTGAAATCTCAGCCAGGTCTTTTCACTGTTTAAATATAATATCCTGTGAAAAATGCATCTCTTCCACAATGGTCCAAATGTTAAATATGAAATAAGCATGCAGTCCATTATTCCTTCTTTTGGAGAATTTACTACAGTAAAAACTGGTGTGAAGAAGGGTTGTTGATGACTGTCCCTGAAGCTCAACTTTTGATGATTCCACTTAAGAAAGTGTAACAGCCCATACATTTTTAAAAAGGTGGGGGAAGGAAGAAGAAAAGTACTCTTTTGTCTTTATTTTCCCTACCAATTTTTCTATCCTGTATTTATTGTTTCCAGATTGTATCTGAGTACTTCTTCTCTCAGGAAGAATTATATTTACATCAACCAGAAATGTTTAAAATAATTATTTAGCATGAAATTAGCAGTTGAAGACTTACAGTAACTTTAAATTAGATTTGCTTTCCATTTAAGTGGAAGACAGAATTATGACAGGATTTATTAGCACATTTTTTGTTTATTTTTAATTAGAATGCAAAATCCATTTGCAATGTGTTAATTGGACTGAGTAGATTCTAATGACCTTTTCTGTATATACATAAATATGGATGTACAACTAAAATGGCATATGCAAAAGGGAGCACATGAATTAACTCACACAAATGTTCTCTTACCATATTCTACAGCTTTCACTGCTGAACTGCATGCTACATCTATGAATGGACTGCATTTAAATTATGTCCTTGCTCTACCAAACATAATATGAAGAACTCCTTAAAACTACCAATTCTCTGACCAAACCTTCCCTCTTTCCTTTATACACCATCCTCCATTTTACCTATGCTCTTTAACTTTCTAAATCATAGTAACCATTAAGCTACTTCAAATGAAAACTGTGCCCCCTTATGTGTCTTCTGAATTCTGTAATATAAACATTAATATAAAGATGTTTGCAATTAAAACTTGATCCCATTCCTACTCAAGTCAGATATAGATCTCCCACTGACTTAACTCAAAATGTGATACCTTAAATTCTGACAATGTAAAAATGTTTAACATACCCAATTTTTTACATAATACTGTAAGAACCAACATGATTTAAGTATTATTTTGAAACTCAATATTCTAACAGTCACTAAAATTTTGCTTTTATTTTGATGCTAGAAAGCATATCTAATTTTTAAAAAAGAATATCAGAATTTCCAATTCACTGAAATAAAAATGCTTTCTCCATGATGGAATAAATGATAAATATAAAATGATCAAATGGACTGGAAGAAAAGGGAGTTGAGTTCCCAAGTATGATATATCCTGTATTCTAGTTCAGTGTGTAGGTAATCAATTCTTAGATATCTAATCTAAACACACTGAATATCAAAGCCATCTCTAACATTTTATTAAATGGTTAAGAAGATGGTGGCAATATATTGAAAAACACCCTTATTATTAGTGTTATATATCCTGTAATGTTAGACATTTTAATTGTTCCATTAATACACGTTTGCTACTTTCCACAAACAATTACTATGCTGTTTATAAAGTCAAACCATCTCATGGATCCTCTCCAGGATTCTCTGCAGTCTTTGTGACTTTTCTTGTAGAAGCAAAACCAACTGACAGCTTCTGGGAACTCTCAGGATTATTTACTTCCAAATGAAGGAAAGCACACAAATTGAGTGTGAAATTGTTAATGTTCAAAGAATACCTGACATCGTAAATGAATTTCTTAATATTTAGCGTGTAATAATTTAACTCCTGGTTCTACTGTCAAATTGGAGAATAGTGTTTAGAAAATATTGTGTATATCATTGAGTCACAGTAAGATGTGCAAAATGGCCTTTTAAAAAGAGTAATGGCAAAGTTTATGGGAGAGAAGGTAAGAGATTGCTGCTGAGGTATGATCTCAAAATACATGACTCTGCAGTTGTACAGTTATAAATAAAGATCACATCTCTGTGTAAAACACCTTTGTTGTGTAGTACATATGGATATTTACTGGACACACACACATACAAAAAAATCAATTTATGCATCTACATAAATAAGGAATAAAACCTACAGGATCACTCTTTGGTACTTTTTCATCCTTTGGAAGACATAAAACAGATCTGAAAAATGGGTCTTTAAAACTCAATGTAGACATGGCTGCAGCCACTCAAGTCCAAGATATTTGGGTAAGCATGAAAAGAGATGGATATCAGTGTACTAAACAGGGACCAGAGCCTTTTCTGTTGGAGCTGGCAGAAAGGCAGAAAGGCTGGCAGACAGTCAGTAAAAAGGTCTTAACCCACTTGCTTTGGGAAGAAACAGTTGAAGCCCTCAAGGTTCCATTTGCCATGCTGAATGGTCCTCTACACTGATCCCACACCTGACCAAAAATACTGCCTTGTTCTAACCTCTAGTTTAATAACTTCAACAAAATGTTTCCCTTGGGATGGACATTTTAGCTGACTAATCTCAGGGATCAACTGGAAACAAAGTGCTTACAAGAAAGACATGGAAGGGTGTCATCTTTACTGATCATTAAACATGGATTAAAATTTTTAATTTCTTTATTACCTTTTCTTTCAGCATATTTCCATTTTTTTCCCTTAATACAGAGCACCAGGATCCCACATGAAGTAGACAAGACAGATAACAGAAGTCTTCACTTTTAGGTACCCTTGAGGTTCTTTTTTCTCATCAGAATCAAATTGTCTTAAGAAAATAGCTGATACATTGTTTTATTAAGTCTATCCCGAAGATATATAACTGTCTGAACTCTCTGCATTTTTATTATCCCTGACTGCCTACAGTCTTTTAACTATGAAGTATGTATTTTTTGAATTGGACTCTCTGTCAGTTACATGTGCTGGATTTATCACCTCACTCTGCTTTCTATATTCTGACTTAAATACCACAGTATTTCTTTTTTCTGCCTCTTGCATTCCTCTGAGCAATCACCTGGCTTGTGCCAGGGAGAAAACAGATTAACAAAGGAAAAGATAAATTAAACTTGGGCTTTCTCTCAGCTTCAAAATTGTTAAACACACCTGCATCTTTAATACTGTACAACTTTTAAGTAAGGCATTCACTAGATTTTGTTTTAAACTGGCAAAACCCAAGGACGTTTTTATGAAGCTAAGTTGCTGAATGGATGAAACAAGAGTCTCTTTAACCACAGTTCTGAGTTTTAACTTTCTGTACTTAATTTATGCTAATATTATCTCTTCTATGTATGCATCTTCTAGCCACAGGTGAGAACCCCCAGAATACAATCTTTAAATCATACAGTATTTGATTCCATTTCTTAGTGTGTAAGCCCTTTATTTTCATACCCACTTTACCAGCAGCATGACTGCAATAAGTTAAATATGACTGATATTCACACTCCAATTTATTTATTTGCTGATAACCTAAAATAGTGATCACATAATTTCTGTTACTATATGACATTCTCGTGAGCTTTATCAGTTGTCCCAAAAGGAAATAGAAGCATGACACCTCATATAAAATAGAAGTGCAAACATACCACATACATTCCATGAGAAACTTAAAACTTCAACTTCATCCTGAACCCAAATATTTTACCATTAAACTCAACAGTAAAATTCCCTCTGATTTCAGCCACACAAGTGGTTTAACATTTGATAGTTTGGGATTCTTAGGAACAGAGGAAAATTTTAAATATATTTGTAAAGGCATCTCTGAAGGACTGTTACAGAAGGTTCAAAAAGTTCAAAGAATCATTTGATAATAACAGTGTAAAGACTTTCATAGCTTAACTAGAATCCAAAGATATTGCTTTGTGAACAATAGTCATGCTACTTAGTAATACTGCTGTGTGGGTCACTGAGGGAGAATATTCATGCTAATCAAAGAAGAAAGTGATAAAATAACTTACTGCTGCTTGACGATGGGTGTTGGAAAGGATCCCATGAATCTTTACTTTGTCCTTCTCCATTTGGTCTATATTGACCCACAGATCCCGGCTGGTAGAATCATATGGGCCATATGTCCTTGATGTGTAATAGTTATGATCCGTATCCTCCTGAAAAAGGGCAAAAACACAGAAAAAACAGATTATAATGGAAGATGTACTTTAGTTTTTATTTAAAACTCAACCTTGAAATACTGAGTTCTGTTGCTCCTCAAAGAAACTCAGGAAGAAAAAAGGGTAAAAATTGTAAATGTATTGCAGAGACAGCTCTGGTCCTAACCACTAGCAGTAGGCAAGGCAGTTACCTCATGCAATCATCTTATATTATGATTATAATGTTCACTATCCCAAGTACCAATCATACAGGTTATGTAATAACCACATCAGTGAAATCCATGGCAAAATTTTTGATGTCTTTTGAGGCAAGATGGACAGTTCCTGTAACAATGGCCACACTCTAATGGAGCCATGAGAACTATTCACAGATAACACCCTAAAAAAATCATAGTTTTTTAACATTTATGAACATAATTCACCAGACTATCCCATTTATGAACATTTAAGAGCATCTGTAGTATTCCTAACAGCTATATGCTTACATTGCTATTTTATTTTAAATCTCCAAAAGTTGGGTTTACTGCAGATTTGCCCCACCAAGACAGACAAATATATACATACTTTTGGAAGAAATCTTCCAAATTCTCGTGGTTTTAAAAAATACAGTAGTTACTCTCATGCTCTCACCACAGCAAATTTTAGTTAAGGTAAATTACTGTGAAGGTCTCTACCTTCCTATATAAGACAGAATAAAAGAAAAAAAAAGTGTGGTCTGAGGCAAGAAATGAAACTCATCTCAGATTCCCAGTCTTCCTTTACTCAAATCAAGCTGTTACAACCACAAAATATTTAAATCAACAGCATTGCCAGCTTTCTGATGAATAGCTACAAGCAATACTACAAAAGCAGTACGTGCTAGTATTTCTTAGTTCCTTCCTTGCTTCCTCCCCTTCTAAGACAAAGTAAAAATCCCCCAAAGCCTTGATAATAGAGTTTGAAAATTAAAATCAACTCAGAAAATAAACAGTACCATAGAAAATTGAAGAGGATGACTTGGAATTTGGAATCACCCTGGTGGTGGAGAGGTTTCTCTCCTGCTGTACCTCCTGTACCCTGTCATCCACATGGCAGTACATGGACCTGACATCCCCTCCCCACAACCCCAGATCACACACAACCCATTCCTACTGGCATGATCCTGAGCTGGACACACACCTGGCAAGGACTTATATTCTAATGACATCATTCATGTCCTAGATAAACATTTTGACCATAAATCCCATTTCAGCTGGATTTGACTCTACATTAACATCATTACTGATGCATCTTACTTAAGTTGTTGCAGATATAATCAAGTTATTTTCTCCTTGAGAATTTCTGTGTCTTCTGCTGTACTTTGCACGTAATTTATATGTCCAGTAAATCTCAGTAACAATTCTAAAGCAACTTCTAACTGCTTCACTAGCTCTAGGTTAGTCACACAAGTAAACATAATTAAAACTATACTGTCAGGAAGATGACAAGAGCCAGCCACCTTACCAAATTCTTTCCTCCTTTAATGGTCAACAGAAGCAGTTATTGCTGTCATGCATACAACAGAGGTACTGTAAATTAAAAGATTTTGAAAACAAATATATATATAGTCCAAGTCCAATTTATCATTCTGAAAAAATTTCCATAGTAAATAATGGTCACACTTAAAGCACACAAAATCTCAAGGAAAGGGCTCCAGAGACAAATTATAAATAATTACCAAAACTGTTTGTTTCAGGTAAACATGCAATATTTAAACTATAGTCAAAACTGTGCAAAGTCTTTTTGCATTTCAATTTGTTATAGCTAGTCAACTACCCCAGTTAATTCCTAGTACCTAAGCCCCCACTTCCACCACCAGAAGGCTCTAGCACTGAGCCTAGTTGGTAGCTGTATAAGAATGTTTTAAATGGTGTCTTGATCCATGCTTAAAGCAGATTCATCACAGAGATTGCAAATCAAACACTTAAATTATAACCTTCAGCTCAAGATTTTGGTGTTGTGTGAGGAATTACTTATGTCTACCAAATTCTGTGTATAAAAAGTTTCGTTTAGTATTTTAATTCAAGTCAAATAATCTTAGATTATTTATCTATTCTGGAAGGAAAAAATCTCTCTTCTACTTGAATGATAGAAGGAAGACAGAATTCCTCTCCATAGCCTTCATGCAGATGTATTTTATCAATATATGATTAAATATTTCTCTCTCACATCCTAATTTTTCTTAATCCCATCTGTAAATTTACAATCTGAAACAAGAAGGCACATGCAGCTAACTACTGAAGTTGATGTGAGCAGCTTAGGATCCAAGCTTCTGTTCCAAGTCACTGCTCTCATCATTCCTAATTTCCATTACCATGGAAATGAAATTCTTGGAGTCTTTAATAAATATGATTTTATTGGTATCATTAGATACCTTCAAGTTTTCATTCTGTCAGACCTGTTTACATTCTTTGGCTGATTGTACCTGCTTCATAATACATTCCATTCCTTACAGGTAGGTACTACGTAAGAGGATGGAAAAACCTTTAAGAAATTTTACTGAATTTTCATGTAAACAACTCAATGAAGAAAATAATTTTAATAGTTATATGAGACAGATTTAGAGTTCTGCTGATAATTAGAATTATATAAAAATACAATTATGAAGAGAAACAAATTTTTCAGTGTCTATTAGTGACGTAGAAGCACGTTACTGAAAGGAATGACATGCAGAGAAAGCAGAGCACGGACTCTTTACTGCTTCAAGAAAGCTTTTCTTTTTTTATCTTTTTCAGGTATTTGGGGGATATGAGCATCATCCCCCACTGGATCTCTAGATGTGCAATTCTGTCCAAATTCTGTTTGTATATAAAGTACATAGCACCTTTCCTCTATGGAACAGTGCAGCATTAAAGCAAAGGATTTTTCCAGATATTCTTTGCACTAGCTATGAGGATTACTGTTGGCAACCTTTGTGAGTATAAAGGGAATATTTACTAGAAAATCTCTCATAACACTTTTCTTTTGGGGAAGTAAGTTATTCTTAACCTCAGGCAATGCTTGATGTTGAGTTGCCATCCTATTGTTGATTGTAGAGATTAATTTCTTAGCTTTCACAAGGGATATTGTCTTTGAATATATTCCCATACTTCTCCAAATACAACTGAATTTTTCAGGAAAGCTAAGTAAATGCACTACTCGTAAAAGCCCAGCATGACTGAAGATTAAGCCTTCTTTAAATACTTGGTGTTCAGTATTTGTCAAATTCAAAGACTTAACATCCATTACATATATGGATAATCCCAAATACAGTCCAAACATCACATTTCATCAGTAACTGCTGTGTCTTAACAGATTAAGGCTTCCAATGATTCTGGCCAAAGATATACATGAAAATAGTACCAAAACAAACATGAAACAATAATGTTGCCTCTCAATGAAGACACTGTGATTGTATGATAATACAATCATACAGGTAAACATGGGACTTTTAAATTTAATTTAATTATTTAATTAAATATTTAATTTAATTATTTTCCTGCCACATTTTTTCTTTAAGAGAAATTGAAAAGTCATGTAAATCTCTAGGAGACAAAGGATATTATCAAACAAGATTTAGGAGTAAAAGTTGCTGTTGAATCAAACTGCACACATATTTGGTTTTTAAATACTGGATTCAATTTGATCCAAAACACAGACATTACTGAACAAGAAGTTCTGCCATCTCTCAAGCTCCCTCTGTGTAAGGCTGTAATTGAAGAAAACTAGTAACTTCAACCAGAGAAAAAGCAGCTGGCATACCCAGGAATGAGTTCTGCTATTGCACAATAATGGAAGGGAGGGAGGGAAGGAAAGGAAGGAAAGGAAAGGAAGGAAAGGAAGGAATGAAATAAATTATGGATCAGCCAACCAGATGGCCATAACAATTCAGCAGATTGTTTTGGCTGCCTTCTCTTAGTACTGGAACATGGTTTGTGACATTATCAATGAAAAACCAATCAATCGATTGATCAATCAACCAATCAATCAATCACAGAATCATCCTGTCCAAGGATCCTCATCTTCAGAGCTTCCTTATCAAGTGTCATGCCAGATACAATAGAAGACAGCAAGACTGCATTTAAATAGATAACTGTTGTCCCTTTAAATATGCTACTTATTGAAATTGCATTTCCAGCTTCAACTGAGATGACAACATAATGTAAAAACTCTGGAACTCTCAAGGATATGATGGTAGACTTTATAGATGCTTCATTTTATCACTGTGAATAAAAGGTCTGGTATCTGTTTTTAACAAAATGTATTAAAATTTGCTCAAATATTGCCAAACTCACCGACTAGGTCTATTTTTAAATTAACTGTGAAATTACTGAAATTTCTGATATTATTTTCCAAATAATTAGTTCTAAGAAAATCTATCACCAATTACTGATTTCAGAAAGTCTTTACTTCTGAATACAAACATTTCTAGATTAATAGCCTATGAAATTAATCAGAGAATTGTGCTTTCTTAAAGATACCTTTACAGACTAAAATGAAAATACTGAAAGAAGAAAACATTCAATTTTATATTTTAAAACAGACTACTTTTCAGGAAAAAAACAAAGATAACAATACTTCTTTGGGTATTTAGAGAAAGGAAATAAGCTACCAATTAAAATTATTTCCCTAAGGAATAAAGAAGTTCTGGCAATCCACTCTGTAGAACCAAAACACCCTTTCTATTTAAATAGGACAACAACAATGTGCCCCTGCACACATACAGCCAAAACAGCTTCCTCAAAACTATTTGTACTTTTACCCAATCACATGTAATGCTGGCTACTCTCTTACGGTACCTCTGCCAATCATGTCAGTAAAATACAGCCAAAAGTGACTTCTGAATTGTTTCAGACTTTTGCTGGAAAATTGCTTTTAGATTTCTGAGCATTATTAATCCCCACCAGCTAAAAACAGCCCAAGGGGGAGAACAGAGGTGACAGCTTGGATAGGACTTGAGCTAGGTCTGCACTGCAGGTGATGGAAAGCCTCTCCTCAACAGCACGTTTTTGGGCCCTGAGAAGGGGCAAGAGAGATGCACGGTCACACTCCACATTACCTGGGCAGGAGAAGCATGTGTGTATGGTGTTGCAACTGATTTTCCTCATTTATTCACATTTTCTTTGGGCAGACATTGACTTAGACAGGGGCAGGTGGCAAGGACTCATGGAGAATATCCCTGGTATAATAGCCATTAGCACTGGAGATGAGACACTACAAGAAATGATCATCTATCCTGAGATGGGGTCCTAGTGGGAAGATTAAGGCCAGGGAAAATGGGGATAGAGACGCTTTGCATGCTGCTGCCATATAGATCATTTTTACAGAATACTACAATTACAATCATAACATGGCAATACTATGATTTACAGGTTTACAGCATCTGATAATCAAAGAACCCTGAGGAATACTTAACTTGAACTGGCCTCTCAAAATGGGAAAGTTCTAATTTTGGTAGGTAAGGTACACGTGAATTGCAACATCAAAGTCTTACACAGGATTTATATAGGGGCTGCTGCTTAGGAAGCTCGACTTTTCTTAGGTGCTCAGAATTACCAATTTCATAAGCACTTTGCATCAAGGACAAACTCTCTGCTGTTCAATTTCTTAACAAAAGTCTTTGTACTGTATGAAGGAAACATGCAATTTAGAGAAGTGCTTTTACAGTGACTTGCTGCTTTCATAGAGACAAAGCTGCAATCTGTTTGTTTTGCAGGGTTTTTTTGCTTTGGTTTGGTTTTTGTGTGGGTTTTTTTTTGTGCTTTAAATTTTTTTTGTTGTTGTTAAAATGTCTTATATGGGAAAAACTAAGGGAATATATACATATATAGCAATATTGGCATAGCATAAATACTTGATGTCAACCACCAGCAGAACCTGAAGATGGCTTGTGAATATCACTGTTGATGACACAAACCCTAGCAAACCCCATTCTGAGCAGCTGTTATAATGACTAATGAATGAGAGGAAGCCCATCTAACTGAAGAGGAGATTCTGTCTCTCAGTGCTTTGACATTGAAAATGTCATCTCACACTGTATTCTCCAAGAAGAGGCTACATGAGTACTCTGCAGAGTCCTGAAAGCCTACTGTGTGTGCACAGTAGTCCTCACACTCAGGTTTTCACCAGGGCCAGTATAGAAGTCACTTTGCCTAGAATCTCACAGATTTACATCCAGGGGTTGTTATGGTAAATATTAAATGCTGTCATCGACTGGGATGAAACAAAGGATTCATCTCACGTCTCTCTCCCCAATGCAGACACAAGGCTTTACACAGCTCAGTAACAACTTAAGCTCCCAGGTTTTAAACTGCACTTTTCTGAGCTCCTGACAGCACCTATAATGGAGAGTCACACATGCTGACAGACATTCTGCAAGAGAAGGGTGCCATAAAACTGTTATTAATCCAAAAAGCCATTTAGTCTTTCCGGCTTAGTGAAAAGTCAATGTGGAGACACTGCCTTTTCCATGATATTCAGCTGCTTTTGAAAGGAAGCTTTCCTCTTGGGGACTGCTATAAAACTGTCAGCCTATTTAGGGGTCATTACAGCAGGCTTATAAAGCCCTTTGGACTCTCCTGTCATATGAGACAAGCTTCAAAAGAGTAAAAATCTCTGCAATGCCTTACTTAAGAAAGGAAAAAAGCCAAATCACCAGTCACTCAAAACCCAATTACAGTAGGGAAATATTTATTATGCAGTTTTGTTCCTGATTTGCTAGAGCAGAAGTCTGAGAAATTATATTCTAAAAATGCATCTTTATTAAACTTCTCTGTAGCATCCTCTCCACTAAAAGAAAATAAAAAGAACCATTTCAATACAATGCCTGAAAAAATATCTAGAAAAAATTTTATTTTGGTGTAGTTATGACACAGGTTTTAGAGTTTATATTTTCATTTCTAGATATGTATAAATGACTGAAGGGCTCATGAAACTGAAACTGCAAAAATGACTTTTTGTAAACATAAATAACTATCTGCCAGGTCTAGACTACAGAGCATTAGTGCTTATGACACCACATCTGTTACCAGCTCCATTCTTGGGGTCTTATGACTCTGGATAATACCATAAATAACTACATTTGTGTCAAGTTAACTGTTAAAGATTTAGTATTTTAGTCTTTTAAATATCCACTTCCTGTGTGGAATATAACAGTGTGTTTATGACCATAGGTACTCTGACCTACTTACAGGCACACTTGGGCAATTTTTTCCTCCCCCTAAATATATAAGTTCAGTTTAATATTATACACCCTCTTCTTTTTTTTTTTTTCCACCTTGGTATTAGAGCAACTTTAAACTCTCTGTAGCCCCAGTATTCCTCCACTATATATTCAAATGCCAGGAGATATAAGTCTCCTAATTTCCTGTTCTTTGGCACTTCTCTGTTGGAAGAGATGCAAGGAAAACAGCAACCAAGACCCAACCAAGCACCCTGAGGCCCCACATGAGAAGGGGAAATGGCAAATATAAATTACTATGGAAAGTGTTGCAGATCTGAAGCATTAAGTTGATATTAGCAGGTATAGTTTGTAGCTGATAAGGGCTTTCCATAGGACAGTGCAGGAAGCTGCCTCCATGCTCACTGATGTGAGATGCAGTTCCTGAGCTTTTAATATCATGTTTCAGGGATCCATCAGGGTTTTGAGCCAAAACAATCAGTTGTAGGAACATGTATGATCAATACAAAGTTGATACAGGCAGGAGTGTGGGTTAATTAACACAGTAGCATTTTTCCTGTAGGGATAAAGCTTATGCTGAAGCCTTTAAAGGTGTCCCACGTACACCTCACTCAGCAGCAGTCTTTGCCACAGTCATGCTGCTCAGTCCAGCTGTGTGCTGGGAGCATATAGCCAGTGCTGGGGAGTGTATAGCCAGTGCTGGGGAGTGTACAGCCAGTGCTGGGGAGTGTATAGCCAGTGCTGGGGAGTGTATAGCCAGTGCTGGGGAGCATACAGCCAGTGCTGGGGAGTGTATAGCCAGTGCTGGGGAGTGTATAGCCAGTGCTGGGGAGTGTATAGCCAGTGCTGGGGAGCATACAGCCAGTGCTGGGGAGCATATAGCCAGTGCTGGGGAGTCTATAGCCAGTGCTGGGAGCATACAGCCAGTGCTGGGAGCATATAGCCAGTGCTGGGGAGTCTATAGCCAGTGCTGGGAGCATACAGCCAGTGCTGGGAGCATATAGCCAGTGCTGGGGAGCATATAGCCAGTGCTGGGAGCATACAGCCAGTGCTGGGAGCATACAGCCAGTGCTGGGAGCATACAGCCAGTGCTGGGGAGCATACAGCCAGTGCTGGGGAGCATACAGCCAGTGCTGGGAGCATATAGCCAGTGCTGGGGAGTGTATAGCCAGTGCTGGGAGCATACAGCCAGTGCTGGGAGCATATAGCCAGTGCTGGGGAGTCTATAGCCAGTGCTGGGGAGTCTATAGCCAGTGCTGGGGAGCATATAGCCAGTGCTGGGGACCATATAGCCAGTGCTGGGGACCATATAGCCAGTGCTGGGGACCATATAGCCAGTGCTGGGGACCATATAGCCAGTGCTGGGGAGCGTATAGCCAGCCCGCGCCCATCAGAGACTCTGGGCATCACAGGACAAACTGCATCACCATGGCTTCCGTGGGGAGAGCTGGTTTTAAACACGTTGCAAACAAACTAATAATTTATTTAGCCACAGCACTTTCTAGTACAACGCACATGAAGCTTTAGTTACTAAAACATGGGACTGGCTGAAATCTGCAATCAATATACAAAATTTTGAAATCAGCATTCATGGCTTACAGAGAAAGACAGTGATTATGAAAGTGGTTAGCAATTTATACTGCTCTTTTGCTTAGAAAAATGTATGCATTTTGCTTTATTCACATGTAGTTTTCTGTTTACATGTGTAACAGCATTTCAGTCTGGATTGTGTACACAAGAATATTGAAAAAACCGCTATGTACAGTTTTACCAAACTGTTATCACCAGCCACATTTCTTAAGGACTTGTCACAGAAATGTTTCTTTATCAGATCCTGCAGTCACGCTCAATAAAATAAATAAATCCCTTGAGAACTCTCGTGTCACAACTCAAAGATACCATATTTAATTGAGATGCTTGATGAGTTACATGCTGCCCAGACAGGCGTGTCCAAGTTGCTGCCTTTGCCTGACATCAGGCTCCAAACAAGCTTTCTGCAGAATCTGCACTGATTTTTTTCAAGAGGAGTACTCTGTGCACTTCACAATTACCCAGACAAGATCAGGATGATGAACAATATCCTCCCTCTGTTGTCTCTGAAAAGTACTCCCTTCAAGTTAACCTAGAGTGCAGTTGACCCAATATACTCAAATATTTAAAAATTACACTAATACATTGTTTTGGTTTTGATGTTATTTTTTCTTGTGTAATAACTTCTAAATCAATATTGCTCTTCCAGAGTTGATTGATCCAAAGTGGAATGTTGCATAAACTTGTATTTCCTTTTTAGTCTTTCATCTAAATACAGGACACTAAGAAGATAAATCACAAGGCACTGTAGAATTACTTTTGACCTGAAGGGTGTCTTTTGACAATTTCAAGCAACAGAAGGGATGCAAAATATCTAAGCATCGAAAAACAGTGAAAGTTGAAGACATGAGATTTTATTTGTGTTTCAAATATTCTTTTTTTACTGGTGTGGGGTTGGTGGGGTGGCAAGTAAGATGGAGAGAGGGAAAAGAGAAGAGGAATCTCAAGATTTTGACCTTGATACAATTTATTGGTCTATCTGAAAAAAAATCTGTATTTTTCCCTTCAGACTCAGCTAAAAAAAAAAAAAAAAAAAAGGTAGATGAGCAGCATATTATTCAGTGTGCAGATTGGATACTCCAGTGCAGCTGTCTACCTAAGAGCTGAGTTTGTTAGCACTGGTTATCAGAACCACAGGTCTATTAAATGCTGCCAGTGAAGATCTGCCAGCTCCTTCAGCTCCACTTTAGAGCAATCCAAATACACATTTTAACTGCACTGCCTGTACTGACCATGGATGAGATCTAATTGACTAAGCACTGGAGGAACCCAGGGCATCTGAAAATTGCAGATATGATTCAGGACCTACAGCTGACCCTTATCCTACAGGAGTGGCAGTGGATTGTTCAGTATAACCACAGCCTAAAATTATATCAGACATCTAGAGCTAGGCACCTTTCACCTTAAATTTCCACCGGCTTGGATCACAGGATAGTTTGTGTTGGAAGAGACCTTACAGGTCATCTTGTTCCAATTCCCCAGCCATGGGCAGGGACTCTTTCCACTAGACCAGGTTGCTCAGAGCCCATCCTACCTGGCCTTGAATCTTCCTGGGATAAGTCATCAAAATTGCTCTCGACAACCTGTTCCAGTGCCTTACCATCCTCATGGCAAAGACTTTTTTCCTAATATCTCATCTATACCCATCTTCTTGAAGCCATTTCCCCTTCTCCAACCACTACATATCCTGGTAAAAACTTGCACGTTCCTTGTCTATGCCACATGCATCTACACTTAGGTTTCCAAACTGAAGAGCTGAATTTCACCTCTAATTTCAATATTAGCTACAACTAAAAAAGAAAATCACTTGTACAGTACAGACTCCAGTGTCTTTTAGAAATCATAGTCGCCTAATATTTTGCATGAATTCATGTTAATTATTGGAGTAGCATACAGATGTGTACTATGCTTTATTAAATGTTTATATAAGAAGCAAAACCTCTGCAGTGTATTTAAGAAATTACCTTGATTTCCAAGGTGAAGAAATAACATGCCTGATATAATACAAGAAAAATCAACATTGTATACACCACTAGTGACTACATGATCAAATCAAAATTCTATTTCCATGCTTACTGGAAATAAACCTTATCCTGAATGAATTGCTGTTTCTTTCAACTACATAGTCAGTGATTCTGACTCAACAAAGAGTTGAGGGCTTTGTTTTCTAGACAAATAGGGACACTGGGGGCACTAGCATTTGACTATGGAACCAAAACCAAACTTGCTATAATCCACTGTGCCAGCCAGTATTATACCTCCAAAATGATACCCTCAAAATAAACACCCACCAACCAGGCTGTTGACCTATGTAAGCCAGATCTAAGCAGTAGCACTTTGGAGCCAGATCATGTCTGATCTAGCACTGAAAGACACTTTCCATACTCCAGAAGAGAGGCATCCATACTTTGCCTGGAGCAGGAAGAAACTGAGAAACAGCTTGCTTTGTTATCTGTACTGGAGCAGAATACCTCTGAGAGATCTTGGCATTTTACCCCTCAAGACATTTACTGCTCTGCCTAGATGAGATCAGACAGGTAGAATTTCCATCTGCAATTTCTCCCTCTTCCTACTTTTGTTGCTAAGGTTACAGAAAGAATGCTCAGAAAATGATGCTTTGATTTATTTAAAAATTTTAGTAGGAAATTGTGAAGAATTATGCAGCTTACTACAAATGCATGAAGCAAACCTCCAGTAACCCTGTCACATCTCTCTAACTTTTGTTAAATGTGCCACTGAAAGGTCTGGGGTGTATGTTTGCTATTCTTTTTCGTCTTTTCCCCCCTTGTTATTCACACTGCTATTTGCTGCACACTCTCCAAGATCTCCTTTTGCCAATTTCGTTTTCCAGAATAAGTATACTGTTTTTTTTACTGATGGTCTGTGAACACTTAGACATGCTGCACATGCAGCATGCCAGTGTTCTAGAAGAAAGAACAAAAAATCACTGGTATTTCCATTAGTTATTTCTGTTGTGTGTATGAAATACTACAGCTCTTGAAAGTGTTTCATCAGCATTTTATTCAGCAGTTGAAAATACTTAACTGGCATTTTTGGAAGAATAAATACACATTTTACAAATGGAACTGTCTTGACTCTGATCTCCCTTTTGATATGAATTTTGAGCATTAGCCCTATTTATTATTCTCTTTGAAAAGTCTGTATAACTCATACAATCACAATGAGGATAGATCATTGACTTTGGCATAAATACTAAATTTACAGAGAGTCAAAGAAAGTGTCTGACCAAATCTGAAACAATGGATCCATCTGTTTACATGCCACGTTGTTACTGTTTTGGGATAACAGATAATTGACTTTCCCATATTAAAGATTTGGAGAGACACCGAGTAATCCATCAATGTCAGCAGAATTCCTACAGCTTTGAAAATCTATCCCTAAGGACTGGTACTATCCAAACTGGAATTGTGTGGCCTAGTGTGACAACTTTTTACTTACTTACCCAAATTCCTCTGCACAAACAACTTGGTAATGTATTCACCCTCACTCCCTGCTCCAACCAACTATGCACAATTTGTTGAGTGCTGTTAAATTAGCTAAAGCTGTTTGCTTTGCATGGGTAGAAATGATCATAATCTTCTGCTTTTTGCATGACCAAATTGATAAAAGTCTCCTCTCTTAAGGACACTCCAGGTGAACATGGTGAAAAGGGTCAGAAAGGAAGTGTCTGGGAAAAGAGAGAATTTTCCAGCCTTCACAGCCACACTAATATTCAGCTTCACAAGTTGATTCTATTTTCAGCAAACCCCTGCAAGCAAGTGCTGAGGCATGTATGACTGAAATAATTAATTCAGAAAGTACAAGGTCTGTTGATTCTGCTCATGGCTCTTTTCAGTCATGGGTTCTGCCATTCTGGAATATGCTTTAGGAAGCTGGAGATGAAGGATATGGAAAAGTGAAATCTCATCATTAAGAAAATTCAAAGGCAGATGCCATTAAATTCTGAATTCCATGTCTCCTTCCTTGCTATAAAGATATTCATTCTCATCAATGTGTTAAATTAAATGCCTTGTGTGCCAACATAGCTAAGCATGTGGATATGAGCTCAGGGTTACAACAGATTTCTCTTATTTAGGAGTGAGGAAGCTAGTTTTTAATTTCTTTCCTTTCCCATCCTCTCCTCCTAAAAAGGAAATAGAGAGTGAATCTTTCCTCCAGCCTTTTCCCTTTTCAGCTATACCCGAGTTATTAGCAGAACCATCACCTCTTGAGTTTAAATTGAGAATATTGGAAATGTTGACAGGCTTATTGCTACAACACTTCTTAGAGAGTTGGCAATGCATTCAGTGCAGCTGAACATTACAGCAAGACCCAGTAAAAGTGTTAAGATGACCTTGATATAAATAAGCAATCAGTATATTTAAAAGAAAAATATATATAAGCTATATATATATTTTATATATATATTTTATATATATATACATTCATATGTGTGCTTTATATATCATAGTTTACCATTTTGAAACAAAGTCTGAAAAACAACCAAGGCAGTGACATTTCAGTCTCCTGGCTGGCTAGAAAGTGTGACATCACTAGTAAAAAACTCAGCTGGACAAGCAGAAAATAGGGAGTAAATTAATGATTATCCCAGATTCTGTTTCTAATTGCAGGTGACTACTTTTTGGTGTAATTTAGCAAAAGCAGAGAATTAGGACATTTCATGTATGATCTGTGCTGCTTTCCAGACTAATTCACTTTCTGTATCTTCTTTATAATTATTCAAAATTATCAGTTAAATACTAAATATAGCAGTAATTTTCAGACATTTTAGTTTGTCTTAGGACGTCACACGAAGAGAAAGTTCAAATATTTTTCCTAAGACCACGCGAAAAGGAAATATTTTTTCCCTTGACTCAGTTTGAAAAATGTATATTTGATTTTTCTGAAAATGAATTACATTGTCCATCTCAAAGTAACAAGCTATTTTTAAAAACTAAATTCTTGACAATTGTGAATATAAACATTTTAAAATAACAATAACCACCTTTGTTTAAAAAAAAAATACAGCAAGAAAATTCTATACAACTTAGCCTTTAATTATTATATCAGCTATTTAACACAAAATTTTAGGTATCCTACATCAAAAATATAACATCTAAACATTCTGCTAAATGGAAAACAAAAGATATATCCGCAATGGTTTCAGTGCAGCATACATCCTTAATCTCCACTGTAACTTTCAAGCTCCCAAATATGAAAATAATAACATGATATTTAACTTAATCTATTAAATGGATACCCAAAAAAGCACAAGAACAGCTGGACTCTCTTAAGTCAAACATCTTTATATGGTCCTCAGAACAGACTGGGAAAGAGAACTGGCCTTGATGATCCCTGTGAGTCTCCTCCAACTCAGGATATTCCACGATTCTGTCTGTGTAAAGCCCAGCAAGCACAGGGGACCCAGATAAAACAATGGCAATTCCCCATTTTCCCTAAGGTCCAGTGATCTGCCCTTCAGATTACTGCCCTCCCTTCGGGCTTAACAACCCATGACAAATTGTTATCCCAAGAATTTGCCTCATTCTGTAAATTTGGACATTCACAACATTCAGTGTCAATGAGCTCCCCAGATTTTGCAGTTTCATGATGTGCAGTAGAAAGGAATCATATGGGACATTTGTTTAATCCTCTAGACCATTACACATAATTCAACAGAGACTTCTGGGCTTAAATTACACTGGATTAAATGCAGCAAGGCAACTGTGTTAGAGATACAACTGAATTGGCCTAAGACAACATAAAATAGGGCCTGAAATGGCTGAAAATCTGATGCAATGCCACCTTCAACTGCAAAACCATGTATTTTATTCACAGTTGTTTCAGCCCTGGTCCATACTAAGTAACTGAAGTTTGATCAAAGATCATGAAAAATATTTGCAGGCCTACAGGAAGAGCCCATATTTTTCTTCCTTCTCTTAAATGAGTCATACACCAGAAATCACATATACACCAAAAATCACGTGGTGCAGTAATTATTAACTGTGAACAAGAAATAATTATACATCCTTACAAGTGAAAATAAGAGTGAATATAACTTTTGTTATGATAACGATTTTGCAAGTAGACCTGGAAAGCTTCAGCCATGTAATTAAATCAATTAAAGTGTCTTTCTTGACTTAGAACTTTAAATGAACCTTAACCAAAATCTAATGTTTCCCTTACTTCAGTAAAAGGCTAAATATTATTTGAGCTCGATAATATAGTCTAGAATCTGTTCCTAAAATGAAGCCACATCAGAAAGCAGGTATCAAAAATAAAATTGATGCTTCAGGTTATTAGTTAGTCCCCTCTCCCGACTTTTCTAAATACAAATTTCATAACAGAAATATTGTTCTTTTGCTCTCTAAAGAATCAGCCAATTCCTGTGACAAATTTCTGTTCCACAAAGCTTCATTCCTCCTCACTTATATGTTAAATGCTTCACCTGAAACCTAAAATCTGGTTACACTTTTGTACTGAATATGCATTGCTTTGATATTCATCATCTGCATTATAATGTGACTATGCACTTAGAAAAGAATTCTGTCCTAGTGGTGGAGGGATCAATAGCATCCCTGATATTATTAAACTAAATGGCTAGACAAGAGATATTTGAACTATCAATTTAAAAGGTAAGTAAGCAGTCAACTTTACACAGGCAATTAAAGGCTCTAAAAACTGCAAGTCAGAAAACAGTTTTTAGAAGTAAAGGGGGACATGCTCTTAGCTTGAGATGTGGAAAAAGAACAGAAGTACCCACTAGACTGTGATAATAAGGATTTTTTTTTAAATATAGAATATGGTTGTCAGTAACTTGGAAGGACCAGGGTTTCAGAATACAGTGCTCTAAGTCCATCAAATGCAACTGGCATTGAAGCACTGGGATGAGAAGAAAATGGAAAAAAAAAAAAGAAAAGCAGGAACAAAACAGAGGCAGGCTTGGCCAAACTGACAGCTCACTATGAGACTATAATACTCTTTAGTTTTAAGGCTTCGTTTTTGCATGGGTAAGTTTTTCTACTTTTCATACAGTGCATTAGAGAAGTACTCGCAGGATTGCCTTATCATTTGTCCAGCTGAGGGAAATTTAATCTCAACCATTTATTTTCTTCCTTGCTCAGACTTGCAGTGGGGACACAGCAATGGGCATGCTGACATTGCTGTCAGTAGCTGAGAGTAATTGCTCTCAAATCCCGAGGGCTGTAGAACTCAATCCCTTCTGTTGTTTTTGCCAGTCAGAATCAGACATCTTCACTTCCATGAGTGACTGGGACTGATAAGGGAGAAGCGTTCTTTTGGAAGAAACTCTGGGTCAGAATGCAAAATCCAGCAAAAGACTGGTTTTCATCAGTAGGAAATCCACAGGTGTTGTTTCAATAGGGGCAAGATGCTTTTCAGGCATAAACTACTGCTGCTGCTAAAAATGAACATTTCAAATAACATCTAGAGAAAGTAAAGAAAGGAGAGAAGAAAAGAAAGGACTTCAGTTGGCAACAACCCTATTTTAGTTTAAAGCAATACACAGCAGGAGATATCAGTGACATTCACAGGAATAAATGAATTACTTCAATACAGAAAAAAATATTTTGCACTGAAATAGCCACAATTTTCTATACTTCCAAGTAATATGTTAGGTGGGGTGGAGAAAATCAGATACAGTTAGAGTTTGGTTTGATTTAGCACGCTCAGCATGCTGGTTTTTGCTCAGAACTGAATCTTCTTCTGTCAAACAGCAGCAATCATTCATTCTGTTCTAAGACCTTATGTGAAAAATTATGTTTTTTCCTCACATTTTTGCTGGTGCAAAGCAATAAAACTTTACTGCACTCAGCTCAGGCTTGACTATGATTTAATCTATTATTTTATTGCTGGATTTATTTTTGATATTTGAAGTTTGTGAAAGACTATTGTTTTGATGTAGTATCTCTATACAGTGGGAACAAATCTGAAAGTCATTCACATGATTTAAAGATATTTTGCAAAGTTTTTCACCTTCTGCTCATGCCAATGCAAGCTATATAACAGAGACTTCTCCAAGTCAGTTTCTCTGTATTTTTCCTGCACTGGTGTGACTGCAGTCACAAGGAAGATCTGTGATAAAGAGACCAAAGCTATACATACAGAGGGAAAATCTGTTCTGTATGGAGCTACATACAGCCAAAAACCACAGGAAATCACTTGAAAATTTATTTTAAACTATGGAAAAATTATCATGCAACAGTTGTGCAATGCACAATTGCATATTAATGCATTACCTGTGTATTATTGCATTATTAAGCCTTTTTCAGTGCTCAGTAGCCAGACCTGCATAAGAAAGTCCTATGGCAAAACAGGAATGCATGTGTGGATTCTTCAGTGGTGCATACTGGGGAACCAGCATCCATACAAGATTCATGTCAGAGATCAGCTTCTTTCTCAGTAATGCAAAAATGAGCAGGCAACAAGAACCTCTGATATCCACCTTCATTATCTGTATGGACACGGGGCTTTGGGGATTAATAGATCAACTGGTCACATCATCACCATGAAGATGAGTTCATTTGAACAATATTAATACTAATCTACTTAAGAAAAGTGAGTGATACTTTTCATTTACAAGAGTATATGAAGAAAGGTGGTATATTTGTCTTATTTTTCTCCTTTCTTGAAAGAAGACATGCCAAGGTAGACATATTCATGAAGATGTATTTTCACACTCACTGCTTTTACAAGGACTTACAGTGTTTGCAGCAACAAATTCCACCTGACACATTGCATTTCCTAAGCTCTATTTATCATAAGTAAAAGGCACTTCTAAACGTCCTGAGCACAGTAAACAAAAGCAGTAAGCAAAATCCCAAAACAACCCTGACCCTCAAAACAGGAGAAAAGATTCTTAAGAAAGATGGGAGGGGAAAAAAAAAAAGAAAAGCTAGGCTTGGAATCATTATATTATGAAATCCCAGAAATTTGAGAAACAAACTCTTTAGAAAGAAGAATTCTGAGAGTCCCAAAGTTATTCCAGGAAGAAGGCTTTAAAGTTTGGCTTTGTGACCCTCAAGATATGGCTTAGCCATGGATGCTCCTATCTTCAACAGAGACTCTCTGAAACTCTCATTTGCCACAAGGCCAATAAGACAATTTGTTGCAATGCATCACCAGAATCCTGTATTTTTGGGCTGCCCCTTACAGTTGGTTTAGATGGCTGACAGCATATTTCTTTATTGTCCAAGGCCATCTGTTTTGGGGATTTCTCTCAGACTCTAACATTTGCACCCATCTGTATAAGCTGGGATCTCACTCTTATTATACCACTATTTTTTCCTTCTTCAGAGCTTTCTCTCTCTCTCTTTAGCTATTTGATATTATGGAAATGGAAATAAAAATGTAATAAGTTCCTTATATAATATGACCCTCCTCTGCCTTTGAGCTCTAGGGTACCAATTCAAATAAAGCAAATGGGACTAACCTCCATCCTTGGGAGGCTTTTTGGTCTTGCAACATTATAATCTCTAATTGGCACACCATAATAATCCTTCTAAAGTAGGAGGAGTACTTTCAAGATAGTAACTAAATTATAGGGTAAAATTAATATATAACACTCTTAAAACAGTACTGTTTTAAGTTAAAAACTATCAGGGCTCCTATTGGGCTTGCAGCAGAAACTTGTTGATGTCCTTTGCTTTTCTTTTGGCAACATCCATCTTTGTGGGTTTGTCCCACCACAACACTGCACCTGTGGACCACAACATTTCTATTCTCCAGCATCACAATGGGACTTGGAGGTCTTATCATCTTCTTCCCAAGGCTCTTTTTTCTGCTCTTTTCTGAAGGCCCAGCACATCAAATGGTTATAACCACTGCTTCTGCTAGTCTCTGCAATTTAGTTCAAGACCAGTTCAAGAGAACATCTTTACTTTAAAAAAGCACATGAATGTGTATATCATTTTGTATGAGTCCTTTCCTGAATCACAGTGCCAAACAAATACAGGAGACAAAACAGAGATGTGAAGAGAAACACCTGGGCTCCCTGGTGGCCACACTTCTCCATTTTTAGACCAGAGAGGCTGAACCCTAAAGAGAATCTCACAGTCTTTCCTGTGCATAGGAGGAGGTCCACCCTGACTACTGGAAAGGTGTGACCATTCTACAGTGCACTTGTATTCAGAGCTTTAGAAGATCTGCACTTCATGCTGATGCTAAAATCACTCAAGGTGATATTAAAATAACCTCTAGATCAGGGCTGATGGCTGACCCAGCATGGTGAATCTGTGAAGTTATAGAACAATTCCAGTAACTCTAATGGGAAAAAAATTAATCAAAAGTGTCATTACCTTAAAGTAAAAGGAAATCCAGTGGAACTAAGCTGCACCCCATACAGGTTTGATTTTATAATTTTTCACCTTATGACTGTATAGATTGATAACTCAAGAAATATTTAACAGTTTCCAGAAATTTCTGCTTACTATCTTCCATTTTTTCCTTGGCAGTTTTGGTTTTAGATTTTTTTTTCATTTATTTTTGTTTGGTTTTGTTGTTTTTAGGTTTTTGTTTCAGTTTGGGTTTTTTTGCATGGAGGAATAGAGGTGAGAGAGGGAGTAAAGGCTTGGGTTTCTAAAGCTGGAGAGAAAGTAAACTCATCATTATAAAGAAGGACAGCAAATACTATTAATTGAAAACATGTTCATTATTGTCAGTCTTCATATTAAAAAAGTCTGCATTGCATGGTGAGCCTACAAAATACTTTAGAGAAAACAGTATCTGTAAAGGAGGGATGTCATCATCCTGTAGCATCACTAAATGTTAGTGGCAGGTAATACTCATTCTCTGGATTTCCTTTAGCAAGCACTGCAATGTACACAGAGCAAGGATTTAAAATAATCAATAAGCTCTCCAGCACTGCTGATAAGCTGCCAAGCTGCAGAAGACTGCAACATATGGATTCTTCCTCTGTGGATTTCTGTTGTATACTCTACCTCCTCTATAAGGCCAGGCATCAAGGGGTTTTTTTGTGAGATGCCTGCATGTTGTAGTGGGGATTTTCAATGGAATCCAATAATGTGGAAAACCACAACTCCGTTAACTTATTGTGCTGAAAAGACCTTAGAAAAAAGAGGTTTGCAACAGAACACAAAACCTGAATTCAATAAACTTCTCAGGTTAAGACATTGTAAAGCCATTAATCTGTCAGGAAATACATTCCTGGAAAAATACCATTCTATGTATATCCATTTGCAAGCATACATGTTTTTTTCCCCAAAGTCTTGCTATTTGCAAGTGTTAGAGAAGGACATTGACCATTTCACTCCATAAGAGCTTGGAACTCAACTGAATAGAAACACTGCATAGCAATCTGCAGGTAAGTCATGGAAAGATCAGCTGCTAAAACTTTCCTGTACCTGAGACAGCTTGCACTTTATCTGCTAAAATAACTAGAAGTAAAATTGATCTGTGTTGTAGCCCAAAAGAATCGCTACAAGTATGGGCAGATGGGGATTACACCAAGCAAAAAGGAAGTTAAAAAATCAACATGAAATTCAAAACTACAATTTACCAACCAGTGATTTTCATGTTAGTACAAGAGGAAATGTAATTAGTGCTGTGCAAAGTGGGAACCTTAAAAACAACAAGCACAAAACACACCTCTCTGAAAGCACTATTTTTTTGCTCATGCAGTAGATATATCATTTTTCCTACAGATGGTTTTTATATTGCATTGGTGGTTTTGTTGTGTAAGTAACAACCTAAAATCTGAAAGCTGCTTTTTTTCCTCTGAGAGTGAGCTTCTTGGAACTGAAAAAAAAAAAAAAATCCAACACTGTTGTTTTGAAAGCAGATTATAATGACTGGAAGATGTTAAGTGTAGTTTATTCCAAGCTGTATTTGATTGAAAAACAGGATGTAGATTTTATTAATAACAAAACCTCTAACTCAATACTTAAAAAAACTACCACCACAACAACAACAATAAAAGAACCAAAGAAGACAGGACAGAGAGCTAACTGGCAGCTAAACAAGAAATTAGAGGTTGAATGACACAATAAGACAGAGGGAGAATGTCCCAAGACTTCACACAGATGGATTCAATCCATCTTATTCTTTGTAAAAATAAAATAGTATGCAATTTTTTTTCAATGCCAAACCTGAATTTTCTTCCAATTTCTCATTTTTCTAGGGTCTTTTCCCCATTGTGCCTGGATATCACTCTCCAGAAAGATCAGGCAAAATCTCACAAATTGAGGTGTTTACATCAACTTTAGAAAAGAATTCGATTTTATTCTATTTTAATACTATTTACTTTTCCAGCATTCCAGCAAGAACTGCTAAAACATGCTTCCCTTAACTGTTTTCCAGCAAAAAAAGCAAACATCCTCAAGAAACTATCTTTAAAAGTCATAGAGGACAGGCTGCAGCCTCAGGACAATAGAAAACTCCAGCTTCCATGTGCTCATGGGTTCCACAAATACAAAGACCAGAGGTACTCTTACCCACAAGTATTTGAATACCCTGAAAGAAACGACCTAATTTTTTATTTACCCCCAATCAAAGACAATGAAATGAATGAAATTAATATCTACCTCAATCTGTGTAGTGTTGTCATGTCCCTCTTCAAGCAGCAGGTCTGTGAAACCCCCTGGCTCCAAGGAATCCTGCCCCATGCTGGCTCTGTTGGTGTCCACTGATTTGAGGGACTCTGTGTGCCTTCTCCACCTGTGGCTGCTCACATATGAATCCACCTCCACATTCTCCTCCACTCGAGGGAAGCTCTGAACAACTTCATAAAACACACCTGTTTGACAGGAAAAGAAAGGCAAAACAAAGCCATGTAGTAAGTGAACAGAACACTGGTTTGCTAGTCATAATTGAAAAAAATAATTTTTTATAAAGGTTTTGTACAACTCCATAAAAGAGCCATTTGTATCCCTGATAAAGTTTTTGTAGCAATGTAAGTTTTAAAAACAACTATTATACTTCTACAGAATTCAGGAATTTAAACTGTTTTGTAGACTTCTCTAAACATCCTAACTATTTTATTTTTCTGCTTGTTTTCTGTCTGGGAAAAGCTTTTCCTGTAACATTTGTAACTTTATTACATGTTTACCCATAACTGACACTTTTCAAAATAGAGTAAGTCTAACAAAAATATTTTAAACACCTAAGAAAACAAATGTAGAAGAGACAGAGAAGCTCTTGTACCGGCTTAGGTTTTCCTACTAATTTTATGTTGAAAGATCTTGGAAGCCATGGTGAAAGGCAAATAAACATTATGAAAGATGTGAAATTCTCATAAACAGCTGTTCCAGTGCATAAATAAAGCTGTCCTGCTGCATAAGTGATAAACATGAATGATGTGTGAAATCTGCAGACACTCACTATATCTTCTGCAAGGAGTGAGCAGTTGGGTGGTGTGTTTAACGTATTACTTTTGGACACTTTCATGCTCATTTGCAACTTTTTCATACTAGTAAAACTAGCAGCAAAACAAACCTATAAAACCATCAGCAGACAAAACCATTAATTCTTCAGAAGTTTTCATTTTGCCCAATCCAAAACCCTGTCAAAGTGTTTTTCTGTTTTTGTTTTTTTTTTTTGTTAATGCCATCAAGAGAAAGTGAAGCAAGTTTGTGTATTTTGCACTAAAAGTCAGATAGTCTTTTCATACTGTCTTTGTGTCTAAAAGAAGTAGAGGGGTGCTGTGTGCTTTTGATGTGCCAGGAAGAAGGTGATTTGGTTCAAAAAACAGAGAAAAAGACCTCTCAAAAGGAGTGGCAAAGTAAAGGAAAATGCTGAAAGGATAGACTGGTAAACAATTATGTGCAGAAATACTTTCATTGCTTTTTTTTTTTAACAGAAACTTATGAAAAAAAGATGGTACCACTTTCAAGGTTCTTAATAAACATCATGCAGGTTGTCAAAGTACAGAAGAGATGGGAAAATAGAAAATTAGCCATCAAAGGTTTAAATAAGTGAGATTTTCCTACATCACAGCACGAACAGGTATAGGAGCCATGGGTATAGAAAAATCTGTCAGACATTGTTCTTGGCAGACCAGAAAGTGTTACAATACAGAAGCAATATCTAATACACTTTAGGCTCTATGTGGTTTCCTTTTTCTATCAAACTCCCCCAAATCTACTGAACTTATTTCCTAAGTTATTTGATCAGTCTCAACCAAGCTGAAATTATGTGAGATGAAGGTGCTTGGTCAGCTAGAGAAATCAGAATTTAATTGACATGCAAAACAAACAATATCAGGCCATATCTTTCCTCAGACCCCAAGAAATGTGACTTCTTTTCTTTTAATAGGTGGCTTTTTGAAGCCTCTTTCCTTGCATTTCTTGAAAGCCTTAGAACATTGTCTTCAAGAAATTGCAACTGTGCTCCCTGTTTTATCAGCCAGCCAGCAGCCTGCTGCAGAGGGACAGCTCAGCAGGTGACCTAACTTATTCCTCCACATTCTTTATCACCATCTATTCAGAGCAGCCATCCCTGCTCCAGCTTGCAGGCACTTCCCTGTGCTGTTATGGGGATCAGACATGGCAAACAGCCCAGCTCCATGGGCAGAGAGGGCTCCCTGCAGTGCCTGGGCTGGCTCCATGGAGGCTGTGCTTGCCCTCCTGCTGCCACCAAGGCTGTGGCACTGGGACATCACACACCTTCTGCAAGCCTTGAGGAGCATCACACACCTCCACACACCTTCTGCAAGCCTTGGGGAGCATCACACACCTCCAAACAGGCACCAGGCCACAGCACTTCATGTGCATGCACATGTCTGCATGACCCCTTCCTTGCCCTTCCCCTGAAGCACCTTTCTTGCCTGGTCTTGGTGGCTCAAAACCCACACCCAGAGAGAGGCAAAAAAAGAATTTCACCCCCATTTTGCAGTCCCACTCCAGCCTACTCTTTTCACGGATATCGTAAATGCTTGACATGCTGAGGCAATCACCTAAATTAGCAAATAAAACACGTGAAAGTTAGGAGAGGATTTTAAGTCCCATTCACTCAAGTTGAGACCCATCTGTAAAGAAAAACAATTATACCTTGTTCTCCCACATCCTGAATAGAAATGAATGTAGTTTCTAACCTTTAAGGTGTTTGTAGCATAAACTGGTTTTTAAAATTATAATAATACAATGATGGTGAGAAGGAAAGAAGTGCGTGGGGTATTTCCACTGGCTTGGAAATTCTACACAATTTTCTCCCTATTTTCTTTTACAGTACAATTGCATGATGGCATCTGCATAATTTGGCTTGGGCTGTTCCCCATTACAGAGATTTTCAATGTCGTCAGTGCACAATTTTTATTCCCTTTCAAACTTTTAATTATATATTATTTTTCTCTTTGAAAGAAAATGTTCTAAAACAGTCTTTCTGCCACTACACCGATAAACTTTTTTTTTACAGGTAGAAGCTATCCTGACATAAGGAAGCTTTAGAATAGCCTAACTGTATTCAGAATGCATGATATTCTTCTAAATTGAATAGTAGCAAGAGTTTAATGCAGGAAGTGATAACTATTCAGTTTAAAACTTATCTTTGGAGGTTTTTTCACCATGAAATCTGTAAAACATTGTTATCAATAGATTAGTTAACTCTCCTGGACTGGCAGCATGAGGATACTGAGCTACAATGTGAGATAAAATCTGGATGTGATTTCAAGAATAAAGAAAGAAATGTACTGTGAGATTCCTCCTTCATTAAACCTTTTCCTTAAACTACAGGTGATAGAGAGAGAGGGGTGACTAACTTGGCTGGGCCAGCTCTGCTCCAGAATGTTCTCTGTTTATCCCAGCAGATCTCTAATGCTGAGAAAATGAGCTGAACAGAAGGTTTTACTTTTGTTTAAATAAAACTTATATAAATTTTCTGATAATGGATAGATAAATTATTTTTTAAGTTATAAAAGGAGGCATCCCATAAGAAAGAGCATTCAGAGACCTAAGATTCATACACTTTACAAGTTAGAACTGTTTGATGTTACCGTTTGAAATCTCTGTGTAGCTAAAAAATCATATAGAAGGCATTTTAGGGGGAACGTACTGAAATATCATAGTCTTATCTTTTAGATCTTGGAGCTCTTGTTTTAATTAACACTGAAGGAGAATATGTCATTCCAATCAATTGAAAAGAAGACAAATGCTGTAATGTCTGATTTATAATAAAATCACAATATTGGCAGGCACAGATTACTAGCAACTTGTTTGACTTATATGAACAAAGATGTAAAACTACATCTTCAAGAGATTTAAGGCTTTAAATCTGTTAAAGAGGGAACTACTGTTTTCAACTGATACTTTCATGGTGTAAACCATCAGAATTTTATATATAGTACTGTCACTGCATGCCACTATGTCTGTGGGAAGGTCTGTATGGCTGATCCTGTACTGCAGTATTTTGAAGCAGTGAAAATAGAGTAAGGTCTTTCTAATGAATATGTAATGAAGATGATGTTTTGGCCTGAACCTTCAGCTCCTGCTCTTGAATATTTCATAAAATTAGTGATAAAAATCCTTATGTCTGCAGCTCCTTTCCTCCTTGGGTTACACTAAAATTTAAGACTTCAGCTCTGTGTTGAATAAAGTTAGAGAGACAGTGAGGTGGGGATAAGGGAAACAAATCTATAAAAAGCTTTCACTGATGGGAGATTATTTGGTGACTGTTGGGAAGATCAAAAGCTCTTGCCACAGTTGGCCAGTTCAGCCCTTCACAGCTGATGTGACTGATCAGAATTTCCATCAAAGGCTTTAAAGGAATAGGAGCATCATTCACACAAACAGGAAACACTTGTAAAGAATATTTAGAGAAGACATTGAGGAATGGCAACAGGTGAAAATTACAGACAGAATCACTTTCACTTATATCTAAAACAGGTGTTTCAAATTTCCTCCTGTGCAGGTTTACATGCCCACATAAAAAAGAAAGCTTTTGGCATCCATTGCTTAAATCACCATGTACCCAGGTAACGGCTTTTTTACCACTTGAGCTTTCAGTTTAACAAGTACTAACGAATTTTTTAAATGTGTTAAACTAAACTGATGGAAGACACACATGTGAAAGCTCTGTCTTGTACATCAGGAGGTTTCTGACTTTTGAGGTGGCTCTGCTGATCTGAGGTTTTGGGCAGGAAGATGTGTCCTGTACTGTGAAATACAGAGAACTGCTTAACACTTATGCCATTAACATAAACCAATGCTGTTTGTCCACTTCAATATTGTGAATTATACAAGTGGCTCTAACAGATTCAGAAATGCTGGGCTGAACAACAAAGATGTGCTGAAAGGGAAAGAAGACATCTCAGTGTGGTGGGGACATGGATTCTCAGCTTTTCCAAGCCCGCTTAAAAGAAAAAGGGAGAAATTCTAAACAAATAGGCCCAAAATGCAACAGCCCAACTTGACAAGTAAGACAGCTATTATTTTGTAAGGAAATACATAAAGCTTTAGGTCTACATAAAGGAAGAAACAACAAAAAAGAAACTTTATATTTTTATGGGTGGCAACATAACCAAAGGACAAAGAAACCTGATTTTGGAAAAAAAAATGGCAAACACACAAATCTTCTTCCATTAATTCAACTAGTTTTGGGTTTCCCCCCTGCTCTTTTTCATGAGGTCAAGGTTTTGTGGAGTGTTTCACAGCAGAATTTCAGAATTACATTTCTGAAACATGTGTTATTTACATTTCACGATTGCAGACATTTGAGCCAACTCTGCAATTTGACTAATTTCGTAAATGCATCATAATCAGCAAGAATTTTTTTGAAAGACTAGAAATACTCATACATTGAAACCTTTATTCAGCAGATTGCTTGTGAGATACATGCTCAACTTTCTAAATATGCCATAGCCCAAATGCCAGCAAAATCAAGTATCAAATATACAAATTTTTTTCACCAAGGGACAGAAAATTCTATCATACTACTTTAGCTTAAATAACTTTCTGTAGCTTGTCCTATGAGTCTTTATTTCTGTTACGAACCTTTTAGTAAGGGTAAGAAGCCAAGAAATGCTGATGAAAGATAAGAATACTAGTCCCATGAAGTGACAGACTCTTTCCAAACATAAACATGCCCTTAAAGGGTTCTCCAGGTACAGGGCTTATATATTAAATGATGAATATCACAGCAAAAATCAGTCATACATCTCAAAAAAGGGAAAATTTCTAGCTTAAAGTAACTCTGCCTACGAACATCTCAACAAAATAGAACCTTTATTCTTCGTCTGTCTGATACATGGGCCTAGGACCAATTCCATCTTTCTGATTTTAATTTAGGAAAGATAGATAAGCTTGATGTTCAATATGTCCTTGATAACGATAGAAGAAATTTCTTAACAAATTAAAAAATAACATGAATTTTTAAAACTATCCCACACTGATAATTAGCACACAAACAGCTGTGTCAGTTTGGGTCATGACTTGCATCAACCAAAAAAAGATGAGATCCTCATAGTTTTCTTTTAAAGCTTATCTGAAACTGCTAACAGAATTGTAATAATATATGGGAAAATAATGCTTAGTATGATCTTATTTTTCCCAACAAGGGATGAGAATTTATGAGGCCTGCAAAGGGAATCAGAGGTCAACGATGATAAAACTCGGAATGATGGAAGATAATGATAGCTGTACTGCTGTTGAATTGTTTGCTCAGAACAAAAAAATAATGTCTAAAATAATAACACTACCTCGAGGTATGTTTTCATTACAATTATATAATGAGTAGAGACTAAGACTCATGTCCAATACAGAATCAGTATCAATAACAATGGTATTATGGCAGAGAAACATAATATAACTGGTAATTTCCTTCCACATCCATTTTATCAACAATATGAACTCAGATGTTCCCCTTCTCAACTGCCTTCTATTCAATAGCTATTTTTCACCACTACAAGTGGTCTCAAAGAGCATATTACCACACTTCTAGAACTTATCTTTGTCACAACTGCAACTGCTGCAGGCTGGGTTCTGTAGCGTTTTGTTCTAGTTTTTATTTTTGTTTGTTTTAACTGCCTTATTTCCTTTCACTTTGGAATTGCTTATGTAATCATACAGGTAAATTAAAATGGCATAAGTAAAGGCAAGATCTGAGTCCACTGGTAACAATACTGTCACTTTATTAGCCTACATCAACACTGAGGAAATACTGTAAAATTCCAGCTTCACTTGTATTCTCCAGCTACATAAACACACACTGAACATTGAATTTACAGACAATCTGATTATGGCTTTATAATTTCTTATACATTTGTTTTGCTATTCTTTCTGTCAGTTCCACCTGGGGACCAAGATCTAAATTGCTGACTGGATACATACAGAACCAAAAAAACACAACTTATGTGTCAAAGAAGGCTTGCAGTCTTGAAGACGCTGAATAATAAGAGGAGGGAGAGAATTTTGGTCAGTACACAGTGATATCTGTAATCACCAAAATTTGAAGCTATTTTAGTAAAAAGAAGAATTAAAATAGGGGAAAAAAGTGTTCTAATTTGATGTGGGTAATTTTTTTTACACACATATTCTAGAAGGATTTAAGTTGCTTTCACAACTGAGGTTAGAACAAGAGTCTAGGGAAGGCTGATTGTAAGAGAAGTGGAAGGCATAAAACATTTCACACCTTCTAGGTGCTTACAAGTCTTATGCACATCTGCATCCCACACTTGCAGACCTGTTTAGTATTATTTTTGTAATGATAAAAACACAATTATGATTAAGCTAACAATGCAGAGTATAATCCTTTATCTCAGCCCTCCACTTTCTGAGAAAGGAAGACAAAATCACCTTGAGAAGAAAGATAATGAAGTTGGAATTGATTCTGCTTTAGCCTTTCCTTACAAAATAAAAAGAAAAAGAAAAAAAAAAATAGAAGACAAGAAGCTGTAATAGACTTAGATGCCCAGCCACAGCAAATTCAATTTGAGTAATATTCACTTAATCTTTGCACACTATACTAATATGTTCAATATCCATATTTCCAGTAGCACTTGCAATAATTATTAGTAATGCAGACACCCAGCTGTACATTGATGAATATTTAGCACATACTAAGTTTCCAAAAGGAAGTATATCTATAATGCTCTTATGTACCCAGTGCACAACTCATGCTATTAATAATTTTATTTTCTTGTGGATTATCAACTACAACATAGAAAAGGAACTAGTTAACACATTTTAAATAATTTGATGTTTTCTGATTAACTCGGAGCAATAATGTTAAAATGTTAATTCATGTGTAGTTCATGTATTTTCCATCCAAACCTCCCTATAATACAAACTCTTGCTAAATGACAGAATTGTTTATTTAAAAATGAGTAAAAAGTAAAGAATTCAACAACAAAAAAAAATGCCCTGCCAAGAGAAATGGAGATCTCTCTATAATATTCTATTTATATGCAAATTCTTACTCAATTCAAAGGCTTTCCAGAGAATACTAATACCACTGTACCTTATTTAAACACATTGTAATGAAGTTGTTTGTTTTTTTTTTTGGTCAGTAGGTGGATTACAGTATGATTGCTGGTATTGGACAGTAGCACTAGAGCTGTCTCCTACGTGTCCACCTCACTGTTCCAGCTTGAAAGCATCTTTCTTTTTCCTGAAGGATCTATCAAACCTAGGCACTAGAATGACCTGAGGATACGAGAGAAAAGCATGCAAAAAAGTGAACTAGGCATTCTTAATTTGAGCTGCAGCATATGTTCTGGAACTCATTTTGCATGACTTGTTGAGAAAGAAGACAGTAAATAACTGGGATGTATGAACCTGTGCTAGCTTGGCTAATTATGCCCTTCCCAGCAGAGAGTGCCAAATACAACTTTGGTAGAAGGGTTATCTTCAGTTTTAGCCTGAGGGGAAGCCAAGGGCTAAGGCTAAGCCCATTGCTCAGAAAATGGATTAGCACAGAGAGCACACACAGTGCCTGTGCACAGCAGCGTGCAGGGGAGCAGAGCAGAGATTGCAGGGACACTGCTGTGGCCAGGACACCACTGGTCAGCTCTGCACAGGCTGCCACTCACTGCTGCTGGAGCAGCACCACAGGGCAATCGGCTTCCTGGGCAGCCCTGTCAGGCTGACTTCGAATCAGGCACAAGGATCAATGCCAGCACTCACCCCAAAGGCAGCCTCCAGGATGGGGCTGCTCAAGCAAAGAGACACCGATGGAAAACAAGGCTCACGTATCAACACAGTGGAGCTGCCCAAACATACAGGTACAGGCAACATCACCTCAGGGGCACAGGTTAAAGTCTCAGCAACCTCAGGGGCACAGTGGAAATAAAGAAGAAAGTTGGCACAATGGGATAATCCCTCATCAGGTACAACAAACACTGATGGCAACAGATGAAGGATTTCAGCTCCTCCCTTGTCAGTGGTGCCCAAGGGACTGAAACCATCCTTGGTAAGTTTGTCTGCAAACAAGGGCAAACTCCTAAGCCTCTTACTCTCTCCAAACAGACTTATTAATGAGTTTGTGGCAGCGTACCAAAATACAGCCTACATACAGAGTGACACTTCTGAGAACTCAACACGTCCTGGACACTTCAAAGAAAGGGAGATCATTCCATGTAACTCCAGAATGACTTAAAAATGGCACATTTCTCACTCTGCATCCTCAATCCCCTCTGCCCCCATAACACGAGTGGAAAAGAAGTGTTTTGCAGTATTTGATGTTTCACAGAGCTCAGGATTTGGAAAACTGGAAAATGAACAAGCAATTGCTGTTGCCCAGAAATGTGTAGCAGAGAATGTAATAGTAATCTGATATTATAAAAGCTGAAGAAAAAAACAGCATGATTTTTCTTCCAGTAGAGTGGCAAAAGAGAATTTTTTGAAGATGGAAAAATTAAAATTTACAGCTGCTTATGGAGACATAACTTGGACTTCTTTACAGCTCAAGATCACAAATTGCTTTCTATCAGAGCCATAAATTTAAACCCCTTCACTTTCATTATGGATCAAACAAGGAAACTAAATATCTTCTTTCATTTTCTGCACACAAAGACTTCCTAGACCAACAACGATTCAGGATTAAGACAGATTAATCCAGCTGCAAGTAAACAGATTGATCATTTGTGGAATTAATGAATTCATTTAATAAACAGTAAAGGCTTAGTGCCAGAACTCACTACATTGTGGTGTCAAGATGGTTTTCATGAAATGTCCTGCAATCAGTAAAAGTAAATTGTCATGTTCAAATAGAGAGTTGCTTCAAGGGTCAGGAGAAGTAAAGGTGGTTTCACTGGGCTTATATGGTACATGTTTAGGTTAGCAATGACTGAAAAACACATTAAAAGCTAGTACTTTAGAATTCTTAAGATATCTTTACCTGTTTTTCATGCCTTATAAATACACTGAATAATGCTTACAGTGTTTTATCTGTGATGCTTTTTTTAATTTTTTTTTTTAATTTTTTTTTGGTAGAGATGGGATGATCAAGAAATGAAAATTGTATTTTATTAAAAAAAAAAAAAAAGAAGACATTAAAGCTTATTTCAAGGTCACTTCACCCTCAACTTGAAATTGCTGTTCAACTTAAATTTCTCTATATCTTTACCCAGTTCCCTCATTATTTCATATTTTGTTCCAAAAGAATAGAACAAAACTTTAAAAGAAGACCTATTGCCTTCCATTTTCACTCACATGCATGAAGTAATTGTTTAAGGACTTCTGTAAACACAGTATGGATTCTAAATAATAAGGGATCCAATCTGGTCCAGTGCAGTACCACAGATATGGTCCTCTGTCAGACCAGTCACTAGAGAAGTCAGAACTTTTCAATTTTTGAGGAAGCATAAGAGAAACCCAAGTAAATATAGTAATATATAGTGCAGAGATGGATTCTCTAAAATAAACTAAATATATCCTGTAAAATGCAGTTTACTCATATTTTTTAGTATTCTTGCATAATAGCTTAATGAATGCCTCTCTTTTGCAATCTGTATGATGCAGATAATGAAACTTACTTTTTCTCTTAAACATGGTCAGTGTTACTGATGACAAGCACTAGATAATAGCTACGTACTCTTTTATTACTAAAAGGTCATTGCTTATTTCTTCCAGTCTCTGTTGGCAAAGTATTTTCTGTCTTGTCTAATGAAGATTAAATTTGTCACTGAAATCACAATGGGTCTAAATGCCTCCAATTTTTTTTTTTTTCCCCCGGAGAAATTCTCATTTTAGCTTCAGCTAAAATCAGCTAAAATCCTAGATCGAGATATCTGCTGGAGAAAAACATCATGTTTCTAGCACACTAATGGGAGGAAATTAGAGAGGAGATTGTTTTTAAGCTCTGGCACAAAATCTGCCTTGCTAGACTTGATGTGAGACCAAAGAAAAATAAATTCATAGGTTGAGGAGGAATTATTGTAGAAATGTGTTTAGAGTCAAAGAACAGCTGTATTAAACCCATCAGAAATCAGAGGAATAAAAATACAAATTAAGCCCGCTTGAGATATGAATGATAGAAAGACATCCTTTGTTTGGCAGAAAAGAAATAAACCCTTTGAAAACTGGCAGAGATACTGGAGAAACAGAAGATAAAATATTGCATCAATCTTGAAACTTGTCAAAGCAATGAAATTATCCAGAAAATGTTTAATTGAACTGCCCGATTCATGGAGTATTGAATATTGCCTTTGTCTTTCCCCAAAGGCAGATGAGCTAGTACTGTGCATTGTGCAGCTGTGGGGAGTGAAGTGCAGGAAGGGCATGTTTTCACAGTTTTAACTGATGAACAGGACTGGCAGGACTCAACTCCCACAAAGGCATCTTAGAATCTACAGATAAAACCTGTTTTTTTAATAGATGTTATATTTGACACTGTTTACATGCACTCCCACCATACCAAAATAAAAATAAGGAACTGAATTGCTGGCACCCACTTTTAATATACAAAAGTTACATGGAACTTAGGCATTTGGACAGACATATTCTGGGAGAAGACTGAACGAATGTGTTTTTGACCTTCTGTATTAAACACCTTCCAATTCAACCACAATACTTCCAGGAGAAAAAAATTATCAGCTTTGCAGCACTCCTGCTGTGGCATGTTAGCATGCTGTGGACATACATTTCGTCTGTGCACTTTTTTAAAAAAAGGAGGCAGCAATGGATACTGCCATGTTGCAAAGCACATGGTGTTTTGGAAGCTGTGAAGGGATGAGCCAGCTTAAATGACATCAGTCTACACTTTATAAAGGGACAGATTTGCAACTCTCTGCTGTGCCAGTGCTCTTCTAAGTGGAAGACAGGACATTATGTAATGTGTGAAGAACATTTCACATTAATCATCACATGAAGAATATGTTATTTTACTTTTCAGAGGGTAAAAATAGAGAGTTCAGTATACACTTAAAAAACACAAATGTGATTAAATGCTTAGGAGGAGCTTATTTTCAAAATGAAGCTGAGCTTATAGGAAGACAGACTTGGTAGACTCAGTGATTAGATGCATGCAAACACTGCCTAGTGCCTACAGAGAGCTGAAGGAACAACTCTGGGAGGAAAAGACCATCTTCATAAGATGGATGGTTTCCTGCTTGGGTAGTCACTCCAGTACAGAGCATTTACACTTCTATTCAGCCACTCGCTCAAGCTCTTGCTCAGGTTCTTCATTATCACTGGCTAGAAAGCAAATTCAAAGGAGAAAGGAGAAAAATATCTTTACGTAAGAGAGAAAATAGAGTGTTTTAGAAGTTTTTAAGATAAAATGCCATTTCAGTGTGTAATTATTAAACAAAGACAGGAATATCCATGTACAGAATGAGTTGGGAAAATAAGTCAAAATTTGGCCTATTTTGTTAGAGATTGGTATTTATGTAAAATATATTTTAAAAAATCACCTGTGCTTCTTCTCATTCTACTCACCACAGATGTTATTCCTAAGAAGCACAAAATAATGCTTCTCAACGTGCTGTTTCTTTTCTCTTTCCAAAGGAAGAATAGTGCCAACAGTCAGCTATGACTCCCCGTGCCCTGCCCTTGAAATTCAATGACAGAAGAGCACTATCCAGATGCACAAAAAGGCATCTTTTAGAGCAGTCTTATATTTCTTTGTCACAGCATCTTGCTGCCAAGGTTTTAACCCACTTACTGGCTGACAGCCCATCCAGAGCCAGAGCAGCCACAGTAAGGTTTGCAAACCAGCTCTTCACATCTTGCAGCAGGGAACAGATTCAAAACCAGCTCGACTGCATTCAGTGTTGTAAGAGCAAAAAATTTGCCTGATTCCTGGAAATTAATATAACCCTAGAAATCATTTGGTTCTGTTTCCAATTATTAGCTCAATGCTAATTTAGGGCACAAACTGTCCCTCTATACCACATGTATTCACACTGTCAAAGCACTTGCAACTCATGCAAGTCCCAAGCTGGTGAACTTTAATGGGACTTTAACAGCCCCTAAAACTGCCCATTTCTACAGGCCTGTCAGTTCCACTCCAATGAGGAGTTAATCTTAAATTAATTTGTCTTCTTGCTGAATGCTGACTGCCTTCCTCAACACACACATCTCATTTACCCAAGCAGAGAACCAGCTCAGTCACTAAAGATGTATCATTCCATGTCTGAATTATAGAGGGATAAATGACCAGTTCCTGGATATCTAGGTGTCTTGGCCAACCAACTGCTGAGCTTGCACAGGCTGGCTGTCCTTCTGCAGTATGTCCCACAGATCCATCTCTTCCAAACCCACTACCATTAACAGGCCTGGTTTACAGTATTTTCTCTTCAGATAACTTTAAGGGTGAGGATATCTAGTGCTAAAGGATGCAGTCAGGCTCAGTGAGTAAGGACTGGCATCCCCACTTTACCAAAAAGCTGGCTTGGCCACTTTTCTTACCTGCCTGAGCTGCTCACTTGATCCTGCTTTCCAGCTTTGGAAAGCATATGCTCACTGTGACAGAACTGTCTCTTGAAATTCATAGTAAACTTTTCTTAAATCAGGGTTAGTTACAGTCCCCATACATTTTATAAAACATCTCTCCTTTGTTTGTATTAGTCTTCATTATTTTCCATAAAAACATCAAAAGCAGGACATCTTGTTGGGAGATGGAAGACCTCCCTCAGAGTAAAAGTAACCTTGAACTCTCTGCCTCACTTCCCTAAAGAGTGCACAACCACCAGGATATTATGAAAGCACAAGACACCAGTCCTTGACCTCAGAAAACAAACTGGAAGCTTCTCTCATTGGCAAAGACCAGCCACACTCTCAGAAGTGCATTGCACATGCTGGATCCCAAGGCAAGAGGTCTTCTGCTGCAAACCTTAAGAGCAGTTAAATTAAGTTAATTCCTAGAAAGAAGCAGGATTTCAGACTCACAATTGGCATTGCTTGATTTTGTTTTTAATTTTCTGGCCAGTCCTGGATCCACAACTGAGTGTTTGGGACTGCAAACTAAGTGATAACAGCAGCAACTCACACAAGGCTTTAATTACACTAATAAATTACAAAGCTACAAATTTGCCATGAAAACACTGAGTTTGTATGTGCTGAGGTCCTTCATCACATTCGTAACCTTAAACAAATTTGGGAGGAAGAGTTTGTTAAACACTAACCAGTGTTGACAGCAAATGCCCGCTTGCTTCAAAGACTAAAACCAGTTTTTCAGCCTGTGTATCACATGCTTTTCAATCATGTGGAGGTTTCTCATAGTTTGGTGCCTTTGGGCACATTGTTTGGCTCTAAGTGAGCCCACAAACCCACTGACACTTCCATGAACCAGGGCCTTTCAAAGATTTGTTATTTAACTGAACTTTATTGCATAACACACAGTGGACATTTTTCCCCTTTTCCTTAATGGTAAACCATAACCTCACAACTTCTTGTGCCCCAAATGAATCTCCATTTCTGCCTGGTTATACCGAAAGCAGCAGATCTTCCACACCACATAATGCAGGCATCCCTTCACATGATTTAGCTAAGCTGTTTCAAAGCATCTGTCCAGTATAACCTGTTTGTAAAAAAGTATGAAGCATATATCACTTTTTACCTACTCCTGGAGGAGAAAAGTAATAAAAGCACATTCAGCCTCCTCCTCTCATATAAATGCAGTAAGAAGGGAAATGCAACAACTTACTTTATTACTCCCATCAGTTTTGCTGAAGTAAGGAGACTGAAAGCTGTGGGAGAAAACTTTCTGTGTCATTATACAGCCTCTCCACAGGAAGCACAGGCTTGTCAATATATTGTTTTTTACCCTCACCTTTAAATATGAGTGATTTCACATATAACAGCTCATACAATATCTTTTAGATCTGTAATGCACTCAACCAGGGGCAAACTGAACCTTGCTTTTTTTTTTTTTTTTTTTTTTTTATGGTTTGTTTCGTTGGTAGGTTTTTTCCCCTATATGTGCATGTGACCCCATCACTCCTCCATGTGTGCCTTCCTCCTTCCTCCCTGCAGGGTACAAAATCCACAGACTGACATTCCCTCTCATGTCCTTGGACTCCATACCAAGTCTCTCCTCATACAACCAAAGCTGTCTTTCCCATACCTTGAATGACAGGCTTTAATAGAGCATTTAATATCCAGTGCCCTGACAGGTCTATCCCATCAGCAACAGGCCTAGATGGGGAATTCCTCCTTTTATAGCTTTACTCAGGCTTTATTTTGCTGCCAGTCCAGTTATTCAGCACCTTCCAGCCTCACTCTGATCATCTCCTTTTCCACAGCTGCCTGGTCTCTCCAGATGAGCCTGTGCTCTCCCAGGAAGAGCACAGACCCCATGTTGCAGCACTTTTGTTTAGCCCAGTTTCAGGGAGCAGGAGCAGAGCAAGGAGGAAAAGGTAATGTTACATGCAGAGACTGTCTCATAGCCTCAGCCATAGAACTTGGCCCCACTTGCCTGCTACCTCTTCCCAATCTTATTGCCTGAAATCAGATGTTATCCTCTCCAGTGAGCTGTCAGAGGAAGATAAAACAGCAGAGGGGAGGGTAAGATTGCATGGAGTTCTGCAGTCTGAAAATCACTTCTCTGAAAAGCAATGTGACAAGCCTGAACTCTATTTTGCTATCATATATTTTCTCAGTATCACCGAAGGAATCTTATTTCTTGTTTAAAAATTTTAAAATTAAGACATTATCTGAATTTAATATGAGAGACTTGTTATATTATAAGTGCATAGAAACAATGCTGGGCTTACTTCACACTGTTTAAGGCTGTGGACAAAAAACTTACATGTTTTAATTTACAGAACAGTCTATATGCATACTATTATCTGTTACTGTTCCATGAATATATGTGACATAAATCATTAAGAAAATCCTTTAGTCAGGCAGTAACAAAAGACAAAGTGGTTTGCATGCACACACGGAAGGAATGAAATGACTGTGCATGGTGTGGATGTGGGATGTCTAGATTCCAGGGAAAAAGCAAAAGGTAATTTACTGATGATATCTAATATACAGCAGCACCATAAAATTACTTGCTATGGAGTGGGCTCCTCTTGCTTCTCTTAGAAAGCTCAGACATTAGAAAATTCAGAAAAATAATTCTAATATTATTCTACTGCAAAACACATCATATAGCCAGTAAGTTGGCGCATTTAAATCTCACAAAGTGATCTAGAAGTGATACATTTGGCATTACAGTTAATAGGAGCACTTGCTGGTGCTCTGCAGAGAGCTGATTAGTCACAGCACATAGTTTCCTTTAGTTTTCAGCTATTAAACAACACTTAAAAAGTTAAACTCCTATTAAATATTTATCTGATATTTATTGTTCCATGTAAGCAATTGCTGCAAACGCCACAGGAATACTATTCTGTTGCCAGAAAGAGGATGCAATGGCAAATAGTCTGGGAAGTAAGCCCATAAGGCAACATCTGAGTTGAAATATGAATTTGTGAACCCTTTGGCCAGGATTGCTCAACATGACTGAGAATTTCACATTTTGCAGACGCTTGACTTCAGCATCTTAAAGAGGCATAATTTTTGCAGTGTGATCTATTGACTCTTTCTGAACATCACTCCATCCAGAACATATCCCCACAGACATCCTCCAACTCTTGATCTTCTAGTTCTTCTCATTAGTAAGCTCAGTTACTTCCTCACATTATGCTATCTTCACATAGTTCAAGATTTAGAATTATAATCACTTTGGGATATGTAAATGCAAGTGTGCCACCTCCTGAAGATCCTCTGATTTCAGTGCAGCTGTGGATGCTTACAGCACCTTTGATGTCAAGCTGCTCCTGGTATAGGGAAGTGTCTGACTGGAGGTGGTAACCTTTCTGAAACATTCAACTGTGGAAAACTGAATTGAAATTAACTGCAATAGACTTGAATTTCTGGAAACAGACAGTGCCACATTCTCAGATATATATATATATGTGCCTCATACAACATCAGGTAGAGATCATCTCCCCAATTTTTTACTGCAACTATGAAGGCTGCTCTGGATCTAGTGTTACAAGGTTAGTTTCCCACCATGGGAAAAATTGTTTTCTGCCCTGACTAACCTGAAACCTTTTAAACCTGAAATGTTCTGGGTGATCAATACCATTATCTATTGAAGCTCTTCAGGTAGTCTGGCTGCCTTCCAATAACTTCTTTTTAGATATTTTGAAAATATTCTAAACTTCAATTTGGCTTACAAGTAACCTCATTTTTTTCTCAAGCTAGCACTCACTAACACATTGCCTGCTCCGAAATTCACTGTCATTGCTAGGAAAGTCAGCACTGGGTCAGTGTCAGACATCTGCATTTTCAGATCAGTAACTATTATTTGTGGGGAGAAGCAAGGTTTGCCAGAAAGGACAAAGTTCAAGAACACAACATCCCCTATTAGCATAGTTCAGTTCTAGTCAAAATAACTTTTTAATGTCTTTATTTGAAATTAATCCCTCCCCCCAATCAAATCCAGATGTCCTGTGTTTATTTATTTATTTACATTTTTTAGAAGTAGAAAGTGGTGTAGGAATGGTGAGAAAGTTTGAAGCTCTGAGAAGAAGCTTTGATCCCAGAAGCATTGTTAAAACTGTTGTAAAACATTTTGTTTTCTCAACCAAAATGCTATGAAGTGTATATACCCAGGCTAACTAAAACAAAACAAAACTAAACTAAACAAAAATTACATCCTTCTAAACACTTTCTATGTATTTCATTTATTGTGATTCTAACTAACTGCAGCTGCTTTCTCCTTAACTTATTGAAAATGCAATCAGCAATGAAGTTAATTTGTGTCTTACCAAAGCCCTTGCACTAACTGATTACTTACAGATGTCAAATCTCCAAGTGAAATTTTTGCCACCTGTTTTCAATTTCTGGATTGGCAGTTTTATATTTCCACAGTTTACTGACCTGGTGTGGGTTTATACCATCTGTTGTATTCTCTATGCTCAGTTTCCACAAGACATCAACGACACCAAAATAGTTTTATCAGGAAATTTTCTCCTTTATATTAGGAGGCATCCAAAATATTGTAACGTGGAAGTATCAAAACTGTCTTCCACATTAAAGAGAAGCTGTAGATGTAACAATGAGTACGTTTCATTAATAAGTGGTTTCATTCAAGGTGTGAATATGGTTTATTTGCATGTCAAATTAACTATATCAAGGTGCTTCCATGAACAGTCCGGCTCAAGCTTCATTGCATTTTTATTTGGATATCAATTATCAATCATTAAACATTTTGTATGGCCTGAAGTTCTTTAAGAGAGCCCATTTTATTCATGGAAACATTGCTGTCAACATTAAATCCAAGCACTAGAAAACACAACACTTGATTTAATTAAAAGGGGCGATAATAAACATTTGGGAAAGAAACTGAGATCTTTGGTGATAAGCAATGATCAGAAATACAAAACAGCTCTTTTTTTCTCACTAGTCTGCAAAGGTTACATTGCTAAGTAGTTTTGCAAAACATTTTTTTCTATTTTAGAACGAGATTTATTCAACAAGATGTATTACCAACATTGTTTTAGCCATGACTCATCTATAAGCTAATTCCAAAATGTATTCTCATTATAATGACTACTAGATGGTACTTTTAAGAGAAACCAATTATAGAAAAGGAGCAGTTTTCCTATCTGTAAGTTGCAGCATGAACCTCTAGGGGATGCTGTGTATATTAAATTTACACTGCATTTTTTCTTTCGAATTCTTGCTACTATAGAATTCCCAGCTGATACTAACCCAGATGGCTTGTGGTTGGTTGATGATATTATTTTTTTTTTTTTGTATGACCATAGTGGTTAAGTTCCTTTGCTGTTGACAAGGTCCAGGGTGTAGATGCACTGCAAATGTAGGATGAAAAGGCTGTACCATCCTTTACAGTGCTGCATAAAGAGTTAAGCATGTGCTAAATTAGGCTGTGCTCTGAGGTAACATGAACACCTTCTCTCTTCTCAGGTAGCCCAGGACCAGAGGAAGCTGCAGGGCTTTGGAAGAGGAGGAGGAGGTCTGAGATAGGTACTATTCCCATAGCACTGCCATGGGCTGTCAGAGGTGGAAAGGCAGAACCTCAGACATGAATGGCAGAGGAGGTGTGAGTCACAGAGTATGGACATGCTAGGGTGGGAGAGAAGGATGACTTCTTGCTGAGACACTAACTATTAAAATGATTGTTTCCCTACTTTAACACCAACCACAGAGATTCAATGCAGTCTTCTCCCCAGTGCAGGAAATGATGGGTTCCCCACTCCTTTCCCTTGTTCATGAGGCAATTGAAACCATTGTCTCCAAAAGAAGCTTCTGAGCATTCCCCTCGGGTGTAGTATTGGTAGAGACAAGAGACAGCACAAGATCAAAAAGCACTTTCCAGACAGCCACAGTTCTTCCAAGCCTGTCAGACTGCAGTTACAGCTCTTGTGCTAATGGTGATAGACACAGAACCCTTTATTCCTCATAACTATTTGATTAACCTTCTGCCATAGCGTTTGCTATTGCTCAGTCTCGAGAAGTGTGAGGGAAAGTTTGGCATCAGTTTGGAGCCACTACTGTTTTTATGTATTTTGCTTAAAGAACTCGGCCAGGCAAAAATTAGGCAGGATTGTGGCCCACTTGCTGCAATGTCCTCTGACCTCAGTTAACACTGACATAAAACTAGAAGAATGCTGTTGACTGGAGCACAGCTATTGCCATTGTACAGGAGTGCATCTGAGGTCAGATTCTGACTCAAACTGCTTGCCAAAGACTGCAAAATATTATGAAGGAATGGCTAACAGAAGCTACCCACACCCACTGAGCTGTGGATATTCAGCTGAGAAGCAGATGTTTTAAGGGTCAGTACTTCTGTAATAAGTAAACACATTTATTGTAATGTAGAATACTGAGCTAATAATATAAATATCAAGTAGGACACTTGAAATATTGTGCAAGCATCAACATACATCTGAAAAATAACTACAACAAATGCTTGTTTTTCACTAGAAAGATCACAGGATCAGCAGCTGTTTACTGCTTCAGCACGGCAATTACGACGTAAGCTTAGCCAATGTTTCCAATAAAGCCTGCTCCCATCCATCCCATTTCTAATAATCTGTGACAATTTTTCCTGGGTCTAATATTGAGAGAGTTTGCTGTCCAAAACACTAGCTGAGTTACTCTCAGAGCAAGGCCAAAGGACCACGTGCTCTCCTTTTTAGATGCAGTTAGCTAAAACTAATTCACTTCGTTCTTTGCAAAGACCCCCTGCTTCCTACTCAGCAGTATAATTGTAAAACGCAACTAAGGGAGTTTCTGAAGACTAAACATGTTAATTAGAAACAAAGAACCTCCCCCACACACCAAAAAAAAGCCCTACCAGAACAAAAGAAATCTTTGCATTTACTTTTGTTGCTGGAATTTGGCTAAATAAAGTACATTGATATGATAGCCAAGCTTGCAGCTTAGAAGGCACAGATTCAAGAACAGATCCAATATCTGCCCTTCTGCTAACTTTGGTGGGCTGTGGGCCAGTGTTCAATAAGACAAATAATGCCTCACTTTCACCAGGGTTCCTGCTTATCTGCATCCCTATGCAAGTTCTCCCTACACTCTGACACTTTCAGTACTGGGAATGTTGGAGGGTTAGAAATGGGTACAGAGCTCAGCATCATAGTCAAGAAGACAAAGTCTTGTATTCAGAGGACCATCTTCTCAGACCTCTTCAAAACTGCAAAAATACATAAACCTGCACAAATGTGGGAGCAATATTCTCCAGAATTCACCAGACCAGTATTCAATCTTGTATTATTCTATATGCCAACTATTTGTTTGATTTTTTGTTTTACTCAACATGTAAAAATGAAAGCATCATCCACTGTCTCTTTTTTTTTTTTTTCAGGAGAGAAAAAGGACAAAAATCACAGTGGAGATGCAGACATACATGCACATTTTTGCTAGCATATCTGAAGTTTTGCAGACATGTCTCGCTCCTTTTCCTTGGCAAAAAAAAATTTAAAACTGACATGTTCATTATTGTTCAAAATTTTAAAACCGAAGCCATGTCTACTCCTCGTCAGAACTCCCTTTCCCAAGTTAGGACTTCCACACTAAGGAGTGAAGCTACTACAGAAGCAAGCAAACTAAGCATCCCACTCAAAGCCAGAAAAGAACTCCTCCACACATTCCAGTGTGCCTAAATTCCACTTTTCTCCCACAGTTTTGCGTTTTTACCAGCCCAGGTTCACCTGGGGTGAACAAAAATAATTTGCTGACTCAAACAGGCAAAATTTTGGACCAGTTTAGGAAGAACCTGCATGTAGTGCATCATCTAGAATTGTAGTGGCTTATTTTCTTCTTTGAACATAGATTCTGCCTATTTATTTATTTTAAAATCAAGAGCATACTCTTCTGTTTGGATGAAAATAATTCCTTTTAGCTTCTATAGTCTATAAAGGTGCACATGTGTTTCTGATAAATTGGGGGATCTTCCTCTGTCCCTGAAATAAGAAATGTGAATACAAATCTTGATACAGTTAAACAGAGTCAAGATTAGAAAACTCAGGAGCTGGACTGAGCAACTAAATTTAAAAAGGGAATTGGGCAATGTAAGACAGCAGGATGAAAGATTACATTTTTGTCAGAGCATCAGCTAGCACCCTCTGGTAAACGGCATGCAGGGGGGAAAGAGCTCAGGTAAATGTCTTATCACCAGCTCTATATCTGAATTTTAAATCAGTTCTAAGTTATAAAACTGCTTGCAGAGTTCCACATTACTGACTTCTCCAAAGATTTACTCCTGATGTTGTCTAGGTCTTTAATGTGGTTTTATTTAGAGTTCTCCCTTTTCTCTATGGCTTGGCTAAGTTTTCTCAAATAGAGTTCAGAAAGCCTTACTTTTAATCAGATGTCAGAAATGTTGGAGTTTTTTGTGTTCAGGTTGTCAGGATTTGCACAGTTATGCACTTTCACCTTGCAGCTCTGGGTTAGAAAAACAGAGATAAGTGAAAAGGGATGTAACAGATACATGGATGACTTGCTTATTTTCATTGGCTGAGTTGTGTCACATGGAAAAAATAAAAAGGGTTTTTAAAAACAATTAAGATTTAAAACACAGCTGGACAGTCATAGACACACAGTTTAAAAACATGAATTATGTGTGAGCTCTAATGCTTGGCTCTCAGAATGTGGAAAGGTGGCCACATGGAAAAGAGAACAGTACAGTCTACCATGAAAGATTGAATCAATGAATAGAGTCACTAACTTCAGTTGTATTTCCCTAATTGAGAGTGAGATTTCTTTATTTATTTGCACTGCAGAGACTGCAGGAGAAGGCCAATGACTCTGACAGAGGCTTTTACAGCACAGCTCTGCTTCAAAACAAAGGAAAGGTACAAACAGAGCTGGAAGGCTAATTCCTTTCATACACCAGCCTTTCATACAAAATTTATATCATGTAATAGCATTATAATATTCCTCTAAACAGTAGATGTCAACAAATAAATCACTTGAAAAAATATACATAAACCAAGTATCCAACTTCAGCTTCTTAAGGAGAGCTGGATATAAGGATGCAGTGATGTACAGATAGATTCTAAATGGAAAGCTTATGACTGGAAAGAAAAATAAATAAAGAACTTAAGTGTGAGGTTTTATTCAATATAAGGAAGTTACAAACATATTGGAGTTATATATTAGGGCAACAGAAACACAGATTTTGGTAAATCTCTTCATTATAATTAACTGTTTCTTCATGTATATTTTCTTCCTTTTTAAAGGCAGTAGTTTGCTTGCCTTTTAAACACATATTGAGAATAAAGACTCACATCATTATTCATATCTGTTAGCTGAAATTTTATCAGGAAACGTTCTGCCTATTTTAAAATATTTTCTCCCTATTTTAGTAAAGCAATTAATCTAGATTAGTGTAAATTGACTGCCTGTTAAATTAGCTCAAGAATGCATGGGAAAATCCTTCAGGTTAATATCTAGTTGCTCAGCTGTGTTCTGGAAAATGTTGCAAACAATATTCTTCAGGATGCAAAACCTCCTCAGCAAGCTAAGCAAGTTTTACCAGTAATTATGTTATTAATCTTCAGTGTGACTTCAGTGATTTTGTGATTTCTACAAGTGTCAAAAAGTATAATTATACATTATACATTAGCCTCTTCAATGTTATAAAATACTGATGTAGAAACAAAGATCTTGTTCAGCAGAAGGGAAACTCAGTCGATGAAGGGTGTCAACACATTATTCACTCTCTGGATTTCCAGAGGTAGAAGAGAGGATTTATCATGACAACTACTATCAAAGTATAAAAGCTCAAGTGTATTCAACATGCAGTCAGTCCATTAGGAGAAACAGACCAAAAAATCTGACAAATTAATATGGAGATTTTTGTATTTTACAAGCAAAGTCAGCAAAACTCCATGAAATCCATAGAGCACTTTGCTACCATTACCCATTCTCAAGGAAATTGTTGTTCTAATAGACAGCTGTATATAATCCTAAAATTACTCTCAACCTATTTTCTATCTGTTCTCAGTCATTTACGCTGCAGAGATGGAAAAATCTCTATCTATTTCCCTTGTATAATATTTGTGTGGAAAAGTCTCCTGCTATGGACTATTGCTTCTTGGCCTGCTGTAGGTGTTAGAAGGCATTTATGCACCTGAAGAATAAGAGTGTGAATATGAAGAATTATTATCTCCCCTCAAGATATTTCCATTTTGTTCCACATAACATGAATTTGAGCCAGCAGCAGGCTATGTATGAGTGCACTGTAATGAAGGTGAGGATTCTTAGAAATTCTTAGACTAATGACATCTACAATGAACATTAATTAATTCTCACATTAATTAGAAAAAAAAAGCAAAATTATTTTACATAATAAGGGGAGTGTTTTATCTACACCCTGTCATTTTCTGGCTTTCAAAATAAGCTTGTACTTCAGCATTAGAAAATGCATATAGGCAAAGCATCAAGAGCATAACTTTTACCTTCCACACACATCCACAAGTTCGAATAATAAAAACACATAGAAGATCTCTGGAAATTCATCAACTCTATATGTGCTCACATGTGCTGCATTCTACAGAGATACAACAAGAATACAAAAGGTGTCAAAAAACTGGGCCAAACTTGCTCAATGGTAGAATCTCAATTGATTGGACAAGTTCCCCCCCCGCCAAAAACAATCAACACTTCTGCAAAAAGTAAATACAACCTGAATACAAAGTTCTCACAAATACATGGCAGCTTCCTTAGCACCCCAGTGGTCATATAAGATATTGTCCAGGGTTTATAACCTAGATTTTGTTGGCTTTTTTTTGTTTTTGTTTTTGTTTTTTTTGTTGTTTTTGTTGGGGTTTTTTTGTTTGTTTGTTTCTGTTTGTTTTGTTTTTGTTTTTCGGGGTTTTTGTTTGTTTGTTTGTTTTGTTTTTTCTGAATATAAGTGCTGAATTTTTCTTCCCAATTTTACCTGGGCACAGCATTTCATGGGATGTTATCAAATCAAGTCACTCTGTGAAGTTTAGTTCTACAGGTAAGCTGGCAGTGCTGTCAAGGGTTATTCACAGAGCTCTGCAAAGTGCTGCAAACCTTAATTTCTAAATGCAACTCACCAAAGTCTGAATATACACTGTGAGATCCAACATAGTGAGCTGTTTTTAATAAACTACTAATCAGTGATCGTTTAATAGCACCACTATTTTCTAATGCCTCATAGTTCCTCTGGTTGTTAAAATAATGGTGTCTTTATGCACTAGATTCTGAATCAAGTAAATCTCTGGTGTGATTTGGATGTGAGGCTACATATTACAGACATTTCTCTACATCTTCAAAATATCTCTAGAAGGACAAATTAGGTAAATTTCTCACTCTGAAAGAAACTGCACTATGTTCTCAAAACAAGAATCCAGCCTTACAAGCAGATTGCTGCCTCTTTCATTCATTCCCAAAGGACATGTTAAGAACATGGGAAGGCCTCAGCTGAGCACTGGCAGCATAAATTGCCTTTTCATAAAAAAATATCAAAGAAGAAACTAGGGACCAATGGAGTGAGTGACTCAGAGAAAATTTCTTGTCAGGAAGTGTTCTCAAAAAATGTCAGTGGTATCATGCCAGCTGGAGTGGAAAGGGGAACCTTTCACACTGCCTTACACATCACCTCCATCAATGCATTGCATTCCCCGTGGACACATTGATCAGTGATATAAAACACTTCTAGCTGCAAATATCTGAAGATCTTCACATTCATAATGCCCTGTGAAAAGTTTTCTCAGGATGGCAATTATTCCAAAACTTAAAATGGAAATGATAAAGATGTCTCTTGGTATTTATAACATCAGGAAATTATCCTGTTACCCTGTTTACTGTATGATTAATTTTAATGCATTTCTAAAGAGAAACAATATTTTTCTAGATTGACCTACAAAGTATTATCAAAACAGCACAATCTTACAACCCTATTGTTAATATTTTATTTTTCACTATTGTCTTCCATTTCTGTACCTCAGAAAGCAATTTTTCCTATTGTCTACCCACAAAAGAGTCTAACTTGACCATAACCATTTCTCCTCTTGAGAAGAAACTGAATTATTGCTCAACCTGAGGGCGTCTTTTAACAAATAAACTTTGAAACAATCTATTTTAGCTTTTTACTTTTAAAGGAAGTGCACGAAATATAGCAAGTCATTCAAGAAATTAAAAGAAAATAATTATACTAGTTCAGAAGTAATGGAGTCCTTTGCAAACAAATATAGCCGATTACCAACTGCAAGAACCACTAATATTGGCTCATTAAATAGAAACTTGTCTTAGAGCAATTTCTGGATCAAGCAGAAATAACAATCTAGTTTAGACACAGCAATTTTGCACATTCACCAAAACTATTTCTAATAATGATTTCAAGAGCGTAATCCAGAAATTCTGCAAGCTGGGAGATCAAATTTTTACTGTGCCACTTCACTGGAGATTAGAAGGCCTTTTGCTGCCTTTGTCCCTGCCTGTCTCCTGCCCCTGATCCTGCATCCAGCTGTGATCCAAACAGGCAGAGCTACAAGTGCCATCAGAGCTTCATTCCAGCATTCCCTTCTGCAGGCAGGCAGAGCAGGGACCAGCACTGGGCATGACTGTGTGGACACATACAAGAGGCAGCATGTCCTCCCTTCCCTCTGGAATCAGCTGCTCAATTACCTGAAGCATTACAGAGAGCAGGCACTAGGACCACTGAGGCAGCTTGATGTTCAGAATACTCTTGGCCCTAAAGATCATGTGTCCAGCTGCTGCAAGAGATGAGGGGTGTGGGCTGCACAGACATCTGTAATGCTGAGATGCTGCAGCATTTTGTTTTAACATCCTGTTTATCCTGGCCTTAATTTTAGCTCATTGCTGGGTAATGATGCAAGAGATTATCTGATGAAGCAGGAACTTGGAACATGAAACCAAATTTCCAGGCAAATCAGGTTTTCCGTTTTCTCCTTGCAGCTCAAGAGACCCTTCTGCTCAATTCTGGTAATTGTGTACACCAGATGAAGAACATGGCATTGACAGATGACTTACTACTGCAGTCTTTACTCCAGGATCTTCCAACAAGTTCCTATTTTCTATTGCCAGCACACCCACAAAATATAGAGGACCATGACTACTTCAGGCTATATATCAAAGTACCTAATATCACATCTTTAAGGTATATATATTTTTTTAGTATAAATCATATAGTACATTTTTACTGACTAAAAAGCTGAGCAGAAAGAGGAGCAGAGCTGTAGAAAGTGATGGGATTCATGAGTGAAGGGGTAAAAACTCAGTTTCCTTTTGAGGAAGTCAGAGGAGATATTTCTCTCTTGCTTTCTCTTCTCTCTTGTCATACAGAAAAATAACATATAAGCAAAAAGCAAGTATTTCTTCTCGTTATATAAAAATAAAGGCAGTTTGAGGAGTTGAAGGACGTTGCAAATGAAAACCACCAGAGGCTACAACACAAACCATAATTAGAACAGAAAGAAAGGAAAGGTATTAACAGACTCCCTGAGCTGGAGTGGGCAGGAGCCTCCCTGCCATCAGCATGTGAAAGTGTGCAGGGAGCTGCTGGCATGCACCAGCCAGGAGTGGAACACAGCACTCCTGATGCTTCTCCTGGTCAAGACCCAGGATGGCTGCCTTTGCTACTAGCAATGCTTGCAGCCCCAGGATAACCGTGGTCCAGGGACAGACAGCTGGGACAGTCCCCCCAGCCCTGTTCTGATGAGGTCTGTACTAAGTGCAAAGCCAGCACCAGGTCACTTACAGGGGTTCACACTACAGGCTGTATATTCTCTGAGCTGTCTATTACTTTGCCTATTAATACAGAATTTTTCCGTTCAGTGTCTCAGTTGGAGAGAGAATAAAAAAACATCAGACAGAAGGACTTAATAAAGTCTCAAAAAAAGAACATGCAAAACTGCTTTTCTCAAATGCAAAGTCATACAGCACACCAGGGCTGTGCTCCATATCCATGGTCACAACCACATGCTCAGTACAGGTTTTTTCACCCTAAAGACATGGGTATGCAGCTCATTTTCAAATCTTCTGGACCATGCTCGAGTAAACAAAGTTTCACTTTCTGGTTATTTAAGTGTTTTATTTCCTTTTATCATTTCGGCAGGCTGTGATCCCAGAAATGACAGTAACTGCTGGTGTCTAACAGGCTTTTCGGCTTCCACACACCAAGCTTATGATTCTGCCATCAAACTGTAAGTTGTACACATATGATTACAACTTTTCAGAGAGCAATTCACAGTATTTGTAGGAAGCAGAAGATAATAGGCAGTGTTACCCAAAATAGCAGTCAGTATAGGATATTCACTTTACTGATGGGAAGACAGGCTGCAAGACAGAAATCTAGTGCATTGCACACTGAAGTAAATGGCTTGCCTGCACTGATGTGTTAAACTCACATCTGCTAGTTCATAGAAAGAATGGAGTATATCTCTCACTTTCTGTAAGAAAGTAATTAAATCAAAGGTGTGCAGTCTAAGGTGTGCAGTCAAATGCAGCTCTGAGAACCATGTGACATATTCCCTTCAACACCTCACTGGTTCACAGGAGAGAATACAATGCCCATTTGGACAAAACACATCTTATACAGATTTTTATACAGGAGTTTCATACCTAGACTGGTTTAACTCAGGCACTAATTAGCCAGATTAACTCTGCTGTGAACAGCTGCTACTCCTTAAAAATACTCTAAGTTTATCTGACTGAAACTAAAGGGACACAGTATGATTTTCTCTTTCATCTCAACAGAAGTAGACCATTCTTCAGGAGAAATTCTAAATCAGGCTCTGATGAAAGACCAATGCCAAGAGCAGGCTCTAGCACTGGTCATATAAATTTCTCTCCAAATACCATTATTTCTGCCAAGTTTAATGAAACAGATGGCAAATGCTGCAGCATGTACTTCCCAGAACATACTGGAAAGAATTTGGAAGCACATGCGTAACTGTACCATGCAGCGACATCTGTCTTAGCACTTATCTGTTGTCAATTATATAACGTAATAAAACAAAGATAAAATAACATCTGGGACTGCTGCAACAAGAATCTAGCTTTTAGGAAGTATTAAGGACTTTGTTTTACTTTCTATAAGGTCAGCAATAATTTGTTATAGGTGTTAGTAGACACACAGCTGAGGACAAAAGCTTATTTTAAGCCTCAAAATAGCTGATGACTGAAGTGGAAGATAAATTATTTGAAGAAGTATTTATTGTAATGGTGGGGCATTTTCTTAGGATGATTAACTAGTATATAACAGGCATAAAGGGAATAGCCTACCAGATTATTACATACACAGACGATTTAATTTAGTGTGAAGTATTTTAGCTACATGACATTGCTTTTCAATATCAGAGAGTAGGAGGCTCTGCTGCATCTTCAGGTTAACCAGAACATTATCTCAGTATAGTGGACCTGACCTGACAGAGTTTGAATGCAATAGAGAATATATCTATCCCCTTGGATTTTACAGGGATTCTTTAAATTAGATTCAATAAAAAGATTCAAATCTCTGTGTAATCTACAGGGACAAATTTGAATCTACAGCTGCTGCTCCATTGACAATTTACTCTGAAGTGCCATACACTGATTTTGTTGAAGTTAATGAGAATTTTCAATTAATTTAATGAGAGCTAAATTGGTCTTCCATGTGTTGTTCCAACCTAATGAAGAAAATGCATTAACTACCTGACAGTCCCAAGGTATGATCTACTAAACGTCTTTGGAAGATGAGGATGGACAGACATTTTGGGAACTAATTTGTCAATACTTTATATCACTTTGGGAAAATCATGTAATTGCTCTTGTTTCAAAGATGTTACAGTCACATGAATAGCATAAGTTGTTCGGGGTTTTTTGGTTTTTTTTTTGATTGGCTGGTTTTGTTAGTTTTTTTCCTTTATTTATTAAGGAAAAAAAGGAATACTTTCACTTATTTCATGTTTTGATTCAGGCTTGTAGTGATGTTTAAACACTATCTGTAGAACAACAGATTTAGAAGTGGAAGATAATTCAACTTACATCTATTTGATTTTTGTCAACTCAACAGAGTGAGCTACAAAGGGGTGACAAATAGTATCAGTTGCACTGTGAGTTTTGCCAAGCCCAGCCAAAACAATTGCAGTTAAAAGATAATTCATCAAATATAAAACCAATTAATATACACTTAATGAGACACCATATCTGCAATTTATGCTGTCACTGGCCAGATTTAGACAGAATTATCCATATTTTAGAAAGGGAGTTAGCATCTTTTGACACACTGTCCCTCAGCTGCTTTCATTCAATGAGTATTATATCTCCCCTGTGCTATCCAAATTTCTGCTTTAAGTGCCAGCACTTTCTCTAAGCCTAACCTTGCAGGCTCCCAGAAGATATGCAGATGCTACTGCAGTTAGACAAGCAGATGTCTTTGAGCTCAGGGTGAAGTTGCTGCCAGCTGTAGTAGTTACTTGGAACATTACAGAAGGGTTAGCATCCTCCACGAAGCCTTGTAAATTATTAGATCTTTGTCATAATGAATTTACTGTAGTTGACTAGTACCTTGATTTTGCCTATGACTACATCAGTTTGTTTCAACCTGTCTTTTATAAAATTAATTCTAAGGATGTAATCCTAAACTACACATGACCATGGAATACATGCCCAAAACTTACAGAAACCAGGACTGACAATTCCAATTGTGATAGTCTGAAACATAGGGCTCACAACCAGTTTTCTTTTCTGATATTTAAGTGCTGTTACTATCCATGAAAAATGGTTAAGTTGGAGTAGAATCTAAGCAAACACTTGACTCTTAACGTGCCATGTTTTTCTGTACCACCTTCTAGAAGCCCCAAGTCCTACCACTAATGCTGTCTAGGGCACTGCTCTCCATCTTCATAAACAATCTTTTGGCCTTAGCAACACATGCACTTATTATTCCAGCCTTATAGAACTGAAACCCGCAGATTCATGAAACTACACACTCTCAAGAGACTACAGTCATTGTCAACACAAACATTCCATTTTCTACACCATATGGGTTGCTGCAAACACCTTCCTTTAGACCACAGTTACATCAGCAGGAAATATCAAGCTAAACTATATGTAAACATATAATTTAAAAACACTTTACCATTCAGAAGTTTATAAACATTAATCCTTTCATGATGCCGATTCTTTTTAAAACATCATGCCAGACTAATTTTATTCTCTGTCTTTATCTCAGCAAAAAAATTTGCCTAGTTAGGTAGACACTGAATGAGGCATATCACTGACTCAATTTTCAGTGCTCAATTCCAAGTGATCAAAATGAAAGGCTTACGAAAATGCTTCTGAAAGTCTCAGTATGCTGCTTGCATCCTCTAACACTTCCTTTGAGAACATGATCCTTAATGATTTCTGGAGTATCTGTAACATTTGTTCAGACACTAGTTTAAGGAATGCAATCAGGACATTCTACAAGCCTTTCTCCTTTAAGTTGAAAGAACATGGATTTCAATAAAAGAATGCTGGAGGAAAATCTGTTTAATCCCAGCACCTGACCCACATGCTATGATAATGTCAGTTTTTTTCAGCATGCCTTCCCAAATATTTTCATTTGCTTCTCTGTATGTGTATGTGTGTCATACTTTCTCCTGAAGATGATGAGAAGGAAAGAGAGAATGAAAAATTTTTATGATGTATTATAGTTACATTGATCAACAGATTTCTGAAAGGCACTTGGATACCATAAAAAGAGGCATGGAATAGGAACAGAAGGGTGGCTTCAAAGGCTTCAACACACTCTCAGCATGAATGTAAGGCTTTAGGCCTCAAGTAAAGTAAACCTGTGGTAATTTTGATAGATCAGCCAACTCTTACAGAAAACATCTCAAGCCTCATATATCCAGCTGAATGCATAATAAAGATTTAGATAATCCAAAGGTATAATTTTGTCTCTTTATCTTGTACAGAACTCATGTACAGAACTTAATATTCCCATAACTCACAAGTTCCTTCATAAATTGGTAATACTGGTACTCAAGCAGTAGTTTGGTCTTACTAACCTAGCAGAAAGCTATCCAATAATGTTATATATATTTCTTCTAAGCTCTGACTTAGGTGTATTCATAAATTATATACACGTATTTGTTATAGAGCCGGTATAATTCTATACCATAAATAGATCTTCTCCTCTATGTTATGTACCCAACTAATCTCGCATGAAAAACAACCAACTCTGCCTCCATTTTAGAAGGCTAAACAAGCTAAGGTTTCTTGGTGTTTTTTCAGAATCTCTGTATTTAATTTTTCTCCTCCTTCAGTGCCTATTCCAGTTTTAGTTATTCCCTCCAGAAGATGGAAGACCAAATCTCCATGCAGCCCTGCAGGAAAAAAATTGAGCCTTACCTGTTCTCTGCACAACATAATGAATTTTCATTTACCAGAAGTGCCTCAGATAATGCACTTTATGGTAACAGCACCATTGGAGCATATTTATTTCTGTGACCCTGCTGAAATTTTCTTCATGAACTGTGACAGATTAAGTGAAGCCAAAACCTAATACATCCTACTGGGTTTCTGTTCTGAGCTTTCTGGATTATTGGGAAATGAAACTGGACTTTGTATTCTAGTGAGATGGCATTGCCAGGTTTTCAAGTCAAGTGAAATAAAAAAAAAAAAATAGTCAAACAAATGAGGTAAAATATATAATAGATTTTTCCAAGGAACCCATATATCAGGCTTGCAAAGCTCTGCTACTTACTGACTTTTTGCTCAGAAGGGATAAGAAATACCACATCTTTGTTTAAATGCCATAATACACTGTAAGACAGTGAAGAACTGTCTTAAAAAGGCTCTAGATGCAAGCTACCACTATTTCTCAATCTTTTAATCAGTGCTTTTAATTTGCTTAAAACCTTCCTTATTTCTCAGATATTCAAATAATCAATCATATATAACCTCAATTTCAGATCACAAGGAATTAAGAGCTTGAACATTACCTCGCAGACCTATTCCTTTGAGCAATCCATCTAGCTAATTAGAATTAAATTTGCTTTTAATTTACCTGTACTGAAATGAGACAGGACACATCAGAATGTCTTACAACCTTCCGTACTATCAGCCAACATTTTAAATCTCAAAAGAACTGAAGACTTTAAGATGGGAGGATTATTCAAAGAGATTATACACTCAATTCCTATATGTTAAATAATTCATCAGAATTAATTCTACATATATTATCAGCTTCTCTCTCCTTCTTACCAGTCCCAAAGATCAGTTTACAAGAATACGAAGTGATTCAGTCCCTATGATATTTTTAAGATTTTTTTTTCCTAAACACCACTTTCAGAATGGCTGTAAAAAGGGGACAATGTATGTCAAAACAAACAAAAAACCACGCAGTGGTAAAAGCTAATAGTCTGCTTGAAAAAGAGAAAGGGCCTCATGTTGGACAAATCTTGATTTCTTGGATGTCTGAAGTCCATCTTTTTAAAAAAATGTCACAAATCATTTTTATTGCTGTCTTCTCCTCCAACAAAACAAGCTATCAGCATAATTCACTTTACAAGAATAGTTTAATACACTTAAAAGAGCACAGCACTACATTTCTCAGCTGACTGGAACTAAGCCAAAGCAAAGCAAACACAAATTGTGCTTCCAGTGTTCAAAAGCACGATTAGACAAGGAGGGCTGACCAAGCTGACAGGTTTGTCTTAGCTAATATTTCCTGAACAAAGTGCAGGGCTCTTATTCTATGATGGTTGCTGAACACCATGCTTAAGTTATTAAACTAAAAACCATTTGGGACACAGCAAATTTTTAATATTCCTGAACGGACTGGTTGCATGTTGAACAGCTGAAATCAAGAGTACTGAGGTCATGAATTCCTGTAAGTACTGTGTTTTCTGTCATCTCTGTCTCAAGACATGACCTCTATCCATAAATACTGTCTATGTCTTTCAAGAGATGATCAGCAGGTCCTTCTGCAGTTTACTCACTGTAAATCACAACACACCTCGTTCAATACGTGACTATTTTAATTTAGCTCCTTCACTCTCTCCCTATCACCTGACAGGCTTGGACTCTCCCACATCAATCTGAGGCAAGATCCATTATGATCTAGTTCTTCTTGGCTTGGATCAGGAAAAATTCCTGTACAGTATTCCTGAGAAGAAAATCCCTCAGTTACTCTACTTGGAAAAAAATCTTCTCTCCAGAACACAGATATTTTTAATGATACTGACAGTGTTTCAACAAAATTAATTAATGAGGATTAAAATAGTAATTGGCCTGTACAGCTTGGTCCAGAACTTCAGAAATATTTAGAATATTCAGTATTTAGCATCAATAACTCCCACTGAAACAAAGAATGCATTTAATAATTGAGGCTGTAAATTCTTATTCAAATATTGTCCTTTCATTGCAAGTGAAGCTGATGTAAAGTCAGAGTGAAAAAATTATAACCCTGCTGCAACAGCTCTTTAGCAATTCATCAGAAAAACATTTCCAGAAGTTTTGGCTGATATTCTTTTCTCCTGGGCTAAGAGGCACTTTTAAGCTTTCTCTGTCTTTTAGTCCTAAACCTTAGGATCTTGTTAGCCCACCTGGATCGAGGTTGACATTTCCCCATTATTAGCACTCCCTCTACTTTCTCAAGGCTTCACATTTCTCTTGGAGACATTTTGTCTTTGAAACTGTTCTGTGTCTTTCCTGTTTTCTTCAGAACAGTTTTGTCTGTAGCTCCAACTGATCCTGCTGAATAATATTGACCAGGCAAAGTAATACTAACTAGTACTGATTATACAGCAGAAAAAAAAAAAAAGTTTTTATTTAATTCACATAGTTTAAAGTAAAGGTGAACACTGTCTTCTGTGAGAGTACACCTGAGAAAGACGGCAGTGTACCAAATACAAAAACAGAAGAATGAATTAAAAGTAGAGTCCCCATTTTGATATAAAATTAAGACAGAAACAATTATTTTGTATTCTTGGCAGGACTGATCTCACTGTCCTTCTGCCATTTCATTTACTGAGAAGTAAATGTTATTTACACGTCTATGCTGATTATTCCATTGCTACTTTGTTATGTACAGGTGTAATCAATTTCTGATTTTTTTTTTTATAAATTTAATTAAATTTAATAAGAATTATCATTAAAAAGAAACATTCTTTATTGTTACATCAAACTGTAGATCCAGGACTTACATACATCCATCTGATTGAATCATGGAAACACAGATGTGCACAAAGGACAAAGGTAGTCAGCCTTTCCTCTCTCCAAGAAGATTGGTTTCACTGTGATTTGGATTCATTCATCCTCAAATGTAAACACCTTGGGTAGTCGCATGCTCCAGTGAAGCCTCTGACCACGGCAGATGCATAAACAGATGCTAATCCTCACCTTTTACTTACAACTCCTGCCATGTTTTCCTTTCATCCACCTTCCTCCCCCTTTTGCAGCCTAATCTTTATTTTCTGTTTCTTCTCCTTCACTCCTTGTCACCTATTTCCTTTTCTCACAATTTTTTTTTTTTTTTTTTAGCGTTTGTATGCCTCTGCTTCATTTTACCCAATAAGGAACAAAAATGCTTCCTGGATTCTTGAAAACTTTCTTGGAACTTAAACCTGAGTGTTCCTCGTGGAAAAAATAGCCAAGAAGCTCAAAGAAGTATGGGCCTTGCGTCTTTAACTTTTCCACAAAACCAGGAAATGCTTTTTGTGTCCAGCTGGAATAAAAAGGCACTGCTAAAGGAGAGCACGCATGTAAGTTTTGATAATTATGATGCAACTGAGACAAAATGAGGCAATGGATCTATGTGAAAAAATACTGCATAGGACTAAGCAACTTTATCTCCAGGTTCTCATCTACTCTGAAGGAGTTTATACCTTAATACAGACGAGAAATTTCTTAAAAGACCTCTCCTAATTTCAACATTTATTCTCTTTTTAGGAGTGTCATTACGATTCTCAGATATTGGGTATGCTGCAGACACACTCCCACACACACCCACTGCAGAGCACCTCAGGCTGTGGAGGGGTGATGAACACTCCCACTCTCAACACCACCACAGGAGAATGTACTCTGCACACACCTTAGGTGGAGCTTTTATTAACAAGCTTTTATTGGCTATAAAGCATGTAAAGTCAAATAATGAACACAAAGAAAAATATTGAAAAGAATAAATACGATTATTTATTACAACAGGTTCTGGGAACACACCTTGATCCCTCCACTGCTGCACCCCCAAGAGGGAAGAAATGTGTGTGGGGAAAAAGAAGCCATTTACTGTCAGCAAAGACCACTCTATGACCAGAGATTAAAGCTGTGCTCATCATTATGCCCTTAAAATACAATCATTTCTTTCTCCTGATAAGACTTAAAAATGTGTAACGTGACTGAACATGGAATATACTCAGAAATTCTAGCATGCTTTCTTTGTGCTAATATTGCAGACCAGTGATGTTAAATCTTTCCAGTATATGGTCAATAAAATATTTACACACTGCATACTTGGAACAGAAATATTAAGTGTCCCAATCTTGTTTTACAAGAATTATAAACCATGGCACATATCTGATTAAATGCTATCCAGATAGCAAATACAGATAAGCAACACTTTCTGATTTTGCAGTATGTGTTGTTGATCCACATCATTATACTAACTCTAAAAACATTTGGCTTGAGGAGCAAGCAACAAGGCATCTGATTATTAAACTGAGAAAGAGAGGTTAACTTCATCAAAATTTGTTGCTGACAGATGCTCACCACAGCTAAATTAGGTACTTAGAAGCCCATGGTGTGAAAGGTCCTGCTCCTCACACCTAAATGGTGACTGCCACCAAGAATTCAGGCTCCTCCTCAAGTGTAAGTGTGGCCCCAAGATCTGCTGAACTTAGTAAATGACTTCGTGGAGTGTGGCCTTAGTGTAGATCTTTGGAGAATTTTAATTATAGAGATAATATTGAACTCAACTTGTGACAGAGAATCATTAAAAAATGTGATGTGTCAATCACAGCTTCAGCAGTACAGGGTAATACACAAAGATAATGAAATTCAATTGCCACCCTCAGATCACTTAAGAACAGGTGGGTAACAAGGCTTGTTTTAAGGGGAAATGCTGGTTTTTCTCCTATAATTAACTAAAATAAAATACGCATTTTCTGAAGGGCTCAAAAAAAAGTAGTTTTTTTTTTTTTTAATGTCAGATGTAAGAAACATTTTCCATGACAGAATTTTTTAAGGTATCAGTCATATATGAGTGGAGAAGAAGAGACAGGCAGAATGGGAGAGGAAAAGGGAGAAGCAGAGAGGAAGGGAGAGGATGTTTGCATCGACATCAGTTCTGAAAGTTCACTTCAAAAGTAAGCATGAAAAAGGTTTTCATATTATTTTTGAAATAAGAAGAGTTTGACAGGGACCTCTTGAAATTTCCAGGATAAACTAATTATTAGAATGAAAATGAAGAAACATAGGTATACATCCCACTGGCACAAAGGTTTCTTGTAACTACATTACAGAATGTTAAAATAGGATCTCTGTGATCCTACCATGTTTAACAAGACTCACAGATGATCTGTGATTAAATGCAGATCACATAAAATAACATCTGTAACGCTGCCAACTTCAGTGAGGCTCAAGCATGACAGTGATTAAATGCTGGTCACATAGAGTAAACCCCTGACTCTAAAAACCATGGAATAGATTTGCAATTCAAAGGCACGTACACAAATACATACATATACTCAGATTATAAATGCTGGAGATTAGCTAGCAGGAAATTCTTGTGTTCTTTAACAAGGCTTAGAAGGTTGCAAAATAGGCATAAAGAGGAACAGAACTGTCTCATGAAATCACAACCATTACTAACACATAGGAGCAGGGATGTTGCTGCTCATGTGCAGGGGTGCTTTTGCAGGATGCATTGTGTTTCACTCCACAGCATTAGTAATTAAAGTTATTCCCAGACTTCAACAGCACGTTAGCTAAACATCACACTGTTTCTACTGAGCATGAGGGGTATTTAAATGAAAATAAATAAGAGGACCATTTTCCTCCTCTCTTTCTTTCAATCATTTGAAGTGCTGTCACTAAGTAAAGATAAGAAGAGCAGAACACTGCTGCATGACCGGAACTCCATAAGGAATGGCAAGGCAGGGGAATAACTGCTTCCTGCAGCAAACACAAACCAGAGCTGGATGTCAAAAATACAGCTCCTTGCCTCAGCTGCTGCTGTTGCTGCCTTTGGAACCAAGAGCTGAGTAAGACCTATTCATTCACATGCGTGGGCTGAAAATGAAACATTATCTACTTCTCTTAAAGCTGCTTTCAGGATGGCTGCTCATAATGCATCATAAAAAAATGGCAGTCTAATAAATCAGATCAAATCAAATCTCCAGTATATTAAAAAAAAAATTTCTCTTCAAAGTCTTGACAGCTCAAGCTACTTCTAGAATGCCAGGTGCCACACTAAGATATCAGCAAGTTTGTAAAGTCCTGTTTGTCTTTAGTATAAAACATTCCTTTTGTATCAGTTTAAGAGATAAAGGTGCTTTTGCTTTCTCAAGATAAAGTCATGCTGATGTACTGAATGCACACATCCTGCAGTTTTTCTGAGCCTAATCATGGAAGCCTATTGAGCCTTAGCTGATGCTTTTAATTTACTTTTTTTCATGTACAGTAAACCATCATGAATTCTTATTTCTTCTTTCCTGACCTACTTTTTGAACATGAGGTTTTGGGAATACTATTGCACATTTGCCTACCGGATGTCTGGACTTCTGCTAAAGTCATCTCTTCTCTCTGCTACTCCTGCATAGCTGCTATTTTCAGAGGAATATTAAATTAGTGTGTTAGACTATTTACTGCCATCATGAAAAGGCTAACACTAAATATTTCAGGACAATACCACAAGTGAATGCACTTGTTTAAGGCATCATTAAAAATCTGATATTCTCAGTAGATTAATTTTAACTTTCAAGTTTGGCAGGTTTGCTAGGAGTACTAGCAAGCACATTGACTATACTAGGAATTCTGTCAGCTGTCATTGATTTCGTCCTTTGACCTTTTCCACTGGACAATCTTGCAAAATACAGTGCATTACTGAATTTATTTGAATCAGAAATACTATACAAACAACCTATCAATTAATCTGGCTTCCAGTCCTAGCATAAACTTAAACTTCCGTAGCCAATTTGTACTGGCACTTTCTGTACTGAAAGAATAAAAAAAAAAAAAATTAAAAATCTCTCCCTCTTAACAGGCTTGGAAGTCATAAAAGTGGTTTTAGAAAAGCACAGATACTCTACTTCTTTACTCTTATATTCCCTTAAGTTCTGTTTCACAGACCATCTGTTGAAGGAATGTGGCAAAATATTCCTGTGACTCACTTCAGTCACTTAGAGAATAAAGTCTTCAACAAACCCACTACTGACATAAAACTTGTAGATGAAGTGGTTAATATATGTGCTATCTTTTTAAAGAATTTATGAAGCTATAAATTAATAGCAAAGCCAAGACTAGCTAACAATTAAAATGGAAACCTTATGCTCCAACGTTTACTTTCTGCAAAGATATAAGCAGGTGCTTTGCTTAGCACATAAAATAGACTCATTAAAATTAATGGGAGAATTCACTATATGTGAGAGTGCACAGATTTAAATCAAAATTATTGGAATTACCAAATCTAATCAGGAGTTAAATGAGTCAGCAGAAGAATTTGACTTAGATCTTCAAGTTTGATCTTGTTTTCCATTTGCAGGTTTTTTTTCCTTTAATGATAAGTTGAGTCTTTATGGCTGGCACAATTTTTCCTCTCTTCCTGCAATCAGGGAACATTATGCTAAATATACCCACAGATTGTGACTAACATAACCTTGTCACTTGGAAAAAGTTATTAAAATCCTTAATTTTTACTTCGGATTAAGTATGAAAATAGTGAGTGGGGTATTTCTTACTAGTAAGGTAATGGTTATTCTTAATTTGGGTCTATACATATAGATGGGAAATTGTATCTCAGTTTAAGCTAAACAGGATAAAAAAGTATTAAACCAATACAGTCAGGGAGCAATCTCACTTAACTTCACTCATCTAAAAGTTAAGCACCTCATCTCAGCAGGTTACCTGGGCTTGGTTTGCAGACAGGAGAGGTAAGAGGCAACTTCTGCATGTGATTCCTTATTCTAATGATGAAATTATTTGCCATCTGTAATGGCTGTCTTCTCCCTCTGACTAAAAAGGGAAGACAAACTTTTTGCTTAGAATTCAACAACTAATGTTAGGTTGATTCTAAGACAAAAGTCTGTCTTCTGGAATGATTCTTACTCATATTATTTAATCTAAACACCTAAGTGCTTTAGAGACATTAAGAAAAATCTACCTAAGTTTACAGTATTAAATAAAGAAAATTATTGCAAATGCAGAGGACATACTGGCTCTGTTTTGCAATTTAAATACATTGATTTTGGTTAGCTCAGTCTATAAAATTTCTAATACTTCTCTTGTATTATAACCACAGACCGAAAATGAAAAATATGGCCAGCTTTTAGGTGTTTTTAATTTCAGACCATTTCTTAACTTTTAGGGAACAAATCACTGACTAGAACTTACTGAATAAACTGAAATAAAATGCTTCCCATGAAGATTAGGATATTTCTGCCAGAAGCTGATTTTGCACTTTCAGGTAGTCAGTGTTTCAACTGGCCAACAATTTCCAGTGGTTGGTCCAGATACCTTTCTAAAACCATCTACTTCAAACACAGTATGCTTAAATATGGCTTTGGTTGTTGGTTTTCTTTTCTTTCGTGACAGGACTTGGCTCTCAGCAAAACAAATGTTCAGAAAGTGCTTGTGCACAGGACCATATCAGCTCATTATAATTTTATAGTTTGTCATTATAAGAATGTAAGTCACAGTTAAAATAAATATTTTGCAACCTTCACTGTAACGCATATTTATTTAAATTTGTACATTTCTTGTGGAAAAAAGTAATTAAGACAAATAAAAATAACAAAAATTTAATAGATTTTTTGTAGACTCCTCAAAGAAAGTAAAAAATGCAAAGCATATTTTTAACTTCTATTTCAGAACATTAAAATAAACAATTTTAGTAGTGCTTGTTAGTAATTGCTGATTACATTTCTTATGTCTGATGAAAACATTAAAGGAGTAGAAAAAACAAATAAACAAACAAGCACCAAAAAACCCCCAAACAAACAGAGATGGAGAATTTGGCCTGCTGGTTCTTCTATTAAGCAGAAAATCACATCTTCCCTGCCCCTGAGGCGTTCTGCTAACAATGTGCTCTTTGGATGCTTATTCTTTTCACAGCAATTTACAGCTAAAAGTAAAACCAGACTTATTAAAAGCACACACCACCACTACCACCACTACTCAGCTGAACCACTCTGACTTGTGAAAAGATATTTAAAAGCTCACAGTCTCATAGGAAACCCTTTTTTAAAGCCCAGTTAATAAAATGAAGCTTTATGGGTGAAATATGCCATATTCTTAGAGGTCTTCTACTCATAGATAAATATTTTAAAAGAGGAATGTATCTTTCTTTCTGAAAAAGATGAAAAGAAACATCCTGTGTGATCAGGATAGGGCTGTGATAACAAGTCTAGGATAAAGCAGTACCTGAAATTGCAAACACTTCAGTTGAGAAGCTACTGCAGAAGATGTTTATTGGCTCTATCTAGGCAACACATGAAAAGGAATTCCTGTCATAAAATACATGTTTAATAACACCGTTAGAAAATAACCTCCTTCCTAGATCTGAGGTAGACCATTTTGATCTATTATCCTGTTGTAGACACTATGATAACATTAGAGAATTAAAATAAATTAACAAGCTTAATATCCTTGGATTATCCCCGGTGCCTTTCTGTGTTTTCAGTTCTCCTACAGCGCTGCTGGGAGAAGGAGACCAGGGCAGCACACAGTACTCAGTGTAAAGGGCTTTGTGGAATTCTGCATCACACAGTGATGCTGTCAGGTTTACATTTCTATTACTTTCCTAATAAGCACTAAATTTCTAATTCTACAGGGCCACTTCTGTAGATTTAATTGAATCTTTCACAGAGCTATCCACTGTAACCTTTCAGCAGTAATGGTCAGCATGTAAAGGGCCATTTGTGAAGTTAGTTTTTGGTTTTTCCATATAAGCACCACTTTGCAATTATTTGTACTGAATTTCTAACTACCTAAGATTAGCTAAGATAATGAACATTGCCAGGTCTTTTCCTTTTTTAAAAATTTACAGTTGCCCTGATCCAGCACTATTAACACCTAAAGGTGTGATCAAGGCATATGCAGGACCCAAGTATTTAACATCTAGGGTATCTATTTCCCTATCTTAGAGCCACACACTTTTTTTTCCCAGTTTGGAACACAAACACAAGGACAAAACCTCTGTGTTTGACACTAATAAATCAACAAATAACAACAAAAGAATTATAGTGTAAGGCAAGAGCAAGTTTCTGAACTGCTATTATACTCTTTAAGCATTCCTGGGCACTGCCAATGTTAACATGCAAATGGATTATCTGCCACACACATCTCAGCATGGAGTTTTATAATACAAAGGACATGTTTATACAGACATGCCACCCTTGTTTCTTTGTCTTGCAATGAAAAAGCTGTTTTTTCAGCTTGTGTACTACAAAAAAATCTGTTTTCAGGAATATTACTTTGAGATATGTCAGGTAATACCATGGTCCAGGTTGTAATTTAAAAAAATTGATTGAAAAGACATTAAAAACAGTCATATTTTTAAGCTCCAAATTTCACTAAACTTGATATTAAAGTCTAGAATCACCATTTTGTTGCTAGCGGGTAACCTCTGGTTTCACTTACACATCAGTTCAAAAGTATTTTGTTCAAGATTCTGGGTAATTCTATTCCTTCATTTTTAGGTCTATCCTCAAAAAGACTAGAAACTGTGTTGCTGGCACTGATTTGAATACTCTTACACTATTATATAAATGGCACTCGGGATGAAAACCTATTTGATGTTCAAAAAGGCTTGTGATCTTGGTGTATTAAAACCACCATAAAGTTGGTTGGAGTTCTTTTTGTAAAAACAACTAACAATAATAGTAAAGCTCGGAAAATATTAATGTCTGAAGGACTTTTCCTTTGTGTGAGTTCATGGTTGATGTGGACTGACATAGGCAAAATGTCTACCCAGAAAATAATTTCTGACCATGAAAGTTTTTGTCCATAGTTGTGGAATGCGATCAATTTAATCTAAGGCAGACAAGTTGCCAAAGACAAGCTCCAGAGGTGTGCTTGGGATCAATGCATTCTTGGATCACAAAGCATTTGCTGCACTTGCACTTCTGCTGGCATGGGAGCTAACAAGATTAAACTGAAATTGTGCATGCCCATGCAAAGGCTGTCACCATTTTCTTTTCTGTGGACATATTCAAAGCCTAATTCAGGGGGTTTCAGTGGCACATAATGTTAGGTGATTCATTTTAGCCACATGTAAATATAGAAGGAAATATTCAAATCCAAAAGATAAGTAGAAAATACCTAACATAAAGTATGTTAGAAGAATATTATGGAACTTACTATTTCCAAAGCAATGCAAAATACTCAGAGGAAACATTTATAGATGTTTGAGGCTATTAATCATTGCACAGTTCACTTCCTCAGGGAACAGAATACATATTAACAAAATTTTTCTATTATTAAATCAGAAGACAGATTCTGAACAGAACATGCACATCATGAGGGAGTGTGTTGACAAAGTGCTGAGAACAATGCCCAGCGGGTCAGGTCCTTTGTATCTTCTGCCATGATGCAAAGCATCATCTATCAAAATATTAACAAGTTTGCAGTTTTATGAAGAATAGATTTTTGCTTACAATTCAAAGTAAGTGGTACCAAAACCTATGGCATATTGCAAACAACAAACACTACATAAAAGCCTTGAAAATACAGCCATTTTGTGTTCTCCAATACTTAACATAAAGCCACAAATTATATATAAAAATAAAGAGATAAAAGGAAGAGAACCAATCAAAAAACCATTTTTTCTAATAAGACAATACAGCTTTCATCAAGCAAGTAAACAATGCTCCTATTATATTTCCACCTCAGGACGGGACTGCAGACACCCAAGTCTGGCAATGAAATAAGACCTTATTTTTACCCCAAGATTGGGAAGTGTCAGGAAACTTGTTCTGAGCAGATTGTTCAATTTCTTAACTTGAGCATTGTCCCTTTTGCAACAGGCTCCTCATCAGGCTGAGCAATGGCAGCTTGATTCAGGAGTTCTCATTCCTTCCAACAGGCATCTGCTCACAATATAGTGTTGTTTTAATCTTATGCAATGAACAGGACTGACATGAGAACAGCAGTGTCTATCACCAGACACTAGCAGTGTCTATCCCTCTGCCTCCAGCACTGAACTTGGGAAAAGGGAAAGCAACAGATTTGGGTTCACAATCAACCATTCTAAAAAGGCCAAAGCATTAAGAGCTCTACCTAAGTAAAAATGCTTTAAATCAGGTAGAATTTTGGAAATTTTAAATTTTATTTTGTGTTATGAAGAAAACACAGAGACACGTCTTAATAAAACTGACATTTACATACAAGAACCCTATAAACATTTAAGCAGTCCTTTAAAAGTGCAGAAAAATTCCACATTTTTGTACTTATACTAATTTCCTCTTCCAGAGTCTTCTCTTGTACTTGCCTTTTTTTTCCCCTTTAGATTAATTTTGCCAAGAGTCTTTGCTGTCTGCATAAATATTTTAAATGCTGCCTTGATCTTTCCTATTATGACACAGAGCAGATCTGATGCTGAAGTAGGGCTATACCTTACTAAATTTATTTTTAGTGGCTTGCATGATTCCTTCCAAGCAAGGATCAAGAGAAGATTAAGTATAGTAGAGCACTTTCTAAATCATGTATACTGTCTTGAAAGTAAGGAAAGTCCAGAGGTAAAGAAATGTAAATCAATAAATCAGTAAATCAGTTCAGTGTCATTTCAGTGTTCAAAAATGCTTCTCTTTGTAGCAATTTGGCAGTAGGAATATCTGCCCTTTAACACTTCAGTCTTGTTCCACTGAAATTAACAAAACTCTGGTAATTCTGTAGTGCCAAACTGACCTACTCCATTGGATGTGCAAATATGGCAGAATTTTAATTCCCTGATTCAGAAAATATTGTTTATACTCCTAGGAGTAATATTTTTCTCTAACATTAAAAGGAAAAATCAGTGTGAGGTTTTCTTCCACATTGGCTTTAGTAAAGCTCCTTGGGAATTATCATGACCAAATTTTGTGACATTACAACAAATTACCAATTTGTACCAGTTCACCCCGTCCTTGCATCCTAAAGGGAGGAATCATAACATCAGGTGGAAAATCAGGAAACCATGAACTTAAGAGTTGGACTTGGTTATCCTTGTAGGTCTATTCTCACTTAGAATATGACAGATAAGTCACTTTATCATCCTCAAGAGCTTCACATGGGTAACATTTCCTTGTGCAGAAAAAGAACTTTTTCAGGGTAAAACAGATAAAAAATGTAAATAAAATAAAATAAAATAAAAACTGTTTTGATGAGTGTCATGTTGTCACATCTTAGTACCACAAGCCAGTGAAATGGAATGCAGGCAATCTTCATTTGGCTTGAAGGTTGAAGATTCTTTGCTCTTGATCAAGACTGAATAGAAAATGAGAATGAAAGCACCAGCCAAGAATGTGAAAGACCTATGCTGATCTCCCATCAGACATTATCTAGGATTAAAACTCTTGTTTCTGATCTTTCCAACTCAAAGAATCACAGAGGTATAACACTAGGGCTATTGACAATTTAATAAAAAGTGAAACCCACACACATGAAAATATTGTCATTCCATTTTAAATTAAAACAAAATAAAATACACCAGAACAAACTAATTTTTGAAATACTGCTTTCTCTGATGGATTAATTGTCTAGCTTGCATGCTCTTCAACAAAAATACCACATCTCACATGCTTGCACACTTACTGCAGAAGCAAGATTGTCAGCTCATTTAAAGCCCCTGTATATATATTAATTTATATATTAAAATAACAGAAATGTAAAAGATTTCTTGTGATTGTAAGACTTAGAAGAATAAGAATGTAATTTAAAATATTTTATAACTGTTCTCTTTCAAATATTTATCTGCTCTTCTATAACATATCCCATTTTTTATTCTCATTTTTTTCTTTTTCCATTTCTTATTTCACTCTGATATAATTTCTTATCTGTTCCTGCAGTTGCTTTTAGAAATGGAACCTAGGAAAAACTCCTGCTGAAAGATAACAGCTCTGTTTGCAGATTAAATAGTCCATGAGGCGATTTAGCACCTGCAGGGGAGCTGATTCTGCTTGGTGCGAAGCATCATCAGTCACACTCTGAGCATCAACAATCACAGCCAGCAACACTGGGCTTAAAAGTGGCAGTGTTTTACTGGATCCAACCCTTGCAAAGATAGAAATAAAAGCAAAAAGAAAAATAAAGCCATGGCTTAAACACGAGTTTACAAGGGCATGTAGTGATAGGATGAGGGTAATGGCTTTGAACTGAAAGAGGGTAGGTTTAGATTGGATATTAGGAAGAAATTATTTTCTGTGAGGGTGGTGAGGCACTGGAACAGATTGCCCAGGCAAGGTGTGGATATCCCTGGAAGTGTTCAAGGCCAGGTTGGATGGGGCTCTGAGCAACCTGGTCTAGTGGAAGGCATCCCTGCCCATGGCAGGGGGTAGAATTAGATGAGTTTTAAGGTCCCTTCCGACCTAAGACATTCTAGGATTTTAAAAGCAATGGAAAATATTGCCATTTAGATCTAATGTAACGTAACATAACTGTGATGGGAATATTTTATACATCCTAAAGCCAGAATTGCCAACGTCATTTTAAATGAAGCATCTAATAATAAATAGTGCATGTACTAGAAAACTTCACTCTTGTACAGTTGATCTACTCTGCCAGCAACTTGCACCAAACAAAAATCTGAAGATAAATGAAGAAAGCTCTTGAAACTTAAGGTATATGTGTCTTAACAGTGACAGAAAATCAGGAAAGAAAAGTTCTGTATGCTGTAATACTCCTCTCTAAGCAAATTAAATTAATTAGAGGGTGTGTCTAAAAAAATTAAAATTTTGAAGAAAAGTATAATTACTGGATTTTCTTTGATTCAGCCTCCCAAAAAATTCTCTGAAATGCCTGAGGCAGTTACCTAACATTTCCCTATAGGATATCCTACTTAGAATTACCTAACACAAAAAACCCCCAAACCAAACCCAGAAACACACATACACAAATCCCACAAAACCACAATGACAAAACAAAACAAAAAAACTATACACCAAAACAAAAATATTTTTAAAATATGTTCTTGAAAATCAGGCATACTCAATTGTATGCATTACATTTGGTTAAAAAGATATACAGGGGTTCAGACTTCACAGCAGTATGAATGACAAAACCAGTAGTAAGTCTCAGTCACTGATATAAGCACTGAACAGCTCCTAGTGCTTTTATTTTCACAGTATCCATCTAGTGTCCTGACCACAGAGAAAAATGAAACCAGATGGATTTCCTTCACTCAACCCCTGTAACTCAAAGTTACTAGTTATACTTAGTCCACGAGATGCTTGAGTTCCTACAACACTGAAAGACAAGGCGCCAGCAGATCCAGAAGTTCATTTGTTCCAGCATTTCATGCACCTTCTTTAGACTGGGCTGACTCAAACTGGTGGTATTTACCTCTCTCCACTGGTTACAAGGACATCCTAGGTAATTAGACAATTAGGCTAACCCAGCTCCACAGGCAGCTACAGTTTGTGATTCTCAAAAAGTAAGTCACACTCATACCTGGCAATAAATTTATGCACCCAAGTTATATAGATTTGCTGATTTTGGCTACAATAATCTGGCAAACATCAGACAGTAAAAAAGGAACAGAGCAAATCACACAGTTAAGCCAAGCTCTTGTTTAGTATTTCACTCAATTGATCATCTTCCCCCTTGGAATTGCACACATTTGTAAATCAGGTATAAGGGTGCCTCCTTATTTTCACAGCACTACAAGGCTTTTATTTAGCAGAAGTACAGCTTACTTGGCTATCAAAGTGGAAAGTAGAAAAATAACAAATCGGCTCTGCTCAGGAAGATTAACTCCACCTTTTACTTCTTTCTTTTTTCTTTATTATTTATGAAACCACTTTTAACACCTGAAATCAGGTTCTCCTTTGTTTACGTAGTAAAAAATGTGACATACGTCTATAGCCAGAATAAAAGTAAAAACAGGATAAAAACATTCTTTGAAGGTGTGCAAAGATGTTCAGAAAATAAGATTATGTTATTACTATCAACTGTCTTTACCTGCATGCCACATAAATCAAGATTATGTAAACTTGCTTAGCACAAGATCTATTATTACTTTCACAGAATATGCTGAGTTGGAAGTGAACCCCAAGGCTCACAGAGTCCAGCTCTTAGTCCTGCACAGGTGACAGCCCCAGGAATCAATCATACCATTGTCCAAATGCTTCTGGAATTCTGTCATGCTTGGTGCTGTGACCACTTCCCTGGGCAGCTGTTCTAGTGCTCAACCACCCTTTGGGTGAAGAAACTTTTCCTAATATCCAGCCTAAACCTCCCCTGACACAACCTCAGGCCATTCCCTCAGGCCCTGTCACTGTCACCACAGAGCAGAGATCAGTGCCTGACCCTCCTCTTCCCCTCATGAGGAAGTTGAAGATTGCCACGAGGTCTCCCCTCAGTCTCCTCCAGGCTGAACAGACCAAGTGACCTCAGCTGCTCCTCACACAGCTTCCCCTCAAGGCCCTTCACCATCCTCATCCTTTAACATCCTCTAACAGTTTAATATTTTTCTTACGCTGTGGCACCCAGAACTGCCCCCAGCACTGGAGGTGAGGCTGCCCCAGATCAGGACAATCCCCTCCCTTGCCTGGCTGGTGATGCTGTGCCTGATGCCCCCCAGGACAGGGTTGGCCCTCCTGGCTGCCAGGGCACTGCTGGCTCATGTCCAACTTGCCATGGACCAGGACCCCCAGGTCCCTTTCTGTGGCCCTGCTCTCCAGCCTCTCATTCCCAGTCTGTTGGTACATCCAGGTGTGCCCCAGGCCAGGTGCAGAATCCAGCACTTTCCCTTGTTGAGCTTCATGTGGTTGGTGATTGCCCAACCCTCTGACTTGTTGAGGAGTCTCTGCAGGGCCTTTCTGCCTTTGAGGGAATGAACAGCTCCTGCCAGTTTTGTATCATCTGCAAACTTGTTGAGTGTCCCTTCCAGTCCTGGGTCCAAGTCATTGATGAAGATGTTGAAGAGCACAAGGCTGAGGATGGAGCCCTGTGGAACCCCACTGGTGACAGGTCCCCAGTCTGAGGTCACTCCATTCACTGTCACCCTTTGTGCCTGACCCATGAGCAGCTGCTCACCCATCACATGAGTGTTTATCCAGCTGTGAGCTGGACATCTTGTGCAGAAGGACACTGTGAGAGACAGCACTGAAAGCTTTACTGAAATCCAAAAACCTCATTACATCAACTGGCTCCCCTTGATCAACCCCATGGGTTACTTCATTACAAAAGGAGATCAGGTTGGATAAGCAGGACTTTCCTCTCATGAAGCTGTGCTGGCTGTGACCAGTGACTGTGTTGTCTTTAACCTGTTTTTCAATACCACCCAGAATAATATTCTCCATAATTTTACCAGGTACTGAAGTGAGACTGGCAGGCCTGTAGTTATGGGCTCCTCCTCCTTGCCTTTTTTGAAAATTTGGACAATATTCACCAGCTTCCAACCAGGTGGGACCTCTCTGGATTCCCAAGACTGCTCAAAAATAACCGAGAGAGATTTTGCAATAATGCCATCCAACACTTTGAGGATTCCTGGATGAAACTCATTAGGCCTCATAGGGATCAGAATGAGCAGCAGATCCTGCACAATTTCAGGGTCAGGTGGGAGTTGATCGTTCTCCCAGTCATGGTCCTCCAGCTCAGGGCACCTTTGGTCCACCATCCTTGTTGAAGACGGAGGCGAAGAATGTGTTAAACACCTCTGCATTGTCTCTGTCCCTGTTTGTGAGGAGACCATCCTGTAATGGGACAATGTTCTTTTTCACTGCCTGTTGCCATTAATATATTTGATAAAACTCTTTTTATTGTCCCCCACATTTCTGGCTGGCTTCAGCTCCAGCTGAGCTTTGGCCATATGAATTTTCTCCCTGCAGTGGCCAGCAGCTGCTCTGTGTTTTTCCCATGTCACCTGACCTTGCTTCTACTGGGCAGACATCTTTCTTTTCCTCCTTATTTCCAAGAGAAGATTCCTGTTCTGCCAAGATGGCCTTCTGCCTCATCTGCTTAAGTTATGACATTTCGGAATTTCCTGCTCCTGAGCTCTTAGTAGGTGATGTTTAAAAAGTGACTAGTGACTGATGGACCCCAGCAACTGCAAAAATAATTTCCATAGTGATCTTTCTAATTCCCTGAGCAGTCTGAGGTCTGATCTGCTCAGGTCCAGAGTTTTTCCATTTTGCTCATTGAGGTTTTTGCATTTTTCCTTCTGTTAACAGAGATTTTAAACACGATCACTTCATGATCACTGTGGTCAAGACAGCCACCAATCTCCACTTGCTCACAAGATCCACCTTGTTGACCAGGAGTAGATCAAGGAGGGCATCTTTCCAAGCCTGTTCCATAAAGTTGCCATCCAGGTTTCTGGGAATCTTCTGGCCTGCGTTGTACCAGTTGTGTGATGTTCCCAGTTAATTCCTGGCAAGTTGAAGTCTCTCATAAGGACAAGGGCAGTTGATTTGGAAGAGTCCCTTAGTTCCTCAAAGAATAATTCATCATTGTCCTGGCCAGGAGGTCTGTAGTGGACTCCCACGATGGCATCTGCATTATTTGTTTGTTTGTTTGTCCCTTGATTCTTATCCAGAGGCTCTCAACTGTGCCATTGCCAGCTGTGAGCTCCATACATTCTACCCCTTCTGTTCCATACAGTGCCAGCCCTTCACCTCTCCTGCTGTGCCTGTCCCTCCTGAAGAGCCTGTAACCATCCCACAGGGCACTCCAGGCACAGGACTCATCCCACCAGGTTTCACTGATGCCAGTGATGTCAAATCTCTGTGACTGGGCCAAAGCCTGGATTCCCCTTGTTTGTCCCTTGTGCTGGGTGCATTAGTGTGGAAATTTCAGGTGTGGTACATTGTAGCCAACACTTCCTGAGGCAGATTGAGGGATCCCATCTGTGCTCCTTTCCTCAAGTTTTGACACAACATCCCATCACTCATCACTGGCCAGCCTGGCTTTGTCCCTTTCCCCCTTCCAGGCTGGTTTAAAGCTCTGCCAATGAGCCCTGCCAGTTCCTGTGCTAGAGCTCTTTTTCTCCACTGATATTGGGGCATCCCATCAGGTGTCAGTAGACAGCTGTTGGGTAGATCATCCTATGGTCAAAACCCTAAATCTTCTTTGATCACACCAACCTCAGAGCCGTACACTGACCTGATGGATCTGGCTATTCGTATCAATAGTATTATTCCTTGTTACTGGAAGGGGCAAGGAAATCACTACCTGTGCTCCTGATCCATCATACCAGTATCTTTTGATTTTTGACTCTGGTTGAACCTGTACAGAAACCACCTTACTAGAGATCCACCACAGCACCAACACAGTCAGTTGTGCATCCTGAGATGGTGCTAAATAGCAAGCCTTCTTCCTGCATCTCTCCCATCTACCTCTTTTTATTTAGCAAAACAGTTCAGACAAATCCCATTTTCATTAACTCTACAGGCTTAAAACTAGTTTCAAAACCACTGATTTAGAAAAATCCAGCTACCTTGGATTCAACAACAGAGAAACAAAATGCAGGGCAGATCACTATGAACCTGAAAGTGTCCCAGGTTTGACTTTCAGGAGGCAGGCATGTGTACATGTCTAAACCACTCATGCACTTAGAGCTGTATCATCAAATTATTACATTTTTAAATGAATACACATTTCTGAATGCTGCAGTAAAGTTGGTGATTTCAGATACATTAATTGAGGGAGCTTCATGCTGAATACCTCTGCTTAAAATGCTGTTAAAAATGTCATATGTGCATATTAATGCATTCTATCCATTAGCAGTGTTTTTCACTCTGCTTTGGGGTAAAGCACAGGCAATCAAACATACCAAGGGGAGAAGTGAAAGGTCTGTTTTTCAGTTTGCAGTACATTCCAAGAGAGACTGAGAACCTCATCGTTCTTACTGAGCATATGCTGCAAGGAGTTAGAAATCCTTTCATCGAATTTCCAGGAAAATAAGAAAAGGTGGTGGGAGCAGAAAAAAAGCAAAAAGACAGAGACAACTCTAAAGAAGTAATTTCATTGTGCACAGTGTGTCTGATTGTTGCTGAGTAAAACAAAGACAATTTGATTCATTAAATGGAGATTGCCATTTGTGTAAACATAGACTGCAGGCTATTGATTTAACTGAGTAAATTCCATCTATACTGGGACATTGTAAGGATGCACTAAGCCTTTTATATCACTCCAAGCAATTTGGTGTATTTCTCTGTATTTTACTTTTAGTTCTTATTAACAAGTATTTATTTAAGTTAATTTAATAGCATCTGTAGTGGGAGTATTGAAAGTGCAAATTCTTGTAACCTCTATTAACAGGCTTCCAGCACAGGGATATCAGTTCTGATAAGTAGAAAAAGATGGTCAGGTGCCTTTAGCAAGGAGCAGGCCTGACCATGCTGGCCATCTTGTTCTGTGGTGAAATTATAATTGGGAACAATTTGTCAAACCTAGGCAAGACCCCAAATTTATCAGATAATTCACTGGATATGAGAACTGCAACATATCGTTTATCAGAGCCTAAAATTAAAATGTTATGGTGTCCCAGCTTGGAACTAGAAGAAATTCAAGGCCTGAAATTGCATTTTAGATAATAATTTCCTCACAGAAGAGAAAAAGCCTGGTAGCCTAAGAATGCCACCACATCTTTCTATCTAAATTAACTTTTAAATTTGAAAGAACTGCTCTCTTTTCAGTCTTACAAAGAGAGTAAAAGAGAAAAGCTGGGATTAAAGAGAGATTTCTTTTAGCCCAGTTGTCATCACTTTGTAGACCAATGCATTTGATGATCCTTATGGGTCCCTTTCAACTAAGGATATTCAAGGTAGATTCTATGAAGTCATGCTTCACTGAGTGCCTCACTTTTTCTACTTGAAAAAACGTGAATTTCCATGGAGTTGCTTGACTGCTTTTCATCATACTCCCAGGGATCGCTCAGCACTTTGCTGTGCCCTAGGAAAGTACACCTTACTTCCATTTCCACAGAAGTTCTCATTCATCATCCCTTATTAGGTCTCAAGGTAAAAATTTCCATCTGTTTACTTAAATTGTTGAAATGAAGCAATCCATCACAGTCTATTCATTCTGCATGAACTACTGGCATCAAGTGTAACAGACTTACTGTGGTCTCTGCCCTGAAGGTAATCTCTCAAACAAATGTAAAAACGACAGAAAAAATTCTAATGTAGAAATGAGTTAATGTAAATTCTCTTCTGCTTGTTAATGTAAACTGACTTTCCTTCTTTCTTTTACTTCACAGGGTCTTGAATGCATTCATAATGAACAACCATGGGGGGGAAATGCTATAATGATTAAAATCAGCACTTCTTGTGGCACAGGAAAAAAAATTATATGTAGTTTACCAAGAGCATGAGAAAAATGACAGAAATTTTGATACTATAGAATTGGATTTTTGCAGCTTTCCTAAAGATGAATGGGACCTAGAATTACAAATCTTATATACATCAGACAAATATTCTCAATATTAGGAAAACAGAAGTGGTACTCACACAAATAATGATCTCCTAAGCACATATGGAACTTCAAAGTAATGACGAATGATCCTGTTTAGGTATTTGCCACGATTAGGGACAGATAAAAAAGTAACATGTATTGATGTCTTTTCTTCCCAAATGATGACCTGGCTTTGTTTCTTGCAAGCTGGCCTATGATGGAGCAATTGAAGCAATCAAGTGGCAAGGAACTCTAAGCCAAGAGTGATAGTGATCTTTGCTTCTACAGTGACAAACTTTAAAATGCTATCTCAGCTTCCCTGCGCTATTTCTTTCAGCCAAGAAATCTAATGATCTCCTTCTATAACAAGGCTGCTATGGCTACAGACAGAAGAAGAGTTTATCACAACTGAATAAAGCTCAGCTGTGCAGAAGAAAATTTTCAGACCAGAACAATATTCTGTGGTAGCTAAAAACCTCAATGCCTTGGGGTTTTTTTTAAGTGCTGTAGACACTCGTTGATTTTGTTAACAGTATTTTACAGCATATATGTGATGCACACATAATTTACAAAACCATCTTAAAAATACAACACTGTTGGATAAACGATCTCCCACCTGGGGAAGGGAGAGAAGGAATGAACTGCATATGACAAACATTTGTCAAGCTACTTAGCACATTTCTGCAAGGCAGTGAGAAACTCCCTGATAATGGGAGTAGGAAGGATATAAACGGAGCACATATAGCGTGAGTAGACAACTGGACAGGATAAATTATTTACAAGAAAATGTGGCAAACACTGCTATTTTTACAAAGGATTAACAGTGCCCATTATATATGCACCTGTAAATAGTTTGCATGGAAAGTAATAAATATATATTGCAGGCTTATAAACAGAGTTCACAGTCATTTCTGAAAGGAAAAAAGGTAATGCCAGCTTATTAAATTTCAAAAATCCCAAGACATCAGCTTTTGGTGTCATGTAAATGAAAGTAGCCCCAGCAGACACAGGTGGGTCACCACCATTTAAACAAGATTAAAACTGTGCTGTTGTAGTCAGTTGATTTGAACTTATTAGGAGAGCCCTTGGCAGCTCATCAAAGTGTGGTCTTATTGCTGTTAAGCTCCTTCTCATCCAGCATCTTCCTCTGGATTATTAACATCTTTATTCAGGTACAAATGTACTGCTGCTAAACCTACTGCAAGTCACCTGCTATAAATCTGCTTGGAAGTTTGATTTTGTGGTCAGGGGACTTTGACAGTGTTTTATGCAGTAAACATACACATCACACCTACATAAGAATTTCTTTTGCCCCTTCAGCCTCCCCATGCATTTACCCTTCCATGTCTCTCCAAACTACGGCTCTCTGAAACCAGAACTGGCTTGGTATTTCTGTCTGGCACAGTGTCAGGGTTTAACAAACAAGAATTAGTAACAATACTCCAGAGGGTGTTGTGCAGCACCGGAGGAAAGCTGTCTGAGGTCACACGTCAGCTGTGTCTGCTTGCTGCCAGCAGCCTTTAAGGGGTTTCAAGGAGAACCCCCGCAGAATACAGAGCAGGAGAACCCCTGTGGAGTCATTCATACAAACCCTGCATCCCGCCACCAGAAATAACATCCTGGGGAATAGGGCTGGGGAAAGAAAAACAAGCCAGAAAAAAAATAAAATAAGCAATAAACTAGACACACACGTACAGCTAAACTGCTTGAAAGTGAAAACTCAGCAGGGAGGTAAATGTTGCTACATAACTCTGAGACCACATACGACACAGAACCTCCAATTTTCATGCAGTTTAATTGTGAGTTCCTTCCTCCTTTGAGAGTTAAATCAGTGAGAACCATATAACTTAAAGTGGCTTGTTGTGGGCTCTATCTCCGGCAATCAGTGCCTAGTTTCATTTTTTCATGAATGCTCCCTCTGTTGTTGCAAGCATTGTTTCTCTGGTCCTGTATAACTGGATTGCAAAAAAAGGTGTGTGGGAATTTTTAAATAGAAAAGTCTGCTGAATTTGAATGAGACAATTCTACTCCCTCATTTCAAACCACGCCAAAGGGTAGATGCAGAGGGTGTAAGTGACATGCAACTAAGGGCTCAACAAGGAATCCATAAAAAAGATTGAAATGCAAACTGAGTGGTCCAAATAAAAAAGGCTGTCTTGCCTTTTATTTTTTAATTAAAAATCCACTGAATGATAGCTTTGTAATAAGTTAAAAGGGATAAATTAATGATCTTGACAGTATTTGCAGAACAAACTGGAACATTACATTTTTCTGTGACTGAAAGGGATGTGGTAAAAATCAATCAGAACCAAGATGCATACTTCTTTCCTCTTATTATACTTTTATTATTTCAATTACTGATTTCTTTGAGACTCTCCTCCCTATTGCTTCCACACTGACTCCAGAATAAAAACTTTCACTTTGACATTACTTTTTAACACAAAAGCATTTCTGCATTTATGGCTGGTGTGGAATAAGCAGCCACAGGGAATGGTATTCCCTCCCAGTTGACTGCATGGGAAGCAGATGGACAGCATAAAACTGCTTTATAGAGATCCTCCCAGGCCATGTATGAAGATGGCAATTTTAAGGTCAACTTGGCTGCATGTTGCTGTGACAAGCAGTGAATATGCAGATTTACACATTCAAGTAATAGGTACTGTACTTTGGTTTATGATGGCAACCATCCAGGACCACTGCAGCTTACAGTTGCCATGTACTTGAGTGAAATGTCAGATCAAACTGGTTTGGATTACTGTCACATTTCATTCATTCTCAGAACTTCTTGGCATTTTCAGTACTTGGTAATATCTAGGTGCAGTTATCCCACCACTCCTTTTATTGTCATAGGAAACAACTAAATAACTCAAAATTACCTGCCATTACTTCAAAGAATTACAGACCAGAGTAATTTTTGACGTCACTTCTCATGATTCCAGGAGGGGGAATGTTTCCTGCAGTTAGTGCTAGAAAGGTACAAGAAAAAACTCTATTGAGGAAAAAGCCCCCAACCTAGCTCCTTATTAAGGCAGAAATTCACCTTAAGAGTTGCATTTACAATGTGCTTTCAAGACAAATGCACACATTTCCAAGCTTTTCTCTCCCCATAGCCAGCCAGCATCCCTCCACATTTTATGAAAGTTTCTACAGCAACAGTTACAACTGAGTGCCCTGCACACAGACCCCTTATGAGTGAATGAGGAGCAGAACAGTATTTGATGCTACCTTGAACAAAATGCACTTAAAATTATAACAGCACTGTCTTTCATTCACTCATTCTTTCACTCATATTCTCTAACAATCAGTATATGTATTCCCTTACAGTATTTGAAGATGTTAAAGAGAGTAAAAAGTAAAAATCCCTTTCTGAGGCAAAAGGGCAGCTTTGGTGTGGATGGGCAAAAGAACAAAAAAGCAAAGGAGGGGGCTGCACAAGCAAATACCTGTTCAGGTGCTGTGTGAGCTGGGTTCTCCTGCCCCATTCAGCAGTCTGGGAGAGCCAAACTGATGGCAGGATGGCAGGGCAGCCTCAGCCACCCCTCGCCTGCAATGGCATCCCCTGTGTGGCCCAGGGACAGGACACTGCACAACCCTGCACGTGCACTGCATGAAGCAGGACCATGCACCTGTGGTTTCCACATGGAGCTAATGCTCTCAGTGCTCCCCACAGGCAGCCTTGCTCTGGAAGGCTGCAACAAGAGGTGAGGATCCATGCATCACCCCTCAGGGATCACTCACCATGCAGGTGCTCTCTCTCCATTTTTGTTGGCTGAATATAACCTGCTCAGATTCACACTTAAGTGGATCCAGAACTGGTCCCTCAAGTTAAAAGGTTGTTCTGGACCACCAGTGGGTAGTTTGTGTCTGTCACCAAGTTTCAGCATGGTTTGCCTTCATGCTGTCCTTAAAACAAGGAGAACTTTAGCTTGAGCCTTTGACTTGCCCTGACCCTAAATTCTCCATATGATTTCAAATTACAGAAGGTGCACAGGTCCAGGAATGGATGTTCTGGATGCTGGGAGAAACTGGAAGAGGACCAGGGTTAGCCCAGTGTGCAGAAATTCATCTCCATCTCCGGACCAAGCCTGTAGCCTCCAGCTAGCGGAATGCCTGTAGCATTCAGAAAGACAGGCAAACCACTCTAGATATTTTGCATGAAGGAGAATTGCCAAATACCTGTGCAAGATATTTTATTTTTCTCTTCTATTCTAATGATTTTAAAATCAAGTTTCATTTCAAGTCTAAATATATTAAATTGAAGCCTTCAGTCATTAGGACCCTTTATGTCTTTCTGCTAAATTAGTTGTCTCTCTTCTAGGATAAATATTTTCACCAGGATTTTGCTGAAACATAAAATGTCACCCCTTTGCTTTTTCATTAATAAGGTAAGCAGATCAAATTTCTCACTGCAAGAAGCATCACCTTGTCAATACCTCCAAGCTTATCGGTATTATTTCCAAAGGGACAATGTGATGGTCTTCTAATGATGCACATTCCTTCTAGTCCCTTTCAGCTGGTTCCTGCATCTGCAGATGATGTTTGGTCTCCAAATCCCCTTACCACAATAGAAATTATATTCCACTGGCCCCCACCTAAGCTCTAAAACCAACCTAGTGTGATTGTTTTTAAATACACCTCCTTTTCTAAACAGGTTCTTTTGTGTTACCCTGTTTTTAGTGATATTGGGAGGCGCTGATTTTTTTTTTAAGTTTATGCATTTCAGATTGAAACCTATCATAATGCCGTATCTTTCTTATATGCATTTAGTAAAGAAGTTGAGGGGATTAAAAAAAGGGTGTGTATGAAAAAAAACCAAAAAACAAAACAAAACCATAAAGCTATATGGGCAGAAATACTTTCTGAATTTCCAGGAAATGCCATTATAGTTTCCCTTAGTTTCCAGGATGTATTAAACATTATTCCTTATTTTAAATAATACAATGTAGACTGTCACTCTGGCCATGTAATATTTTTTTTTTAATTATTCTAGAAATATTCCCTTTTTATTTTCAGTATAAGTACGAAGTGGAACTTCTGACTCTTGCTAGAAAAAAAGTTGAGAAGAATGAAGACTAAACTGAAGCTCACTTTGGTTATATATCACCAGTTCTGGCAGGACACTGATCCTTTGAACGAGCATTTCCTACTTTAGAAAAAAAACCCCCAAAACATAAAAAACCAAACCAAAACTAAAGAAATCCATTTGAATATAAATAAAATCAGAAAATGGCTGGCTATGGATGTTAAAATGCACAAATCTGATGCAAAGAAAGAGTACAGCTTAAAAGGTAATAACTTGCAGAGTTATATTAATTTCTGCAGTACTGCAACCAAATTACAAATAACACGGATACCATCTGTTCTCTAAAGAACCATGTGAAAAGATTCTTGCTAGCAATTAAGAGGTTGAACAGAAGACACAATTTCTGCAGTTTTTTCACTTTTTTAACCTGTTTTGTTTTGTTTCGGTTACTTGGTAGAGAAACTATGTCATCACAAATACCACTAGATGATCTTTCCACTATTTTTTTTATATTTTAGCCTACTTAGCTTAGATACGTACTTTTTTTTTAATCAGTGTATTTGGTATTCATGACTAATGTGAATTTGTAGATGAGATCTGAGAGAATTATGTGGATTTAGGTTTAGAGCTTTTCTCATCCTGGCAGACTGATATTAGCTGAACATTTATTCTGCTCTGAATAATGGTTTTTTTTTCTCTTACCTCTCAATTATTACTATTTTTCCCTTTCTCTTTTTTATAGTTATGGTACATTAGTGTAAGCATTGCTTCTTTCAGGTTATGCTGTTACTGAGGTTTGCTAACATGTGGATGGAAATGCTGTCACAACTATTTCACTGTTACAGATTTTCACAGTCCTAGAGGGCTTAAAGTTAAAAGAAACTAAAGATTTGTTAATGCATTTTACAGTTTGATTTCGTTAATGTATTCAGTAAGGTGCTCAGATCTTCGGAACAAGTCTGTGGGCTTTGAATTGCATTTGAGAGTGATTCTTATGTACACAATACCATTCTGGCACATGACATAATTGCTATCCTGATAAGTCAATAAAGACATAGTGAAATACAAAACAAAGTCATACAGGAGAATTAAATGACACAGGCTGCTATTTTACTTGCTGTCATGCACGCTGTCTTTGGCCAAAACAAGCTTTCCCTAAGAAAGTGGTTCCAGCACACTACTACCACAATGCCTCGGGAAGTCTAGCTGGGCTTTGGCAGCAGAGCCATGATGATTATTTTGGTTTCCCTTGCAGAAGGTCTATTCAAGATCAAGTACTTTCTTTTAATGTGTGCCTGCCCTTGAAAGAGCACATAATCCTCCTGTAGACAGAATAGCATAAGGATAAGGACGAGTAGGAATTCATCTCTAATTTTAAACTACAGGAACACCTGGACTCCTGCAAAAATCTATACTTGTTGCAAAAAAACTTCCACAGACACTGTGCTCAATCAATCCTCCCTGCCAAACCCCTTGAAAGCCTTTATCAGTGTGACCAGCAAGATATGATTGTATTTGTCAGTCACACCAAAAACAGGATTTTTACTTTTCATAGAGAAGACCAGTCTCTTAGGGCAGAAGATAAACCAGACCAGCATCTTCAAAACAGAGCAATCCTGACACGAGACACAAACAAAGCCAAGGGGCACTTCGGCCACACTGGCATTAAGAAATAGAAACTTGCAATATCATTACCTCCTCTTAGCTGCTAAGAGGTGTCTTTCATGATTGAAAAAATTGAGCACGTGTAAATTCAAAACTACACAGAGAACATATAAGGAGACTTCACATTCATTTACTGAATGATTTTAACAGCAGAGAATTTCATCCTGGGATTTAAAACCAGAGCGTTTTACAGCTGCCAGTAAAATTTCTTCAATATATCTAAGCACAGGCTTGGATTTCCTGGAAGTAAACCTTCATTTTGAAGGAATCTTGCTCTTGCTGATGTCTGGTAACAGACAGCATTGCACTGTGGTGGGCAGAATTAGAGTTTGATCAATGAGAAAAATTCAGTTGTAAGTAGCAATTAAGTGGATCTGAAATGAATGCAATAGATCTATTTTCATTGTGGAGAAAGCCAGACACACCAATTGCACTAATGGGACTTAGGCTTTTAAATTTTCTTTGTACTACATGCTGGAAATCCTACTCTCTTTCACTGATCTACAAAATACATGACCGCTATACTTAAAAATGGAAATTGAGAATGATTATCCTGTTTCATTTTTGCTCTCGTGAGTGTTTGAAAGCTTAAATAGAAATGAAAAGTCCTGACTTACCCATGTTATATAAGAATTATCTTTTTAAATAAGAAATGGAGAGGATAGGTAGGCACACCCTATGCTGGAGCTGGGAGCACATCACAGGCAAAGGAGAGCACAAACCTGGGCTCCTCTGACACAGCCAGTGACGGGGGGGATACAAGGAGATGCCAGGGATCAGGGACACTCATTTTTCTATCCAGTTCCAAAAGTCTGTATACTTAACAAAGTGACAAATTTCTCATTTTGGCACTTGACAATTGGGCTGGGAGAAAAATAGGGACAGCACTGAAAAATTCTTCTTGTGGTGATGAACCTGCAAAAATAAAGATTTGTCTACGTAAGGCAGAAAATATCTTTTTACAAATTGGTCTTTCTAACAGCAACTGATTTCGCCCAACAATTTAAGGTTGGCAACAGGCAAAGATTCTCATTTGCACCTGTGGCTCCAACTTAAGCCTCTATTTTCTGTATCTCCCTTTCATAACCTATGTCCTGCTCCTAAGGAAATAAAAGAAACAGGCAAGAAGCAGACTCAGTATTACAAGACTGCAGGCCACATACTGGCACAGCAAAGATAAATCATCTCTACTGTAAGAGCAGATGTGGTTTCCAGGTGAGAAACTTTCTGAGAGTCTGGTCCAAAGCAGCATGAATGACCATGACAATGACCACCACCTCCTGCCTAACAGCTCCATGCACAGGCCATTTTTCTGTTGCTTTTCCCCTTTTCCTCCCAGGGCCGTATAATCTGTGTAGTGAGGCAAGACAGTATCACCATGAAATCTCCATGGCAAACGTCCCTGTGAAAACAAGGCAGTGCCCTGCAGTCACATGGGCACTTCCCCTCACCACTCCTTGGAAGAAGATGAGGGAATAAATGCTGTGCAAACCCACATTCTGTTTCATATGGCCTGACAGCAATGGGATAAGAGTCTGTGGAGTACAGAAAAGCCATGCACAAGTGCAAATACAAAACCTAACCTAACCATTACCCATTACTAGAAGTATTGTGGTGTCACACTGCTCCTATGACAAGGTCCAGGTGCCAGCCTTTCCCCCCTTACTGCTCTGTTCTTCAGGCTCCAGCCCTCTGCTTTACTCTGGGAGCTGAGCCAAGTCCCACTCCTCCAGCTACTGGAATCAGCAGCCAATGCAGACAGCACAATCTAATCTTGCATACAAGTCTTGGGCAATTCCTAGGGAAGAGCAAGGAACATGATCTTCTCTGGAACTGGCTCCACTGCAACAAACCATCCATCACCTCTGAAGAAAACTCAGGAAAGGAATTTTGGATTTTTTACTGGTACCAGACGAGTCCCATAGAAGTCAAATATAGTTTTACTCCTGATTTGTTAGAAACACTTTACCTCCATGTCTGATTTCAATGAGGTTCTTGTTCTTTATGCTCCCTTCCTCCCTTGATTAGGGTACAACTGATGGATTAATAAGGAAGGAAGAATCAGCCACTGTTTATCCTTGAAGTGTATCATTCAAAACAGCTGCTGACAGTTTTAATGAATGTCAATAAAATATGTATCACTCTGACTACAGCCAAGCTTTAATTTGAACTCTATGATGACCTCAAACAAAGCTCTTGCAAAATCACTAGAACTCAGAAAAAGAGAAATCTGATTGTAACTCTCCTTTGTAATATGCCATGCAGCCATCATGATTTATCACAGTATACTGAAAACTGGTGAGTTCATTGGCAGGCTACAGAAATACTTCCCTACCTCTCACGTAGATACTTGGTTGTAGGAATAAATAATCTATGCTGAAATAAGGAGTTCACTACAAAAAAAAGTATGCAAATTTCAAAACAGCTTTATAGCTTTTGTGTTTCTGTTTCATGAAAGAGGGGAAAAAGGAAAGGGAGGAAAGAGGAAAAATGAAAAGGAAAAAGAAAAAAAGGAAAAGGAAATAAAGTGAAAGATGGTAGGAACTGACTTACTGATTTACAGTTTAATTAATGGTGAAATAATTTGTTGAACATCAACAATTTTTTTAACGCTGCCCTGAAGGACTATCTGGAAGTTCAATAGTGAGTTAAAACTATAACACGCTTCAGTGACCAAGATAAATCAAGAAATCAGGGATCTGTATTTGAAAAATGTAAATCTGCTGTTTTCTGCTAAATGCTGAATTAATCTGTATTGTGAATCAATATTATTCCTGTTTTCAATACCACACACACAAAAAAACCCAACAACCCCAAAGAAACCCCCTCATTACTCACTTGTTATCCCTTCCCTTGCAAAGCTGTTAACCACAAAAATGCTAGTGAGTTGAGAAAATCCGGAAGGAACAAGAGCAAATGACACAAAAGATCATTTTATTTGCTTGGCTAGGCACATTAATGAATTCCACTTAGACTGGAAAAATGCAAGGAGCACCACAACATCATACATTGCTTTAGCTTGAGTGATTCACAGTCTATGTCATTAAAACCTACAGTAAACTGTAATTAAGCAATTAGACATGAAAGAACATAGGCTGAGCTGAAATAATGTTAGACCCCCAAATGCCTTGTTTGTTTCATGCCTATAGCAGTTTTAGCTTTAACTCCATTTCAAAATGACATATACCCTGTCAGAGCTATCTAACTGTGGTTATAAAAAGCTACCTCTTTTTCTTTCCTACCAAAAGGCAATTCAAAGTATTTTGTTCTTACACCCTTGTATAAATCCTTTCAATTTCTGTTAACATGTCTGCTGCTCAGAGAAGCTGCCTTCCAAAAAGTGTGATGATGGCTAAGAGGCAGGAAATAAAGGGAAAAGATAGGAATTAAAATAAATAATAATTTAGCCTCCAGGATAGTTTTAGTATAGCTTAAAAAGGGTGCCAACATAATAAAATTATTTTAATTAGGACTACATGTAATTGCAAAATCTTATTGGAAGAGACCACTTCTCTGCACCTCTCAGATCAGTATGCAAAATGTATAAATATGGAACTTTGATGAAGGACATAAAGACACGATAAGGTAAACTAAACTATAAGATACAATTATGACTATATCTCATTTTTACAGTTTTCCAGTAATTTCCTGATGGAAAAAAAATCCTGATCTCACAAAGACTCAGTGAGGAAGTCTAACCTACAGGCAGCAGCAAAGTGAATAGGGAAATACATTTTAGTTAAAGAAAGGAGAGATCAATACAGGAATCCTACAACAAAGGATTTCACAGATGAGAGTTGAAAAACAAACCTCCAAAAATCCAACAGAGTTTAGAACAACCTGCCACAGTGGGATCTTGAAACACTAGCTTCCACATTTTCATTTGTGTACTAACTTATTTTTAGGATCTTCTACTGTATCCTAAAACATATTTCTTTTGGCAGAAACAGGAACATATATATACTAAAAATTATTGTTGTGGACAAGCTACTAATCAGCAAGGTACACTTCCACTTTTATTTTCCAAGAGAACAAAGCATATACACAACATATACAAAAAAACCATAGAACTGCAGGTTTTATTTTTCATTCTCCATTATTTCAAGCAGAGAATGAGTATTTCAGGCATTAAAACAACATATTAAAACAGGCAATAAAGACTTAAAAAGTAATGAATGGGATGTGATTTAGGGGAAAAAATCCAAACAAATCAACCCCATCAAATTTTAAAATTAGAAAAAACAGGTCTGTAAGGTGCATCATAATGGGTTTCACACCTGAAGCAGCTGGTAAAAAACACCAAAAGAGTAAAAACTTAGAAAAACTGAACATTGGCCTGATTCAATGGCACAGATTTTACTGTATGAGGCTGTCTCCTGTTTTTCAGCATTTACTTTTGATCAGAGGCAGTATAAGACCTTCCTCCACATCAGACAACACAGGGAGCTCATGATCAGCAAAAGCAAAGAGGGTTTGTGAGGCATCAAAACCCTCTCTCCTCTCTGCATAGCAGGAAAAATGTCTGTGCAGGCTCCAAGACAGAACTTAGCTCCCAACAAAGCAACTGTCAGGAAAAGCACATGAACCTGAACCTTTTTACCCTTTTTTATAGCCCACACACACATAGACTTCTTCAAACAGGCTATTCATTATTCTATGAGGAGTCTTCCAGAGCAGCCCTAACCTCTGTACAGAGTTAACTTCACAGTGAAGAAATTAGTGACATTTCTGAGATCATGACATACTTTGGAGACAGTGAACTCCCATTTTTTCTACCCCAGTGACTGTCTAGTCATGTTCCTGCCAAAAATTTGTTTTTCTCTTTCCATGTTTTCTGTTCTTCCTTTTTAAGATCACATTTGAGACCAAGATTCAATACAATTGAGTCTTCAGGTTGATACTGAAAATAGTCATTTACCCATTTGAGCTCCCAAATTCAATTTTGTTTATTTCCTCCAAATTTTTGTGATAATTCTTCCAAGTAATTTCTGGGAAAAAAAAAAAAAAAAAAAAAAAAAAAGGAAGTACTGAATATTTTATATTCGGATTTTAGCATAAATATGTCTGTCAGCAAAACCACAAAGTTCACTTTGAAGAGATCTTTCCAAAATAAAGAGATGAAAATAAATGTAAAGGTTACGAAAGCATTTGGCTCAGCAGACTTGCAGATTCATGTCCTCTGTTTTTCAGAACAGGAGGAATGTGGATAGTGGCCAGGACATTTGTCAGACAAACTCCATCAACAACCATCACTCAGTGAGCCACATGTGTGTAATCTAATAATCCTGGCAGATGAATATTATGTAAGTTGGTGACTTGCAGTACTGAAGAATTTATCTGTGCCTAATCATCATTTGTTTATAGTGTGAGAAGACACAATTACAGGATTGGTATAGCAGGAAAAAACAAGCTTTATTTTTTTTCCTTTATTTTAAAAAGAAAAATACTAATTCCCAAAAGCAGCAGAAAGGATGAGAGACTAAAAAGAATTATGTCTTGTAAGCAAAAAAAGATAGGAGCCAGTGTGATTTTCATAGAGATATAACAGGTCATCAGTATATGACATATCAAAAAAACCCTAGAACAGTTATTCAGAGATTAATTACCTCTCAGGGCCTTGTGGTCTAATCCATTGCTCAGACCATGACCCATCTTGTGATTCCTCTTTTCCCTAAACTCTAACTAGATTTCTTTTGTTGTGACTTGTGTCCATTTCTACTTGTCCTATCACCTTTCATTTTTAGCTGCAGACAGATGTGAGGTCCTTCCTCATCCTGTTTTCTTAGAATTCAACAATCCCATTCCCCTCATTCTCCTCTCACCTTTTCCTTCTTTTTCTTTTTCTTCCAAAATAAGCTCTTTACCAATAAACCTTCACAAAGGAAAGTTCTTGAAGGTAGGAAAAGCCAATGCAAACCCAATTTCTGAGTATGCTTTATTTCTGAATAGACATTTAAACTACTTATGAGAGACAACTCAACTTAATGAGTGTGCAGAGCTCATACATTATTTAATGCAGGACCTCTCTTATGCTGTTTCCAGAGCTAGGTGACAGGCAGAGGCTGAGGAAGCAGGTATTTCCATGGCCCAGAGCCTGACCTGACAAGACCACTGAACAGAATTTTCAGGTGACTGTCACCAGAGCCACTCTTCTCTCTCTCTTCCTCGTGGTTGCATGGTCCTGCCCCATATCCCTTTCGCTGACCCTAACTTTAGCCTGTAGTACAGAACCTATTGCTGCAAGATTTTAGAATCAGGTAAATATCTCGACATCAGAATTTCTCAAAAACACAGTCTGCTACACTGGACATACAGAATGTCATTACTGCTCTCTGCACATCAAAAAAAAAATCCCCAAAACCACAAAAAAACAGAACAAAACTAAACAACAACAAAAAACAAACAACCAACCAAAACCAACCAAACAAACAAGAACAAACAAAAAACAGAAAAACCCCCAAAACCAAAAACAACAAAATCAAAAAAGAAACCCCCAAATCCTATTTTGACTGGAGAGATTGTCTTGCATACAAAATTATCAGACCATATCTAAGGCTGTCTACCATGGATCTCTAGTAAGAGTGTGCATAATAAGTTTCCATTTGATAGAATCCTGTACAGCCTATGCTTTAGGTAGAGAATGGAGGACAAGTATGTGTGAAAACCACAGAACTGCACTACCACAACCTTGGCTAAAGAAGGAGAAACCTCTGTCCTCCACCCAGGTCATACATGTTTGCCTGCACACATGACCAAGCACATCTCCAGAGGTGTCCTGACTCCTAGGTATGCTCAAAGCCACCCATTCTTCCCGACCCTAAAGCTCAGCACGTAATTCATAGAAACAAGGGAAAGGTAAAATGTCATAAAGTCATACATTATTTTAAGAGGTGATCAAGTAACCTGAGCTACACACCAGCTGCAGATTTGGTGCCAAGCTGTCATGACACTGGTTCCCACCGTAGGTTCAGGGACCTATCAGGGCTTCCTCTCAATAAAGGCAAAACTCAGTTTTGCCATATCAGGAATAAAAAGCCTGTTGCTGGAGTCCAAGGGCTGAGCTTGGATGACTGGGAGAAAGGGCAACAATCACAGGGAGCTGGGCTTTGTTCTTCCACTGCCTATTGTGTGGTGCAGCAAATCTCCAGGTCCTCCTTGCTTGTGGGGTGAGCCAAGGAAAAGGCACAGCCATGGTCTTTGGATGCTGCTGCCATTTAGCTGCCCTGGTGGTGTCTGTGACCAGAGCAAGCCCTGGTGTAACAAACTGCTCAGGTTTTCTTTCTTTAGTGTGAAAAATGCAATTATATTCACCATTTTATACCCTGAAACTACTTCCTTCTCATTACTAAATGATATTTTGTATACATTTTGGTTAAAGTGATAAAATTCATTTGTGCTGCCCTATGGCAATCCCTGAACTCTACTCTCATTCTGAACAGCACAAAACAGAGAAGGGTCCTGCTCCAAACGTCAAATGCTTTGGCATAAACTGATTGCTATCCTAGGCAGAAGGCAAAAAAAGCATGTGCTTCTCAGTAAACAAGTAGTTATACCTGCTAAGAATTAAGTTGTACTGACATACACAAAGAGCATAGGAATTTTATCATCAAGTCTCTTCCTTACCTACATTTATTTCTTTAGCAATTTTTTAGAAATTGCTTTTTAATGGCATTTATTAAATGCACCTTTTATGTTTTAAAGACAGAACTGGACCGACATTTAAGGTGAGATTTTAATCTTTAAGTCACGTATAATACTTGCTATGTGCAGCTTGTCACATGAGAGAGAAGCACACATATAGCTGTATCCAGCAGCAGCTAACTTGGCAATCCCAGATGAAAAGCACAGCTGAACTCCTCCTGCCACACTCGGTGTTGGCAGCAAACAGAGTTTACTCCTTACCGTAAGACAATGGCAGCTCAGACTGAAAATATAAACTTTGCATTTTTGAAACGCCAAGAGATTACCAGTGTGTTAAGAGAAATATGGCATCTTTATGCCAGATTTTTACTTCTCCACAAATCATATGTTCTTTAGGCCCAAACCACTGCAATAAAATATTTGAGATGTGTGTCATTTCACCTTCTAATAAAGGACAACTCTCTGAGAACATGACAATGCTGATGAGTCTGCTAGGATAAATGCACAAATAGAGGTAGACTGGATACAAAAACACACTTAAATATTCTTAAATTATTCCAGAGAAAATAATATAAAATTTACTACTATGCTATGAATTTTGTACCATGCTTTTTCCTATCTCTCCTAAAAAAATTATTGAAAACCCATCTCCATCTAGATACTTTATGGCAGTTCTGGCTCAGCTAATTAACTGAATTTAGTTTCTAATTTGTGTTTTGTGGGTCTGAAGCTCTATGAACTCCATCCAAGTGTCTCTCAATAGGTAATTAAAATAAGAAAACCAGTAAAATAAGATTAGTTGCACAATCAGTCAGCAGTCATTAGGAAAAAGCATAGTAGCCCATAAATTTACGGTGTTAAAATTCTCCACTTTATTGGGTCTTCATTGTCTAGCACATCAGGTAGATGTGTAGAATTATATATAAAAAAAACCACAACAAACCAAAACAAAGGAGAGAAAAGCAATCCACCTCTTTACAGCATTGCTTTTGAAGACATGCTGATATCCCCCTCACTGTCTCAGTGCCATATGACCAAGTTTTGGTATTTGCTACAATGCAGAGGGGAATCTTGCAAGGACTTGAGACATCCACATAGCCTCTCACCACCTTCAGACAATGTGACTCCTCTTCAAATAAAAAAAAATGTAAAAATTAGTGCTACTACAAATACAGAGGGGGCAAAATCAAAGCAAGATTATTAAATTTTAGCCGTTTATTTTTGGGGTAGACCAGAGCCATGTCAGACTGTTGACAATGTAAGAACATAAAAAGCCCTGGAGTTAGAATGGAGGAAACAAGCACTTCTGTCTTCTAAAGTAGACAGAAGTGTAATCTTTTTTTATTAATAGGTCAGATTTCCCTGCACTTATCACAACTGAAGCAATAAAATTTCATTCTGTGAACAATTACACATTGGACGTTCTTAATTATAATCTGAAAGTTCAGAGTTATTAGATTCTTTAATTAAATATTCTCCTAATGCCTTTAACTTATCACTGACTGGTAGTATTCTCATACCTCAAATACATCAGTTTGAGAGGTCTGAACTATCTCTACTCCTAAATGAGTTGTCATGCAATTACAAAGCAACAAGTAAGCCCATTGATTGTCCCATATATTTACTGATGAACTGTGAGCAACACAATTCCACAGAGAGCAATATTGAAAGAAGAAGTTGAGCAGACAGCAGGCCAGACATGAGTGCAAACCAGAAACTTTCAATTTGCATCTGAAACTTGTAATTGTCCACAAATTACACTCATTCAAAGCTTCCATCCAGCCAAGGCAGAGAACTGATAGAAAACAAAAAGGATGCAGTGATATGGCTCCTACATGATGCTGGAGAAATCCAAAGGCCAGTTTTGCTTTTTTCGTTGATTATTATCTCAAAGCAATCATTTCAGTATAGGGAGGGCTTCAACAAATGTTTGTTTTGATTACACATCACTTTAGAAATCTCTGAAATATAAAGTGGGTAAATGAAATCATGGAAGCCAGGACTTTGTCTCTCCCATTTGTAGTAGAGGAGTTTCACATTGAAGCTGAGGGCAAATGTCAGTGTGCCTGCATGCAGAACATGCTGTGCATTATTAACACTTTGCAATTGCCCAACTGATTAAGAGTTCACTACCACAAATGCTTATTCATAGAAATAATTGCTATTCAGATAAGAAAACCTAAAGAAAACAATGGGTCTACTAAGATGCTCACAACGACTAACAAGAGAGCAAGATTCTGCTTCAAACGAGAAGCTAAAAACAATCTAAAGCAGTCTGGCCTATTCTCTGCCTTCAAGAACAGTGACACATAGGCCTGAAGCAGGAAAGTTAAGCCTTAGTTTTTGATCAGGTGTTTCCTTGATCATATTTTGAGCTGTGTTGCGCAAGAAGTATCCATGACTTAGCTAAGCTGTAGGCGGACAACATTCCCAGACAGATTTAGCAATTTCTACCAAACACTGTGGCAAATTACGCAATAATAAAACAAAATTTTATCTCATTTTCACATTGAAATGATCTGATTATGAAATGTGACAATATCTTTACAAATGAACTTTTTTCCCATTTTGTACTACACAATAACAAGAAATGAGACACAAAAACGTGATATGCTGTGAGATTATAATAACTATGTCCTTTTGCATTTTGCAATACTGGAAGTAGGAATTCATATTGCAATGCTTCAATCCTATTACTCACTGCTATTTCAACAAGTGCTTTAACAGAGAACACAGCAAAGATGATTAACTTATGGCTTCCAAACCAGAGACTTCTCTTGTGCTGATTATAAAGCAGGTCCCTTCCTGATATATGGCTGGCAATATAAACAATCAGCCACAAAAACAGCTGAGAATATCAGGAGGGAGCTGCTGTGACCAGGTTTGCAGGGTTACAAAAAGCACAGCAACTCTCCCAAACCAGCTGATTTCCCAGCACACCATGATGTAGCACCAGCCACAAAACTGCTTGTTGCCTTTGAGGTACACACAGACTTAATCCTCTTCTTGCCTTTCTGAATCAAATGCTGTGCAACCTGTGGCCACATAAAAGTTTCCTTGGGTAGCACAGGGCCAGAAGCAATCTAAAGTGTATCTGACACTGGGATCAAGAAATGACACTTCTGTAAAGCTCTTTTACCATTACAATTTCATTCATGGACACATATATCTTGGTCTACAACTCAAGATGGGTGATGAGGGTTAAGCTTACAACAAGGTGTTTTCAACAAGATGATCAGTTGCACAATTTAGCCAGTAAAGTTCCGGCATAGTCTTTGCCAGATACACTGGAATAATTTCTATTGATCTCAATGAGAACAAAATAAACACACAGAAAAGTAAATGGAACAAAGCAATCATTTCACAAAATCATAGAATATTTATCATATTCTTCTGAATATGTTAATGTAGATTCCACATAGCAGTCATGGATTTTCATCTTCACAGTCTATGTCATGTTAATATGCATATTTTTCTGCCTCTAGGTGTAGCATTTGGCAGCAAACCATTAAACTGTGAAGTACAAAGGAAAAGGCAAAACAAAAGCATGCTCTGAGTCTCTGCAATCAGCAGTGAAGACTTTGCCAGGTGGAGCAAATGATATGGTCAATGAAGGTGCAGAAGGTGAAAAAATTAATCTGCGGGAATTAACAGGCTGCCTGGCACCAGAGTGCTCCCCAAAATCTCTTGTGTCAGCTTCAGCTGTCCATGCAGTGCCACGTTCACATGGTGGATATGCACTAATTATGTGTGCCTCTCTCTGCAGTTACTGAATTTATTGATTGTTTTTACTGTGCTCATTTAATTTCTTTTCCACTATTTAGTTTGGCCGAGAAGTCTCCACTTCAAACACTTTGAATTACAAATCACAGCTGCCAAAAACCATACACTGTTCCTTGTGCATTTTCCACATTGCTTCCAAAAGCATCAAAAAATGCACTTACTTGAAACCTCTCGCCACCTTAATCCCATCTGTAGCATTGCTTGCACAGTGCCTCTACAATTATTTCTGGGGTTTCCAAGCTTACAGCCTTCTACTATCCCCCACACAATACTGTGGCTGCATTTTCTCATCTTCTTTCAAGATCCACTGAGGATGTAAGAGAAGAAGTATACAGTTCGGGATGACAACAGATTTTTTCAAGATAGACTTCTGTGGTTCCAAATATGCTGTGTCTTCAATATTTAGCGATCAACTTTAGAAAGCCTGGACTCTTCCTATAGCAAGGGCTAGTTTTGGGGTGCCTTGAACTGCAGTCCCATAGTTTTCCTCACAAAGTATACAACAAAGAAAGTAAGTATCTTTGTGAAAAAAAAAAATTACAGGTAATTAACTTTGAAGTGATGGATTTAGCCACATTGTCACGAGGCATATATGTGTTTTTGAGCAAGTTTATTCAGAGAAAAAGAAAGGCTAGCAACCATTCTGTTATTTAGAAGGTTCACGCTTGCTCCCTGCAGTTTCCTGTTCTTGTTTTTAACTCTACTCCATGTTTTTCCTCTAAAAACTTCTGCAAGTCCCTCGGAGAGCCTGTGACCCCTGAAGCTCCCTGGCTGGGCATGCAGGCAGCTGCAAGCAGTGTTATCACTCCTGGTGATGCGATAACTCACCTAAGAAGGGCAATCTCTGAACTAGTGGTTCCAACCACTGTTCTCAGTGGAGCACACTGCAGGCAGATTAACTGGATTAATGATGCCCTGCCATTATTTCAGAAGAATTTTTGCTTACAGCTGCACTGTGCAACCAAGAGCTCTGAGGGAGCCAGCACGGCTTTCCGTGAAACAGGGCAATCTGTTCAGACAGGATATCCTTCCAGACCCTTCCACACTCACAACTCGTTCAACCTGTTGCTCTGAGAAAAAAAAAAAAATCCAAGTATTTATCCTTCTTCTCCATCTCTCTCCAAACTTGTCAGGACTTCACCTTAGCTGAATAAACTAGGAATCAGATTCTAATCAAAATTACTATTCAAAAGAAAAGCGCAACATAGCACCTCTCCTTTCTCAAACCCTCTGCAACAGAAGATTTTGAATTCTTTCTTGTAAACATCCCAACAGTCCCATAAATGTGGCAGGGTATGTAGTTTAAAGTCTTATTGGCAGAATTCATTTTTTTCAGTGGTTGGGGTTTTGGCACTATTTTTTTTATAACTATTACTGAGGTGAGTTCAGTGAAAATGAAATTTTTAAAAATGAAGGTATTCAGAATCTATCTGTTTCAACAGTTGACATTTCTATTATTTTCCACAGAATCTAGATATTTGTACGTTTAATCTTGTTCTAAGAACTCTGCCTCACTGCTGGGAAGAAACCTACAGGCAAGATATATCCTTCAAATTTCACTCTTTCTTAGCTGTCACATGCTGGCAGCTGTTGATCAAGAAATCAATGACAGCAACAAATTCTGCCTTTTGTAACACTGTCCATATTACATATGGAAGTGGAAAATGCATATATGAAAACTCTAAAGAAATTATATTTTGCTTCATCTTCCCTTTTGTTGATTTGTTGGCCTACTGAATAACTAAACATGGCAGAAATGCTGACTAATTCACCTTATGTTTCTGATTCCTGCTTTTTAAACTAGCTTTATGTCCAAATGCAGCAATAACAATTATTTGTTGCCTTGGAAACACATGAACTATGCATTTTTGCCTTCTCAGTATATACCTTTTTCTAGAATGCTGTACCACAGGCCTGCCAAAGCTTGTAATTTACCAGTTGGAATGAACACGACCTTCTGCAGTGCAGTTGTTTATCAACTGCTGATGGCCAAATTTTTCTTCAACCAAGGTGCAGATGACTTTTGACAAGTCTCTCTCTGAGCAGTGTCTCTAACATATTTACCAAATAATGTGGCTTTGTTTTCCCAGCAAATATAAAAATAGATCAATTTTTTCCCCCTTATTATAAAATAAAATATTTGCTAGCAGTTCTTATTTATCCCCTTCGTATCTGGAAATTCTCTGGCTTGGCAAACTGAGCTAACAGATAGCATGTTGCAGGACGTTCCTAAACAATTTCTTTATACTTCTTTTCATATACTTCCCTACTGTGTACTTGCTACTCTATTGGCAAAAAGAAGTAGAACATCCTTTACATTGCTTCCACATAAATCGTACCACAGTGGCTACAGAAAGATCAATCAAAATCATTGGTGTCAGAACAGACTAATTTCACAAGTCTCTCAAATTATCAAAATACCCTTACCATCCAGTCTAAATACACTCCTACCCACCAATTTAGCAGAGGAATGTATTTGCCTTATTAGCCAAATAATAATAACAATAAACTGCCTGCTTTCTCAGTTAAAGGTGAATCACTAAAAATATCAACCAAATCTCACTTCCATTACACTAACCAACAATGCTCCCTATAGCAAAGGCTTCTATCCAGTATACATTCAATTTTGATTTTTGCTTTCTCTACCAAAGTATCTAAAAATAGAAGAGTAAACAATACCACTTTCTAAATGGCTTATATCAATTTTCTAAAAGGCACACACGTGAACTACAGACAGGCTTGCCCTGCTCCAAGAGCTCAGGGAGAGGTACCAGTGAGAGCAGGGAAGCCTCGGGATACCCACGGTGCTGGCACCTGTGCAAAGAGAATCCCACAAAAAGGGGGAGAAAGTTCCCTGCAAAGAACTTTGTGGAAACTGGGCCAAAATTTAAATAATACCTGGACCTCCCAGAAGGCATTATGTTACTTAAAAATATGAAAAACCAAAAGCCTAATGAGATTTGTAGCACGGTGTTCAGGCTCCCCAGATACAAGCAAGGAGCTTTATAGCCTGGGCTGAAAAGCTACAGAATGCCATTTTACTGCTGCTCCTCAGAACACAGTATTATACTAATAGCAGCAATTACACTCTCTTCTAAAGTTTCAGAAAATCTTTTCTTTGTCATCTGAATGGGTTTTATTAATAGTATTTATTACTGTAAGAGACACATATGAAAAAGATCCTGAAGAGTACAGTCTTTGACTGAGATGTACAAATAGACCTAGCAGTCAGGTCTCAAGTTCACATGCTATGGAAAAGATCCAATATATTAATGATTTTATTAAGACAGAAAAACCCTTGATATACACACAATGTAAAATCCTCACCTATCTTCCCTGCTCATTACTCATCTAGATTTCCAAAGGTGCTTTATGAGAAATTATTCTAAACAGCAGGTGATTCTGTACCTTATACTGATAAAGAAGGAAAGCAATTTCCCATCAGTTCCCAGCCAACAATCCTTTTGAAAAATAAGCTTGACCATAAGCTTAAGGCACAATGCCTGAACTAGAAAATACCCAAAGGGCATTCCAAGCTATGCCGGAGCAACTGCCATTTCTTATGTGAAATGTGACTTCTAAAAACTTTCTAGTTGAAAAAAGTTTTTAGTAAAGTAATAATTACCTAGTGCATACACAAAAAAGGGAAAAATATATTTTCTTATGAGTTTCCTTATTTTCAGGAAAAAATCTCACTCCTCTAAATGACATCAATCAATATTTTTTTCTCTGCACCAGGATTTTTTTTATAATCAGGTTGGGTTATCAACAGTTATGCTGACTTGCGAAGAATTTGAAAACATGGCAAAAATATAAAACATTGACCTTTCAGAAAGTGCTATTGTACTGTTATATACTCTCCAATGTATATTGATCATCTCCTTACCTACTTCAATAGGAAAACATAATTAAATTTGAGTAGGTTACTTGTTATTTTTCACGGCATGGGATTCTCTGCAATGGCTCCAGCTGACATCAATAATATAAAAAGATACTCAACAACAAAAGTTAAGGACAAAAAGTGACTCTCCAATTTGATTCTGCCTTTTTTACTGGACAAACCTGCTGCTAGCTTCAGAGAATTCAAGATGTTAATGCCAAACAGATTGACATTTTGAATTACTATCATTTTAGGCAGATAAATCTCTCCATGAGCTGGACCTACAGAGGTATCATATTCCAGATTAAAGGGTTATGATTTTTGCACAGATGTGCAACTGATTATTATGTACACTCCAGATAACTCAGAGCCCTCTGCTTGTTCTGGTCATATCACAGGTCAGGAAAGGAGAACACCGAACACCTACTACTAAGAAATAAGGCAATAAAAAATTCTGTCTCTGTGGTGGAGTACTCAAACAAAGGAAAACTGATAGATGGTTCATAAAATAGAAAAGATCCTAATCAGGATTTGCTAAATTAAGGCAAAGTGTCCAAGTCTTTAAGAGCAAAAATAATACCCACACCTTCTCTCTTGGAGTTTTGCTTAACCAGTAGGAGTTGCTGAATTTATATTCCCCAGATTTCACAGAGGCAACAGTCACTAAAGAAGGTATTCTAGTCAGTAAGCCTCAAAAAATCCTTACCTGCACGTAATTATCTAGCATGCCTACTCCTATCATTTCTACTACCCTCACTGCTAATTATCTTCTTCTAATGAAAATCAAGGGACACTTCAAGAAGAATAATTTCCTTTACTTGTCAGGTCCTTTTCCCTTTCGCTTTCATTAGCCCTTGCTAAAGCCTGCTGCTCCGAACACTCCTCCCAGCACAGCTACCTAAGAGCTCCTAGATGAAATGTCTGAAAAATGAAGCCTTCACCACCCTTACAAAATTTTTCTGACCCATTTAAAACTTTTTAATATAAGTTATTTTATTTTTTTAATCTATATATTCTTATCCTTTTTTATGTAGTGTAAAAATCTAGATCAATTTCTAAGGAAAATGGCAGCAGAATTTAATGTTGCTTCAGTTGTTAAATATCTTATAATTGAGACAAAGAGAATACTTTGATGACAAGTAGTCACTATAAGAATATTGCTTGGTTTAGATGAAAGGCATAAAGCTTTCATTTTTCCTTTGAGTGAAACTCAAAGGAATATTAGGAAGCATTTCTTTACTGAGAGGGTGGTTGAACGCTGGAAAGAATTCTTAAGAGGTGGCCAATGCCCAAAGCCTGTCAACGTTTAAGAGGAATTTGAATAGTGCCATTAATAATATACTGTAACTTATGCAGCCCTGAATTAGTGAGGCAGTTGGACTAGGCAATCATTGACAGTCCCTTTCAACTGGAACCATTCTAGTCTAAATAAGATGCTAGATAAATAAATAAATAGGAGGTTGGAAAAGTTCTAAACAGCCTCTCCCTGGGAAGTGAATGGTGCCCAGCAATGCACATCTGGGCTGTTACATTCATTGTGAGAGATGGAAGGTGGGAATCAAAGCCTTGGCTCATGTCTCTTATTGGCCTAAGGGATTTGAAGCACAGCAAGACTCTGTTGAGCTTGCATTTGGAGAAAACCTGCTTCATCGAGAGTAATTAATGTCGTGGTATTTTTTCTCTAGATAATTATTCTTTCCCTTGCCTCTGAACACAGCTGTCATTTCACTGACATTGTTCCTTCCAAGCTCTGCATCATGCCATCCATGTGGAAGTATAGCTGTTGGAGCATGGACATCTAGAAGACAGAAGGGAAAGCTCTGAGAAAGGTCTGGAGTGACTAAAATGTAATCTCAAATGGAACCTGGATGATTCTGTCAGCAAGTGCTCTTACTCTGTCAAAAGATGGCAATGCTCAGCATTTTGTTGGTCATTACTTTGTTTTAAAAAACCAAGAAGGCAGCACCTAATTCAGTGTGCTAAGACCACTATGAAGGCTTTGATGTAGAGATATATACATTTCATTATCAAACATCATCAGATGAAGCCCTATTTTACCTAGTGTGCATTTTTTAAAGATAATTTTCTAGTTTCCAAGCACATTGCCTGTAAAACAGATATATCCTATAGCTATCTCTCACATTGTCTTTACATTGTCAAATTCAGACACGACATGATTTGCAAAAGTTAAAAAAAAGCAAACCGAAAGTACAGCATGAATTCAGATGCTTAAGTATGCATTTAAGAACCAGATCTTTTACCCTACCTTGAATAAAAGGACAAGTATAAATATTCTTGACAGAATGACACATGCTTTATCATTGTTTCATCAAAAGTACATCCAAAGATTTAATTTATGGTTTTTTACAATGTAATTCATGACAAAGACATACATAACTCACAAATACATTATTACTTAGCAGCTGTGTATCTCCTCCCATCATCCTGAGCACTGAAAACTGAAAAAACAAACATATTAGCTTGTTATCCTTTAAAAGGCAATGATGGACATTCTCTTTTTTTCCTACTGTTTCATCTGTCAAGCATTAATCACTGCCTTAGTTGCAAATGAAACTTTTATTGTATGTTGGTCTATACTAAATTCTTTCCCTCTCTTCCATGCATTAGGCAAAGGTGGCATTGCCTGCAGAATACAACAATAATATATTATAAGATATGAAACCTAATAAAAGAAATGCTGTGTTTCTTGTACCATCATATTTCTGGATTTAACCAATGTATAGAAAAGAAACGCCTGATGTCTATCCCTGACAACTCCCACCATTACATCAGTGAAAACAGAATGTTCTCCTGGCCCTAGAATACATTCACAAAACCCAAACATAGTGCTTCTTAATCTTTTTCAATTGAGAAGGGGGAAAAAAACCCTCTTCTTTCTTTACCCCCCAAAAACCTATAGACCTTCTGGTATCCCCTCACATACTTTTTGAAATTGAGAGTAAGGATACATGAAGCAATAATGAAAATTAAATGCTGTTCCTTAAAAAAATACAAAACAACTTTAATTTTACTCTTTTAATTGAGGATGAAATAAAATATCAGTGATTAGTATGTTTCTGACTATTCTTAGTAACAGACTTTGATAAGACAGAACCAATACTAACACTGGAAAATTACTGTGTTAACTTTATTTTCCCCCATTGTTTGCTTATGTGCAAAGGGATGTTTTGGTGTTTCTATGCATCAGTAAGATTGAACAGCTTCCTCATTTTTTTGGATCAAGAATGATCACAGTGAGCTAGCAAAATCAAGATAAATAATTAATGAGGAGTCAGTAACATACAGGCTGACTAGAGTATCTGGCCCAGTCTTACATTCTCTACTACATGAAGTGCAATTTCTGGCCAAAACTGCTGTCTGTACACAACAGGCAGAAAGGAAAAAATGTCATGTGTGTGCCAGCCTCTCCAGCCTTGCAGTGACAGGATGTCACCTGGCAGCTGTTTCTCTAACAACTCCTTCAATTAAGTATTCTTTTGAACTGGGATTTATGCAAATGTTTATGTCAATACAACTTTAGCACAAAAATCTAATGGGGGATGAAGCAAGAGCCTTCAAAATAAATAATTTAAGTTCGTCCCTGGGACTATGAATGGAAAGACAAGGAAAAAAAGCCCACAAAACAAAAATTCCTTTAACAGTGAAAGTTCTGCACTTTTTTCCTCACATTATTTCCTCAGAAGCTCTTCAAAATTAAAATTTAACATTGATATGGATGGAGCTACTCATCAGCTCAAGCAATTTTAGCTAGAGCTTTTCCTGCCAGCCTTTATGGGCAGCCAGAGAGAATCTTCCACACCCCAAAATGTTCTCTATGCCTGAAACAGGTAGCAGGTGAGAAGCTTTCAAAGGTTCAAATAAACAAAACCAAATAGCAATACAGGTTAAATAGGAAGCCTTAGCAGCTAGTACAGGCATCAGTTATTTAGCATGGTTCAAAACTTCATTTGTATCAAAAGTCCAAATGTGAAAAAAAAGAAAATAGATTAAATCCAAATAAAATGGCAGAAAGATTATATAAGACTATTTGACTACATTCTTTTATTTTACTGTCTACAATCTCACTGCTATGAGCTGTATTTTTTTTTCCCTATGAAGATGGCATTCAAACAATGAAATTGAAATAGTATCCAGTTTGGCACTATTATTAGCTAAACCCTTCAGATGTCTAATGTTGAGATGCATAATCTTCTTCATAGCATATTCATATTGGAAAAGCTAAATTGGTTCTCTCTTTTTTTGATCTTTTGTTTTCTCTTGTGATGGTTTTGCTGCTTGCATATTCCAGCATTATAATAATGACCTAGATGAGAGGGTGGGTTGTGTAATTCTCCTGTCTCTTTTAAAAAACCTGTTATTTGAGTTTCAATACTCTGATTGACATAGGATCTTGTCTAGAAGCAGAATTCCACAGCAGAAGACACAACAAAATTTAGGCACAAATAGCAGCTTTGAAGCAAACACAAGAAACACAACAGACTGCCAATACGTGAAAGTTTAACTGTATGGGATCCTCACTCTTGTTTTCACTCAGAAAAATAAAAAAAAACTCCAAGGAATTCTATGCGAGACCAAGTGTAAGACATTACCATTTTACTATAAAAAATTCTTTACTAAGTACTAAATCAATACTGAAAGAAAGCAAAATTACAGGTAAGAAAATTAGTTTTTCTTTTTTCTGTGTTTTATACACTCTCGTGGGCAGAAGTAATAATTCATGGGAAGTAGGAAAGAATGACCATCATTTATCAACTGCACAGAAATGGTGATGAAAGAGTAAAATAAAATAACTCTTCCTCCATCTCCAAACCTCAAAAAGGCCTGTTTTGAAGATCTTTCAGTAAATGAAAATTTGTGAAGGACTTGTTCTTTTCTGTATGCAAAAAAGTACGTTTTTTTCCAATTTATACCATATAATTTATGAGTATTAAATATTATAGGAAGAGCAAGACACAAACAGAGGGGAATTTCAGACCTCAGCTTTCGTACAGACACTTCTCTTTTCATGCACAAAGCAGATAAGGTGTTTATGTGTGCAAAGCTTCGTTTCTATTAGTAGTAGGCATCCTCCTTTCAAAGGTGTTTCTGAGAGGACTGAATGATTTGATATCTAAATACTATATTTAAATACAGTTCTGGTAGAAAATTGATTTTTCTCCACTCAGAAGCACCATACCTTCTCATAATCATATACCTGGAAAAACTGAAATCTGAAAGGATGCTCCCAGGTTGCCACCTTTCCTGCCTGAAAGCAATGGAGCAATTTTGCCTGGCAAATTACAGTATAGTTTTATACAGATTTTTCTAGATGAACCTGCAATACACCATAGGGGATGCAAATAGGCTTCTTGTAGGTCTGATTGGTTTAGATCGACATTATCAAGACTACACCCAAAACCACAAAATGCCTTCTAAAAATTTTGAAAAAATTCATACCACTGTTTTTAAAAAAAAAACAAAACGGTAAAATAATCATATGCTTTCTGCTGAAATCACCCATGTGCTGGAAAGGTCTAAGAAGCTACAGGCAGGTTTTTTAATATATCAAGCCAATAATATTAGTTAGTAAGTAAAAAAAAACAAAACAACAAACGCCTCTATTAGAACAATACACCTTAGTACATGCTCCCTGTCTGGTCTGAAGAAATTATTTTAATGAACAGCATAATGGAAAGGGGAAGATATTGAAGAGTGAAGATGATGAAGTACAGCTAGACATGGTGGGGGTGGGTTTACCAGCTCGGGCTTTCAGAAGCCATGTCGCATTCCAGTTCCTTTAAAAAAGAGTTTATTCCAAGTTCTCTCCCAAAGGAGTAATATCTTAGTATCTTCACTATTGTCCTGCTAACTACTAGACAAGACACTCCTTGGATGCTTTACACTACATTGCCAGTATAACCACAGTGCATACTCTATGCATTACTCCTGATGGCTTGAAGAGTATAGAGAATAAAATCTGCTTATAGCTTTTCTTGAGAAGATTTGAAATTCTGATTCGTTTTCAAAGGATGAGTATACTGATATAATTAACCACTAGTCTCTGAGGGAGTAAAAATGGGTTTGTTTTGGCTTTTTGTTTGATTTGGTTTCCTTTGTCTTGAGAAGGCCTCAATAAATCATAGAGAATAAAAAGAGTTCAAGGGAGGATGAAAGATGAAAAAATTCCTTTCAGAAAGGACTTGGAAAAGATTTAACTGAAGGTTGTTTAGAAACATTGAAGTGCAAATAAAAAAAAAATCTGCACTCTAATTATTTGTAGAAGAAATAGTAATTAAGAAAATAAGCTAAATGCATCTGTACAGAAAGATGTTTACTCCATCTCTCAGCTTTGGGGTAGATCTATCAAATGCTGAACCAGTCAGACCCTCAAGAATAAACACATTTGAAATCTACTAATTCATTGGAGACTAGGATTTTCTTATATTCTTAAGTAATCAAACACAATTGGTTTAGAACATACATTATGTAATAATCTGCAGGTACTCTGTCCAGCCTCCACTGGCTTTCTGAGGGAGGATGCTTGCCAGATAAAAGTTGGGAGCCAAGGCAGCTGTCTGAATTCACGTCCAGAGGGGTACTGAATAATACAGCACAGAATGTGAGTCCAATCAAAACTCTGTTGGGTTTTACAAGGTACCACACTTGCTAAATAAAATATGAATTCAATTATTTTATTTGTTACTTAAAGAATTAGTACTTCAGAATTGGCTGAGCAACAAAAGCAACAAAATTCTTGTTCAACTAAACAGCAGTTATCCCAGAGGAGTAATTGCAATATGTGCTCTAATTCTCAAATTTGAAACTCAGGGTGATTACACAACCTGGAATTCAGAGCATCTGAAGGACACTCACAAACATACCCATTGTTTACTATTCTGAGGAAACAGCATGACCAGGTCTGGCACCTTTGAACATCTGAGTTCCAGAGTTAGACTGTATCACAAATAAGCACAAGGCACTTGCCACTAGCCTAGCCAGCTCTCAGGAGCCCATTCATATAACACTGCTCCAGTTCTGATTGATATGTTTTTATTTTTATGAAAAATTCCCATGAGCCTTAGGTTTTATAAAGTCCCTGGATTTCCATCTACAGTACTGAAGGTAAGAATACAAATGAAGACACAGCTAACATTATAAAATGGAAAGACAAACAGATAAAAACTGTGGCCCAGCTGTTGGGATATCAACTCAAATGCAACTGTTCCAACTAATATTTGCTCTGGGTCTGTTGAGATGATGTCATGGATTCCTCTGCCTCAGTCACAGGGTCCATTTAAGCAACAACAGTCAAGATTTGGCCAGCAGCAGTTATTCAGCACTAAAGTCAACCAAACTGCCTCAAACTAAAATGATTTGAGAAACATAAATGACTCTCTGGAGAAAGACAAAGTGAGTATCTTTTCATGTATTTCACAGAACGTTTAGAAAATTGAGAAAGAAGAGATATATGACATCCTTCTGCATGGAAGAAGATTCAATTAAACCCCAGATATTCTTGCCAGATATTTGTTTAATACATTCTCAAGTATCTCTACCGGTGGAGACTTTCCATGTCATTAAGTAATTTCCTGTAGAGTTTAAACGGCTCCTTCAGCCACAAGGGTTTCCCTAACCCCAAGTCTGATTTATCTTACTGCCATCTAAGTCCTACACTGTTTATCCTATCCACAATGGACAGGGAGAGAAAACTATTGCCTTTCCCTTTGCAAGTATGTTTTAAGCACCTGAAAAATAATTTTGTGGTTCACTTCAGTCTGATACCACTATAGCAATCAAGCCCCTTTCACATTTTTCTCCACTTTCCACACATGTAAGATCCTACTTGCTACATCTTTGCTTTCTCCTTTAGTCCAGGTAGATGGCTTACATCCTTCCTGAAGGATACAATGTGCAAGCCTGGATGCATCATTTCTGTTGACAATGTATGAGCTCAGAAGAGAATAGACAGCCTTATCTTCTTTTTTTTTTTCTTCTTAACATCCATTTTAGCCTTTAGAACTTCAAATATGAATTCTCTTCCTCACCTATCTTTCTCACTCCTGTAATGTTGCAGTCACTATTCTGAGAAAGACACTCACAAAATTTCACATAGAAAGAACTGGTTTCTATTTCTTTCAGAATGCTGGTCTCATTTGTCATGATCATCCCAAATACAATACTCCAGTGTACTTTCAATCCTCTCACCTTTGCTTCATCTGCAAATTCAATACGTATTTCTCAGCTGATATCATGGAATTTTCTATAAGTTTATTTTCAGTGTTCTAGAATCCATAGCTCCAGAACAAAATATACCTATTTCCCTTCCATTTTATCCTGAACACTTTTCCTCCCTCCAGACATACTGACTCTCAGGTAATGTTCCTGGTTTTTATAATTGTGTTATACAAAAAGTACAAAACCTCTCATTGCTGAAGTAATGTTACGACAGTTTGCCCCTACTACTTTTGTTATTGTGCAACTTCAGGTAATATTGCCTCTAAAAGCCTAAAATGTTTCTAATGTTATATAACCAGGCTATTGTAGCTGTTCCTTATTGCACATAATCCGCTTGATATCAATGCAGCTGTTCATATGAGTTACACAACAGATTAAAAAAAAATCTATTATTTTTTGGTCATAACATTAACATATGCGTAATACAAAACAAGTTGTGACATATTTTTGGGGCAAAGCTGTGCATGTTTCTTGCTCAAGGTCCCTCGTCAGTTGGGCTGCACTGCCTAGTATTACCGTGTTTGTGGGACCCAACCTTCATGCAAACAAAACTGATTGCTTCAAATGATCTTTCTTTTAGCAAAGGCCTGAAGGATGGGTCAGCAATTTCATTAACATATCCTACTCTGGTGTGAACACTCTTAATTGAAGTGTGGGGATGGCATAAAGACATTTCAGATGGGAGGGTCTGTGAAATAAGGCATGTAATTAGGGAATGTCTCAGAATGATGGAAAGGGTGTTTTTCATCAACACCATCCTCGCTGTTTGAGGCCATTCACTGAACTTTGCAGAAAGGATTTTCTGAACAAGAGGAATGTGGAACACAGCTATTATTACTGTCAAGCATGACACATAGGTGAGAAAAAAAAAACATCCCTCCATTCGTTAGAAAATCACAGCTCTGGCTAATAAAAAGTGCTACATTTCATCTGTGGCCTTTACTACAGAATTCTTTAAAACTATTACCAGCATCTTCTGTTTTTCTCAGAATGAAAGCTGATAAATTAGCAACAGAGGGAAGAGCTCCTAAGCTAGACAGTTCACTTGGAGTTGTTATATAAATGGCCTTTCTGAAATGTGTCCAAGACTTAAATTACTCTGATTAGTTGATGTCTGTGGAACTGGCAACAAGCCTTTTCACTGTTGCTCTCATGGTAATTATTATTCTTGTTTCACTGCATATTTTGATAGCATTTCTCTACTGTCTAGTTATAAATCTCTTAAAAGCCTGAGGAGGTTGAATCGGAAGAGGTAAAATAAGAACAGATCCCAGCTGATATGGTCCTTGCCTACTCTGTACAACTATTTTTGAAGTTGAAAGTAAGTGTCTTCCTACATCCAACCTAGAACTGATCAGAATGTGCTTCAAAAAAGGAACAGGGATGCTATTAAGTCTATCCATTACATTTATATATCACAAAAGAATGTATAATTCAGAACAACAAAGTTATGAGCACACAGTTTGCTTCTTTTTGGTAGACTAGTTTTTAAAAATTAACTTTCTAACAGCAATCATTACCACACATTTTTCCTTGTAGATAACAGCTCGCTTTAGATTCAAAAAGGTCTAATAGATCTCATTTATCTAATCCTTCAGACCCAATTAATTTTACCAGAAAAATATTCATCTCATATCCTCAAACATCAAACCTTTCATGTTCCCATAACTCATCTCCCCAAACTGCTATCAACTCTGCAACTGGAGTTTGTGTCTCTTTGTTCCCTCAGTTCTTTCAAACAGCACTTCAAGTCCCATCACTTCTGATTAACTAGTAACTTCTCCAAATCTCTTTGATAGAAGAGTTAAATCCCCCAAGCCAAAACTTTGAAAATTACCATTTATTAATCCATGTTTCATTCACCCTGCTCTGCATTATCTGCCACTGAATCAGGAATAGAAACTGCTGTTTCAGATCCTAACTTGTTAAGTGACTTCAGAAAGCTTCTGTTTTCTCTGTAAAAATCATTCCTTTGCATCCCATGCTGCCTAAGTGACACAATGCACAAGATATTCCTCTAACAATATGGTATGACATGCCATGGAAAATCAGCTGTGGAGTCTTTTTTGATAGATGCTGCAAGAAATGTTCCATGCTGCATGATGAAAGCACATATAAGCAACCTTTTAATAACTTCCACCACATCTTGCTTTTATTCTTGATCACACACATCCAAATGGGTAAAGGACTTAATTCTGGTGTTTTTGAAAGACAAAGCTCAAAAAATCTTGAATGAAATACATCTTTATACTGAAATTTTAAAAAATCTAAATATAAACATGCGTCATTATAGAAGCTGAGTTTCCATTCCATTGGGTCCAAGTGGAAATACATGGCTGGCAATTGACAAAGATTCCAACCATAAATTTTGGTAAAGAGAGCCCCCAAAAAACCTTCTTATTCCACCAACACCATTTTCCTGGTCAATAATACAAACCTAAATGGCCAGGCAGTAACTATATCTATATGAATGTTGTGAATGTTGCCATAATGTCAAGGAGGTGAGAAAAAAATTCTTCATTACCAAGAAGTCAGATTACGAACTGAAAAATTCTCTATATGAAATACAATACATTAGCAAAAGAAAAAATGGTGAGTGGGCTCAGGCACTCAGGAAGCAATTCCAAGAGCTACCAGTACTGACAGACTTCCCCTAGACAGAAAATGATAAATGTGCAGAGGAACTGTTTGTAAACTGAAAACCATGCAGCAGATTAGGCAGAAACAATTTTTCCTTAGGATCTTAGCAGGGCTTTGTTTTGTTTCCTCATCTGACAGTACTTTCAATTATTGAGACAGAATGACAAAGGAGCATATGTGCTCAATGATCAGAGGACCTGCACCATCAAACTGGGCATCTGCTACTCATTTCCAAAGGATGCTGCAAGTGACATACAAGTGAAAACCAGAATACTGAATAGTCCTAAGCCAGGCCAGCTGGAGCAGGACCAAGCAATTGAGCTATTTTCAGAGGAACTTAACACAAGTGGTCTATAGAAAGTAATTTGTACCTGGGAGTGCACCCTGTAATTGTTCCATTGTATTTGATCAGCAATGTTACAGAGATGATTCAGGCACACATCTAGCCAACAAAAGACCAAAGAGTCACTGCAAAGGTGATTCCATTTATCCTTGGTCTTGCTCCCAAATAGAGTTAAAATGCACTACCATGACCCAGCCATTAATCTGTGAACATATAACTAGATCTGGAGGAATCGTATCCTTGAACAGCATGCATCACAGAAATAATCACCTAATTTATGAAGCTGAAGGGTTTCCTCTGACTTGATTTCATTCTAGCCTGATTTGCACCTGCCCCATTCTGTCCTGAATTGCTCACTCATTTTGGAAAATGTTATGGCTACCTACTGCATTCACCAGCTGTAACTGCAGCTGTTATTTCTGTTGTCCTTTTTTCCACCAAAAAAAAAAAAAGAGAGTCTTTTTATTCCATCTTCCCATGTTAACTGACATCCCAGTAAAACACATTTTGCAAACAAAATTCTAAAGCATTAGATCAGTTGGATTCATGATATAATAGTTATTCAGTGACAGAATCACTATGGTTGCAATGTTACTTACAACTCTTATATCGACTACACAGCTATTTATAGAAAAGATGATCTCACTTCAACTTGTTTTTAAGTCTTACAAATATTTTTTCTTATTTTTTCGTTGTTTTAGATAAATTCCTGAGTAACCTTCTTAATAATTCAGTAAGAAGGACATAATTTCTCAGATTTTATGGAGACAGTAACTCTTCACAAATGTGTGCTAACACAGATTCTACTAGAAACTTTTGTAATCTCACCACACTGTGGGAAAGGGAAGAGGGAAATAACTCCTTTTCATGGAGAGCATGGTTAGCAGCGAGTTTCTTCAAAATGGTCAATGGAATCACAGAATTGCAGCAACTGAAGCCATATGGGACTTTCAGGACCATTTAGTCCAAACCCTGGCTCAAAACAGGTCTAGAACAGGCTGCACAAGCCCATGTCCAAGTGAATGCTGAGTCCCTCCAAGGACAAAGGTACCACAACCTCTCCATAAATCCCATTCCAGTCTTCTACATTCTAATAACAAACACAAAAATCTCAATAACTGATCAGAATATTCTACATTAATATATTTTCTTACCCAAAATTTTAAAATCTATGAGTGATTTAAAATCATACTAATTACAAAAAAATCAACTTCTTGTTCTTTGCTTTGTGCCCCTCAAACCCTCAAATGCAAAGTTTGATTTGAATTTCTTTTCTCTCTGTATTGGACATCTGAGTGGAAAATGAAATTCTATAAATAAAATGCATATAGGAATTCTGTACAGATGTAGAGGGGGAAAAAGGATCCAGAATAGAGCATGAATGTGGCAGTATATCATCCCACAGACAGAATAAGCCTGATAATTATCCAATTAAACATTATTGCAAAAAGGGTCATTACCCTGCCCCCTACCACTCCAATACATGGCACTCAATAAAACCTCATGTTATCCCGTTCTGATCATCAGGATGACTGGGAGTAACACAGAAGAAAGATATCAGATACTCAACCTCCTTGCATCTCAAAGCACATTTGCAGTCTTGGGTAATACTAATTTAGCAGTGTCCAAGGGATTACTGTATGTGAAATATTACCCATAGACATAAACAAAGATTGCTGAAGAGTTTACTGAGTCTTTTCTTTAAAAATGCTCTCATAAAAAATGTGACTAAATGCAGATATGATGGTAAGAACAGGAGGCTGAACAGAAGTGAGTTTGTAAAATGCTATCTGGTTTATCTGGATCCATTTTAGCATCCATCTACACTTTGAAAGATGGAAGAGTTGGGTGGTTGATTTGTGGGGTGCAAATCATCCCTTAACAAAATATTTTAGGAGAGCTTTAACATCTCTCTTGAAGGCAGCAAAACTTCAGTCTCCAGTGCTGGTTTCATTGCCTTATTTTAGCTGCTAATTTAAAGCTATTTGTAGAGCAGGTCACATTTAAGCTACTGGAAAAAAGTCCAGTTACTTTTATGGTGTATGGTGAAGATCTGAAAGTAAATAATGAAACCATTAATTGAATTAATTTAAAAGGAAAAAACAGCAAGAAGTAAACACAACCCAGCTATGATTATTTGGAATTACACGTAATTTTTCTAACTGGTTCCCAGGTAAACACAGTGGCCATTGCTTTCTTAAGCTTTATAAAACCCAAACCACAAACTACCTCCTGTTGTCTCACACTGTCATACCTGGCTTAGCCTTTGTAATTACAGAATTTGGGTTGCAATTTGCAGACATCTACTGGCATATTCTCTTATCCGTCCCTTCTTTTCCCCAACAACATGGAAGAGATCTACAAAACCAGACCTGAAAACTGAAGCAATGCTTCCTCTGGGTGCCATACAAAAAGCTCATTATCACCAGAAGGCAAACATGCTTATTTTTTTCCATAAATGGGGAAATTCAAAACATGAAGTAATTAACACATTCCTGGGAATATAAGTGCACGCACCCCAAAAATACTTGCTACAGAATTTAGCATCTTCATTTTATATTCATGATAATGTACAGAGTCAATATATTCCCTCCCTTATTTATTTATGTGCAACAATAAACATCCTTTTCCAGGCAGCACCAAGCATACCAGAAAATAGAGTTCTGTCTCCAATTCTATTCTGTGGCTCAAGATTGAGAAGAGAAAAATCCCAGCAGTGTGGCACAAGATAATTAAAACGCAATAAAATATAACTCAGATTTACAACTAAAGTAATCTGTTCAAGGGTGACAAGATGCCAAAGATCTGACAACTACAATGCCCAAACAGGCAACATGTCCAGGCTGGGCAGAGCACAATGTCTGCTGTTCACAAAGCTATGTGAAATACTGAGACCTCGGATAAAAAAGTTTACCTAGTGCATTCCTTCTGTTCATCCAACATCAGGTTCACTCAAATGAACAGGCTGTGAAATCAATGGATTCTCAATTGCTCATTTGTAGGAGAGGCACAAAACCGTTTTTTTATAAAAGAGACTGAAATGCCAACATTTCAATGAATCTGAAAGAACTTACCCAAAGCCATTGACCCAAAAAGATAATCAGCACGCAGTGGTGAGCACTCAATGCTCCCCCACTGGAGAAATTGTTTAGTAATAGTGACATAACCCTAGATTCTGGGTCATCAGATATAAAATATCATTACTGTTCAGTAACCATTCAGTGACTCAGAGGACACAAGAAGAGTTGGCAATCACAGTACTTTTTTTTTGTGCTTGTGATGAGCAATTTCTGGCTAGACAAGTGGTTCTCTACAGTGGCAGGCTAGAGGATGCCAAGTCTATTCTGTTCCAGCCAAGGACTCACACAGGTATTTCAATGGGATTACCCGAGAGCTTGACAACTGATTACAAGTGTGAAGGTTATGTTGGTCTGGGACCAAAGGCTCAGCACTAAATCTTTCTTGATGAACTTCTCTATATAAGCATGTATTGAGGAAGAAAAAAGAAAGAAAGAAAGAAAAAAGAGAAATACCTAGATCCTGAATGGCATTTAGATACCAAAATTACTCGGATACCAAAATCCCATGGATGCTGTAACATCCTTAAATATCTTTAAATATATGAGGCAAAACCACCCTCTATGCTCCCAACTACTCTGTTTGTTGTGAGCCTTAGTGACGAGGCCAGTGACAGAACAAATGTGCAGAAGGCAAATCCCACATGGCAATTGGCAGGCTAGAGAGAAACACCACAGTTTACTCTGTACCATAGCTCAGACTCTTTTGTAACCATCTGAATTTATGCTTCTCTGATTTGGCTGTCAACCATCAGTATTAAAGACTCTTTGCAACATAAAAGAAAATGCTTCCTATACTACAATTGCCCTGTAAAAGTGGTTGCAGTTTAATCACTATTGCAAAACAACCAATACATTACATTGAGTCATATTCATCATTTTTCCTAATCTGTTTCAGGGAAATATCTACTTTATTTATAGAGACCTGTTTTAGTTTAACTAAAACCCTGTTATAGCTGCATGCCAAGGAAAGAAGCCATAGTGGCTCCTTAAATGGATAGTCACGTAGCACTTCCATCTGTGGAACATGTTCTCTCTGTAATTTCCCTTTGTGCGTGGAGTCTTTGACATGCAGAAGAATGGACAGTACTTGTCAAACTATGATTACTTCAGAAATTGAAATACATAAAATAATAACTAAGGCAATCAAATACACACACAACTATCATTTGCTTGGAACACAGACAAGCAGATAGCAAATGATTCAATTTATAATTAATTCAGAGAAAGAAGGTGGAGTTGAAAAAAACCCTATATAAATACGTTCATCGGGACTTGGCAGAAAATAATGACTGAACAAGGATCTCAAAAGGAAAATTAATGAATGACAACAGGAGCAGCACATGTGTAATGTGAAGATAGGCTACAAGAGAATTAAACGTGTTGCTTATGGGAAAATAACCACCTTCTCCTTATTTTGCTCAGGAGAAAACACAGGGTTCCTAATAGAATTCAAGGCTATTATTCAATCAGAAGATTCTCATGAAGGCAGAAACTGTGAACGTAGGCTTCCTAAAGCAGAGCCCCAGGAGATAATTGAAGCCCTAGAATCATAGCAGTGATTTTCTTGAACACTCATCCCCAGGTTACCTTAAAAAAATTCCATCAGACAAGAACATCTAATGCAGCAACATAAAGGCTACAGTCAGTGAGATTTAAATAAAGTGGAAGAAAATAAAATGCCTAAAAAGTCTTTGGGGAAAATTGTGGGTAAGTATTTGCATATGTACACATGCAAATTGAAATCTACTAAATAAACCATATACCTGGAAAAAAATATTTTAAGAAATCCTAGTTCCCTTTTGCAAGTACTGTCCAGAAATTTCACATACCTTAGCAGTATTTTAAGAGCCTTTCAATTGCCACAGTTTTCAGAACTCAAGCACAGTTTTCAAGATCACACTCAAGCTGATTTACTAAAAGGAACACTGAAAAAGATGGACTTGACCTGTAAGAAGGCCACAGATGTCACAGCAATGCTGTGTGAAGAGCCCCAAACTCTGGTCTAAACCTATGGAGATATGAATGGAAGGCAGACTGACAGAGCAGATCCCAGCCTGACAATTCACACATTGCAATGATCTCTCTAAAAGCAAGACCCATTTTTATGGAAGTTATAGAAGGGAAAAAATAGATCTTATTGATTTAAAAATTCAGTTTATAAATCCTGTGGTACCACAGAATAGGAGATAGGAGAAAACAGAACAACTGTTTTCTTCCTAGGCCAGTACAGAAATTAAATCTGTAGTCCTCTCAGCCATGGAGCCATTTCTCAAGGACATCCAATGATAAATTAAATTATTAGAAGAGCCTCATACTCCTTACATGATGACCAGATCCCACTCTGTGCTCCTCTCCCAGATAGCATCAAATAATGATGTGCTAACCTTATTATTTGCCTTCCAAGTTCCCTCATCACCAATGAACTTAGTCACCACTGCTCTGAGAGGAGCAGGTCAGGGGACAGCAGGGACAGAGCTGTGTTCCCAGCACTCCTCAGTTAGTGCTACACACAACCACTGCACTTATCAAAGATAAATGACAACCCTGTGAAAATTCCATCGTCCTACGTCCTGCAGCCAGAGGGGCTGATGCAATTTTTTTCCTAAATGAAAGAATTCAGCCATTCTTCAGCCCCAAGCTATACAGAATGCACACCACACATCACGCATCAATGCAAAACCAGCTCCCTCTGCAGCAAGGTGAAGCACCAGCAAGGAAGGGTTAGAGAAAGGATTATCAGCCTAGGGTATAGCACATAAGCTAGCACAGTCTAATTTATGAGCCAACAAGTCTGTGGAGAGACCTAAAAATAGGGAAGCAATACAAACCATTCAAAGTGCCTAAGACCTAGAGAGCAAAGGAGGCCAAACAATGGCAAGAAATTAAATAGGTTTAATATACTACTGGGCACTCACAGAAAAGTGCCATTAGTTCCCACATACCTCATTTTTTAAACGACCAATTACAGAAGGCCTGCCACTGAACAAAGATTGTGGCTTTTACTGTGCTTCTCAGGGAGAAAAGAAATTAGTATGGACAACTTAGAAATCATACAAGCAAATACAAAATGCCAGTATTATTATTTCTTAACAAATCCCATGATTTCTTGAGCCTCGTGGCACTTAATTTTGGAGTCAGTTGCATGGTACAGCTTAGTTCATGAAGGCAAGGATACCGGGCTGTTATCATCAGCATTGAAAAAGCCTGAACACTGTAACAGAGCAAATTTACTGCTTGCTCCATCTTTACACTAGAGTAGGAGATATATATTCCAACATTGCCAAAGAAAAACTAAAACCTTTCATTCCTATTTTCTCCAATTACTGATAAAAATCACTTTGAAGAGTACATTAAACTAATGTCAGGCAAAACATTGCATCACTTGCTCCTCACAAAGAGGAGGTTTCCTGCCATAGCAAAATTTGGCTGCTAAATGGATGTCCTTATTGCTATAATGTTTTTTGTGACATCTGCTGCCCTATAATTAGTGCTTAGATGATAATAATTACATGGAATATGATACCATGCATATAATCAGTGCCTCAGTGAACCAAAAAAGACCAAGTCATATGCAAAAGAAAGAATTCAATGGCAAACTTACACAGAACAGAAATTCGGGTTCTCAGGTGTTCCCATTACCTGACGTTTTCTGATATATAGTAAAGAAATTTTATTTATACTAATGAGGCACTACCAAAAATCAATTCCTAAACCACAATTGCATTTAAAACAGCTGCTGCAACACTTGCCTTTTCTTGGAGTCCTGAGGGCAGAAGAGCCCTTACAGTTTCTCTTCACATGATGCAGAAATGTGTGCAATTGGTATTGATGAGTCAGGGTAAAAAGCTCCCTTAGCCATCCTTCTCTTTCTTGCTAAACTCTTTGGACATATGTCTTTATTTGTGTGTGGAGAAACACAGGCAACATAAATAACAGTCTCCCTGAATCCCGGAGCTCAAACAACACAGTTGTGATTTCACTCCCCCTGTGATTCAAGCCAGGCTGGAAGCTTCCTTGCTACAGAAATCATGGAAATGTATTAAAAATTGTCACCCTCGAAGACAAGAGTCATAAAGAATGCAACACTGCTCAAAAACGTGTTCGAGACCAAGCACTCAATTTGAGTTTTTTGTTCAGTTCTTTTACAGAGACAATACTAGAAAGAACTGGGATTGAAAATGAATCTCCTGAAAAGTGGTTTGGCCACTATCCTAAAACTCTAGGATGAAATTATATGTTGTAGTCTTCATTACTTGAAGTCTTTAAGTCAGATTTTTTGTAAGACACATGTATACCCAGGTTTTGACAATAGAACACCAAAGTTACAAACTCCCAATGAGCCCTAGGAATGGACACTCTTTTACTTAGCTGCCCACCACAGAGCACTTGAGTCAGTTTGATGATGACATACATATATTCCTTAAACTGTCTTCCAGTCTTCAAATTAGCCCATAAAGCCCAGTTATTCCTTGGATACTCTAAATAAAGACACTGAGACACTGGACTATGGAAGAGGTGCTTAGTGCTCTTTGTCCCCTGTAAACAGATTTCATAAGACTTTCATAAGCTCCAAGACAAAAGCAAGAAAGCACACTCCCACCACATCCAGTTACAGTTACTTTGTCAGACTGACCAACTCACTTCTTTGGTCTCTCTGAAGCAGCAGTTTGGGCCACCAATTCCACCACTTTTTCAAGATTCTTTTTGCTACTGAACCTCATTTTGAGTCTTTCTGCTTTCTTTTGCTTAAATGACATTTCAGAAAAGGGAGGAATGGCACAGAGTAAGGAGCTGGAATCCTCTCATTATGTCTCACAAGTTCAAATGGCAGAGCACTGCTCATTTTTCCTTTTAAAGGTGGCTCTTCTTCTGTCAGTGGGTGCTGGGACACACAGATGTGATGTCCCTGTCCTGTCCCCCTCTCCTCCCTTTTTTTCTTTTATTTTTAATATCCTTAGATCTTTCTTAATTATATTAAATTTCTGGATTAGCTTTAAGCTGCTTTTGCTGGTTAAAAGACTAATAAATAATGACAAAAATTTTATTATTTGTTATCACACCAACTGCGCCATGACACAATGCATTAGTCCCATAACTGAAATTACATCATCTTCAGAAGCCAACACAATCTAAACACAGTATTTGAGCAAAAATTAATAATAGTATTAGGGAACAGGCTTTCTGATGTGCATGACATACCTGTATCCATTCAGGGGAATGCTTGAAGGACTCAAACACAGTCCTATGATGCTCCATTTTCAACCCTCCACTACACAGGGGCCACAGTGGTTTTAAAACCCAATGACCAGTCATCCTCTTGATATTCATGCTGCAAGGTTTGGACAGGTTGCAAAGTAGTACAGCAGGGTTATGTAAGCACCTATCATAGTATCATTATGGAAAAACCTTGAGTGAAATCTGTACATAAACAATCATGCCACAAAGGCTGTGCAGAAGCCAGCAGGTTAGACACATAACTGTGATGCTAAGAAACCGCTCTCTCTGGGAGATCTGGAGCAGAAACAGCAAAGTTATGATATAACCCATGACCACAGACAGCACTGCTGGTGAAACTGCAAGCCAAGTCCCCTGGACAAAGGCCCACTGGGATGCTCTCCAGGCAGCAGAATCTGTGGCACTTGTTTTAGAGTCTAGCACACCCAGTTTAAGCGTCTTTTCAGATTACAGCAAAAAGGAAATTGCAAGGCCAAAACACGCAAGAAAAGTGAATTGCCTGTGAACATGTCTACTTCTCTTACATCTCCAGTCACAGACCCTGGGCAACACCCTTCCCTTGTACTGCTCCTGAAGGTGTTTATCTGTGGAAGACTGACTGAGCAGTGTGGAAGGACTCATTTATTATCACCTGAGATTGACTAATCACTTTCCTCTGCAGTACTGCACTTCCGGACTCAAAAGGAGCAGGTGAAGTTATGCAACAGTAACACTAATTGAGGACACCAGTGTCCTGCAGATGTGTATCCCCCTATATAATATTCCATGAAGTTTAGGCATGCACTAGTTAGAAATCTCTTTGACTTTGAAAGGAAACCACATTCAGAGCCCCTCCTTCCCTACTGGTTACTGATCTTTCTATTTGCAAAAATTTATTCATGGCCAATATATAGCTATTTGTTCTTTACCTTAAATATCTTATTTTCTCTGTTTTTTCTCCTGAAACACAAAGGCATTACAACTTCTTCCAGACGTTATTTTGTGAGACTAAAGAAATGTATCCTGCCTCACAGAGAATGGTTTGTCCTTTTCATCCCAAATAGGCTTCCTCTGCACTTTTTACAATTTGAATGAGTTTTTACAGTAAATTAATTATCAGAATTTTATGAAATATTTTATGCTCAGTTGTATCAGCATACTTCTTTTTCACTGTTGAAAAAGCTGGTTCTCATATCTTTTAGTAGCACAGCCACTTTTTCCATATCTATCATACATTTTTATGGTCCAGTCTTTTCTCCAGTAAGGAGGCAGATGATAAGGGCTTTTTTTTTTACAGTTTAGAAGCATTTCATGATTCAGTCATCTTTAAAAACAAAACACAACAAAAACACGTTTCTTACAAAACCATCTGCAAAACAAGCAACCCACCTATTAAAATACAGATTGTGCCTGGACCAATATTCAGTTGAGAATGTTTTTGATTTGTATGATCATTATGGGGTGAAAATGGTAGGGAATTTCTTTGCTCTAACTGTTAAATAAATTATAAGAGATCTATGAGTATGTTTTAAAAGGCTCCTCTTCCAACAACACTTTGTATAATTTGCCTCAACATCCGTTGACCTGCTGAGTTCCTTCTTTATTCACTTTTCACCAGACCTATAATTAAACCCTCTTAAAAAATGTATCACTTCAGGTGTCCTAATGAAGAATCTTGAGGAAGCTGGTAATAGTTTTCTAAGGGAGAGCAACAAAGCTCCTTCTCTTACAACTGTTTTCTTGCAAGATTCATTCTCTGCAGATGGAGGGCAGCAGTAAAAGACAGCAACTCAGGGCTGAAGAGGTCATAAAACTCTCAAGAACAGGAAATTACATACGCATATCTGCCAATGAGGACTATATATGAAAAGTCATTAGGCATTCCCAATCTCTTCAGCTCCTGCTTCCCCAAATAAGGGAATAGTATTTTAATAGTAGTAAACCCCAATCATCTTGTTTCAATTTAAGATTATTCCTCTATTTTCTTTTATATGCTGAGCCAAACATACTCATGCCAAACACAAAAAGTATCCACCTGCTACAGGGAAACCAATTAGCTGTGTAAGTAAGTTGGGGATTTTCCCCCTTGAAACTTGATCCTGCAGCCCATGGAGAGTTTTGAAGCAGTAAATACCTATAGCAGTATGGATACCACATGATTTGGCTTTTGTTTCAACATGAGTTTTATCCCCCAGGTTTAACAGCCTTGGAAGGCCCCACTTCATTGTGCCACAGCCATCAGACTCAGGGAGAAGAAGTCACCCACCTCCCAAGAGCTGTGTCACTCACTGGGTGACCAGACTCGTCATCCTCCTGGGGGCTTCATGTGCCTTTTTCCTCTTGGGACTCCAGGCTTCTCCATCACGGCCAGGCATAAACCTTAACAAATTACTACTTAACAAATTGTAAATTACTACTGAAGCCACTAGGATTTTTGCCAGAGTAGGGAAAGAAAATTTAGATAACATCCATAGATATAGCTGTGCACAATGGTCATCAATATGTGAAGTTGCTTGTATAAAGACTAGAAAAAAACAGTCAGAAGAACCCTGCTGTCCCCTAGGCAGTCACTTTATTTGAATTCACTATGAGGCACTATTAGAAAGTGTATGAGTTACTAATAGAAGTCAAAAGTGGAAAAGTAAAGGTAAACATTGAGAAAAGATAATTACTAGATGCTCTCTGCAGACTATTGAATTATGACTTTGATTAGTACCGAGTATTAAAAAGATGAAAAAATACTGAAAACAGTAATTAATCTAGGATAAAGAAGGCTGTATTTCCTTAGTACAAGACATTCCATCAATAAATAAAAGCAAACCTTGGAGTGGAATATGCTCTGAGAATAGTAAAAGGAATGGTACCACTGGGAAGTAAACACATTAAATACTCAAAGTTGTATCCTTATTATAAACATGGTGAAAATCAGTGTAGGAATACACAAATTAAGAATGAAAACAAAGAAAATTTACTGTATAACTGATATGTAGCCTGATCTTTAAATATGCCAATATTTACACATATGCATATATAGCTCAGTAGGTCAGAACCTGATGCTAATAATGCCAAGGCTGTGGATTCAAGCCCTACATGGCCATTCACTGAAGAGCTGAACTTGGTGATCCTTGTGGACCCCTTGCAACTCAGAATATTCTGTGATTCTGTGATACAAGTACCTACAAACACCCTGCTATCTGTTCATTTTTATAAGAGGTTACATACTGAATGTCAAGATGGGTTCATAAGTATTTTCAATATGTAAATTCACAACGTCCCACAGCTCCTTCTAAACATTTCTAATTTATTTTGCATACTTCCTACACAGCTGGGACAGTTTACATTTCTTTGAAAATTATTTAGCAGCAGAAGGGGACCATAAGACCTGGCAACCTCTTGTACATAGAGCTCTGTGCTTCCCAGAGCAGCAGCTGGTCCCCAGCCAGCGAGAGCAGCAGAGCTGAGCTCTTCAGGAACCAACGGGAAATGTTCTTCAAGAAACACATATTCAAATGTCCTGTTGAGTACAGCAGACTGCTGATCAGAAGCTACTGGTCCCAAGACTGACTATTATCTTTTCTATTTTGATTTCAAAGACTAAATGGCTGAAATTCAATTTGCTCCCAAGTGAATGGCTTACTAAGCTGCAAAACCTCCACATTGCCTGGCATTATTTTGAAACTGAATTGAAAATAAATGCATGCAAAAATAAACTAAATGCAAAATATAACCTTGTATACCACACATCTAGAAGTGCTTAAGGAGATTTTAGGCACTTAGTTCCCACTGACGTCAGTGGTAAATGCCCAAGATTAAGCACTTAGGGAACTGTACAGTAACAGAGGCAGAACTGCATGGCATATCTGTAAGTTATATTCATCTTACTCATTAAAGTCTCATATTTTCAGTTTTGTGGAGAGCATTCCAAATGTATTGTGGTTGTTGTAAAATCAGACATTCCAGGCTAAATGCAGCACGTCTCATGGAAGTTATTAAGCAAAGGATTAGAAAACTTTAAACATTCTTTTTTTTTCCTAGAAATCAGCTCTAAATATTAGCACAATTGTACATCTTTCAGAAATGAGACAATAATTAAACTCAACGGCTTGATTTCCAAACCAGAAAACCGTTCTTTAGAAAAAAACCCAAAACATCCAACTGATGCATCTAATTTATAGCAGACCTTAGAAAATAAATCATACAGGTCATCAACTTTATATCACAAAATGCCTTTATATTAGATTAAATGCTCAGATGCATTTATTTCAGAAGAAAATTAACAGGTCACATTTGGCTGCCTTTTCTTGGTCATCATTTATTTGGGAACAACTCTTTGGTGACTTGGCATATCTTTTTCAAGGTAAACTGAGGTGATGAAGGATTCTGTGATTCTATTTCTAAATTACACTCTCTACAATCTTTCCATCAAGGAAAGAATCTCAAAAGTTGTGCTTAATTCCACATCCTAAAGAATACAGGCCTCTTCTAGTATCAGAGCTTAAATTTTGGAGTACCTCTGCAGCTGGTAGGTCCCAAAACCAAGCTCGCTTACAATATTAAGTCATTTTTGCTGTCTGTGACTATTTTGTGTAATTTAGGGAAAGACCAGGTATGTTTTATGTGCAGAAGAAATATTAGGGATTCATATATTTCCCCTGGCACACGGAGGCAAAGGAGCTCATGCTCTCACTGAACAGCATCTAAAGGCAACATTTGAAAAAAGGTCTTAGTAATGTAACTATCCCTGGGCTACAGCATTTCTCCAGATTTCTTCTAAGATTTGTAGGACCTTCATTATACCCTTCACAAACATGCAAGACATGCTGAATGCAAACCTAGACCCTTCCAGGCCTCTATTTCCCTGCCAAACCTTTGCTCCAGGACAGTGGGGGTCTCTGCCAGTTCCTTCCGCCTCACATAATTTCCATTTCTACCTCTTGCTCTCAGCATTGAAGGAAAAATTAAAAAGAGGAGAAAAAGGAGAACAGAATCAGAGAAAAGTGTTTAAAAATATAAAATGGCAAGTAAATACAATCCATAACTAAATTAATAACTTCAGCCAGAGTGGAAGGCTTTTTTTTTTTTTTTTTTTGGTGAATTTGTTTTTGTGGATTTTTTTTGGTGCTGTTTTTGTTGTAATTGGTTTGGGTTTTTTTCCTTTAAAGCATATGCTAGTATCTCATGGAAGCAAAACAGATTCCCTAATTTAAGAGAATGCAGCTCTACTCAGCAGTAAGCTTGAATGCCATCTTGCAGCAACAGGGAGAGTGAAAAATCTGTCTTGGTCTGCCAAAGATTTAAATGGAAGTTCAAGAGCTATTGGCAGGATGGTGGAGTTCTGACAGAAATTGTAAAGATGCTATTGACTTGTGTTTTAGTGAGTAGTTCTTGTATAATAAATTTTAAGTTTGTCGTTCCATCAATACAAAGCATACGATGTCTGCTTTGAAGGTTAAACATGAAAACACAAACTAAAACTGGGATTTTTTTTTCTTTTTTTCTACACTAAATTTGCGGCAAGTCATTCAATATTCAGGTGCTCTTTTGGTAAAATAAAAATAAATAATAACAGTTATTAGATGTGGCAGTTTTATTGCTAAATCCATCAGTCTTTAAAAACAACTTTAATAAATGGGGATGATGAAACCTATGGAAAACATTATGAACAGTTATTCAAAATTCAAATCCACAAATGGTAAGTAAAATATATCACAGATTAAATAGCAAGAGGGATGGGAGGGAGAAAAAGCATATGACATGATTTAAGATCATGAAATGTACATGGAAGTTCACTGAGTATGTAGAATGATGGCTATCAGATGCCAGCTGCTGGCTGAATAGAAACAGCAGGAATAGGTACAGCTCAATGAACTTCCTACTAATAGCTTGGCAGGTACCAAAACCCAAAGCGAGTAAGAGCAGAGATGCCTTGTTATTGATAAAAAGAGCAACTTGAGGGAGATGGGCTCCTCTGAGCAGAAACATGTTTTAGGATTCCTGGGAATGTTGAAGATTGGAGCAATTTGCCTCGGCAAGCAAAAGTAAGAGATCTACCATGTCAAGGAACCAGGTTAAGGAAATATAGCTCACAATTGCAGAAGGATGTGCAAGGAGAGCAGAATATGTTTTAAATTCAGCACCCCATGTTTAATGAAGCATTATTTTGGGTTATAACTTGATGTTTTCTGCTGGGATTTACTGCCTCAGGGATGGTCAGAGGCTCCTTTGTCAAGCTACAAGCTAAACCACTATTGCACAGTACAGCCAGAAATATACAGGAAATTACCATAGGGCCAAGCGAACTTAGCCTGCCGTTTTCTTTATCACAATTATTCAATTTTTTTCGTCATTTCCCCTCAGAAAACATGTTTACAGAACATAGAAACAACTGGACCTTTGAAGAAATGCCACAGACCAGAAGGGTCCCACTTTGCCTTCCTGGCCTGTGCTCCCCCCATCCTGTGATGCCTGGCTCAAACAGGTGTTCAGTGATGAAAAAGGAAGCTCCTGAATGCCCAGAAGCATAGCCCAGCAGACCCAGACAAAAAGTCTTTTCATTTATCTTTTTTTTTTTTTTTTTTTTTTTTACAACACAGCCATTGATAATAGCAGTCACCTGGCAGGGAGATAAAAGTTGGGAAGCTTTCCTTCCCAGTTTACCTGTCCTATATAATTTAGAAGTTTCTAACATTCCTTAAACTGTGCAACAGACACTTCCTTCCTCCTGTCTGTGATTTTCAGGAGAACAGAATCAGAGAAGGTACCTTTCTTTCTTATTTCATTTTTTTTTAATAATTACTTTTTAATATTGAAAAAGAAACCGAATTAGAATAGCAAATGCAGCATTTTCCCCTAAAAGGACATGACTTCTCTATAGAGCTCTACAGAGCTTCTGAATATATCTTTTCCTCTCTTCACTCTCTGGCTCCCTACAGATTTAAATTACAGAAGAAGAATATTTGTCCTCAAAGTAACCTATTTTTTAAATTCACACGGATGTTTTGATCTCTCTCCCTGGACTTCCAGGCTGAATAGCCCCACAGAATTAATACGGCTGCTAAAATGTATAGAACTGAATCAGGTCTTTCATTCCTGCCCAGCAAATATTCTCGTAGTTCTCACAGTTACCTCATGGACTCCTCTGCTTGCTTCTCTTTTTCCCACTTCAAGAGTCTCAAGCACTCTGAAACCAGATGCACTTCCTTTACCCGTAGAATTAAGCAAATTAAATCATCATATTTTGTAAATAAATAATACAAATATAAACATCAGCAAAGCAACAGGCCTCCAGAACCTTTCTGCCTCCAAATCCCAAATGCCTCAAAGAGAATAATGAACAGCTTTGAGGTATGGAGTAGGTTTTCAGCACCAAGGTAAAAATCCCCCCAATTCATTCATTCTGTTCCTGGGAGCACACAGGCCATGCTCACTGCCTGTGGGAAAGTGCCATCAAGCTGTTCTGTGACCAGAGATCCCACGCTGCAATACATCACATGCACTGAGCATTGCTGAGCACACTACAGAATTAGAGGCAAGGCTTTGTGGGCTAAAGACTCATTTCAAATTGGCTCAAGCTGCTCTTTTAGGAGTCAACTGTGGCTGTGTCGAAGCATGTGAGGGTAGAATATAACCTCTTTCCCTAAATTGAATTCTACTTATAAAAGCCCTATAAACATTTTAGCAACACCTACCAGCATGTTCTAGCACAAGTCATTCTGGGGAAGGCTTTGCATATGCACTTCTCTTCAAGCACACACTTCAGTCACATTTTCAAGTGCTGTGCCAAATTGAGGCTTGCAAGGGTAGCAACTGTTTTTCTCTATATTGAATTTAAATCTTTTCAATCTTTTCTCCCTTTGCCTTCTCCTACTTTATGGCAAACCTCAAAATGGATCTGAATTGTACTTAAAAGTCAAAAATTTCCTTAGATCTCCAAACAATATATTATTGGAAAGACAGGGATACCTGGCTGGCTCTACAACTGTCCTAGCATCAATCTCAGACTCTCAGGTAGAGAGACAAAGTTAAAACTACAGTGGATTTATGATGATCAATAAAACATTATTATGACAGCAGAAAATATAACCGAACACTGGACAATCTCTCTGAGTTTTTAAGTTTCACTAGGAATGCTGGCTTGGTATGCACCCCCACTGGGCTGTGCCATAAACCAACAGAATATGGATAAAATAATGAAATTCAAATAGAGGCATGGGAAGGTCAAAGCTAAAGCTAAAAGAACTAATTTAATTTTATAACCTGCTCCAACTAGTGCAAACTTCTGAAGATAAAGCTAGATATAACTTCCTATCCTGAAGACCTCACCTTCAGTTTATTATCTATACATGTCTAGGGATAAAAATGTGACTCATTAATATCTCTGGGTCATCCCTTGAAGCTAACATAAATGCTTTTGTGTAAAGAGCAGAACAATAAACCATAAATTTGCATTCAAGAAGCAGCATGCAATAAGTGTTTACACTTAAATTTGATGTGAGCCATGTGTGCTTATTGCTTCTCAAGCTCAGGCCACATTTCAGTTCCTTGGAGACAGATCATAAAATCTAAGTGAATATTTAGTTTGTGCATCTCATGAAATGCGCCTTTCACATCACATTAAAAAAAAAACAAACCAAAAAAAAAAACCAAAACAAAACAAAAAAAACCCTAGTTCCCAGCTCTTAAAGAAGACTGCAACATGCATTAGAAGAGAGGCTGTTATCTACTACAACTATACAGGGAGGTCAGTTTTTTCTGCCTGCTGAAGGATCCTTTTCTCCTCAAACCATTTCAGGATCTGCAACAAGGCTGCAAGAATTATTGTCTCTGTTGCAAATGTCCTGGGACTTCTGGGTCAGCTACATTCCAAAGTCCAAAATCGGACAAAAATCTTAAAAATCTACATCTTTTCCAGTCCAATCATCTGTAGGACACCATTTGTATAGAATGATACTGTTAAGCAGACACTTAAGTACAGCTCCAAATTAGGGAAGTTTTCAATAACTGAAGCCTAGATAAGCAACTCCAAATGCTCCAAAGTGTGCAATCTCTTTGAGGTTCCGTTTGCTATTTTTTTGGTGGGTTGCTCCTCCTCATTCCTCCTGTCTCCTCCCTACCCCTCCCTCCCTTTTTGGTTTTATTGCTCTTGTTGCTTTCTTCTCTTGATTTGTTGGGTTCCCCCCCGCCACTGATGGTTCTACTTGAACTACTACCTAATATTGTAATGTACATAATGTAAATTTCTTTTCACATTAGATGGGAGGCGGGAAACATATACTTTGCAAGATAAGAATAACAACTTTTTAAACTTACCACTATTTCTGCAGAACAAATAAAACCCACCATCAGTGATAAAACAGCACATGCTGAAAGGCACCAGTGTGCTGATCTATCAGTTCTTTTTTCCGCAAGATTCTTACTCTACAGGAAACTTCAGCATGATTTATAGCATCAAAGGCACAGTATTGTACACGGACAATGTGTACATACACGTGTTATACACCATTTGTCAATAATCTTTCTCCTTAAAAGGTCATGAAGATACAGTCCCAGTAAAGGCTGCTATCATATTTATCAAGGCAAAATAATAATCTATATTTTGCAATGATTGTTTTCTTAGGATGATAAACTTTTTGAGCAATCAAAGCATTCTGGCCAGCAGGGTTTTAAACTGACTGGTTTGAAATTATTCCTTCTGACTAGCAATTTCTGAATCTGGATTGTTATTTTTAAAGTTTAATTACAGGAAAAATCACTTTACAGTTTGTGGAACACCATCGTTCTCATTTCTCCAAGAACTCAATGGCAAAACCAAAAAGATTTGGACACAGTCTTTTCAAGTTGTCAAAGTGCCAACAGGCAGAAATCTGACCCAGTATTTCTCTGTCTATCCTTCAGACATGCTCGTGTTTAGGAAAAGAATTTATCACACTAGACTATAAAATGCTGCAGTTTGGGATATGTTATATAAACAGCTGAGAGAAAAAAACCCTCTCCTGATGCAAGCCTGAGTGAAGAATGGAATATGAGAAATGGCAAAATCTACAGCAGTCCAAGACTAAGCCTTGTGGTCTCTGCACTAAGCAGAGCCTTTGGTCAACTCTAATCGATTTTTTTTTCCCAGACAGACA